>CM062820.1:1248034603-1249412103 GCA_031772625.1 Pinus tabuliformis | reverse complement strand
TTCTACGAGTATTATATTGGTTTATATGTGGATTATATGGTTGTGATTTACTTGGTATTTCATTTACTATTATGTTGGTTATGTATATGTTTTATGACAGTAGTTGTGTATGGCTCTCATAATTTTTTTACTTGTAAATGGATGGACAATGTATCTATGACCTAATGAATGAAACTAAAGCTAATGTGTTTTGGCATCAATGCTTCTTAGCAATTCTCAGCTGTGTATGAGACCCCTATGCTTAGATCTATTATTTACACTTGTAGATTACCTATTTGTAATATTTTTGATGAAATTCCTATCATGGTTAGTAGGGGTCTAGTTAAGGGCTTGTTCAAGTATTTGCATTTGCCTCATTGTTTCCTTGTTATCTTTCTATTCTGAAGGTGTCATTCAATTTTGGTTAGTGACCTAAGCTCTAGGCCTAAAAAAAATGGCTCAAATCCCAGGGATGCTGGCATAACACTGAGCAAAATAGTCCCTGTAAGTTGGCATGCCTTTTCATGAGAACGTCCAGGGCCTCCTGGATGCTGTCAGTCCCATAGCATGGGAGCGTCCAAGGGTCAAGTGGTATAAAAACTCAATGGGACCCAGAGACTGGTTACCCTAAATTTTGGGATGGTTCTTAGGGGTACTATAGATGATGTTGAAGGTCTATTTGGTTTGTTTCTATTAGTTCCACCTCCTTAACGTGACTTAGGAGGTCAAATCATATCATAGTAAATTCTTGTCACAAGTTGGCCGATTACTTGGTAGATGTGAGAGGAGGATGTTACATGGGATAATTATAATTATATTATTATTATTATTATCATTATATAATTATAATTATATAATAATAATAATAATAATAATTATTATTATTATTATTATTATTATTATTATAAATATTAATAAATGCACTTAATATACGCCTATCGACGTTTATCAACCACATTTTTTAATGTGGTTGTTCTAGTTGAATACCAATATTGGATATGCAATGTTCATAGGCACATTGGATAAGCTAAAATGTTGGTTGATATAAATATTAAAAAATGTGCTTAATATACACATATTGACATTTATCAACCACATTGTTAATGTGGTTGTTCTAGTTGAATACCAATATTGGATATGCAATGTGCATTAGGCACATTGGATAATCTAAAATGTTGGTTGATGTAAAGCCCTATAAATGATATTTTGACCCTACAATGAAGGGAGTTTTATGTCATAATTTCCTACCCCACTAATGAATTTGGTGTGATTTCAAACTTTCTAATGTTATTTTAATAGCAAATGACTCATAATGTAACATTCCACTAGTTATAGTCACATACACACATTTTCACATTTAAATATTGTGTTTCTTAATGATTATGTATACATGTGACACAAACATTTTTGAACTCGCCACTCACTCTCTACTCCTTTATAGGGTGGATGGTAGCATTGAAAATATATCTCATCCACAAGTTAAATTATACTAATTATTATATTATATGTTGAGTTCATTTAGAAGACTTAAAAATCAATATTTGAAAATAGTATATTCTTTAACATATAGGGTCAAAGGACTTTTTTATATATACAAAAATATAGATATTTGGTGGTTTAAAATTATGGATGAATGGTTTGAATTAAGTTAAATGAAAATATGAAAAGAAAGAAGAAAAAGCATTCCATTAGTTTTCGTAATCCTCATGTAATATTTATCATGTCACCATATTGGGAGTAGAAATTAACAAAAAGGGTATATATTGAAAATGGGGGCATTTTAGTTACAAAGGTGCAGTGAAAACCATCTAAGCTTCAATTGATTGTGCATTTAGCGAATTGGATGGAGAAACAACAAAGTGCATAGATGTTATGTGACTAATGCCATTGGTGTATATTATAGGATCTAGAGGAGGTCATGGGAAAAGGACGTGGACGATGTAGACCTACTAAATCACCGAGAGGAAAGTGGGTGGTAATAGAATTAGATACGAAATTTGCAGATACAATAAAGGTAGGAAGACAAAGCAACTTCAACCAAAGGAGGATGGTGCTTATGAATTCACAAATTCTACAACCTATACAAGATAAAGTTATATAAAATATGTTGTTTTTTTTTCAAATCCAAAACATGATATCGATATGTCAAATACATGAGTAAAGTGAGGCTTTGCGTTGGATAACATATTGGTTGAAATGATATAATTCGTGTATTAAACATCATTGATTATGTTATGTATTATAGGGGCAATATGAGGCCATGGAAATATATCGTGTCATATTAAATAAAGACACAACATATGTCACAGGACATCAGGTAATTATCAAATTTAGACTTAACTTAGGAAGCATTTTGTGATATGTCCATCCTTTTTCATAGTATTATCATAATTTATACAGTATTATCTAACCTTGAAATAAATTAATGCATGTTGTTAATATTTCAAATGGAGATTGGAACAAGTGCACAACCTAAGCGTTCAACTAGAAAAATAAAAAAACACTTGTGCATGGGTGTGGACCTAAAACTATTAAATCACGAAGAACACATTGGGTGGAAGAATATATTGTTATAGACATATTTGGGCACTGCAACCCCAATCTTATATGTCAATAAACCAAGGGCTATTTAACCCCTAAAAGTGCTTTTTTATACCCTAAAGTATCATGGTCAACTGATTACATCATTCCCCAGAAGTTCCACCTAAATAACCACTAAGAACTGGCCAAAACAGGACCATACTGAATGCTCCACTGTCAAGGTGCGATGCATACTGACTACTACACTAGCCAGGTGCGATGCATACTAAAGAAGCCTTCTGTGGGGTGCAATAAGCGAGAATGGACAAATGTCTGAGACAGTTTGCTAAGTGGATGCTCATGGAATCTTCTAGAAACTTCCTCTATGACACTTGCCTCTCTGAATTTTCCCAGGGATGAGTAAGAGATCCAAGAAATCTCCAAGCGGAACCAAGAAATACAAGTGGAATGACACTAATCAAAAACCCAGAGATGACTCACACCTTTGCAAACATCTATAAATGGATCCCTCATCTGAGAGATATAGAGGCTGGAATCTTGTAATTTGTAAAGAAGTGTTGTTGGTTTGTCTTTGAGAAAGAGCATTGTACTGTGGGGTGATCTTTCTTTTCATGAGGTGAAGAGGGGTTTGATGCTGGGAGGATGATGCTAGATCAAACAGCTGGGTTATAATTCTCCCTTCTATTTTAATAAAGCTCTTTGAGTTTTCCTCCATACAATCATGTATTTGTGAATGCAATTGTATGTTCAATGTATTTTTGATTCTGCATTGTTTTTGATATTATAGATCGAGATGCTTTGATGGTGTTTTGTTACTTTGTCTCTACAGGTATTCTCTAAGCGGGACAAGTAAGAGAGGAGTTGCAAGCTCTATCAAGGGGGAGGGAAATCAAGCAAGTAGTCAAGCGGAAGATCCAGGTTGGTTCCTTTGCTTCTCTCTTATCTATCGTACATAAAGGAAATCACAAATTGCTTTGATTGTTTGTTTCTAAGATAGCTACCAATCTTAGCGGGACTAGCAAATCGAAAAGAGACTAGTTTTCCTGGAAACAAAATGACTCCACTAGGGGATGAATAGTTTGTTTGTTTGTTACTATTGTTTGCTTTATAAACTACAGATGGAGCCTGAAGTTATCCAGATAGCCTTCGAGTTGCTCTTGCTATGCAATTGCAAAGTAGATGAATGTTGCTTCAGTCAATCTCTGGGTTAGTTTATGAACTGAACATCTGACTTACAAGCATTCTAAACACCCTTGTGGTAGCTCAATAACCTCCCAAGATCATACCCCTATACTTTGCTTTTTACTATCCATCATAGCTCAGCTTAAATCACTGAACTCAACTGCAAATTTGAGCAAAAACCCAACTCAGTTTCGCTCCCTGGCCCATCGCACTGTCTATCACTGGAAGCCAGTATGCATCGCACCTCCCATGTGTAGCAGGTGAGATGCATCCCTGTTTCTGTGAAGCACAGGTGCGATGACTGAGTAATCCTATTTCCCTCCTTGAAATTTGGTTTTTTGTCCTTGTTTTTAGCTCTGTTTGATTGTGTTGCTGCTTATGAATAGTATCTCATTGATGAAGCCTCCTTACTTTACATAGTTCAGCCTCCATTGATTAGGATTAGTAAATGTTTTTATGTATTTGTCCATCATTTACGATCCTTAGTCAAAAAGTTGCTTAAATCAAACTGTCGTTTTGATGCAAAAAGTGTCGTAGCTATCGTTTTGTGTCAAAAAGAGAAGTGTCGTAAAGTCTTCCCTCTCTAGATAGTCGATTGAACTTTTTGAAGTGTATTTGATTTGAATTGTTAATATTTGAAGTGTCGAAAGCATATTTCTATTTTAAATCGAAAAGTTTCGCTTAGTCTTCCTTTCATTTTGAAAAGAAATTGTGGAAATGTCGCTTTGAAGAAAATATTTCAGATCTATACTCGGTTTTCTTTTTTGTCATTCCTCACATTAAAGGGAATGAAAAATAAATACATGCATTTGCATTTGCATTTAGACTGTGTGCAAAAAGTGATTTAGGAAAAGTGCATTTAGTGTGTGCTCTTTGCTCTCTATTTGAAAGAATAGTAACCTTCTTTCCTTAGTAGCTAAGACTTTCATTGTTAAAAAATAAACAACGATTGGTTATCATTTTAGATTGCATATTTAGGAATTTTACATCTACATCACGCGGTGAACCTTGAAAGATAAACTTATAAACAAGATCAACTCTAAAATAAATTTCAATGAACTTAACAACGCTTTGGAACCTAACGCAACACATATAGAAGTCTAGGCTAGAGACGTGTTCCAGTGTCGTAAAATCTAGTAACTATCATTTTCATTGAAGGTTGGGTGATTCCTCCTCTTTGATATGACAAGTGCTAACATGGACTTGTGCTCCCATACCGTTGAGTATATATTGGGAGACCACAATAGGCTTACATCCTTTATCCATAAGAAGCCGTGTTTGCCGCCCTATCGATCGCAATGCACTGAACACAACATTCGGGAAGATTGACTGCCGTACATAAGTCCTTGGTAATTTCTCTTTAATTTACCATCAAGGTGTATATTGCAGTTTTGCGATTGGTTTGGTAATCCCTCTATCTAGATTTCCAGAGTAGTCACTTTCGTTCCTTTTCAACTCCTTAAAAGAAAAGGTCCATCTAAGCACTTGTCACTTTAGGCTCATTAAAAATCGAAGGGGACTAGAGTCATCTTTAGCTTTTTCTCGACTCTTAAAAATTGAAAAAGCAAAGTTGTGTCAAAGCGTCATTAAAATTTATTTAATTCGGAATAACATTTCCCCCCTTTAATTTTGAGTTGATCAAGTAATCCATAATCGTGGAAGAAAGTCAATCAAAACCCCGTCATTCGCGGAGACTAGCGAGTCAACCGTCTTTGACTCCGGAAACGAAACCATTCCGGGAAAAATGGTCTCGTTTAACTGAGTCCAATTCTCTTGGTTTATTTGAAACTTGTGTTTCAACATCATCAGAGACTACAGTTACTCTGGTTATTTCTGGTACATCTGCCTTTACAGAAGAAGTTCTGCAGTTACAAGAGGACATTAGAACTGATCCTAGTGTAACGGTAGACACTTCTATACCTAAAACAGCTCCATCTAGAGCTGATCTAGAGACTGAAGTTCACTTACCTGAACATCTGGAATTTGAGTTCCAGAATTCAGAAGGTGTCACCCCTCCAGTGTCTGTACTGCAGAAGTTATACCTTCTTCGGCTCCAGAAATATTTTACGGACCTGACGGTCTTCCTCTTCCACCTGGATTGATTGCTATAGAAGAGATAGTAGAGGATCTTCCATCCAGTACCCCATTACATTTTGGAACTGGGATCCACTTATATCCTTCTACCCCTGAAGTTAGTTCTTTTAATCATCCTTCATCGCAAGTTCCTGTCGAATTGCTAGGAAATATTTTGGATAGACTAAATATGTCTGAGAAACCATCAACATCTAGGACTGTGTCATCTGATACAGCCACAGCAGAACTTCCTGTTACTACTCTTACGATGTTTTCCTGTATACCATCTATCCCAACTAGTTATCAACCACTAGATGGAGTCCACCCAGGGGTTGTTTCGACAACATGGTCTATTCCTATTTGTTCATTTGGGATTCTATCTGGCATTTCTTATGTTGAAACTCAGAAAATTGATCCTGCATACTAGCTTCAATTTGGGCAGCCCAGTCTTCAAAGACCGATCTATCCTTTGAGCACTGGATTGCCACCATATGGGGGGCAGTATGCTTTTTCATTGTTCCCTCCTGGATAACAACCATATGAGAGTTCACAACAAAATTAAGGTCAAACTAGAATTACATCCAGTGGTTGGGTACCAATATTGCTCAACAACCAAGAGTTGTATATTCAATCCAACCAATCTAACCTGTGTCGAATATTACCACTACACCTGCTATTGTGGTTGTATCACAAGTAGAAGCATTACTTGTTGTATGTCAACCTCAAGTCTCTCAGGTTGCAATACAACAGCCTCTTGTCTCTACGACTCAATCAGAACCTCAGGTTAGTGCTTCCTTACCTGAAACGACTCAAGCTCAAATAGGTACTATTACTCTGCATCTTGGTCAATCATCCAGTATTGGGAAACAACAAATGGTCCAACAACCATCGCTGGTACAATATCAACAACCACAATTCCAGCAAACTTACCAAGGACCTGAGCAACAAGGCTTTGTAGGTAATGGACAACCGCATTTTCAAAACGGTTATCAACAACCATACTATAATGGTTATGCCCATCAACCTTATCAAAGTTACCAGCATCAGATACATTATGCTGGTATGCAAAGACCTACTGCTTAGGTGATCCCATCTTATCCTGGGTATGTTTCACCAAACCTGAATCAACAGTTGCCTTTTGTGGCAACTCTAGAATTACCATATTTGAACCACCTGACGAATGATCCAATTGCATATGCCCCTTGGTGGCCAACGATCCCTCATAAACTTCCCTCTGATATTCCTAAATTCAATGGAAATCTAGGTGAAGATCCATCAAATCGCGTAATGAATTTTCATTTTTGGTGCTCATCTAACACCCTAAATTATGATTTGATTAGGATTCACCTTTTTCAGAGAACACTAACTAGTCCTGCAGCGAAATGGTATATTGAATTGCCTAGAGCTTTGTTCGATAACTTCAACACCCTCGCCACTACTTTTCTAACCCACTTTCAGTTACCCATAAGGTACGAAATGGGGACATAACTCCTTACCAACTTTAAACAGACAACGGCCACTCACATATCTGATCATATTCATGAGTGGCGATGTCGTCGTCGAATGGTAAAGAAGTATGTTCCTGATTAGCTTCTAGATGAGTAGTTTATTAAGTCATTTACTACCTTCTATTACTGAAGATGTGGTGAAGGAAGGAGTTCTCATTGAAGAGAAATTCATTTCTCATGCACAATATTTAGACTTGATCTATACTCAGTCTAGCACGCTCTACGACAAAATTCCTGACGCTCCTAGACCATAATTTTCCATTCCTCCCCTTCCTAAATCAAACAGGGACTCTCATGCCAGAGATGGCATGATTGGTACCTCAAGTACGCAAACCGCAAAAGCTCCATCTGGTAAAGCCCTTGCAGTTTCCATTCAAAAAGCAAATGACAAACCTCTTGCCTCGGAGATTAATGCCGTGTCATTTGACAAGGGCGAGGATCCAAAGTAACCAGGGGGCAAGAAAAAGGGGAAAAATGATAAGGAATAGGAGAATTCAACTCCTAAAAAATCTTCTGAAAACCCTACTGGGCGAAAGAAACCTAGTCAACCATGTTTCATATGTAACGAGGAGCATTGGACGAAAGATTGTCCACATAGAGTTGAGGTTGCAAAATTTTTAAAGACTTCAAGTACCTCAGCGGTGTTGACTGATCCATTTTTGAACCTAGAAACTAATTTGGTTGCTATCGATCATGCTTCCCCATCCCAAGTGCTTATGCTATCCATCTCAAAATAGAAAAATTATGCTTTGATATCAACAAGGAATAAAGATTATGCGAATCCACAGCCATCGAACAACAAGGCTACAGATCAACCCAGTAGTTCGACAACAACTTCGCCAAAAGTTATTCCACCTATCATTCCTGAATTAACTATAAAACTGCCAAAGGGAGTAGTACATAAATCGACATTTAATCCTCGTGCCTGAGAAGCACATAATTATAATATAGTGGAGGATCTGGCTCAATTGGCATCTGCTATGTCGACACTTGAAGTACTACAGAATTGCCCCTCCCAAAAGCAGGTTTTGTTGTTAGAAATAGGTGGGATTGACCCAACAGATTCAAATCTTGTGGCCTTTAACCATAAAGGATACGAACCCCAGTTACTAGCCCAACTCGCATTCCTTATACAGGTAAAAACCGTCAACAAAACTGTTCATTGAACAATCATTAATGAGGGAGCATCTACCTGTATTATGTCAATGAGTTGCTGGAAAACTTTAGGTTCACCACCCTTGTCTTGATAATCAATGATATTAAAAGCATTCGATGGAAGAACATACATGCAGTATGGGATTTTAAGTAACTTGCAAGTTGAACTGAGGGGCAAGACAGTAGAAATTGAAGTTGAGGTCATCAATGGAAACGTTGACTACAGTATCTTACTGGGAAGGCCATGGATTTATGCTATGGCTGCCGTTGTGTCAACATATTTTAGAAAGATTGCATTTCCCTTCCAGAGTGGAATTACAATCGTTAAAAAACTAACCTTTTTCCCCGACAGTTCACAATCTACTAGAAGCATTCCATTGATCCATGGAAGTTCCCAATCGCTTCAAAATGTCGAAGTAGGTCTCCTAAAAGACCCGTCCTTAATGGGTACTTTTTCCCTCCTGCCTCCAAGTAATCTGGTGGAAGTGACCACAGTGGAAACTTGTCATATGATGTCTTCTACATCATCAAAGATTAAGAAGAACTCTGACCCTTTTGATAGTGTGGATCATCGCAAGGTGTTGCCCCCAAGCCCCATAGAATCTTTGTAGCAATCAATTTTCTGGGCCTGGGCGACGAACCCAAATCAACACTCAGCAAGTGTTTGGATAGATAGGTCTCTAGAGTATGGTACCTCTTCTGATCCTTGGTCTCATATACATTCTACAGACGAAGGAATCATTCAGTCGATGATGATAGGAGAGACGCTATGGGAAGATTACCACCATCGTTCCCACCTTCAAGATAACAATGAAGATTATTCAAGCGACCTTAATCATCCTTCAGTTTTTTATTTTCTATCAAATACTGTAAATACAGTGGATTCCGAGTGAAATCTGTCCAATATTGAGGAAACTATCACCATTAATATCTTAACCAAACCTAATGTTGTAGAGAATATTCATGTTGGCAAATCTTGTTCTCCTTCAGAACTGGAAATATACTACGCTCTCTTTCGCGAATTCAGAGAAGAAATTCCAGGCATTGACTCGAGCATTGTTGAACATGAAATCAAGATGTATCCAGATGTCAAACCAGTACGACAACAGCTTCAACTAGTTCACCCAAAGAAAGCCACTGCCATTAAGGAAGAAGTTGAAAAACTTTTACATGTTGGTTTCATTTACCCTGTTCCTCTCACTGATTGGGTATCGAATATTGTTCCTGTGATGAAAAAGAAAGGAACAATTAGAGTTTGCATCAATTATAGGGATGTAAATCAAGCGTGTCCAAAGGACAACTACCCTACACCCTTCATCGACCAGATAATTGATGAATGTGCCAGATGCAAAATATTTTCATTCATGGATGGATTTTTTGGATACAACCAAATCAATATCCACCCACAGGACCAGTCGAAGACTGCATTCATATGTCCATGGGGCACATTCACGTACTGTAAACTACCTTTCGGTTTGAAAAACGCAGGGGCAACTTTTCAGAGGGCAATGAACTATGCCTTCCATGACATCAAGCACATCATTCAACCGTATCTCTACGATCTACTGGCTCATTCGCGAAAGCGAAATGATCATTCACATTATTTGAGAACCATATTTCTACGTTGCCGACACTACAAGATACGACTCAATCTACACAAGTGTGTGTTTTATGTTGGTTATGGTCAATTACTTAGTTTCATAGTTTTTAAGGACAAAATTCGACTCGACCCATGTAAGTTTTAGGAAATCCTTGACATGCCTCCACCTTCAAATTTGCTTTAGATTCAGAAACTCCAAGGGAAAGCAAACTTTCTAAGGAGGTTCATTCCAAATTATGCCAAACTTGCTAAAGGTTATACACGTCTTTTGAAAAAAGAAGTACCCTTCAACTGGGATCAGGTTGCGCAAGCTTCCTTTGATGCTTTAAAAGGTTCCCTAGTAAAAGCATCATTAATGTATGCTCCTAACTATCAAAAAGACTTTAACCTGTATCTCGCTGCTACAGATACAACCATTGCCATGGTTTTAGTACAAGAAGACAATGGAATAGAACATCCTATGTATTATTTAAGCCGCAACTTAAATGATACAGAAAGCAAGTACTCCTATGTTGAAAAGCTGGCTTTAGCAGCTGTTCAAGTAGTACAGAGATTTCGACACTATATACTCTTTCGTAAAACTACCATTTTGTCAAATTGAAACCCTATGACCTACATTTTGTCGCGTCAATTACTAGGGGGAAAATATTCCAAATGGATAGCCATTTTGCAAGAGTTTGATCTGGAATTCACCAAATCCAAATCAAAGAAATCTCTCGTCTTCACGAAGTTACTTTGTGACCTCCCATCGTCGTCCAATGATTTAACATCTAAAGCATCAATCATGGATGAGACTCTATTTCTGATATCGTCAAGTGATCCGTGGTATGGAGATATACTGGTCTATCTCCAAACCCAAAATTTTAGGCCTAACACCTCTTGCTCTGAACAGCGGTGTATTCGATACCAAGCCAAACACTACATGATCGTCAGTGATACACTTTATTGTCGTGGTGTCGATACAGTTCTATGAAGGTGCCTCACGCATGAGGAGGTAGAACAAGTCCTGAATGATTGTCATTCAGGTGCGTGTGGGGGGCATCTATCTGGCTACGCTACTGCACAAAAGATCTTACTAGCTGGTTACTTCTGGCCCACTATATTCAAATATTGCATAATTGTAGTCAGAAGTTTCCATGCTTGTCAGATTTTTTATCGCAAAACCAAATTACTAGCTGCACCGCTGCATCCAGTAGTTGCTGTTGGGCCATTCGCTAAATGGGGCATAGATTTCATGACATGTAACCCCACCTCGGCTGGGGGGCATGGGTATATTATAGTCGCTGTCGACTATTTTACAAAATGGGCCGAGGTGATGCCTACATTAAACAACAATGGCGAACAACTGCTCTTTTATTTTTCAATAATGTAGTCTCTAGATTTGGTGTTCCACAGGCTATAGTCACAGATCATGGATCACACTTTCACAATCACATGATGGTTGAATTGACTGCCAAATTAGGACTGTCCCACGATAGTTCTACTCCATATTATCCGCAGGCTAACAGACAGGTTGAGGTAATCAACAAAGTCCTTAAGCACATGCTGCAGAGAATGATTGGAGTCCACAAACGGAATTGGCATTTAATCTTGTACTCAGCTCTGTGGGCATATAGGACATCGGTGAGAAATGCGACCAGATTTACGCCCTTTTAGTTGGTGTATGGTCTAGAAGTTGTCTTACCAATTCAGTGCGAAATTTCATCTCTCAAGCTCACAATTGATCTGCTTCCCGAAACTTCAGAGGAAGAGGCTTGTTTCTTGGAACTAATCCACTTGGATGAAACTCGTCGTGATGCCGTGCTAGCTAACGAAGCACATAAGAAACATGTCAAGGCGCAATTTGACAAAAATGTCAAGCCTCGTGTCTTCTCGGAAGGTGACCTAGTCTTGCTCTACGATCAGGACTCTGATAAATTGGGAGCAGGTAAGTTCGAACCATTATGGATGGGCCCCTACGTTGTTAAATGGGTATTGACAAAAGGAGCCTATGAGCTGGTCGATTATGACAGAATTCCACTGTCGCAACCCTGAAACAAGTTGTACCTTAAATGTTACTATGCTTGATTAAGTGTAGTACGCTCTTTGTGTATATACTTTTGTTACATTTTTGTTTTCTTTTAGAGTTGTTATTTTGGTTAGGTAATCCACTTTGCATTTGTTGCAGATGTCAGAATTTTTGGAATCATTTGTTGGGTATGCCAATGGAGCTAGTCGTAGTACGTGGAACCTATCTTTTGCGGCCTAGGCCATTTTCGCTCCAAATGGCGAGTTAGTCAGTTTCAGGGGAATATGTATTAGTCGATCAACAAACAACATCACTGAGTATAGCATGTTGATTGAGCTTCTCTCTGATGCCATTTCGCATGGCATACACCGACTTGTTGTCAAGCTAGATTTACAACTCATCATCCTACAACTTACTGGTATTTATTCCGTTCAGAACCCAGCTATTTATCATATGTTCCTAAGAGTCAGGATTTTGGAAAGATAGTTTGATTCCATTCAATATCAACACATTTCCAGAAACTTAAACACATTAACTGATTCATTAGCAAATTATGTGTTAGATAGACATTTGCAGCATTTGTAAAGAAAGCATTTTACATTAACATTTGCATCAAGATTGCATAACTTAACCAAGATAAAACTCGGAAAACCAAAAATATATAACTATTTATAGTTTTTACAAAATGTTTTGCGTCCAAGACAAAATCAATCATATGACCAAGGAACTCAAAAATGAATGCAAAAAAGCATCCTAGACTAATGATGTTGGAGATAGCATGTCACCGCCTGTGCAATCATGCACAAGAGCCTAGTCCATCAACTTGGCACACCAGTAGTTTGGTGCTGTAACCTCAGAGGTAACTCATCGGTCCTCACATCCTAAATACCAAGAGTGAGGCCCTCGATTTGATTCTGCAGCACTATCAGGGTCTCCGCTATGTCCAGATTACGAAGGACAGCCCTCCCTACAGCCTCTCCTGCTGGAATGTCAGCTGCCGCCCTTGGGCATGCCACTGGCCGCACTGGCCCAACATCTGCACAAATATATGAGTTTGATTAGTCTTGACAACATTTAAAAACACAAAAACATTATAAAACTGATAAACAAAGACATGGTCAAATCATTTTACCCATAACACTCCACTGCTCGCCAGCTGGTAACGCCAAATCTGGGTTGCCTCGGAAATCCATCCCAACGTATGGATACTCTGTGAAGACCATCTACTGATGGTCAAACCTCTCAAATAAGGCATTAGAGAAAGAAATCTGTGACTGACCAACATGTCTGGCCATGAGATCAACCCACCTCTACATCCGTGGTTCCCTCGGTGCTGGAAATCCTAGCGAAATGTACTGAGGTTGCATCAGTGGAATCCTCTCCAAAGAAAAATAAGTCAAGATGGAACCATAGCTGAAATTCTTGGATCTTCCATTCTTCACCTTGGAGAGCTGTTCTTTTATGACTGGAAGTATCGCCTCACACCAGTTGAACACCTTTGGTTCCAGGCATTCCATGGCATATTGCATGTAAGATCTGTTTTCCAAATGAAGAGCCACGCTACCAGCCAATCTAGAAAAGGTGAAAATGGTCCTCAAGGTCGATCAATGACATCCTAGATATTGATCTTTCCATCCTTGCTGGGCTAAGATCCATCTCTATAAAACTGGCGAATATAATCTCTCATAGATTCACCCCTACGGACGGATCCTAACAATGAGAGAGGGGCACCACGCCTTGATAACCCCGTCAGAAAGTAGATATCCTCAACTGTCAATGGAATAGATTTTCCTCTGATCTAGAATACCTGGTTGATCGGATCCCAAGCATCGAGAAAATACCACAACAAACTGATTTGTTGCCTCATGTTGGATATGCGGAAGAATTTGAGCAAGCCACAGTTTCGCAATGCAGTAACTGTACCTTGATCATGTAAGGAAATCATGTCCTCTTCTTCATGTTCGCATTCACACCATGTGATGACCATCTTGATCCAACAAATCTCTGAAACACAAACAAAAGATAAGTTAGGATACAAATTTGAGCAAAAACAGGCAAAAATTTCATGAAAAATCACTGTGTAAAGTTTTCCTTCTGCGCCCATCGCACCCTGCCTTTGAGCAAGGTGATATGCATACTGACTGGCTAATGTATAGCTCAGTGTGCATTACACCTTTCGATGTAGGCCAGGTGCGATGGATGGAGAACGAATTCTTCAAACCCCAAGGGCCCAGAAAAAGGGAAAAACTTGCTCAAAATCAGGAAAGGATGGAATGAAAATGAAGAGCTTAGGGTTAGCTCCTACCTGGTCCTGACGAAGCTGAGAATAGTCCACTGGATCTCCAAAAATCAACTGATGAAATTTGAGGGAGGAAACCACTCCAGAGCTCCAAAATCCCAAATTTGAAATGAAATGGTAAAAATGAGAGGTAAAACTATTTTTTATGTTATTATTCATGTACTTCAACTAAAATATTAGTCTTTAATTCATTTTTCGAGCATATATATGTATTTCTAATTAATTTGATGGAGCAATTGAGCAGGTTGAACGACCGATGAAAGAATCTAATGTGTTAAATGGTGGATTGAACATATTTGACTACTGTTATGAGCAATATTTCTGCAAGGTTCAAGCTTGTTAAAAAATAAACTTGCCAAATGAGCAATGTTAACGCAAGGTTCAAGCTCATTAAAAAAAATGAACCCGCCTTCAGTAAGAGACCTCTGTGATTGCCATGCTATCAGCCTTTTGAGCCGTGGTTTTGTTCCTACCATCGCCTCCATTCGTTTGGCCGATCATATGCTTCCACTTGATTGTTTACCTTTTTTTGGAACAACTGCGATGAGTGGTTCTGTTAGCCACCCTCTTCATACCCCCATGTTTTGAGAAGTTCCAAGATTACCCGGAACCAACTGCTACCCTAAACGCCACTCGTTCCTAAAAAAACGAGTCTCCTTCAAACTTTTTTCAGACTCATTAAATATGAAAAGATTGTCGAGCTATTGGCCTTTCCAGCTTGTTAAAGTAAGGGGAATTGCCATCCCTCCTGCATATTTTAATCTTTTTGGACCTGAGGGATTATCCCACAAAAATATTGAGCGCTTGTATTTTTCGGCTCGCTAAAGCAATTGAAAAGTCATCCCTTGCGTATTATTTTAATCTTTTTGGAACTCAAGGGATTACGCTACAAAAAAGAATTGTTGGAGTTTCATTTTTGTCCCTTTTAAAACTCTCTAAACATGAAAAGGACCGAGTTATCCTTGTCATTAAACTCGTTAAAAAAATAGTGACAAACTTGTCCACCCAGACAAGAACGAGTTTCACTGTCGCTAGGCTCGCTAAAACATAGCAATAGGTTTGCCCAAAGGGAAAATTATAGAACAAGCACATGTTATCCTCCTCAAGCTTGAAAAAAATAAAGAGGTACTGGTCAGCAATGACTGGGGAAAAAGGGAAGAAAACTTGAAGAATTTTATTCGTACCAGGTCGCTCTTGAACATGACTCTTTCACTCCATCACCATGATTGAGTCGGGTTGGGTTATTCTGTTCACTAGTCATATCACCATTGGTCCTCCATACCATCCATCTTTTAGGGTTAACGCTACCAATCCATCTCAGTGTCGCCAATATGTTCAAGAGAAGTCATTCAGAGAATTCACCATCCAGCTAACGCCTCATCCACTGCAATACCTTCACCCTCCATTTTTCATGACTGCCATTCCTGAACCTTGTATCATCAGATCGTTTTCACCTCCAGAAAATCATTTGCTTTGTTTCATGTCGTAGATGTGGGATACATTAAGGCCCTCCTACGACGAGTCACTTCTTGTCGACATCAGCTCATTATCCAAGAAGTTGACTTAGAAACAACCCTTTCAGTACTTTGAAGCTTGCATGCCTCAATGGCAAGTTTCTCACTTCTGGTGACAGGTTTACATCAATGGCCTTCGATTGAAAGATTTTGCATGGTGTTCAACATCAGATCATATAGTCACACCACATGAATTGTACTGAAGTACCTTGAGGGTCATTATCATTATCGGTGATTCCTCTCGCATCTATTAATAGCTTACATTATTGGCTGGTAATCAGGTGATTTCTATCCATGTTCGACTTTAGGACATCTTTTCACATGGATTGATTTGTACATCGGGCGAAGATTGAATGAGTTTGAAGACCCCAGATCTAGTTTCATCCATCCGGGCTGCGATATATTCAGGAATATAAAGACATCAAATGTACACAAAAGCTGCACATATGATCATCCAAGCTAAGGGATGATGACTCTACATATAAAGAATCACCAGTCTGCAACTGCAGACGATTATCTGTCCTATGTACATGAAAATGAATTTATAAAGCTGAGCATGGGAATGCCCACCTCAGCTAGATCATGAAAATAATATGATGATGATGTATTGTATTGTATCTTATACAGGTCACCTTCCAATTCGAATACCTCGGATCCTCATGATAAAGCATTTCACCTGACATCAAAAGATTTATGACTTCATGCTTTAGGGGGAAACTTTCATAGATATATTTGGGCACTGCAACCCCAATCTTATATGTCAATAAGCTAAGGACTTTTTAACCCCTAAAAGTGTTGTTTTATACCCTAAAGGATCATGGTCAACTGATTACATCATTCCCTAGAAGTTCCACCTGAAAAACCACTCAGAACTGGCCAAAACAGGACCATACTGAATGCTCCACTGTCAAGGTGCGATGCATACTGACTGCTACACTAGCCAGGTGCGATGCATACTAAAGAAGCCTTCTGTGGGGTGTGATGAGTGAGAATGGACAAATGTCTGAGACAGTTTGCTAAGTGGATGCTCATGGAATCTTCTAGAAACTTCCTCTATGACACTTGCCTCTCTGAATTTGCCCAGGGATGAGTAAGAGATCCAAGAAATCTCCAAGTGGAACCAAGAACTACAAGTGGAATGACACTAATCAAAAACCTAGAGATGACTCACACCTTTGCAAACATCTATAAATGAATCCCTCATCTGAGAGATCTAGAGGTTGGAATCTTGTAATTTGTAAAGAAGTGTTGTTGGTTTGTCTTTGAGAAAGAGCATTGTACTGTGGGGTGATCTTTCTTTTCATGAGGTGAAGAGGGATTTGATGTTGGGAGGATGATGCTGGATCAGATAGCTGGGTTGTAATTCTCCCTTCTATTTTAATAAAGTTCTTTGAGTTTTCCTCCATACAATCATGTATTTGTGAATCTTGCTATTTGTGAATGCAATTGTATGTTCAATGTTTTTCTGATTCTGCATTGTTTATGATATTATAGATCGAGATGCTTTGATGGTGTTTTTTTACTTTGTCTCTATAGGTATTCTCTAAGCAAGACAAGTAAGAGAGGAGTTGCAAGCTCTATCAAGGGGAAGGGAAATCAAGCAAGGAGTCAAGCGGAAGATCCAGGTTGGTTGCTTTGCTTCTCTCTTATCTATCATACATAAAGGAAATCACAAATTTCTTTGATTGTTTGTTTCTAAGATAGCTACCAATCTTAGTGGGACTAGCAGATCGAAAATACACTAGTTTTCTTGGAAACAGATATGACAATGGATACTTTAGACACAGCACATAATTGCACTGAAGAAGAGGTTGGTCAATACTATAGTACATGGGATGGGATTTGTTAAGTGATATTTGATTATATTTTTTTGAAATTGATAGATTTATGATTTATCCAATTCTTGACAAACATTAAATAATGGTTGTGTTTGTTGATAGGTAGAAGATGATGATGAAAGAATGACTACTAATACCCAAGCTGGTCCAACTGGGCTATTAATATTTGGATGGGATGATCCAAATCATACCAGGGTGAAAAGAACATATTTAAAGAGAAATATACCACCTGAGAAATTTTAACAACTGATTAGATTCGCATGCATTGATGAATGAAATATGCTACCAGCTAGCAGCCTTAATAATCGTGATGAGCATGACAGTGAAAATGAAATGCATGAAGAAGGATTGAATGAGATTCTTACAGGTTTCTTTAGGGATGGAAACAATGATGGCAATAATGATCATATGGTTGACAATAACAATGACAACACTAGGGGTAATTACCACCAATGTAATGTTGATGATAACAACTTGTTGAAAGACTCCATCAAGAAAGCAGCAAAGACACGCGTGTTCAAATTAGGTGCAATTAGAACCTCAAAACTAACATGCACATTAAAATTATTAGAAATCAAGTCACTATTTGGTTAGTCAGAAAAAAGATTCACCACCCTATTGAAGTAAGTTGAAATAATGCAATGTCAATTGGTCTATGTACTTCGTAAACATTCATCAACTTTGTTTATATTTCTTTAAGGATATTTTAAAACCATATATTGTATATGAATAGTCATAATATAGATTGACATATCAAACATGTTCATTTTAAGTCAAACATTCAATTGATCTATTTTTTTGCAATCTTTTAGGGCACTAAAAACTAAAATATTTTCTGGAGAGAATGTGTTGCCATCAACTTGTAGAGAGGCACGTCATTTGTTGGTTGTGTTGGGGATTGAATATAAGAAAATTATTCATGTAAAAATGATTCCATTTTATACAGAGTTGAAAATAAAGGCAAGGTAGAATGCCCTGTATGCAAAGAGAAGAGATATCGTACAGATGTACAAGATCCTACAGTTCCAAAGAAGGTTTTACGTCACACGACAATTATACCTAGAGAGAAAGATATGCTCATGTTTAAGAGACATAGAGACCAACTCAGCAACATCCTCCTAGTGATATTTGGTGACAAAATGATGCCAAGATTGGTAGTGCGCAATGGTGTCTGCGTACAATTTGGTGACATATTTTTGGAAACAAACTCTTTCCTCCATCGCTTCCGAGTATACTGATTTGGAACCTATGTCCAACTCATCATGTAACATGTGTAGCAGATTCTTGAGTGCATTTGGACCAACGACATACCTCTACATTTTCTCTGTGCTAATCTACAAGTTTGCATTGGAGTTCGTGTGCATCAACTGCTCGAAGTACATATCGATCTCCAGTCGGAATTGGTTCTTCTCTTTAAACTCAATGAGTGTTCTGATGGATGGGATCCTGTGTTTCTGTGCGATGACATCCAAACTCTTGAACAATCATTCATATGAAGCCTCAACACTGGTGATGAGCGGCAAGAGTTCCTCATAGTTCTGGATCTGACTCCAGATGTGTGCATTGTCCAACTCTGCCTATGGCTTCATCATCTTTTGCAAGTAAAGCAGGGATCCCTTGTACGTCATTGTCCATGTCTGTACGTAATCAACAGTGGCATGTATGTCTATGAGTGTGTGCACAGTCTTGATACAGCAAGTGCGTTGTGCACAGTGACGATCCTATCATATAGTCTCTGCATCACTGTCTCAAGAGTCGATACTTCTACGAGTATTTCTTTCTTCATTTATGCTCTGGCAAATCCTGTTGATTTTTCTTCCTGTTGGCTTAGTGGGTCCTGACCCGGGTTCAGAGGTAGTTGTGCTAAACAAATCCCTACACTACTAGCCCTTTCGGCATTAATCCATGGAGCGCGGAAAGAAGTCTCACTCGAAGCAGTATTGGGGGATGTTGGAACCAAGTTTCCACACCCATAGATCAACGTGATGTCATTTTATGCCCTAAATATGCTTTCGTGCAGATAGATAAGCCTTTATGGCTTATCGATATAACTCCCTTTAATTAGCCTCTAGACCTCTGTGAACATCTATGACTGCCTTTCACGGACCTTGAACGGACTAATCAGTTACTTACATGCATTAGAGATTACTCTTAACCCAGCAATTACTCAGATTAGCTTAAGTGTTTGATAACTTTAACATATAACTGTAGAAAATCTAGGATAGGTTAACACGATAATGTAATATAAATCAAAGCAAAATACTATAACCTACTTCTATTATCAATTTGCGGAAGCTTAAAGATCGAGCTAAACAATATGACCAGAAGAGGAAGAATCAATGGCACAATACACATGAAAATACTTTGGGGAAAGCCTCAGCTAAAAAACCCACACTATTGTATTATCATACATGGTGGAAATACATAAGAATTATACAAAGCCTTAACTCTCATAGCTAGCCAGTTCTCAGTACAATCCTCACAGATGCTCACAGGCAATCTTGGCTTCTCTCCAGCCTTCCTATCTACCCTCCAAGCTCCTATTTCGTTGCGTTGTTCCTTGTGGATGATTTTCCTATTACCAAGTGGACAACCTCCTTCAAAACTACACAATGCTCGGGGATAAATCCTTGACTACATGCATGAGTTTTCTCCATGAGAAAACACATGCAACTAATAGTACACTGTCCTTGAACATTAATCTCAACTGGATCTCTCTCAGAATAGACATGCATGAGTTTCTGATGAGGGAATCTTCAGTTAACTGGAGTAGCACTAGTTGAGTGCATTAATGCATCAACTAACTGTTAACTCACTATTAGTTCCTCAAACAGTTTGGAACTAATTTAACTAGACTTAACTCAGTAAACTGAGTTAACTAATTACAACTCAAATATAACTCAATCTTATCTCCTTAATTTAAGGGATAACTCTTGCATGACTTCAGAAAGACTTCTAACATGAATTTCTCCAACTAATTAATTTAAAATAAATTAATTAATTATTTCCAAGTAGTTGTTAAGACTAAATTTGATTTTAATTCACAATTTAATTCAAGGACAAATTAAATTGGAATATTCTTGTTTCCATATTTCAACACCCCCTCTCAACAAGAAAGGGATTATCTGCCACACCGATCCTATCTCTATGGAATTCGAATTTACACTTTGAGAATGCCTTTGTCAAAATGTCATCATCTTGCTCCTCTGTCGAAATATACTGTAGCAACATGATCCTCCTCACTACACAGTCTCTGAGATTATGATACTGAATGTCGATGTGCTTGGACCTATTATGAAATACTGGATTCTCAGAGAGTTTGATACAACTCTGATTATCACAATAGATCACAATGGGATCCATCCTCTGATCAAACAAACCAACTAGGATTTTCTGCATCGAGATGGCCTCACATGCTACCTGACTTGCAGCCATCTATTCTACCTCTGTCGAGCTGAGTGCAACCGACCTCTGTTTCCTATTGTACCAAGAAACTACAGCTGACCTAAGGTTGAAAATCCCTCCTGATGTGCTCTTCCGATTTGATGGACTCCCTGCCCAATTTGCATCAGTGAAGCCCTGTAGCTTCACTCCCTCTGTCTGTCTGTACCATAATACATACTGAGATGTCCCTCTGAGGTATCTCAATACATGCTTTGCCACCTTCCAGAACATCTTGGTAGGTTGAACCATCGCTTGACTTAGCTAGTTCACCGCATAGCACAAATCTGGCTGTGTGTTCACTAACTACATCAGTGAACCCACAAGCTGCCTGTACATAGTAGCCTATACCACTTCTCTTGAAGTAGCAACCTCCTTCCTCTAGTTACCTATTAGAGGAGTCTGCATGGGCTTGCACTTCTGCATGTGGAATCTCCTGAGTATCTCGTTGGCATACTTGCCCTGAGACACAAACAACTCCCCATCCTTCTGCCACACTTTCATGCCAAATTTGTAATGCATGAGACCCATGTCTTTCATCTCGAATTCTCTTGCAAGGTCCTCCTTGCAAGACACGATCAACTGATCATCACCAGTCAATATGAGATGATCAACATAAAGTACGATGATCAACAACTTACCTTTCACCACGATGTGGTACAGGTTTGCATCCGCTTCACTGTTTGTGAATCCCAACCCGGTGAAGTAGTTGTTTATCCTAGTGTACCAAGCTCGAGGTGCTTGCTTTAGCCTGTACAACGTTCTCTTGAGTCGGCACACATGCAACTCACGATTGAAGGTCTCAAAACCTTCCGGATGCTCTATGTACACCTCTTCCTCAATTTGGCCATTAAGGAATGCAGTCTTCACATCCATCTAATGGATCTTCCAACCCATCTATGATGATAGTGCCAACATAGATCTGATAGATGAGTACCTTGCAACAGGAGCAAAAGTCTCATCATAGTCAATACCCTCGACCTGTGAAAAGCCACGGGAAACCAATCTTGCCTTATTCTTCTCCACGCTACCATCAACAACTTGCTTTACCTTGTAAAGCCAACGGGAAATCACAACTGACTTGTTCTCCGATCTCGGAACCACATCCCAAACATTGTTACGAACTATGGAGTCATACTCCTTCACCATAGCATCAACCCAAATCGGTTGTTGCACTGCTTCCTCAAAGGAAGATGGCTTGGTCTCAACACATTCCCCAGCAAGGGCCATGTATCCAGTGTACCTCTCAGGTGACCTCCTTTGTCTGTGCTGAGAATATGGTGCTCCCACATTCTCTCTCGCATCCTCCAACAATCTGTCAGCTTCTCTTGTGCACTTCCATCCATCTCTAGAAGACTCTGCTTGAGTGGATGTCTCCACTCCTGGAACCTCTGCATGCGGCTGCTCCGCATCAGTCTGAGGCTCCTCCTCCTTAGGAACCAACAATTCCTCCACAGCCTATAGTTGGAGCTCCCTCTCAAGGGAAACTCACATGGCCTTCTGCTCATCAAACTTGAGATCTCTATGAACCACTATCCTCCAACTGGTAGGCAAGTACACCCGATAGTTGTGAGGTGTATCAATGTACCCCAAAAGTATCCCCAACTTTGACGTTGGCTCAATCTTATACCATGCATCCTTTGTCACATGGAAATATACTGATGAGCCAAAGATCCTGAAGTGACCCACATCTGATCTCTTACTGGAAAAATCTTCCTCTGGTGTCTTTATCCCAAGTATGCGATGCGGGCCTCTATTCTCCAAATAGGCCACTGTGTTGCATGCCTCAGCCCACAAGTGAAGTGGTAGGCCTTGGTCATGCAACATTGCCCGTGCTGCCCCTACAATAGTTATGTTCTTCCTCTCGGCCACCCTATTCTGCTGTGGGTTATGAGGTGTCGTCAACTCTCATTTAATTCCTTCCATTACACAGAAGTCCTTAAACTCTTGAGAGACATATTCTTCACCATTGTCGCTTCTCAAGGCCTTGATCTTCTTCCTTGACTCTTTCTCGACCAAAGATTTGAACTCACAAAACTTTGTTAAAGTTTGGTCCTTCTTTTGCATGAAATAAATCCAACATTTACGAGAATACTCATCAATGAAAATCACATAATACCTTTGCTTCGCTGTGGATTCCATTGAGAATGGTCCACACAAATCAGTATGGAATCACTCTAAGATAGCCTCTGCTTGACTGTCTCGATCATGAAAGGAATACTTGGTGTACTTTCCCAAGGTACAACCTGTGCATGTGTCAAATTTCTCAGTTTACCTTTGGGAACTCCTGTAGATATCCGCTGCATTATATTCAAAGCCCCATGATGCAAATGGCCCAAACGCCTCTGCCACAACTCGCCAAAGTCTTGGATTTGCACCAATTCTGCTTTCGTACTCAATGTTGCACAACCATCTACCTCTAGTTTATAGAGATTCTTCACCTGAATCCCTATCCTCTTGGTCTGACCCGTGGCTATGTGTCTTAGGAACACCTTTCCTTTACTGAAGACAACATCGTAGCCTTTTTCCTCCAACATCGCGACCGATACCAAGTTCTTCTTCAGTCCAGGCACATACATCACATCTGTCAAGGTGAGACGAGCTCCATGCTCCATCTGAAAAGAAACCGTGCCCACTCCTAAAACACTATACCTTCCATCGTCACCCATCTTTATGCACATATTGAGGTCTTTCTCCTCCAAGGCACTGAATAAATTTTTGTCATGGGTCATGTGGAATGAGGCTCCACTATCAAGATACAGACACAACCCATGATGACACCATGCATGCGATGAGGGTAAAGTCCATTATAAACTGAGAGGCTAATGCCTCACCTTCTGATCCTTCCAAGGATCCCTTCTTGGAATTATTTGATGGGAAATTAGTCGCATAATGTTCCATCTTGTGACAATTAAAGCATCTTACTTTAGACATGTCACCCTTCTTCCCTCCATGAGAAGAATTCGATTTGAAATGGGAAGCCTTCCCCTTCCCTTTTCTTGCCTTACTTGCTAAGGCCAGATTTTCTTCATCATCATTCTTGGATGAATAACCATCTCGTGTACTCCTCCTGATCTCCTCCTGCATGAGATCCGACCACAATCATTCCAAATCCGCTAGTTTCTCCCTTCCATTCACAGAGTCTTGGTAGCTATTCCAACTCTTTGGAAGGCCAAGGAGAGCGAGGTTTACCATATCATCTGTTTGGTCAATTTAGAGTGTCCTAAATTGCTATATTAATTGTCAATCCGGGAGTCATAAACTGCTGAAGTGAGGTGCACTATATGTGCAAGATAACCGATTTCTTACTTTTTGTCGTTTTTGACTTTTAGTTTGTTTTTGGGTTTATCTTTGTTGATTCCCTAATGTGAGATGGAAATTCTAAAAGTCAAGTATGGATATAAGTGTTCAAGGCAATGGTGTCCTTTAAAATGATTTCCAAACTTCAAAATTTTCAAAAAGGTTTTAAAACTTGCAATGATGAAATCAATTCCTGAAAGAGAATGAAAATATACCACTATTATAGTTAAACAAACAATGAGCTAGTGATCATGAAACCCAGTATCCTTGCTGCTGTGTAAATATAAAAGAAACCGAACTAAAAGAAATCCAAAATTTGCAAGCAAAGAAAAGCTAAAATCGAACTACATCAACTCATATTCTGACACCTCACCATTTTTCTCGCTCTGGTTTTAGGAGGTAATCATAAACAAATTGAGCAATCTGATATCTAATTTGCAGAAAATGAAACTAATATTAAACTACACACTCATACTCCAATCCTTCACCATTTGTCTCGCTCTGGCTTTAGGAGGTAACTAAAAATGACATGAGCAATTCAATAACTAACTTGTAGAAAAATAAAATAATATCAAACTACGCATTCATACTTCAATCCCTCACCATTTGACTCACTCTGGCTTTAGGAGGTAACTGAAAATGACATGAGTAATCTAATATTTATCTTCCAGAAAAGTAAATGAACAAAACTGAAAGAAATAAACCAGCGCTGGAATTAGAACTAAGAAAATAAATCAGCAGAAGGACAAGAATAATTCCATTTCATTAGTCATTATAAAGCTATGTGAAAATGCCTGGGCTGCCTATTAGAATCTGAAACAAAGACACTGATGAGTTAACAGCATTAGAAAGCATAAAAACTATGGACAACAATCAACATGAATACCATAAGCAGTGCAATATATACAAGTAAACAATTATGGCATCAGGAACGTAAAGAAATAAAGCATGAAAATATACAGCAGTTAACAAAACCTTGGTGTGTACAGGGGCCCTCTGCACAACCTCGGCCAATCAGCAATCAACCACGAATTGAGCTTATAAATAGTGTCTTTTCATGTATTAAAATGCAGTCATAACACAGAAATAAAGTTACGGCACAGTGGGCTCGTAAACAGTCAAAATTACATTCAAAAAGCTAGCTACTATGCGTATGAGAACGCTTTATTTATAACAGAGGATGACATAACCACTTTCCTAAAATCTGCACTGATAAAAATACACGTGAATAACCACGTCCAGAAATCTAGCATTATGGTAGCCGTGAAGATTAAATCCAAGGAGGGTGGCTGTTAGATTCGGTTCATGGAGCAGTCCACAGGTGTTAACATGTCTCCTAAGATTTAGGAACGGCCACGCAAGTCCTCACGTGGTGAAAAACAGAGTTTTGCCACCGTAGGACTCTTAGGTTGACCACCGCTTGACTATCTTTGACCACAGTCTTCTGTGAGGGATTCGGCTGAACCAATAGGACACGGTCCATGTCCACATCATTTGCAACTTGCCCATGTGGCTATATTCGCTTGAAGACACCTGTAACATAGACTTCAACAAAAAGGCTACGGAAAGTTGAACTGGCTGCGGAAAGTGACAAGATTCCGCAGCTGAATGAGCAAAAATCTAGATCAAACAGCAGACACAAGACATAGTTAGGAAACCATTTTATATGCTCTTTTTAAACTAATATGCAATGATTTGACAGCTTAGGAGGTCTAGGTAAATGGAAAAAGGCTAGAAAGGTGTATAGGGAAGATGCAAGTTTGGGACTCAACATACCCCCACTGTGAAGGTGTTGCATGTCCTCATGCAACCAAAATTTTGATCATTCCCCCTTTAGTCCATGTGTTCTGAAGCTTCTGCCAGTACATCAAGTCCTCTTCTCTTCTTCCTTGGTGCTACTACCATCATGGGCTTCCTCATCAAACATCTGAATTTGAGATTGATTAATTTCTTACTCAACTTCCTGCACTTTTTCTTTAATTTCTTGTTCTTTTTCTTCCACAGTCCCAGATGTAACATAGTGTTGTCATGAATGATTTTGTCCACTTTGCTTTGCTCCTTTAATGCTTCATTTTCTTGTTTAATGTGTCTGTTTAAGACCTCCAATTCAAGCACTTCTTGTTTCAATGTTGGACTTGTGCTTCTTCTGTTGTGTGAGGCAGAGTGGATGACGTGCTTGGGCCTGCAGCTGTCTTCTCTAAGGATTCTAGATAATCATACACCTCTTGCTGATTTGGATCTATTTCGGGTGTTTTCCTTTGGATGACCTCAAAGTCTTGTTGAGGAGGAGGACTGATTTCTAACTCTGGCCGAGAAGGACTTATATCAACATCTGGAGTACTGGTTTCAATATTTGGCTGAGGATGAGGTGGGCTATGGCTAGCTGGAGGTTTCTCAGGTGTTTCCCCACCCAAGTCAATGAAGTGGGGTCCTTTTACTTATGTTTTCCACCACTTTCCTCTAAGCCTGCTGCTTCTTCTTAAATGTTGTGGGCTAGTACTCTCTTCTTCCATACTCTATTTTCCTTTTTCTTTCTTCTTGGCTGTAGCCGCTTGTTTTCAAAGATGCACTAGTCTTTCAGATAACACTTGATAGTATTCCTCTACAAATGGTTCTGGTGATTAGTAGACATCCTCTATGCTTCTTTTTCCTTTCAATTTTCTCTGTTTTCTATTCTTGGTTCTTTCCTCCTTCTCTTTTTGATCAACTTCTTTAGTTTTGCTAATAGGAGAGTCTTGAATTATTGCAATTTTCTCTTTTCTCCTACTCCTTCTTGGTGTTTTTTGTGTACTGCTTTCAGGTGCCTCGTATGGCTCTTAAAAGTAGTTTCTTACTAAAAATCGTTCCCAGGTATCCCTGTTTTTCTTCAATTGGTCTTCAATTAGAATCCTCACAAGCCCATGATGATATAAATGAGGTTCTATGCCTTCTATGTTCTTTTGGACTGTTGTGCACATCTTTTTCAAGCTCAGCGATAAGAAGTAGGGCAGATTAAGGGTTTGGTTCTCTAGAAAGTTCATCAATAACCGAGTATGATACATGTACATTGCTCCAAAATGGCCTTCACAAGTAATGAAATTTTGAATGATTAACAGTAAGCTGGCCCACTCTTCTCTTAATGCATGAACAAGAATTCCTCTTGTGAATACAGTTACATCCATACATGGGTTATGTAATATGACTCTCCATGCTTGCTCATCCAAACTCTTGTTTTTGAACCAGCGTTCACCTTCCTGGGGCAGATCTGTAGCAGCTACTATGGATGCTTCGGTGACTGTGAATTTAAGGTCCCCAATTCCCACCACTTGGCCGTTAAAAGACCTTGCAAAAGCTTTTGTTATCTCCTTATTGTGGCCCTTAAATTTTTGAATGAAGCGTAGCCATTTTTCCTTCTTCAGCAAGTCTTTTACTTGAGGGTATCCTTTTAAGAACTTGGGTCCTTCCGGTTCTACCCTTAATAACCGACCCATCCTTTCTTCTGTTTGAAATTCGACTGCTAAGACGGCTAGGTTACGGGGTTTATGGAGAAGAAACAACGGCTGAAAATGGAAGTTGGAGAACAGGTAGCGGGAGTATTCAGGGACTGTAAGTGGAAACAGAGGATAGGCAGCCTAGGTGAGTTCACGAAATGGAGTGGAGACGTATGTGAACGAGGTGGTAATGTAGCCGTGGCTTTAATAAAATCGCAGGGGAGTGAAGTGAAGCCGGAATTTTTAAACTGAACGGTTGTGTAGGAGATGTTAACACATTTATGAAATGGCTGCGGAAATTATGCGGTGGAGAGGAGCCGTAATTAAATGGGTCACATCTCATGATTACAAGTGGAGTGTGAAAGTGCAGTCAACTACGAGTTAAACCCGAGAATTAATCATGAGACCGTTTAGGGAATAAATGCATGGTTCGTGGAGGAATGTCGTGGAATGGTAATGGAGCTATCATGGTAATCATTGCATCTAGTGGAGCTTTAAGGTTTAATAACTATGCAAAATTGTGCCTTTGATTGCTATTTGAAAGAAATTTTTACTCATACCTTGGAATCTTTGCCATTTGTTGTCCATTAGCCCTTAATCAACTGCTCCTTATTGATGCCTTTAGATGCTCCATGTCTTCATAATATATCCTTAGTCATACCTAAATTTTCATGATTATTGAACTAACATCTTGACTGTCAATTTGAAAAACATAGTGGTGGCTGTGGAAACTGCTTCTGGCTGCGGAAATTGATTTTTGCTACGGAAACTGACACAACAACCACTTGGATGAATAAAGATAGTTAGATAATAACTAATTGAATTAAATTGGTCATGAAAGAGACTTTTATTGATGAAATGGATGAAATGGAGTGGGATGAAATGGAATGGAGTGGAATGAAAATTAAGTGAAGTGAAAATGGGAAAGAAAGAGAGATTTTTTTTTGGAAAATATAGGGTGTCAGGTGTTCCTGATTTTCACTCTATATTTTCTGTATAAGACTGCAATCAGTGATTGGTTTTCAGGCTTATACAATATATTTTTTTTTTAACAGAAAGGAACAAAGGCTAGGCTGGTGGAGAAGAAGGATTCTTCTTCACTAGCCTTATTGCAGAATTCTCTTGAAACGTTTTGACAAATTCCTCTTTTGAGAGTGGCTTATGATAAATCTTTAATCTGTGACCATTCACAATAAGAGGAGTTTGAAACTCATCAATGGTCTTGATTCTTACCGCTCCATTGCTAAAGACTTTGTCAATCTCATATGGCCCAAGTCAATGAGTCTGAAATTTTCCTTTGAAGTCTTTAAACTTGGAATCAAATAGTAATGCCCAATCTCCCTCTTGAAACTTTTTCTCTTTGATGTATTTTTCATGCCACTTAGCTCTTTGATGTTGAGCTAGATCAGTTCTTAGGATTACTTCTTGTCTGATCTCATCCAGCTCATTCAACTGCTCCATTCTGTGCTTTTGGGCTTCTGATAGATCCATCCCCAACTTAACTACCATTTTGAAGGTTTTGACTTGAAACTCAATGGGGAGAAGGACTTCTTTCCCATAAACAAGTTCATAGGGAGAATGTGTATTCCTCCATGTAGTTCTGTAGGCCTATAAAGCTTTAGGAAGCCTTTCTGCCCAATCTCTTCTGTGTAGATGAACAGTTTTGGTGATGATTCTTTCAATAACTTTGTTTGTAGACTCCACTTGGCCATTTGCTTGCGGATGGTAAGGAGTAGCTTTTCTATGTTTGATTTTGTATTCTTCCATTAGCTTCTCCATCATGTTGGATGTAAATTGACTTCCCTGATCTGTCACAATTTCTTTTGGAACACCAAAGCGAGTAAAAATATCCTCACAAAGAAAACTAACAACTGAATTTTCAGTAGTAGAAAGTAATGCTTTGGCTTCTACCCATTTAGTGACATAATCAGTACATACCAATATATACTTCTTTTGTTTAGATGGTGGATTAATGGGTCCAATGAAATCTAAAGCCCATTTTTCAAAGGGTTCGATGAGTACATGTGGTTGTAATGGCATTTCATTTGAAAGAGTCGGTTTCCCTACTCTTTGGCAACTGTCGCACCTTTTGACATATTCTTTTGTATCTTTGAAGAGGGAAGGCCAATGATATCCTAAAGAAAGGATTTTATAGGTCGTCCTTTTGTTAACAAAGTTTCCACCACATGGTTCATCATGACATGCCTTGAGGATGTCGGGCATTTCAACTTCCCTAACACATCTTCTAATCACAAAATCTGGCCCTGTTTTAAACAATTCGTTAGAAATCCATGAATATTTTGAACTCTCCTGAATAACCTTTCTTCTTTCACTAGGAAATAGATGTGGAGGTAGTTTCCCTGTAACCAAATAGTTAGCAATATCTGCATACCAAGGAGTCTTAGTAGTTACTACAAATAAATATTCATCTAGAAACTTATCCTCTACAGGAGAATCTTCTTTAGTATTTTGGATCCTAGACAAGAAATCAACTACTTTATTTTGTTTCCCTGGTCTATCCAACACAGTAATATTGAATTCTTGTAAAAGTAAGAGCCATCTTGTAACTCTGCCATTAGTAACAAATTTGTTCATTAGATATCTAATTGCAAAATGATTAGTATGGAAAAAAGTTTCATAGCCTGTTATATAATGTCTAAACTTATTGATTGCATGAACAACAACTAAGAACTCTTTTTCAGTTACAGTATAGTTCAACTCAGTGGGAGTCAAATTTTTACTGGTATAGTAAATGGCATAAGGAACTAAATCCTTTCGACCCAACACAGCTCCTAGAGCTGTATCTAAAGCATCTGTAGAAATATGGAAAGGAAGTTTCCAATTTTGCCCTCTCAAGATGGGTGCTTCAGATATTCTTGTTTTCAAAGTTTCAAATGTTGATTGACAATCAGGATCCCATTTGAATTCACAGTCTTTTGTAAGCAATTTGAAAAGTGGAGATGCTATTTTGGTGAAGTTTTCTATAAATATTCTATAGTACCCAGTAAATCCCAGAAAACTTCTAACATCTTTTTGACAATTTGGAATAGGCAACTTGGAGATGACTTCAACCTTTGATCTATCAACTTTAATCCCATCCCCTGAAATGTGATGTCCCAAAACAATACCTTCAGTAAACATCATAAAGCATTTTTCATGACTCAATGAAAGGTTTGTTTCTTTACATCTTATAAGGACTTTTTCCAAATTCTCTAATGCCTCTTCAAATGAATTACCATAAACTGTAAAATCATCCATATAAACCTCTACACAATCATGGATTAGACCAAAAAAGATTCCTAGTACCGCTCTTTGAAATGTTGCAGGTGCATTACATAATCCAAAAGGAATCACTCAGTAAGCAAACGTTCCCCATGGATAGGTAAATGTGGTCTTATCTTGATCTTCAGGTGCTACCTGAATTTGATTATAGCCACATAAACCATCCAAAAATGAAAAGTAGTTTTTGCCTACTAGAGTATCTAATACCTGATCGATAAAGGGCAAAGGAAAGTGATCCTTCAAAGTTTCTTTATTCAATTCCCTGTAATCAATTCATACCCTCCATTTACCATTCTTTTTAGGTACTATAACCAAAGGAGAAACCCATCAGCTATCTGAAATTGGATAAATGAAGTTTACATTGAGTAGTTTTTGGAGCTCCTCTTTCACTATCTCCCTAAGGTTTGGATTCATCCTTCTCTGAGGTTGTCTGATTGGTCTACTGTTTTCCTCAATGTAGATATGATGAATGCAAGTCTTAGGGTCAATACCTTTCATATCAGTATACTCCCATGCAAATGTAGTAGAATGTTTTTGCAAGATTTTGGTTAGCTCTCCCTATTGTGATTTTTCCAAGTTTTTGTTGATATTCAATGTTTTACCTGGAAAAATCTCAATGGCGGAACTACCAAACTCTTCCATAGAGTAAAGAGACATTTGTCTAGATGATAGATACTCAATGTCAGAATCTAACTGAAATTGTGTGTGGTCATATTCTGAAGATGTTTCAAAATTTTCTAATGTGTTTAGAATTTGACTATCTTCATTGATTTCAGAAATGGTAAAGACAGGTTGTATAGTGTCCTCATCATCGACCCATTCATTATCTCCTACTTTTGTAATTGCTTTTTCTGGAGGATAAAAATTGAATTTCTTTGTCGAATTACCATCAGAAATATACATATCCCCAGATCTACAACTGATAAAAGCATCAGCTGTGGCTAGCCAAGGTCTTCCTAAGATGAGTGGGTGCCCTCCTAGATTACTCTTGGGAGTTAGAATCATAAAATCTACTGGATATTCCCAAGAATCTAAGAAGACCGAAATGTCTTCTAATACACCATCTGGTTTGATAATTGATCGATCTGCAAGTTGCAGTAGAGTAGGTGTAGAAAGAAGATTAGGAAGTTTTAGATGTTCCATAGTCTGTCTACTCATAATGTTGATAGCAGCTCCTAAATCAATCAAAGTATTTGGAATTTCTACCCCATTGATATGTGTTTTGACAATTGGACTACCAGGATCTACATACTTCTGCATGGTAATTTTTCCCATCATGATATCTGCAATTTTTCCTACCAGGTGGATTCTTCTTGTATCTCTTGGTTTCCTTCCTGGTCTTTTGAGACTCAACTCCTTTATTGTTTTTGCTAGAATAGGAATCTCTCTAATGGCTTGTAGCAAGGGAATCTTGATACAGACATTCTTTAATTCATCTAGAAAATCATAGTCAAGCAACAAGATTTGTTTTTCCACTCCTTTGTCAATTTGTAATCTTTTAGGAAAAGGAGGTGTGGATGAAGATGCCGGTTGCTCAACTATAGGAGTTGTGGGGGTTGACTCTTTTTCTTTTTCTTTTTGAGTGCTTGGGTTTTGAAGAGATGCTTCAGAACCTTTATTGGCTTCAAGAGAATATTCCTCAGAAATGCTTTGATTTTGAGCATCTATAGAAGGCTTTTCTAAAACTCTACCAGATCTGAGTTGTACATCATTGAGAGGAACAACCATATAGGTAGGAAATTGTTGTCCTTCTACCATGTAAGCATTTTGAGGATTTTTATTATTGGGATTTGGCAATGGCTGGGAAGGTAGTTGATTTGTCTTTTGTTGGAATGGAAGCAAGAGTTGGGAATTTGTATTTTGTTGAGAAGGTTGTTGTTGTTGTGGAAATGGCAATGAAAGTTGTGGATTTTGATTTGGAAGTTGTGGAGCTTGTTGATTTTGAAAAGATGGAGGATATTGATAAAATTGAGCAAATCTCCCATAAGGATTTTGCATACCTTGTACCCATGATTGAAATGGATTTTGAGGTTGGGACCAAGGTCGTTGCCAAGGATTCTAATTTGGTGGGGGTTGAAAGTTCGTGGGGTTGTTAAACCCTTGATTTTGTTGCCCCTGCCGAGGTCTCCTTGAAACAAAGCAGAGAGACTCAATTGAATTTGGATCTTCTTGAAAGACAGCTTTGAGCCCAGGAATTGAAGGACAATCCTTGGTCTCAGGGCTTTTTGAACAAATCATACATGTTCCTACAACTTTTTCATCCAAGGGGCATTCCTTTAAAGCATGTTTCTTCCTACATTTTGGACAAAAGATGGCCAAAGCTTCAGCTTCTACTTTCTGCTTGTTTTGTATTTTAAGGGTGTCTAGTTGCTCACTAAGGCTCCCTAAAATATCAGTTTTGAACTCATCAAGCATGTTTCCAATCTCAGCCCTACTTACTGATCCAGTTGCAGATTTGTTTGCTCTAATGAGAGAAGGATCTCTAGGCCCTTTTCCAGTTTTAGATTTTCCCCTTGAGAGATGGACACATAGTTCTGCTATATCATGAAGTGGAAGTTGAGAAATATCTCCTTTTCCCATCATGTTTAAAATATCTATCCATTCATCTCTAATGGCTTTTAATAGAAGGGCTTTCAAGGTCTCCTCATCTAGGTTATTCATTTTTGCTCTTTTCAGGTTGTATTGAAATCTTTCAAGTAAATCCTCCAAGTTTTCATCTTCTTTTTGCACCATTTTGAATACCTCATCCTTATGATTGGTGGGCATACAATAGTCCAGGTATCTATCCAAAAATGTTTGTTTCATATCATTCCAAGTCCTAATAGATTGAGTGACTAATCCCATGAACCATTTTAGAGTAGCTCCCTTCAATGTTGAAGGAAACAATTTGAGTTTTTGAGAGTCTTCCATATAATCATAAGTTCGGCACACGACTTCAAACTCAAATAGAAATGTTTCAGGATCCTCACTTCGCAACCCATAAAAGTTTGGGAGGACAGATGGTGAGATGTTTTTCATTGTTGTACGAGATTCCTCATCAACTATAGGAAATCCAAATGAGTTATCTCCATCCCTATTTCCCCCGTTGTTACCTCTACCTCCTCCATTGTTTCCTCCTCCTCTACCTCTACCTCTACCTCCTCCTCCAAATCCATTTACTACCTCCTTTGTCATGATAGTTTCCTCAGAGATTTCAGAGTCCTTTGGTTCTTCTACTAATGGCGAACGAGGAGGAATTTCTCCCTCTTCTTCTTCAGGTGATTCTACTTCCTCGATTACAATTTGTTTTCCTGTAGAAGTAAAGAAAGGGTCTTTTCCTAACTCAGATTCGGTGGATAGTGTGGGAGAGTCTCCTAATTCAGCTACTGCTCCTTGAATTCCAGGAATCCTAAGGCTAGGAGTGTGAGTTGGATATGATGGAGGTGTATCTTGTCTATGCCTTGAAGTAGATGGAGTTGTAAAAATCGAACTCTTGGCCCTAGCTATAAACCTTCCCCTAGAATCTCTTTCTCTATGCATGTCATTTTTTATTTTTCTTCAAGTCGGGCTAATATTCTCTTTCTGATCTTCCAGATCACTCTAGGTGCAAGAAGGGAGCATACTGAAGAAATTATTGAACCAATAACTCTCTTTTCTGATCCTCCAGATCACATTAGGTGCAAGAGGAGAGCATACTTTGAGAAGTTATCAATTTTTACCTTCCTTGAAATTTTCTTGTTTTTTTTTTAAGAAATTGGCTACCTAGTTTCACTTCCCCGGCAACGGTGCCAAAATGTTTGGTCAATTTAGAGTGTCCTAAATTTCTATATTAATTTTCAATCCGGGAGTCGTAAACTTCTGAAGTGAGGTGCACTATGTGTGCAAGATAACCAATTTCTTACTTTTTGTCATTTTTTATTTTTAGTTTGTTTTTGGGTTTATCTTTGTTGATTCCCTAATGTGAGATGGCAATACTAAAAGTCAAGTATGGATATAAGTGTTCAAGGCAATGGTGTCCTTTAAAATGATTTCCAAACTTCAAAATTTTCAAAAAGGTTTTAAAACTTGCAATGATGAAATCAATTCCTGAAAGAGAATGAAAATATACCACTATTCTAGTTAAACAAATAGTGAGCTAGTGACCATGAAACCCAGTATCCTTGTTGCTATGTAAATATAAAAGAAACTGAACTCAAAAAAATCCAAAAGTTGCAAGCAAAGCAAAGCTAAAATCGAACTACATCAACTCATATTCTGACACCTCACCATTTGGCTCACTCTGGTTTTAGGAGGTAATCATAAACAAATTGAGCAATCTGATATCTAATTTGCAGAAAATGAAACTAATATTAAATTACACACTCATACTCCAATCCCCCACCATTTTTCTCGCTCTGGCTTTAGGAGGTAACTGAAAATGACATGAGCATTTCAATCACTAACTTGCAGAAAAATAAACTAATATCAAACTACACATTCATACTTCAATCCCTCACCATTTGACTCGCTCTGGCTTTAGGAGGTAACTAAAAATGACATGAGTAATCTAATATCTATCTTGCAGAAAAGTAAATGAACAAAACTGAAAGAAATAAACCAATGCTAGAATTAGAACTAGGAAAATAAATCAGCAGAAGGACAAGAATAATTCCATGTCATTATTCATTATAAAGCTATGTGCAAATGCCCGGGCTGCCTATTAGAATCTGAAACAAAGACATTGATCAGTTAACAACATTAGAAAGCATAAAAACTATGGACAGCAATCAACATGAATACCATAAGCAGTGCAATATATACAAGTAAACAATTATGGCATCAGGAATGTAAAGAAATAAAGCATGAAACTATACAGCAGTTAACAAAACCTTGGTGTGTATAGGGGCCCTCTGCACAATCTCGGCCAATCAGCAATCAACCATGAATTGAGCTTATAAACAGTGTCTTTTCATGTATTAAAATGCAGTCATAACACAGAAATAAAGTTACAGCATAGTGGGCTCGTAAACAGTCAAAATTAAATTCAAAAAGCTAGCTACTATTCATATGAGAATGTTTTATTTATAACATAGGATGACATAACCACTTTCCTAAAATCTGCACTGATAAAAAGACACGTGAATAACCACATCCAAAGATCTAGCATTATGGTAGCCATGAAGATTAAATCCAAGGAGGGTGGCTGTTAGATTCAGTTCATGGAGTAGTCCACAGGTGTTAACACGTCTCCTAAGATTTAGGAATGGCCACGCAAGTCCTCATGTGGTGAAAAACAAAGTTCTGCCACCGTAGGACTCTTAGGTTGACCACAACTTGACTATCTTTGACCACGGCCTTCTGTGAGGGATTTGGCTGAACCAATAGGACACGGTCCATGTCCACATCATTTGCAACTTGTCCATGTGGCTAGATTCGCTTGAAGACACCTGTAACATAGACTTCAACAAAAAGGTTGTGGAAAGTTGAACTGGCTGCGAAAAGTGACAAGATTCCGCAACTGAATGAGCAAAAATCTAGATCAAACAGCAGACACAAGACATAGTTAGGAAACCATTTTATATGCTCTTTTTAAACTAATATGCAATGATTTGACAGCTTAGGAGGTCCAGGTAAATGGAAAAAGGATAGAAAGGTGTATAGGGAAGATGCAAGTTTGGGACTCAACATCATCATTGGTAGTATTTATTCCCACACTACCAAGCTCATCTCTGCAGGTGGTGAGCTTGTTCAGATATGTGGAAATAGTATCGCCCTTCTCCATCTTTATTATTCGAAGCTTATCCTTGAGTGCCAATATCCTCTGGTCGCTATTGTTCTAGTATAGGTCCTTCAATGTCTTTCACATTGAGAATGGAGTATCCTTCCCATGGAGACTCGAGACAATATGGTCTCGAACTCTCTCAAGGATGATCTGTCTCTCCTTCGCCACATACTTTTTTCACTCAGCCAACTCTTGTGCATTAGTTGAAGCTGGCTTTGGGATTTATTGATCAATGAATTCCTTCAAGCCATTGTCTTCTAATACAGCCTCCATTATATCTTTCCATGCTATGTAATTTGAGCTACCTTCCAAGGCATACTCAAGTCTCAAGCCATAGAATTCCATTGGCCAACCTTGAAGTATGATATGAATTCGATTTTCACCTGCAACCCTGAACTTCAAACTTTGAATTCTCTTCTCAGTATACTTTTCACAGCTTTGATACCATGTAGAAAATCTGGGATAGGTTAACCCGATAATGCAATATAAATCAAAGAAGAATACTTAACCTACTTCTACTATCAATTTGCAGAAGCTTAAAGATCGAGCTGAACAATATAACCAGAAGAAGAAGAATCAGTGGCACAATACACATGAAAATACTTTGGGGAAATCCTCAGTTAAAAAACCCCACACTATTGTATTATCATACATGGTGAAAATACATAGGAATTATACAAAGCCTTAGTTCTCACAACTAGCCAGCTCTCAGTAGAATCCTCACAGATGCTCACAAGTAATCTTGGCTTCTCTCTAGCCTTCTTCTATGCCCTTCAAGCTCCTATTTCCTTGCATTGTTCGTTATGGATGATTTTCCTATTACCAAGTGGACAACCTCCTTCAAAACTACGCAATCCTCAAGGATAAATCCTTGATTGTATGCATGAGTTTTCTACATGAGAATACACATGCAACTGATAATACACTATCCTTGAACATTAATCTCAATTGGGTCTTTATCAAAATAGACATGCATGAGTTTCTGATGAGGGAATCTTCAGTTAACTGGAGTAGCACTAGTTGAGTGCATTAATGCATCAACTAACTCTTAACACACTATTAGTTCCTCAAACAGTTTGGAACTAATTTAACTGGACTTAACTCACTAAACTGAGTTAACTAATTACAAATCAAATATAACTCAATCTTATCTCCTTAATTTAAGGGATAACTCTTGCATGACTTCAGAAAGACTTCTAACTTGAATTTCTTCAACTAATTAATTTAAAATAAATTAATTAATTATTTCCAAGTAGCTGTTAAGACTAAATTCAATTTTAATTCACAATTTAATTCAAGGACAAATTAAATTGGAATATTCTTGTTGCCATATTTCAACAACAACAAAACAATCTTCGTGTAAACAATTAACATCAATTGCATTCATATAACAATATAAATCATGTAAATTCGTGCATCAATACATCATTATTTCATAAACCCATCATAACATAAATCACATATAAAACAGAAGTAAGAGATAACATTGGTATTTCTACAACAATCTTCTTTATTAATATTCAGTTTAGCTTACAAACTCAAGAATTCCCTGTGCACTCAGTGGTAGGGGTCTGCGCACTCAGTTGTAGACTCTACTTTTGGCCTCTACACACAAAGCTGCAAAACTTTTCTTCCTACTCTTCTACACTAACTCTCTAGGCTTCTCCCATAGACAAAATTCCTTACTTCTTGCCTTAGACATCCTAAGACACACCTATTTATACAATCCCATGGTATGCGGACCATGGGTAGATCCTCAAAAAGCGGACTCAACTTACATAAAGAAGGGTAAAACCCTTTATGATTTTTTAACTAACCACAACTTGTGGAGACTTTACATCTTTATACAACAAAACTTGGGCTTTTGCCCCAAAATTGACCATAGGGGACCCCATCCCAACAGGCCCCCAACACAAAGATTGTGACTCACCCTCGAGTCACTCAGCTGGCATAGAGATCTTACTACAAAGATCCCCGAGCTCCACTTTTGCAATTGCCACCACAGTCACGCTCTATGTGGCTGCCTTCTTAATATGTTCCATCAGCTACTCTATGGCTGGTCCTGCACTCTCCTGCTTGATTTCTGCTATGTACTCTGCAAGTTCGCCAATTTCTCCTGAATATTGGTGGAGAGAATATATGCCTCATCTAACTAGGGTCCCAATATAGCCTTAAGGACGACCTCTTTCTTCTATGCTGCTTCCACCTGTGTGAGCAGCTGCTTCCACCTGTGTGAGCAGCTACTTCACCTCCTGCAGCATGGCAAGGTGTTGTGTTGTAGCAACGATGCGCGTCGTTTCCCTCACTTCATCATATTGCTGCTAGAGCTCACGAACTTCTGTATTCAAGACCTACAGGGTGGGGTCCTCCTGCAAGGCCATGAATACCTCCATAGCTTGCTCAAACAGCGTGGTGCATTCCATCACCGCAGTATCCACCATTGCGACTCCATTTTTCACAACGGCTTCACACTATTCCCTTACCTCTGGCGGTGTTGAACACTGCGACTTGAGCTCCAATTCTGTTATCTTCAGGTTCATCTCAAACTGAACTCTAGCCGTTTCCATCTTGGCGCCGCGCAAGCCCGTAGCAAGTTTTCTAATCTTTGCCTCCAACTGTGCATCCTATGGGATATGTAGTTCTGGCACCATTCTGCATGCTTTTGCCACTGCGCCACAGCTAGGCACTCTGTGCCTGGATTGTGTCCTTGGCCTTCAATGCCTCTATCTTCTCAACGAACATTTGTTCATTGTTCAATCGATACTCACTGATGAGGCAAAGCACGTGCTCCTCCTGAGCTCTGAACTCTGATGCCACACCTACCTGCAACGTATGAAGGTACTCATTTCGAAGTGTAGCCAGGTTGAGGCCAATATTCTTCAAAAAACTCACGATGAACTTGTCATCGATTGCCTCTATGCTCAAGGCTCCATCTGGCAGTGCGACTTCCCAGATATCCAATGATCGAACTGTCTCTGTTGCCTGAGTGGTCCCCAGTGCCAAACTTGTTGATGTAGTGTTGATCTGCCTTACGCTTACCCAGATCTAAGTCATCTGAATCTACAGCTTGCGCAGATCCTTCTTAATGGTATTCAGCACTTGCTGTTGTTACTGCTTGAACTTCTACAATAGTTTTGTGGTGGTATCGCGCACCTTGTCTCCAATCTCATCAAGGTTGCCACCTGTAAGAGTGATTGGGTCCAGCGACAGCTTGGTCACTTTTTATTTCTTCCACATCCCTTCCTTTCCTTGTTCCCTATATCTTTTGATCCGGAAGGAGGTTCTCTTCTCCTGCTCTCCACCGTCGCCTTGCTCTAACTACTCCTCCACCTTTGTTTGGGGCAAAGGAGACTTACCACCGCACTCAGAGCCATGCTCTTCTTGTTTGTCTTGCTACTTCGTTGCACACTGCGCTTCCACCTGGGCCTTCTCCTCGGTCTATTTTATCTGCTTCTCAACCAATTGCTATACCTTCTACTTTTTTACTTCCTTCTTCTTCTTTTATGCGGATTTTATAGTGCCCGCAGCTAGATCGGATGGAGTGTGCCAATATGTTAGCCAGCACTTGATGACCTCCTAAATAACATCTTCTATAGCAAGGTAAGGTAGGTCAAACCATTTTTGTTGCAGATCCTTCCGCGCCTGGATGTATACGCGGTGGAAGTCAGCTTTGAACTTCGCAAACTTTGAAAGCTACTCAAACATGGTTGGTGACAACCGTGGCTTCTCATTGATGTCCATGCAAATGCTTGCCTCCATTAACACCTAGAAGGCTTTTGTTTCTGTAATGCATGCAACATAGTTTTTTGCCCAAAGGGATGCAAACTGTGCAGCCTCTGGCAAATATTTCTCCACGGGAGGAAGCTAACTGTCCTCCAGCAGATCCCAAGCTATGAGCAAAATGGAGAGCAAAAACCAAGAATAGCGGAATGTTTTACTCTCGTCCTATGCCTCTTGATAGTTTGCAAGGAACTCACTACAAAGGTAGCGTGCCCAGTTGAACTTTACGCCCTCTGCACACTGTGAAGCCAAAGAAATCACTGGTGCCAAAACCTCGCCCATGCGGCATTTCCTCATGACTTTTCCCGTAAGGATCTGCATGGCAATCTTCATTGCAGGGTTGGTGATAGAGGTGATCGAGTACCTGCACGAATTCTTTACTAATTTTAACTTGTCCTTCATTTTCTCTACGAGGTCACGCTCGCTCATCTTTCTGCCAAAATCCTTGGCTGGATTCAACCCTGAGTGCGACAACAGTGTGATCCGATGGATAAACATATCAGTGATAGGGATTGGCATGCTCAGCCATAAATAATCATCATGCACCAGGGTCAACAATTGTTTGATGACTATGAGGTTGATGTTAGAGTGGTGGTAGTGGGGTACCCACAACAGGTTCAACAAGCCCGACTATCTCACTCCACGAATCCACTCCACGGGTTCCAGCATGGTGACACCTAATTCTTTGTAAAAGACCCTCTTCATATATTTCTCTGTTTCCAAGTGGGGGAACCTCTCGTGGTCCGCCAGATCCCAGTCTTCCAGCTTGAGATGGGGAATCTGTGCCAAGCGCGGACCTTCAAAAGTGAGGTTCTCCGGTAACAAGGGTGTATTGAGGAGGAATTTTCCTGCATCTAGGTCCTTAGGGACCTTCACTTTTCCCTTGCGCAGAGGGATATAATCCGACAAATTGGATATAGGATCCACCCCCTTGGTGTCTATGTCCTCCACACCCTCTTCGGCCTCCAAATCCACTACTTTCCCCTTATCCTTAGCACTCGAATTTTCTTTCTTCTAGGCCTGGGTAGCAACATGCTTCCTCAGTGACTTGCACATTGGCATGGGTTTCTTCTTCTTGTCCTTCTTAGGTTTAGGAACTTCTCTCACTAGTGTAGGCTTCGGCCTAGGTGACCTCAACACCGTAGGCACAGGAGCCAGAGCCTCCATGCTCATCACCTCTAGAGCAACTCCCTCAGAGACAACAACTCCTCCCGTACTAGCAGTCTCTCCTGGTCCAGACATCATGCTGAGAATAAACCATTGGGTATCCTCAAGTAACTTATCAAATATAGAACTACTGAGTAAATTAGCGAAAACCTGAGGATTCATAAACAATCGATAGCTCAACATAGAAATTCTAAGGATGCAAAGTATTTTTCGCTGGCGACCACGTGTAATTTATAGGCAAATTCGAATTCAAATTCGACCATTCCCCCCAAAATTTGTCCATAAACACTGATTTGGCGACAAAATCATATCCAAAGATTTCAACCTTAAATGCCTTAAATGTCACCCCTCTCCCCCCCTCGCTCCTCTTAACCATCTTCTGGTAGTCAAATCATGAACAATGATTGTAACGGTTACTTTTTGGCTGCGCTGCACGGTCTCTCTCACTAGAGCGCAACTCCCTTCGTGCTTATTCTAGTATTGTGACATCATTTTCGCGCAGCCCCTCTATCGCATAGCTCTACAAAATGGGCAATGTAGTTTATAGTCCCACGCCTCCTTACATCTTCCTAGAGTGCTAAGGTTGTGCTACCGTCATGTAGTCATTGGGCCAGATCTTCGATGTATGGCTTCAATTGGCTTCCATTTACCCTTCCCAGAAATGGGTCTCCATTCAACTTCACAAGTTGAACTGCTCCACCATTTGTAATCTCGTTGATAACATATGGCCCCAGCCAATGCATCTGAATTTTTCCTGGAAACTTATCAAACTTACTTTCATATAATAAAACCAAATCATTTACCTTGAAGGTGCACAGTTTGATGTCTTGATCGTGCCAAGCTTTTTTGCTTTCCTTCTAAACCCGCTGATGGAATCCAGCCAAAAATTTGTCTTCCTCGAGATCCATTAGTTGCGTGATCCTTTCTTCTAAGGCTTCACATTCCACCATTCCTATAAAAGCCGTGATGCGTAGACTAGGCATGATATACTCCATGGGCATGATAGCTTCCATGCCATAGACCAACCTAAAAGGTGTCTAACCAGTAAGATTTTTACAAGTAGTTCTGTAAACCCATAATATTTCTAGTACTGGCACGTCCCAATCATTCCATTGCACGTTGAAAACCTTCTTCAATTCATTCTCCAATAACTTATTAAAATTCTCAACCGTTCCATTAGCCTAAGGATGATATGGCACACTCTTTTGATGGTAAACCTGGAATTCATCTGTCAACGCACTGATCGTTTCATTAAGAAAATGCATACCGCAATCACTCATCAGTACCTTTGGGAAACCAAACTTGGTCAACACATATTCAAATAGAAACTTTTCTATTGTTTCCCCTGTATAATCCTTCACAGGTTGTGCCTCTGCCCATCTGGTCAAATATTCGGTCATGATGATGATATACTGCGCACCTGTCTTCTTGCCTGGAGGCTGAATCGGTCCTACAAAATCAATTTCCCATTTCTCAAATGGTTGCAATGATACATGCAGATTCAAAGGTAGCTCATCCCTCTATGATGGCCTACCCATTCTCTGACATGCATCGCATGCCCTACAATAGGCTTTAGAATCCTTATGCAACATTAGTCATCACAACCTAGCGCACAAAATCTTATGCGTTGTTGCTTTCCTTACATAATTTCCTCCCACGACTCCTCCATGAGCTCCAGTGAGGATACTCTTCTATTCAAAATTAGGCACATAACATCAAAGTATCTCATTCGATCCCATCTTATACAAATTCCCTGCAATTAAAGAGAAATCTGCCACATGCACCTCCAATTATTTCTTTTGCTGACTAGTATATCCTTCTAGAGCCATTCCTACGGTCAAGAAATGGATAATATTCACAAAGTGATTATTTGCTATGCACACCATGAAGAGCTATGCATCATGCAGTCCTTCCTCCAAATTAGTAGAACCCTCTCCTGTTTCAATGAGCGACAGTTGGTCTGGCCCTACATTTAATCTTCCTGGCTTCACAAATACTTCAAAATCATATTCTTGAAACAAAAACAACCATATGCATATTCCCCCCCCCACAACACAGGCTTATTAACTAGATATTTGAATACAGAATGGTCTGTGTACATCTTCAAATGTCTGCCTAGCAGGTAATGTTTGAACTTCTGGAGCGAGTACACCATAGCCAAGCCTTCACGTTCTGTCATCAAATAATTATTTTCAGCCTTAGACAACTTTCTTCTTGCAAACTCTATAGGGTGATCCAGCTCTCCTTCATTGGCATGTGTCAACACCGCTTCTAGCGCTATACTCAAGGCATCCACATGCACATGAAATTCCTTCTTCCAATCCTTGAAGACTAGGATCGGCGCAGTGACCATTTTCTCCTTTAATACATCCAGGTTGCACTAAAATTATTCATCCCAACAGAATGTAGCATCCTTCTTCAATAGATTTTCCATATGCGTGGTAATCTGAGCATAACTTTTGATGAACTTACGATAGTACCCAGTGTGGCCCAATGTTGCGCGTAACTGTTTAACGCTTCTTGGCGCCTCCAAATTAATTATTATCACAATCTCAGCAAGGTCCACATAAGTCCTTACCTGCATACCACATTACCCAACAATATTCCAAAAGGGATGCAGAACAAGCATTTCTTCAGGTTTAGCACAATCTGATACCTTCTGCATGTATCCAACATCAAGCGTAAACTAGCTACATGGAACTTTACTAGTCCAAACACTATCCAATCATCAAAATATACCTCCAAGAACTTGTCAATAAATTCTTTGAATGCTGCGCTGAATACGCGTGAGAAGATCGCCGACGCATTCTTAAGTCCAAAAGGCATTACTGTATACTAGAAACACCCCCATTTTGTCGCAAAAGTGGTCTTACTCATGTCTTCTGGCACGATCTTAATCTGATGGTATCTAGAGAACCCATCAATGAATGAATAGGCCTCCTGCCCTCCAACATTATCCAGAACTTCATCTATGAATGGAGTTGGAAAAGGATCATAAACGCAAGCATCGTTAAGCTTCTTGAGATCTACGCAAATCCTTATTTCATCCTTTTTCTTCTTTTCCTGAACTACCATTGGACTCACCCAATCAGATTCTTCCACTAGTTCAATAATACTTGTTGCAAGCATCTTGTCCAACTCCAAGCGAACCTTTTCCTTGTATTTGGGATTAAGGCGATATGGCCTTTGCTTAACGGGCTTCACGTCCGGTTTCAAAGTTATTTTCATCACTCCCAAGTCTCCTATGATACCTTTCAGGTCTGAAAATTTGGTTGGAAATAAGTCCTGATATTCACGGAGCAACTCAACAACCTTATCTTCTATGGAATCGTCCCAGTAGTCTCCAATCTTTGCAAACTTCGGCTCCGCCTCTATGCCAATGTTCACTTCTATAGTCTACAATGGTGTGGTGATGTCTGGATTTTCTATCTGTAGTCCCTCAACTTCGCGGTGGCCTTCGGCCTCTGGGATATTAATATTCCTTGGATCCTCATCATCTTCTTCAAAGGTCACATTATAGCACTCCAATGCATGTCGCAGCTGGGTGCTCCAATCCGGTTGAATCAATTCTAAAGGATCCTGTGGTATTCTGAAGATTGTTGCCTTAACCTCATGTAACGCTTCTTCGATGCTTTCAAATCCATCCTCAAAACTGAAGGTCATAAAAAATCCTTCTCTCAAGATATCCCACTCAGCAGTAACATAGCGGAGCTATGTTTCCAGGTACCACTTCATAGGAATGATGTCCAAAGTGTGACAGAAAATATGCACCCACTCTCGCTGCGGTTCCGTTCCATAAACCTTAGTCCATTTTGCTAAAAGATCGTGCAGATGATTTCTTTCATCATATTTTTTAGTTAGTCGAAATTTCGGGTGACCAAACCATAATCGCATCATTCTTATGGATTCATGCCATTCATCAAAACTGTCTTTATACGTACCCCACCACCGCACAGGTGTAGCGTGTAGTGCCAAATCTAGCGCTTGGAAGTGATGCTTCTTCGGTACTTCCCTTTCAAATGCATCCAGAAATTTACCTACATCAGTTAGACTATCATAATAAGGCAAATTTATTACCTCGAATGATGCAAGCACGATGATTTAGTCATCATATTACATCGCAACGTAGATACTTCTTGCAACCTATTCTTCCAGTGTTCCAATTCCTCATCAGAATCTGATGTACAAGAACTTTTGCGATCCCATGAAATACGTCAATCTGCTATTGGATTAACCCAATATTGGTCTTGCACTATGATTTTATAGATCTGGTCCAAATCATCATCGCTTTATTCATAGTCGCGGACTGGTTCAGTATAGCGCGGTCCTTCTGCAAGGTCCAATGGTATTACTACGCAGAACGATCTCCTTTCAAACGACATCTTTCGCTTCTTCAAATTGATTACCCCGTTCATGTCGATAGCCCAATCAATTCCTAGGAGCGTTGGGTATGGACTATTGTCATCAACAATCTCTATCACTTCAAAATCAGCCAACACGCTTGCACCTTCTATATATATGGTCACTCCATGCAATCTCCCCATAGGGATAATCTTCTGTTTATTTTCCATTATTAATTGAATCAGGGACCACTGCAGTGCAGGTCTCCCCATTCTTTCCCATGTCTGTTTAAGAAAAACATTCACATTTGACCCCAGATCTAAAATAACATGATCCATCTCATATTCTCCTATTTGTGCAGTAAGCCTCATCTCGCACCCTATTCTTGTCTTGTGTTTGCCTATCATTCTGACTGTAGGTTATCCTTTAGGGGCACCTTCCTTACCAGCACGCTTATTTATCAGTTCTTAAAGCCCTTTCACCGCCTTGCTATCACGCAACAGCTTCATACAAGTCTCCAAGAAAGTGGTAAGCATGGAGGGGTCAACTTCTTCAGATAGCTTGTCCTAACTTCTTGAGGTAGAGGCCTCAGCGAAGCTTTTCTTTGCTTCCATTAATGTTTCCTTCACATGCTCTAGATAAAACCCAACCTCCTTTTTCGATGCCTAATGAACCCACTCACTTTCTTCAAGTTGCTTTCCTTTATCATCACCAGTCATCATTCCGCTTCGCAGCACAATATTCACATTGGGATCCTCTTCGCAGGGCTCGACCCTCATCATCTGTAGATTCTGGGTAGGCTACTGAGGTTGTGCCTTCTTATCCTACATCTTATCTATCAGTATATGGCATTCTTCTATCGCATGGTCAAACTAAGTGCAGTGCTAGAATGATGGTGTCATCTAGCTCATACATTCCCTCGCATAGTGTCCTGACACTCCGCAATTGTAGAAAATAACTTGTCCTCGACCTCTACCAGGTCCTCCTCCTCCTCGGCCTCATCTATGCCCCTGATATCCTCCATGCACTCCCCTGATGTCTTGATTTAGAGGCTGAGTTTTTGTTTGCATTTGATGCACAGGCATTCTCTCCATCATCAATTCATAGCTACGACAGTTACGCTCATTGTGGCCCACCAATTTATAGAAATTGCAGAATAATTGTTGCAACATCTGTAATTTTTTTTGCAGCAAGTGACAATTGTCTATTACATGTTTTCCAGCTACCTTCTAGATAGCGCACCACAGTGCGAGCCCTGCACCTAGTCTCACAACAGCCTCCGTCTCAGGGGCATTGGCCCTCCCCCTGTAATATAATTCAAAAAAATAGGGTAGTGATCTTTATCATGCCCCTGGATTTTACATTTTAGGCACCAAAATTCTTCGCACACCTTCGGTCGAGCGACTTTTTCCTTCTTCAAGCTCTGCAACTCCAAGCAGAGGTTCTGCAACTCTGCATGGATTTGTTGAACTCCCAAGCAGCGTCTTGGATAGGTGTCTCATGTAATCTCATCACGATCTCTAGTGCTTCCGCCTGAGTCCCTATATTTTGCTGCGATAAAGCAACCCTTAGGTGGGGCAGGAGCGAACCTACAAACCATTCGCAATGTTGACTATCTGTGAGATTCATGTTAGCTTCACAGATATGGCACTTCAGTCTCTGATCTAGCTCCCAGTGTGTTTTGCAAGGCCTCATCATGATTTCCTTGAATCCAATGACTAATTGCGATTCAAAATTAGGCCTACCGAATTCCTTATTCAGAGCATTCTAAGTTTTCGCTAATGATGCCAATGGGTTATCAATGCAGTAATTAATGTACCATGTCAACATGCGATCTTGTGTAGTAGTAACCAATTGAACCTTCTCTATATGATCGTCTGTAATATTCTATGCCATCCATACGGCCTTTGCAACGAACCAAAATTGATTCGGGTCCTCACTTCATGGTATTCGACATATTGAATGGTGCCAGAGGTGGAGGTGGTGCGGGTGAAGGTGTTTGTTGTGGAGGTGAAGGTGGAGGTGGTGTGGGCAGATGAGGTATTCGCAGAAAACCCTGCTTTAACAACTATACAATGCTTCACATTGAGGCTTGTACCGTTTCCTCATTGTCACTTGAAGGAGGCTCTATCAATGGACTATATTCAAGACTCGCTCTTTCCTTATTTCTAAAGATTTGTCACTTCACGTAGATTCAAACATCAAGGTAGTGGCATAACCCTCTTTTCACAAAAGAGCATTTTAATCCAAGTATTCAAAGATCTCAAATACTTGCCTCGCGGTCCTTTGAAAAAGCACCACTCTGCTTCACTGTAGCTGACTGAGGTATCAACTGTGAATTCTATCACAAATCCTCCTATGACTCGATCAAGCCAGTGATTGACAGTGCGCGCGATCTTATCTTCAGAAGCTTCCAACCTTTGCACTAGCTCCGAGGTCCACACTATTGGATCGTCAAGCCTCCACCTTCATTGGTCGTCTACCAATTTAGTGGTCCACTCGTACATCTTGATCAAGAAGATGTAGAAGAAAATTTTGTGCATTTCTGTGTATAGATACCTGTCCAACCACTGTTCTTTTGTCAGGTGCATATTTATGTTCTCTTGCGTTGCCAATTCGTGGATCTTTTTATCCAACCACTTCTCAATTTCTTTCTTTGTCAGATTTTAGTGATGCGACATCACACCTCTTTATGTAGATCTCGGTCCCAGCAATGGAACCATTTGTTGGCTTAGTGGGTCCTGACCCAGGTTTAGAGTTAGTTGCACCAAACAAATCCCTACACTACTAGCCCTTTCGGCATCAATCCACGGAGCGCGGACTGAAGTCTCACCCGAAGCAGTATGGGGGGATGTTGGAACCAAGTTTCTGCACCCAAAGATCAGCATGATGTCGTTTTATGCCCTAAATCTACCTTCGCGCAGATCGATAAGCCTTTATGGCTTATCGATATAACTCCCTTTAATCAGCCTCTAGACCTCCACGAAGGTCTACAACTGTCTTTCGCGGACCTTGAATAGACTAATCAATTACTTACGCACATCAAAGATTACTCTTAACCCAAGAATTACTCAGATTAGCCTAAGTGTTTGATAAATTTAACATAAAGCAAAATAATCTTCGCATAAACAGTTAACATCAATTGTGTTCATATAACAATATAAATTGTGTAAAGTCACGCATCAATACAACATTATTTCATAAACCCATCATAACATAAATCGCATTCATATAAAACATAAGTAAGAGATAACACTGGTATTTCTACAACAATCTTCTTTATTAATATTCAGTTAAGCTTACAGACTCAAGACTTCCCTGCGCACTCAGCTGCAAGGATCCACACAATTAGCTGCAGACTCTACTCTAGGCCTCTATGCACATAGCTACAGAGCCTTTCTTCCTACTCTTCTGCGCTAACTCTCTAGACTTCTCCCATAGAAAAACTTCCTTACTTCTTGCCTTAGAAATCCTAAGACACACCTATTTATACAATCCCATGGTCTGCAGATCATGGGTAGATCCTAAAAAATCTGACTCAACTGACATAAAGAAGGGTAAAACCCTTTATGATTCTTTAACTAACTACACACTCTGCGACCACAACTTGCGGAGCATTTACATCTTTATACAACAAAACTTGGGATTTTGCCCCAAAATTGACCCTAGGGGACCCCATCCCAACACTTCCCTCTGCTTGGCCGCTTGCAAGTTCTTAGCCATGCGCTCATTTTCTGCTATCAAGAACTTCACACTTGAGCTTGTGGCTTTGGCATAAGCCTTCGTAGCATTGGCCAAGGCAACTGGATGTCTTCGCACAACAAACACAATCACCCATTCTTCAAAGTGCGCAGGAGATGTATGATCATCTGGAGTGTGCGCTCTATGCACCTGTGCAACCCTATGTCATGACTCATCAAAGGCTATATTGTACACATCTATTCTGGGATCATCCTCAAGGAGAAAAATCTCTCCTTGTTCACTTAGGAATTGCTCTACTATTGGAGCTAGTGAAGCCTGTGGAGTGACCTCAGTTGCTTTTGGCATGAGGTCTGTGTCTTGATTCTATTCATCATGTTGATAAAGTTCCTTCTCTTGTGGCCACTCACCCTATTCATCATTTTCTATTGGTGGATCTGAGTCTTCAACCTGTATCGAGACAATTTTCTTTGTTTAGGTGCCTTGCACTTCCTCCTATTTTTGTTCCTGTTCCTGCTGTGCTTCCTTGTCTCTTCTGCAAAGCTCTTATTCCTCTTTCAGCCTTTTCTCTCCTTCCTCCAACTTTCTCTTTCCTTCTTCCAGCCTTTTCTTCTCCCCATTTCTTTGCGCTACTCTCCTTTAGTGTTGTCACCTCTTCGCCTCAATCTCCAAAGCTACTTTCTCCACAAGTGGATCTTCCTTAAACTTGTATATTTTCTCTGCCTTTGCAATCTCAACAATATTCCTCTTGCCTTTGTCTTACGCAGGTCTACTTCTCACTATTGTTGTTGTTGTTGTTCCCTGTGGTGCTTGGAGACAAAGGGACACTCATGGAAAGAAAATGCTAGCTGAAAAACATAAAGCAACTCAAGGATCGGTCATGCAACAAACCAGGTGACTGTTGGGTAAGATTGCACAGTTATGACTCTGAGAGGTAGGGAGACTATCAGCTAGAACTGCACATTGCATAGTCCCGGCTGCCAGTGAGTGGGCTATTGGTTGAAACTGAAATTGCATAGAGCACAATCTAGCTTGGCTTGCTGAGGACTGGAACTGCACAATGCATAGTTCATTCCGACTTGATTGCTGGATGGGACTGCGCATTGCGCAATCCCAGGGGAAATACTAGGAACTGTCTCCCAGAACTGCATAGACACAACCGGGAAGCCACTGACAGGCAACCTCTGCATAATTCCTAGAGCCAAGGCATAGCCTTGAGTCTCAGGAATGCGCAGTGCATGTCGGGCAAGGAAAGATCCGAGCCAAGGCATTGAAGATATGCCCAAGGGAGACTTGAAAACAAGTAGGATTGAATGCACGTGCAAAGATAGTGCATATATGATTGAAACAAACATGCATGCGATTAGAGCAATTTCAAGAATCAGTCAAATAGAAGAACTTTGAAGCTCATGAAGTAAGTTGCCACAATGACGACCGTTAGTGTAGAAATAGGGTCATGCATGCAACACTAAGGAAATGCAATGCAAAACTTGAAACAACACTTCTACAAGTTAAAATACATTAAAATTCCAGCGGTCGTTCAATAAAACAAGGAAAATAACACTCACACAAGCCAAGGAAAGAAAAGCGATAGAAAAAGCAGCAAAAGACATGAAAAGAAAAACTTACCCGGAAAAGCTGTGAAGATTGTGCCGAAGATTCCTAGATGCCTCGGGAATGCTAGAGCTCCAAGATCGAATGTGAAGAATGAGCTCTGGGGCATCCATTAAATAGATTTGGTAGATTTAGGGTTTATGATGCACATGCCACAAATCTAGGAAAAAGTGACACTTGGCGGGAAGTTTCTAAAATCAACTCAAGTGTAACTCCCGCTTGCTAAAAATAGATCCCTATTTTCTAGGGATGTTGCTTTGATTTTTTATTTTTTTCTTTTCAGTAAAGGCTTCCATGCATGCAAGGAATAATTGCACGCTTCTGGAGGGAACCAGGAAACCTACCGACACATGCAGCGGGTAGCAACTGGAGGAATGCTTCTATGCAATTCAAGGGTTGAGTGGCTATGGATGCCTCTCATGCTCTGCGAAATTTCCTAGATGAAGCCAAGGTTGCTAGCTAGGAATGCACAATTCCTGAGCTGAAGCCCAGTGTTGGGATGTTTTGCACAATTTTTCTGGTCAAGGCAGTCTATCGGGTTGCTTTGCGCAATTCTAGAGAGAATTATTGACTTTTGAGCTACTCTGTGCAATTCCTGAGAGAAAGGTTGGTTTCCCTCTAGGACTGTGCAGTTTTCCAAGACAACGCAAGAACCAAGATCAAACCAAGTCACGGGAGGTCATCTTGTGGTCGGAAAGCAAGACAAGTTAGCAAACACAAGTTGTAAAGCCAAAGATAAACTCAACTGAAAACACAAGTACTTGGGCAGTGCAAGACATGCTGTTAGGATTTTGGTAGGGAGGCTCCAAAACGAAGCTAAGGAAAAATTTTGGAGGGTGGTTGTAGCCGCTACAACAGGGTCATACTAATTTAGTATTTTTATATTAGGTGGGTGACATCCAAGGAGATCCATGAATGTGAAGTGCCAAAATGGAAGAAGGAAATTGTAGAAATTGTATGTGTATTTAAGAAGGAGCTCCCTACAAGTTTCATGGACCTACAAGTCCATTTACTTATACACCTATTTGATGACATTGAATTGGTGGGTGTCATATCAATAAGGTGGATGTTTTTCTTTGAGAGGTATATGAAAAATCTAAAAAGATATGTTTGAAAAAAGGCAAATCCAGAGGGTTGCATGGTTGAAGGGTATGTATTGAATGAAGAATTTTTCTTCCTATGTGAATTCCTTGGTAAGGATTTCAAATATGGGCCATGCTTCTGGGATGAAGAATGGGCATTATATATTATTGATGGAGAAAAACCACAATCTAATGGTGTTCAAGTAGAAATTAATAAGTAAACTCATGATAATTGTGGTTATTTTTATTGTGATCATTAATTTACTCTGTAATTTATTTATCAAATTAACAACATGGCCTTTGGAGTTTGAAATAAGTATGTTGACATGTAATAGGTGTAGATGAAAGTACTATACTCGACAAGTTCACTCTATACCACGTGGAATTTATGAACAAATGGATTGATTTGTATGATAAAAGGAGAAGAATTGTTAGAAGCAAGGATACAATTTAAAAAATTGAACCCAAGGAATACCCCATTTCCTATTGATCTGCAAGGGGAATGGGTCAAAGATTGCACACTAGAATGGGTTACTGAACAAATTCAAAATCAAATAGAAGATGTAGGTATAGGTTCAAACATAATAGAAGATGAAATAAACATGTCTAAAGGATGTGAAAGAAAGGTACATTTGGAATTTCATAGAATGTTGTTTCCTTAAAGTTTTGACACTATTAACTATTTTAATATTCATCATTATATTTGTTTTAACCGAAATAAATGGTATTTCACAAGCAAGGAAATATCCAGCAATGTGGGCATATGATCGACATTATTGTGTAGAGCGTGTATATGTGAAGAGACAATCCTTCGATTTTGGAATCATGGTTGACTTCAAGTAATCCAGTTGGTCCAGCTCAAAAGATAAGAATATTATTGAAGGTGGGAATCTACAATATGTTGGGAAAATACAAGAAATTATTGAGTTGGATTACCACTCTTTTAAATATTGTATTTTTAAGTGTATATGGTATGAATCATTTGAGAGGACATGAAGACATGATACCCATAGTGGATTGTTTTCTATAGATTCCTCAAAGTTCCTACTGGAGGATAAGGAGCCTTATGTTCTACCAATTCATTGTGAGCAAGTATTTCTTTAACTCAAAGAATTAGAAGCGATAGTGATCAATAATATATTAATACATTATTTATTGTGAATATATACATGTATTTATTAATCAATAAAATTGTTATAACATACGTCTAATATATGTATGTACTCGTTCATGTGCAAGTATTTTTCTATGAATATATTTTGGACCCAAAATGGATATTTGTCATACATTATGATCCAATATTAAGGCATGTATTTGATGATGGTGGATATTGAGGAAAACAATGATGGCCAAAAAATTGAGAGGGATTAGAGAACATCGAATAAGTTGACTTCCATGATGATGTTGAAGATGGTTATGTTTAGGCACAAGAAGACAACATTAATACATAGTTACATGATGTTACAGAAGACAACAATATGGATGGTATAGAAAATGATGATCCAAATACATCTGGTAACAATATGGATGGTATACAGTCAGATTTCAATGATGATGAAGATGATGCAAGTCAAGATGAGGATGATTATAATATTAAATACTTGAAAGATCATATGGAGATTGACAATGATACACTGGATGGCATTGTTGCAGACAATGATGTTAATGACCAAGACTTATAAATTTTCATAATTATTTGTAATTCGTGTTTAAAAAATGATGATTCTTATAGCCTAAACTTTGAAATGCTTCAATATTATTTGTGTCAATACAAATTACCTATTGAAATATCATTAAAGTGTTCAATATATGGTATGAATTGTTTGACAAAAAAATTAGGATTACTTGAATGCTTCTTCCATTTATTTTGTATCAACATATGTTCACAAAGACATAAAAGTTAATAAAATATTAATTCCTGTATCTCACAATGATTTGAATAAGAAACTTTGTTAAATTCATTATTTTTATATTGTTTGCATTTTAATGTTGGTCGACTTGCTCTTACATTTAATTATTGATCCAGGTAGGCTTTAATTTTTACAAGACTATCACGCAAAGTCTATGCTAAGGTAGATGATGGCTAGTATAAAATAATCTCAATCCAAAGTCGTTGCACACACACTCTCAACAATCAACAAAGTTGTTACACACTCCACACGGATTCAATGCAAAGAAATATTGTAGAATAAGTTACTTTGTCATTCAACCACTCTCATAGCACTCCTGAAAACCGTCATTCATTTAATCTACACACATAAAAGGAAGTGCAATCCAAACTATAACAACACAGTAAATAATTCACTACCACACAAAACTGAGGGACCGGTCCAAGACTTAAGTTGTCACTCCATTTAAAGCTTACTGCAATTAATTAAATTACACACAATTAATTATCCGAGTGACCTAAGGGTGATCGCCCTGACAAACTAATGGTTTCATGCATGTGCAAGGCATCCTTTAGCTCATGGAAAACAAGGCTTCATTACTCCACCCTTCCCATATCCTTAGAATGTGTGTACCACCCTATCAATTGAGGCTCTTTATCCCACAATGACTTGGCCTCCCTATTATTATTCCCCTAGTTTCCAGCTCCTATGATCCTCGTCGCTCCCTTTGACCTCATCCCTGTGCCTCACTTCCCCTACATCACACTCATGAGTAGTGACAGAGGGAGAGCTCATCACCCAGGTCAGGGTAGATGTCATGGATGAACCCTAACCACCTTGGACGACACCTCCATAACCACTCTATTTTACCACAACATACCTGATGACAGTCACAAAGAGGTGGCGGCCATGGAAGAAGAGGAGACCCGTCATGGAAATTCGTCCCTTTGGGCCCTCCGTAACCTCTTGGAAAAACATATGAAGGGTAAGGAAGAAGCTAAAACCAAGGCCACCAACTGAATTGTTGAGCTCTCCCCGCTCTTCAACCACTCATCCTCCTCCCTGAAGCATTTGGCTAGAGGCCTGGATATCGACTATCCTCCCAATGTCCCTTCCCATGTTGTGTCTCCCGCGTACTCCCATCTAGCCAGTTCTTCCCCTCCCCCTCTCTCAAATCTTATCTTCCTCCCTCTATGCCCCTCACTCCCCCGCCGATGACTAAAGCTCCCCTGCATTCTCCCCATCAACCTAGTTCATATGGGTGTTTCATTATGGAGGAGCTTCTGAAGGCTACCAGTTTAGTGTAGGCTCATGGAATCTCTCAAGCATGTGGCGACTCCATTTCAACATCAGTTTGGCTTCACAGTGGCACATGTTATCTGCCAAACACTTGATCAACACAAGGTTGGTTCTCTCTCCTTATTTTTTTTCTATGGCTTGTTGAATAGTCTTTTTTTTACTCAATGGTGATCAATGTGATATCACCCCTCATGATCAGTCCATAAGTGCCAATTTTGTGATTGAGGGACCCCCAGTTTTGTTGCAATTCACATTTTCTACCACCCCTTAGGATATTATCTAGACGCCACGAGGCTCATCCCTCCTGTGTAATTTGTATGGCCACACATTTTTTAGAAACAATTTGGAAGTTGTAAGCTCTGGTTTCCCCCTTCAGGGGCAGAGAACTTTTGATTTTTCTCTCTGGTTTCCTCGTTCTGAGGCAGAGATGAACCTCATGGCTGTAAATATTGTATATTTTATTTAGTTAATATAATTTTCAAGATATGGTATGAATTGTTGGTAGAAAAAATTAGGATTACTTGAATGCTTCTTCCATTCATTTTGTATCAACATATGTTTGTGAAGACATAAAATTTAATAAAATAGTAATTCCCATATCTCACAATGATTTCAATAAGAAACTTTTTTAACTTCATTATTTTTATATTGTTTGAATTTTAATGTTGGTCAACCCTCTCTTACATTTAATTATCGATCCAAGTAGGCTTTAATTTTTACAAGGTTTGTGTTTTTCTTCCAGATCCATCGCATTCAATTTCTTTTTAGATCGACATTTCGAACCAGCAATGGTGGTTCATCTTCAGGATGTGAAAGAATTAATTGAAAGACTGGTATTTATTTGCCTAATATATAGAGATGCATGAGATGCTTAGCAATTGATGAATCTCTGCATCTTTTCAAGAATGTAAGGTCAGTCTTCTTTTTCGTTAAGAGCAATATGTGTCATTCAAATCTGCAAACTTCTTTCAAAATCTCCCTTCCGTATTGGGTGAGTATTTTGTCTTTGAGGTTTCTGCGAGTCTCATGTTTGTGTAGATTTTCTTCCGGATCCATCGCATTCAATTTCTTTTTAGATCGACATTTCGAACCAGCAACGGTGGTTCATCTTCAAGATGTGAAAGAATTAATTGAAAGATTGGTATTTATTTGTCAAATATATAGAGATGCATGAGATGCTTAGCCGAATCTCTGCATCTTTTCAAGAATGTAAGGTCAGTCTTCTTTTTCGTTAAGAGCAATCTGTGTCGTTCAAATCTGTGAACTTCTTTCAAAATCTCCCTTCCGTATTGGGTGAGTATTTTGTCTTTGAGGTTTCTGCGAGTCTCATGTTTGTGTAGATTTTCTTCTAGATCCATCGCATTCAATTTCTTTTTAGATCAACGTTTCGAACCAGCAATGGTGGTTCATCTTCAGGATGTGAAAGAATTAATTGAAAGACTGGCAGATGATGACTAGTATAAAATAATCTCAACCCAAATTTGTTGCACACACACTCTAAGAAATCAACAAATCTATTACACACTCCATGCATATTCAATGCAAAATAAGTTACTATGTCATTCAACCACTCTCACGACACTACTAAAAACCATCACTCATTCAATCTGCACACATAGAAGGAAGTATAATCCACACTGTAACATTAAAGAAAATAATTCACTGCCACACTAAATTGAGGGACCAATCCAGGGCTTAAGTTGTCACACCATCCAAATCTTACTACAATTAATTAAATTACACACAGAATTAACTATAACAACAACAGTAACAACAATCACATAAATGAGAAATATTTATGCAATCTATCATTCAACCACTCTCATAGCACTCTTGAAAACCATCACTCATTCAATCTGCACACATAAAAGGAAGTGCAATCCAAACTGTAACAACAAAGAAAATAATTCATTGCCACACTAAATTGAGGGAACGGTCCAGGACTTAAGTTGTAACACCATCCAAAGCTTATTGCATTTAATTAAATTACACACAAAATTAATTGTAATAGTAGCAGTAACATCAATCACATAAATGAGAAATATTTATGAAATCTATCATTTAACCATTATCACAACACTCCTGAAAACTATCACTCATTCGATCTTCACACATGAAAGGAAGTGCAATCCAAATTGTAACAACAAAGCAAATAATATTCCGCCACACTAAAATAAGGTATCGGTTCAGGACTTAAGTTGTCACACCATCCAAATCTTACTACAAATTAAATTAAACACCAAATTAACTGTAACAACAGCAGTAACAACAATCCCATAACTGATAAATATTTATCCAATATTTCATTCAACCGCTTTCACAACACTCCTGAAAACCATCACTCATTCAATCTGCACACATAAAAGGAAGTGCAATCCAAACTATAACAACAAAGAAAATAATTCACTTCCACACTAAATTGAGGGAGTAGTCTAGGACTTAAGTTGTCACACCATCCAAATATTACTGCAATTAATTAAATTACATACAAAATTAATTGTAATAACAACAGTAACAACAATCAAATAAATGAGAAATATTTATTCAACTATGTATTCCACTCTAACTAACTAGCGATCCTTGCTAAGAAGGAGGTCCCTTCTTGATCTGGACTTATGCTAGAAAGAAAAAAATACAAATATAAACATAAACATAGATATGCAACAGAAATAAATCTTCATTTCATTAATATCGAAGAACTTAAAGATGCTTACATACAAAATGGAAATAGACTAGGTTGGGCGATGGTAGCTTATCTTTGAGAAGAGATGTGGCAGCTACATGCCTCTGAACTATGTTGCAGTGAGGCTCGAAGGCCAATTTATTATTGAGAAATAATGGAAAATGATGAACATCCAAAAACCTAATCCTAGGAGATGAAGTGCCAAAACTATGGGTCCCATTGGGGTAAGTTGGTACATCAACTTCCCGCAGTCTTAGCTTTGGCACAAAATCGTCGTTTGACGTGCATGAAACCTTGTTAGAAATATATATCCAAGGAATACAACTTTATATTGAAAACATAAATCAAATAAACATGTTTTCTCATTTTCCAAAAAACATCATTTAGGGGCTCAAAACGGCTCCAGAAGTTCACGACTCGAAAAACTGCCAAAAATAGTAAATTGTGATACAATTATGGAAACTGAAAGAAATAATGGTACAATGGTGGGGGTCTAAGTGGAATAGGTGGGTGGCCACCAATATCCACCTGGATATCCTCCTCAACATATGCTATTGTAATAAAAATCACACAAACTACTCAGAGGAAATTATTGAACCACAAAGTTGAGATTTGAATTAATAAAAGTATTAGGATTACAAAGCTCTAGTGTTTCCCCTTTCCAATCCTATTCTCTAGTTCTTCGCTCTAGCCCTCGTGAGAAAACAATCTTCTCTTTTAGAGATCTTAATTACAATGAGAAGATCATCACAAGAATATTTCGATTCTCATGTGATCTTAAAATAAAACGATATCTTAACAATTACACAATGATTTCCATGGAAGGGGTAAAACTATAACAATTTCCTTTAATTACAAATAGAGTTACAAAATATCTCAACCAAATGATCTAGATACTCCAAAAATATCTCCAAGTGATGAGTTGTTTCTTTTGACTTTGACATGCTCCTAGATCTAGTCTGATTAGGAAAGGTAGTACATGCTTAAGCAATTGTTTGTGTAACAACAACAGCTCCCGGGACCTTAATTAATCCAAATCGGTAAAGGAACTGAAATGTAATCCTGTAAAAATAAGCTTCAATAGACCATACAAACATGAAATGACCTCTACATTAGTTTTATGATAAGAAGAAGCCTAAGCAATTTATTCTACTGTCAATTTATAAGTAGAATTGGACTAAGAAAGCGACAAGTGAAAAAGGACAAGTTTAGGTGAATGAGAGTTGTTACAACAATAATATGTGGTCATGTTGGTCAAAAAGGGATAAAATAGAAAAAAATAAGTAGGAAAAATGTGACAATTCCATGACCCAATATCTCCCCCAACTTAAGCGGTGACGTTACATCAGTTTAATTGTAAAATGTATTGGTGTTAGAACATTCTAATCATGCAATATTATGGCAGGGTGAGGTATGTATTAATTGGATGAATAATTGGATTTCCTAGATTTGTTCTGATTAGGAAAGGCAACACGTGCTTAAGAAATTGTCTATGTAATAGCAACAACTCCTAGAACCTTAATTAATCCAAATCAATAAAGGAATTGAAATGTACTTCTGTAACAACAAGCTTTGACAGACCATCCAAACCTAAAATAGCCCAACCATTAACCACTAAACTACCTAACATGTAAGCACCAAATCCCTTAACTCTTGACCCTTAATCCCTTAAACACTAACCCGTAATCCATTAAACCTTAATCTATGTACCCTAAATTCCATAATCCTCAAAACCCGTATCCCCTTAACCCCCTAACACCTTAATTAATTAGCTATTTAGGCACATCTGGCGTAATTTTGGGGCTATAAAGGGAGCTAACCGACGTAATGTAGGTGCAAAAAAAGGAGATAAACTCGGCTCTATTTCGGACACACTTTAAGACGCTACTTTTGGCACTAATGTCAGGCGTTATTTCTGACGCTATTGACATTGAAATATACGGCACTATTATCTACTGAATTAGTGCCTAATTTTTTTTTACAGCGAAAGAAATGCAAAAAATTGCGCCATCCTGATAAATAGCACAAACTTTTTCAAAAAATTGGAGAAAAATACACTAAAACATTCCTTGGAAGCAAAAAAAAAGAGCTAATCACAGGGATTTGTTATAGTGCATATTTTTATATTTTTAATGGCACATATGGTTTTATGATCCACTATCCTTCTATCTATGGCTTGTGTGCATTTAATTTTGGGTCGTATCATATGTATAATGGCTCATTTTGTTGCATCACATTAAACCGTGGCTCAAATATACAATATAACGGTGGCTCATAATATTTAGTGGCATCGTTTATTTATAGTGATGGATTTCCATTGAAATTATAGTGGCTCTACAATGACTCGATTTTGTTGTAACTCATTATTGATACTACAATGGCTTGTTATTGATACTGCAATGAACTCTATACTTTGTGGCTAGATTTATGAATATTGCAATTGATTATGGCTTGGATTACTATCTCCTAGAATTGCTCAGATTACAGTGACATTGTATCTATATTATGGTTCGTGGTTCTTCCCTAACATTTCTTAGACTACATTGGCATCACATCTATTTATACATTGGAATGTGGTTTGATTCATGTGTGTGCATGTGTGTGTGTGGTTACAGTGGTTGGAATGTATACCTATGAGATGGTTTGCATTATAGTGATACAGTGGTCTGCATATGGCTTGCTCTATGGTATATATTTATTTGTGGTATGTTTCATTTATACACTACCTGCACTATCTATAATAACTCACTCTATGGTATGGCTTGTATTACATATTCTACACTGAGATTGATGAAAGGTAATATTCTCTGTTATCTTGACAAAATTGAATGATCAATGATGATCAAAGAGATAAGGAACAAATATATGACAATACCCTTGTTATTATATCAACCCTATAGTATAACATTGACTTAGATATAAATCTATGAATGTGACCCTAATACGATAACAAACATATGGAAGAAAACTTATGGAAAAAAAATTGTGATGCATGACAATGATCTATCATATATGAAAAAAAATTGTGATGCATGACAATGATCTATCATATATGAAAATGACCTTCATGCATATGCGCTTTTGAAGTATATGTATAACAGTGGTATTATGTGTGACCTTGTTGATTACTGATGTGACTATGACAGTAATTTTGATACGACATGATATGGCAGTATCTCATTAGAGATAGTTCACAAATGTAGTTGCGAACAGACTTGGGTTGGCCCTAAGAGGCCTGATATGATTAATGATGATATCTCAAGATTATTGTACTTTGTATCTCAGCTGAACATTTGATGAATATCTAATAGAAGAAGAATTTGGTAGGGTTTCCTCCTTGTGGGGTTTTCCCTTAGTCTTTGACCTAACTCCTGGTGTCTCTATTGCACATGTTTTTCTTCTATTTTTCTTTATTGTTTCACTTCATTGTAGATGTTATTGTTCTCGCTACATAATTATTGATGATGATATGATGTAATTGGGGTGAATGTAATGTGTAAATGATGAAATTTCTTGAAAATGCAATTATCTACAACAGGGAACAATCAATCCCTAAAAATCAAATAAAAAATTTGTAGGAGTTGTTACAAGCATATAAAGGAGTGTTCCAAAATCCCAAAGGATTTCCTCCTAAGAGGGAAGTGGAGCAAAAGATATAGTTGTTGTCTGACTCCTCATTACCAAATATTGGGTTATGTCAGAAGTCTATTTTGAAAGTAGATGAAGGGAATAAATAGTTGCAATATTTGATGGAGTAGGGATTTATTTGACCAAAAACCTCACCTTGTGGGTCATCTACCATCATTATATGCAAGAAATATTGGACTTGATAAATGTGTATCGATTACATAGCTTTGAATAAGATCACATTCAAGAATTGGTACCCTCTACCTAGGATTGATGATTTGTTATATTAACTACAACATGCCAAGTACTTCACCAAGTTGGACCTTAAATCAGGGTACCACTAGGAACATGTCAAATAAGAAGACACCTTAAAGACAACCTTAAAGACAAGGCAAGGTTTGTATGAATGGTTGTTCATGCCTTTTGGTTTTTGTAATGCACCATCTAAGTTTATTCAATTGATGCATGGTGTATTGTGTCCTTATTTAGTTTCATTTGAAATAGTGTATGTGGAAGAAATATTGGTTTTTATCTCTACTTGGGAGGAGCACATCTCACATCTTATGTGGTTATTAAAGACTCTCAGAAAGCATTAGTTTCTAGCAAACCTCATTAAGAGTGAGTTTTCTTAGCAATGATTAGTGTATTTAGGGTATGTGATCAATGGAGAGGAATTCAAGATATATCCTATAAGGATGCATACCATCCTTATCAGCTTTGTTGGGGTAGAGTGATACCAAAATATGTTAATGACATACTTTTTATTGGTTGTTGGATCACTCCACACAGTAACAAACCATAATAGTCAGTGTTAAGAGTTTCTAGTGGGGAAAGAATCGACCAAAAGATTTTGACAAGCTAAAATGAAAGTTTATTCAAGTACCAATTCTCACATTCCCTAAATTACTGAAGCCTTTCAAAGTTGAGACAGATGCAAGTGGGTATGTTATGGGAATAGTTTTGAGATTGTTAAATACCTAACCCTCACCCCTATTTTTTCATAATATCCCAATAACTAGATTGTAAGACTTGTTTTCCACAAGATTGACCTAATTCTCCAACTAAAAAAAGTTTCTTAACTTCCCCCAAAGTCAAAAGAACCTTATACCTACCATTCTTATATTAAATAGTTTATTTAGTATTTAAAACATATTTATCTTTATCTTAAAGGAGACTTTTGTGAGTAGAGTTATTCAGAGATATGTCTTCCAGATCGATCACATAAATCTTTTAAATTGCGACATGTTTTGAACAAGCTAATGTGGTTCATCTTCAAGATAATTAGATGAACTACAATTTGTCTAATCGTCCTAAATATGGAGCACATTAACTAGTTCAAAACGCGTCGAAAATCTAAAAGACTTATATGATGGATTTGAAAGACAAATCTATAAATATTTATCTTTTTAAAAACTAATATAATTAATATGAAATTTTATAATTTATTTAACAATTATTTAATCAAACTTTTTCTCCACTTATTTTTATTATCCTTGCCAATATTGTATCACACATTTCATATGTGTTAGACCATGAATTAATTCAAGTTTGGAAAAAAAATTAAACAACAGTTTACAAAATTCACATTATAAATAAATTTAATTTAGTTTTAAAATATTTTAATTTTGTTTTTTATGCACTTTGATTGGTTATAGTTTTTATATTCCTATTGACTAATGACAATGTACTAAGTGACAAGCTGACGCGTCAAGTCATGCGTGCTTTGAAATGTCTAATTATCGTACGTAATCTGATCGCACGTGATCACGTTTCCTACACTCTGATGGCGAGGGTGCCAATCAGATTATCTCTACGGAGACCAGGAATGTTAATTTTGAGTTTTTTAAAAAGTTTTGTTTAAATAAAATAATTTATTGGTGATTAGATTTTTATTTTGCAAAATATTTACTCCCTTTAAATTATTAATTTGTATTTTTATATCCCATTGAAAACTGAAAATTTATTTTAACTAATAATTAATATTAAAGTATTTTTTAAATTTTATATATATATAAAATCGTGTGATATCCAAAAATATTTAACATTTAATTTTATATATAAAATTTGAATACAATTATAATTTTATTTCAAAGTTAAAATAATATTTTAAATAATTAGCTAAGATTCATTTTAACTTCAAATCTATTAAAAACTCTAGAAGGATCAAATCTTTTAGGGTGTAAACTTGCAAATAAAATCTCTCGAAGTATAAATTTGTAAATTTTGAAAAAAAGTTTGTACTTCAAGAAATTTGATCCCTCTACAACATAACATTACAACATCTCTTAGAGTGACTCTAAACACAATAATTAAAATCAATTAAATATCAAATGCCACAATAATAGTAATTAAATTTATATCATAAAATCATGTGATATAAAAAATGTCTAACATTTAACTTTGTATATGAGACTTGGATCCAAAATTTAGAATACAATTTAATTTCATACAAATTAAAGTTTTTAAAATCTCGAGAAGAAAAAAAAAAAAAAAAAAAAAAAAACTTAAACTTGGTATATAAGACTTGGATCCAAAATTTTAATTATAATTTAATTTCATAGAAACTAAAATTTTTAAAAACTGGTAAAGTATTTAAAAAAAACCATATTCATAAAATTAAAAACTTTGTAAAATATTAAAAAAACAAACTATATTCCTACGATTTTACATTTTCATAATTTTATTTTGTATTGATATAAAATATTAATGCAATAAAATATATATGTTTCAAGAGAAAATGTTGCACACTAATGAGTGACAAAGTTATACAACTTGCCTATTAACAAGTTAGATGGATAGTTATTAAAAGATTTATTCTCTCTAACCACTTAACACTTTGTAAATGACTGTCAATTTTTTTAAAATCTGTGAATCAAGTCATTTGAAGCTTTGTTTATGTTCCAAAAATTAACCAAAGTCAAATTGATTCAATTTTTCAACCAAATTATATAATATATATAAACTAAGCTACAAAGATATATGTCTTTATTATTTTTCACTCTAATTTAACTATATTTAACTTAAACAAAAGTAACTACTTTGTAACTGTCGTTGAAATATAAAAACTTATTCATATTTTTCAAAATTCAATAATTAACCCAAATAACAGAAAACACTAACTATATAACTTTATTTTTATCAAAATATTTATAAATTCATATATCAACTTTACCATTAATAATATCATAATTTATATAAAAATAAACCTAATCAGAAATAATTATATAACTTTATTTTTATCAGAATATTTATAAATTCATATATCAACTTTACCATTACCCTATAATATTATAATTTATATAAAAATAAACCTAATCAGAAATAATTAAAATGTCAAACTGCAAAAGTTTGAAAAAAATGCTCATGTCCAATAATGTGACTTTTCTTTCCAGGGAAACTTTTCAAACATCATGCAGAGGTAGATTTGTCGTTGTGGGAATTTTTTAAATTTTTTATTATTTTGTTATTTTTATAAATGTCGGTGCCAAATTCTTTCACGATTTCGGTTGTCGTGTACCAGAAGGCGCCAAGTCTCTTTTTCTTTTATAACATTATTTGTTATACTTTTCCCTCAAAGGTGTATATATATATAAAAGGTAAGGTATATATATATATATAAGTAAAGGAAAGTAAGGGGTAAGGTAAAGTATATATATATAGATATATATATATAAGTAAAGTAGTGTAATGTAATATGAAAAAATTCAAAATCTTTTTCAATATTAATGAATTAACAAACCAAAGCACAATATTTAAAACATACCTGCCATTAGGTGAATTAAAGAACCTGTTACTTTGAAAATAGAGGTTGATGAGGGGCCAACCCATCCTTCAACCAAATGAGCATTTCTTGGGTTATAATAAATTTGATTATCATAAATCAGCTTAGTAAACATAATTGAAATAAAATAAGAAGTGGTTTGTTTCTGTTTTTTTTAATCAAAATGAATGTATTTGAAATGATTTTTTTTTAATTATTAATGCAGGAGAGTTAGTGATTAATTTTCTTTTAATAAATTAATTTTTTATTTACCATTAATAATATTATAAAAAGGTTCCCCAGATGCGGGTGTATTTACTGCGTGTTAAACACAATGCATGCGAATGCGGTAGTTGTCCATACACTTGGACGGATCCAACAGTTTATAGAATGTGAAATTAAGGCTCTGGTCACAGCATTAATGGTTCATTCGATTCGAGATCTTCAGACAAGTGATTTAATCATGGCGTGCTCTCTGATGTTTGCAGCGGACATCTGCAATCCGGTTTTCCTCTGCTCGTTATGCTTTCAACACCCCTGTGCGGCTCAGGGTGTATGGAAGCCCCTCTGGTTTCTTAACCTGGTTTATTCTACCTGTGTCTGGTCTATTTATTTGGTTTATTCCGCCTGTGTCTGGTCTACTCACTAGGTTTATTCTGCCTGTGCCTGGTTTCTTAACCTGGTCTATTCCACCTGTGGCGAGTCTAGTAATTTGGTTTATCACGCAGGTGTCTGGTCCATTAACTGGGTTCATTCCGCCTGTGTCTGGTCGCCTTCCCCCCCGCTTCGGTCTTCCTATTTACCCAAGCTGCCTGCGCACCCTGCAATGGCTCGTCGACGCGGCGTCCCTCGGCGTGGAAGCAATTCTGGTTCTCGTGGAGTTTCTCGGGGTCGTGGTGGCTCTGCCCCTCAAAGCATCACTCCTTTAGCCTCTGCCTCTCCATCCTCTCCGCCCTCTGATCATTCTCGGCCCTCTCTGAATAGTTCCTTTCAAACTACCCGGTTCAAGTTCAGACGCAGGCTCAATAAGCCTCTAATCTCAGCCACTATCACTATTATCTTCTCGGAGGAGGAAGATGAGCTTATGAGCTCGGATGACACCTCCAGGGCTCAGTCTCAGTCTCAAGATACAAGTGACTTTCAGGGTGACATGGCTGGAGTAGTCCTCAATGACACTTCCATGCAGCACGAGGATGGCCTTCAGGAAGACCCTTAACCCCAGCCAGCTTCACCACAAGAGCAAATTCTTGCTTGTGAACCAGCGCGCCTTTCTAGAAGCGTTCTGAATCTTGTTATTCCTCCAGAAGGCAGTATGATGGGAGCTGAAGACAATGAAATGGTGACCTGGATTGGCTCCCCCAACCAGGCAAACGTGGACGCGACAGGCTCTCCTCCGCAGGTTTAAAGACTTCTGGCTCAAATGCCATGATAGCAATCCCTCTTCTGATTTCTGGTACTCGTGTTATGTTTCCATGGTTCTTTCTGTGCATGTCTTCGGCTTCTTTTGATATCAGCATGAAATACTACAGTCTTCAGGTCAAAAGTCTGGTTTTAGATCTTTTTGTAATAGCAATTTTAAAGGATAGTATTTTTGTAAGTGATCAGCTACCTCTGAAGCATAGATCACCTATAGGACAGTCTAGTTTTTTGTCTCTCAAGCTCACTACAATTCTCGCTTCTAAAACTCTCAATTTTGTAAAAGGAATGAAGCTTGCTATCTGCAAAAGTCTTTTTGGCGATGGGCAGGCTACGGCCCCCTCAGAGGTTTAATCCTCTCTGTAAATATTTTTATCTTTTTAATAGAATAGTCTTTATCTAGAAAAAAAATATTATAAAAAGGTTAAGGGAATTTCTAAAGAGATTTGTCAACATTTATTTTAGGGTTGTTGATATTATTAGGTACATTATTATTTCTACTAAAGGGTTATTGGTTTATAAAATTTTCAAAACACCAACAAGTCTAATTATAGTTAGCAAACTAGAAATAGTTTATAGACTTCAAGTCTAATGGCATGTTAACTTGATCTTTCTCTTCGAACTCAACTCAAGCTCTTTATTTTACAACAAAACCCACATACTCACTATTCATACTAATTATTAAGTTATATATTAGTAATATATAACTATTATCAATGAAAAATTATATAGATTACAATGTATATATTTTTTTAAGTAAAAAGTTTTGTAGGAAAATTAAAGGGATGTTCCTCACATTCATGGATCACATGCTTGGTAAACCTAAAAAGTGTAAACTAGTGTACCTCTTTAGAGGGATTTAAATTGAGTTTCTATTGGCATAGAAATAGTCAAATTCCCAACAACATTTGTAACAATCAGTTCAACTAAGCCTTTAAACCATTGATGGCATCCATTGTAAACCCAAAAAATAGAGATTAGTATCCCTCTTATTCTTATCATTTTTGATAAAATATATAGGGGGAAAGTTCTCACACACTTACGCTCATTACAAAGATATTATGCAGGGTAAATTGTAGATTCTTCAGGGCATAAGGCCAATCCAACAACTCATGAATAAATCATAATTAGCTCATCATTGAATAGGGCCACTAAGAGAAAGCATGACATAACTTATAAAGTGTGCGAAAACCATGGGTCCAAAAAAAAATATTTCCCCGAGGCGCTGCCCTGGACCTCGTAGAGGAGGGCTAACTGCCCCCCTCAAACCCCCCAGTTTAACTAGGGGAGCTAGTCGTGGAAACAAGATAACACAACCCAACATTCTCCGACTTGTTGTTTTGTTTCCACAGGGGGCCACATGAGAGCTTAGTCATTTATCCAGCCCTGCAATGCCCATTGTTTCTCTACACCAAGAGAACTTCTCATAGCTCACAGATTTTGTCAATGCATCTGCAATATTCTTCAACTTGTCCACCTTTACCAGCAACACCTTTTTGTCTTCTATCATATCCCTCACAAAGTGATACTAAACATCAATGTGCTTTGTCTTTGAATGGTAAGCATGGTTCTTTGCCAAGAAAATTGCACTTTGGCTGTCACAGTCTATTCTTATAGCTCCCTATACTAACCCCATACTTGAACACAATCTCTGCAACCAAACTGCTTCCTTCCTTGCATGAGTGGCTTCCATGTATTCTTCCTCTGTAGTTGATAGTGCCACTACAGATTATTTCTTACTCATCCAACTGACTGCACCTCCAAATAGGTTAAACACATACCCACTTGTAGATCTTCTCTGATCCAAATCTCCAACCTAGTTTGCATCAACAAAGCCACGAATATCCAAAACTCTGTCTAATCCTGGTCTTCCTTGGTAGCACAAACTATAATCACTAGTGCCACACAAATACTTGAAAACTCGCTTCACTACTGTCCAATGCTCCTTCCCTAGTTTTGACATAAACCTTCTCAACACTCTCACTGCATGTGCAATGTCAGCTCTAGTAAAAACCATCGCATACATCAGGCTATCGACTGCACTTACATAAGGGACATGGAACATGTCATCTTCCTCTTCTTGTGTCTTGGTACACTATTCAACAGATAACATTACACCTACAGGAATATGAACCTTCACTAGTTTACTATCCTACATATTAAACCTCTGCAATATTGTCTTGACATACTTCCTCTGGTTTAACCAGAGCTTCCTCTTTGTCTGATCTCTTTTAATTTCCATGCCCAAAATATAGTTTTCAGCACCGAGATCTTTCATGTCGAATTTGGAGGACAATTGGGTCTTCAAATCCTGGATAATTTCTTTTTCATTTCCAACCAGCAACATATCATCCACATACAAGACCAGATAAATAACACGTTCACCATTTAATTTAAAATACATACAATGATCTGCTTTGCTTCTAGTGAAGCCAAGTCCCCATATAAATGTATCAAATTTCTGATACCACATTCTTGGTGACTGTTTTACCCCATACAGAGACTTTTTTAACTTACATACTAATTCTTTCTTACCCTTCACCGCAAATCCTTCAGGTTGCTTCATGTAGATCTTTTCTTCCAGATCCCAATGAAGAAGTGTTTTCTTCACATCTATCTGTTCTACCTCAAAATAAAAAGCAGCAACAACAGATAAAAGTAATCTAATGGACGCTACCTTGGCAACAGGAGAAAAAATATCACCAAAATCAATTCTCGGCACTTGGGAATAACCTTTTGTTACCAACTGAGGTTTGTATTTCTCCACCTTTCCTTCTACATTTGTCTTCTTTTTTAACACCCATTTGCTTCCAATGGGTTCCTTCCAGCCGGTAACTCCACTAGATCCCAAGCCTCATTTTTGTGTAAAGATGTCATTTCATCAACCATGGCCTCTTTCCAGAGTTTTCCATCCTCTGAATCTACTGCTTCCTTCACAGTTCTGGGATCTTCATTAGTAATAGATAAAACAAAATTTGAACAGAAATCAGATGGACTATACCTTTCTGGTTTCCTTCTTTCTCGAACTGATCTTCTCACAATCGGAGTTTGTGGCTCTTCATCTTCTGATTCCTCTTCTGTTCTAGAGTCTGATTCTTCCCCCTTAAGCTCAAACTCTATCTTCTCAGGTTCCTTTGATGGGACTTCATGTTTAATAACATCTTTCACCTCTCGAACACCACATCTCGGCTGTACACAACCTTCCTTGTTACTGGGTTCCAAAGCTTATAACCCTTTAAATCATCCTTATACCCAATAAAGGTGCACTTTTTAGATTTACTATCCAACTTTGTTCTTTTCTCCTTTGGAACATGTACATATGCATCACATCCAAATACCCTTAGATGTGAAAGAGAGGGTTTCTTACCAGTCCATACCTCTTGTGGAGTCTTATCCTCCAACACTGATGAAGGTGATCTGTTGACCAGGTAACATGCTATCTCCACCGCCTTTGCCCAGAATTCCTGTCCTAACCTAGTACCACTGAGCATGCTTCTTGCCCTTTCCATCAACGTTTTGTTCATTCTTTCTGCAACTCCATTTTGCTCAGGTGTGTATGGAGTAGTCTTCTGTTGTGCTATACCACACTTCTTACAAAATTCTTCAAATTCCTTCTTGCAAAACTCTCCATCATTATCTGTCCTCAGCACCTTTATCTTCTTCTCTGTCTGGTTTTCCACCAGAGCCTTAAATTCTTTAAACTTGTCAAAGACTTCATATTTCTTCTTAAGGAAATATATCCATGTATTCCTTGAGAAGTCATCTATAAATGATACATAGTACACAGACTTACCCAGTGATGGAACTTTCACAGGTCCAAACACATCAATGTACACAAGCTCTAATATCTGTTTCGCTCTCTTACCACCAGAGGGCAAACTCACACGATTTTTCTTCGCACATAAACAATTTTCACAGAAATCAAAATCCAGAGAGCTATTAGTCATACCTTCTACCATACATTTACCATGAAGTATTCTAAGGCCATTCTCTCCAATATGTCCAAGATTTTGGTACCATAGCATTGCCTTTTCTCCAAAGACCACTAGATTTTCTGCTCCACTTTCAGGAACCACATAACTGTTGCAACCATCAATAATAGTGCTACCTTGAAACTTGTACAGAGTTCCAATCCGAACTCGCATCAATACCAATGCTCCCCGAACTGTCTTGCAGGTATCTTTCTCGAACAATGTTTTTACACTTGCATCATCCAACTTGCTTACAGAAATCAGATTTCTGGCTAATGTAGGAATATGCAGAACACTTGGAAGTGTTCTAATCCATCCACCTTGCAACTTCAACTTGAATTTTCCGCGACTAATGATTCTAGCCTTCCTATCATCCCCCAAGAAGACATCACCACCATCATATTTCTCATATTTGCAGAACCACTCTCTATGGGGAGTGAGGTGAAAGGATGCACCTGATTCAATAAACCATTCCTCATGATCTATGTGTGTACTTGAAGAAGACAATTACACATCCCCACCTTCATCTGAGGTGGTTTTCACCTCTGCAGAAGGAGCATCATCAGATCTCTTTCCTTTTAGGAGATTTAGATTTAGACTCCCTTTTGTAGTGCCCTTCCTTTCCACATTTCCAGCACACCTTTATAGGTTTTCTTGGAGATTTAGATCTCCCTCTAGATTTAGATCTCTCACTCGATGACTTTTGTTTCTGTTTTGGGACCATCCTCGTACAGACAAGGCATCACCATTCTGGCTCTCCATATTTTTCTTTCTTATCTCCTCCGTCAACAAGGATGAAACTATTTCATCAAACTGCAAGGCAGTTGCATTGCTACCTATTGCAATAACCAGACTATCCCACGAATCTGGTAGAGAAAAAAACAAATTGATGCACTTATCTTCATCTGAAATTTTAATATCAACAAATAATAATTGATTTACCACAATATTAAATGCGTTAAGATGATCTATCACCGAGTCTCCATCTTTCATCCTTAGGTTATACATCTTTTTCTGTAGGAACAGTTTATTCACCAGAGACTTAGATTGGTACAAAGTCCCTAACTTGTCCCACAAATCCTTCACCGTAGCTTTACCTGATACATTCAACAATACTGAATCCAAGACACACAATCGTATTGTGCTCTTTTCCTTCTCATCCAACTTCTTCCATTCTTCATCAGACACTCCTGTTGGTTTAGTACCTAGATCTACTACGATCCAGTGATCTTTATCCACCAACAAGCCCTCCATCTTGAGTTTCCACAACTCAAAAATCTGACCATTAAATTTCTTGATCTCTATATTTCCACTGCTCACCATCTTCTTTCACCACCAGAATCGATCCCACAGATCTCCCACTGAACAGGGTCTACCACAGGCCTGAGTGAAACCCCTCACCAACAAAGGCGTCCCCTTGAAGCCAAAACAGCTTTGATACCAAATGTAGGTTTTAACCCCATACATAAATTACCTACATACAAATTCTAAAACACAAAAAATAAACAATAGTGAGAGCATAACACATAAAAAAAATATACACAGATATTTTCCCCTGGATCCTAAAACCGAGGCTACTAGATTTATTTTTCATTATGTTCCTTTCAATGTCACAATACATATATATACATGCTGAAGCATCCAATACCATGGACCTAAAACCATTGCGCCCAAAACCATGTGCGAAAACCATGCACAAAACCATGGACAAAACCATGGGTCCAAAAAAAATAATCCTCGGGGCGCTGCCCTGGACCCTGTAGAGGGGGGCTAACCACCCTGTGACCCCCCCTTTGCGCATCAGAGCAACGAAGGAGGGGGCTCCGCCCCCCCCCCCCCCCCCCCCCCCCCCCCCCTCTCTAATCCCCCGGTTTAACTAAGGGAGCTAGTCGTGGAAACAATATAACACAACCCAACACACACAGACACACAGAGAGTGGCTCAACTATTAGCTATAGTAGCAACATATAAACATGAGGGATCCTACTATATTTCAACTTATGACCTGTAGTCCCCAAACAATGATGTACCTTGGGTGGATGGTTCAACGAATTTTGCTAACCCTTTTGGTCAATTGTATTTCAAATTGTGACCTATGGTCCCCAAACAACAATGTACCTTGGGTGGATGGTTCAAATGGTTGTGCTAACCCTTTGGGATATATATATATATATATATATATATATATATATATATATTCTTATAACCCCTCATAGAGAAACTCCCAAATAGTTCCTCGCATTTGCAAATATCTTCAACCAATTTCTAGAATTCTTGTTATCTACTCCCATCTAACCAACCTTTCTCATTCACAATACAATTAATTTGATAAAAAAAATTGAGCAACTCTCTTAGTTCTACAATTATTCCTACCAAATATTTTCTTAGGTGCATTATTATTGAGGAATCTTGTGAATCCATGTTCAAACCCAAGATTCCAATCAAATGTAATTTGTCAATGCATGATGAAAGATAAAGCTTGAAGTGATGACTCTACATATATCTAAGGGGTGGGAAAGGGATGATAGTGTGGCTAGTCTAAGGTATCCATATGCTACTAAACACTCCCATAATCCAAGAGGTAAAATGTCTGACAATCTAGGGATATGGAAATATGCATTTTCTCGTACACCATCACTTGGATCTATTTAAAGATTGAGGCATAAGTAGACACATGTGCAATCCAAATCTTCAATTTGTATCATGCATCATGGAAATCCACGACTTAGACAATGATATTTGTTAACATGGAACTTTTTGTTCAAAGTTCCTTATTAGTCCCTACCCTTCGATTTGTAGGGACTATAGTAATTGGTTTTGCATCACATATTAGTTGTGCACAGAAACCAAAATTAATTTCAATATTTCAAACCAAAGTTTAATGTAATTATATAATTAATTTTCAAGATTTTTATGAATTTTCATGATTTTAATAAAAGTTTAAAGTTTAAGGCCTTAATTGGCCTCTTCCCAAGGAACTAATCCTATTAGGGTACGTTAAAGCTAGGATATAGATTGCCTTTGATGAACGAGATTTTTTATGGTAAAGGAATGCTAGAATTGATTAACATTATTTCACTAACAATAAATGTTAAGTTTAATTAACTCCTTGCGATTTCTTTTCAATCTTTGTGACATCTAGGTCTTTCTAACATCTGGGACATCTGGGTCTTTATGACATTTGACATATGGGTCTTTGTTACATCTAGGATTTTCCTAGTGAGCACATAGGGATTCTTCCCCTTCCTTTACTATGGGTGCTCTTACCTCTCTTCCACATTTTCATCTGCGGTATCTAGGTAAGAAATTCAATGTGAAATTCAATATGCAATGGGACCTTCTCCTTACCATGTAGCTTCCTTTAGTAACATGACCACCTTTTAGTATCATAATAATTGATATGTGCATAGAGAACTAATTTGGTATTTCAGATGCTTTGTTGGTACTCTGTTGGTGATGTTATTAGAGGATTTGTTGGTAATGTTGGATATATTATTAGTGGTGGATAATTTGGCTTGGAAAAAATGAGTTACGAATCAGAAACTCTCCTGAGGTACATACTTTCAATAATGAGACTACTAGGAGTAATCTGCTCAATGCACTGTCGCATGTACTGATAGTGATGCTTTTGAGCTATGGCTAAAAATATGGTAAGAAAAAATAACAGAGAAACATTAACAAACAATATTGACTCTCTATATTTTCATAATAGAGGAAGCAATGTTGAATCCTCTGCATCTAAGCATTTATCTCTCTTTCCTAGCTACAAACACAGATGTGATAGACATAATTATTAGAAATGGTGTAAAGAACTTTCCTATGAATTCCAACATCATCTACATCAAGAGAATATGTACATGAGCAAGGGATTTCACCTGTAATCATTACTTGTGTAATTAAGTGGTAAATAATTGGAACTGCCTCTTACCTCTTTTCATGAAAAGAATATGCATTTTATTTATGAAAAAAAAACTAAGTTTTCTTTTTGAAATGAAAAAATCCAATGAGGGGAGACAATTAAATTAGAAGAAAAAAAATAATCATTAATCTTACCTATTTTCTATACTTCTATATTGAAACAAATGTTTTCTCTGATGTTGGATGCTTATGTTAATAGTAGTGAGTCTTCCTTCGTAGTCTTTATATTTGTGCCTAACATTGAACATTTACCAAATACCTTCCGAGCCAAAAAATACAACATGTTGTGCTACATGCCTAAAGCCTCTATGATGCACATTGTTGAGGAAAATTAATTACCTATCATTTAATTGTCAACTCGGGGGTTTCGTTAAACTTGTGAAGCATACGTGCACTATATGTGCTAGAAATTGTCTTTCAGTTTAGATTAATCTAACTACAAAATAACGAAAATCAATTCATCTAATCTATGAAATCAAATAATGAAAATGAAATTCAACTAACCTGTGAAATAAAAAACAACTAATGTATACTTTGTTACTCCAGCATTCAATTATGAAGTCTTACCTTCTTGAGATGATGTGTAAACAACTATTTATACTTTAACTTCTAATGTCCTAGAAAAGCAAGTAAAGTGTGCAGAAAATAACTCAGTAATTGCATGTATTAAATATTCAACCATTCAATCTTGAAATATGATTAAATCAATTTCTTATAATGATCTTTAGGAATATCAGTTAATGCAATTAAATGAGGATCTTAAAAGCAAATATAAAAGCACGAAAAAGTAAAGCTCAATGATTGCATAGGTTGAACATTCAATCACCCAATTTGAAGTCACCTTCTTGGCCTGATCTTTTATTCAATTATACAATGAATTGATAGTTTGATCTAAGAAAATAAATAACAGAACATGAAAGGAAACTAAATAACTATGAGCTCTTGCCTCAAGCTTAATCCAATTGGAAACTACATAAATCTTTCCTATTGAAATGTTAAAAAAAAAACAAAGATTACAGAGTTATTTTAAAACTAATAGTAAGAAAGCAAATGAATTTTAATCTATAAAAGCAATTAAATCTCACACATTTTAGGTAGTTGATCTAAAAGTGTGAGAGATGGTAAATCGAGATGCTCGATATGTAAGCAAAACCAAGTCAAAATGAAGAAACATTCATGAGTAAGGTGCCACAATCTAATTCTGTATTCAAAGCTTAAGCATTACTCCAATTTTACACATGAAAATGATAGGAGAAAACTTCCCCTATTTATACAAAAATATGAGAAGTTATCTCATTAATGAGAGTCCATGAATCTATCCCCATATTTCTAGAGTTACAATCAAAACATGAAATGATAAGACACATGTCTTCTTAGAGTTTCAATACAAATAGGAAATGAGACACATATCCTCATGATCCCATGATCTTCTCCACTCAAATTCGAATTTAGTTTTGAGAAGCCACATAAGGGTCTTTTAGAAGCTTCCTTTTGCCCTACATATGTCAACAATCTCATCCCACTTGTTAGGTATAAGCATATGCACATTATTTTCTAATTTTTAACCATACATTACTTAAAAATGCTAAGAATTAATAAAGTTTGGAAAAGCATAAATGTGACTCAATAATGATAATGGTAAGGTAAATGTAATGAAATGGAGGTAAATGTAATGAAATAGAGGTAGAGTGAAGATGACAATATGGAAATATAAGTGAAAATGTAATGGAAATGAATGACAATTTAAAGGCCCAACATACCCCCCAACTGAAGCTATTGCATGTCCTCATGCAATCTATTACATTATTTTTTTTAATCCTTGAGATTTGGCTTAACTTTGCATGATATCATTTGATAACTTCATACTTGTGCAAAGTTTTTTAGTTGAATTGCAACATGGTTGGTCTTGTGTTACAACCATATATTGTTGTTGCATTCATTTTTGATCTTTGAACTTTGCATAATGATAATTTGATTATTGTTGCAAAGTATATCTTTATCGGATTGCATCATAGTTGGTTCTTGTGTGACAACCATGATTGTGATTGTATCCAATTATCTTTTTAGAACTTTTGAAACACATTTGTATGCTCATAACAATAATGTAAGAGTTAATATCTTTTGAAAGTATGTGGGCTTTTGAATGTGATATGAATACGGCAAAATATGAATATGAATGTATCCCCCCCCAACTGATGATATTGGTAGTTTTATGAGATAAGGATGTAAGAGCCCTGTCCTAGGGTCTACTAACCGATCTATTTCTGAAAGATTTAAATGCAATAAGAGGCAGTAGTTTTACTTACTTACAAGACTATTAAACAAATAAAATTTTACCATTTACATTCTAATAGGATTTACAAGAGTAATCTATGGAGGAATACCTGTACCGGTGGCTGGTGGAGATGCCTTTGTCCTGCTGCTCTTACTGAACGTTCCTCTTGATGGACCCAACTGGATTTACCTCCCAGCCAACTAGGAAATAATCCCTAGCCCAAGAAACCTCCACAAGTTCCCTAGCCCTCCGAGCCCAAGTCCAACCCGATGTAGTGTGTGTGTCCAAGATGAATGATTCAGACCAAAATGAACAATATTTCCCTCCTCTCAACAACCCAAGAAACCTCCACAGGTTCCTAAGGTCTCCAAAAAAGACAACAAGTCCTAAAATCACAACCAACCCCACAATCATAAGCAAGACCCAACCTCCCCTTTTCTCCCTTGCCCCTTCCCTTTTATACCCTCCCTCTCTTCTCCCTCTCTTCTCCATCTCAACCACCCCTCATTAATATCATTAACTTCTCATCCATCCTTATAGTTGACTTCTCTTCTCCTAAGTAAAGCTGGAAGTACATTTGGAAATGTGACATGAATATAAAATTGGGAAATTAATGGGAGAGGACCATATCTTCTCCCAAGTAAACCTGAAAGTACATTTGGAAGTGTGAGATATATATATATATATATATATATATATATATATATATATATATATATATATAATTAAATGGAGAGGACTATGTCTTCTCCCAAGTAAGTGTGAAGGTACATTGGGGAATGTGAGATGAATATATATATTGATAATGAGTTGGAGAGGACCATGTTTTCTCCCAAGTAAGTGTGAGGGTACATTGGGGAATGTGAGATGTAATTAAATGGAGAGGACCATGTCTTCTCCCTAGTAAATGTGAGGGTACATTGGGGAATGTGATATATATATATATATATATATATATATATATATATATATATATATATATATATATATATTGATAATGAGTTGGAGAGGACCATATCCTACCTAAGATTCAATTTGAGAAGGTAAGTTGGGAATTTGAATAATAAAAATCATGAATTTTATATTAGACCAATATTTCTCAATATTTTCAAATAATGTAAACATTAACAAAATTTGCAGGATAAGATTTAAGTGGGGCATTACATACACCCCTCCTTTAGAAAACTTCGTCCCGAAGTTAGAATGAAAAGATACAAGGAGTTTGAAAGCATAACAAATCAGAGAGAGTTATAGCATTAAAATTTGATAAGTCAGACAATGACATTACTTCCCATCAAGAGTCTCCAACTAATCTATATCCTCTTATCCATCCTGACCTACTTCTGTTCCCACCCTATCCGTCCTCTGCTGCTTTATCAGTGGCAACAACCATACTAACCACTGATAAAACCGACATGGTGGAAGCGTCGAATACATCGACCTAACTTCCCCAACAAGCAACTGGCAATCGTCATCACACGTCTAGGGGAGCGTGTCCACCACTGCCCTCCCACGATTCCAGGTTTCGGAGGATACACGGTGGGAAATGCCTCCACCCCTCCTTCAAAACTAGGGTCAACGCCCTAACACGAACCACACTACAGAGCTGGTTGGACTTGTCATCGAATAATCCAGTCAGGTAGTCTTTTCCACCTGTCATTTGCATTTTACTCATGTCATAAGAGTGCGTATCAAGTAGATACCAAATGTAATAGAACAATGTGCATTATACCTTCCCCATGAGATGTCTCGACCTTCCCTCAATGGAAGAGTAGCTCTCGGCTATCATATAGTTCTTTCCCCCTGCAGGTTAGCTCTCATTCATGCATTTATATAACAACAAGACATATAATCATCACACTATTAAGTCTAGTATCCATGTGTCAATTTTGTAGTTCATACTGGAAACAATCATAATTTCACTACGTCATTCGTTAGATAGATCATATCCACTTAAGCCATACATGAAACAACAATAGCTCTGATAAGTCATGTACTAGATAAATCATCACCAAGTAAGTCATACATCAAATATTTCCATCATCAAAATCCAACCTAAGTATACATGTTCAACCAAATACATCAATATTATACAATGTTCATAAATAAATAACATGGAATTGCAAAATAAAACCTTAACATAGGTAGTTGTCTACATCACAATGGGCATCATAAACGCTCATGTGACATCCTTGTGGAACTCCTTGAATCAATTAGAGTTGAAACAAACTCAACTGTCTGTCATGGAAAATAGCATTTGAACCTAGATATGCTATAAGGTGGTACCAAAACCAAAATAATGGCAAGCAATGGATTAGTGCACTATCAATTACACTAGATCGTGCTAGTGCCTTTTCCGAACCCCAAAATGATTTCATTTTCCGCAATATTAGATTTCATGCCATAACTGTTATTCGTATCTCGCCCTTTATTGGTGCTGTTGGAAAATCCGCACAGATAGGATTGCATACTCGGTCACCCGATGCAAGGGGGGCTCGACTGATAAGGAGAGGAGAGGAGAGGAGAGGTACGTTAGTGACTCGACTGATAAGGATGCGTAAGCAGGCTCGACTGTTAAGGAGAGGACCCTTTAGGGGGCTCGACTGATAAGGATGCGTAAGCAGGCTCGATTGTTAAGGAGAGGACCCTTTAGGGGGCTCGACTGATAAGGAGAGGAGAGGAGAGGAGAGGTATGTTAGTGACTCAACTGATAAGGATGCGTAAGCAGGCTCGACTGTTAAGGAGAGGACCCTTTAGGGGGCTCTTTAAAACCTTACTAAATATAAAAGTCCCACTCTTCCAATTTGATGGTTTTTCATCTTCCAAACCAATTAGCTAATCTTAAAAATAAAATATTCAAAACTTCAAAACTATTTCCAGCATGATTTTCACACACACATATATATATATATATATATATATTAGAGAAGACACTCTTTCACATCACATTCCAAGATCAGATAGAGATATTCATCTTGACCAAGAGACATCGCTATCCAATGCCTCAAAATGCATTGCAAATCAGCAGCTCTTTTGTGCCATTCTTGGTCATTTGCTGAAGATAATGTGTAGTATACTTGTGTGTTGACCTTGTCCCAATAAAAATTTATATATGGATGTGATCACAAGAAGTCAACAACTAAAAGAACATACCAACATAAAATAAAATTTTCTAGCTTTTCCAGGAACATGCCTTTTATTTCAACAACTAAAAGAACATACCAACATAAAATAAAATCTTCTAGCTTTTCAAGGAATTTTATGGTAAAAAGTTAGAAAATGACATACCTTAACTTACCCTTTAGAAATGGATAAGTTGCATGTGTGGTGGCTGCAAAATTTTGATCAAAATCTTCTTCAAGTGGCTAGACAAGTCATGGAGAAAAGAGTCAAGATGACTTTTTATTTTCTTTTATTAAAACTTGCTGAATCTGCTGTAAAATAGTACTTATTTTGCTGCTGCCATCTGATTCTATAGCTGTCATCTGATTCTGCAGCTGCTATCTGATTCCGCAACTGCCATCTGGTTCTGTAGCTGCATATCTTCTACATTTGCTCCAAAATGCTGAAAATGATAGTCTTCAAAACTCATTGGCACAATTCCTGCTTTGTGAATAAATGTTTAGATGTCGAACATAGCGGGAAATTGTTGACTTAGTGGTCATTAATGGATGCCAATAGTCAACACGAGAACTCTAACCATTGATGACAATGAGAGTCAAGATGCCCAAACACATCTTGCTAAGTATGAATAATTTTGTTGTTGTCGAGTACCTAGAAGATCTGATGAACAAGGGACATTGATGTATTCCCATTGTTCATCGACATGAAGACTTGCCATTAAGGAATGCAAGCCTCAAGGTGTTTTTGCAAGGATTTTAGACTCAAAGGACTATGGACTCAATAATTTGCATTGAAGCAGAGTTTATTTGCGAAATGAAAAAAAAAGATAGGAAAGGAAAAATGAAAATGGAAGATGACAATTGAAAATAATAATGACAATGGGCAATAAGCATGTAAGTGAGCTTCTTACTTTTATTTGTGGGTCAGGCGGAAGGTGTATGTGAATAAAGGAAAATGAACAACTGACTCTTGCTAGGAAAAATGCCTGTGGCTTGCTTTGAATTGATTGGTTGGATTTATAATTCAAAAGGGAGGAAAGGTAATGGTTTTGATGGATATGGACATGGAATTGTTCTTATGTTCTCATGGAATCGGTCCTTTGAAGGCCAATTGTGTGCACAATTAGTTTTCTTCAATGATCATTTGCTCATCCCAAACCTGCAAAAAAAACTTGACATAAAGAACATAAGTATGTTCAAAAAGAAATGATCAGTTCCTTTTTTATTCTTACAAAAAATGTCAAATGAAATAGACTAAGGAAAAACAAAAAGTGTTATATTCAGTCCAATTCATGATATTGATAACAATCCATTTTTAAGAAATAACCATGAAAATTAAATTAAATCACTATTTTCGGATGACTTCATGCATTGTGCTCAGTAAAATGATTGGCATCACAAAGATTTGCTATGCTATTCAAGTTAAAGCTTCATAGAAAAATAAATAGCAACAATATTAATGCCAAATGTTCATAAATCATATAAATAATTTTCCAATTGTTTTGCAAGCCATTATTGAATCGTTATTTGTGCTGCAAAAATAACATGCTGTCAAAAATATTTGAAGCGGCAAAAATATGAAAAAGTACTTGTACAAAAAAAATTATTTCAATCAAATTTTGCAAGTATTTTTTCGCTTTATAAATTGCTTCAATAAATTGATTGCATATGTATTAATCATCACAATTTTTTATTTTTATTTTATATATTATAATTTTTTTTTCACAAATAAAATGATTTCTTTCATTCAATTTTTGAAAATTATTGTTGTTCATTTCATTACTTCAGAAGTAGGGACCTTTCTCATTCTAGCAGCTGGCATTCCTGGCCTTGGATAAAACTGTGAAATGTGAACATGCAGAAACTTGTATTCTTTGATCAGATTAATAGTGGTCTCGAAATTATCTTCCTTTGTTTTGCCTGGAAATCCACATATCACATTAGTCACTATCTGCATGTTTGGCACAAGTCGTATTAATGTATCAACCACAAATTTGAATTCACTGATTGTGTATTCACGCTTCATAGCATTCAAAACAGAATCACTCCCTGACTACACTGGCACATGATGAAACGAGTATACACATGGGTGCAACATTAAGTTAGCAATTTCTTCCAAGTGTTCAAGGATGTAAGGAGGGTAAATCTATTGAAATTTTATTGAGGAGCAAGAGTCATTGTTTTTTTTTTTTTTTTTTCTAAACAAGATTAATCTATTAACAGAAAGGGAATACTATTACAACGTGACCGTAGTCAAAAACACTGCCCTGAAGAAAGGCATAGTTTTCAAGATAAGCATAGAAGGAGACTGCCCAATGTCAGGGAACTCAGTCTTGAACCAGTTATCAGAACCCACGCAGGGGAACAAGTTATGATCTTCTTGATATTGCAGAGTTTACAAAAATTCAAAAATAAACAAAAATTCCACATAGCAGTTTGAACATAAACTTGCCCAATTGTATGGGCCGCAGGGCACGATAGCAAGGCAACAGTGAGCAAACTAATCATCTGGAGGCTCTTCAACTATACGGCACCAACCAGTATCAGGCAGATCCCTTGCAAGAGCAGCTTCAGATTTGGAAGGACCAGGATCAACCGGTGCCATCACAACATCCTGAGCACTGCGAGCTTGAGCATCCGGAGCCTGCAAAGACGCGCTGCCAATCCCCATCTGGAGGTTCAAAGTCGGAGTAGTGACAGAGCCAGGGCCCTCCGGATGAGAGCTAGACTCCCCCACCTGGGCTTCCTCATGGAAGACCACCAAAATGTGAGCGGTAATCCTTGGGCGGTTTAGAGAGCAGTTGAAGGTGAAGAGTGCAGAGCCAGACGAGGGAGAAGGCACAGGATAGTGGCTGGAAGCAAGAAGATGCCCTCTCCCACTGCGGGTGCGAGGGTAGTGGCCGACAGAGAAATCACTGGAAAGGGAAGGTGAATCGGAGGAAGGGCTGGAAGGCGCGCGCCGAGGATGGCCCCTGCGGGACCGCATTCTATGGCACCGACGAGGCATTGGGGAGACAGAAGCAGCGGGAGAAAAGCAAGGTTGAGCAGCAGCAATGACAGGGCCAGAGCAAATCAGAAGAACGTAAAAGCGAAGGCCAGAGGCTCGAGTGAAAAACCAAGGGATTAATGGAGGCGGCTCTACAAAAAGACCAGAGAAAAGCTTCAGAGTAGCCTCCCATTTCAAGCTACGAGAGGCAGCAGAGATGACGGAGCCAACACCATATAGATAGAAACCAGAGCTGAGGCTAGAAGCAAGATAGTAATGCGATTGAATCAATGAAAGCGGCTCCACAGAAAGCTCATGGCTGAGCCTTAATTTATCTTCCTCTTTCACGCATCGAGAAGCACCCGCCATTATTGTTGCATTGAAGAGAGCCGAGGTTTGAGGCAAGCCGGAGCGTGCAGAGGCATTAACCAGAGCGTCGGACAGGATGGGAGGTCCAGAGCCACTTGAAATAAATAAAATGAACCCCGCGCGTCTCAAATGCCGAGATCCTCCGTTCAGAAGCCATTTATCCATTCTGTACTGGGTAGGCAGGTGTCGTCCCACCTCGCTCCACCCCTGTCCCATCAGATTTAAAGCCTATCTATACACCCGCATTCGGGGGAGCTGCATCCCTTTGGACCAGAATTTTGCACTCCTGTTCTTGATCATGATTCTGAATTATGTCTAGTGCTCCAGTGAGAAGAGTGTGCCCATTTTCCACCCCCAAGTTAGCAAGTAGATCAGCGACCTTGTTGCCTTCCCGTTTAACATGATTGAATATGATGGCACGATTGGTGTGAAGCGATTGTTCTATTGCATCCAATCTGGCTTCGAGTCTCCAATTGTTGGCAATTTTATGCGCATGTGCCCCATTGAGGAGTTGATTGACCAGGTTGATGAGGAGTAGGGAGTCACCTTCGATCTCCAGAGGTTGTAATCCATGTTGCCGGGAAAGGAGTAATCCTTGCCAGAGACCCTCCAGTTCAGCCGAGTTGTTCATGTCCCAGCCAATGTTTCCGAAGTAAATTAGGAGAGGCGAACCCTCATGATCTCTGAATATGCCACCAAATCCTGCTTTACTGGGGTTGCCCTTTGAAGCTCCATCAAAGTTGAGTTTGAAAGTGTGCTTTGGAGGGGGGGTCCATGAGTGCTTTCTGATGATGTTGCCTTCTGAAGGTCTGTGATTGTGAGTACCTTGTGGGAGTTGTATGTTCCAGTTTTCCCAGATGGCTTTCTCATTTGCAAGAGTGGGAAAATCGTCCGAGTGCCAAGTTTGAAGTGCCAAGGTCTCTTTAAGATTGAGACAAAAGTTGCTCCAAATGATTTCTAAAGGAGTGCTTTGATCTTTGAATATGCGCTTGTTCCTTTCTTTCCAGATTGTCCAGAGGAGGAGGCCGGGAATCAATCTCCATAATTGGTTGAGAAGCTTGCTTTTATAAGGGTTCTGGTGCCAATGATGAATGGAGTTGATAATATCTTCGGACCCTCTGCATCGTTTTTGGCAACGGAAGCTAGCCTTCTCCCACAGTTGGTTGGCAAGAGTGCAAGAGTCCAAGAGATGTTGGAGCGTTTCCTCCTGAGAATTACAATTGGGACAAATGGAGGGCCCATGAAAGTTTCTTTTCCTAAGATTGTCCCAAGTGAGGATTTTCCAGTGCCCAACAAGCCAGAGGAATAGGGAGACTTTGGGCCAAGTACCCGGTGACCAGATTCTGCCCCAGATAGGATCCAGGGGCGTTGCATCTTTGCATATAATGTTATAAGCCTCTTTGGTGGTGAAGGATCCTCTAGGGGTATATCCCCATCTTAAAATATCCCTGCCTTCGGAAGATCTAATGCGTCGATTTTGGAGCTCACTCTCCAAGACCTCCTTAGTCTGGTTATCTGCATTCCTGATCAGCCTGTCGATCTGCTTCCATTGTCTGTACCCTTGTTCTGTCTCCGGAGTCCACTGTTGCTGGACGGATTCCTTTTGTTGCTCCTCCCACTCTTGGCAAGGAGGTGGTCTAAAGATGCCATTGAGCTTTGGTAGTTGGTTCCAGGCATTCGTCCAGAACCGAGCAGTGCTACCGTTTCTTATTTCCCAAAAACTATGTTGTTGGATCAGCAAGAAGTGTTGTCTAGCAGCATTCCATATTAGTGATCCTTTTTCAGTAGGAATGAATCTGATAAGCTCCTCTGTTGGTCTGTGATTGGCATATTTGGCTGTCCATATGGCTGCCCATGGCTTATTGGGAACAGAGAGCCATTGCCACCATATTTTTGCGCCCATGATTACATTGTTGTGATTAGGATCTCGTAGACCTATACCCCCTTTTTCTTTTGGCTTGCATGTTGTGGTCCATTTTTCCAAGGCCCATTTGCGATTTGTGCCTGTTGCACCCCAAAGAAAATTGAACTGAAGAGCTTTTCTTTTTTTAAGGACCCATTTAGGTGCTGCCAGGATTGAGAAAAGATAGAGAGGCATTGCCTGTAGCACAGCTTTGATTAGCACTAATCTGCTAGCTATGTTCAGAGTTATGTGAGTCCATAAAGTCATATGAGATTCAAGTTTCTCAAGGAGCATACGCCATGAGGCGTGCTTGATGGCAGAGTCTATAAGGGGGGCTCCAAGGTATTTGGAAGGTAAGGAGGCTATGGAGAAGCCCAGAATGCGGGCAATAGCATGTTGAATGACAGGGGGGGTGTGAAAAAAGAAGATCTGCGATTTAGTCGTGTTTATGCTCGTTCCTGAAGCATAAGAGAAATCATTCAAAAGGGATTTAAAAAGGGAGGCTTCCTGAACAGAAGGGTACCCAAACAACATGTTGTCATCAACGAACTGTTGATGAGTAATGGCTAGAGAATTGTGAATGGATAAACCTTTAAGATGCTGGGAGAGGAGGGCATGTTTGATATGGCGTCCCAGACCTTCCGCCATTAGAACAAAAAGGAAAGGGGAGAGGGGATCTCCTTGTCTGATACCTCTGGAGGGGCTGAAAGGTCGAGTGGGTATGCCATTTATGAGGATAGAGAAGAATGTTGTAGAAATTAAACTCAGAATCCAACGAACCCACATTGGGGAAAAACCAAAGGCTGTTAACATTTTTTGAATATAGGTCTAGCTTAACTTATCAAAAGCTTTAGAGAGGTCAATCTTGAGAATCATAAAAGCCTATTTGGAGTGCTTGAGGGAGTGTATGATTTCATGAGTGAGGATAATGCCATCCAATATTTGTCTTCCTTCTACGTATCCAGATTGTTTAGGCGATATGAGCAAGGGCAAAAGCGGCTTCAACCTATTGGCAATGACTTTAGATATCACCTTGTAAATGACATTGCAAAGTGCGATTGGATGAAATTTGTCTGGAGTACTGGTGTTCTCTTCTTTTGGGATGAGGGCGATGAAAGTTGAATTTAGGGAGGGTAGAAGCCAATGAAGAGTACGCGATTCCTCCACCACTTGCCACACCTCCTCTTTTATAAGATCCCAGAAAGAGTGGAAGAATGTAGTAGTGAAGCCATCCGGACCAGGAGCTTTGCCCTCCTTGAGCTGGTTCATAGCCAAATCCACCTCATGAGGCATAACTGGTCAAAGAAGGAGTTGGTTGTGTTCTTCTGTGATGATTTTCGGCACATTTTGAGTGATCTTTTCTATAGCAGGCCGTCTATCAATTTGGGGTTCTTGATGGACCTCCTGGAAGTGACTGATGAACTCCTATTCGATCTCTGCATGGTTTTCCACTCTTTCCCCTCCTTGCTTTTGTATGAAAGAGATGGTATTGTGCATTCTTCTCTGTATTGTTGTTCTATGGAAGAATTTAGTGTTCCTTTCTCCTTCTTTTAGCCATCTAATCCTAGATTTCTGCTTCCAGAGGATTTCTTCCTGCTTTCTTCTCTCCTCCAATTGATTGTGAATGTGCTTTTCCTGTTCCAAAGTCCCTTCCTTGTATCCCTCTGTGATTATCTGTTGTTAGAGTTCTCTCATTTCTTTGTTTAGATCTTGTTGAGCCTAGAAGATGTTGACAAAAGTCTCTTGATTCCAACATTTGATTTGGGATTTCAGGAATTTGAGTTTTTGTTGAAGCTGAAACATTTTTGAACCTTCTGGCGAAGGGAAGTTGTTCTAGGTGGATCTGATGAAGTCGTTGAAGGTGGGATGGGAGAGCCAAAAAACTTCGAAAAGGAATGGATGCCTGGTAGAGTTGCCCAGTCTTTGCCATTGGAGAGAGATAGGCCAATGATCAAAGCCTGAGAATGGAAAAATTGATGCTGAGATGTCACCTCCAAGATGCACTGCGTTGTCAGAGATGAGGAATCTGTCTAGTTTAAAAGCAATTTGTTGTCATCCAGCCCTGCGATTGCTCCAGGTGTGCATTCCATTGCAGAATTGCAGATCAATTAGCAGATTATTTTGAATAAATTCTTTAAAGTGGCCATTTTCCAATTCCAGCTTGGCTCGGCCTCCCTGCTTTTCCTCTAGCTTGGTGATCATCTTGAAGTCTCCTCCAATGATCCAAAGAGGATGGACTCTATTGAAGTTAAGGACTCCTATTGTGTCTAGAAGAGCAATTTTGTTACCTACTTCCTGTGGGAAGTAAACATTGGTGAGATGGCCATGAATGCTGGTGCCGATTGGTGTTCCAGGCAATTTCCAGTCCCTCGGAGGCACCCGAAGCATCCGCTGCAACCGAGTGACAACCTGGCCATGCTCTAGAGAGGATGTTTCCAAGTGTGTTACTATTACATTACGTTTCCTGCAGAAAGAAAATTTGGGGCTGCTCCTGCTTTATCATGTTTTTTATCATCCTGAGTTTCCCGGGGCTATTGAGCCCTCTTAGATTCCATGAAGTGAGCTTCATGATTCACTATTAGTGGTGGACTTGTAATACTTTGTCAGCTTAGCATATCTTCCGGTTCTTCTTCCATGTGTTGCGTCTGACTACTTTCTGCTGAGGTGATTGCTAGGTGTAGGGTTTGACTGGGGAAACCGTCAACATCCATTTCATTAGGTTTCCAATCAGGGTCCTTTCGAGCCGCCTCAGGGATTCCAATGCTGTCTTTTAGGGGCAAGGGAGTGGGAGAGGAGCCAGAAAGAGGGGGGGGAGAGGACGAGATGATCAGCGGTGGGATTGGCAGAGAGTTCTGAGGTGGGTCTTCTGAAGTTTTAGCAAGAACCTCAAAGCTGTTGCTTGTGGAGGGAATGGAGGCAGCGTCCTGCTGGGGCTTTTTTCTGGAGGAAGGTTTTTTATGCGATATTTTGCGGTTTGCGACCTTGGTGAAGCCATCATGGGCTGACTTGTCTGAGGGGTCAGAGGCTTGGGGTTTAGCATTTAGAGGACAATCCCGGAAAAGATGCCCATGGGCATGACACTTACGACAACAAAAGGGAACATGTTCAAAATCCAAGGGTTGGATCCATTCATAGTCATCATGGAAGAGACTTACTGAGTCCGGAAGGGCTTTTTCCAGGCGCATGAAGACACAAATACAAGCATAGGATGTGTATCTGCGCAGCTTCATTTCTTCAGCAATTTTTATAAACTCCCCCAGCCCCTTGCCAATGTCTCTGAGCGATTCTTCGTCCCAGTATTCTGATGAGAGCGAGTACATCTTGATCTAGACTGGTGCCCAGCTGAAATCCTCCTTGTCAGGGTTAAATCTCTCTACAGATTCCCTTAAATACAAACCAGCTGAGTTGAAGAAGTAGGGACCTTTATCCATGATCCTGTTCCGATCTTCGATGCAAGTGAAAATTGCAGTGAAAAACCCTTTTGGTCCTAGCTACAGGGTGACATGTCCCTTGGGTTTCCATTTGGCAGAGATCCATCCTTGCAAAGCTTTTTTAGTCGGCCAGAATCCAATAAATTTTCCAATGAGTGCATGGTCCTTCATGTACTGGATGTGACCATTGATTCTATGGCTGGGAAGTTCTATCTTGGGTCTTTCAGCCGCTATGGGTTTGCATGTCGTTGAAGTAACCTTGGGCGTTTCCTGTTGCCCAATCTTTTCTTCTTGTACTTCACTGCGCCTGTCTGACTGATCAGTGGAAGCATTTGTCGTTTCTTGCATTGGGGAGTCTCTTTTATCCATGTCTTCTTGTTCTAGACCAGAAGGCTTTGTCGGATTCTTCGCTTGAGGATCTCTTTCGATTGAAGGGGAAGGCTTTGAAGCCCCCCCTGGGGGAAAGCCATTGCAGAGCGGACTATGCCAGCAATCTGTTGTCACGATGAGGAAGGTAGATGGAAAGTAGAGGCAGAGAGGGTTCAAACTGTGCCGTTGCAGGGGCGAGTAGAAAACCCTAAGTTGCAGAGTGCGCCCCGATCACATGTTCATGAAGCTTATCATACAAACCCTTCAGAGCAAGATTCATTGTTTGATTAGAAGTCTTAGTAAATTAAATGTGTTATTTCCAAGAAAACCTCATGCATAAAAAATAATCCGTTTTCCTCACGGAGTCACCAAACTAGGTCCTAAAGAACCGTGATTTTCTCCTGAACGGTTAGGAATCCGAGGAAACAGTTTCCAGGTTTTTAAACTAATCCTGTTCCAGAAAAAACCCATGTACCAATTTTTTCAGATTTTCCCTGGTTTGGTCAAAAAAATCGTTTTAAAATAAGGTGTCAAGATAATTACGCTTTCTGGCAACTACATTTTCTGCAAAAATCAATTTCGGATTTCTCCTAAACGGTTGCAAAATCCAGTAAATTGCTCATAATTTACCTAATTTCCCCCGTTCCATAGAAAACCCATGTCTTATTTTTGTCTAATTTACCTCAGTTTGCTCAGAATTTGCATTTTAAAATCGTGTGTTTATGTTGCTGCGTTTTCTAGAAATGTTCCAGTGATTTTTGATTTGCAAGTTTTGAAGGTTTGGCTTGTGGATGCGTGGATGTCTTTCAACAAAGGAAAATGGAAGATATAGCTATATCAATCATCCTATAGACAATTCTAGGGGACTCGAAATCTGGAATGAGATAAAAGATGGGACAACGCTTTGCAGAAATCTAACAACATCATTTTTGTAATCCCGCAGAAAACTCTTGCATTACAGAGGTAAGGATTTTTGCACATGGATTTGCAAGTCTTGCAGTAGCTAAATAATTTTTATGATATACTAACAAAACAATTTCTTTTTTCTGATCCTCCAGGTCACACAAAGTGCAAAAGGAGAGCATACTTGAGAGATTTATTTTGTTAGCATAGTCAAGATTTTATCAATCGATTCCTCTGTAAATTTTGCAAAAAATAAAATGAAAAGGCTTGATCTCATATCTTAAATTATTGTTCGTGATCTTCGCTTGTGCTCCTTGTTCTCAACCATTTGTTTTATTTCAAATTTTTCCTACGAAGGGTTAGTAGATGGGTGGTTCTTATTGCACCATAAAACATCAAATTTATCCTAAAAACTATAAAAAATTATTTTTATTTTTCCTATTTATCTAAAAACTATTTTTTTTAAAGTACACTCATGCTTCCAATGAAGCCATTTACAGATTAGAATTTTTCAAATGCTCATATCCAAACATGAAAAATATACCTAATTGTTTGTAAGGATATGCGAAATCGACTTGACCTTTCAATTTGCTGCAAGGATCTCTTGAAAAATTGATGAATATTGTGGCGTAACTGCTTTTTTATACCATTCCTCAATGTAGTCTTTGCACTGCATTCTAGACCCTTTGTCCATAAATGGCTAGTAAAAACAAAAACAAACAAAATACACTTTAAACTGAAAGCTAGTTCCTATGCACACTTTCCTGGCAACGGCACCAAAATGTTGAGGCAAATTAATTACCTATCATTTAATTGTCAAACTGGGGGTTTCGTAAAACTTGTGAAGCATGCGTGCATTGTATGTGTTAGAAATTGTCTTTCAGTTTAGATCAATCTAACTCCAAAATAATGAAAACCAATTCATCTAATTTATAAAATCAAATAATGAAAATGAAATTCAATTAACCCGTGAAATAAAAAACAACTAATGTATACTTAGTTACTCCAGCATTCAATTATGAAGTGTTACCTTCTTGAGATGATGTGTAAGCAACTATTTATACTTTAAGTTCTAATGTCCTAGAAAAGAAAGTAAAGTGTGCAGAAAATAACTCAGTAATTGCATGCATTAGATATTCAATCATTCAATCTTGAAATATGATTAAATCAATTTCTTAGAATGATCTTTAGGAATATTAGTTAATGCAATTAAATGAGGATCTTAAAAGCAAATATAAAAGCACGAAAAAGTAAAGTTCAATGATTGCATAGGTTGAACATTTAATCACCCAATTTGAAGTCACTTTCTTGGACTGATCTTTTATTCAATTATACAATTAATTGATAGTTTGATCTAAGAAAGTAAATAACAAAACACGAAAGGAAACTAAATAACTATGAGCTCTTGCCTCAAACTTAATCCAATTGGAAAATACATAATTCTTTCCTATTGAAATGTTTTAAAAAAAATCAAAGATTACACAGTCATTCTAAAACTAATACTAAGAAAGCAAATGAACTTTAATCTATAAAAGCAATTAAATCTCACACATTTTAGGTAGTTGATTCAGAAGTGTGAGAGATGGTAAATCAAGATGCTCCATATGTACAAAACCAAGTCAAAATGAAGGAACATTCATGAGTAAGGTGCCACAATCTAATTCTGTATTCAAAGCTTGAGCATAGCTCAAATTTTGCACATGAAAATGATAGGAGAAAATTTCCCCTATTTATACAAAAGATGAGAAACTATCTCATTAATGAGAGTCCATGAATCTCTCCCCATATCTCTAGAGTTACAATCAAAACAGGATATGATAAGACACATGTCTTCTTAGAGTTTCAATACAAATAGGAAATGAGACACATATCCTCATGATCCCATGATCTTCTCCACTCAAATTTGAATTTGGTTTTGGGAAGCCACATAAGGGCCTTTTAGAAGCTTCATTTTGACCTACATATGTCAACAATCTCATCCCACTTGTTAGGTATAAGCATATGCACATTATTTTCTAATTTTTAACCATAAATTCACTTAAAAATGCTAAGAATTAATAAAGTTTGGAAAAACATAAATGTGACCCAATAATGATGGTAAGGGAAATGTAATGAAATGGAGGTAAATTTAATGGAATAGAGGTGGAGTGAAGATGACAATATGTAAATATAAGTGAAAATGTAATGGAAGTGAATGACAATTTCAAGGCCCAACACACATGCCAGTCCTCACATTTACTAGTCAGAGATCTCACCTGGACCATTCTAAAAAATGAGAACCCACTATAAATTAACCTATTAGTTTACAAAATTTTATATTCTAACTGTTTCCATATTATTATTTTCAATAAATTCTATCAGAGTCTAGTTGGTATCTCAATATGGAAAATGTATAAAAACAAAATATTTTGATATTAATATGAAATATGTTTATCAAAATTGTTAAACAAATATATCTTGTTTTGATGTAATTCACCTGGCACAATATCACTATGAACAATGGATGGAAAAAAAACCTGCAAGAATCAAAGATAGCTTAAAATAACATCCCATATTCAAGTTGGCAAAATAATTTTTTTTCCATCCCACAAGAAATCAAGTATAAATATATGCTTTTCTAAATCAAGTATAAATATATGATTATGCTTTTTCAAGGTTGATTGCAAAGACATACTCGAATAGTCCTTTCTACTTGCAATACAATTGTAGTAGCCATAGTGACAATAATTTGCTTGCTGGACTCTGCATTGTTAGGTTCTCGGCTTTCCATTTCCAATTGTTTTGTAGCTATATACTCGTAATAATGAGTTCATCTAGCCTAGAATCAGTGATTCCGATAACCAAAACAACCAGAATCCCGAGATGGTTCAATAAAATATCCTCTAACTGGAACAATACAACGTTATTAGAGAAGGAATATATATAATTTAAATAATCAATGTTATATCCTACAATTACCATAACTGTTAAGTTATGGTATGTTCTATGCTTATAACAGTTTACTTCTTTTCTTATTATATTCCACTGATTAGCATTCACATGTACATAAAGTAAAGTGCAGATAGAACATTAAACGATCGACAGAAAACAAGCCAAGACAAGAGACACAAGATGTGGCGGCTAGCCAGGGACAAACCCCACAATGTGTGGAGAAACCCTTTGATCAAATCTTCTTTTATCTTCAATAATTCAGCAGAGAGAAATAGTACAATAAATCTGATTGATATCAGCAGTAGAAAACCCTAGATCAGTAGCATCAGCATTAGCGGCTTCATTATCAAACTAGGGTAGACCATATCTCACAAACCGACAGTCGGATTGACTTCATTCCACCACCAAAAGTTTCGGATTCTAGAGGAGGTTCAGATGAACCTACAGCGCAGTTCAGATGAGGAGATCTTCTAGGCCACGCAAGTCAATCTTTACTTCTGCAGTTGCAGCTTTAGTTTCAGCAGTTTCCGGCTTCAAACTAGGGCAGTCGATATCTTGCAAACCATTCGTCGGATTGACTTCATTCCACCACCAAAAGTTGTGGCTTTCAAAGGAGGTTCAGATGAACCTACAACGAAATTCGAAAGAGGAGATCTTCTAGGCCATGCAAGTCAATCTTTACTTTTGCAGTTGCAGCTTCAAATTCAATAGCTTCCGGCTTCACATGTGTGAGAGAGAGAGACCCATTTCAGCACAGTAGAGAAGAGACTCATATCTGCGTAGTAGAGAGAGAGAGATGTGATGAGATGAGTGAGTCTAAATGAGGAAAAGTCCTCTTATATTTATACACAACGTTGGTGGGTGAATAAATGCGACTGTTGGGCTTCTGAGCCTGCATGAGTTGTAGGTCGGCTTGATAATAATTCCATAATCAAAATAAATTCATATCTCCATGAATACTTATCGAAATTGGATGATATTTATATCAATCCTACACCTCTCAACGAGAGGAATCTAATAAAAATATTATTAGCCATGAATAAGATGACCCACATGAAGTTTTGCCCTGGTTGCCAATTTTAACACTCCCTCTCAACCATGGAGAACTTCATCTGCAATCTGTCTATCGGTCATTACTATTCATCCATCAAATGCACTGCCTTGTACAGCCTGACCCTTGCCCTGCTCTGCTCTATTTTGCCTGTTCTGCTTTGTCTTGTTCTGCCCTGCACTAATCTGTACTGTTTTGTTTTGTTCTGCTCTGCTCTTGCATTGTTCTGTTCTACTCTGCTTTTTTCTGAATTATGAAGAAGAAGAAATGATCGAGGATGTATCATACTGACTCAAAGTCAGTGTCAGAGTATGTACCACTGGTCCCAGACCAGTCTCAACCAACCCAAAGTCAGCGTCATAGTGAGTACAACTCCAATGGTTCCAGACCAATATCATCCTCCACTGACTCAAAGTCAGTCTCAGAGTATGTACCACTGATCCCAGACCAGTCTCAACCGACCCGAAGTCAGCATCATAGTATGGTACAACTCCTACCACTGGTCCCAGACCAGTATCATTGATCCCAGATCAATGGAGGTCATCCTAGCGTAGGGAGTACGGTAGTTACAACGATGCGTCCATCGGTACTACTATGGTCCCTAACTTCATTTCCCTGCTCATTGATCAGATGAGAGGTACTTCCCATGAGTCCCAGACTGCATGGGTAGGATGCATCGACAGGAGAACTAATCAATCCTGTCCTCACAGGAGAACACATCAATCCTGCTACAATCGCCATGGAGAACACATCAATCCAGGCTTCATAGGAGAACTAATCATCCTGCTACATAGGAGAGCGAATCATCCTGTTCCACAAGAGAGCGAATCATCTTGTCCCACAAGAGAGCGAATCATCTTGTTCTAGTGTGCACCACCAGGGGAGGGTGAGTCACCCTGTGGTCGTATGTTGCTCTAGTAATAACCGCAAGCCCTCAGAGCTCCCAGAGCTCAATGTATGCAACATGTAGGACCCTTGTACAAGGGTTTCTTACCGACTCCAAGTCGTTTGGGAAAATCACAGATTAGATCTTTCCTCGGGGCTTTGACAAGGTGTATCAACCTGTACATCATATTAATGCGATGGAGCCTCCTTGCTCATCAACTTACCATATCCAAGATGATGTCTATCTACTGGAGCAATCAACGAATACGGGATTCCTTAATAATCGAATCCTACCTCTGGTTGTTATAGAGAATCACAGTGGTATCCAATGTAAATCCAAACAGCTCACTGAAGAGCTTTCGCAACCAGACTACCTCACATGAGGTTATGCTAGCAACAATATATCTTGCTTCGGCGGTGCTCAAAGCCACCGACTTCTACTTCTTGCTTATCCAGGATATCGAAGCAGATCCCAAGGTGAAACAGCACCCGGAAGTGCTCTTACGGTCCACCACACTGCCTGCCCAATCAACATCAGTATATCCAAGTAGTCTCACATCTCCGGCAGTGTATCTTAATCCATGAGAGATTGTGTCCTGAAGACATCTCAGAAGATTCGTGGCATCAATCCAGTGAGGCTCAACCAAATATGAGCTCACAATGCTAACTGCAAAAAATATGTTCGGACGGAGGTTCACCAAGAACATCAATGCGAATGAGTTTATGAAACTCAGAGGCATTTCCCAAATCTGGTCCGACATCACTACCATATAACTTCTAAAAGTTAAGATCCTCGAGGTAGTCACAGGCTTGCAGTCCATCATACCAAATCTTTCCAATATCTTTACCACATATTTCCCTTGAGATAGGAAAATTTCCCTTGGATTCTACCACACTTCAAGTCCTTGGTCCTTCATTTCAAATTCAGAAGCCATCTCCCTCTTACATTTTTGAATGAGAGGGTTTGCACCTGTTAGAAAGAGGTCATCCACATACAACACCAGTATGAGAGGCTTGTCATCTTCAACCTTAAAGTAAAGGTTAGGATCAACTTCACTCCTAGTGAATCCCAGCTTCATCAAGTAGCTACCGATCCTCTCATACCATGCTCGGGGTGCTTGCTTCAGCCCATAGAGAGCCTTCTTCAACCTGCATACATGAGATTTTCAATCATAAATCTCCAATCCTTCAGGTTGCTCCACATAGACCTCTTCTTTGATAGAACCATGCAAGAACGCGGTCTTAACATCCATCTAATGTAGGTTCCATCCTAGTGAAGCCACAAGGGCTATGATCAAGCGGATGGTCGTATATCTGGCAACAGGTGCAAATATCATAGTCTATACCTCCCTTCTGGGATAAACCACGAGCAACAAAATGAACCTTATACTTTTCCATACTTCCATTTGCTGCATGCTTTATCTTGTAAAGCCATTTTGAAGTAACAATTGTCTTGTCCAGGGTCTGGGAACTACTTCCCAGACATCATTCTCCATAATAGACTCATATTCTATGGTCATAGCATCCTTCCATAGTTAATGCTTGATGACATCTGAGAATGATGAAGGTTCATTTTGTATGATCGTGCTCATGATGGTCAGGTATCCTTGATACCTATTAAGTTTCTTACTTTGACGGAAGGTTCCTCAGGGTGCAGCATGTCCTTTAGCATCATCAAGTATCCCCCTAAGCCATGAAGGCCTCTTCCTAGAAGAGGAAGGCTCATGTGGATGAGAATCTATCAGATCCATGGGTTCTTCTACATCAGGCATTGATTCATCATCCTTTTCTTTCGGTTCCCTGGTGTTGGCTTCTTGAGAGCTCCTCAAAGTCGAAAGATTGTTCACCTTGCGGTGAAGTTTTCTTTAGGAGTCTTGGAACCCAATGCTTGATGAGGGCATCAATTTTGTACATATACGACGGTGATTGTAGTTTCAGCCCATAGAAACACTAGAAGTCTTTGATCATGTAGCATGGCCCAAACAGCTTCCATCATCGTGCAGTTCTTCCTTCCCACCACACCATTCTGCTAAGGAGTATGTGGTGTAGTAGTCTCCCTCTTAATGCCAACCTCAGGTATGCCTGAGTGAACCAATTGTAATATATCAGAGGTCTTGCTTTGGCTTGAGGGGAATGGTCCCCTTTTGAGCTTTCCTTCAGCACATCCTGGACATACACCTTCATTCTCTATTCAGAATTCGGGCATCCCTATCACCATTTGTCTTACACCGAGTATAGCTTTATTATGAAGGGGGGAAAACCTCTAATGCCAAAGTTCGGACTGAAGAGATGTGTCATAAGACATGACACCTAGCAGACTTCCATCGACCTGATATAATGAATCAACACTAAACCCAAGAGTAAAGGCATCTTTAACATTATTTTTCCATATACATACATTTCCATCACTGAAGGTTACCTTGTACCTTTGTCTTCCGTTCCCGAGATGGACAGTAGGTTCTTTTTGAGGTCAGGTGCATTTAATACATCCTGGAATTTCTGGCCTTCTTGAATGCTTGTCCTCTTCCTTGATTCCCAGCTCTCCTCTTACCTTTGCTATTGAATTTGTCATTCTTTTGATTGCCATCAGATGGATTTTGATCATCGTCCTAGAGTGAGTCCTTTCTATCAGGGCACTCCCTTGCATAGTGACTTGCTTTATCGCAAATGTAACATCGTCATTTTCTTCTAGCCTTAGGTCCAGCCATTCCTTTTGATTTAGTCCCGGAATTATTTCTTTTCTTTGCATGAAAAGAAAAAGGCAGCAGGAGGACCTTTAGGCATGGGCATTTCTTACACTTCTTCCCTTGTTTCTTCTTGAATGCATCTAGCCATTAATTCCTCGAACCAGGAATTACATTATAGTTCAGAAGAGTAGTCCTGAACACATACCATTCAGATGGTAATCCTTCAAGAGTTGTGAGTGCCATTTCTCTGTCAGTAATATTTTCCCCAATAGATAGGAGATTGTTCTTGATCTCGGTGATTCTTAAGAAGTATGCTTGCATACTTTCATCTTTACCCTTCTTGATTTCCATCAGCTTATTTCTAAGAAACAAAACTTGATTTGCATCATTAACTTTAAATAAACTCACCAGTCTGTCGTAGATTTCCTTGGAGGTGTCTAGATCAGAGATGTAGGCCACCAAGCGCTTGTCGATAGAGTCCCGGATGATCTTCTTTGTTTTGACTTCTCCATTTTTTCATTTTTTCCAGGCAGCAGCGGATGCATTTGATGGAGGCTCAATAATATTGCCTCTCACATGATCCAACACTCCTTGATTCTCGAGGGTTAGATCGATAGACATCTTCCATTCGTGATAGTCAGCTTTCTCACGGAGCTTGTCTTCAACAGGAAAGAGTGTTGAGGACCCCATAGTTCTTTTAGGATAGCCTTGCCAATATTCTCTTCGATGATTGCTCTTGCTCTTGCTCGGGCTTTGTCTTCACCTCAGCTCCGATACCATGTTAAGTTATGGTATGTTCTATGCTTATAATAGTTTACTTCTTTTCTTATTATATTCCACCGATTAGCAATCACATGTACATAAAGTAAAGTGCAGATAGAACATTAAACGATCGACAGAAAACAAGCCAAGACAAGAGACACAAGATGTGGCGGCTAGCCAGGGACAAACCCCACAATGTGTGGGGAAACCCTTTGATCAAATCTTATTTTATCTTCAATAATTCAGTAGAGAGAAATAGTACAATAAATCTGATTCATTTCAGCAGTAGAAAAACCTAGATCAGTAGCATCAGCATTAGCGGCTTCATTATCAAACTAGGGCAGACCATATCTCACAAACCGACAGTCGGATTGACTTCATTCCACCACCAAAAGTTTCGGCTTCCAGAGGAGGTTTAGATGAACCTACAGCGCAGTTTAGATGAGGAGATCTTCTAGGCCACGCAAGTCAAATCTTTACTTCTGCAGTTGCAGCTTCAGTTTCAGCAGTTTCCGGCTTCAAACTAGGGCAGTCGATATCTTGCAAACCGTTCGTCGGATTGACTTCATTCCACCACCAAAAGTTGCAGCTTTCAAAGGAGGTTCAGATGAACCTACAGTGCAGTTCCAAAGAGGAGATATTCTAGGCCATGCAAGTCAATCTTTACTTCTTCAGTTGTAGCTTCAAATTCAACAACTTCCGGCTTCACATGTGTGAGAGAGAGAGACCCATTTCAGCGCAGTAGAGAAGAGACTCATATTTGCACAGTAGAGAGAGAGAGATGTGATGAGATGAGTGAGTCTAAATGAGGAAAATTCCTCTTATATTTATACACAACGTTGGTGGGTGAATAGATGCGACTGTTGGGCTTCTGAGCCTACATGAGTTGTAGGTCGGCTTGATAATAATTCCATAATCAAAATAAATTCATATCTCCATGAATACTTATCGGAATTGGATGATCTTTATATCAATCCTACACCTCTCGACGAGAGGAATCTAATAAAAATATTATTAGCCATGAATAAGATGACCCACATGAAGTTTTTCCTTGGTTTCCAATTTTAACAATAACCAAAATCCTCAAACACGGATTGTTGCTTCTCTCTTTAAATAAAACAATAAATTGGCTTCTTATGATGTGATATGAGTGGAGGTCACAAAATTTTGTAATACGGAATAATAAGAACAAATAGAACTCTTGTATAAAGATGTCATATGGAGTTGACAGACAACTCACAAATGGACAAGATACATGCATTCACTTGGGTCGTGAGGGTTTTCAGGTGATGTTCCCAAGAGCCTATGATTTTGCAATAGGTCTTAGATTAATGAGTCATCAACATTGGGCCTACTTGTTATAACTTTCAATTCTAGTCTGAATTATTCCTTTCTTGAGAGCATGATTGGTCAAGCTTTATTGGTGATTCATCTATGGTTGAAGGGATTAACAATTCATCACAAGACTATTGTAATGCTCATTATTTGTGAAAGTCTAGCTAATTAGAGTTCGCTCTAGCCAATTTGTCTACCATTATTTATACGTCATTCTTCGTTCGCTTGGCCTGGAAGTTCTCCTCAATTTTTCTTGGGTCTAGACCATAAGACTACATTTGTCCTGGTCGTTTTGATGTACTGCACCCAACACAATATCACTATGAACAATGGATGGTAGCAAGAAGATACAAGAATCAAAGTTGCCTTAAAAATATCACCGTGAACAATATATGGAAAAAATGACCTACAAGAATCAAAGTTTCCTTAAAAAACACCTAATATTCAAGCCAGGAAACTCAAACATTCTCTTCATCCTAGAGAAAATCCAGTATAAATATACACTTTTTCAAGGCTTATTGGAAAGGCATACCCAAATAGTCCTTTCTGTTTGCAATACAATTGTAGCAACCTTGGTGACAATATGTTGTTTACATAATTGTGCATCTCGTCTTTCCATTGCCAACTGTTGTGTAAATTTTCCTAGAGTACTATTAAAGTCCAATCCTATGATTTTTAGCTACAGAAAATGTGTTAGCTTGACAGGTTTTTAATGTCGTTGTGGAAATACGTTTAACAATGTGATGTGCAAATTGGGTAGTTAGGCTTCTAATCCTATCATAATTGCACATATCACCAGTAGAGATAGTGTTACAAATATGTCATCAACCATTGGCATACATTCTTAGAAAGTCTTAAATACTAGAGGGGTAAGAAAGTGTCCCCCAAATTGAACCTTTTTTAGTGCAGTTGTGCAACAAAGGAGAATGGAGGAAAGAGAAGGGAGAATGGAGGAAAAAGAAGTATTGGATGAACATTGTCTATGAGAATGGAAAAACATGTCAACTTCATTGCAACGAGGTAGGATTCAGTCCAAATGGATTTTCTCTTCAATAGAGTTCGTGAGATAGACACCTTGGTTAGATAGTTGGATGCTTACAGTGATGAGTTCATTCAACCTAGAATCAAGGATTTCAACAACCACAACAACCATTATCCCTAGATGGTTCAATAAAATCTCCTATACCTATAACAATAGTATTATTATTAGCTAAGGATTATACATACTTTAAATAATCGATGTTTTCTTATGCAATTACCATAACTCAAAGCCTAAAACATGGATGGTTGATTCTCTCTTTAAATCAAAGAAGAAAACTAGCTTCTTGTGATGTTATATGAGTTGAGGTCACATAACATTGTAATATGGAACAAGTACAAATGGAACTCATGCATAAATTTGTCAGATGGAGTTCACATATAACTCACAAATGGACAAGGTACCTTCCTTTGTCTAGGTTGTTAGGTGATATTCCCAATATTCTATGATTTTGGAATCGGTCCTAGATTAATTGTTCAATGGAAACCATTCAATTATTTTTTGAAGTATGATACAAATGTATGACTGCTATTGTATTTGGTGTATCTATCTCCTCCCCTCTCGTCAATTGTTCTTGAGTTTGGGGAATTTGTCATGAGTTTGGAGCCTAAGCCTGCATTTGTCATGGCAATTTTTGGTTGAAACCTCTCCTTTTCTATGAAATTTATGGCGGCATGATGATAGATTTTATAATGGGCTTCTCCCATGCCATGGAATTTTCGGCCAACTTTTGATAATGACAGTAGTTATGAAAATTGTCAGCGTCATACAAAAAATCAATAGGTGTGACACACATTATTAAGGGTGATGTGTGTGACTATGATTAGGGTGCTTGTTGTCACTCATTACAATTAAAAATCAATTCGATACTTTTGAACATCATTTAATTCCACTAAGACTTTTAAACTATATTTCTTCCACGTGTCTATCTTAGAAACTCAGTGTTTGTTTAAGGTGAATTTTACTAGGGTAATAAATCACAAAATATCCCAAGCAATGGAACAAACATGAAGTATACATAGAGTGGTATTGTTAGGTCCCTATAATACTAGTGATTCTCCCATTACTATTGTCGTTGTATCCCTTATTGTTATTGTTGTGCCCCTATTGTCCTCATATTGTTATTATTGTGCCCCATAGAATCCCACTATTATTATTATTGTGCCTTTATATTATTATTGTTAGGTTGGCATTGGTTATATTGTGACCCCTTAGACTCCTATATATAGAAAGGAGGTTTTTTCATTTGAATCATCTAAGAATTGTTCATTTGTGTAATGTAAAGGAGGTTGCCCCTTCGAAAAGGCTTATTTATAAGGCATTGATCTATCTTTTCTATCTTTTTGTGAGTTGGTTTCATAACATTTGGTATCAGAGCTTTGGATTCTAGGGTTTCATTGCTCCAAATAGGTCATCGTGGAATTGTCACTATAACTTTTTTTTCTATGACGTTTTAGAAGCTAAAACAAAAACCCATTTGAGAGGAAATTGCGTGGAACCTCAGGCCCAAATGTCCGATCTTGTCTCGCTATATTTTCGGAGATATAATCTGAGGAAGTTAGGGTTTTTACAGACCCCCAAATTACATTCCAAAAAGGTGACCTTGGGAAAATAGTTATAAATTTTTCTCTAAGCATCAGATTGAATTTTCGTAAGAAGTTACAGAAAGAAGACAGACTGTAGTTTTTTCGAGTATTATTTTTAGAACCTAAGGTTGAAACATTGACCTGAGGAAGGTAATACAAGTTCGGTATACTAAACCAGTCTATATTCAGGTCATCGTGGGAGATTTGGCATAAATCTTCATTGGAGAATTCAATCTTGATCAGACTTGCGAGGTTAGAAATATTACTCAGAGGGTTACTGCAGGAAGAAATTTCAGACCTTGGAGATCCATGATTACAGAGATACATCAGATTCAATATCAAGCTCCTACAAAGTGAAAAAAGGTGTGTAGTTTTTTTTTTTTTTTTGCATAAGCTTGGTTTGAAAAATTAGTTTGAAGGAATTCAAAGGGCATAGTGAAGCATTATTATTGGTAATTGATGCCCCGAAGAAATAAAATGGAAACACCTAGTAAGTAACCTGAAATCTCTAGCATGGATCATGAAGAAGAGGAAGAAATTCAACATGATATATCAAAATTACGAGACCAAGTGCAACAAATTTCAGTCGCACAAAAAGTAACAGAAGCTAAGATGGATGGTTTAAAGAAAGACGTAGAAGCTAAGATGTATGGCGTGGAAGCTAAGATGGATGGTTTAAAGAAAGGCGTAGAAGCTAAGATGAATGATGTGGAAGCTAAGATGGACACCGTGGAAGATAAGATGGATGGCGTGGAAGCTAAGGTGGATGATTAATTAAAGAAAGGCATGGAATATTTGAAGATAGATTTGAAGAAAAAATTGACAAAGTTTCTATGAGAAATGCTTACTAATGGTGAAAGCGTAGTAAATGAAACTCATGATGAGAACAAAATAATTGTTAATCATGATTTCATAGACTCTAACATTGGATCGAAGAACCACCATGTTCCAAAGATTGATATGAGGAAGTTTGATGGCAAGGATCCCAGAACATGGATACTACAGATGGAGAAATATTTCGATCTCCATAATGTGCAAAACACACAAAGGTACGCATTAAAACTTTAGATTTGGAACCGAATTAGTTTGTATGGTATCGATGGCTTTGCACTCGTAAACAAATTGTCACTTGGGCTATTTTTACGGATGAAATGATAGCACATTATGAGGATACAAAAAGAAACAATTTTTTTAGCCAATTTATAAATCTCAAACAAAAGGGTTCAATGATGGAACACATTGAGGACTTCCAAAAATTGAATATAAGGGTAAAATATATTCCAAAAGCGCATAGGATTGATGTGTTCATAGGGACTTTAAAAGATAACATCCAACATGATGTTCGCCTTTGGGAACCAGATTCATTGGAGAAAGCATTTAGGTTGGCAAGAAAAATGGAAAGAAAAATTATGGCAACAAGGAAGCCTACCACTCACAATCATAAAGATGGAAGTGTTGTTGCCCCTAGCCATACACAACCTACAAGGTTGACACCACAACAATTGGAAGAAAAAGAGCAAAAGGGCTTTGTTACAGTTGTGATAGCAAATACACTAAAGGTCATAAGTGTGCTGAGAAGAAATTATTTTACATAGATTGTGAAGAGGAGGAAGAAAAGGAACAAGAAATGTCAAAATAAGAGGATATACACCAGAAAAAACCCTAGAAAAAGAAGAAATGAGTCCGACGATATCTTGTAATGCATTGGCTGGAATTACCACTCCTCAAACTATCAAGATAGAAGGGAATATCAAGAAGAAATAGGTAATAGTGTTGATTGATTCGGGAAGTCCCATAATTTTATTCATTGTAAGATAGCCAAGGAATTTAATTGCTCCTATATCCAGCACCAGAGTGTCAAGTGATGGTTGCAAGTGGAGGAATCATAAATTGCTCAGGAAAGTGCCATAATATCAAGCTATCCATGGGAGAATATGTATTGAATAGCCCAATGATTTCCATTCCAATGGGTGGTGCTGATGTTGTATTAGGAGTCCAATGGCTACAATCCTTGGGTACAATAGCTTTTAATTTTCAAGAAACTTTTCATGGAATTATCTTCAAAAGGAAAGGAAGTTCAATTAAGGGGTATCGCAGGGAAACTGGGAAAGATAATTAGCTCTAACGGAATGACAAAGCTTCTAAAGCAATAAAAACGAGGCATAATTGCACAATTATGTTCACTAGAGGTTCCCACATCAAAATCAACCATTTCTCTAGATCTCCAAAAATTCTTGGACAATCATTCCAAGGTATTTGAGATTCCCAAAGGCCTCCCACCTATTCGTGATCATGATCATGCTATTAATTTGATTCCAGGAATTTTTCCTCCAAACAACAGGCCTTACAGATATCCCTATGTCCAAAAGAGTGAAATTGAACGTACAGTTGTAGAAATGCTAGAGGCTGGTATAATTCACCCTAGTCAAAGTTCTTTCTCTGCTCCAGTAGTATTGGTTCACAAGAAGGATGGATCATGGTGCATCTGTTCAAATTATAGGGATCTCAACAAACTCATTATTAAAGATAAATTTCCCATTCTTATCATTGATGAATTATTGGATGAATTGCATGGATCAATTTACTTCACCAAGTTGGATCTTCGTTCAGGATATCATCAAATCAGAATGAAGACTGAAGACATTCCAGAAACAACATTTAGAACTCATGAGGGTCATTATGAATTTTTGGTCATACCTTTTGGCCTTATTAATGCACCTTCTACATTTCAAGGTTTGATGAATTCCATTTTCAAACCCTTCCTTAGAAAATTTGTGTTAGTATTTTTTGATGATATACTAATCTACATCAAGTCTTGGAAGGATCATGTCCAACATGTTGACATGGTGCTCAAACTATTGGAGGAGAAACAATTATATGCAAAAATATCCAAATATTTCTTTGGAGTACAAGAGGTGGAATATCTGGGTCATATTGTATCTCATGAAGGTGTTAAGGTAGACCCTAGCAAAATTAAAACCATTAAGGAATGGAAAATCCCCACATTCATAAAGAATCTACGAGGATTTCTCAGGTTGACAGGGTATTATCGCAAATTTGTTAAGAATTATGGGAGAATAGCAGCACCTCTAACAACATTATTGAAGAAATATGCATTTTCATGGACTCCAAAAGCAACGAACGCCTTTGAATATCTTAAAGAGGCAATGTGCTAAGCACCAGTCTTAGCTACACCAGACTTCACAAAAACTTTTATTGTGGAATGGATGCCTCAGGAAATGGAATTGGTGTTGTTTTAATGCAAGAAGAAATACCCACTGCTTTTGAAAGTCATCCAATCAAAGGAAAGTATTTACACAAAGCTATTTATGAGAAGGAAATGTTGGCAATACTACATGCACTTAAGAAATGGTGACCCTACCTAATGGGAAGACACTTCAAGGTAAAAATAGATCATGATAGTCTTAAATACTTCTTAGAACAAAGATTATCTTCAGAAGAGAAGCAAAAATGGGTCACAAAGATGTTGATTTATGACTTTGAAATCATATACAAAAAAGGGAAGCAAAATGTTGTGGCAGATGCATTCTCAAGAAAGGATGAGGATGTGGAAGCATTTCTTTGTGCCAATTCTATTATCCAACAAGATTGGATAAACAAAACAAGGGATGAATGGAAGAATGACGAGGAAGTGTGGGCACTCATTCGAAAGATACAACAAGATCCCAGTACATATGATATATTTAGATGGAAAAATGATTTGTTATGGTACAAGGATTGGTTATACCTATGTAAGAATTCACAACTCAAACAAAAGATTCTTAGAGAATTGCACACCTCTCCCTTAGGAGGGCACTCAGGATTTCTAAAAACCTACCATAGGATTAAGAAGGATTTCTTTTGGGATGGCCTTAAATTGGATACTCAAAAGTTTGTGGTGGAATGTTTGGTTTGTCAACAAAATAAAGTTGAAACAATTAAGACCCCAGGACAATTACAACCTTTATCCATTCCAAGCCAACATTAGGAGGAGGTTTCAATGGATTTTATCATAGGTTTACCCAAGTCCAAAGGAAAGAGTGTTATCATGGTGGTAGTTGATAGACTTACCAAGTATGCACACTTTTGTGCATTATCTCATCCATTTAAAGCAAGTATAGTTTCTAATGCATTTATGGAAACAATTCAAAAGCTACATGGAAACCCAAAGATTATTTTAAGTGATAGAGATCCCATTTTCACTAGAAATTTTTGGACATAATTATTTTCTTGTCTTGGTACTCAGGTAGCTCATAGCTCATCTTATCATCCTCAATTTGATGGGCAAACTGATATTGTAAACAAATGTTTGGAAGGATATCTTCGTTGCTTTGTATCTGATAAACAGACACAATGGGTGAAATGGTTGCCTCTGGCTGAATGGTGGTATAACACTTCCTTCCATATTGACACAAAAATGACCCCATTTATGGTACTCTATGGATATCATCCACTATCCATCACATCATATTTAAGAGAAAATTCTAAGGTTCAAGCAGTGGAATATCACATCAAGCATCAACAACAAGTTCTCCAACTCTTAAAGGATAACCTCACCTTGGCGCAGAATAGAATGAAACAGTAGGAAGATCAACATCGTAGTGAAATAAATTTTGATGTAGGTGCTTGGGTATTCCTATGGCTACAACCATATAAACAAATGTCCCTCAAGAAAGCTAAGAAGGATAATAAATTATCACCAAAATATAATGGTCCGTACAAGGTGTTGCAAAAGATAGGTACTATGGCATACAAATTGGAGCTTCCTGAGTGCACCCAATTTTCCATGTTTCATGCTTAAAGAAGGATATAGGTGACAAGCTTCTAGTTCAAACAATATTGCTAGAATTTAATGAGGAAGGAAAAATCATATTGGGACCTGAAGCAGTCAAAGAAACAAGAACTCGACAACTACGAAATCGATCAATTTCAGTGTATCTCATCAAGTGGAAGAACTTACCCATTGAAGATTCCACATGGGAGGATGAGAATTTTATACAGAAGCATCCAGAACTACTCAAGTGTTGAGGACAACACTTTTTTGAAGGAGAGGGGCATGTTAGGTCCCTATAATACTAGTGATTCCCCCATTACTATTGTCGTTGTATCCCTTATTGTTATTGTTGTGCCCATATTGTCTCCATATTGTTATTATTCTGCCCCGCAGAATCCCACTATTATTATTTTTGTGCCTTTATATTATTATTGTTAGGTCGTCTTTGGTTATTTTATGACCCCTTAGACTTCTATATATAGAAAGGAGGTTCTGTCATTTGAATCATATAATACTTGTTCATTAGTGTAATGTAAAGGAGGTTTCCCCCTCGAATAGGCTTATTTCTAAGGCGTTGATCTATCTTTTCTATCTTGTTGTGAGCTGGTTTCATAATAGGTATGTTGATTTTGCTAAATATTCAACCAAGTATAAACCTTATGCTCAAATTATTATGCATGAAAAATGGAAAATTCCAATGGATAGACATATTTGTGTTGCAGAGAACTAGGGAACTAGATAGTCCTCGATTACTAAAGAAAATTCCATATCTTCAGCAATATATTTGTCATCTAATGATGTGTTAGGTATTAGATATGGGCCACCATTTTTAAATGACCTTGTGCATAAATGTTATCTCGTGTTTTATCTGCGGCATGTGTCCCTTTTCTATTATATTGACAAGGACTTGTTGCATCACAACTCCCCTTATTTGTTATCCAATCAAATTATTTATTGGATGCTTTATAAATATGTTTGTATTTGAGTGAGAAAAATGTTTGTTGTTATGTTTTGATCCATTTTATTAATGCCCATATTTCCCAAGAAGATTTTTTTAGGTTTCCATTAATTAGTTGATCTATAATATATTTTTTTTAATTATCAAGAAGAAAATTTTCTTATATATGTTTTCCAAGGAGGTAAAGGTACAAAATATTTGCTAAAATCCTCAAGTCTGCACTTTGTATCCAATGCAAAGATTGGAGCCTAGTTTCCAATTTTTATTTCCTTGTCCTACATTTTAGAATCCCACATGTAGAAGTAGAGAACAATTTCATGTTTCCTTCATTTGGTTATTATTTTCCCCGCATTTTTCTTTCTACATCTAATGAGGAGTGTGGAGAACATTTCCAGGTTTACTTTCTTTTTTTTTCATTTTTACATTTCCACATTGCCCTTCTAGAATGTGAAGTGCAAATATCCTCATGGCCTTCCCTGTATTATTTAGTACCACAACCAATTTTAAGTCCCCACATTCTTAGATCCAATATAAAGTGCAAATTATAAAACCTTTCATTCCTTACATTTTGAGTTCCTACATTTCTTCATATGTATATTTGATCTCTGCATTCCATACATTCTCACATCTTTAGATCTAATGTCAAGTCCCGACATTGTTACATCTCGACATCTAGCATGGAATGTGGATAATGGAGTTTGAATTTTATTGCATAACATATGCACTCAACCCACGCCCCCACAATTTGCATGCCCTCCTGTCCTCATGTCATTGCATTTGGGTTTACAATTTCTAAGATAATTGCTTGAAAGGAATCCATGTTCCTTGAAACTATTAGGGTGCATTCGTGAAGCAAATATTTATTCATTGAATTGAAGTAGGTGACCTCAAGCTTATCATGGGAGAATTCTAGGCCTTCATTTACCATTCAATTAATGAGCTTTTTTTTTCTTCTCAACAAACATGATTTGGAGAGGAAATCTATAGATTATTGATTAGATGGAGATGTGTGTTATGGAACTACTAAAGTTCTTGTGCATCAAGACATTTTCTAGCTTCAAACCTCTACAATATTTTCTATAGAGTTAATGTCAATTAGGGAGTCTCCTTCAATGAGAAGATAGGGCCAATTATTAGATATCATTTTGGGATTCAACTGCGTTAAGTATGTCATTCACGTATGACCATTTCCATGAGAGGTAGTCGTAACTGACTAATTTCTCATGATTTTTGAATAGTTCACTTAGCACTCATTGCATCGGGTGATGCTCACAGGGGTGAAGAAGTGGGATTGAAACTAGTGAAATGAATCACATAGCATCAATCATCACTTCCGGGGCTTACACCCGGTAACCAGGACTTCCCGGGAGGTCACCCATCCCAGAAATCCTAGGGCCAATTATGTTTTTTGGTAAGAAAAAAACATGTTTTAAGAGATTGTAGATCAACAAAGTTCTTGGTGTCAATACCTCTAAAGCTAGAGTAGAGGAGAACATTTTTCCTTTAGTCTCCAAAATATCTTCCATTGATTTATAGCCTAGGATTTTCCTTAGAAGAACCATGAAAGCTTAGCTTTATTATGCCCATTGAGGGTGGGTACTAGGAGTTAGGGAGGGGACTCTAGCCTAGAGGGTTTTTTTCTTGAGATCAAACTTGGATTTTCCTAATCACCAAACATCCATGAGTTTTATATAATGAGGGTCCCAATAAACATCCTATGAATACCATACCATGGCACAAAGTGTTTCTCTTATGTTATTTTCCACTATCATCCATTGATTTAACTAGGAAAGGCGTTTTTCCTTCAAGATCTTATTGTTCCTTTCTCCCTAGATATGCCAAGCTAGGAGGCTATGGAATCTCTATCTTGTTTTTTAATGGTTTTGAGTGCCAATTAGATAGAGTGAAAATAACATATATTTAGATTATGTTTATGGTTTAAACTCCCAAAAAGAGAGCATGAGAAGTTAAATTGATTTAATATGTATTCCATTGGTTCTTCATTTTCTTTGCACAAGGGGAAACTAGATGGACCAAGGTACCCTCGTTTGTAAAGGTTCTCCCAAGTCAATATTCTCCTATTTACTACCAAACATAGGAAGGAGGATACTTTGGGCTAAAGAGAGCCTTCTCTATGTGCTACATTAACCTTTTGGGTCCAATACCTTTAAGACATTCTAATATTATCCCATAGAATTCCTAGATCATGTAACTACCACATCCCATGTAGTCCCATCTTGGGGCATTCGAACATTATTTCCAACAATTGAATCTAATTTTAAGGATTATCCATACTTCATGCTTGGATTGAGTGTGGATAATCTCTTAGTAGGAATATTTTTTTCTCCACTCTTTGTGTAGAGGATGGACATTTTCATTAAGACCTTTATAGTAGTAATGAACATTTTTTTTCCTACTTTATAGAATAAATGGCTCAATAATTGATAACATGGTTCTCTAATGTTGATGGGACATCTATTTCCAAGAATCATCCTAAAATTTTGTACTTTTGTCATCTTTTATCTCCTATAAGTTATTCTAATGGATCAAATCCAAGTGATATTTGGTTTGGTTTCAAATGAAGGATGTATTTGGGAGGTTATGCTAATGTAAAAATCCATGCTCATCAATCCTTGAGCATATTTCGCTCACTAGATTTCCCCACATGGGGATTTTTAGGAGAGTAGCCATATCCAAAAAGTTTTACCCCCTAAAAAACCATTACATATTATTAGTTTTTCTAGTTATAGCCCTCCTTTGGTCTTTAGGGTATGAATTTCATTCCTTTTCATTACAAGCCAATTTTTTCCAATGATATCCCTTCCTAAAGGAAACTTCTTTGAACATTGGATGAATGGTTAAGGACTTTGACCAATGTAGCTAGAGCTAAGAAAGTGAATATGGGGGTGGCATGAAGAACAAACTTTAAGAGTATACATTCAACAAAAGAGAGAGATATGAATGTATAGATATGCAACATTTTCCTAATCTTTGTGAAAATTGGTTCCTGAGATAGGTTCCTTATAACAATCTCAATTAAGGGTATACCTAGGTAGAGGGAATGAAGGGTTGAAAATGAAAAATTATAAAGAGTCCTACCAATGTGCCTTTAGATAGAAAGGCAAATATGGAAGAAAAAAATGAGGAATTGGAATCTTAAAGGTTTGAGGACATGCTTAAAGGTTTTGGATTCATATATGGTGGTTGTGCCTATAATAATTCTATCATCAACAAATTGTATGGGAGAGATAATTTCATTTAGGGGAGAGTAGGAACATCCTCTAAGATAGGCAACTTATTTGGGTTTTGAAATTTTATTTGATCTTAATCTTAGGGAGGCTTATATTCTAAGTTTGGATGTATAATTCATAAAGTCATATTTTAGGTAAAAGGGAACTTGAGATATATGTAACTGACAAAGTAAACCCTAATTAAAAGTTGAATTGTCAACAAGACACTTTATAAGAAGGCAATAGGAAGAGAGTGAAGGTCAAGAAGGAGAGGTCCCAAATTTGGCCTCATTGAATGAAATGGTTCTTGTTAATGGAATCATTTTTTCTACAATTCTTTATCTCACCCCCCTACCTCTCTCTTTGTGCTGATTAATTTCTTGCAATTTTATCAATGTTCTTTTGAATAGTTTCATGGCAGATCCAACTGTTTTATCTCCTCCTCTCACAATGTTCAAGCCTCCTAAATCCTACTCTGCAAGCTCTAGATTCATGAAGGGAACCAAATGTGATACAAATTTATAGTAAAAATAGAGATATAATGAAATGTGACTTCTATTCATAAATGGCATGTGCTAACACTATAGAAATGTGAAATAAAATAAACTCGCTTGATTGGTTCTAGTTTATCTTTGAGAAAATATGTGATGGATATGCACATTCATGAAAGCGCATTACAATGAGGCCAAAATGCACCTTTTAACATGAGGAATCAATGATGAAGCCCTATAATTCCAAAAGCATAACCCTGTGAGATGAAACGCCAAAATATTTATGGGCCCCAATGGGGTTAGTTGGTACATCAACTTCTCAGGGTCATTACTTTCACATGTAATCTTTGTTTGGTATGCTCAATATCATGTTGGAAAGGTCTAGCTGAGAAGTACGCATTTTTATTAGGGTAAGGCTAGAGCCTATGGCTATTGCATGGGTCCCTCTAAACAAAAAAAGTTTTTTAGGGCCTCAAAACATCCTTGAAAGTTAAAGACCTAAAAAACTATAGAAAAACTATCAAGATGGAGAATTGTGCTTTAAGCCTATAAAATAGGTGGGTGGCCACTGATATCCACCTAGACTAGTCCTCACCTAGGAATAAATGATATCCATTGCATTGAGTGCCCCCATCAGATGAGGAAACTTCTACTGAACTTGGCCCTAGGTGAACCACTTTCCTTGGTGCATGTGCTTCCCTACTGGGACAACTCAATAAAGCAGGATCCTCTGTTGGCATGTGCTATTAACCTATGTGTACATAATCTAATCAATTGTTTCATGTTTCATGCAGTTGGGGTTGATTTATGTTGATGTCAATTGATTTTTTTATCTCTGTTGTGTCCAATAATGGTGGAAAGTACAACCAAAGGAGGTCCACATTGAACAATAGGTGTAATCCAAGGAAGGAGGGAATACTCAGTCTCAAAAGTATTATTACCCACAACCTTGGTGATGGTGTAGGGTCCATAGTGAAGTGGATGAATATTTTTATGAGGTTTTATAAGGTACTATTTCTACAAATGCAACCAAACCTTGTGCCCCACCTGAAATTTGTGTGGCACCTGGCGTTTATCATGGTAGTACTTGTACTTAGTATTGGCCTTCCATAAAATATCATGGACCTATTAATGCATGTGATAAATTTTTTCAATGAATTTGGTTTCTTTTTTATCCTCAAAGTGAGAATGGGAAAATTTCTCCTGTCTGGATGCAAGGGGTAGTGCTACATCAATATGTCCTAATGGTTGAAATCTTAGGCCCACCTAAAAAGGGTTTTGGCCAATAGAGCTATGCAAGTTTTTTTTTTTAGTTGTGCTAAACATAGAGGATACTTTTATCCCATTTGCGTGGATGCTTGTAGTTGTACATGCACAAGATAAGCACAATTATGTTGTTGAAAACCTATGTATAGCCATCAATTTGGGGTAGAAGGTGGCAAATTTGGTGAGCTTGGTGTCCAACAGTGACTAGAGTCTCAACGATAATGTGCTTAGGAACTTACTATCCTAATTTGATAACATGGTCTATGGTATCCCAAAATGTATCCACACCTATTCGAAGAAGAGATTTGTTACACAACATTTTGTCACTGTCCCTGTACTCCCCATTCCTTGATCCTGGAGGACCTCTACAGTGAATCCTACATGATTTCCCTTCATGAAGAAACTCCCATTATGTCCCTCTTCATGAGCAGAATAGTTCCCTTTTGCACCATTTCCCCAAAATCTTATACTTTTCCCTGTTTACAAGACCGGCACTAATGACCCTTGTCCTCCTCACGCTGATATGAAGGGATTAACACTGTCACTAGCACCGACCAGAGCGACTGATATTTTTTCCAGTCGCGCTGATCCTCTTATGGAAAGTTTTGTAAATAAGGAGTTGAATCTTCCAGCTCTAGAAGCTTCGTAACAAAAGTCTGGTAAATGGTTGAGCTAGATGGAGTCGAGGATGTCGGTTTGGGCTCATTTCCCTTGTAAGGATGGAACTATCTCAAGAAATAAGACCTTCTCCCATGAGAAGAGGAACCATCTCCCATCCATTCATGCTATATAAACCTCCATTTTTCCCAAGAACAAGCTAGTGTTATTGTTGGTGTGCTAGTGCTAATTAAGTTTGGAACAAAAAAAAAGCTATTCATAGTTGTAGCTCTCCAGTTGTGTGAGGGAGAAGTGAGAATTTGGTTTAGTGTGAAGCCTAAAGGGAAGAGCCTTAAAACTATCATTGTTGAGGCCATCATGGAATGCTAACGGAAGTGTGTGGGAACCTGGTTTTGTCGGAGGAGAACAACAACGTCAAGACAATGGTTATAATCTCTTCTTGATTCAATATATATGCAACTATCGATTGATTTCCTACATAATGTGTCACCTCACATGTTTATGGCTTAATGCTTCTTGACTTGTTAAGTAGGTTGAATTACAATTTGTCTATTATCACAGTTGTTGTTTGCTGTTGTTTACTTGTTTCAGGTGTTCGAAGAAGGAAACGAGAGATCGTTGGAGTGAGCAAGCAAATTCATCATCAAACGGTATAATTTTGCTAAGAGGTAGGCCCTCTTAATTGGTTCTAACCTAATGAAATCTTCCATAGAATGTATCGGTTGTGGCTAGACCCATTATTGGGCTAGAGGAATTGTTTGTGTCTGCACTCATAATTTTACTTCACCACAAATTGGTGACCATACTAGGGAGTCAATCCTTCCATTTGTTTGCTTAGAATTTCATGGTTTTGTGTGAACTTTTCTATTTTCACCATTTCCCTTTAGTTATGTTTGTTTTCCTTTGCTTACTGGTCTGGGTTTGAAATTCATAGTAGCAAGTCTTGTCTCAACTTTTGAAATTTTTTATTTTTTTTCTTAGCATCCTTGCTCAGCTTGCTTAATTCGCTGACAGTCGCGTTGATCAACGATATATTGAGAAACGATCGCGTCGACCCCCTTCTGGCACTTGTTGTCAGTTAGGCAGTCATGCTAATGCTTGTGAGTGAAGATTTGGGTTTGCCCAAAATCTTGGCTAGTGTGTTTTTCTCTCATGATTTCAACCCTGTAAGCCATTTCGACCGTCTTCTCCCTGACTAGAAAGTTGCTTTTCATTTGGTTTTTTTGCTTGTTGATTTGTCATCTTTCTGCTTGATTTCTTGGGTCATTGGATGATTAGTGCCACTAGGGCATCTAGATTGTCATGCATTCATCTGATTGTGAACAAAGTGAGTCGAGTTGTTGGTGTATTTACTCGCATTTCATTTACGGTCCTTCTACAGCTTTGACCTCCATTACACAAGTTTGAAAAGTTTTTGTTTGCTTGTCTAAACGTTTCTTTTCCGGCATGGATCACATTTCTTGTCTTGTTTTTGGAAAGTTGTTGTTTCATTAGTTTGAAAGAGATTCTCTTTTCGTGTTTTTCATTTGCTTGAAGAGCTAATAGCATCGAAAACTTTTCCATTGAAGTGTTTTATGATAAAATTCATTTCGTCATTTCGTGAAAATTATAAAATTATAGTTTTTTGCATCAGTATGCTACGGTAGTTAGCATCATTGAAGACTAGGATTGCATTGGCATTTGAAAAGAAAAAGAACTCTCTTTGCTTTTGAAAGGACTGTTAGGAATGTACTTGTCAAGAAATTAGGAATTGGAATGTATTTTTCATTAGCTTATTTTCCCAAAAGGTGAAGTAGTAAAAATTCATTTTGCTTTCAGTTGCTCGGTTGTTTGCATTCGATTGGGTGTTTTCTACCCTCTCTAGTGTAGACAATTCATCGAATTGAAAGGGTCTTGTCTCATTTAGTTTCATTTAGGGTTTTTCGAGTCACATTGCTAAGGCCTGAAAAATTGATACGTAACTCAAGATAAACTTTCAAATGAACTCAATTAACATAAGGCGCATTTGAAATCTAATGATCACATCTAGAAGGTCTAGGTTAGAGACGTGTTTCGACGTCTTTAAACCTAGCAGCTGTCGTTAGCTTCGACACTAGACAATGCTAGTACGGATTTGTGCTCCCCGTACCATCGAGTATATAATGGGAGACCCCTCTAGGCTGCAATCCTTTATCCATAGGAAGCCGAGTCGGCCACCTTGCAAATGTGATACACCGAACACAACATTCGGGGAGATTGCCTGCTCGTACTTCTCGGTTCGCCGAGAGGTATTATGCAGTTCACGATTGCCTGGTAATCCTTTTTACCTAGATCATCCAGAGTGGTCATTTTATCTTTTTGACTCATTAAACTTAAAAGATCATTTTAGCACTTGTCCTTTTGAGCTCGTTTCCAATCAAAAGCGATAGAGTCATCTTTGTTTCTTTCTCGACTCTTAAAAAATGAAAGAGAACCAGTCTATTTATGCGTCTTAAAAAATTGATTGCCAACGATATTATAACATCCTAGTAGTATTTTCTAGACCAAATCGTGAGTTTTCCCTAAAGAAAATTTTAAAGCCTTGAAGTTTATCTCTCTTTTTCCTATTAACTAAGACAAGGTCATCGTGGTTGAACCATCTAGTTCACCTAGTTCCTCTTCCTCTCCTTCATCTGAAAGATTGTCTAAGGAGCCTTTTCCTGAATTACCAGAATCACTCGAGGACCAAGGTGTTGAACTCGGAATCATTCTGAGCATTCAACCTTTGTCATCACATCTTCCACCTACTTCAAATATTGGGTCACCTGCTGATTTTGGCCCGGAATCTCTAGGCAATCCCGTTCAAACTCCTAAGAGTTCGCCAACCAAGGATGGTCAGCTTGGACTGGTTATCTATCCTTCGAATCCTTTTTTCGACCCTGTTGTGATATCACCGCAGCGTCCATATAGTCCATATGATCAACCGGTTGTTCCTTTGGAATTATCCCCTCATACCTCTTTGGTCGTTTGCCATCATTTGTTCCCAACTATGGAACCCAAAGGCGATGCTCCAGTCGCCTCTTCGGATGAGTCAGAAGTTTCTACTCCACATAATGTTAAGGAGGAAGAACATTCATTTCCTCCCGGTTTCCCATATATAGGGAGAATTCCCATCAATGTGTATCGGGAATTGTCGCCTAATTATGTGTCTTTGGCATAATTGGTTTCAGGTACACCTAGTGCCTCATCACTTTACCATAACCCTGTTTGGGTATCTGGCACCATGCCTACTACAAGTCTATTCATTGCGAACTCGACCTCCCAACAGGTCGTTACCTCAGTCCCGATGCAACCCACCATTCTGAACCCTCTTGTATCATCCGTCCCAGTCACCTGTCTAGTTCAACCAACAGTCTCAAAGAATGTCTATGTCAGTTATTCAATCCCTCCAGTAAGTGGCCAGGCTGTGCCACTGCTTGGTTGGCAGAATCTGAGTGTTTCTATGGTGTTAGGTGCCACCAATGTGAGTAGCTCATAGGATCACATGGGTCGTATGAACCAACCTTCTTCTGGCATTATTCAAAACCCTACTGGTCCTGCTAGATCAAGCAATGTCTAGTACCAATAGGTTCAAAATCCTGTTGGTCCGTCTAGGTCAAGCAATTTCTAGTATCAGTAGCCTTATGAGGCTCAGGTTCAGTACCAAACTCCTTACGTTCCATATGATTCTCAAGGAATGGTCAATCCACCTTATGTCCTTCAGTCTGAGTAGTATGTTCAGCCTGGCTCATCCACTTTTCAGGGTGGCTATGGCCAGATTCAGTTCAGAAATTTTTTGGGCACTATTCAAGTACACTTGCAACAGAAAGTACAACCTTTACAACAACAAGGGCAACCTTCGTTGTATCAAGGGCCATCCATGCAATGGAAAGGGCATATGATACCATGGCAGGTTCAGCTGCAACAATTGCAGGGGCAACCCTCGCAACAGTTGCAACTAACCATGCAGCAGCAGATGCAGTATACTCCGCAAACCTCCCAGCCTATGTCTTTGCAGGGCAAACCTTTGCAGCCCCAGGGACAGCTTTTGCAGCTGCAAGGTCAACCCTTGCAGTAATAGATCCAACTCAAGCAGCAAAAACCCTTATATAGATATCACCAAGGTCAACCCTTGCAAGGACAAGGCCAGGGTCAAGTCTTGCAGTAGCAGGCCCAAAATCCTAATGTCCTAGGTCAACATGTACACAATCCTTTTGGCCAAGGCTAGTAGGTATAGAATCCCTATGTCCAAGGGCAACAAGTGTACAATCCTTATGCCCAAGGGCAACAGGTCCAAAATTCTCTTTTTCAGGGGCAATAGGTTCACAATCCATATGTTCAGGGACAACAGGTACAATATCCATATGTCCAAGGTCAACAGGATCAATAGCCTCTTAACCCTTATATTTCTTATCAAAAACCTATGACTGGATAGTTCCAAGGTGTCCAAGGTAAAAATCCTCCCTATGGCCAAGGTAAGCAACAATGGGGGCAGAATCGAATTCCATATGGCAAAAATCCCCCACTATGGGGCCAAAATCTTTACCAGCAACGATAGACTCCTCTGGTCGGACCCGCTTATCGACCTCCAATGCCTTTTAATACTCAATTGTCATTCTTGGCCACACTAGAGTTTCTAGATGTGTCTCGCCTTACGAATGATCTAATCCTTCATTCGATATACTAGCCTCTAGTCCCATCCAAGATCCCGAGCGATTATCCAAAGTTCAATGGGAAAGCAAAAGAAGATCCTCAAGCCCATGTGATGACATATCACCTCTAGTGCTCTTCGAATTCTTATGTTGACGATTCTATTCATCTCCATCTTTTCCAACGAACCCTCATAGGTGTTGCAGCCAAGTGGTACATCGAGCTTCCTTGAAGTACTTACCATGACTTTAACTCTTTAGCCATGGCTTTCCTCACGCATTTCTAGTTTCCGGTTTGCTATGAAACTAGCACCTATATACTCACGTCGCTTAAGAAAGATATTGTGACGCACATCTTTGATCACATCAATGAATGGAGACGTAGAAGTCACCTGATCAAATTCGAGATTGCTGATCAGTTGCTCACCGAATGGTTCACTAAGTCATTCGTAGCTCCAATTGCTTCCGATATAGCTATGGGTGGATGTGTTATTAAAGAAAAAGCCATTGCTCATCCCCAGTACTTAGATATTGTTTATTCTCAGTCTTGCACTTTATATGAGTTATTACTCGATGCTTCACGGTCATCATTCGATCCCATGGCATCGAAGCCACAGGCTACACCTCCTGTTGATGGAATAATTGGTTCAGTGTCCCATTTCCCTACTAAATCTTCTTCTAAATAGAAGTCTGTCTCAAACACTGCTTCCAATAGTTCCTCCTAGAATCCACTTGCCCTGGTAAAACCTCAGAGGTCCACGTTATCCAGTCTACCACAACGAACAAATCCTCGAAAGGTAAGATGAAAGGCAAAGGCAAAGGTAAAGCCAATGCCCCAAAACAGGGTCCTTCTAAGTCGTTTGCTAGTGATTCTTCACAATGGAAGCCTAAGTATTTATGCCTCATTTGTGAGGAGTGTCACTATACCAAGGATTGTCCTCGACGATCCAAAGTTAGTCGTTTGCTCAAAAGGACCCCAGCTGTCCTAAAAGAGCCATTTCTGTCTGAGCAGACTCAAATGGTAGACCAACCTCAATCATTTGCTTCGTCAAGATCTCAAGTGTTCATGATGAGCACACCTATTAATGTGGCTACTAGATCGAAAGATTACCAAACTCCTGCTCTAACAGCCAGGAAAGAGAAAGAGGCCACCCTTTCTTCTTCTGCACCGAGTTCTGGCCCTCTTCATATCGAGTGCCCTAACCTTGATTTCGCTATACAGCCACCCTCTCGAGATGTGCTAAGGAAATCCTTGTACAATCCCAATGCTCGAGCCACTCAACACTACAATATTGTTGAATATTTGGCTCAGGCACCATCTACTATGTCAGCTCTCGAGGTGCTCCAAAGCTGTTTGTCACAGCAGAAATATTTTTTGTCAGCTATTGGGGGTATTGATCCTACCGATTCCAATTTGATAAGTTTTGATATAGAGAACCACGTCCCATTCCTGCCTCATCAAATTGCCTCTCTCATTCAGGTAATCATCCGAAGACCATCCACAGGACTGTCATCGATGAAGATGCTTCCACCTGCATCATGTCAATCGCTTGCTAGAAGGCCATTGGTTCTCCTCCTTTGAACCAATCCCCGAACACTTTCAAATCTTTCTACCGGCGCAATTCGCAACCCTTCGGTGTCTTACCTAACCTTTCCATTACTTTGGAGGCAAGATAGTACAAGTCAAGGTAGACATTGTTGACGTTAATCTCAATTAAAATCTTCTACTTGGCCAGAGTCGGACCCATGCCATGCATGTTGTAGCCTCCTCCCTATTCCGCGTGATTTGTTTTCCCCATCAAGGGAAGATTGTCACTATCGACCAACTATCCTTCTTTGCCTCTTCCTCCTCAGATGGCAACATTCCATATGTCAAGCACACTGGTGGTCCCTATGAGAGTGTGGGGGCAGGTCTTTTTAAATATTCTGCCTTGATGCAAATTTTTCCACTCCCACCTCCTCATGTTACCCCTGTCAACATGATCTCAGTCAAATCTGATCCTTGGGTCATACCTTCACCAAATCTTGTTGATACCTAGGGCGAGGTTATGCCACTTACTCCTACCGAAATCAATTATGTGGAGATTTTTTTTGCCTCGATTCTGTATCCTCTGATTCTCCTATTTCCAGGACTTCTCTCGATACATATTCTCAATCCCCTTGGCTTGGCACATTGGAAGCACCTGATCCCTTAGCCGAGACTTTTCTTGCTAACAAAAGTATCATGGAATTAATGTCTCTCGAGGAACCACCTTGGAACGATATGTTCCTCCTTCCTACCTCGCCCAGCGGTCATGTCTACCAGTCTGAAGAGTTCTCTTCTCAATTTCATTCCCTCCCACTTCCGCCAATGATCCTGACTCATGATGTATGGATGGAAGGAAATTTGGGTAATATTACCCAAATGATGCCAGTTGATATTTCTAACAATCCTGGTATCATTGAATATGTCCATATCCGGGTAACTTGTTCTCCAAATGAGATCAAGACCTATACTCATCTGTTTCAAGAATTCTGTGATGTGTTTGCGTGGTCATATGAAGAAATGCATGATATTGATCCTAGCATTTTTGTGCACGAAATACAAACTTATCCTCACGCGAAGCCCATTCTCCAATGGCTTCGCCCAGTGCACCCTAGGAAAGTCACCGCCATCAAAGGTGAAGTTGAAAAACTTCTCAAAGTTGGATTCATCTATCTGATCCCTCTTTCATATTGGGAGTCAAATATTGTCTTGGTGACGAAAAAACAAGGCATGATCCACGTTTGTGTTGATCACCATGATCTCAATCGTTCATGTCCTAAGGATAACTACCCTACTCCTTTCATTGATAAGATCATTGATGAATGTGATAAGAGCGAAATTTTTTCCTTTATGGATGGTTTTTCTGTTTACAACAAGATTAACATTGCACCAGACGATCAAGAAAAGATAGCTTTTATATGTCCATGGGGTACGTTCATGTACAAAAAGCTTCCTTTCAGCCTCAAAAATTCTGGTGCTACATTTCAGTGGGTGATGTCCTATGCGTTTCAGGATATTCGCAACGTCATTCAGCCTTACTTGGATGACCTTACCGCTCATTCTCGTAAGCGCCAAGATCATCCTGACCATCTTCGACAGATTTTTCTTCGTTGTAGACACTACAACATTCAGTTAAACCTGCATAAGTGTGTTTTCTGCGTAGAATCTGGACGACTGATCGGCTTTATCATTTCCAAGGACGGTATCCACCTTGACCCACTTAAAGTTGAGGCCATTGTAAATTTACCTCCTCCATCTTCATTGCACCAACTCCAGAGCCTGCAAGGAAAGGAAAATTTCCTTCGTCATTTCATACCCAATTATGTTGGGCTAGCTACAGGATTTACCTGGTTGCTCAAACAAGGAACACCCTTTTCCTGGGATGAGGTTGCCCAAAATTCTTTCGATGACCTCAAGGTTGTCCTCGTAAATGTTCCTTTGTTGCATCCCCCAGATTATCATCGATATTACTTCCTTTACCTAGTTGCAGCCCCTAGCACCATTGCTATGGTCTTGGTCCAAGACGACAACGAAGGCAATGAACATGTTATCTACTACCTTAGTCGTAATCTCCTCGACACTGAAATGCATTATGCCCATGTCAAGAAGTTGGCTTTGGTTTCCATACGGGCTATTCAATTCTTTCAGCACTACATCCTCTTACGCACTACTACTATGATTTCTAAATGCAACCCCATGACCTACATCCTGACTCGTCAGTTGCTGGGGGGCAAGTATTATAAATGGATTGTCATCCTAAAAGAATTTGATTTGGTGTTTACTATTGTCAAATCTAAGAAGTCACTAGTTTTGTCCAAGTTGATTTGTTCCCTTCCTTCTATGTCTCTCCCCACTGGTGCAGATGAACAACTTCCAGATGAGACTCTTTTCCTGTTCAACACCCTTAACCCGTGGTACAGTGATATCATCGTGTATCTCCAGATGTCATGTTCCTGTCCGTGTTGACTAAGGATGATCGCAAATAGATTCGACACCACTCCCAACCCTATCGTATTATTGGCGATACTTTATACCGTGTCGGTGTCGATTCAGTTCTTCATCGATGCCTTACTCTCGAGGAGGATGAGAGAGTTCTCAATGATTGCCATTCCAAGGCATGTGGCGGTCATATGTCTAGCTATGCTACCACTCAAAAAATCCTTCATGCTGGTTATTTTTGGCCATTTATTTTCAAGAACTACATCCTTGCTGTTCGCAAGTGCCATGAATGCCAAATTTACCAACACAAGATGTGCGCCCCACCCGCTCACCTACACCCCGTCATTACCGTTGGTCTCTTTTCCAAATGGGGCATCGACTATATGACATGAAACCCTCGTTCGGACAGGGGGCATGGATATATTATCATTTCTATGGATTATTTCACCAAATGGGCTGAAGAAATGCCTACATACTTTGCAGATGGTAAAATGGTGGCTTAATTCCTTTTCAATCACGTTATTTCCAAGTTCGGCATACCTCAAGCCATTGTCACAGACCATGGCTCTCATTTCTGAGACTACATGATGGCTGAGTTGACCTCTACTTTGGGTTTGCGCCACAATGGCTCAACCCCATATTCCCTCAGGTCAACGGTCAAGTTGAAGCTGTGAACAAAGTTTTGGTTACAATGCTTCAGTGTACTATTGGGATGCACAAGTAAAATTGGCATCTCATGCTCTTGTCAGCTCTGTGGGCTTACCGAACCTCAACTAAAGACGCAACTAGTTTCTCACCATTCCAGCTTTTCTATGGTCTAGAAGCAACGTTATCAATTGAATACGATATTCCTTCACTCAAGCTAGCTGTCTAACTTCTCCCCAAAACATCGCTTCAGGAAGAGAACCTCTTATATTTAGAATGGTTGGCTGAGACTCGTCGTCTCGCTGCTTTGGTCATCGAAGCAAAAAATAAGCGATTCAAGTCCCATTTCGGTCAGTCGGTCTCCCCTCACATGTTCTCTGAAGGTGATTTGGTTTTACTATACGACCAAGCTAATGATAAACTGGGGGCAAGCAAGTTCGAGCCCATGTGGCATGGACCCTACATTGTAAAATGTGTTTTGCAAAAAGGGGCCTATGAGCTTATCAATTATGAAGGAAATCCTTTGGAGAAGCCCCGAAATGGGCTTTACCTCAAGAAGTACTATGCTTAGGCCATCTTGCATGGTTACTTGTGTACAATAATGTGTCATTCATTTTTGTGTAGTGTGATTTGGAGCGTTAGTTTTCAAACAGCTTTCATGTTTACTCTGTTTTTCCCTGCTTTGCAGATGTTTCTAATTCCTCAGATTGGTTTCATTGATTGTGCTTACCGTAGTACTCAGAATCTATCCTCCATGGCATGGGCTATTTATGACCCTCATGGTGATTTGATTGATCTTCAAGGTATTTATTTAGGTCGCACAACTAACAACATTGCTGAATATGGTGTAGTCATTCAACTATTGTTAGAAGCCATTGCTCTTGACATTTGGGAGTTGGTTGTCAACCTGGATTCACATCTTGTTGTCTTTCAACTCAACGGGAAATATTCTGTCAAAAACCCTCAAATATTGAGAATGTATCTCTGTATTCATCTATTGGAAAGGAATTATGATTACATTACATATCATCATATTCCTAGACGCATGAATAAATTGACATATGCATTAGCAAATTATGTGTTGGATAGACATTTTTGAAACATGTGAAAAAACAAAAAAATCATTTGTACCATAGTAAGCAATAAAATACAACATATGTATATATATATATATATATATATAGATAGATATATATATATGGTGATAATGTTTGATACATCAAAACCCAAAAAAAAAATATGTGTGTTCAAAATAACATCGGTGACTCGCAGGCCTCATATATCTGTGGCACGCAGGCCTCAAAAATGTAAAATGTTGGACCTAGGAACTAATCAGCATGGTGATCATGGTAGCATGACACAGCTCGTGCAACATGAGTTAGCAATCGGTGGATCCAATTTGATACTCCCACCGTGTGTCTCTAGTACTGGCGAGGAATCTCTCCCACCCGAGCATACTTTGGAATACCACGAGTCAAACCCTCAAGGTTCCTGACGATCTCCTCCTCATTGTCACTCCCCTCCTGATAAGGAGTGATGACATCAAAATGGCGGTTGATGCACCTGGCTATTGGGGAAATCCTAGCAGGACACTTTGGTCCAATGTCTGCATTGAAAAAACAAAATGTTATAAACACATATATATCAAAAACAACTAAAAAATCACAAAATTAAAAAATTGATTTTTTACCTTTGTCGTCAAAATCCTCTCCATCTAGCAGTGGCATGTCCGGATCTCCACGGAAGTCAGTGCCACTGTATGGCCAGTCCTCCATGATGATCAGTTGTCGTCGTAGCCATGAAAAGAAGGTGGGCCTATAAGACATATGCTGGCCCCCAGTGATCTTAGGCATCAAACAACTCCAGTGGGCCATCCACGGGTCACGTGGCATCGAAGGATCTACCTCAATCAACTGGTACTGGAACAACGACACCCGTTCCAAGAAAAAGGTCACTAGTACGAATCTGAAGCAAAATTTCTTCAGATTCCCCACCTTAGCTTTTTTCAGCTGGCGTTTTATGTTGATCTTCATGGCTTCTGCCCAATTGAAGATCGTCGGTGTTGTGCAGTCAATGACATATAGAAATTTTGACTTGTTAGTCTCATGCACTACCTGGGACCCCGCCACTTTGTTGATAGTCAATAGTAGCACTCTCAGTGTCAGATCTCGCATGGTGGCAATCTCAATCTTGCCGCTCTTAGATTTGAGGGCCTCAGGGCAATGTTCGGCAAGCAACATGGATATGCTTGCCCCAATCAGTCGTGACCCATATAGGTTGACTGGTTCCCCTCTCCGGGACAGTCCTATGATGAAATATATGTCTGAAGTTTCTAACTCCAACTCCTGGTCACCAATGATGAATATTTCCTGATTTATGTCCCAGAGACTAATCAAGTATCGAAGCAGCTCAGGTTGGGCCCACATCCCTAGTGTGAGAAAGAACTTGAGGAGCCCACAGTTCCTCAAAGCGTTCAGGCAATTTGGATCATTCAGTGCCTGAGTGTCCACATCTTCGTGCTCACATTCTTTCCAGTCTACCATTTTCGACAATTCTTTCTTGCAAAAACCATATATTTAGGTCAATAATCATTTTTGGTCCATAAAAATTGGATTCCAACAGTGGTTTTGAAGGGAAACCAATTTTTTCCCTATTCATGACACCGACGCGCCTATTTTAAAAATAGTTGCGCCGATGGCATGATAGGCCATTTTAATCACCCTCAACCAGTGCGATTCCATGCTCGGAATTTGCGTCGACCGAGGGCAATTTTTTTTTGGAAAAACCTCCCTCAAAAATCCAAAAAATGGATGAAAATAGGAAGAAATGGTATGAAAATGGAGCTTAGGGCTTTGGCTCTTACCTACAACTGGCGGCTCAGCGAATGACCTCCCAAATCTCCCACAATCTGCGCCAGAACAATTAGGGCAAAAGTGGGTGAAAAGTATTTCACAACAAGGTAAAATAGTAAATGGTAAAAAATATTTACTTTTCCTCCCTTTTATTCAGTTTTTCATGAAATATTAGGTTTTGTAAATGTTTTAACCTATTTTGCCTCAAGAAATGGATAATGCACTTTACCTTTTTGTGCAGGCGCAGGTGATGGATGTTCGACGATGATGTTGATTCACGTTTCAGGTCTTTTCTCGAATCATAAAACTCATATGAAAATATTGCCGAGTATTTTTCCCTTTTGAATCGTAAAAGAGAATAAAATGGGGGCTCTACTTTCAAGCTCTTTTCCGACCCTTTAAAAACAAAAATATAGCCGAGCCCTTGTCATTTTGAACTCATTAACGGATGTGAAATGTCGTGTTCCTAGTTTAAGTTTACCCCTTTTTCAGGCTGGGATGCACTATTTACGAAAAAGGTACTCCTTGATTGAAATGGTCAAGCGGTTCTTTCAAGTATCGTTTTCTACCTTTTCAGGCTTGAGAGACACAAATGTACAAAAAGGGACCATGTGGTGTTTTATTTTCCGTGTTGTTTTCAAACTCTCTAAACATGAAAAAGATACCGAGTTACACCTTTTTCGGACTTGTTAAAATGTTAAACGACATCAGATTCATCACCATGACAAACATGAGATTCTCCATTCTAGGTCTTGTTAAACTTACTAGGTCAGATTCATCTGAAGTATGAACTTACAGTGCAAGCATATGCTATCCCCTTCAAGCTTGCGATTAAAATAATTGGGGTACCTGCCAGAGATGGTGGGGGAAAATTTGGAAATCTAATCAGTTGTGTTGGCAGCTTACTCTTGAACATGACACTTTCCGCTTCGTGTTGGGTTGGGATATCCTCCTTTGTATCGTTGACCTCACTAAGTTGGGCCATTTAATTTTTCCTTCAATTTGATCTCTACCACGTCATCATGACCATTGATCCTATGGATCTGAAAGCTACCAAACTTCCAGTCGTGTCGCTGATATGTTCAAGAGTTGTCCTACTGTAGTTTCACTTACCTCTGATTCTCTATATCATCCAAAATCATTTTTCATCCCTTTGTATCGTGTCGATGATGTGGGATACATTATGGCCCTCCTTCAACACGCTCGATTCCTGTCAACTTCAACTCATTATCCGGGAAGTTAACTGAGAGACTCCCTTCCAGCACCTTAGAGCTTGCATGCCCTAATGGAAAGTTCTTTGCACTCGACGATAAGTTCACATCATTGGATTTTGATTGAGTGATTTCATGGGTGTTTGACTTCAGTTCCTCTATTCACATTCTGTGGATTGTGCTGATAGTACCTTGAGGACCATTGTCATTATTGGTGGTTTCTCTCGTGCTTGTTAAAATTTTACCTCATTGACTGGTAATCAAGTGATTTTCTAGCATGTTTGACACCAACACATCTATTCACATATTGGAATTTGTACTTTAACCAGGTCGTGTTGGAGTGCAAGACACTGGGCTCAGATCACAAAAGTCCAGGTTGTGAAGTGATGTGACATGGTTATGTTGATATACATATCTCTTTCAAATGGATGGCTACGACCATACCATGAGTTATCATATGTGATCCTTCTTGTTATTGGATGGATGTGACCATACCTTGGTTTCGATATGATCTGCTTTATAGGATGGTTGCGCCCATGCCTGGATCCATTTACATGATCATTCTCTAGATGGTTACGTCCATGCCATGATTCATGTATCATATGATATCTGTACTTTCTTGCAAGTTTTCTAACGACAGATCCTAGTTCCCCGCATTGATTCATAAAGCATTTCATCCCTCACTCTAGTTCGGCCTCCATGCTTTAGGGGGCATCTGTTACACAACATTTTGTCAGTGTCCTTGTACTCCCCGTTCCTTGATCCCGGGGGACCTCTACAGTGAATCATACATGCTTTCTCTTCATGAAGAAACTCCCATTGTGTCCCTCTTCATGAGCAGAACAATTCCCTTTTGCACCATTTCCCTAAAATATTATGTTTTTCCCAGTTTACAAGACCGACGCTAATGATCCTTGTCCTTTGCATACCAATATACATGGATTAACACTATCCCTAGAGCCAACCAGAGTAACTGAGCTTTGTTCTAGTCATACTGATCCTCTTATGGAAAGTTTTTTAAATAAGGAGCTGAAGCTTCCAGCTCTAGAAGCTTCATAACAGAAGTCTGGTAAATGGTTAAGCCGGATGGAGTCAAGGATGTCAGTTTATGCTCCTTTCCCCTGTAAGGATGGAACTACCTCAAGAGATAAGACCTTCTCCCATGAGAAGAGGAACCATCTCCCATCCATTCATGCTATATAAACCTCCATTTTTCCCAAGCACAAGCTAGTGTTAATGTTGGTGTGCTAGTGCTAATTAAGTTTGGAGTAAACAACAAGCTATTCATAGTTGTAGCTCTCTAGTTGTGTGAGGGAGAAGTGTGAATTTGGTTTAGTGTGAAGCCTAAAGGGAAGAGCCTTAAAACTATCATTGTTGAGGCCATCATGGAATGCTAATGGAAGTGTGTGGGAACCTGGTTTTGTCGGAGGAGAACGGAAACGTCAAGACAATGGTTGTAATCTCTTCTTGATTCAATATATATGCAACTATCAATTGATTTCCTACATAATGTTTCATCTCACATGTTTATGGCTTAATACTTCTTGACTTGTTAAGTAGGTTAAATTACAATTTGTCTATTATCATGGTTGTTGTTTACTTGTTTTAGGTGTTCAAAGAAGGAAATGAGAGAGAGCTGGAGCGTGCAAGCAAAGTCATCATCAAATGGGATAAGTTTACTAAGAGTTAGGCCCTCTTAATTGGTTCTAACCTAAGGAAATCTTCCATAGAATGTATTGGTTGTGGCTAGACCCATTATCGGGCTAGAGGAATTGTTTGTGTCCACACTCATAATTTTACTTCACCACAAGTCTGGCAACAACCTCCATTGTGATATTCTTCTTGGAAGATGTTGGAATGGCCATATTAGAAAATCAATCAACAACAATAATACACAATCATTACCCTACTTGGTTGAAGGAAGAACAAAATGTATTTGATTAAGGTGGATTCTTAGCGTCTATTGAGAATGGGAAGATAGGTGTATAGGCCTTTCTTCGTAATGGTTAGTTTGGAAAAGGCATGGGAATTGCGGGATGTAATATACTTGCTGACATCCTGTCCAAGTTTTGGTCAATATAAATACTTTTGTAGCATGACCATTGTCTTTTCCATGCTAAAGGGTCCTTCCATCTAACTGTAGTGAGATTCCCATATCAAATTTACATGTTCGCTTGAATGAACATAGCTTTAGCTAATGGAATAACAATCCATCTTGAAGATTAAAGAAAGTGACATCCATGCCTATGCTTAACATCTAGTAGGTGGTAGTTAAATCATGATTTCTCGCATAAATTTGGGACCACCCAGAGGCCTCATGTCTGTAGGAGTGGAGCATCATGGTTAGTGTTTCCATTGGAGGTTGATTGGAGCATTCAATAACATGATTGGTGCTCTTTGTCTTATATTTGATATTGAGATGAAATTGTTGCAAGTATGTGGGCCACTTTTGATGATGGTTATTCTGTAATTTTCCTTGTGCCTGCATTAGTTATAGAGGCATGTGATCAATGTGGATGATTGTCACCTTACCCAGAATGCAATGCTTCCATTAATGGTAGGCTTATATAATGGAGCACATTCCTTTTTCATAGGTAGGGTACTTATGGACAACATTTGATAGTGTATCACTATGGTAGGCCATCAAATGACCGTGTTGACCGAGAACTGTCCCTATAGCATAGTCTAAAGCATATGTATCAATCTAAAAAGGTTGTTGTAGACAAGGTAAATATTGAAATCTTTCTACTGCGACTTGTGCCACAATTTTTTTTATTTTCCACCACCCTTGGTCCCAATATGAACCTATGATAGAAGCTAGAAAGGCCTAAAAAAATATGCATCTTAATTAGTGTTATCAGGGTTGTCCAGTCATAAATGACTTGAATCTTAGCTGGATCTACATGAACACCATGCTTATAAACAATTTAGCCTAGGTATAGGACCTTGTTCATGTCGAAGGAGCATTTTTCCAAGTTAGCATATAGCTTATGTTGTTGCAAAGTGTGAAGGACCTACAGAATATGATACAAGTGTTTTTATCAACTCTGATTGAAGATGCAGATATCATCCAGATATATCACCACCAAAGAATTGGTGAAAGGCCACAAAATATCATCCATCAGCCTCATTAAAGTCATTTGGGAATTCGTCAAACCAAAGGGCATGACTATCCATTCAAAAAGACCTTATTTGGTCTTGAAAGCAATCTTTGATACATTATTTTATTCTACTGGGACCTGGTGGTAGTCAGAATTCAGTTCAATCATATTGAAGTACATGGCCCCCTTGATTTGGTCAAGAAGGTCGTCAATTCAAGGAATTGGATACCAGTTCTTGTCTTTGATTTTCTTTGGGCCCTATAGTCAATTCAGATTTATTTTCTTTGGGACCTATAATCAATGCAAAGTCACCAAGTCCCATCTTTATTTTGCTTTAGTACAAATGGATTTTCATAAGATGAGGATCTCAGTTAGATGTGCCTTTTCTAGAGAAGTTCTTGGATCTGGTGCTTGATTTCCTCATTTTCCAAAATAGAGTAGTGATCAATTATTCGATTGGGTAGAGGTGCAACTGGGGTTAGATCGATTGAATAATTGACCTGATAGTGCAGAGGTACCCCAATGGGTGAGAAGAATATGTATTTGTATCCCCTTTCCTCTGCTACATGTGGAGACCTTGTGTGAAGGCCATCGATGTGGCCATGGCCTTCTACTCACTTTGAGAGAAAATCATAAAGAAGAAAAAAATTGGTTCTAGTAGAGAGCCTTCCTCCATTTCTTAACGAAGATCAAAGAAATGGAAGGAGGTGGAACTATCTCTAGTATCTCATATAATTGTCTGCCCAAAGTAATAATAACACATGAGGTCTAGAATCATATACAACATGATGCTTCCATAAGTATTATTGGCCTAAATGAACATCACAAACTTCAAAGGGGGAATATCATGTTTGAAGGGCTTGATGTTGTAGGGTAGGTGGCATTATTAGTTGACGCAGAGATCTCATCCTCGGTGGAGCCACCCATTGGTGTGGTGTTTAAAACATGTCCAATTACTTGATGACCTATACTAATTTGATTTTATTCTGAGTTTTGCTATCAGAAATGAAGTGCAGTGTAGCATCCTTCACCCACATCTGTGAGTGAAAAAATCTCTCACCTTCCTCTAATTCTTCGGATTCACTTAGTTGGACCTTGGTAGTAGAAACAATGGCACTAGGTTCTGCATCAATGACCCACTTCCCCTTTTCTAGATATAATTCAGAGTTGGAACCTGCATATGACTCATGCTTTTAGCTCAACCACTAAAAAATTCTTTGATAAACATTCATCAGTGTTATGAGAAGGGATCTTATGGAACAGGCACCGCTTTCTCGTGTCTTTCTTTATCCTCCCGTTACCCTTCTTTGTTTATGTCTTATACAGGTTGTCCTAGGTTTTTCCATCCTAGATATTTCCTTTATTATATGAGTTAGGGATACATTTTCCCTACTTCTACTATAAGAAATTCATAGATCCAAACTCTCATTTCTTTTGTTTAAATTTTTTCTCAATTTTGACAACATATTGATATGCCATTCCTAGCGAGGACATGTCCAAAAAATCCATTTTTTTCTTTGTGGATTCCTTTGTGGCCTCTATCTCATGGTAATTCTCTCACCAATCCTTGACATAGGAGACAACCTTAAGGAGTGCAAAGGTAATCTTTTCTCTATCGGAAAAAAGGTGGGCAAAAAAAACAACCTTCTAGAAAATTTAACCATTTATCTAGAGCTTAAGCATCTATCTAGCATTCAAATACAAGAATATCAAAACTAACTTGTGCCTTGAAGGGGGTGGTGCCTCTAAAGTGGTTTCTTGAAGAAGATGTGTTTTCTATTGGAAACTATTTAAGGTGTTGGAAAAAATTATCCATAATCTTGTTCCTTTGTCACATAAGAGCTTCCTAGAGCAATAGTTTAATATGATCTCTTGCTCCCTTGTATTTATTTTCTTCCACTATGGGAGGCTATCAAGGTTAGTGAGGATGGTCTTGCAAAGACTCAAGTAGTTCGAGTCCCAACTCCTTATACATTGAGCTTGTTGGGGACATGTAGAGAGAAACAGATAGAGAGAAGATAAGTACCCTACTTATGAGAAAGAAATGTATTCCATTCTATAAGTTTACAGCAAATGGAAGCATTACATTCTCAATAAAGAGAAAAACGTCTACACTAATCATAGGCCTCTGTAGTTCATGTAGTCACAAGGAAAATTGTAGAATGAATTCCATCAAAAGCGGTCCACATACTTGGAGCAGTTTAATCTAAATATAAAATATAAGATAGGGAGCACAAATCACGTTGCTCACTTCCTCAGTCAACCTCCAATTGCAGCACTAACCATGGTACTCCAATCTTGAGGACATGATTCCTCAGGGTAGACCCAACTCTATGAAACCGGCCTTGGTTTTAATAACCTTCCTTCAGATCTTTGGTTTCACTTGGATGGAACTTGGTGGTAGCAATGGTGGCCCAATCAAAATGTGTACTTCTCAACTAGACCTTTCCAATGGGCTACCGAGCATGTAAAACATAGATTGTATGCAAACGTTACGATCTATAGAAGTTAATGTATCGACTAACCCCATCAGGGATCACAAACCATTTGGAATTTCATATTCTAGGGGTTAGTGGGGATGGTATTTTAAAGTCTCAAGTAGTTTGAGTCTCAAATCCTTACACCCTTACCTTGTTGGGGACATACATAGAGAAATAGATAAAGATGATATAAGTACCCCACATATGAAAAAAAATTATCTTGTTGTACAATCCTACCACCAATGGAAGAATTACATTCTCGGGAATGATATAGTCATCCACACTAATCATATGCCCTTGTAGCTCATGCAAACACAAGGGAGATTTTAGAATCACCACCATCAAAAGTGGCCCACATACTTGCAATAGTTTCATCTTAATATCAAATATAAGACAAGGAGCACCAATCACATCACTGACTACCTCATTTGATCTCAATTTGCATCACTAACCATGGTGTTGCACTCCTATGGACATGAGGCATCTGAGTGGCCCTAGCTCTATGAGAGTGATCCTAACTTCACTCACCTTCCTCCAGTTCTTTTAGTTCACCTGGCTTGACTTAGGTGGTAAGAACAATGGCCTAGTCAAAATTGTGTACTTCACAACTATAGAGGAGGAAATAAACCATACAAATCTATCATAAAACTAATCATAGGAGTATTTATAAAAATGCAATAATTGAATACATCACAAAAATATGAACAGAGAGAGAGTGTGAGAATGGGAAAGAAGGATTCCATTAAGAAGAAAAATTACATGTAATGAGGCCAATTTTGGGACCTCTCATTCCCAACCTTCACTCTCTTCCTGATACCTTCTTATAAGGTGTCTCATTGAAACAACCAACTTTTAATTAAGGTTTACTGTGTCAGTTTCATATCTATCAAGTTTCCTTTTATGTAACGCTCCCTCCCACCCCCTTGGAATCTTCTAAGTTGAATAGGAAGTGCTACTTTCAATTAACTTGACCTCCATGGTCTCATTATGTACATGGGATTACAAAAATATTTGGTTAAAAAATTTCATAGAATCAAATTCTGATACCACGATTGGATCAGGCTCATCAAGAGCCTTTCAACGATATAAATTTTATCTCGATCTGATGCACAGATCAAAATTTATGGCCATTTAAAGTTAGTCATTTAACCTCCCTTGCCACATTAGCAAGTCCTCCACGTGTACCACAAAGTCGCATATGTGGCGGTGCCACCTTCCACACAAAATAAGCACGTCTTCTTTCATCAGCACGCCATTTCTATCGTGCCCAAACCCACTAAGGGCACAATAGAGCATGGTGTCAGACAAAATGTGCAACCCTCGTTAATTGATGAAAGGATTCTTTGTGTAAAGTAACAAAATTACATTATACAAGTTTTGATGGCCCCACACAAATCATTTCTTCCCTACCTCCAGATTAGCACACCATAGTGCCACGACGCTAGGGTGGGAGGGAGGTTCTTGCCCAAAATAGGTGTAGTGTGATACTAACATTTGTCTTGGATTAACTCTTAGCTAGTTTCTTAAGCCCTACGAGTAAACAACTTACGAGAGGATTGGTCCACGATTAAGTAAATCCACGACTTCCTATGTGTTTGGTAACTTTTCCAGAATTCCTTTTACAAATTAAACATGGGTTATTCAACCTGATTATGAACCCAACACTCTACAACCTTAGGCTTAAAGGTCTTAAATACTTTTATGGCTTTTAGAGAAGCCTTTATCGGTCTCAAGCATTTCTCAGCTAACATTATTGCAACTGAATTGAATCCTTTATGCTGACACAATCATTCTAGGAATCAAATGCAATCCCAATAAGGGCATTAATGTTGCTAACATACCTCCAATAGGCACAAGACACTTCATGGTAAACATAAATACACAAGATCCCAATATTCACCTAATGAGTTCATAAAGCACCATTAAATCCTCTAATAAATATATATATATATATATATATATATATATATATTTACACATATAATAATACATTCTCTCCTCCATTGAGCCATGATTAAGGAGTCAATAAGAAGTTATATGAAATAGAGTTTCATGTTAAACCTCCAGCAAGCCATCCACAACACTTAAACAACAACTCATCAATCATGAGTCATAAATACTCCTTGGTAGTTATGGTATACAACCATGGAATTACATAAGACACAAAACTTACTGGGTTTATAAGACATTCATACATAGTATTACCTAAAGGGCTTCAACGGTATTTAAGAAATATCTATTCAAGATATTCATGCACATCATATAATGAATAAATGATATGAATTAGGGTTCACTTTTTAGGTGGTTTATCAACTACCCCCAATAATGACATCACAATGACTCTCTATTTAGTATAAAATAAACCACAAGGGTTCATCTAAGGCTCAGTGAGTTACAACTCAATTCTAGGAGAATGAACATGTTATCTGGGTGGTTTATCACTTGGCTTCTATAAGCTAACACTATAGGAGTCATGAGTCCACTTATCTAGGTAGTTTATCAACATATTGAGCTAACTCATTAGTAGTTATTATCCCAAAGGCTACCACTTAGTGATTTATCAGTCTTCTCATCTAGAACCTGAGTGTCTCATCCCATCAAGTGGTTTATCAACCCTAGCTAACACCCTAGTGGTTTATTAGCCCCAAGGCTAACAATGAGTTTTCAACTCCATTGAACTCTCCTTGGCCAATTGAATCGACGACGCACATATATGCCTTCGAAAACACATGGATTACTATTCCAAAATAGAAATCAAGGTATAATAGGTTAGTTCTCCCTCTTAGATTCACATATTATGCAAATTCATGCTCTATGTTCTCTTTCCTTGCACGTTCACTATTATTTCTTTTCTCAACGAGCTCTCATTATTGCTTGTCACACTACTCAACCTGTCTCCTTCTCACTCTTTGTCTCCCATCAAGCTTTCCTTCTTGTACTTTTTCCATGTGTATTGACCATGCCGATACTTCCCATAAGAACTAAGACTACATGTCTCATCCTTCAATGAGGAAGCCCATTCCTAAATTAAATGCTTGCACCAACAGTGTCATAAATCCATCAAAGAGATAGGTGGTGAAATAAATATAGTGAGTTGGGTTTACAAGAAACTCCTCCTCATCATACCTTTGAATTCACATCCACTTCCCTCGACCACTCAATGTGTTACATTTCCACATTAATTACATGAATTAAAATTCATAGCAGTAGTTACAAGAGGGATATCAAAAATGGTTTTCACAGACACCACCCCTAGAGTGACATCGTCCTCATTGTTCTATACCCAAACACACAATTTACAAGAGCATTATATACATATCTTTTTTTACATTGTGTCATTTACTTACCCAACAAAAAAATATGGGTATGATACCCTCATTAGTTTATCCATTTCCGAAATGGCTTCTCTAGTCCAAAGTGCTTCCATTACACCTTTACCTACTCAATTACTCTATTTTGAAGTGTAATATTCCTTCGATCTAGAATGTATAATGGCTCTGGATGGAACTCTCCTCCAAATTCCACCTATATCATAGACTAATCAAAAACATAATTATCATCATGTACATACGTTTTAAGCAAGGAAATATGAAAGACATCATGAGCCTTCACTATGGGTGGAAAGGCTAATCTGTAGCCCATGGGCCCCACTCTTTTGATAATATGAAATGGTTCCCAAAATTTGGGTGCTAGCTTTGCACAAGACCCAATTTTTAGAGATCTCTTCCTTGGTCTAATACAGAGGTAAACATGTTCCCGCGTTTGGAACTCCTTGTGCACACTCTGTTGATTTGCATAGCTTTTTTCCTAACCTAAGTTGTTTTTAAATTCTACCTAAGAGAATTTATTTGTTTTCCATTTCCTTCAAAATATTGGGTCTGCTATACACCCTATTCATTGGATCATTCTAGTTGATGGGTATCTTGCACTTCGAGCCATATGGAGCCTCAAAAGGACTCTTTTTCTATGATTCTTGGTAACCATTATTGTAGGAAAACTCTACTAAAGGTAGCTTCCCACCTCTTTGGCTTATGCATGACATACATTCTTATCATGTCTTCATTTTTCCCATTTATTTGAGGATAGTACGTTGTGCTAAATGTCAATTTTGTCCCAAAACCAACAAACATCGCTTTACAAAAATTTGAAGTAAATTCAGCATCCCAATCTAAGATGATATTATTGGGTATACCAGGCAATTTAACTATTTATTTTATGAAAATCCATGCAATGTCACTTGCTTGGTGGGTGGACTTGAAAACTATAAAATGAGCTACCTTACTTAGCTTATCTGCCACCACCATTATGGCATCATGTTGCTTAGATTTCCTTGGTATCCCAATGATGAAGTCCATTGTAATGACTTACCACTTGCACTCATGAATGGGGATTGGCTACAATAATCCTGATGGATGTATATACTCCACCTTCACTTGATGGAACTCTAAGCATTTAGAAATGTACTTAGCCACATCCTTCTTCATGCCCGGACAATAGTACATATTTTTCATAACTGTTATAATTTTTTGATTTCCTAGATGACAAAAATATGATCTTTTATGAAACTCATAAAAAATGATCTTCTTCAAGCCACCCATACAAGGTATATACCACCTTCATTTGAACTTTAATAGTTCATCCTCCATGAGGGAGTAGTTATTTCCCAATGCCCCTTTTGGCTCTTGCTGCAAGAATTCTTGCACTTGTTGGTAGTGCTCATCTTGATGTCTTTATTTTTTAATATTTTCTTTAATGTCAACCTCATAGATATTGATGTATATCACCTAAGACACCTATAGCCTTTTGCTAAGTGCATCAACTACTTTATTTTCCTTGCCTTTGATATATTTTGTTTCGAAATCAAATTCACTAAGCAGGTCTAACAACGTTGTTTATCTTGCATTCAGCTTGAGCTGATCAAATAAGTACCCCAATTCTCCATGATTTGACATTAAGATAATTTCCTTCAGAGGTAATGCCTCCACATTTTTAGTGCATGCACTATCAATGCCAAATCTAAGTCATGAAATAATTTTTCTCATGCTCATTCAACTTTCTTGATTCATAATAGACCACCTGTCCTTCTTGCATTAGGACTTTGTCGATAACTTCCTTGTGGGAATCCAAGCACACCACGAAATACTTTTATGGGTCTTTTATCCTCAATATTGATGCATATGTGAGAAAATATTTCAATTTCTCAAAGTTGGCCACAAATTCCATTGTCCATTTGAATTTAATTTATTTTCTTTGTAGCATTGTGATTGGATGCCCAATGTTTGAGAAATTATGGATGAACCTCTAGTAACAACTAACCAATCTTATGAAGGAGCAAATTTTGTCACATTTTTAGGAGTAGGCCACTCCATGATGGATTTGATATTCTCTAGATCTACTGCTACTCCTTTTTTGCAGACAATGTGTCTCGAATACTAAACTTAGGACTGCAAGAATTCACACTTGTTGAATTTGGCACAGAGCTTGTGCTCTCTCAACAATTGAAATATTTCTGCTAAATGTTTTCCCTACTCCTCCTTAGTTTTTGAATAAACCAAGATGTCATAAAAAAATCCAACATAAATTTGTCCAAATATGGACTTAAAACATTCTTCATTAAACACATAAATGTTGGTTGGGGTGTTTGTGAGTCCAAATGGCATAACCACAAATTCATAGTGTACATACCTATCTCTAAATGTCATTTTATGAATATCTTCATCTCTGATTCATACCTAATGGTATCTATATCTCAAGTCGATCTTCAAGAACAGCGTAGCTCCTCTTAGCTAGTCAAACATATCATCAATCCTTAACAAAGGACATATATTCAATTGTAGCCTTATTGAGCTACCTATGATCAATGCACAACCTTATTGTGCCATCCTTATTCTTCAATAATAACACACAAGATTCCTAGGGTGATACAATGGGTCTAATATATTCCTTATCCAGTAATTCCTATAACTATAACTTGAGATCTACCAGCTTTGGTGTACTCATTTTGCACAAAGATTTTGGCACTAGCATTGATCCTAGAAGTAATTAAATGGAAAATTTGATTTACCTCCTCGGTGGCAATCCTGATATTTCCTTAGGATATACGTCACTAAATTATTTTATTATTGGGTGCTACTCCATTCTATCTTTTCCAACCTCTAATTTGTTGGTCACTTGAACAATGTACAGTTCACACCCCTTCCTATTGCAACTCTTCAATTATAGTACAATGATTTATTGAATTGTCACAAATTTTCTCTTTCCCTACCATGTCGTCCTTTCCCCTTCCTCATTGAGACATTCTATTGACTTTTTGTAGAAATCAAACTTGGTTATGTGGACTGCCAGCCAATCCATCCTCACCAAAAATTCAAATGAGCCCAACGATAATAGGTTTAGATCTATAGTTTTCAGCATGCCATTTAGCACAATTGGGCATGATTTCTCCATGAATTCAATTTGTTTCTTAGTCCTCATGGAAAACTGAACCAACCACGACTTGTCATGGTTTTTGCTCTATAATGCACACTTACTTGCAACTTTTGGACTTACGTAACTGAAATTCGAACTAGGTTCAATCAAAATTGAAATAAAATGGTTATCGATCATACCTTCCTTTTCAATCAGTGAGGTTTGGTGATTGACCTTCCTATTTTCCAACACTACATAGATGTGTGGTATGCTCTAAGCCACATAACTTTCTATCTCTACTTCTTACTCATTGTATAGTCTTGGGTGATTCCTCTGTAGTTGAGGGAAACCCCTCTATAAGTGGTCTTCCCAACATTTCCAAAACTCTATGGGCTTTCTCGTGGACCTCTTTGTTTCCTCTCTTGCAAGATTAGAGAGTTGATCTTAATTAGCAACAACGGATATTTGTTGAGACTCACCACTTATAGGAGTGATGAACCTCACATTCCTACCTAACTGACATCCTATAGCTTTTTCCCCTTTCCATTAAATATGGACTTGATTTTTTCTTTCCAATCAACCCTAAACTCAGACTTGTTCTTAGATTGCTTGTAGAAATACTTCATTTTCCTAATAGTACCCTCTAGAGTTTGTGGCTCATCAAACTCTATTCTATCCCTGAATGCTTGTGGTAGTCCACTAAGATATATTTGAATATTTGTTTTCTCATCCTTAATGTAAGGTACATATATCATCGAATCCAAAAATCTGGTTATATACTCATCAACTATCAATTTCCCCAATTTATGCTCATAAAATTATTTGGTCTTGCTATCACAATACCTCTCTGATAGGTAATTTTCCTAGAAATATCTCTCAAATTTCCTCCAAGACAACTCCTTATCTTTAATATTCTTAATATTCTTTAGGTCTTCCCACCAAATATCGTCCTTGCATTTAAGGTTGAAAGTGGCTACTCTCGTCTTCATATTTTTAGAGTAATCATGCACCCTAAAATATTTCTTCATTCCTAGTAGCCATGCCTATGCTTCCTCGACCTTCCTCACCTCTCCATCGAATGTAGGAGGATTTTCCTTCTTAAATTATTATGGCATTAAATCTTTTCCTTTCCTTTTCTACTAGCAGTGTCTCTTAGTTGCAGCACCAGAAAATAGCTCACAACTACCTGTCCTCCTACATGGAGTACTTAGTGGAGTTTCAACTCTCATTGTATCCTTTATTACCTAACTATGTATTTTCTTGGATCTGATACTTTTTTGACCATCAGTCTTCAATTCATGCCTTCCAAGTCTTAATGGACTTAACCTTCCTTTATTGCTTCCTAGGTGGTTGGAACCTAGATCATGCTTCCTGTGTCTTTGCAAGTCTAACAGGCTCTACAAGATGATGGAATTTACTTTTGTTTGCTTCTCTCGAGCCACAAAAATCCTCTCATCGTCTGCCTTATAACTTCTTAGCTCATCTCTTATACTTCTAAGGGTGTTCATCCAATTGAGAGAGTCATTCTCTCCCCTTTTCCCAATTAACTCTTCTTCTTGGAAATGTTTGTATTCATCAATGTTGTACTCTGTTATTCTGAAGCTCAATACTTTACTCTCTTGTTGTTCCTTGGTGTCTCCTTATGTGTTTTCACACACACATAATTGTTATCCAACAATATATAAATAATCATACTCGCCCATTGCCTTAGCAAACCTACAATAAGTATATGGATATGAGATTATCTGAAACACCATATTTTAAGTGAGAATGCAATTCACAATCAAGATGCTACAAGCATCACACATTTTCACACAACAATAATTTCTATAAAACACTACATTCTGTAATAAAGTTTAAATATTATCCTTCTAGGCTCCTTTAGTCTGAGTGTTAAACCTAGGTGTTATAATACCATTTTGAAACACTCCCTCCCACACCCTTAGAGTCTTCCAGGTTGAATGGGAGGTGTTATTTTCAAATAACCCAACCTCCATGGTATCATTATGAAGATGGAGTTATAAAAATCCTCAATTCCAATTTCCAGAATCAAGTTATGATACCACCATTAGGCCAGGCTCGTTGAGGGCCTTCTAGAAATATAAATTTTACCTCAATCTGATGCCTGGATCAAAAATTATGGCCATTTAAAGTTATCCATTTAACCTCCTATTATAGCGGCTACAACCACCCTCCAAAATTTTGGCTTGCACCCAAATTCGGAGCCTCCCTTGAGAGTTTCACTTGATGGTTGCATACACTTGGGTTCACTCCGTGAGCTTGATTGAGCCTTCACACCCACCTTGCTTGTTCATTCCACCCAAGCTTTTTCATATGATGTCAATGTCTTTCTTGCGACCATGTTCTGGTCATGCTCAAGGTCTCCACTTCGTGTGTACATGATATGTTCGCTATGAAAACCTCTGTCGCACTCACACACGGAATCACATTCACTGTCATGCAAGCATCGTCATGGTCGATCAATGATCAATCACGAGTGTTGCGCTTGTCACTTGCACCATCGGTCAGTCATGTTGAACATGTGTGTCTGGTTGGTTTGAGTCGTCTCATTGTCAAGTCATGAGGGTGTGTGTTTGTAAGATCATATTTGTATCTTTCACTCATTCAAACACTTAGTCATTTTGCTAAATTTCTAATGACCAAACTCCCCTCTCACAGCCAGACCATCACCTTGCCATTGACTCAATCGACTGTCACCCAAAACAGCGCAGAAGAACCAAGCAAGTCTTTTCAAGTTGTGCTGCTCGCAAGCATTTCACTCAACCTTCATGCTGGCCACTTGGAGAGTCAGACCTGGTAGTCACCATGGGACTAACTCCCCTCAAAAATTGTGCAAAGGCTGCTGACCTTGCCTACTCCGGTAACTAAGGAAATTTCACAGACAGGCCGAACATACACCTAGTGCCCATCCCTGTCTCCCTCAGAAAATTGTGCATTTTTCTCAGTTAGTCCTTCCGATAGTCGACTGGCTGCTCATCCAGGAAATTGCACAGTTTTCATGAGCATGCCTTTGCTGTCCAATAGTCTGCTTGTAGGTTTTAACCCCGTACAGAAATTACCTGCATAAAAATTCTAAAAAATAGAATGTAAACAAAGGCGAGAGCATAACACATAAAGAAAATATACACAGAGATTTTCCCCTGGATCCCAAAACTGGGACTACTAGATTGATTTTTCATTATGTTCCTTTCAATGTTACAATACATATATATACATGCTGAAGCATCCATAAACCCCAATCCATTAACCCTGTATTATAAAATAACCGTAGTTCCCTTGACTGGATCTACAAAATACCATGGACCAAAAACCATCGCGCCCAAAACCATAGGTAGGTTCGTCCACCTAATATAGGGTCCAAAAAAAATTTCCTGGGGCATTGTCTCAGACCCCGTAGAGGGGGGCTTCCGCCCCCTTCAAACCCCCCGTACAGGGGGCGCTTCCACCCCCTGTGACCCCCCCGCTGCGCATCTGTGGTGAAGTAAAATTCTAAGTGCGAACACAAACAATTCCTCTAGCCCGATAGTGGGTCTAACCACAAACAAGACATTCTATGCAATATTTCCTTAGGTTAGAACCAATTAAGAGGGCCTATCTCTTAGTAAGCTTATCCCGTGTGGTGATGACCTTACTTGCCTTCTCCAGCTATCTCCTGTTTCCTTCTTCGAACACCTGAAACAAGAAAACAACAGCAAACAACAACCGTGATAATAGATAAATTGTAATTGAACCTACTTAACAAGTCAAGAATCATTAAGACATAAACATGTGAGATGACACATTATGTAGGAAATCAAGCAATAGTTTCATATCTATTAAATCAAGAAGAGATTACAACCAGCACCTTGACATTGTTGTTCTCCTCTGATAAAACCAAGTTCCCACACACTTCTGTTAGTATTCCATGGTGGCCTAAACAATGATAGTTTTAAGGCTCTTACCTTTAGTCTTCACATTAAAACAAATTCACACTTCTCCCTCACACACAACTAGAGAGCTAAAACTATGAATAACTTGTTGATCACTCCAAACAAAACTTAATTAGCACTAGCACACACACAACAACCCTAGCTTGTGCTTGTGAAAAGTGGAGGTTTATATAGCTTGAATGGATGGGAGATGGTTCCTCTTCTCATGGGAGGAGGTCTTATCTCTTGAGGTAGTTCCATCCTAATAAGGGAAAGGAGCCCAATCTGACCTCCACGGCTCCATCCAACCTAACCATTTACCAGACTTCCGTTATGAAGCTTCTAGCACTGGAAGCTTCGACTCCAAATTTAAAAAAATTTCCAAAAGAGGATCAGTGCGACTGGGAAAAGGCTCAGTTGCTCTGGTCAGTGCAAGGTATATTTTTTAATCCCTGTATATTGGCGCAAAGAGGACACTGGTCATTAGCACCGGTCTTGTAAACTAGGAAAAACAGAAGATTTTGGGAAAATGATATAAAGGGGAATTGTTCTGCTCATGAAGAGGGACACAATGGGAGTTTCTTCATGATGGGAAAGAATGAAGGGTTCACTGTAGAGGTCCTCTAGGATCAAGGAACAGGGAGTACAGGGACAATGACAAAATGATGTGTAATAAACTAGAGTGAGGGGTGAAATGCTTTATAACTTAGTGCGGGGAACTAGAGTCTGTCGTCAGAAAACCAGAAAAACTCTATCAAACGACACATGAATCGTGGTATAGACATAGCCATCTAGAGAATGAGCATGTAAATGGATCCAAGGTATGGGTGCAGCCATCCAGTAGAAAGGATCATAATGAAACCAAGGTATGGTCGCAGCCATCCAATAATGAGAAGGATCACATATGACAACTCATGGTATGGTCACATCCATCCATTTAAAAGATACATGTATATCAGCACAACCATGTCACATCACCTTACAACCTAGACTTTTGTAATCTGAGCCTAGGGTCTTGTGCTCCGACACGACCCGATCAAAGTATAGATTCTAACATGTGAATAGATGTGTTGATGTCGAACATGCTAAAAAATTTCTTGATTACCAGTCAATGATGTAAACTGTTAACAAGCGCGAGAGAAACCACCAATAATGACAATGGTTTTCAAGGTACTAGTATCACAATTCATGGAATGTGAATGAAGGAACTGAAGTCAAACACCCATGAAATCACCCGATCGAAAGCCAATGATGTGAACTTATCGTCGAGTGTGAAGAACTTGCTATTAGGGCATGCAAGCTCCAAGGTACTGAAGAGGAGTCTCTCGATAAACTTCCTAGATAATGAGTTGAAGTTGACAGGAAGTGACCATGTCAAAGGAGGGCCATGATGTATCCCACGTCATCGACACGATACAATGGGATGCAAAATTATTTTGGATGATACAGAGAATCAGGGGTAAGTGTAACTGCAGAAGGACAACCCTTGAATATATCAGTGACACGACGCAGAGTTTGGCAGCCTTTAGATCCATAGAATCAGTGGTTATGATGATGTGGAAGAGATCAAATGGATGCTAAAAATGAATGGCCCAACCTAGGAAGGTCAATGATAAAAAGGAAGATATCCCATCCCGACACGAAATAGAAAGTGTCATGTTCAAGAGTGAGCTTCCGACGCGACTGATAAAATTTCCCATTTTCCCACACCATTTCTGGCAGGTACCCCAATTATTTTTTAATAGCAAGATTAAAGGGGATATCATATGCTTGCATTGTAATTCCATCCTTCAGATGAATCCGACCTAGTAAGTTTAACGAGCCCTAGGAAGGAGAAGCTGATCATGTTCGTCATGGTGACGAATCCGATGTCATTTAATATTTTAACGAGTCCGACAAAGGTAAAACTCGGTATATTTTTCATGTTTAGAGAGTTTGAAAAAGACATGGAAAAGAAAACTCCACATGGTCCCTTTTCGTATGTTTGTGTCTCTTGAGCCCAAAAATGTAGAAAACGATACTTGAGAGAACTGCTTGACCATTTTAGTCAAGAAGTACCTTTTTTGTAAATAGTTCATCCCAGCCCGAGAAAGGGGTAAATGTATACTGGGTAAACAACGTTTCGTAGCCTTTAACGAGTTCAAAATGACAAGATCTCAACAATATTTGTGTGTTTAAAGGGTCGGAAAAGAGCTTGAAAGCGGACCCCCCATTTTATTCTCTTTTATGAGTCAAAAAGGGAAAAATACTTGGTGATCTTTTCATCTTTTACGAGTGAGAAAAGAGCTTAAAGGTGACTCGTCCTAGAGGAACGAGTGGTATAAAGGGTAGCAACTGGTTCTGGAAATGGAGGAACTACTCAAAACATGTAATGGTCAAGAGGCTGGTTAATAAAACCAGTCATTATTGTGGTTCCTCAGGAAAGGAAAAAAAACCAAGTGAAAGCATATGATCGGCCAACGAGATGGTGGCGATGGAACAAAACAACCAAGGCTCATCTATCATAAATAAACTGATTAAAACAACAATCATGAGATGCAAATCGGGCATGGGTTCATTTTTACACAAGCTTGAACCATGGAGAATCCTGCTTGGATTTAGTTTCATGTTTACACAAGCTGGAAACGAAAAAATATGCTTGAGATAAGTTTGCATGCCCCTAACATAATGACTCAATTTGAGATACATGCCCCCGAAGCTTCATTTCAATCAACTAGGTGAATGGAATGAAGGTTCATGTTCAAGATCCAGGAAAGACTCGACTGGGATTTTACGAGATCTTAATCAAAGACTCGATTTGGAAAAGGGAGGTGCTACATTTTTTAACAAGGTTGATATAGGAACAAACTATCCTTGGACTTCTTGTTTCATTTTTTGACGAGCTTGCTGCAAGACAAGGAACTATGCTCATCCCTTTTTTCATTTTTTAACGAGGTTAACATAAGACTAGGAACAATCCTCATAACCCCTTGTTTCATTTTTTAACAAGCTTGACACAAGATAAGGAACTATGCTCATCCCTTGTTTCATTTTTTAACGAGGTTAACACAAGAGAAAGAACTATCCTCATCCGCTATTTCATTTTTTAGCAAGGTTGACACAGAAAAGAAACTATCCTAGTAACATTTGTTCATGTACCATATGAGAACATGCCTCCCAAGAGGTTCTCACTAGACAAAAGAACCACACTCTAGGAGGAATACATGTCAACTGGTACCAATGACAGATCAAGTTCTAATGCCCCCAGTACATAATGTACGATACCATCTGTGTGATCATCAGCGGATGTAGAGATGGAATGGGTAGCCACATAGTTAACCTATGGCGGGGAAGGTATTGCTTGAAAATAAGAACCAATAGGGGATGATGGTCGCAAAGGAGGCACTTGGTGACTAATGAACGACAATTGATCAATGATCACTATTCTCCCTTCATGCAAAAAACAAACCACACGGAAAAGCGAACAAACAAGAGCTCCCATGACATAAACATAGTCGCATCCAAGGAGAATATTGAAATCTAAATGACCTTGGACTACCATCACATCTATATAGACGATCTTCCCTTTCAAAGTAATAGGGAACTTTGGAAGGACCCCTAAGGGCTGACTAGTTCCTCTATTGAAAGCCAACGGATTTTGGGTGACAGGCACAAGCTGTGGGGAACCCAAAGCTTGCCAAGTAATATAAGACATGATAGTAATAGATGAGCCTTCATCTAATATAGTGTCATGTACTACCATATTATAGGCTTGTACAATGATCTGGAAAGGCACATAAGATGGGAGGCGGAAAGCAGTCAAGTGACTCCAATCAAAAGAAACGAAATAAGTACTTGGTGGGGGTGTCATATGATTTCCCCCATGCTCTGCAGGAAAAGGAGATAGGCGCTCCTGAACCACCAGGATGGGAGGGTTACTCTGCAATTCATGATAATCTGAGGAGATGAGAAGAACATGAGCAGTATGATCACTACTCTCTTCAGGAACAGAGTGAACAACTAAAGGCGGATCCAATTCAACACTCTTTTCGACCAATGGTTGGTCGGGAACAGATGCAAGAGAGTCATGCTCAGGAAGAGCATGATGGGTAAGAGATGAATCCAAGTCAATCTCTTTACCAACCTGGAGAGGGTCAAAAGAAAGCCTCTGATAACCAACGGGAAGTTGGGGTTGACGATCTGTAAGGTTTTCCAAAACTTTGGAAGCTTTATCCATGAGAGGACAAAGGTGAAGAAGATGCTTCCCCTCACATAACATATATGGGAATCTAATATTTCCCTTCTTCTTACCGTCATTAGCGAGGGTGTAGCATCGACATGATCTCTAGAGGTCGATGGGGATGGTCGATCCATATTTTGATACCATGCCTCTAAGACTCTAGGAATACCAGGACAATCTCGAAGGAGATGGTCACCCTTACATAGCCTGCAATGGAATTTGACCTTCCGTGGAGGATCGAAAGGTTTGTTGAAAGGAAGTGCATTAAGAGAAATAACTGCACAGTTGGCCTCTTGCTTATCTGACTTCTTCTTATTCATCTTCTTCTTCTTCTTCTTAGCCTCCTAGTTACTCAATTCGAAACTTTCACCAGGTGAAGTAGAAGAGGAAGGTGAAGAAATGGGGGAAGAAAGCGAGGGGTCAACCTTAGAATCATCATGATGTGATCTGAATGAAGGAGATGTTTGGACAGGATTCAGGACGCTTGGGACCACCGAGGTCGAAAACAACTAGAGAGGTAAACCAATGGTTAACCTAGGAAGGGACAACATCGCTATATAAGGAGCACCAATGTTTCTAAAAGAAGGAAAAGGACCGGGATTCCCATCCGAGGGGAATCCTTGACTGGTGGACTCTGGAAATGTTGCCATTGGAATCGACCCTAAAGAATTACTAAGGAAGATAAATTTTACTTGGAATATTTCGTGGGAAGTTAATTTTAAAACACTGAGACAAAACTTTGCCTTTTCATGCTTTAAGAGTCGAGAAAATGACGAAAGATGACTCTAGTCTCTTTCATAGTTAACGAGCTCGAAATTGTAGTTTCTACACAAAATGAAACGGACCAAACTACAGAACTGTTCAATGAACAAGACGGTCAAATTGTTATAAATGATGAAAAATTTGTTGCACCAGATAGTGTAAATATAGATCATGAGATATTATGGCATTTAGAATTTGATGGATCAGTAAATAGGTTAGGAGCAGGAGAAGGAGTGTGGATATATAATTTGGAAAATAATCACTTAGAAGGCCATGCATATAGATTGAATTTTAAATGTACCAATAATATGGCTGAGTATGAAGCATTAATTTTAGGTCTTAAGTTACTTAGGAATCTAGGAGCTAAAAGACTTTCTGTCATGGGAGACTCTGAACTAATTATAAAACAGATTGATGGTGTATATATGACAAAGGACCCTAGATTATGTTGTTATAGGGGAATTACCGTAGAAATACTTAACACCTTCCTAAAATCAAAGCTTGTAGTAATTCCTAGAAAACATAACATGCAAGCCCATCGTTTAGGAATGTTTTCCAGCACCTGCAAATTTCCCTTCCAACCCAACTATCAGTACACTACTGAAGTTAGGCACAGACCTGCAATTCTAGACAATTTAAAGAATTGGTAAATATTTTCTAATGATAAACAGATAAATAACTTTTTAGCCTCAAAGGAAGAGTTTACCAATAACAATATAGATACTGATACATCAATAGATACTGACACTAAGGATGAGATAGAAATAAATGAGATAGAAGATGATGAAATAGATAGATTCAACCCAACTAAATTTACCAAATTAGATGTAGATAACTTAGAGAAAAATGAGATTGATGAAATAATCAGTGAAGAAACCGAAGTAATTAATCTCAAGGATAATTTCTTACCAAAGGGATTAACCCCTCTGGAAGATTTATTTGATTCAAATGATGTTCCTAGGAAACTTAAAATGGAACCTTCAAGGTCTGAAATAGAGGAATGTAATATAGGCACCGATGAAAATCCTAAACTGATCAAAATTTCAAAATAATTACCCCCAACTGAGAAAGTGAAATACATTGAGTTGTTGAAATAATTTCAGGATGTTTTTGCTTGGACTTATGAGGACCTCAAATCCTATGACACCAACATCATCCAGCACACAATTCCTATTAAAGAAAATCAAAAGCCTTTCAAACAAAAACTTAGAAGGATTAATCCTATCTTATTACCTACAATTGAAAAAGAAATTCAGAGGATGTATGATGCCAAAATAATTGCACCAATCAGATTTTCTGATTGGGTCTCAAACTTGGTGCCAACTAGAAAGAAAACTGGTGAGATCAGACTCTATGTGGATCTCAGAAATCTCAAGAAAGTGTCACCAAAAGACAATTACCCTCTCCCCAAAATGGACCACATTTTACAGAGAGTGGTTGGAATAACCAGAATCTCATTGTTGGATGGATTTTTTGGTTACAATCAAATCTTGGTTCATCTAGATGACCAACCCAAAACTGCCTTTACTACTCCTTGGGGCACATTTATGTATGTGAAAATGCCTTTTGGGCTAATGAATGCAGGAGCCACTTTCTAGAGGGCTATGGATATAGCCTTTGCAAAAGAAATTCATGATTTCCTTGTGATATATCTAGATGATATTACTGTATTTTCAAAATCTGACAATCAACATTTGGATCATCTAAGGCAAGTTTTTATTAAATGCAGGAAATTTGGAATCTCCTTAAACCCCAAAAAGTCCTTGTTTGGGTTAGAAGAAGGAAATTTGTTAGGTCACATAATTTCAAAAGATGGTATAAGAATAGACCCTGCTAGAATAGAAGCCATCCTGCAAATAAGACACCCTAGGAACATTAAAGAGTTACAAGCTTTCTTAGGAAAAATTAATTTTCTTATAAGATTTATATCTAATATGGTAGAGCTAATTAGATCACTAAACAACATGATGAAAAAGGACTCCACCATAAAATGGACCGTTGAGGCTAAAAAATCCTTTGAAGACATTAAACTAGCCTTGCCTAAAACACCTGTGTTAATCAGTCCTAAATTTGACAAAGATTTCATCTTGTTTTGCTTTTCTTCTGAGCATACAATTGCTACAGTTCTATTGCAGAAAAATGATCAGGGCTATGAACGACCCATTGCTTTCTTCAGCAAAGCCCTAAGAGATGCCACTTTGAAATATAATATATTGGAAAAACAAGACCTGGCTTTAATCAAAGCCATTAAAGACTTTAGGGTATACATCTTATATTCCCATATAGTAGCCTACGCTCCTAATTCAGTAGTTAAAGAAATCCTAACTCAGGATGGTCCTGATGGAAAAAGGTGAAAGTGGATTGCTACTATTTTAGAGTATGATATAGAAATCAAACCTACTAAGTTAATCAAGGGCCAGGGTTTAGACAAACTCATGGCTGAATCAAACTGCCAGGCCTTGGATATAAAATTTATTGCAGCAATAGATAATGAAGAGGAGATGGCAACTCCACTAATTAGCCAAGCCTTTATTGAATCACCTTGGTATGCTAATATTATTTATGTTTTACTGAATTTACAAGCTCCTCCAGAATTATCTAGGACTAAAAGTAGGTTTTTAAAGATGAAATCCTTGAAAATTTGTATATTAGACAATGCTTTGTTTTGGAGAGTTCATGAAGGTATTCTTCGCAATTGCTTATTAAAAAAATGAGGTTGACAAGATCTTAGAAGAATTTCATGCAAGTGACTGTGGAGGACACCTTTAATGGAAGACCACTGCAGATAAAATCCTCAGAGTTGGTTTCTACTAGCCTACCTTGTTTGTTGATGTCAAAAAATATGTGACCTCTTGTCACAAATGCCAAATTTTTGAGGGGAAGAAAAAGATCTTACCTTTACCCCTCAAGCCAATCTCTATAGAAATACCTTTTCAACAATGGGGTTTAGACTTCCCTGGTGAAATTCACCCACCCTCACAACCACAACACAAATGGATCCTCACAGCCATATACTACTTCACAAAATGGATAAAGGTCATACCTTCAAGGCAAGCCACAAATACTGTTAACAATGTAAACTTTGAAACGAGAACTATAAACTCAAAACGAGAACTCCGGCCAAAAAACCCCGTAAAAACATCAAAAACAATGCTAAAAACAAAAAGTGTTATGCTGGAATAACACCTTTTTTTCTTAGGGTAAATTTTCAACATCTTTTAAAAATGGCGGTGAAAACCATTTTTTTGCGCAAAATTTGTCCAAAAAACTCCCTCAAAATGAAAAGTGTTGACGCTGAGATAACACTTTTTTCTCAAGGGTCAAATTTCTACATTTTGAAATAATGACGTAAATTATTTTATCATGACCTCAAAAAACATTAAAATTTAAAAAAAATAATGAAAACATAAAATAAAATTAAAAGTTAAAAAACTAAAACAATGAAAAAACACAAAAGAAAAAAAAGTTAAAAAAATAACAAAACATAAATTAAAATATATTTAAAAAACAAAACATAAAATAAAAATAAAAAACAAAAAAAAAATCATATATATATAAAAGAAGAAGACATTCGCGGATAGCAGCCAGAGATGGCCGTCCTCACTGTTGGTTTGACACCTGAGTTTGATAGGTTTTGCCACCTTCGGGAAAAAAGAAGAAGAAGACAAAAAAAAAAAATCGATCACAAAAATGTAAAAAAAAAAAAAAAATTAACGATAAGAACAAAATACTACCAAAAGAAAAAAAATTATAAACAAATAAATAGTAAAAAAACATATTTAAAAAAAAAAATGGAAAAAAAAATATATATCTTGTAAACCATAAAAAAAAAAGTGGCAAAAAAAAAAAAAAAACATATTTAAAAAAAGTGGAAAAAAAAAAAAAAAAATATATATATATATATATATATCTTGTAAACCATAAAAAAAAGTGGCAAAAAAAAAAAAAAAAAAAACAACAACAACAACATTAAAATAAACTATAAAATTAAGTATGTAAAAAGGGTTTGCTAGCCTAAATTCACCCAAATAAATGAAGAAAAAAATGGTAGGGTAAGTAATGGGTAAGTAGAAGAAAGGTTGTTGAAGTATAAAGTTGATTGGATCAAAACACATGCATCAGGCTTAGACACATATTTCTATATGTATGATCAATTATGGAAGCAAAAACAAAGGTTTGCAAGTTAATGTGATTAACTCCCCCTCATTCATTTTTCCCCTTGTGTACTAATTTCCTATCCACAAGTATGTTTTAGTACTTTAAATCCTCCAAGTCAAAGAGGCTTAGAGCATTTCTCTGACTTTTGGTGGGACCTGACCCTCGGCTTAATGGTTTAAGGACATCAAATGTTAGAATCCCTTCCATGAAATTCATTTCCCCCTCACTACCCTAATAAAACCCCTTTTCCTAAGGTTAAACTTCATTTGCCTAGGAAAAGTAAAAACCCCCATGTTAAATTCTATTTCATTCAAAAAACCCACAAAAGTGTTTTATCCTAAGTATCAAATGTATGTGATTAAAATGTGCAAATTTTTCATTTATGCTTAGTGGTAAAGTTCACTCCACATATTCATTTCATATTAATTTTTAACTTTATTATATAAATCCCTACTATACCTTTTCCTGTATATTAATTAAATCCCCTAAATAAATATCCCAACCCTTAGTTTTAATATAAACTATACCATTTACCCCATATCCCAACAAAACAGATAAATCTCGTCATTAAACCCTGCCCGATTGATTAAATCCATGATTAAGTGTTAATTAATCCTAAACCGTCGAAGTTTAGAGCCCTGGGCCCCCCTGAAGCCCATGCTCTTATCACCTGCACACCTCCCTTGCCCGAATACCGTCTGATTGCCATCTCCCTCATACGATAGTCCACAGCCATATCGGTCATACCCGACGACCGACCTTTACCCACCCGATAAGGTGGTTTTCCCTGGCCCCCCGACTGCTACGTGTCGAGCCCTGGAGTAGATCGGGTGACCCCTCCAAAATACCACTTCCTCCACAAAAGCGATGCGATGGCTCGGGAAACCGTCTACCCGCTCAACTCGATGAACCACCCACTATTCATTCATAAATTACCTACCAAAAAATGACTGTTGCTCCATAAAAGGGCCGAGAATCCCTTTTTCACCTTTTTCGCTCATTTTTCTTTGTGAACCTCTGCGAACCAGTGTGATTCCTGCAAACGTTGAATTCACCAATTTAACTCCAAATTCACTCTTGAAGAAGCTGCAGAGACCCCAATCAACCTCTCAATCCGTACCAGATCCATTCGAACTTCTGTAGCCACCGTGAAATCCAAATTTGAAGATAATCCACCCAATTCTAGTTATTTCACCATGAATTACCACTCACCCTTTCAAATTTGAAAACGTTCAACCTATGAAATGTTTTAATTAAGTACAATTAATTGAAATTGCTTTAAAATTAAAAGTCTCTGTCCAAACCCTTCTGAAAGCTTCCAGTTTCCATCAGAAAACCTATGAATACACCTGTGAAAGTCAAATTCAAATCCACAAGAACTGAATTATGGCTACCCCTGTCGCCATGGATGTCAGACCTATCACTACTCATTTGGACTTAGACCACCTCCCCTTGGAAAATAGGGACTTTCAAATCAAAGACACAAGTGCATATAAGGTCTTGCTCAAACTTCATTGTTTGAGTAAAGACAGATACCTAAACCATTCTGATGACATTGGTCTTTGGGAATCCAATTTGCCCAAATACCAATTTCCCCAAGTACATATTTTTCCTGAAATTGTCCATATGTGCCATGCCTATTACATTCCCAGCCAGAGAGTTGTAATGTCCCCTGACCAGAAAGTTTTGTTTACTATCACAGCTGAATCAATCAATGAGATGCTACAACTCCAACCAGGTCCAAACCTGACCCCACTCTCCATTGGGGATCTGTTAGACCAGTACACCAAGTTGAGTCCCTCTAGACTGGCTCAATTGTTTCAAACATTCATTGTAGAAGAGCAACACATTCCTAAAATTGCCCCTCCATATGTTTCTGCCATGTTCTCTAAAAGGGGAAAACAAATCATAACCATGATATCATGTATTCTAGGCTGCTCCATTGATGAATTTATTGATGAGCTTATCCTGGCCTTCATGTCCATTTACACCCCAGGAAAGCCTCTTGCTACTATGTATGATTATTCCCAGTTCATAGCTGAAAGAATGCATGAACAGTTTACTAAGATGCACAATGAGAGAGTATTCAAATACTCATTTGTACTATACCACATGTTTTATTATCAATCAGATAGATTTCCATTCACCCTCCAGAAGTTGGATACCAAAGGGCAACCCAGATCTGTTATCTTTTGGACACCACTTTTTCACAAGTATTCATCTCCTTACATCTATTCAAATTTCATTGACTCTTTTGTCCATCTAGTCATGACTATGCTAACAAGAAGTCCTCCACCTCAAGCATGGACACATCCAATGTGCAGTATGAAGGTAGCCAGAGAAAAAATCCCAAGCTCAATCCTGTTTCAGAACAAGAAGACACAGAAGGCTCAACAGAAATAACTAATACTAAGTTTGACATGAGCAAAGGCATAGCTCCATCTGGAGAAACACAGGAACCACCCACCTCATAGACTCAGATGTTGGAAAGGTAGCTAAGTGTAGAGGTCTCCTCATTTAGTAGACTTGCTAATAGAGATAAGGATATAAAGGACATGTATAAAGAAATTAAATTGAGAAATGAGAAACTAAAGGCACAATCTTATGCTCAGTATCTCAAGCTTACACCTACAAACCAAACTAGGTTGATGTCAGCTTTTGACATCAAGGAAGGAAAGATCCAAATTTCTTTCATAAAGCCAACTGTGCAACCACCAAGGACATCAGTTGATTACAAAAAGATTGATTTTGAGGTATTGGCAAGGGATATTCATCCCGTTGACCAAATTGAGTTTCACAAACAGGCTGGAGAAATGATTTACTCCACCCTTATAGGTAAAGCCATAGATGCCCATCAATTGCAGAATTCATTGACCAATATCTCAACTCAATATCAGTTAGAGAAGGCCTCCTCACAGGCCAAGGATACCAGAATCAAGTCTTTGGAAGACTTAGTGATTGAATTGGGACATGATCCCAAAGACATTAAAGCCATTGAACAACTGATAAAGAAGAAGAATGATGACATTGCAGCACTTAAAAAGCAATTGAAAATACCTTAGCTGTAGCATCCCCAGACACAGGAAGTCTTGGAAAACCAAACCAGACATGAAGAATTGATGGACTTAGTCCTAAAATTAAATGATCAGTTAAGGGAAACAAAGAAGGAATTGGACACTTTAATTCAATTGAAGAAAAGTGATATTTCCACTACATCTGTAAATGTCATCCCAACAGTCTCAATAGTTGTTCCTTCTACATTGGTAGCCTCATTGGCTCCCACAGCTCCTATGGCCACAATAGAATAGGTGTCAACACAATCTACATCAACAGTAGGTACATCAAGTGAAGAAGCAACAAAATTGGTTAGAGCTATGGAAGAAATGTCCATACAGGCTATAGAAATGAATAAGATGAAAGAAAAGGTGACAAGCTTGGAAACTAATTGCAAGCTTGCCAAAATCATGCACAAGGAAGAAGTGCAAAAGGCTGTTAGAATGACTGAAAGAATAAAAGCCATGGAAAAGGACCTAACACTAAAAGAACCTCTTGGACAAGCTAAGGAACTGCTATGGGCCAATATCATTGACTCTGTTAATGATATTTGGCCATCTATTCAGGTGATTTTTGAACAAATAGATCTAATAAAGATGGCTACAAAAGCCATCCAAAAGGTAAAAGAAGAATTACGAGAGATGCCTGAAGATGCCACCAGAATCATCCAATTCCTAAATAGTAAAAACAAGTATGAGCTTCAGGAATTGGAAATAGAGGACAGAACTGAAACAATTTTGGATGTGAGGAAGGTCCTTTCCAAGAGAAACTTGATGTTAAACTTGGAGGACAAGTGTCAAAATATGCAGGTAGTCATTGATAGATTTATGGCTAAATTTTAAATTTTGAGAGAAAAAGGGTTACCCAGTCCATTAGTAATAAATGAAAAGCTCATGAATTATAACAGCAAAATCAGAGAGCTAGCAAAGGAACAAGTCGATACATCATCAATCAAGGCATTGCCAATAGGCAAAGTACTTTATCAAACATTTGAAAACTTGTTTTACCTCCAGCATGAGGTAAAACACTTGTTCATCAATAAGCCTACTTTTTCCAAGTACACTGAGGTGGATGAAATATACAAAAGGATGTTGAAGATCCAATTACCTGATGCTGAGACATGGGAGAAATTGACTGATTTATTATGAGAAATATGCAGTAAGAAGGTTAGTATAAAGTAAAAGTAAAACAACCAGGTGAAAAGATGAAGACAGGTCAGTAGAGTCAAAGAGTATCAGTGTCAAAGTGTATAAGATGAAAGCTAAAAGTAAATGAAGCCTCCAGCATGAAAGATCAAATAGCAAAGCAACACAAAGGGCTAAAAACCAAACCATAAAGGCTAGCAGTACCACAATAAATGGGACAGCATGAAGCAGTTCAATAGTTGTCTCTATCTTTTTGCAAGAAGATATTTTCATTTCCTAGATTAAATTTCAAGTCAATTTGAGATATTTTTTAATAATTTTTGTATAAATACTTCACAATTCGAAGTATGTAGGTGTGGATTCTTAGACATTTCTATAGAATTTTGATCAAAAGACTGTAAAGCTATTGTATCACTGATTGAGCCAGCAAGCTGGATTGGTGAATAAAGACAAGATATTTCATAGGATTCATGTGTTGAGCGAAGTGTGAATAAAGATAAGATATTTCACAGGATTCATGTGTTGAGCAAAGTGCAGACAAGTATTTTCTTATGTTATCGTTATCTTTCTTAAAGTTTTTCCACAATCTTTAATGTATTTATGAATCTGAATGCTATAATTGGAACAATACCTTAGAAATTGTTTAATTACACTCTATTTTAACAGTTATGCATATAATGTTTTCAACTGATATCTAAGTTAAGGAATTCTTAATTGCTCCTTAGTTTAGGTTGTTTCTTGGTAATCTAGATCAAAGGATTCTTAATTGCTCTTTGCTTTTGATTACCCTCTATTCCTCGTTCATATCTCGGTCTGAGAATCCTTAATTACTTTCTCACCCTATTTAAAACCATTTCACCCCCCTTTTCCAAAGACCTACACTTTACTCTACTAGCTTTCCCTTTGAACATTCCCTTTAGTGAGTTGATCCAGTTCTGTTGCCCTTCTATTGATTCCATAGCCCAATGGTCTAAAGACATAATTCTATCCATTTGTTTCAAGGATCGCACCATCCAATCTTGAATATAAATAAAAAACCCCCAAAACATTTATAACTAGCCTAAAATCCAAGCAAACAAAGCTAAATCATATAGAGAGAGCCCTCTCTGAGTCTAGGTTGGCTAGAGCCTATGCTCCAAAGTTGGTTTGTGGTTACCTCTGTCATTTTCTTTCTTCTAATAACTTCTAGAGAAATTTCTGAGTGATAACATAGTGGCGACCATAGTGGGGACCAGCAAATCCTCAGTTCTAATAAAGCTTTAATAAAATTCTAAATCTACATTCTGACCTCTTAAAGTCATTTGTTAGAAGTTATTTTTCAAAAATCTCACAAAAACAATTAAAAATTTTGAAATTCTAGCTTCTAGGAAGACTCATTTTAGTAGGGCTAATCTAGATCCAAACCTTGCCCCAGTAGTTGATAATCCCAACCTGATTTCAAGAAAAATCTAAAAGGAAGAAAGTTCGGTTAGCCAAATACCATTAGTTAAAGCTAATTCATGTCCTAATGAGTGGTTATTTTAGAAGAACTTCCCTTTGATGTGCCATTTGATCTTTTGTTATTTAGGACAAAATCTGAAAATGCAATCAATGAAATTGTTCTAGATCTTGATTTTATTACATACCTTGAAGTTCAACGTGCCAACAAATCAAATGATGAATACGTTCTGAACACTCCAAAATCATCCATTAATACTGCCACTACCCCTAAGCTTTCTGAACAATTGTCCATTACTTGAATTCATCATTGTTCCCTTCAACTTCAACAATACTACCTTCTGAAGTCCATTCTTCACCACCATTTATACCTACACACCCTCACTAATCTGATATTCACCCTATGAGTGACATTAGTTGAAGATTTATTAAACTAAGGTATTACATAATCATGTGCTGGTGTGTGTTCTATGTTACTGAAGCAACAGATTAATCAGATTTCCAATACACAGACAATAAAAGGGAAAGACAACAAAGAAATACAGTAAGCAAACACAAAGACACAAACAATTTTAATAAGGAGTTCGCCCTATTCTCCAGTGCTACGTCTCTTGACCAGCTTTCAGTGGTGGCCTTGTTTTATTGTGTCTTTAAGTAGAGAAATTATAATACAGGGACTCAATGTGAGTTCTCCTGAAGCAGATTTTCTTGGTAGGGTGGTTTCTTGGATTCCCTAAGCCACTAGAGCACATAGACTCTTCTTCTTCCTACCAGCTCTATGACCTTTTAGTCTACAGTGGAAAGAGCCAAATGTGATGCTCAGTCTGGATAGATTCCTCTATGGGAAGGCTTGAATCTTCAAGCTCTCTAGTGCTTGATGTTGCTGATGATCAGCTCAGCCCTCTGTCTCCTCTGCTCTGCTTTACTGTTCTCTATGTTCCGTCCTCCTCTCAGGATTCTGGTCCCTTTCTCTGTCTCTCTTCGTCTCTTGGACTTCGACTTCCTTTGCTTATTCCAACTGTCTCTATTCATGGCTTTAGCGATTTTATCCCTATGCCTTTTCGATTCCTCTTCCGCCTATGTCTCTTCACCTTCTACAGCTGTGCTTGGAGTTCCTTGTTCGGTGTCATCATGAACACTCAGGGAGTGGCCACTTGTCCTCCTCTAAACAGCGCCAGCATGCTTCGTCGATTCATTTATTCAGTTACATCATGGATGTGTTCTTCCTCCACCGTGGCGATCAAACAGATTTCAAATCTCTTTAAAACATGGCTTAATTCCCTGTCGATTCCGCTTCTTCCCATCAGGCGCTATCTTAGCCATCCGATCCGGGCCCTCTAGAGCCGATGCCATATGCACTTTTTGCGTGGTTGACTTGCTCGACCGATAGCGCACGATCAACGGCGGTTTTCTCTCACCTCCGCCTACCGCGAGTCGATCAGTGTATGGAATCACTCCACTCTCATCCAAAACCTCTTACCGTTTAAGGGCACCCTAATCAAAACCGCTAGTTTCCAGAGCACGGGTCCCACCTTATACATTTAGCGCTTTTCCTTTTCCGCCCATGGTCCTCCGGTTCCCCCACGCAACTGAGTGCTCAAGATTTTTCCATTATGGCCCTGTACGCCCAGCAATGCATGATTGGCATTAATCGCGCATCAAAAACCACCCCTGTTTCCCGATCCGAGGCTCCAGGGGGCTACTTTGGCCTCCTGCGCGGTCTCAATGGGCCTCGATCAGCGCCCTTTGACCTAGATCCTCATTGTTCCACGTTGGCTACCATTGCCACTGGTTCAGGGTGTCTTTGATCGTTGTTCTGGAATTCTTTAGAGATTTGATCGACCTGATACAGTCATGGTTCTTTGACAGTCTTCTATGAATCCAATTCAGATCACAGCCTTCCCACTAAAAAAGCTTTTGGACCACCAAAAGTTGGTTTTCAAGCATCGACTAAGTGAGGATACTATTTCTTCACTTGTCCAATCTCAATCCATTTTGCGTTGCTCGGCTTTGAACCTTTGAGCCAAATTCTGAGGTACTCAACATCTCCCCTGCACATCATCCTCACCTTCCTATCCAGCACTGTGTCTTCCTGCAACTCATTAAGATATTCAAGTAGCAGGTCATCAATAGAAGGCAATTGAATTTTCTCTTCACGGTCTTCAATCATTGAAGGTTCAAACAATCTCAAGCATTATGCATTTACGACTGAGTAGATGTGCATGTAAGCTGGTAAATCAAGGCGAAAAGCATTTTCACCAATCTTCTCAAGTATCCTAAAAGGTCCATACTTGATAGGCTTTAGCTTTTTACCTTCACCTTGCATCCTGTCCTTGCTGATATACAGCCAGACTTGGTCTCCAACTTGAAAACTATGCTCCATCTGATGCTTATTATGTTTAGCCTTGTACTTGGCGTGGCTCTTTTCCAGCTGTTCTTGTACTACCTGGTGGATCTCCTGGATCTGTTCAATGAACCTAGTTGCCTTGTCCACATCATTGTGTCCATCAACCATGGTATCTTTACCAAAGACAAAATCCAAAGGATACCTTGGTGTGAAACCAAAACAGGTCTCAAAAGGAGATCTCTATGTAGAAGAGTGTTTGGCTCTGTTGTAAGCATGTTTCACATAACACAAGTGTTCATCCCAAAGCTTAGGATGTTTATTGCAATATCCTCTCAGTAACTGGATCACTATCCTATTTACTACTTCTGTCTGGCCATCTATTTGTGGATGAAAAGTTGTGCTTTTCTTCAGTTTGGTGTCCATCAATTCCAACAAACTATACCAAAACTTCCCCACAAATCAGGGGTCTCGATCAGATACAATGGAAGTGGGTAATCCAAAATGAACCCATACATGTTCAAAGAACAATTTTGCAGTCTATTCAATTGTAATCTGTTTACTACAGTATCAAAATACACATTTTTTTGAACCTATACACAACAACATATAAATAATCATGACCTTTCCTAGATTTAGGTAGTCCTCCAACAAAATCCATGGAAACACTTTCCCAAGGGTGAGAAGGAACTAGCAATGGAGTGTACAAGCCTAGTTTTCTGTCGCTGGGCTTGCTTTTAGCACACATGGCACACCCTCTTACATATATAGAAACTATCTCATTCATTTTCGGCCAATAGCAGAATATTTGCAGCTTTGCAATAGTTTTACTTACCCCAAAGTGACCTGATATCAGAGAAGTGTGTGCTTCCCTAATTTTCTTTACTCTCTCAGTTTATGGAATGCAGCGTTTCCCACAATGATATAAGATTCGATCCTTTACATGATAGTCCAATTCTTCTACTCTTTTGCCTTGACTCAAAGTTGCATATACATCTTTAAAGTCCATTTCCTGAGCATATTGTTCTATGTAGCTTTCATGTAGCACAGAATTATGCTCAAGTATGGTAGATGCATTTATAATGGGACTAGAAACCCATCCATCTGTAATGTCTTGATTGCTGCAACTTAGTTTGGGAGTGTAGATATTGAAGTGGTTGATGATCATTATGTATTACTGTCTCTTTTCCCATTAAGTAATGTTTCCACTTTTTCACACTCTGAACTAATGCATACAATTCTTTATCATATGTAGGATAGTTAACTACTATAGGATTAAAAGTCTCAGAATGATAACATATGGGTTTGCCATGCTGTGTCAACACTGCTCCCATGGCATAGTCACTGGCATCAGTTTGGATCTCAAATGGTCTTTTAAATCTGGTAGTGCTAGTACAGGTGTTGAACTAATTTTCTCTTTCAAGGTATCGAAGGCTTTCTGATGTTTTCCTCCCCACTAAAACACCTTATTCAATCCTGTTAAAGCATGTAAGGGAGTTGCAATCGAGGAGAAGTTAGAAATGAACTTCCTCCAATATTGTGCTGCTCCTAAGAAGCTTCTCACTTCTGTAGCAGACCTGGGTTTAGGCCAGTTCACAATGACTGCCACTTTAGAGGGATCTATTTTCAATTCACCCCCCCTCGTACTATATGACCCAAGTAGTTTAGAGATGTTTTTCCAAATTCACATTTTGAGAGTTTAACATAAAGTTTTTCTCTTTTCAAAACATCTAATGTCTGCTTAACATGCTTTAAATGTTCTTCCCACATTTTACTAAGAATCAGAATGTCATCGAGATACACAATAACAAAATCATCAAGAAAAGGTCTGAGTACATCATTCATTGATCTCATGAAAGTAGCAGGAGCATTGGTCAAGCCAAAAGGCATAACCAACAATTCATACAATCCCTGCTTTGTTTTGAAAGAAGTCTTCCATGCATCTTGCTCTGCAACTCTGACCTAATGGTATCCACTTTGGAAATCCAACTTGGTGAAATAAACAGCTTCTTTTAATTGATCTAAAAGATCATCTATGCGAGGAAGGGGATGATGATTTTTTATTGTTATCTTATTCAGTGCTCGGTAATCAATGCACATTCTCCACGAGCCATCTTTCTTTCTCACCAAAACGATTGGTGACCCACATGGTGATGTGCTAGGCCTGATGAAGCCCTTCTCAAGCAACTCCTGCACCTGCTTCTTGATTTTAGCATTCTCTAAAGTAGACAACCTGTACATACCAATGTTAGGCAAAGGAACATCTTGCTGCAAAATAATATCATGTACTATTCCCTTTTTGGGTGGCAGACCCTTAGGTTCCTGAAACAAGACATCATATTCTGAAACAACCTTTTCTATATCAGCTTGATGTTCAAAATTACAGCCCTCAAATGTATTGGTTTTATCAGGTTTCTTTTCCTTTACAACCATCAGTAAGAATTGTTTGCATGAATTAATCACTCTTTTCATTTGTCCTGAGTTTGTGAGAGTGTAATTATTCTTGAGCTTATGAGCTCTTACAAAATATTCGATTCCATCTTTAACAGGTAGATACTTGTTCTCAGCTCTATAGAAAATAGCCTTTCTATCATATAAGTAAGGACTTCCTAAAACAATTCCACATATATCCAAAGGAATTATGTCTAACTCAACCTCATCTACAAATGTTGACCCAAAGAAAACTTGAGTTTGCACTGTCTAGTCACTTGTAGTTGTGCTTTATCATTCAACCATCTTAATGGGTATGGTTTCTTGTGAGGTGTAGTTGCTAATCCCAATTTCTTTACAATTGCTTCAGAAATCAAATTTACTTTTCAGCCACTATCAAACAACATATCAATCTTTTGATTTTTGGAAATAACTCGAATATGGAAAAGCTCATACCTTTTTCTCTCATTTTCTTCATCAATAAAAGATTGAGCAGAATTACTAGTAGATGCTTCAGAATTCTTACCTTTTATACCTGTGGCTGCTAGAGTTTTTTCATCTCCCGAGTCTGACCGCAAATATTTCTAAATAGCTGCAGCAGTCTTCTTCTTCTTGCCCTCGGACTTCTTAGGTCTCAGCTCTGGATGCATAATCCAACAATGCTCATCATCATGCCCCTCCTTTTTACAGTGAGTGCATGAAGCTTTGGCTTTCTGTGTAGTGTTAGCCTTCCTTACTTTCCACTTCTGCTTTATTTTCTCCTTTCTCTTGCTTACAGTGGGTTGGGATGGTCCCCCAACTTCTAGATTGCCATTCTTTCCTCTAGCCACTAGATGAGTAGCTTGTACAGATACCTCATCTATACTAGTGGAATTAAACATGAGGAAGGTATGCCTCATGTAGCTGTGTGGACCACCAATGTACTTCAAAAGAGTCTCTAGTGAGTCTAATAATATACCCAACATTTATTCTCTCTTCCTGAATTCTTGAGTATACCCTTGCACACTTTTCCCTTTCAACTGTCGAAGAGTTTGCCAACTCATCATGGCTTGTTGCATGTAGGCCAATGGATAGAACTGCTTTTTGATTGCAGAAACAAAGTCACTCCAGACAGAGATGGTCTTACCATGTCTTTTCATACCAGCTTGGGTTCTACCTTCCCACCAAACCAAGGCAGTGCCTCCTAGGCGTAGGCTTGCTAGTTGAATCTTACTCTTGTCTGAGTTGATGTTTTGTACCCTGCAATGCACATCAATTTGTCTAATCCAATTGTCCAACTTTTCAGCATTTAACTCTCCATCATATATAGGAAAATCAAATTTAACATCTAGCTTAATCAAAGATGCTTTCTTATTATGCACAGGGCTATTAGGAGGTGTGAGAAAGCTTCCCTCTTTCCCCTTTCCTTTGGAGTTGTCATGCAAGTGAGACTCATCTTCTTCTTTCTCTTGCTTAGAGCCTAATGCCTCTTCCACCTTTTGCTTTCTAAAGTCTTTGTACATTTCTTCAACCATAGACTTTATAGCTAGGAAACTCTCTATGAATTGAGGGTCTGGCCCTACAGAACCTTCTTCTGACATTGTCTTTCGAGAATAAACTCTCCAAATTTCAGGATTAGTTTCCACCAAAATTTGAGCTTTGATCTTGTGAGCATTCACAGCTAAATCAACACAAGCTTGTCTAACCTTACAGCCTAAAGCTCTGATACCACTTGATCTGATATTCACCCTATGAGTGATATCAGTTGAAGATTTATTAAACTAAGGTATTGCAGACTCATGTGCCGGTGTGTGTTCTATGTTATTGAACCAACGGATCGATCAGATTGCCAATACACAGACAATAAAAGGGAAAGACAGCAGAGAAATACAGTAAGCAAACACAAAGACACAAAAAGTTTTAATAAGGAGTTCACCCTATTCTCCAGGGCTACGTCTCCGGTCCAGCTTTCAGTGGTGGCCTTGTTTTATTGTGCCTTTAAGCAGAGAAATTACAATACAGGGACTCAATGTGAGTTCTCCTGAAGCAGATTTTCTTGGCAGGGTGGTTTCTTGGATTCCCCACCCACTAGAGTACACAGACTCTTCTTCTTCGTACCAGCTCTGTGACCTTTTGGCCTACAGTGGAAAGATCCAAATGTGGTGCTCAGTCCGGACAGATTCCTCTATGGGAAGGCTTGAATCTTCAAGTTCTCTGGTGCTTGATGCAGCTGCTGATCAGCTCGGCCCTTTGTCTCCTCTACTCTATTTTACTATTCTCTATGTTCCATCCTCCTCTTGGGATTCTGGTTCCTTTCTCTGTCTCTCTTTATCTCTTGGAATTTGACTTCCTTTGCTTATTCTGACTGTCTCTGTTCATGGCTTTAGCCATTCGATCCCTATGCCTGTTCGGTTCCTCTTCCACCTCTGTCTCTTCACCTTCTGCTGCTACGCTTGGAGTTCCCTGTTTGGTGTCATCATTAGCACTCAGGGAGTGGCCACTTGTCCTCCTCTAAACAATGCCAACATGCTTCGTTGGTTCATTTCTTCAGTTACGTTGTGGATGCATTCTTCCTCCACCGTGGTGGTCAAACGGATTTCAAATCCCTTTAAAACGCGGCTTAATTCCCTATCGATTCCATTTCTTCCCATCGGGCGCGATCTCAGCCGTCCGATCTGGGCCTTCCAGATCTGATGCCATACACACGTTTCGCGTAGTTGACTTGCTTGACCGATAGCATGCGATCAACGGCGGCTTTCTCTCACCTCCGCCTGCCATGCGTCATTCGGTGTATGGAATTTCTCTGCTCTTGTCCAAAACCTCTTACCATTTAAGGGCGCCCCGATCAAAACCGTCGATTTCTAGAGCACAGGTTCTCGCCTTGTACGTTTAGCGCTTTTCCTTTTTCGCCCGCGGTCCTCCGGTTCCCCCATGCAACCGAGTGCTCGGGCTTTTTCCATTATGGCCGTATTCGCCAAGCGATGCATGATTAGTGCTAAGTGCTAATCGTGCATCAAAAACCACCCCTGTTTCCCAATCCAGGGATCCCATGGGATACTTTGGCCTCCCATGCCATCTCCATGGGCCTCGGTCAGCGCACTTTGACCGAGGTCCTCGTTGTTCCATGTTGGCTGCCATTGCCACTACTTCAGGGTGTCTTTGATCGTTGTTCTGGAATTCTTTAGAGATTTTTTTGACCTGATATAGTCATGGTTCTTTGATAGTCTTCTATGGATCCAATTCGGATCACTCACCAACCTATCATTACTCATTCATCATCTACTAGTTCTGGTTCTTCATCGACTGCTACAACATCTCCAAGTACCTCAACCCCACATCTCAGCCTCTCCCAACTCACAGCAATGGAAAACAGATATGCTCCTCTCATTTTACCTGCCCAACTTCATGATATGCCTGCAGATTATCAGAGTAATATTTTCAGTTTTATGCTGCTGGTCATTACACTGCCTAGCAACATGTAAACAAGATGTATAACTTTTTTGAATTGCATGAAATAGATGAAGCATATGTCTAGATGAGACTCTTTTCCTAAACTTTGATTGGTGATGTCAAGAAGTGGTTCAAAGCCTTTCCTGCCAACCATATTGCAGACCTAGCAAATTTCCAAAGGTTATTTATTGATAGATGGGAAAAGAAAAAGAATCCCTTACAAATCCTTTCAAAATATGAGAATATTAGAAGGGGGCCTAATGAAACTGTTCAAGATTACTGCACTAGATTCAATAATATATATAACACAATCCCAGTTAACCTTAGACCCCCACCTAACTTAGCATTAATAAAGTTCCCTGATGGTTTTGACACAGATATGGCATACCAACTTAGGGAAAGAAACCCCCCAACATTAGAAGAAATGCAAAGTGTAGCAATTAGTGTAAAAGCTAATCTGTTAGCTAAAAGGACTAGAGTTAGAAATGAAAGGAGAGGAACCGCACAGGATGAAACTGCACAATCTGACATTAAAATATATATTTTAGCCAAAAGTATGGAAAGACTAATGGATAGAATAGAGAACATAGAAAAGAAACCTCAATGGGATAACTAACAAGCACCTCCAGTTAGAAACCAAAATTTTAGAAAAAACAAAAACATTGGGAAAAATGGACTAGATCGGAACATTAGGCCTCCTTTTTAAGAAAATTATGCAGAGACATCCCATCTAGAAGATCCAAAAAACGATACACAAATTAACCTAATGGGAATAAATGATGAGGACATTGTTTTTCTAACCCAAGATGAGCAGGAACTGTATATACTACAACAATTACATATACAATCCGGGGAATCATTTGATTACAAATAGGGATGTGATTCTACCATTTTTGAATTTCATAAATAGTATAACCTAAGAACCAAAAATAATGTTGATGTCCCTGACCAAACTAAAAAAATAGTACAAAATCAACCCAAGAAAATTAAAGAAGCCCATGTTTCAAAAATCCTCCAAATTCTCCCTAGGGAAAACCCAAAGCCTTCTAGCTCGACAATTGTAGACATAACCTTTGATCAACCTTCTGCTGATCAACCATCCACTTTAATTCCACCCAAGGAACCAGTGGACAAAGCTCAAAACATCAGATTTGAAAATACACATAAGTAGGTCCCCAATAAAGGAAAAGAAGACAAGCCTACTCAAGTCCCTGCCGCATTCCATTTGGGAGTAGAGATAGCAAAGATAAAGATCTCAGTTCCTTTAACAGAACTAATCAAGAATGAAACTTATAAATCATAGATAACCTGGACCTTAAACATTGTTGAAAATGAGGATTCAATCAACTTGTTTGATGACCAACCAGAACTCATATTTGGTCCAGATGTTAATGGCAAACCATTAGAAGGAGGAGTTCCACCTTTTTACATTAGCCTTAGTATCCATGACAAAATTCTACACAATGAAATGTTGGATTCTGGGGCCTCTCACAACTTAATGCCCAAATCAGTGATGGAGAAATTAAACCTAGACATTACAAGGCCTTATAAAGACTTATTCTCATTTGACTCTAGTCAGGTATAGTGTCTAGGATTGATTAAAGACCTATGTGTTACTTTAGTCCAACATCCTGCCAAAAGCATCCTTATGGATATTGTAGTTGCTGACATCCCACCAAAGTATGGTATGCTATTATCTAGATCATGGGGAGCCAAACTTCAAGGATCCTTGTAACTAGATATGTCATATGCAGCAATCTCTATTTTTGGACAACCTAAGAAACTATATCAAGAAACCTTAATGAAATATATGGTAAGTAGCTAGGATCAGCCTCAAAACTTTCCCATCTACTCCATACACTCAGATATCAATTCTTTTATCCTGTATAATGTTGATCAAACACAAGAAGAAATTCAAACAATGTTAATACAAAACCAAAAGAAAATGCAGTTTCTACACAAAATGAAATAGACCAGACTATAGAACTATTCAATGAACAAGACGGTCAAATTACAATAAATGATGAAAAAATTGTTGCACCATATAGTGTAAATATAGATCATGAGATATTATGGCATTTAGAATTTGATGGATCAGTAAATAGGCTAGGAGTAGGAGCAGGAGTGTGGATATATAATTTGGAAAATAATTACTCAGAAGGCCATGCATATAGATTGAATTTTAAATGTACCAATAATATGGCTGAGTATGAAGCATTAATTTTAGGTCTTAAGTTAGTTAGAAATCTAGGATCTAAAAGAGTTTCTGTCATGGGAGACTCTGAACTAATTATAAAATAGATTGATGGTGTATATATGACAAAGGACCCTAGATTAAGTTGTTATAGGGGAACTATCATAGAAATACTTAACGCTTTCCTAGAATCAAAGCTTGTAGTAATTCCTAGAAAACATAACATGCAAGCCCATAGTTTAGCAATGTTTACCAACGCCTGCAAATTGCCCTTCCAACCCAACCATCAGTACACTACTGAAGTTAGGCACATACCTGCAATTCCAGACAATTTGAAGAATTGGCAAATATTTTCTGATGATAAACAGATAAATAACTTTTTAGCCTCAGAGGAAGAGTTTACCAATAACAATATAGATACTAATACATCAATAGACACTGACACTAAGGATGAGATAGAAATAAATGAGATAGAAGGTGATGAAATAGATAGACTCAACCCAACTAAATTTACCAAATTAGATGTAGATAACTTAGAGCAAATTGAGATTGATGAAATAATCAGTGAAGAAACCGAAGTAATTAATCTCAAGGATAATTTCTTACCAAAGGGATTAACCCCTATAGAAGATTTATTTGATTCAAATGATGTTCCTAGGAAGCCTAAAATGGAACCTTCAAGGTCTGATATAGAGGAATGTAATATAGGCACCGATGAAAATCCTAAACTGATCAAAATTTCAAAATAATTACCCCCAACTGAAAAAGTGAAATACATTGAGTTGTTGAAATAATTTCAGGATGTTTTTGCTTGGACTTATGAGGACCTCAAATCCTATGACACCAACATCATCCAACACACAATTCCTATTAAATAAAATCAAAAGCCTTTCAAACAAAAACTTAGAAGGATTAATCTTGTCTTATTACCTGCAATTGAAAAAGAAATTCAGAGGATGTATGATGCCAAAATAATTGCACCAATCAGATTTTCTGATTGGGTCTCAAACTTGGTGCCAACTAGAAAGAAAACTGGTGAGATCAGACTCTATGTGGATCTCAGAAACCTCAACAAAGTGTCACTAAAAGACAATTACCCTCTCCCCAAAATGGACCACATTTTACAGAGAGTAGTTGGATCAACCAGAATCTCATTGTTGGATGGGTTTTCTAGTTACAATCAAATCTTGGTTCATCCAGATGACCAACCCAAAATTGCCTTTACTACTCCTTGGGGCACATTTATGTATGTGAAAATGCCTTTTGGGCTAATGAATGTAGGAGCCACTTTCTAGAGGGCTATGGATACAGCCTTTGTAAGAGAAATTCATGATTTACTTGTGATATATCTAGTTGATAATACTGTATTTTCAAAATATGACAATCAACATTTGGATCATCTAAGGCAAGTTTTTATTAAATGCAGGAAATTTGGAATCACCTTAAACCCCAAAAATTCCTTGTTTGGGTTAGAAGAAGGAAATTTGTTAGGTCGCATAATTTCAAAATATGGTATAAGAATAGACGCCGCTAGAATAGAAGCCATCCTGCAAATAAGACACCCTAGGAACATTAAAGAGTTACAAGCTTTCTTAGGAAAAATTAATTTTCTTAGAAGATTTATATCTAATCTGGCAGAGTTAATTAGATCACTAAACAACATGCTGAAAAAGGAATCCACCATAAAATGGACCATTGAGGCTAAAAAATCCTTTGAAGACATTAAACTAGCCTTGACTAAAACACCTATGTTAATCAGTCCTAAATTTGACAGAGATTTCATCTTGTTTTCCTTTGCTTTTGAGCACACAATTGCTACAGTTCTATTGCAGAAAAATGACTAGGGCTATGAACAACCCATTGCTTTCTTCAGCAAAGCCTTGAGAGATGCCACTTTGAAATATAATATAATGGAAAAACAAGCATTGGCTTTAGTCAAATCCATTAAGGACTTCAGGGTATACATCTTATATTCCCATATAGTAGCTTACTTTCCTAATTCAGTGGTTAAAGACATCCTAACTCAAGATGGTCCTGAGGGAAAAGGGGAAAGTGGATTGCTACTATTTTAGAGTATGATATAGAAATCAAACCTACTAAGTTAATCAAGGGCCATGGTTTAGCCAAACTCATGGATAAATCAAACTGTCAAGCCTTGGATATAAACTTTATTGCAACAATACATAATGAAGAGGAGATGGCGACTCTACGAATCAGCCAAGCCTTTATTGAATCACCTTGGTATGCTGATATTATTTATGTTTTACTGAATTTACAAGCTCCTCCTGAATTATCTAGGACTAAAAGCAGGTTTTTAAAGATGAAATCCTTGAAATTTTGTATATTAGACAATGCTCTGTTTTGGAGAGATCATGAAGGTATTCTTCTCAATTTCTTATTAAAAGATGAGGCTAACAAGATCTTGGAAGAATTTCATGCAGGTGACTGTGGAGGACACCTTTACTAGAAGACCACTACAGATAAAATCCTTAGAGCTGGTTTCTACTGGCCTACCTTGTTTGCTGATGTCAAAAAATATGTGACCTCCTGTCACAAATGCCAAATTTTTGAGGGGAAGAAAAAGCTCTTACCTTTACCCCTCAAGCCAATCTCTGCAGAAATACCTTTTCAATAATGGGGTTTAGACTTCATTGGTGAAATTCACCCACCCTCCTCTGCCCAGCACAAATGGATCCTCACAGCCACAGACTACTTCACAAAATGGATAGAGGCCATACCTTCAAGGCAAGCCACAGATACTGTTATCATAACCTTCCTTGAAACCAATATTCTATCAAGATTTGGATGTCCAACTAAGCTCATTACTGATAATGCAACAACCTTTAAATCCAAAATAATGATAGATTTCTGCAATAAATACCATATCACCCTTGGCCATTCCACAACCTATTACCCTCAAGGTAATGGACTCGAAGAATCCTCAAACAAAAGCCTAGTAAACATCATCAAGAAGTTACTAGAGGACAATAAGAAAACTTGGAATAAAAAGATAGTCAATGCCTTATGGGTAGACAGATTGACTACTAAGAAATCAATTGGTACGTATCCCTATCAACTAGTTTATGGAATGGAAGTTGTCTTTCCATCCTCTTTGGGAGTACCAGTAATGAAGACACTTCAAGAATTGCAGGTTGAACCATAGTATCCAAAGAAGAATCAACCAAACTATTCATCTACAACAAACCAGAGAAGAGGTCTATGTTAGGTCCCAAGTTGTGCAAGAAAAGATTAAAAAGGTTTTTGATAAGAGAACCAAGGTTGAAGATTTCTACATTGGTGACAAAGTGCTTAAGTGGGATTCAAGGAGGGAAGACAAAGGTAAACATGGGAAATCTGATTTCCTATGGAAAGGTCCCTATGTCATTTATGCTTACAGAGGAAATAATGCTTTCTTCTTTAGAGAAATTAATGGTACAAATGCAGAAGGTGGGCTAGTGAATAGTTGAATGCTAAAACATTACTTTGAACCAAGTTACTAATTTTAATTTCCCATTTGTACATACTTTATTTACAAAATCGAGTTTGGATTGGATGGTGATCTTTGAAGTTGAAGCCCAAGGAGAAGGCCCTAAGATTTAAAAGCTTTACTATCATAAATATCAATAATGCAGATTCGCAGAAGGAAACTTTTCAAGGTAACATCAACAACAATTCAAAGGGCTAATGATCTTTAGAGTTCTTGACATTTCACTATAAAATGCCATCCCCAAGTGGAGCGACTGTTAGGTTCTTATACCAATAGGAGTCATAATTTTGAATGATTAAGGTTAAGCCTTGGAATATTGTACATACCTTTGCTTTTTGCAAATTTTTTCCATATTAAAAATTAAAAAATGTAAAGAGGGTATGTCCTAAAAGAAATATCAAATGACAAAAAGAATAAGAGAAGGTCAAACAATGAAAATATATGAACCCCAAAAACAAAAAGAGACCATGAAAGTGTGCAAGTCTAAATGCCACTACTATTTACTTTTATGCAAAATAAAGATTGTGTGCAGCCTGTTATTCATGCCACAATCCATGGTAATCAAACTATTTAATCTTGATTATATCATGCTTTGAATTTTATGTTTATAGTTAGAGAATAAAATCTGACCAAACAGTTTAATCTTAGCAGATCATTAGATAGGTAGAGAAAATAAAAGGAGCTCAAAAGTTTAATCTAAGCCCTTGGATGATATAAGGTTAGAATTAGATAGATTACTTTTCAAAAGAAAAGTGGATGATAAGGGTTTGCTAGCCTAAATGCACCCAAATAAATGAAGAAAAAATGGTAGGGTAAGTAATGGGTAAGTAGAAGAAAGGTTGTTGAAGTATAAAGTTGATTGGATCAAAACACATGCATCATGCTTAGACACATATTTCTATATGTATGATCAATTATGGAGGAAAAAATAAAGGTTTGCAATTTAATGTGATTAACTCCCCCTCATTCATTTTTTCCCTTACTTACTAATTTCCTATCCACAAGTATGTTCTAGTACTTTAAATCCTCCAAGTCAAAGAGGCTCAAAGCATTTCCCTGAATTTTGGTGGGACCGGACCCTCAGCTTAATGACTTAAGGACATCAAGTGTTAGAATCCCCTTCAGGAAATTCATTTCCCCCTCACTACCCTAATTAAACCCCTTTTCCTAAGGTTAAACTTCATTTGCCTAGGAAAAGTAAAACCCCCCATGTTAAATTCTATTTCATTCAAAAAATCCAAAAAAGTGTTTTATCCTAAGTATCAAATGTATGTGATTAAAACACGCAAATGTTTCATTTATGCTTAGTGGTAAAGCTCACTTCTCACATTCATTTCATATTAATTTTTAACTTTATTATATAAATCCTCAATATACCTTTTCTCGTATACTAATTAAATCCCCTAAATAAATATCCCAACTCTTAGTTTCAATATAAACTATACCATTTACCCCATATCCCAACAAAATAGTTAAATCCCATCATTAAACCTCGCCCGATTGATTATATCCATGATTAAGTGTTAATTAATCCCAAACCACCGAAGTTTAAAGCCCTGGCCCCCCCCAAAGCCCATGCTCTTATCACCCGCACACCTCCCTCACCCGACTCTCGTCCGATCGCCATCTCCCTCATTCGACAGTCCACAGCCATATCGACTATACCTGACGACCGACCTTTACCCATCTGATAAGGTGGTATTCCTTGGCCCCCTGACTACTATGTGTTGAGCACTGGAGTAGATCAGGTGACCCCTCCGAAATACCACTTCCTCCACAAAAGCAATGTGATGGCTTGGGAAACCGCCTCCCCTCTCAACCCGATAAACTGCCCACTGTTCATTCATAAATTACTCGCCAAAAAATGACCATTGCTCCATAAAAGGGCCGAGAAGCACTTTTTTCCCTTTTTCACTCGTTTTTCTTTGTGAACCCCTACGAAGCAGTATGATTCCTACAAATGCCGAATTCACCAATTTTACTCCAAATTCACACCTAAAGAAGCTCTAGAGACCCCAATCAACCTCTCAATCCATACCGGAGCCATTTGAACTTTTTCAATTGCTGTGAAATCCAAATTTGAAGATAATCCACCCAATTCCAGGTCTTGCACCACGAATTACCACTCACCCTTTAAAATTTGAAAAATTTCAGCCAGTGAAGTGTTTTAATTAAGTAAAATTAATTGAAATTGCTTTAAAATTAAAAGTCTCTACCCAACCCCATCTGAAAGTTTCTAGTTTCCATCAGAAAACCTCTGAATACACCTGTCAAAGTCAAATTAAAATCCACAAGAGCTGCATTATCTTTGCCCCTATCGCCATGGATGTCAGACCTATCACTACTCCTCATTTGGACCTAGACCACCTCCCCTTGGCAGACAGGGACTTTCAAGTCAAAGACACAAGCGCATATGAGGTCCTGCTCAAACTTCATTATTTGAGTAAATACAGATACCTGAACCATTCTGATGACATTGGTATTTGGGAATCCAATTTGCACAAATACCAATTTCCCCAAGTACATATTTTTCCTGAAATTGTCCATATGTGCCATGCCTGTTACATTCCCAGCCAGAGAGCTGTAATGTCCTCTGACCATAAATTTTTGTTTACTATCATAGCTAAATCAATCAATGAGATGCTACAACTCCAACCAGGTCCAAACCTAACCCCACTCTCCATTTGGGATCTGTTAGAACAATACACCAAGTTGAGTCCCTCTAGACTGGCTCAATTGTTTCAAACATTCATTGTAGAAGAGCAATACATTCCTAAAATTGCCCCTCCATATGTTTCTGCCATGTTCTCTGAAAGGGGCAAACAAATCATAACCATGATATCATGTATTCTAGGCTGCACCACTGATGAATTTATTGATGAGCTTATCCTGGCCTTCATGTCCATTTACACCCCAGGAAAGCCTCCTGCTACTGTGTATGATTATGCCCAGTTCATAGCTGAAAGAATGCATGAATAGTTTACTAGGATGCACAATGAGAGAGTATTCAAATACTCATCTGTACTATACCATATGTTTTTATATTATCAGTTAGACAGATTTCCATTCACCCTCCAGAAGCTGGATACCAAAGGCCAGCCCAGATCTGTTATCTTTTGGACACCACTTTTTCACAAGTATTCATCTCCTTACACCTATTCAAATTTCATTGACTCTTTTGTCCATCCAGTCATGACTATGCTGACAGGAAGTCCTCCACCTCAGGCATGGACACATCCAATGTGCAGTATGAAGGTAGCTAAAGAAAAAGGCCCAAGATCAATCCTGTTTTAGAACATGAAGACACTGAAGGCTCAACAGAAATAACTAATACTAAGTTTGACATGAGCAAAGGCATAGCTCCATCTGGAGAAACATAGGAACCACCCACCTCACAAACTCAGATGTTGGAAAGGTAGCTAAGTGTAGAGGTCTCCTCATTTAGTAGACCTGCTGATAGAGATAAGGATAAAAAGGACATGTATAAAGAAATTAAAATGAGAAATGAGAAACTGAAGGCACAGTCTTATGCTCAATATCTCAAGCTTACACCTACAAACCAAACGAGGTTTATGTCAGCTTTTGACATCAAGGAAGGAAGGATGCAAATGTCTTTCATAAAGCCAACTGTGAAACCACCAAGGACACCAGTGGATTACAAAAAGATTGATTTTGAGGTATTGGCAAGGGATATTCATTCCATTGACCAAATTGAGTTTCACAAACAGGCTGGAGAAATGATTTACTCCACCCTTACAGGGAAAGCCATAACTGCCCATCAATTGCAGAATTCATTGACCAATATCTCTGCTCAATATCAGTTAGAGAAGGCCTCCTCATAGGCCAAGGGTACTAGAATCGAGTCTTTGGAATACTTAGTGATTGAATTGGGACATGATCTCCAAGACATTAAAGCCACTGAACCATTGATAAAGAAGATGAACGATGACATTGCAACACTTAAAAAGAGATTGAAGATACCTCAGTTGCAGCATCCCCAAACATAGGAAGTCTTGGAAAACCAAACCAAACATGAATAATTGATGGACTTAGTCCTAAAATTAAATGATCAGTTAAGGGAAACAGAGAAGGAATTGGACACTTTAATTCAATTGAAGCAAAGTGATATTGCCACTACATCTGTAAATGTCATCCCAACAGTCTCAATAGTTGTTCCTTATACATTGGTGGTCTCATTGGCTCCCATAGCTCCTATGGCCACAGCAAAACAGGTGTCAACAAAGTGTACATCAGCAACAGGTACATCAAGTGAAGAAGCAACAAAATTGGTTAGAGCTATGGAAGAAATGTCCATACAGGCTATAGAAATGAATAAGCTGAAAGAAAAGGTGACAAGCTTGGAAATTCATTACAACCTTGCCAAAATCATGCACAAAGAGGAAGTGAAAAAGGCTGCCAGAATGACTGAAAGAATAAAAGCCATGGAAAAGGACCTAACACTAAAAGAACCTCTTGGCCAAGCTAAGGAACTTCTATGGGCCAATATCATTGACTCTATCGATGATATTTGGTCATCTATTTAGGTGATTTTTGAACAGATAGATCTAATAAAGATGGCTATAGAAGCCATCCAAAAGGTAAAAGAAGAATTAGGAGAGATGCCTGAAGATGCCACCAGAATGATCCAATTCCTAAATAGTAAAAACAAGTATGAGCTTTAGGAATTGGAAATAGAGGAAAAAATTAAAACAATTTTGGATGTGAGGAAGGTACTTTCCAAGAGAAACTTGATGTTAAACTTGGAGGACAAGTTTCAAAATATGCAGGTAGTCGTTGATAGATTTATGGCTAAATTTCAAATTTTGAGAGAAAAAGGGTTACCCAGTCCCTTAGTAATAAATGACAAGCTCATGACACAGCAGGATTATAACAACAAAATCAGAGAGCTAGCAAAGGAACAGATCAGTACATCATCAATCAAGGCATTGCCAACAGGCAAAGTACTTTATCAAACATTTTAAAACTTGTTTTACCTCCAGCATGAGGTAAAATACTTGTTCATCAATAAGCCTACTTTTTCCAAGTACACTAAGGAAAATGAAATATACAAAAGGATGCTGAAGATCCAATTACCTGATGCTAAGACATGGGAGAAATTGACTGATTACTGTGAGAAATATGCAGTAAGAAGGTTAGTATACAGTAAAATTAAAACAGCTAGGTGAAAATATGAAGACGTGTTAGCATAGTCAAAGAATATCAGTGTCAAAGTGCATTAGATGAAATCCAAAAGTAAATGAAGCCTCCAACGTGAAAGATCAAACAACAAAGTAGCATAAAGGGCTAAAAACCAAACCATAAAGGCCAGCAATACCACAATAAATAGGACATCGTGAAGCAGTGCAATAGATGTCTCTATCTTCTTGCAAGAAGATATTTTCATTTCCTAGATTAAATCTCAAGTCAGTTTGAGATATTTTGTAATAATTTTTGTATAAATACTTCACAATTCGAAGTATGTAGGTGTGTATTCTTAGACATTTCTATAGAATTTTGATCAAAAGATTGTAAATCTATTGTATCACTGATTGAGCCAGCAATCTGGATTGATGAATAAAGACAAGATATTTCACAGGATTCATGTGTTGAGTGAAGTGCAGACAAGTATTTTCTTATGTTATCGTTATCTTTCTTAAAGTTTTTCCACAATATTTAATGTATTTCTGAATCTGAATGCTATAACTGGAACATTATCTCAGAAATTGTTTCTCCTTAGTTTCTTAATTTCTCCTTAGTTTAGGTTGTTTCTTGCTAATCCAGATCAAATGATTCTTAATTGCCCTTTTCTTTCGATTACCCTCTATTCCTCGTTCATATCTTGGTCTGAGAATCCTTAATTTCTCTCTCACCCTAATTAAAACCATTTCACCCCCTGTTCCAAAGACCTGCACTTTACTTTGCTAGCTTGCCCTTTGAACATTCCCTTTAGTGAGGTGATCCAGTTTTGTTGCCCTTCTATTGACTCCATAAGCCAATGGTCTAAAGACATCATTCTATCCATTTGTTTCAAGGATCCCACCATCCAATCTTGAATATAAATAAAAAACCCCCAGAATATTTATAACTAGCCTGAAATCCAAGCCCCAAGAGTTAGCTCAATCAAATCAGTGCCTCGCCAATCGGGAGGTCACAGGGTTAATTCCCGAAAGCTCTTGGGGCCAGGTCAGTAAATATGCCAAGAGGTGTTGATCCCCTTCGGGTGGGGTCCACTTAGTGTTGAACTGTGGACACAGCAGCTACCCAGTGACCACGGATATTTGTGAACCACACGTGGATAAAAAAAAATAAAAAAAAAATAAAAAACACTAGCCTGAAATCCAAGCAAACAAAGATAAATCATATAAGGAGAGCCTCTCTGCGTCTAGGTTGGATAGAACCTATGCTCCAAAGTTGGTTTGTGGTTACCTCGGTCATTTTCTTTCTTCTAATAACTTCTAGAGAAATTTCTGAGTGATAACAAACCCTAATCTTCACCTACAGGCATCAGCACGACTGCCTAACTGAAAACAAGCTCTAGAAGGGGGTCAACGCCACTGTTTCTAAGCATATCATGCTGATCGACACAACTGTTAGAGAAATAAGTGCGCTGAGCGAGGATACAAAGAAAAAATAAAAAATTTCAAAGGCTGAGACCAGACTTGCTACTGTGAATTTCAGACCCAGAGCGGTAAACAAAGCAAAGAAGGCACAACTAAAGGGAAATGGTGAAACTAGAAAAGTTCACACAAAACCATGAAATTTCAAGCAAGCAAACAAAAAGATTGGTTTCCCCAGTGGAGTCACCAATTTGAGGTAAAGTATAATTCTAAGTGCGGACAGAAACAATTCCTCTAGCCCAATAGCGGGTCTAGCCACAAACAAGACATTCTATGGAAGATTTCCTTAGGTTAGAACCAATTAAGAAGGCCTACCTCTTAGTATGCTTATCCCTTTTGGTGGTAACCTTGCTTGCTTGCTCCAACTATCTTTCGTTTCCTTCTTCAAACACCTGAAACAAGTAAACAACAACAAACAACAACCGTGATAATAGACAAATTGTAATTCAACTTACTTAACAAGTCAAGAAGCATTAAGCCATAAACATGTGTGATGACACATTATGTAGGAAATCAATCGATAGTTTCATATGTATTAAATCAAGAAGAGATTACAATCGGTGTCTTGACGTTGTTGTTCTCCTCTGACAAAACTAGGTTCCCACACACTTCCATTAGCATTCCAAGGTAGCCTCCACAATGATAGTTTTAAGGCTCTTCCCTTTAGTCTTCACATTAAACCAAATTCACACTTCTCCCTCACACACAACTAGAGAGCTACAACTATGAATAACTTGTTGATCACTCCAAAAAAAACTTAATGAGCACTAGCACACAAACACCAACCCTAGCCTGTGCTTGGGAAAAGTGGAGGTTTATATAGCTTGAATGGATGGGAGACGGTTCCTCTTCTCATGGGAGAAGGTCTTATATCTTGAGGTAGTTCCATCCTAATAGGGGAAAGGAGCCCAATCTGACCTCCTCAACTCCATCCAGCCTAACCATTTACCAAACTTCCATTACGAAGCTTCTAGAGCTAGAAGTTTCGGCTCCAAATTTAAAAAAACTTTCCAAAAGAGGATCGGCACGACTGGGAAAAGGCTCAATAACTCCAGTTGGCATGAGGGACAATTGTAATCCCTACATATTGATGCGAGGAGGGCATGGGTCATTAGCACCGGTCTTGTAAACTAGGAAAATTAGAATATTTTGGGAAAATGATGCAAAGGGGAATTATTCTGCTCATGAAGAGGGACACAATGGGAGTTTCTTCATGATGGGAAAGCATGAGAGGTTCACTCTAGAGGTCCTCTAGGATCAAGGAATGGGGAGTATAGGGATAGTGAAAAAATGTTGTGTAACACCATCGGCGCAACAAAGGGGGGGCTAGTCATGGAAAGAATATAATACAACCCAACACTGCTCAACTCAGAAATTGTGCAGAGATGATCAGCAGGTTGGCTTTAGTGCAGTTTCTATCACTAGTAGAAGACTCAGAGCTACCTCTAGGAATTGCACAGTTTCTACTGCCAAGCTCCTCGCAGCTGACTACCAATTCCCCTTGGGAATTGCGCAGTTTCTGCTGCCAGTTCCCTCCACCAATTGTGCAGTTTTGACTGCTAGGCTCCCATCCAGTTCCTCCAAAAAACTGTGCAATTTCTCCCCACTGATCCTCCATGCAGCGCACCCTGTTCCTCTAGAAAATTACACAAATTTTGATGTCAAGCCCTTGCTGCCCACTCATTTTGGAAAATGCGCAGATTATGTTTGCCTTGCCTTCCTGTAGACTAGATTGTCCCTCCCATAATTTGCACAGTTTTTCCATCCAACCGAGCCAGACCTCGTGGACAGTCACTATCGACTTGGATTGCCCATCTTCATCAACCAGTGACTCTTGCATAGTTTTCATCAGTGGTGCCTAGAGCCGTCCTCCCACCTCACAACCTTGCTACCTCTCCTAGTCACTTGCATCTGAAATGATCATGTGTCATGGTAGACTAGGAGGTTTTTGGATTTGATGTCGTCTCTTCATGAGTGACTGCAGGTACAGGTACACCAACAAACATGGCGCAGCAACAAATGGGTTGAACGAAGGGAGCACATGCAGAAGGATAGGATCAGCAATGGATGAATGAACGATACATGTGAAGAGAGGTGCTCGCGAATGGATGATCATGAAAATATGTGTTCATGGATGGACGGACGAGCAAACACGCAAGATCTTCTCACAGATGGATGAACAGGCGAACATGCACCTTTTGCAAATAGTTGAGCCTGTCAAGCCTTCCAACATACAAGCAAGGAGAAACATGCAAAAGCAACATCAAGTGAACCAATGAACATCGAAGACTCCATGCACTTTGCAATGCGGAGGTGAAGCTGTGACACATCATGAAGACATCCATCACCCAACAGCACTGCAGCTCGACATGCAGTCCATCAGCAGCACGAATGTACCAGAACTGTCATGTCGAGTCATGTCATGAGTCATGTTGTCCACATCTCCACTGTGGGCCATATTGTCAAATCAATGTAATGTAACGTGGAAGTCCAAGAGACCCACTTGTTGTACAAAGGGTCATGTAAAGTTGAAAAGTCATGGATCTCAAATAGTCATGAGGGTAGTCAATGATGACACAGTCTTGTGTTCTTCCATTCTAAACTCTACACTTGTTTTGAACAAGGATCGATCTATCGATGGAGTTGGTGTTGCACAACCAACATGTGCATGCATTCATGAAGAGCATGATAGGAAGCTTGAACATCTACTGGCAGCAGGGGACCATCCCTGTCTATCCATACCTCCTCCATTTTTTCCTGGAATCCTTGTTGATCCTGCCATCCCTAATTTTTCATGTGTATCTCCGTCCATGGATGCACCCATTGTTGATCTTTCGCAGGACACACCATATGTCAACCCATCATCCAACAATGAAGAGGACCAATCATTCTTTAAAAATCCACTTGATCTTTCATCTGCTCTTTCCAGAAACGTAGAGGATGAAAACCCTTCCTTCTCATCTACCCCTCTATGTGATTCATCAAACCATGAGGATGCCAACCAACATCCTAAATTTTTTGATCTTGGTTGTCGTGATCTCTTCACCTCATCATTCGATCACGATGTTGATTCACTCATTGTTAATCTGTCTAAGCCACTGGTCTACGAAGATCCATCTGTCAACGAAGTCGAAACCCCACAAACTGTCAAGGCACTTCAGCCCGAGTTGATGGTTATGTCAGGCCCTTGCTATCCTGAGGTTGATTTTACTTCTAATCAGGAAATTTTTCAAACACTCAAGGCTCCTCATTACTCATCTGTATGCACTCAAGATCAATCTAACACTCAGATTTTACTTCCTCCACTCGAACTACACGATCCCATCTCTCATGCATTGGAGGAATCTTACACAGCAAGCACACTTGCACAGCGTAAGTGGTCTACCTTTCTCACATTTGCTTTCATATCATGGTAAAGGGAATGCATATACTCAAAGTTTGCACACAGTGTAGCAAAACACTATGGCAAGTCCACAGAGTGCATGACATGCGCTTTCACTCATTTTTGTTCTATGGACGCTTGTAAGCTTGGAGTGTGTTTGTTTTCATTGTTGTATCTTTCACATTTGCTGGTTCGCACAACTAGGTTGCTCACAGACCAAGCCTTCACCAACATGGGTCAACCAATGCGCCAGTGGCTACATTGGAAATATCACTTCACATGATTAGGCCCATGCACCATTAGCTTAGGAGTAGGAGTAGTGTTTGCTTTTAGTTTGCTTGCTTGCATGCTTGTTTGCCTTCTTGCTTTGCATGTTTGTTTGTTTTCTTGCTTGTGTGTTTTCTTACTTGCTTTACTTTTGCTTTTACTTCTGCTTGTGCTTTGCTTTGCTTGCTCTGCTTACTATTTTTGTTTACATTTGTTTTGTTTGCTTGGTGTATTACTATTTTGGTTTCCAGAAATAAGTGCTTCCAACTACTATGTTCTGGATTTTGAATAGAGTATGTGGCTCAAATTTGAAGAGACTTGTGACACAACAACACTTGGCTAGTCTTGTGTTCGTCTTCTCTGTGCTTGGTTATAACCTTCGGCTAATGAAGTATTGAAGGAAAATATGAACCACCTGCAAGGGAAGTTTTGGTCCAACCATGAACCTGTGTCCACACTAGGAATCCCCATGTCTATACTTAGCCTTCTACTATGTGTGTTCAAGTTCATCCAACTAGTAGAAATGGAGAAGGGGAAAATCTAAATGAGAAAACCTATGTCAGAGGTCTCACATGCTTCTTTGAAGGAAAAACCTCTTTTGTTCCTATGCACAGTCCTCTTGAAAAATACAAAGGCGAAAGAAGAGAAAGGCTTCCTGCGCAAAGAGGTGAATCATGCAACTCCACCGGGGTACTGACCAAGCTCGCTAGCAGTGGAACAATGCATGTGTTCCTGCTTGACTCCATCTGGGTACTATCTAGGCCTGCTAGCAGCGGAGCAACACCAGAGATGAAAACTTATACTATGAAAATCTTCAACTCACGAGCTAAACTACCCTTCCCGGATTCGAAACACTACAATCAAGTTGAACTTTTGATTGTGTTTGACTGAGTTGGCAAAAGGTGAACCATGTATGTCCATAGGGTAAGTGGGAAAGTCGAAGTAACCTGCACATCATTTCAATACTCCCCAAAAGACCAAGGCCTTGTGCTATCAATGAACCAAAATAGAGAAGTTGGAGTTCTACCAGTGTGTCGCCACATGTTGTAGCGGCTACAACCACCCTCCAAAATTTTGGCCTACACCCAAATTCGGAGCCTCCCTTGAGAGTTTCACTCAATGGTTGCACACACTTGGGTTCAGTTCATGAGCTCGTGTGAGCCTTCACACCCACCTTGCTTGTTCATTCCACCCAAGCTTTTGCATGTGATGTCAATGTCTTACTTGCAACCATGTTCTGTTCATGCTCAAGGTCTTCACTTCATGTGTACATGTTATGTTCGCTATGAAAACATCTTTTGCACTCACACACAAAGTCACATCCATTGTCGCACAAGTTTCGTCACAGTCGATCAACAATCAATCATGAGTATCGTGCTTTTCGCTTGCACCGTCAGTTAGTCATGTTGAACATGTGTGTCTCGTTGGTTTGATTCGTCTCGTCGTCAAGTCATGAGGGTGTGTGTTTGTAAGATCACATTTGCATCTTTCACTTGTTCACACACTTAGTCATTTTGTTGAAGTTATGATGACCAGACTTCCCTCTAACACAGCCAGACCATCACCCCACTGGTGAGCTCCAGTATTGTAGCAATAATGCTACAACTCCTGGGGCTTCCTGTCTCTTAATTTTATCAACCCGGTAGTTCGTACAAACTTGGAAGCGACGGTGTTGTATGCACAAGTACTAGCTCTTGTCGCAGCTGTCACTTGTTCAGCTGGCACAAGTCCGCTAGGGCTCAAGCCAACTTCTATAGGCTCTCAGAAGAAGCTTGCTAATTGATGGACGAAAGCTATTCTCAAAGGAAAGCTACTTTACTTGACAAAAATGAACTGAAAGCAAATCAAAGCATGTAAACCTAGGAAACCATAATTTGACTAGTCTAACCTCTACAATGCAAAGAATGTGAATAAAACTTCTACCAATGCTGTCATTACCTCTAATAAGTGAAAATGCATGGATCTAAGCTACTTGCATCGTAAAAGACATGTTTTTGTATTTTTCCTTTAAGTGTATGGAATGATTGTGACTTTGTGCTAACTAGGGTTTGGTTGTGCAGATGGGATGGAGAAGGAAGGAAAGCATGGGAAAGGTTGGGGAGGTTAGGAGAGGTCCCTAGGGATCCTTAGCATCCATCCATAGAGGTTCCTCACGTTCAGAAGCTCAGCAACCGAGTGAGTGGCCTCCTACAGGATGTCTGCAGGGGATCCTACAGGATACTCAGAGGTTTCTACAGGATGTCTACAAACTGCTACAGGATGACCTACCGTGGGTGTTTGAAGTGATGGAGGAGTGATGGAATGATAGGGGGAGATGTGTAAGGTAGGACTAAGGCTGGTGATGGCTCAGAAGCTGGAAAATCAGATGAGGGAAGAGTGTATGCAATGGTTTGATGATTGGAAGGATGGAACCAACGAAAGTTGAAGGAGATGGAGCTATGTGGGAAATGAGAGAGTTGGAGGGTAAATGAGTGAGACAGAGGTTAAATAGAACTTGAGGAGATGATGAAGGTGCCCTGCATATTGTTTACAACTGAACCAACAAGGACATGCAAGAAAACAAAGATCTAGTTATGAAACCTATGACCTAGTTACTTTACTCTAATCTGACCTAACAGCAAAGGAAATGAACAGAAGTTTATTTGCAGTGAAACCATGTGAAACAATTATGAAACTAAGTGATTATAAACCTAAACATGCATCCAAACTGATATCAAGTTCTGCAAATGAGATTCAAACACTAATGATTGCATGGTGAAGCAAAGAAAGTGTTTTTGTTGGCAGCAAGGTTACATTGGTCCCAGCTCATGATTCCACTGAAAGGGAGGTGAGATCCAAAGTACTTGATAGCCTTTTTCTGAATATATTCCCTGTGATTAACCTATCAAGCAAATCTGAACATTAAAAACCTTTTCTAATCATCAAAAGCAACCTAAACAACAATGCAACATTTAAATCCAAATAGAAGATTTTATTATGAGAATGCAGCAAAGACACATAAATATAAACAAGGGAGGTACTGGGCGCTTGAGATGGGCCCAACCCCAAGAACTACAGCCTCCCAAGAGAAATTTAGAGCTGGTGCAAAGCTGGATCCATCTTTATTAATCAAGAAATGAAAAGTACATCAAAACTGTCCATAAGGAGAGCTTGAGAATGAGCTGAAAGCAAAGCTAATCCATGGCCTAAAAATCGAACTACAAGCTAGCTAACTAATGGCTAAAACAAAATGACTAACTAGCTACAAAAATGACTACCAACTAGCTAACCCAAAATGAGGCCCCAAGCCTTCTTATTTATACAATTTGAGGACCCAACAGTCCTCCTAAAAGTTAGGGACTTGGCTGTCCAAGACTTGGAGTTAACAGCAGTCCAACTTGACTTGCTTGGCTGCCCATGAGCTGATTGATTCGGTGGCCCTTGAACTCCGAGCTGATGGTGGAGAATTCGAGGTAAGGGCCCATAAATGAGGGGGACACCTTCCTACAAATCCTCTAGCTTGTTCTCCCACGAATTTGGCTGCCAAGTGCTCATTAAGACCTTCAAATTTGTCTCCAAGTTGACCAACAAGGCTACACAAAGCACCCATTAGACTTGTTGGCATAATGACTAACCAAATTCACTCTATTAACATAAAAATAATCAAAAACATGCAATAAACAAATGAGAATGGTGGATTAAGTCAAATTAGGAAGTTGAATGAGCCCAAATAATTGTACATTTTTGGGGCTCATCATCACCCCCCTACTGAAAGTGTTGCTCATCCTCTGAGCAACCAAATCTCTCCCCTTGTCTTTGATGGCCTTGGTGACTTCCTTGGCTAGCATTTCGGCCGATTTCTCCTTTGGCTTCCCGCTTTTCAGACTTTCCTGTAGAAACTGTTCGCTGGCTTCCTGTAGAAACAGTCTCTGTCTTCCTGTAGAAACAGTCTGCTAGCTTTTCTTAGTGAATCCTCAGCCTTGTTATGAGTGCACAAGTTTATGCAATCGTATGGAAGAAATGGTGCCCTCTTCTCTGTCAAAGACAATTTACCAGCATTTTGTGTGAAAGCAAATATACCATCAAACTATCACCTCTCAGCTCCAAAGTAAGACCTTCACAGAAATCACCAAAGATGAACACCTTGCCAACAATTCCTCAAATGCTAAGTTGGACCAGTTAGCAGAATGAAGCCATCACCAAATCACCCCACTTTCAAAGGCTTTGGTAAGCAGGTTATTGTGCTTAAGCATATTAGTAAATTGAATAAGTAGCAATATACGAACACAAGTTGAAAACACCTTCCTCTTTTATAAATTTCACAAACATCAGTGAAATAAGGAGACACAAGACAATCAATTAGAACCAAGCCAAAATAGTGTTTTCAGGACTTCCTGTAGAACTGTCTCAGCATCCTGTAGAGAGGCCTGTGTGTCCAACATTTTCATTCTTTCTCTCTAAGTGGATGTCTTCGGCCTTCCTTGTTCATAGCTGATGGATATTTTTGAAGGAGGCTCCTCCTTTTGTTCCGCTTTCGTGTCCTTAATGACAATTTGCTCCTTTGACAGTGGTTTGGGTTTGCCCACTTTTATTTGTGTGCTCCTTTTTTGCTTCAAAGTACATGAAGGTTTGCCTCTTTCCCTTCCTTTTTGGTCTTGGAGGTGTGCTAATGGTGGCAAGTATGGCTGCTGCCTCCTTTGATAGGATGTCCACCTTCGTCTCTTTGGGTTTTACCTTTTTGGGGCTTCCTGTAGAAGCCTGTTTCTGCAATTTCGGGCTTCCTGTAGAAGCCTGTTTCTGCAATTTTGGGCTTCCTGTAGGGAAAAAAACAGCACCACTATATCCTGCTCGGCTGTGGGTGATTTTCCTTTCAGCTTGGCTGTGGCTATCCTTCATCTTCTCCCCCTTTCTTCTCTTCTTCCTCACGGTTAGAAGGACTGATATCATAGGTGAGGGCTGTTATGTCACTTTCTGCTATCATGTCCTTGAAGGCTTCCCAATTTTCTTTCTAACTGTATGGTGTTCCTGTAACCAGCTTACAGAGGAGCACTTCCATGAGACTTTTTGACCCTTTTTTTCTTTTTCCCTTTTTTTTTGTTGTTTCTGAATCAAAGTCGCGTATATTTCAATATGTATGGTGCAAGCCCTGCAAACAAATCAACAGTCATGTAGAAAACACGAATATGAGCATTTTCTTTGATTGGTGTTGTCCTTGTACGATTGGGCAGATTTGAAGAGACACTGTTTTGAGAGAAGGGTTAAGAAGGGAGCATTCTTAACCCTTGTTTCTGATGCCTGCTGACTGGGTAGAGGGAGCGCACTACTTCAGACCTGCTTTACCCATTTGCTGTGATGCCTCTTATTTCAAGCATTAAAACATATTCTATTAGCAAGTGTTTTTCAAGAAAATTCATGCCTGGTCACCCTCCAATTCACAACAGCTCAATTCACCACTCTTTTGGAGTATATCATACATGGAAGAGTGTTTTCGATCCTACCACTTTCGGGATTCCCAATTTGTCGAAGAAAAATCCAAGCTTTTCTGCTCTAGAAGGCTCTGCTGTTCTTTCCTGTAGAACGTCTTCCTGTAGAAACACCTGTAGAGTGCCCCTACGCCTCTGAGCGAGCTTGATACGTGGGATAATTTTGAAAACAGGTAGAAACCAGTGGAGGATGACTAGTTCATCACTTTTGGAATCGGAGGATGCATACTTCAGTCAAGTGCAAATGGACAACAGGTGGTGTGAGGTTCAGCCGAGCATTTTACATTGCTGCGTGATTCTTGGTGAGGGAGTGAAGTGGCCAGGTGTACGTGGCCACATGCAGACTGCAGTTCTATTTATTAATTGTATGTCTCCTTCTATTTGTTAATCAATTGAAGCCCTATGCACTGAAGTTCAACAAATCTTCCATTAACTGTGTTTTTCAAAATTTTCATGAATGACCATACACGTATGCTGCGTGATTTTTCCTTGAGCGCTAGAGAACTGGGTGTCTTGCTACCTTTCTAACTGAATCTCACCATCTCATCCATTCATGCAATGCTTTAGATTAGATTTATGCAAACAGAGGAACAAGTTTAGTCACGTACCTGCAAGTCGTGCGTGGTTGCTTTGCTGCATGCCTGTGGTTATCTTCATTTGCTGCATGCATGTGTTGATGTAGTTGCATGGTGGCTTGATTGATGATTCATGGTTGTTTTTTCTTGTGCAGGCGTCCTCTGGCCGGATCCAAGCTCCAGACAATTGTTTCCACGTTCAAATCTGCACGTCCAAGCTGCTGTTGCTGCATCTTCACCAAACCAGAACTTGTTTTCGACATTTCTCCCAAACGCCAAAGCGGATCGAGCTGAAACTTGCTGAGCATGTTTCTATCATCATTATGCATCTCCCATAGCAAATTCGTGATCAATGGATGCACGGATTTCAAGAAAAATGGAAAATGGCTGAAGATTTCAGAGGTTGATTTCTCGGAAACCGTGCATCGGAATCGGCTGAAACTGCTTGGGTAGGCTAATATCACCCATGTGCATCTCCCCATGAAACAAGTTTTGAAACGGATGCACGGATATGGAGAAAAGGCAAAAATGGCTGATGGTGATGGAGGCTGATTCCTTGGAAACCGTGTACCGGAATTGCATGAAACAGCTCAGGCCTGTTGTCCTCAACCTTGTACAATTCCCCATAAAACGGTTTGTCAAAAGGATGCATGGTTTTCAAGTTATGGCAAAAACAAATTTGGTTCTATGGATTTTTGCCTCAAGGCTTTTTTGCATGGGATGACAAAATGAATTTTGTTTGTGATGCAGGTATGGAGATGATGGAGGAGGAGTTGGAAGATTGCATGAGGGCTTCTGAACCCTTGAGGAAGCTACCGTGCTTGCCAAACCACTTTTTGAAATGCATGCCTAGTTTCCCACAATTTCTACAGGAAGATCCTGTAGAAGCACAATGAGAAGCACAAGGAGGTGAAAAAAATGATGGATGAAGGCAAGGGATGGACACACAAGTGCTTGTAGGCCTAATCAACAGATTCCCACCATTAGATTCACTTTTGAAATTGGATTTGGCTCGTCCCAAGTTTCTACAGGATGTTTCCTGTAGAAAAACAGAGCTTTCCTGTAGAAGACACAGTTTTGAGGAAAGAAGCATAATGACATGAAAAAAATGATGGAAAAGGGGTGAGGAGTGGAAACATGGATGAGTGTAGGCCTCATGGACATATTCCAAGCCTTCAGGTCCTCTTCGGAGATCAATTTGGCTTTTTTGTAAGCTTCCTATAGAAGATACGAAACTTCCTGTAGAAGGCACAAAAACTCCTTTGACCTTGATTTGAGTGCTCCTCCTGTCATGAAACGTCCTTCTTTAACCTGCAATGTCATTGCTGCAACATGAAATGGAGATTAGCTTTATTTTTCTTTTTCTTTTTCTCTTTTTTTTTTTTGAAAAACAACTAGGGCGCCTCATGGAGGTTTTCACCCTAATTGCCTGCCTTGGGCGCCTCCAAGGGAGGTTTTCACCCAAAGATCTTTTTCTCTTTTCTCTTTTTTTTCAACCCATTGACCGCCTCATGGAGGTTTTCAATCAATGAGCCAACCTAAGGCGCCTCCGAGGAGGTTTTCACCTTAGATTTCTATTTTCCTTTTTCATTTTTTTTTCTTTTTCTTTTTTCTTTTTTTTTTTCTTTTTTTTTTCTTTTTTCTACCCTACCCTACTTGAAAAACAAAATCATTTTCAAGTATAAGAATACTTCCAATGGAGCCATGTGCACATCGAGATTAGAGACAAGATGATGTGAAGGCTCGGAATGCATGCCTTGACAACTATCCAAGTTTCAGAGACAACATGATCTCACTTTGAAAGTACAAAACATAGCTGAGGAAGAGAGTACTGCTGCAACTGAGTGACCTTCTGAAACCACATCTCAATATAGCTTTGATATCCTTGGTTCTTTTGCTGATCTGGATCATTCTTCATGTCACCTTCTATCATGACCTTCTGATCTTCCTCTTTTTGTTGATCTTCCTCTTGAGTACACGGAAGATTTGATGGTAACCATGAGGGATCTCTCTCGATCTCTGATTTAGATCTCTTTTCTTCATCAAGTGCAGCCCATGGTTCTTTGATCTCCTCTTTGGAATCTTCTTTTGCTTTTGGTCCTTCAATGTTGTCAATATAATCTCTGCTTTGCAACACTCTTCCTGAGCTTTGGTGAAGATCATTGGGCTCAAGAGGAGTTGTTTGGATATGTTGTGCCTCAGATTTGCAAGGGGGTTGAGCTGCTCCGTTGCATGGTTTTGGAAATGGAGGTACGGGTAGCTGAGTGGGGGTGTGAATTTGAGATGGAGATGGATGGCATTGTGGTTGGGTAGGCATTTGGGGTTGCCTTGGTGGAGGAGGAGGCGATGGTTGTGGATGAGCAGGTGGTGGAGGAAGATGAGTGGGATGAGAGTTGTACTGGGGCCTCCACTCATGATAAGGTGCATTCCACTGAGGCTGTGGCTGAGCATAAGAGTGAAATGAATGAGCAACTGGTTGGGCATAATATGGATCTGTGAAGGAACAAGGAGGATATGACCAAGGAGGAGGTGTAGACCAGAAAGGATGAGCAGGGGGATCCCAAGAAGGCATGAAAGTGGCTTGATAAGGGTCATAATAGGTCTCGGGTATCCCTTGCATCTCCTGCTGGTAAGATCTAGGTCCATGTGGCCTCCTTTGGTTCATATAATAGAGTGATTCAGTGGCTCCCTTGGCTCTTTGATATGCAGCTTTGATTCTGGGCAAGGAAGGGCACTGATCTGTAGGATGGTATCCTTCACATACAAAACACACTTTTAGGGAGTGCATTGGACATTCGTTCCTAGGATGCTTTTTAAGGCACCTAGGACAAAAAATGACCAAAGCCCTCTTGGCTTCTTCTTGCTTCTTTTGGATCCGCAAGGTATCCAGTTGCATGGCAAGAAACTACCTCATATCGCTCTTGAAATCTTTGATCTGATTTTCAAATTCATCTTTGGACAAGATGTTGCTCCCAACATCTCTGCTTGTAGCCATTTGCTTCAGAGGAATGTTTCTTCTTCTTCTCCCCTAGAGGTTCTTCAGATATGTCTTGATGTCCACCCAGGGGTCCTTTCATCACAGCCATCGAAGAAGAACGTTGGCTGTGTGAAGCAGTGGGGGTGTTGTGCAATCATTTTTCTAACTTATCTCTACTCCTACAAAGCATGAAATAGATTGAACTGCAACTAACTATCTTGCGAAATTGAAATGAAAGCAGGAAAGGACTAATCTATTTTGCTCAAATGAAATTGCAAGAATGAAATGCTAGTCTACACTTGCGGAATTGAAATGCTAATCTACGCTTGCAGAATTGAAATGCGGAATTGAAAGGCTATTCTAGGAAAGCAGGAAATGCTAATCTATGAAAGCAGGAAATGCTAATCTACTTTTGCATAAATGAAATTGCATAATGGAAATGAAATAAACTACGTAGCAGAAGGTTGTAGTAGAAAGTAGAAGAATAGCAACAATCACCAATACTCTGCCGCTTCCCAGGCAACGGTGCCAAAAAGATGGTGAGCTCCAGTATTGTAGCAATAATGCTACAACTCCTGGGGCTTCCTGTCTCTTAATTTTATCAACCCGGTAGTTCGTACAAACTTGGAAGCGACGGTGCTGTATGCACAAGTACTAGCTCTTGTCGCAGCTGTCACTTGGTCAGCTGGCACAAGTCCGCTAGGGCTCAAGCCAACTTCTATAGGCTCTCAGAAGAAGCTTGCTAATTGATGGACGAAAGCTATTCTCAAAGGAAAGCTACTTTACTTGACAAAAATGAACTGAAAGCAAATCAAAGCATGTAAACCTAGGAAACCCTAATTTGACTAGTCTAACCTCTACAATGCAAAGAATGTGAATAAAACTTCTACCAATGCTGTCATTACCTCTAATAAGTGAAAATGCATGGATCTAAGCTACTTGCATCATAAAAGACATGTTTTTGTATTTTTCCTTTAAGTGTATGGAATGATTGTGACTTTGTGCTAACTAGGGTTTGGTTGTGCAGATGGGATGGAGAAGGAAGGAAAGCATGGGAAAGGTTGGGGAGGTTAGGAGAGGTCCCTAGGGATCCTTAGCATCCATCCACAGAGGTTCCTCACGTTCAGAAGCTCAGCAACCGAGTGAGTGGCCTCCTACAGGATGTCTGCAGGGGATCCTACAGGATACTCAGAGGTTTCTACAGGATGTCTACAAACTGCTACAGGATGACCTACCGTGGGTGTTTGAAGTGATGGAGGAGTGATGGAATGATAGGGGGAGATGTGTAAGGTAGGAATAAGGCTGGTGATGGCTCAGAAGCTGGAAAATCAGATGAGGGAAGAGTGTATGCAATGGTTTGATGATTGGAAGGATGGAACCAACGAAAGTTGAAGGAGATGGAGCTATGTGGGAAATGAGAGAGTTGGAGGGTAAATGAGTGAGACAGAGGTTAAATAGAACTTGAGGAGATGATGAAGGTGCCCTGCATATTGTTTACAACTGAACCAACAAGGACATGCAAGAAAACAAAGATCTAGTTATGAAACCTATGACCTAGTTACTTTACTCTAATCTGACCTAACAACAAAGGAAATGAACAGAAGTTTATTTGCAGTGAAACCATGTGAAACAATTATGAAACTAAGTGATTATAAACCTAAACATGCATCCAAACTGATATCAAGTTCTGCAAATGAGATTCAAACACTAATGATTGCATGGTGAAGCAAAGAAAGTGTTTTTGTTGGCAGCAAGGTTACATTGGTCCCAGCTCATGATTCCACTGAAGGGGAGGTGAGATCCAAAGTACTTGATAGCCTTTTTCTGAATATATTCCCTGTGATTAACCTATCAAGCAAATCTGAACATTAAAAACCTTTTCTAATCATCAAAAGCAACCTAAACAACAACGCAACATTTAAATCCAAATAGAAGATTTTATTATGAGAATGCAGCAAAGACACATAAATATAAACAAGGGAGGTACTGGGCGCTTGAGATGGGCCCAACCCCAAGAACTACAGCCTCCCAAGAGAGATTTAGAGCTGGTGCAAAGCTGGATCCATCTTTATTAATCAAGAAATGAAAAGTACATCAAAACTGTCCATAAGGAGAGCTTGAGAATGAGCTGAAAGCAAAGCTAATCCATGGCCTAAAAATCGAACTACAAGCTAGATAACTAATGGCTAAAACAAAATGACTAACTAGCTACAAAAATGACTACCAACTAGCTAACCCAAAATGAGGCCCCAAGCCTTCTTATTTATACAATTTGAGGACCCAACAGTCCTCCTAAAAGTTAGGGACTTGGCTGCCCAAGACTTGGAGTTAACAGCAGTCCAACTTGACTTGCTTGGCTGCCCATTAGCTGATTGATTCGGTGGCCCTTGAACTCCGAGCTGATGGTGGAGAATTCGAGGTAAGGGCCCATAAATGAGGGGGACACCTTCCTACAAATCCTCTAGCTTGTTCTCCCACGAATTTGGCTACCAAGTGCTCATTAAGACCTTCAAATTTGTCTCCAAGTTGACCAACAAGGCTACACAAAGCACCCATTAGACTTGTTGGCATAATGACTAACCAAATTCACTCTATTAACATAAAAATAATCAAAAACATGCAATAAACAAATGAGAATGGTGGATTAAGTCAAATTAGGAAGTTGAATGAGCCCAAATAATTGTACATTGTTGGGGCTCATCACCCACCATCGACTCGATCGACTGTCACTGTTGAGTCCCAAACTTGCATCTTCCCTATACACCTTTTTAGCCTTTTTCCATTTACCTGGACCTCCTAAGCTGTCAAATCATTGCATATTAGTTTAAAAAGAGCATATAAAATGGTTTCCTAACTATGTCTTGTGACTGCTATTTGATCTAGATTTTTGCTCATTCAACTGCGGAATCTTGTCACTTTCCTCAGCCAGCTCAACTTTCCACAACCTTTTTGTTGAAGTCTATGTTACAGGTGTCTACAAGCGAATCTAGCCACATGGGCAAGTTGCAAATGATGTGGACATGGACCGTGTCCTATTGGTTCAGCCGAATCCCTCACAGAAGGTCGTGGTCAAAGATAGTCAAGCGGTGGTCAACCTAAGAGTTTTACGGTGGCAGAACTTTGTTTTTCACCACGTGAAGACTTGCGTGGTCATTCCTAGATCTCAGGAGACTTGTTAACACTTGTGGACTGCTCCATGAACCGAATCTAACAACCACCCTCCTTGGATTTAATCTCCACGGCTACCATAATGCTATATTTCTGGACGTGGTTATTCACGTGTCTTTTTATCAGCGCAGATTTTAGGAAAGTAGTTGTGTCATCCTCTGTTATAAATAAAGCGTTCTCATACGCATATTAGCTAGCTTTTTGAATGTAATTTTGACTGTTTATGAGCCCACAGTGCCGTGACTTTATTCTTATGTTATGACTACATTTTAATACATGAGAAGACACTAATTATAAGCTCAATTCGTGGTTGATTGTTGATTGGCCGAGGTTGTGCAGAGGGCCCCTGTACACACCAAGGTTTTTTTAACTGCTGTATAGTTTCATGCTTTATTTATTTACGTTCCTGATGCCATAATTGTTTACTTGTATATATTGCACTGCTTGTGGTATTCATGTCGATTGATGTCCATAGTTTTTATGCTTTCTAATGCTATTAACTTATCAGTGTCTTTGTTTCAAGTTCTAATAGGCAGCCCGGGCATTTGCACATAGCTTTATAATGACTAATGACATGAAATTATATTGTCCTTCTGCTGATTTATTTTCTTCGTTCTAATTCCAACACTGTTTATTTCTTTCAGTTTTGTTCATTTACTTTTCTGCAAGATAGATATTAGATTACTCATGTCATTTTCAGTTACCTCCTAAAGCCAGAGCGAGTCAAATAGTGAGGGATTGAAGTATGAATGCGTAGTTTGATATTAGTTTATTTTTCTGCAAGTCAGTTATTGAATTGCCCATGTCATTTTCAGTTACCTCCTAAAGCCAGAGCGAGTCAAATGGTGAGGGATTGAAGTATGAATGCGTAGTTTGATATTACTTTCATTTTATGCAAATTAGATATCGGATTGCTCAATTTGTTTATGATTACCTCCTAAAGCCAGAGCGAGTCGAATGGTGAGGGGTCAGAATATGAGTTGATGTAATATGATTTAGTTTACTTTGCTTGCAGTTTTTGAATTTCTTTGATTTCAGTTTCTTTTTATACAGCAACAAGGATACTGGGTTTCATAGTCACTAGCTCACTATTTGGTTTAATTAGAATATTGGTACATTTTTATTTTCTCTTAGGAATTGATTTCACTATTGTAAGTTTTAAAACCTTTTTTTTTTTTAATTTTGAAGTTTGGAAATCATTTTAAAGGTCACCATTGCCTTGAACACTTATATCCATACTTGACTTTTAGAATTTCCATCTCACATTAGGGAATCAACAAAAGATAAACCCAGAAACAAACCAAAAATCAAAAACGACAAAAAGTAAGAAATCGGTTATCTTGCATATATAGTGCACCTCACTTCAGCAGTTTACGACTCCCAGATTGACAATTAATATAGCAATTTAGGACACTCTAAATTGACCAAACAATCACCTAGAATAGCGCAGAAGCACCAAGAAAGTCTTTTCAAGCTACACTACTTGCAAGAATTTCACTCAACCTTCATGCTGGCCACTCGGAGAGTTGGACCCGATAGCCACCCTGGGATTGACTCCCCTCAAAAATTGCACAGAGGTTGCTGACCTTTCCTTCTCTGTTGGCTGAGGAAATTTCGTAGACAGATCCAACAAACACCTAGTGCCCATCCCTATCTCCCTAAAAAAATTGCGCAGTTTTCTCAGTCAGTCCTCCTGACAGTCGACCAGCTGCTCATCCAGGAAATTACGCAGTTTTCATGAGCAAGCCTTCTGCTTCCCAACAGTTCGCTTAGCTTAGAAATTTTGCAGAGATGATCAACAAGCTAGCCTCCCATTCTCAATGTAGTTTCTCTCGCTAGTAGCTCCCAACAACAGACTGACAGTTCCCTCCAAGAATTGTGCAGTTTCTACTACCAAGCTCCTGGAAACTGACTGCCAGTTGCCCTTGGGAATTGCGCAGTTTCTACTGCCAATGACCTAGAATCCAGTTGCCAATTCCCTCCAGCAATTGTGTAGTTTTGGCTTCCAAGCTCGCGGCCAGTTCCTCCAAAAAACTGCTCAATTTCTACCTGCTAATTCTCCATGCAGACCGGCATGTTCCTCCAGAAAATTGCATAAATTTTGTTGTCAAGCCCTTGCTGCCTGCTCATTCTGGAAAATGCACAGATTTTGTCTGCCTTGCCTTCCTGCAGCCTGGATTGTCCCTCCCAAAATTTGTGTAGTTTTTCCTTCTAACTAAGGCAGACCTCATGGACAATCACTGTCAACTTGGATTTCCCATCTTCATCACCCAGTGAATCTTGCACAGTTTTCATCAGTAGTGCCTAGAGCCTTCATCCCGCCTCGCAACCTTGCTGTCTCTCCTGGTCACCTGCATCCAAAATGATCATGTGTCATGGTATACTAGGAGGTTTTTGGATTTGATGTCGTCTCATCATGAGTGACTGCAGGTATAGGCACACCAACAAACATGGCACAGTGACAAATGGGATGAATGAAGGGAGCACATGTAGAAGGACATGTTCACCAATGGATGAATGAATGATACATGTGAAGAGATGTGCTCGTGAATGGATGATCATGCAAAGATGTGTTCGTAGATGGATGGATGAGAAAACATGCAATATGTGCTCATGAAAGGACGAACATGCACCTTTCACGAACAGATGAACCTGTCAAGCCTTCCAACATACAAGCAAGGAGAAACGTGCAAAAGAAACATCAAGCGAACCAACAACCATCGAATACTCCACACACTTTGCCATGCAGAGGTGAAGCTGTGACACACCATGAAGGCATCCATCACCCAGTAGCATTGTAGCTCAACATGCACTCCAGCGGCAACACGAATCTACCACCATTATCATGTCGATTCATGTCATGAGTCATGTTGTCCACATCTCCACTATGGGCCATGTTGTCAAATAAATGTAATGTAATGTGGAAATCCAAGAGACCCACTTGTTGTAAAAAGAGTCATGTAAAGTCGAAAATTCATGGAAGTCAAACAACCATGAGGTATTCGAACAGCCACAAGGGTGAGTTTCAGCCTTGGCTATAAATACCCCCTCATTTGAACATGCAAGGGACTTTTCACCTCAGCTCCTCCCACATAGCCAAGAGAGTCTCTAATCTTTCCTTGGAGGAGTAAGCAGTGGCTCCAATGCCCCTCATGCAGGGTTAGTGATGTATGGTGTAACAATGTGTCTTGGAACTTTTGCTTAATTCAGAAGGCTGCTAATAGGACAACACGTTTTCACACATGTATTGTAACTGTTGTAAGACTAATCTTTAACACTTTTGATGCATGTTTCTCTAAACTGTGTTTTACATTTGAACTATTTCACTTGTTGTAATACATAATCTATTAATGGAAATTTGTTGTATATGTTGTTAACGTTGTCTCGCCTGTGTAGACTACTCTCCTGGACATCAGACAGACCTTTCACATAAAACTTACTGTAAAAACCCATTGCACTCATGTGGACTAATCCACTGAGTGTTACATGTTATCTTCCCTTGTGTGTTGTGACTGTCACATCCGTGTGGACTACTCCGCTAGAAGTTATGTGTGTCCTATTGTGTTGTGTGTTCCTAGCATCATTGGGACTACTTCCAATCAACCTGGAACTCACCCTCACCCTCTCCCTCGACTATGAAAGAACCATTGACACAAGAGACACTTACAATCTCCAGGCACGCAAAACTCACTTCTCACAAGACAAAGCATACCACTCGCCTGTGCGGACAAGAAAGAGTTGAGGAAAATCTTTAAGATAATGGCAACCGGGCCATCGTACCGGATGGGAGTCCCACACCAAATGGTGTGAGGTCTAGTTGGGACTTCATACCAAGGAGATCCTGTGATGTTGGCAGGTCTAGCACCGTCAACACCTCCCTTGCCACATCAGCAAGTCCTCCATGTGTACCACAAACTGGCACACATGGTGGTGCCAAGTCACACTCCACACCAGTGTGTTCTTACCCTCGACAATGCACTTATGCCATCATAACCAAACCTAGGAAGGGCACAACAAAGCTCGACGCCAAGTAGAAGGCATGGCCCTCATTAATTGATAAAATGATCCTTCGTGTAAAGAAACAAAATTATGTTATATGAATTTTTAGTGGCCCCACACTAATCATCTCCACCCTATCTCCATGTCATCATGTCATCACATCACAACGTTGGGGAACAATGGATGTTCCTACCAAAATTAAACGCGACACGATATTAACACAAATCCCATATTAAATTTTAATTAGCTAGTTAGGCCCTGTGATTAAAAAAATTAAGGATTGGTCTGTGATTAACTAAATCCACGACTTCCTCTATGTTTAGTGAATATTTTAGAAGTCCTTTTATGAATTGAATAGGGCTTATTCAAACTAATTATGGACCTGCTACTCTACAAACTCAAGCTAAAAGGTATTGGAGAATTTTGTGGCTTTGAGAAGCCCTTATTGATCTCGAACATTGCTCAGTACTATTATTGCAACTAAATTGAATCCTTCATTCCGACATGAGCATTCAAGAATAAAATGCAACCTCAATAACGGAATTATCGTTGTTAGCATGCCTCCAACAAGAACATAACTCGATAATACCATAACCTAGACTTCATGGTAACTAATACTTTTTAAGTCAATGGCCCTCATTCATCCATGAAATTGATGAACGATTGTTGAGTCGGGAATTCTAAAGGCCATATCTCAAGTTCCAGAAAACCAAATTAGGCTCAAGAGTGCTCATTCGAAAGCTAAAATCGAGGAGAATAATCTGGTAATGATTATTTGGTCAAATATGCAATTTAAATGCTTAAAAATTGATCTAAAAAAGGGCCACGAAAGTGCACCAAATTGAGACCACTAAATTTATTTTTATAAATGAAAATGTATGGAAAAAAGTTTTGTTCTTTGAATATCATTGAAATGTTGTCTAATAGTTAGAAATGCAATAGTAAATGAAGCATGAGACAACATAAAACAATTTGGCCTTGATTTAGGAATTTGTTTTTAATTTACAGGAATTTGGGTTTCTTTGAATAATTAGATTTGAATGTTTTTTAGATCTTATTTTTAATAATAACTTCTAGTTTTAATATGGTTTTTAATGATAATTTTTGTGGATATTTTTGCAACGAAATTGAAGGCTCAAGACCAAAAGAATGCTATTTCTTTCTAAAGGTAGCTACCAAATGGTTTCTCAGGATTCAAGATTGGAATCGCAAGCTTTAGATGAAATCCTCCAACTCAAGGAAAAATATCACAATAAGTTTGTAGTTCCATTTTTAATTTTATTTGTTGAACATGTCATAAGGGGAGAATTAAATTGTATCATTATTTAAATAGGTATATGGAATGAAGAATGGGCAAGGTTCCATTTTGAATTATAGAGAAAACTTACATTGTTGTGGAGTCAATTATTAGAGGAAATTGTGAACTTGCATGACCATATTAGAGGGGAGATATTAAGCAAGGGGGAAACTTATGTTATCATAGTTGATCCTTGAAAAATATTATACCCTAAGGCTTGAAGCCATATTCAAGTTTTGTGCACTGCTGTCAGAGTTAAAAAACTGGTGTAAAGCCTTAAAAAATCTATTTTGTAATCAATATGACTTTTGCTGCTTAGATTTGGCTATGAATGAAGGATGCCTTTCAATTTTGATTTGTTTTTTCTGTTCCAAATAAGTGTTTATTGTATGATTTTAGCATTATTTTTAATTTCATGTCAATTTATGTTTGTTTAAAATCAATGAAGAGTTACCTTTTCATGGTTGGTCAGATTTAGATCATAATTAAATCATGAATTCAAGTAGACTTGTATGTCATTACTTATAACTATTTATGTAGTCAATTACATGCTTATTTTTGACCCCATCACTTTTGCATCATATGAACTACTTCCGATACAATAATTCATCTTAATCTTGAATTCATTTATTAATATTTGAATCTAAGCATGTGTTTTTTATTTATTTTGGTAACTACTTATTCATTTAACTACATATGCACATGTGTGTTCAATTTTTATGAGTAATATGAACTATTCCTATGATTTGTTGACTCATCTTAATCATAGATTCAATTCTAGTCCTTTTACCTTGCTCTTGGTTAAAATTTGCATTGTTCTCTCTCGATCAAGGTAGGTTAGAAGAGTTAGTCTTAGGTTAGCAATATGATATATCTTTCTATCATTTGCATATTAGTTGAGGTTGCCTTTAGATTTAAGTAATCATATTAGAAAGTCTCCTTTTGAGGAGCACTTCATTCAATGGAAACTTGGCCCACATACCAGTCAGAATCACCATCCTAAACGAATAAAGGTATAATTGAGGATTTGACTAGGTGATCTCCCTAATGTTGGATTAGTCAGTTCTAGACATCAACATAATAAGAGTGAATCCTTCTACATATTTGTCCTCGCCTTCAATATTGTCTCTGGATTGTTGGTTGAAGGTACATTCCTAAAATAAGTGGCTATGTTCAGGGCATTTGTGGAATCAGAAAGGGACGTGCTCATAGTGGAGGGTTTGTGGCCATTCATTATGTTTGAAGGATATTTTTGTAGTAGCTAGGAGGGCTTGGGAAACATTGACATGAACAAAATTGTGAGCATGAGAAGTGTACCTACCTAGCCTTGTATCCTTTGAAGATTTGACACATGACCTAATTTATTGCCAATGCATGTCAAAGTTTCCTTGTCCTAGAAATCCAGTAGAAAGTAGTAGAGTCTTATATAGATAGTGTATGTTGAGAAATATTCCTTGTATGGATCAAACCCTCCACCTAACACAGAATGTATATTCAATTAAATTAGAAAAAGTACAAGCCTACTTCAAAAATGTCCTCTCTATCTTTTACACAAGATAAAATTGTAGTGAAAAAAAATGTTGCACCTTGTGTGATGTTGACGACTCCTTTCAACATCAACCTACCATTTTAGCATTGTTGTTGAGGGTCACATCCCTAAAAATTTGCAAATTATATCATGTCATATCATGTATTGGATTCTTCCTCCAACATGTCCCAAGGTGAATACTTAGCTTGTAATGACATGTGAGTAGTTTAGACATCCTCCCACATTTTTCTTGAATTTCAAGTCTAACTATTGTGGCCAGACATGCTCTTGGGGGCTTCATTGGGGGAGAGATACCATACCATGTGCATTCATATTAAGGGATAAATATTGAGGAAAAATTGACATAATATATTGAGCATATAATAGGTGTTAAAATGTTTTTATATTGGTAGGAATAAAAATGGAGCTCAAAGTTAATGAAAAAATTGATACCTACAATGTCTAGTGACAGTAGTGGATTTTTAAATTGGGAAGTGTATTGGGTTCGTATTGGTAGGGGATTAAATAATGTGATTTTTAGATGTATTTTACAATATGTAGTCAAATTAAGGGTATTGTTTAGTATGCCACTAACACACATGCTATGTCAGAGGTTCATTGAGTGAAGCCCCCATGGATAGGCTCCTTTCTTACTAGCACATTGGCAGAGGTTTTAATGATCTTACCTTTTGAAATTTTAGCAAAATTGTGACCCGTATCCACTTGAGAACTATTGAGAACATCCTTGGAGAGAGAGCGAGGGGGACAAACCCCCTCAATCATCAAGTACATGGTGCCTCCCCATGCAATGGGTTGGCTAACATAAGACAAATGAAACCCTAAATGTGAGCAAATGACCTAATCATTAGAGATCATTTTCCCTTATTCTCCATCCTATTTTAAAATTTCTACTAAATCCTTAACAAAACATTGGTTGATAATAATGTTTAAGTTACTTCAATACTTATTTTTTTCTAAACTCAATGGTATAACAATATTGATTCATTTATATAATGATATAAGAATAATGATGGTTACTCCTTTAGCGTATATGTCTAGGAATCTTCTCAATATCCATTCTATATTATTCTCATGTATTCTAAAGATATCCTTACTCCTGCTAATCCATATTTTATTTCCATGATTCCATCAAAATTGAATTTATGCCACCCTTCTCTGGGATGTTCTCAACTTGTCACCTTTTAGATATTGGACCTTTTTATAGGCCTTGGATGGATTATCAAACAATAATAAGCTCTTTCTTGAGGATTTCATGATCTTGTAATATGTTTCCTTCTGAATTTAAGAATGAGATTAATATGTAGGTATTTCTTTGATATTTGTCTAAACAATATTCAAGCTCAGGATTTCTTCCATAAATATTCTTCTATTGTGAGATTTGCCAAGGGGATAATAAAATATAGTGTAATGATCCCTTAACATTATGGTATCATGGATTTCTATGTACCTTTTACAAATGTGGTGAAAACGGAGTTGATATCCCAACCATCAATAAATAACATACCACTAAATTTATGCATTCCTGACATGCTTTGAGTATTCACACCTCATTAATATATGGGTACTATTTTATTGTGCTTTAACATAAAACTACATTATATATAACATTTTAACTAGTGTTATATTAATATCTTAGTATGCCCTAGTTTAATTGTTTTATGTTTTGGAATTTTGTTAGGCATATTTTTTGGTCAAATTTGCCTGAAATATGATATGAATTTGTTGGAATCACATGTCTGTCTGTGAACTCTACACAATCAAGTGCCCCATGGATTTTTAAGGCGTTGAATCTATTTATGCATTCAAAAATGAATTTTAAGCAACAAAAAAATAGGATTTGACCAAAAATTGTTCGCGAGATTCCAAGAAACAACTCCAAAATGTAGAAGAGTTAGACAATACCTTTTAGTATTATAGGTTGTTAGCATGTGGAATATATATGGTAAGGATTGTTACTACAAGGATATGATGTCTTATAAAGTTATTGGTACATGGAATATATTTATTAAAGGCATAAAGCTTATAAATTTTTTAAGGATATTCATAATGTTTAATAATAGAAGTTTTGTAAGGAATATTCATAAGGGATATTAGTATGGGCCCATGGTGTTATAAGAACTATGAAGCTTATTAACATACATATAATATCATTTGTATGAGGATCAAAGGTTTAATAAGGGCTACGAGCTTAGAGACCATATGGGTGATTAGGATTATAAAAGTTATTAATATAGGGACAATAAGGTTAATAAGGGTTGTTGATAGATAGAACATAGTAGTTACAAGGATTATAGGGTTTATTCACCTGAGGTTCATAGAGATTGGAGGCATCATAGATGTTAATAGCACATGAACCATAAAAATTCTACTTGAGTTATAGGGGCTATCTATGAAAGGACTAACTAGGTTACATGGGTTGAATGTGTTATTAACATAGGGACCATATGGATATTAACACATGGATCCCAAGGGTTCTAAAGGATCACAATATCAACATTGTATGTTATTTTCCATTAATGAGCATATTTCTGAGGATTTCTACATGAAATCCAACAAAATATTAGTGGAATCACAAATTTGAATTGTTAAATTATTTGTACAATGAGTGCCCCGAGGTTTTTTAGAGCTTTGATTTTGTTTATGCATTCAAATAATGAAAAATATCGATATCACCAAGAATTGCATGTCCAAATTATGAGGAAAAGTAAAAGCATAGAAAAATTAGACTTTCCCTTATAAAAATCATTAACATGAAGTCCAATATAATTTTTAGTATTAGGACCAAAGAGATTATATGGTTACTAGTAAAAGGTCATATGAGTTATTAACATGAAGAATATAAATTATTAACACATAGATCATAAAATTTATAAAAATAAATAAAATTTATTTCTACATTAACCATATAAATTATCAACATAAAAATGTTAAAAATTATTTTTAAAAGCATAATAAGAATTAAAATTATAAAAATAACAAATAAATAGCAAGTATCAACTTTAATATGATATCCCAAAGCAAAGATTACCAACAGTCACAACTATCTATCAACTATGATGCGATGTGATATAATTATGTCAATAGGAATTTTATTGTGAGGTTCTTGTTAGTGACACTGTTGAGATTTGTCATCCTCAATAGTTGTCCATAATCTCAACAGTGTCACCCCATTCAACTCTCTCCATCACGTTTTCCCAGAGCCACAAATTCTCATCAATGTCGTCATATCTTCGGGGCCATGGACAATGGTGAAGCCTTTTATTTTGAGGGTGTGTGCAAGCGTACAGGTGCTTCCACTAGAAGGTCGATATTGGAATCCCATCCCTTTTTTGATCATGGAAGTTATCTTAAATTTTACACTTTCCCTTCACCAAACCCTCCACGAACATCTAAAGGCATTCAACATTGCCAAAGACTAATTCTCCAGGAAATTTTAGATGATGAAGATGGTTATTCTCCAAATACAAAACAACGATTCCAAGACACCTACTGGCCAATAATTTCATGTGACCTTCATTCCACATGATCTTCTACTCCATCCTTAGCAAATGTCACAAAAACAAAGCCTTCATGTCCTGACCTCCTTAAATCCTTTGGCACATAAACATCTACAATAGTGCTAAAATTATTGAAATGTCGGCGAAGATGTCCAACTGTTGCCTCCTGTAAAAGCCTTCCAATAAAAAATTCTTGCCCATGCCTCATGGTGGTAGGCCAGAAAAACCTCTTGAACCATACCTTGCACCATGATCAGCCATGCCATAGGAGGACCTTCCAATCACACCACTAGTTCCATGTAGGGGCCATGAGTTTCCACTCCCATAGCCACTTCCTATTTCTAATGGATGATCATCTTTGAGTCCTGAGCTTGGATGGTCGTATGGTGTAGCAGAGCTCAATGACCCATACCGGGTCGCAGCATTGGTATATGAATTATATGCACCATACCCACTGGAAACTAGTTTTTCCCACTGCTTTGTTGGTTCCTCCTTTGTTGTTGCTTGATACACTGCAATAGTAGCTCCACCCAACTTATGCGTTTCTGACATCAAATCGTCTAGAGGTTCTGATTTTTTTTTGGGCACAACCCAACTTGGCCATATTTTGGGCAAGGAATCTGAATGTTGTGGGTAGAGTGCGCAGTAGAAAGGATGTCACGAACTGTGAAGTGGACCATGCAGTAGAGTAGTGGAGCACAATGAGGACCCCATAGAAAACTCACTGCGCAGTATAGGGGATTCACAGTGAAGCCCCTCCCCTTTTGTAAAAGCATATAATATCATAAAACTTGAATTATTTTGGGCTATAGTCCCTTGTATTTTGGAAATCATGGTATTGGGTCCATGGTAATGTAGCGATGTAATCCCTCAATGTAATAGTATATATAGGGATGAATAATAAATAAGGAAGGCATGAATCAATTGGATCCAGATCTATGTTTATGGTTGTATTTTTGTGATCTGTACTTCGGAGAAAGGGGAAAGGCTCCACAGCTGAGTGTGTGGAGGTCTGGGTCTACAGCTTAGTGCGCAAACAACCTGTAGTTGTGTGTGTCTGGTGAAGAACTATTTGTTGTACCAAATTATCTATTATAAGCAACAGTTCTTGTGGACATAGTCCCACATTAGGATGAACCACGGTAAAATATGTGTCTTCATGTGTTGATTTTCTTATTATCTGCACTTTATTTCAGTACTGTGAAGTTTATGGATGTTTATGATATGTTTAAGTGATGAATGTAGTGTTGCGAAGTAATATATAAGTGAGAAGTAGTTCATGAATGTGAAGTATTTTATAAGTGTTAAAGAATAAGAAAATACAACATTACCACATTGTAGTATCCCTTAAGGTCATAGAAACCTAGTTCTGCAACCTCCCATAGTCACTTTGGGTGAGACTGCAACTTGCTTGCACATCGTTGCCGAAAGGGCCAATGATTGAGGGTTTTGCTGGTGCACCATAAAGAATCGAACCTGGGTCAGCCCAACCTAAGCTAACAAATGGTTCCATTGTTGGGATGTGGATATGTTTGAGGGTTATGTTTATTGGCATCCGTCGAAGAAATAAATTCAAGATTGGGTAGAACAAAAGGAACGAGAATTTGCAGAATAAGAAAATAGAAGCTCTCATCCGTCAAATGAAAGGTGGTTGGAGAAGTATATTTTTGAAGATCAATACGAAATCTTCTTCAGTTCATTCCATGTGGAGATATGAGTGCATATCAAGGTTGACCGAGAGAAAGGATTGTTTTAAAGGAGACGAACCTAAGGAATCGACTCCTGAACTAATATAGCTACTCAAGAAAACTGACAATAGGATCTCAAGAAATGTTGATTTTTAGATTGATGGCATATTGGAAGGATTCATTACTGAGTTCACAGTAGACTTGAGTGTGTCCTATAGTGAAGCAGAACGAAATTTTTTCAAAGGACCACGAGGTAAGTTCTTGAGATCTTTAAAACTTTGGATTAAGATGATTTTGTGTGAAAAGGGAATTTTATGAGTGCAGTCAAATTATTAGTTACTTATGTTTGGGAGAAGATCTAAAGAAGAAACTAGAACAACGTGAAGTGGAAAAAGATATATATTAGACACTAGGAAAAGATCTCATGGCCAAGATCTAAAGAATTTTATAGAAACTGAGTATAGCCCTCTTTTAAGTTAATCTAGAAGTGAAGAAAACCACCCCGAGAACCCTGAAGTAACTCCGCAACATTCACCCTTCCAGCCTGAAATTTTGCCGAAGCTAGAAGCAAGTAGTAATCAGGGTGATTTCGGGTTCCCCTTCCCCCCTACCCCTCACCCCCCTCCCCTTACGAATCCCCCTCTCCCTCTGTGAAGAACTATGGTCGATGATATTAAGCTACCTATCTTTAAAGGGACTAGATCAGAAGATCCTGAGTAGTTCTAGTTCTTATGTGAAGCAATATGGACAACAAAGTAGGTCCATGACGAAAATATAATGAAAATTTAGCTTTTCATGACATTCCAAGATAGAGTGTTGACATGGTACATGAAGTATTCAACCAATCAGATCAGATCATTTGCAGACATTAAAACAACGCTAGTAAAATAATTTAAGACGTTGAAATCTAAGTTGTAGGGTATCATAGAATTAAAATAAATAAAACAAAAGCCTATTGAGTATGTTTGGGAATTTGACCAAATACTCAAGATATTATTGGATCATGTGAGCTTCGATATAGCTCCACGTCAACATAAAAAATGGTTTATAGCTCCGTTAATTCCACATATAAGATTTCCTTTGTCACAACCGAAGATAGAAACTCAAGCCAAAGATTTATAACTTGCAACGAAATTAGAAGCTTTGCCTATAGGGGATACCAATGTAGGTATGCAGCAGATCTAGAGCCAGCTGGAAAATTTGACTCTGCAGATACAAGATATGAAGAAAAGTAAGGAAGTAAGAGACAAAGTGTGGTGTACAAAGTGTAAATAAAAAGGCCATTCTAAAGAGCAATGCCCTCTCTTCATAAAATACATGGCTATTGGAGGACCAAACCCTTTGAACATTGGATCTAGCTTATGGTGTGAGATATGTAAAACTAGAGGTGAACATCACTCAAAAGATTTCTACTTATTGCAGAAGTATGTCCAGACTCCAAGAAACTTATATTGCAAATTTTGCAAATCAGTAAGGTATGATGAGAACAATTGTCAAGCTTGTGAATTGATGATGGAATGCAATATTTATGCCTATATAATGAAATCTAAAGAACATGGAAAACACAGTGGTCGAGGTGGTTATCAAGGCCGAGGTCGAGGTTTTGTTGATGTGGCGAGTCTGGTCGAGGACGAGGACAAATTATCTGCTATAATTGCAGCCAAGCAGGTCACTTTTCAAGAGATTGCCAGAATCCTACCACGACATGTAAGTATTGCATAGATTTTGATCATGTAATTGAATATTGTCCTATAATTATAGCAAATATGCAAGAAAAAAGGAACCATCAATCGACACAAAACAATAAGATGATGACTACTAAAAGAAGAATTGATGAACCTCGCATAAGTATTGTTGTGAGAATTGGAGCAGCAACTGGAAATGATAAAGAAGATGGAAAGAAAGAAATTGAGCATGCATGGGTTAGAAAGACTACTGAAAAATCCTCGGTGTTTGATATTCAAAAGGGAAAATAAGTCTTTATGGAAGTGAAGCGAAGCTTTATGGATGTAGAAACTTCGACATCTAGCACACAACAGAATCACAAGAATAGTTGCGGTGTATCATCTTCGACATAAGGCCAAGCTCTGACAATATAGGAATAGGATGCATCATATAAAGTAGATAATTTAAAATATTTTCTTCAAACTTGTATGAAATTTTTGTGAGATCAAAGAGTTGTAGAAGGACTTCAGGAATTGATAAATTCCTGTGAATCTAAAGAAGTACCATGGAGTGACACAGACAAAAGAGAAGTGGAAAGGAAATGAGGCTTAATGCAAAAATAGGAGAATATGACATGAACCAAGTTATTTTAGATCTGGGATCTGAAGCTAATGTTCTAACAAAACAAACATGGGAGTTAATGGGTAAACTGAAGTTGCAATGATCACCTATCCAGCTAACAATGGTGAATCAAAAAAATATTGTTCCTATAGGAAGATTATCAAACATTACAGTGGACATTGAAGGGGTGCGTACTACCACTGATTTTGAAGTGATAGAAGTTGTGGATGATAGTAACCCCTATCCTACATTACTTGGATTGGATTGGGAATTTTCCAACATGGCTATAATCAACTTAAAAAAGAGGAAAATGATATTTGAAAGCAACAATATGAGAATGATTGTTCCCTTGGATCCATCAGAAGGTTTAAGGTATACTAAATCAGTTAAAGAGGAGTACAAAACAGCTGATATAGATAACATCTATCAGATGACAACAAAATAACAAGACTGTGTTAACCCTATTGAAGGCAAGTTGAGTTGGGAGCATGACAATTCGTGTGCTTCAGATTCAGAAGAAGAATTGGAAAATTGGAAAAACAGGTTACATGAAGTATCTACGAGGCGATGTGCAAGAGTTACTAAAGCAGTTTGATGTATGACAGCTGGGGTATGTGACCTACCCTTTTATGATGGTTTGGGTGATATAAATACTCTTCGTGAAGAATATGAAGAATAGGTACCAGAGTTTCAAATATTTTCATCTCTGGATATAGCCCTAAGAGCTACTCTTGCTAGATGGTGGGGTACACATAAGAAGAATATAGGAAATTGGAAAGAATGTCGAAGGTTGATATGGATAAGGTTTGATTAGGTAGAAACAGAGTTAGTAGATAAATATGATGGTCAAGTTGATCCTAGAGAGAACATCTAGCTTTGCATGACAACATGGAAGGAGATTCCATGGGAAGAATGGGTGCATAAGTTCATCCATACATTGGAGACAATTCCTCAAAACTGGTATCTGGAAACAAAACTTCGACATGTTACTGTGAACCGAGAAGATATGGTTGATGGGTTTATATTGAAATTTAGTTTTTAATATTATTATCCATATATAGATTCGGCCCTTCAGATAGTTAAAAAGACGATTTTTTAGAATGAAATTCCACTCACTTGGCAGCCTAAGATGAAATGCTACAACATCACTGCAGAAGAAGATGAAGACCCTTGCAATATTGACATACAAGAATCTGAAGGCTATCCTGAAGTGAATGGACCTGAGCTAGAAATGTTGGATATAAAAAATCCATTGAATAAAAAGAAGGTGAATATAGGATCAGAAGAGGAGCTAAAGTTTACAATGATAGGAGATTATTGGGATGAAGAAACAGTTAGAAAAGTGACAGATATTTTGCATGAATACTAGAATTTATTTCCCACTAAGTTTTTAGATACGAAGGGCATAGTAGGACATATAGGAGTTATGAATAATCCTCTAAAGCCTGATGTGAAGCCAGTTAATAAAAGGCCTTATAAACTGAATCCAAAACACAAAGAAAAAATGAAGAGAGAACTTGACAAAGTGATAGCAGCTGGAATCATTGAACCTATGGAAGAATCAAAGTGGGTAAGTCCTATGGTGGTACAAGAAAAAAAAACACAAGGAGAAATCAAGATTTGTGTTGACCTAAGGAAGTTAAATAATGCATGTCTACATGATCCATTCCCTACTCCTTTCACTGATGAAGTATTCGACAATGTAGGAGGTCAGGAAGCCTATTCATTTATAGATGGATTTTCATGATACCATCATATTAGAATTGCACTAGAGGATTGACATAAGACCACCTTTGCTACAGAATGGGGTTCATATCAGTATACAATGATGCCTTTTGGACTAAAGAATGCCCCTACCATATTTTCAAGAGTGGTGGTTACATCTTTCAAAGAATATATTCAAATGTTTTTAGAAGTATACTTCGATGATTGTATAGTATTTGGGTTATTGAAGAAACATGTGGCGAGCTTAAGACCGATGCTCAACACATGCAGGTAGTATAAGATTTCTCTAAATATCAAAAGGTGCATATTTTGTGTACCTTTTGGTATATTGTTGGGATATATTGTTTGCAAGAAAGGATTGATGGTGGATCCTGTGAAGATTGTTATTATTGTGAATTTACCTCCACCAAAGATAGTGAGACAGCTTCGCACCACATTGGGACATATAAGATATTACAGAAAATTTATCAAAGGATATGCACAGATCACTACGCCTATGGAAAAATTGTTGAAGAAAGATGTAACATTCCCATGGAATGAAGAATGTCAAAAGAGCCTCGACACACTAAAAGAAAATATGGTAACTGCTCCAATACTGGTATTCCCATATTGGAATAAGGAATTTCATGTTCATGTGGATGCTTCATGCATAGCTTTAGGAGTGGTATCAGCACAACTTGGTGCAGGAGAAATCGATCATCCTGTAGCTTTTACAAGTAGGAAACTATCTAAAGTAGAGAAGAACTATAAAACTACAGAAAGGAAAGGACTGGCTATGGTATATGCTTTACAGAATTTTAGAGATTATTTGTTGTGATCACATTTCAAGATGTTCACAGATCACTTTGCACTAAAGTATTTGGTCAATAAGCCTATTTTAGGAGGAAAAATTTGCAAATGGCTATTATTATTTCAGGAATATGAATTTGAAGTTGTTGTTAATCCAGGAAAACTAAATGTTGGACCTGATCATTTGTCAAGATTGGAAATAGGAGAAGAACCAACAAATATAGAGGATAATATTCCTATTGTGTAGTTGTTTGCGATCAGAATAGTTGATGATCACTTCGTTAATATTATTTAGTTCTTAACCAAAGGATGGCTCCTTCAGGATACGCAACAAAAGAAATAATTGGTGGTTAAGGCAACAAATTTTTCACTAATAGCAGGACATTTGTATAAGATGGGACCAGATGAAATACTACGCAGGTATGTTCCTGAGCACAAAAGACAAATAATTTTAACAGAAGCTCATAGTGGCGCAGCTGGTGGACATTATGCAGGGAAAGCTCTTGCGCAAAAAAATTTAAGACCAGGATTAAGGTGGCCTACACTACACAAAGATACAAAGGATTACTATCGAGATTGTGATGTCTGCTAAAGAACATGAAAAACTTCAGGAAGAGATGAAATGTCACTAGTGCCACAAGTAACATTACAGCCTTTTGATAAATGGGCTATTGATTTTGTTGGACCTATCAATCCACTAGGAAAAAGGACTAGTGCAAGGTATATAATTACTGCAACTGATTTTTTGACAAGGTGGGCCGAAGCACAACCAATGAAGGATTGCAGCGTAGAAATTGTTGCAAAGTTTATCTTTGAATACATATTGTCCAGATTTGGGTGTCCAAAGATATTGATAAGTGACCAAGGGTCACATTTCTTGAATAAGACCATTGGAGCATTCACTGAGGAATTTCAAGTTTACCACCAAAAGAGCACTCCTTTTCATCCTCAAGAAAATGGAATTATGGAAGCGTTCAATAAAATTTTGGAGAATGCACTGACCAAGGTATGTAATGTAAACAGGGATGACTGGATCTTATGATTCAAGTAGTATTATGGGCTTATAGGGCTACATGTAAAAAGTTGACAGGTCATACACGCTTTAGGTTGGTTTATGGGTAAGAAGTTGTGATGCCCATGGAATACATTGTCCCTAACCTAAGAATTGTAGACTTTACAAATATGGAAGACCCCAACATAATGGAAGAAAGGATGTCGCAGTTACTTGCTCTGGAAGAAGACAGGTTTATAGCAGGATTTCATCAACAAGTACAAAAAGTGAGAGAAAAGGTTTGGCATGAAAGACACATTAAGCAAAAGAAGTTTCAAGTAGGAGACCTCGTTCTCCTCTATGACAGTAAATTTGTGAAATTTCCATGTAAATTCAAAACACACTGGTTAGGCCCATATGTTATTAAGTATATTACTAATGGAGGCACAATGCAGTTAGTGAAGTTAAATGGAGAATTAATTTAGGGAAAAGTAAATGGTAGTAGGTTGAAGTTGTACAGGGACAACCCTACCCCTATAGCTTCTCCCTAAAGAAGAAAGAAGGAAAGTATTAGTGTCACATGTAGTTGAAAGTGGGCATTGGACTATAAACTACGTTGCAGAAAGAGCTTCAACGAAGAAAGTACTTCGCTACAGTCGGGAATATGTCGAAGTTCGCAGGAAGCCATAGCATAAGACAGAGGTATGCTACAATAGGGAATGTGTCGTAGTTCATCGGGAAAGTAGAAATATGACCGTTAAAAGGGAAAAGATGCACGAAGTTGCTTTTAAGACAACATATTGGTAGAATTTAAGGATAGATATGCATTTAATGACGAAATATGAACAAAATCAGGACAAAATCAAATCTAATGATGAGGTTTGAAGGCTAGAATTGTTATAAATAGTTGACTCTCACTCAGATTAAGAACTTTGTTGAATCAAGAGCTCGAGTGATTAATAGTGCGAAGAAGTTGCAGGAGACTTCGTTGTGTATGTCATTTGAGCGATCTTGGGAGGAGATTGTGCAGAATTTTCGTGAGAAGGGATTTTCTGGAGTCATGGAAGTCGTTGATATGTCCGCACCAGCAGTTGAAACACCCGCAGTAGCATCACCCACAGTAGCAGCACCATCGCCACAGAAACAATGGAAATCACCAAGGAAGAAAGAACCAAGAAAAAGCAAGACAAGAAGCCTGCCAAACCTGTGAAACCTCATAAATAACATGAGCAGGTCAATATTGGTAAAGAAGAAGTGGAGGAAATACAAGTGGAGGAAGGTGGCATAGTTTTCATCTCGCCTCTGCCTTCATAAATCTCGTTGAGGAAGCCAAGTGCTAAACTAGTAAAGGATTCCAAATACGTGAAGTATGGGACATTTACACCACTATTTCCAGAAGTTGTGTCGTTTTCAGGAGAGATTTTAGGGAAAATTTCGCAGCTCAAATTCATAGATTATGATTTTAATGACTGGAATAAGTACCCTCAATTCACACCAGACTGTTACTTGAAGTAGGTTCACAACCCAGAGAGCAGAGTGACGATATTAGAACCACAACATCGGGCGAATGGGTTGGTGCAGTCAGGACTGCTCAATATGTTGAATGTGCCGCACTTCGGTAGAAGTTTAGCAAACACAGCGTGTCTGCGACAATTATTAGTATTAATACATGATGGACACCTATGGATGGGGAATAAGATCCCCATAGACCAAATGTTGATCTGGAGGATCACAAGATTACCATACCAAGGGAAGAACCCTGCGGAGGAGTTCATGGGAAAGGATTAGGATCACACTTTCGCGGACAATATGAAGAAGAAGTATGAGTTGATGAAATGAAAAAGGGGCTATGACATAAACTCGACTGGCAACCAAGAAGTCCACTGTGCGGCACACATTTTGGCTGGAAAGAGTATGAGGAAGTGTCACGTAAATGAATTTCTTGCATTGGTGGTGTCTTTAGTCACGTAGTGTGCAAATGGAGGTTAGTATAACTAGGTTGGATACTTATACAAGGAATTCCTAGATGAATATCGCGAGATCCAGGAGAAAGGTACATCTTTCCACAATGCCTGGTTAATCTTGATCATTGTTATTTTAGCGTGGAAAGAGCTAGAGGATACACAGTTCCCTTCGGTTCCTTTAGATGTATGTGAGGTCGTGAGGTATGCTTCGTTGTGGCATACCACTCAAGCCTTGCGAGCATAGGAGAATAGAATACTTTTCATATTATATTAAATGGATCTACACATGTTAGTAAGCCAGCATTTGCGCCTTTCGCCGATTTTGCACAAATAGTATAGTCCTGTGGCGAGGTTCAAGGCTGGTTTTCATAAATTGTACACACAGGTGCACAGAGACACAAAGAAGAAATGGCATGCATTTCCATATATGGTCAAAGAGGATGATCTGGTAGAATTAGTACATACATGTCCCACATAATGGATGACTCCACTAGAGGAAGCAGGAGACAATGTGACAAAAGAAGAAGAGTTGGACACTTCGCAGCATGGCGAAGCCAGTGGAAAAGATAAGGAGCAGGAATTAGAGGAAGAGGAAGAGGAAGAAGAACACCACGAAGAATAACACCATGAAGAAGAACACCATGAGGAGGACCCTCAAGGAGGTGAGGATACGACTAAGGAGATAGAAAAGGTAGAAACAAAGAAAATTGTCACGGAGAAAAGAAAGATCCAAGGCGAAGCTACCATTAAGAGCATAAATAAGCATAAGGTGGATAAAAAAAAAGAAATCAAACCAATGGTTCTCACTAAGGGTGACCTGGATCAAATCGGAGACAAGGTTCAGGGGATAATAATGGAATATTGGAATAGGGTGGAAGATTGCTATGGAAAGCTTATCACAGGTGTGCAAGAGAGGATTGTAGAGTTAAATATTTTGGCATTATCAGTTAGACAACCTGCACAAATAGAGGAAAGGGTTATAGAAGGAAGGCCGATAGAGCCTACCCTTGCAGCAAGGTTGACACAAATACCTACAAGGGCTCTACAATTTGAATCAGCATAAATCTAGCAGTAGGCCAAGGAGTGGATGCATATCAACATGAACATCACAATAGTGTTGTTGCCAAGACTACACAAGATGCGCGAGGAAATTATAGAAGAACTAAAGCTAAGGGAACAACAGACATCGCAGCTTAATATACAGATAGAAAAGGAGTGGGTTGCATTGTGCCAAAAGCTTGAGCAGACAACTCAATGTAGGTTTTAACCCTGTACAGAAATTACCTGCATACGAATTCTTAAACAAAGAAAATAAACAATGCGAGAGCATAACCCATAAAACACATATGCACAAAGATTTTTCCCTGGATCCCAAAACCGGGACTACCATCTTGATTTTTCATTATGTTCCTTTCAATGTTACAATACATATTTATACATGCCGAAGCATCCAATACCATGGACCGAAAACCATCGCGTCCAATACCATGGACTGAAAACCATCGCGTCCAAAAAACATGTGCGAAAATCATGCACAAAACCATAGGTGGGTCTGCCCAACCTAACATATGGTCCAAAACCAAAATTTTTACGGGTGCCCTTTAAACCCCCTATTAACTACGTGGAAAGAATATAACACAACCCAACAATCTCCCACTTGTTGTTTTCTTTCACAGGTAGCCACAGGAGAGCTTAGTCATTTTTTCAGCCTTGAGATTCCCATTGCTTCTCTACACGAAGAGAACTTCTCAGAGCTCACAGATTTTGTCAATGCATCTGCAGTATTCTTCAAAGTGTCCACCTTTACCAGCAACACCTTTCTCTCTTCTATCATATCCCTCACAAAGTGATACTAAACATCAATGTGCTTTGTCTTTGAATGATAAGAAGGGTTCTTTGCCAAGAAAATTGCACTTTGGCTGTCACAGTCTATTCTTATAGCTCCCTGTACTAACCCCATACTTGAACACAATCTCTGCAACCAAACTGCTTCCTTGCTTGCATGAGTGGCTGCCATGTATTCTGCCTCTGTAGTTGATAGTGCCACTACAGATTGTTTCTTACTCATCCAACTGACTGCACCTCCAAATAGGTTAAACACATACCCACTTGTAGATCTTCTCTGATCCAGATCTCCAGCCCAGTCTGCATCAACAAAGCCATGAATATCCAACACTCTGTCCAATCCTGGTCTTCCTTGGTAGCACAAACCATAATCACTAGTGCCACGCAAATACCTGAAAACCCGCTTCACTGCTGTCCAGTGCTCCTTCCCAGGTTTTGACATAAACCTGCTCAATACTCCCACTGCATGTGCAATGTCTGGTCTAGTACAGACCATTGCATACATCAGGCTACCCACTGCACTTGCATATGGAACACGGGACATGTCCTCTTCCTCTTCTTGTGTCTTGGGACACTGTTCAGCAGATAACCTCACACCTACAGGAATAGGAACCTTCACCGGTATACTATCCTGCATATTAAACCTCTGGAGTATTGTCTCGACATACTTCCTCTGGTTTAACCAGAGCTTCCTCTTTGACCGATCTCTTTTAATTTCCATGCCCAAAATATAGTTTGCAGCACCAAGATCTTTCATGTCGAATTTGGAGGACAATTGGGTCTTCAAATCCTGGATAATTTCTTTGTCATTTCCAACCAGCAACATATCATCCACATACAAGACCAGATAAATAATACGGTCACCAATTAATTTAAAATACACACAATGATCTTCTTTGCTTCTGGTGAAGCCAAGTCCCCGTATAAATATATCAAATTTCGGATACCACATCCTTGGTGACTGTTTTAACCCATACAGAGACTTCTTTAACTTGCATATCAGTTCTTTCTTACCCTTCACCGCAAAGCCTTCAGGTTGCTTCATGTAGATTTCCTCTTCCAAATCCCCGTGAAGAAATGTTGTCTTCACATCCATCTGTTCTACCTTAAAATCAAAAGCAGCAGCAACAGATAAAAGTAATCTAATAGAAGTTACCTTGGCGACAGGAGAAAAAATATCACCAAAATCAATTCCCGGCACGTGGGAATAACCTTTTGCTACCAACCGAGCTTTGTATTTCTCCACCTTTCCTTCCGCATTTGTCTTCTTGTTGAACACCCATTTTTTGCCAATGGGTTTCCTTCCAGCCGGCAACTCCACCAGATCCCAAGCCTCATTTTTGTGCAAAGATGCCATTTCATCAACCATGGCCTCTTTCCAGACTTTTCTATCCTCTGAATCCACTGCTTCCTTCACAGTTCTGGGATCATCATCAGTAACAGACAAAGCAAAAACAGATGGACTATACCTTTCTGGTTGCCTTCTTTCTCGAACCGATCTTCTCACAGCCGGAGTTTGTGGCTCTTCATCTTCTGATTCCTCCTCTGCTGTAGAGTCTGATTCTTCCTCCTTTGGCTCAAACTCTATCTTCTCAAGTTCCTTTGGTTGAACTTCATGTTGAATAACATCTTTTATCTCTCTAAACACCACATCTCGGTTGTACACAACCTTCCGTGTGACTGGTTTCCAAAGCTTATAACCCTTTAAACCATCCTTATACCCAATAAAGATGCACTTTTCAAATTTACTATCCAACTTGGTTCGTTTCTCCTTTGGAACATGTACATATGCATCACATCCAAATACCCTCAGATGTGAAAGAGAGGGTTTCTTACCAATCCATACTTCTTGTGGAGTCTTATCCTCCAACGCTGATGAAGGTGACCTGTTGACCAGGTAACATGCAGTATCCACCGCCTCTGCCCAAAATTCATGTCCTAACCCAGCACCACTGAGCATGCTTCTTGCCCTTTCCATCAACGTCTTGTTCATTCTTTCTACGACTCCATTTTGCTGAGGTGTATATGGAGTAGTATTTTGTCGTGCTATACCACACTTCTTACAGAATTCTTCAAATTCCTTGCTGCAAAATTCTCCACCATTATCTGTCCTCAACACCTTTATCTTCTTCTCTGTCTGATTTTCCACCAGAGCCTTAAATTATTTAAACCTATCAAAGACTTCAGATTTCTTCTTAAGGAAATATATCCATGTATTCCTTGAGAAGTCATCTATAAATGATACATAGTACACAGACTTACCCAGTGAAGGAACCTTCACAGGTCCAAACACATCATTGTGCACAAGCTCTAATATCTGTTTCATCCTCTTACCACCAGAGGGGAAACTCACCCGATTCTGCTTCCCATATACACAATTTTCACAGAAATCAAAATCCAGAGAGCCATTATTCATACCTTCTACCATACCTTTACCATGAAGTATTCGAAGGCCCTTCTCTCCAATATGTCCAAGCCTTTGATGCCACAACATGGTCTTCTCTCCAGAGACCACTAGATTCTCTACTCCATTTTCAGGAACCATAGAACTATTGCACCCATCAACAACAGTGCTACCTTGCAGCTTGTATAGAGTTCCAATCCGAACTCCCCACATCAATATCAGTGCTCCTCGAACCATCTTGTAGGTATCTTTCTCGAACAACGTCTTTACACCTGCATCATCCAACTTGCTTATAGAAATCAGATTTCTGGCCAATGCAGGAATATGTAGAACACCCGGAAGTGTTCTAACCCTTCCACCTTGCAACTTCAACTTTACTTTTCCCCGACCAATGATTCTAGCCTTCCTATCATCTCCTAAGAAGACATCACCACCATCGTATTTCTCATACTCGCAGAACCACTCTCTATGGGGAGTGAAGTGAAAGGATGCACCTGAGTCAATCAACCATGCCTCATGATCTACATGTGTACTTGAAGAAGCCAAGTACACATCCCCACCTTCATCTGAGGTGGTTTTCGCCTCTGCAGAAGGAGCATCATCAGATCCCTTTCCTTTATCAGGAGCTTTAGATTTACAATCCCTTCTGAAGTACCCTTCCTTTCTGCATTTCCAGCACACCACCTTTGTAGGTTTTCCTGGAGATTTAGATCTCCCTCTAGATTTAGATCTCCCACTCGATGACTTATTTTTGTTTCTGTTCTGGGACCGTCCTCGTACAGACAAGGCATCACCATTCTGGTTGTCCATATTTTTCCGTCTCATCTCCTCCGTCAGCAAGGCTGAGACTATTTCATCAAACTGCAAAGCAGTTGCATTGCTACCTATTGCAATAACCAGACAATCCCACGAATCTGGTAGAGGACACAACAGACTGATCCACTTATCTTCATCTGAAATTTTAATATCAACAGATAATAACTGACTTACCACAGTATTAAACGCATTCAGATGCTCTATCACCGAGTCTCCATCTTTCATCCTCAGGTTATACAGCTTTTTCCGCAAGAATAGTTTATTCACCAGAGACTTAGATTGGTACAAAGTCCCTAACTTGACCCACAAAGCCTTTGCCGTAGCTTCCCCTGATACATTCAGCAATACTGAATCTGAGACACACAATCCTATTGTGCTCTTTGCCTTCCGATCCAACTTCTTCCATTCTTCATCGGTCACTCCCGATGGTTTAGTACCCGGATCTACCGCGAGCCACTGATCTTTATCCACCAGCAGATCCTCCATCTTGAGTTTCCACAACTCAAAATTCTGACCATTGAACTTCTCAATCTCTATCTTTCCACTGCTCGCCATCTTCTTTCACCACCAGAATCGATCTCGCAGATCTCCCACTGAACAGGGTCTACCACAGGCCCGAGCGAAACCCCTCAGCAACAAAGGCGTCCCCTTGAAGCCAAAACAGCTCTGATACCAAATGTAGGTTTTAACCCTGTACAGAAATTACCTGCATACGAATTCTTAAACAAAGAAAATAAACAATGCAAGAGCATAACCCATAAAACACATATGCACAGAGATTTTTCCCTGGATCCCAAAACTGGGACTACCAGCTTGATTTTTCATTATGTTCCTTTCAATGTTACAATACATATTTATACATGCCGAAGCATCCAATACCATGGACCGAAAACCATCGCGTCCAATACCATGGACCGAAAACCATCGCGTCTAAAAAACATGTGCGAAAATCATGCACAAAACCATAGGTGGGTCCGCCCAACCTAACATATGGTCCAAAACCAAAATTTTCCGGGGCGCTGCCCCGGACCCCATAAAGTGGGGTTACGGGTGCCCTTCAAACCCCCTATTAACTACATGGAAAGAATATAACACAACCCAACATTCAAGAAAAAGAGAAGATAGCAAAAGAGTATCAGAAGCTCAAGGACGCAATGGAAACAACATGTAAGAGAATTCAATACCTTGATGTCTGCAAAGAAGAGCTAGCAAGAGACAAGGTTGTGAAGCTCGGCCTTGCTGTCAAGGAGCATAAGGATAAAATTTTCGCAGTGAAATTCAAGTATGAGACATAGATTAGTGAAAATAAAATGAAGTTGCAACCAACTATGCCATAGGAGGTAAGAGACTAGAGGGATATTGACTTAAAGACTGGGATGGACAGCATCTCTGCAACATTGGTAGACTATGGAAAATTGTTGGATGAGAGCATGAAAATTTGGACTTCACTGTAGGAAGATCCAAATGTTCAGAAACTGCAGGAGGAAATGTAGCAAAAGAAGCATCAATTGGAGGAGAGTCAGGCAATTGCGAAGACTTTTCCAATCTCGCAGAGGCTCACAAAAATTAATGAGTCAAAGGAGCTACAAAAGAAAATCGAAGAGTTGAAGAAGGAGGAGAAAAGTTTGATAGAAAGGACTCAACCTTGGCAGGATGAGGCCCTCCAACTATCACAAGTAGTGGATGAGAAGCTTCAACAGCTTCAACAAAGGGAGACAAAATTGGCAAAGAAGGTTGTAGAACATGTCACAGAAGCATTATTAGAAGAAGTGTGCAACAAGGAAAAGCAGCTGGTAGAGATTCTGCAACAATTCAACAAGACATACAACAACATTGCAAACAAGATTAGAGGCAAAGCAGCTGAGTGACTCGAGACGAGTCACATGTGAGTGTTGGGGGCCTGTTGGGCATAGCCCAACTTGGCCAGATTTTGGGCAAGGAATCTGAATTTTGTGGGTAGAGTGCGCAGTAGAAAGGATGTCGTGAAGTGTGAAGTGGACTGCGTAGCAGAGCAATGGAGCACAACGAGGACCACACAACAAACTCACTACACAGTATAGGAGCTTCGCAGCGAAGCCTCTCCCTTTCTGTAAACTCATATAATATTGTAAAAGTTGAATGGTTTTGGACCATAGTCCCTTGTGTTATGCTCCTATACCAACAGGTGTCATATTTCATGATTGACTTGATGAGCTCTGTAATATGTTCATACCTTTTATTGTTGCAAAGGTTTCCATATTGTTGAAAAATCAAAAAAATTAAAAAATGTAAAGAGGGTATACCCTAAAAGAAAAATCAAAGGGTGAAAGAAATAAAGTGGTCAAAAAATGAGAAAAAATGAACCCCAAACAAAAATAGACCAGGAAAGTGTGCAAGTATAAATGCCACTACTATTTCATTTTCTGTAATAAGAAATTGTGTGCAGCTTGTTAATCTTATGCCACAATTGATGAAGAGTCAAACTGTTTAAACTTGGCTCATTCATTTTTCAATTTCATGCTACAGAGATAGAGAATAAAATCTGACCAAACAGTGTAATCTTGGCAGATAAGTAGATAGGTAGAGTAAATAAAAGGAGCTCAATAGTTTAAATTGAGCCCTTGGATGTAATAAGGTTAGATTTAGATAGACTTCCATATGTAAAATAAAAAGTGTGATAAGGGTTTGCCAGTCTAAGTGCACCCTAATAAAGAAGAAAAAATGTCAGGCTAAAGTAGATAGGGTAGGTAGATGGTGTTGCAGAATTACTTGTGATGAATAATGTCTCTAAATGTGTTAACTTTTACTTTTATCACAAGTGCAAGGCAGACATTTTACTTGATGCAGTTCAAGCAAAACAAGGTTAAATAACTAACTCCCCTTCACATTTTTCCCTAATCATTCACTAATTTCCCCTAAGTATCAAGGTCTTTTAAAATCAAAGGGGCTCAGAGCATTTCTCTGACTTCTGGAGGGACCGGACCCTCGGCCCAATGATCTAAAAAGCCTCAGTACTCAAAATCATTCATCAATCATTCATTTCATTTCATAAAGTTTGCCTAAGTGAAAATCCTATTTTACTTAGGAAAATGCGTAATATCACCTGAAAACCCCTTTTCCCATTTTAGCCTAAGTTTTAAATGTAAATTTCTAACATTTTAACTTGGCGCTTTCCATTTCGAAGTCATATTAACTTTAATACATAGTATATAACTCCCAAATAAACTTTAAACCTTCCCGTATTATGTAATTATATATAAATCCCCAAAATATTATGTATTCCCGCCCCGGTTAAATATAACCATAAACGTTGTTTAACAGGGATTAATAAATTTATCCGAAATTTATTAATAACCTTCCCCACCGCATTATATGGGATTAATTAACCCTTTGGGTTAATTAATAACCATCCCCCAACCAATCACTATGCCCCCGATACGATTAAAATATGTTTTATTGTGCCGGGCCCCGCTGCATTAAATCCCCGCCATCTCCAACGCCCATCCGCCATCCGATCTCTGCCTTTTCATCCGACGGTCGACAGCGATATCGCGCCCCCTGGTGACCGTGCTTTAACTCGCGATCACCAGGCGGTTTTCCGCCCGTACCTCCGCCACGTGTCGTCCGCTCCATATGTTCGCTCGCCCTCCGTCCAAAACCGCCTAGCCCCAAAAGCGGTGCGAGCGCTTACCACTTACCACCCTTCGCTAACGACAAAATGTCACATCGCCGCTTATGTCATCTGCCCAATAAAACCAAAAAACCCCGCCAACCTCATGTTTTGTTAAATAAAAGGATAAAACGTCATTTTCATTATAATACGCTGCAACTGTGTTCCCATGCAAAACATCGTCCAAAGTCAACTACTAAGCTCTCCAACCGCTACCAGCTTGAGAAATTCACAGTAACTCGGCCCGAGACCGGTCGCCCAACCTGCCATTGCATTATTCAGTTCTTTGACACAGGTATTTATCCATTTTTCACTGAAACCCTGTAATTTCGGTTTTCTACTGAAAATTCTACCTGAGAAGGCCAAAATTCAAGTCTAGAGTAGTCTGTGTTGCCATAAACAGTCCCCAAACTTGCTGTTTGGTCAACTTTCCCCCAGAAAGCCCGAATTCCATTTTGAATCCACAAGAACCAAATATGGAAACCCCTGTAGCTCTAAATGTCGTGCCCCTCAACGCTCCCCACAAAGACTTAGATTATCTACCTTTGGTCGATAAAGATTTTTAGACAAAATACTTATCTGGTGATATAAATCATCTTCAAGCCTTCTGCCAAGCCATAGATAGTTATCTAAATAAATCTGACATTTTTGGACTCTGGGAGTCTAACCTTCCCATGTATTTTCTCCCCTCAGTTCACGTTTTCCCATAGATAATTCATCATTGTTGTGCTAATTATGATCCCATCGATAAAGCTATTATGTCCCCATTTCAAACTGTCCTTTTCCCCATAACTGTTAAATCCATCAATGAAATGATACAGTTCCACCCCACTCAGTCGCTTGCTCCTCTTTCCATGGGATATTTGCTTGAAAAATAATCTCAGTTGTCCAAATCAGAAGTGACTCGTATTGCTCAGATCTTCATGTCACCAAAGCACCAGCGTAAAGGTCCACTTCCCTATCTGAAATCTTTCTTCACAAAGACTGGAAAACTTATTGTTGATATGATATCCCTGATCATGGGATTTAACTCAAGTGAATTTGTTGATGATATCACCCTAGTTTTATTATCAATCTTTACTCTAGGGACAGCCTTCTGCTGTGAGATATGACTATGCTACTTATATTTCCAACAAAATCCATGATCAATTCCTAAATTTATATAGGGAAGGAGTTTTGAAATACACATCTTTCATATACCATCTTTTGTTATATCATCAATTAGATAACTTTCCTTTCCCCATCAAGGAAATGGACACCAAAGGAAATCCAAGGTCTGTAATCTTTTGGAGTTCAATCTTTCATGATATCTGTGAGTCTCCTTACACTTATAATGAGTTCATTGACTTATTTGTGCATCCAGCAACCAGTCTGTTAACAAGAGTTTCCCCTCCTAGGATCTCTGGTGACATGAAAAAGATTCTTCAACTTTCTAAGCAGTACAGGATAGGTGACTAGCACCTATACAAAAATCACACAGAAATCAGGATGTACGGATGTGAACTTTGCCCTTTTAAATTACCCAAGTATGTTCCCATGAGACTATTTGCACTAGAATATTTCAGACAGATCATAAATGTAGATTTAGTCCATTTTTGTACTACCAAGAAGAAGGCTCAACCAAGAATTAAGAACCAGATAGGCCCTTTTGTCATCAATTATAGGGATGCATGGCAAGAAGCTGAAAAGATTTTAAAAGACTGCCTTAGATTACGAAAGAGTTTTTGGTGGGTGTCATATGACCCCAACAGTTTTATATGTGACAGAAGGACAAAAAACAGGTTATCCCCATTTATCCACCATAGGATCCCAGAAATTGAGCAGTTTGCAAACTTGGATGAATGGGTAGAAGGGACCCTTATAGAAGAGGTTAGTGAGCAGGAAAACATGGAAAATGCAATGAGATATCTTGAGAAAACTCTTGACCTGGATACTTTTGGACAGGTACCATTCAAGCTACCTCAAAAATCAGTAGGTAGTTCATCCATTGCTGGAACTTCTCAACAGCCTCCACCAGAAGTCAACATACCAGCCACAGGCACACCTAAAGGGAAGGAAGTAGAGACTACAGAACACCCCACAATGACAAATCAGCCTGGAAAGTCCAAAGAAAAGGGTCAAGTGCCAACTCTTCTAGCTCAAACCCATGTAGCAGAAAGCCAAGCCTTACAAACTCCTCTAAATGAGGAAAGAGGCAAAAAGAGGGACAGGGAAATCACTACCCCTGCCAGTGGACCCATGGAATAGCCTGGTACTAAAAAACAAAAAGTGAACCCTCTGTTAGAAGAGGAAATGATGAAAGAGACTATAGACAGCCACAGAGAAGAAAGAGTAGTGAGCCAACAAACTTCTCCATTGGGAGAAACATCTCTTAGCTCATAGAGGTAAGAGCTAGAAAGGCAACAAAGTTCAGAAGTTTCATCTCGTAGACCTCCAAGAAAAGAGGCCTCAGATATAAAGAAAACCTTCACAGAAATAAAGGCCATAAATGATCCTATCAGACTTCAAATTTACAATCAATACTTGAAAATGGCCCCCACAAACCAGCAGAGATTGATGTCAGCCTATGACATCAAAGAGGGAAAAATGATAATGAGTTACTTCAAGCCAAAGGTGCAACAACCCCAGTCAGTAGCAAATTACATCAAAACAAATTTGGAGGTCTTATCCAAAGACATTCATCCTATGGACAAGATTGAACTTCACAAGCAAACTGGGGAAATGGTCTATTCCACACTAGCTGACAAAGCAATGATGGCCCACAAGCTACAAAATTCCTTGGATAATACAGCTGCTCAACTTCACTTGGAAAAAGCCTCCTCCCTAGCCAAGGATAACAGAATAAAATCATTAGAAGAAATCATCATCAGATTGGGACATGATCCCAAAGATGTGAAAGGTGTAGAAGCACTAATTAAGAAAAAAGAAGAAGACATTGCTGCCTTGAGGAAGCAGCTAAAGTTGCCTCCTTCAAGGCATCCACAGACTGCTGAGGTTATACAGTAGAAATCTGAAAAAGATATGATGGATCTTCTCTTGAAACTCAATGAAAGATTGAATGATACAGAGCAGGCATTAGAAAAAGCACTGAAGGAAAAGTAGGGAGAGCCGACCTCTCAACCTCCTAATGTAATCCCCATAGTCTCAACAGCAGTCCCTTCTACACTTGGAACAACATTAGCACCAAATATCCCAGCAGTCACAGCAGAGGTGGTCATAGGTACGGCAACAGCAGGAACACGACAAGGTAGCAGTGCTAATTTGAGCACTGAAGAATTGATAAAGGCAATTGAAGAAATGAGATTACAAGTTACAAAATTAAAACAAGTAAAAGAGAAATTGGCTAAGGCAGAAAGAAATTATGATATTTCCAAAATAAGTGTTGTGGAAAAGACAAGGGAAATTAAAGCCTTAGAAAGTAAAGTTAAAACATTAGAACAAGAGCTCACTTTTGACAAGCCCCTGGCAGAGATCAATAAAATCCTTTGGGCCAACATCATTCAATCTATAAATGATGTGTGGCCATCTATTCAAGTGATTTATGAACAGATTGATTTAGTGAAAGCAGCACATGGAGAAATTCAAAGGACAAGAGCTTTGTTAAGACAGATGTCTGAACAAGCCAACATGCTTATACATCTTTTGAATAATAGAACTAAGGAACAATTGGAAAAACTTGGCATCCCAGACAGAACAGACACCATTCTAGAAATCAAAAGGGTGTTAACCAAGAGGACTTTAATGCTGAACCTAGAGAGAAGATGCCAAGATATGCAGGTGGAAATTAATTCTTTTATGGAGAAGTTCACAGTTTTGCAGAATAAAGGGCTACCAAGTCCTTTGTTCATCAATGACAGGTTAATGAAGCACATAGATTATGTAGACAAATTGAATAAGTATGTTGGCGGTCAAGCAAGTTCATCAACAAGTGCATCAGGAATAAAATCACTCCCCACAAGCCGTGTTCTCTATGACAGCTTGGAGAACTTTTTCTATATTGAGCATGAGGTAAAACACTTGTTCCAAATCCAGCCTAATTTTTCAGATATACAGAGACTGATGAAACTCTAAGGAAACTTCAAAAACACAGATTGCCAGAGCCAAAATGGTGGGAAGATATGTTGGAAATTTTGTAAATTTACTTTTGGTAAAATGTAAATTTTGGGCTTTTACCATAGCAAGATGAACAAAGATGAAAAGGGGTCAAACAGGTCGAAGTGTATCAAAACAAGTGAAAAGTATTGGTAAAAACAGGGCAGCCAACACAGAGTTACTAAAGAGGACAGCAGCAAGCCAAATAAAAGGGCCTGCATCCAGCACATTCAGCAAGAATAGGAACATCACAACAGCAGTTCATTTTCCTCCTATCTTCAAGACTAGTTGTCTCTATTTTTCTGTAAAAATAATTAGTCATCACTAGAATATATCTCACTCTGTTATGAGATATTTTTGTGAAGATTTTTTTATATAAATACCCCCTCAATTGGAGTATTGAGGGTGGATTCATAGACATTGTTGTAACATTGACTATTTTGGAATAAAGTGTTGATTGGACCAAATTTTGTATGGCTTGCTGGATAAAGAATTGAAGCAAAGGACTTTTCACAGATTTCTTGAAGCAAACACTGGATCAATAAGTCCTCTATACCTTCTATTTTTTTAAGTTTTCCTTGTTTATTATATCATCTATGTTTCACATCTGAATGATAAACGAAAAAGAATAATTCAGAATATGCTTGATTGCACTCTGTTTTCAATCGTTATTATTCTCCATGTTTTCTTCTGAATTAGTATAAACAGTGAAATCTTGATTGCTCCTGTTTTCTAGTTCTTTCATTTTGATTATTTATTAAAGAATTCTTAACTGCTCTTTAGTAATAATCATTCAAGTTCCCTCTGTAAATGTGTTGAAGGATTCTTAACTGCCCTTCACCCATTTTAAACCCATTCCATTTATCTCAAGTTGTTATCTGTTCCATGTTTGACCATCTTGCCCTATGAAACCATCTTTTGTTAAGAAACCAAGTCCAGTTAATCCATCCTCTTTGACTCCATTAGCCCAATGGCCTGAACTACTCAATTTTACCCCTCTGCTATTGAATCTCACCACCCAAATTCAAACAAAACTCCTAAACTTCACAACTAGCCTAATATCTTTCAAAACCAAGCTAAATCATAAAGAGAGAGCCCTCTCTGAGTACAGATTGGCTAGAATCTATACTTAAAAGTTGGTTTGTGGTTACCTCAGACCCCTTTCCTCTTCCAACAACTTCAAGGAAAATCTGAGTGATAACATAGTGGCGACTCCACTGGGGACCTGAATAATTTGTTTGTTACTATTGTTTATTTTATAAGCTACAGACGAAGCCTGAAGTTAGCCAGGTAGCCTTTGAAATGCTCTTGCTTTACAATTGCAGAAGTAAATTAATGTTGCTTCAGTCTATCTCCAATCTAGCTTATGGATTGAACATCTGGTTTCAAATTCTTGATCAGTTCCTCTTATCAAATAAGTCTTTAAAAGAGTTCAAATCCCATATCTAAAACCTCTTAAAGAAAATGTAAGAAGTTGTATTGTCAAAATCATTTAGAGAAAAACCCAAAACATACCTAGAATCCTGGCTTCAGAAAGGACTTGTTACACCAGAGCTAACCCTGATCCAAATCCACCACCCGTGTTCAAAAACCCTAATCTGATCCCTAGGATTCTTAGGAGACAAGATAGCTAAGAGAGTTCTGCTAGTTCTCGGCCTTTATACAGATCAAGATCCTGTCCAGTGAAGTGGATTTAACTTGAGGACGAACCTTTTGATGAATCTTTTGATACCTCTTTATTTGTAACTTTTTCTGAATCTAGGTTAGCCCACATAGTTCATGATCCATTATTTATCGAAAATTTACAACTTGAGATTGTCACTTCACATCTTTACAGACATTTGCAGAATTCCATTCAATCTGAACTTACCTCTGTAGGAAAATCAAGCCTTTCTGTAATCACTTCAGCCTCTCCAAGTTCATCAATACCACCTCAGACATCTCAACCCCAAACCACCCCTTCCACCCCCCCATCCACCACTCCAAGACCAACTTCAACTATTGTTTCAACCCAACCTACTGCAATGGAAAATAGGTATACTCCCCTCAATTTACCTGCAAATATAGGGGCTATGCCCCAAGACTATCAAGGTAAGATCACTCCTTTTGATGGCTCTGGTACTTACACTGCACAACAACATACTAAAAAGATGACAGACTACTTTGAGATATATGAAGTTGATGCCGATTGTGTTAGAATGAGGGTATTTGTTCAAAGTCTAACTGGTGATGTTAGAACATGGTTTAGAGCCCTCCTTGCAAAGCCTTTTATACTACATTCTTGAACAGATGGGAAAAAAAAAAGATCCTCTCCATATTTTGTCAGAATATGAAAAATTGAAGAGGGGAACACAAGAAACTGTACAAGATTATTGTACTAGGTTCAATAATGTTTACAACACTATCCCTCAAAACCTTAGACCTCTTCTAGATTTGGCATTAATCAAATTCCCTGATGGATTTGACTCTGATATGGCATACCAACTTAGGGAAAGAGCTCCTCGAACCTTAGAAGAGATGCAAAGTATAGCTGTCAGTGTTGAAGCCAACCTAATATCCAAAAGAGCTAGAGCCAGAGCTGAAAGAAGGATACCTTTAAAAGAAGAACCCTCAGCCTTTGAACAAAAACTAGATGCTATTATTAAAGGTATGGAGAGGTTAGGAGATAGAGTAGAAACAATTGAAAGGAAATCCCCTTGGGATGGTCAACCAAGAAACACTGGGAGAAATCCAAATTTCAGGAAGAACTAGAACACTGGAAAGACCGGCCCTGATCAAAACCTTAGGCCCCCATTCCAAGAAAATTATGCTGAAGCCTCAACTTCTGATGAACCAATAGAAGATACCCAAATCAATTTGATGGGACTCAACAATGAGCAACAAGTTTTCTTAACTCAAGAGGACCAAGAAGCTCACATTCTTAAACAATTCCAAACTCAGTCAGGTGAATCATTTGACTTTAGGGAGGGATATGATACAACTATTTATGAAGTCCACAAATAGTATAACCTGAGGAGCAGAAGAATAGATATTCCTGAAACCAATAAATAGAAAAACACAAAGTAGCCTAACAAAGCTAAGACCAATACCACCTCTGTACATATTCTTTCCAAAGCAGACCCTAACCCTGCTAATCCAATTATTGAAGATGTATCTGATAATCAACCCAATAATAGAAAACTTTCCACTTCTATTCCCTCTAAAGGAAACGTGGAAGAACCTCCAGAAGTTGAGGTGGAAACAACTTCAGCCCATAACCCCACTCCTGAAAAGGAGAGAAACACAGAGAACACAAATGAAAAAGAGAATCCAACTGTCCGGAATGCAAGAACTCAGACTGAAAAGCCTTTTAATTTGGAAGCTGAAGTAGGCAAATTAAAAATAGTTGTTCCATTGTCTGAACTAGCTAAACATGATGTCTACAGAAGCCAAATTAACAAGTCACTCAAAATCTCGGTTAATGAAGATTCAGTAAATGTTTTTGATGATCAACTTGAATTAATTTTTGGCCCTGAAGTGAATGGGAAATCAGTAGATGGAGGAATCCCTCCTTTCTATGTAAGTCTGAACATACATGATAAAATACTTCATAATGCCATGTTTGATTCTGGTGCATCTCATAACTTAATGCCTAAATCTGTAATGGAGAAATTGGACCTAGACATCACTAGGCCGTATAAGGACCTCTTTTCCTTTGATTCAAGTCAAGTCAAATGTTTAGGATTAATCAAAGACTTGTGTGTATCACTAGTTCAATATCATGACAAAACAATCTTAACGGACATAGTAGTAGCGGATATTCCACCGAAGTATGGCATGTTATTGTCTAGGTCTTGGGGTGCAAAACTTCAAGGATCTGTACAATTGGACATGTCTTATGCTACTATTTCAGTATTTTGTCAACCCAAGAAACTATACAGAGAAACCTTAATGAAATACGTAGTAAGTAGCCAGGAGAAACCTCAAAATTTCCCTATCTACTCAGTACACTCTGATATGGATTCTTTCATCCTTTATAATGCTGAAAGTGATTCCTCAAATGAATTGGAAGTTTTAGCAGCAGAACCAAAAGAAATTACAAATGAAAAATCTAGTGTTCAAATACAAGAAATTTCTGAGAACAATGACACACCAGACACCCAAGAGAAACCAAAAGAAACTAAAAAACCAGATCTCCCTATTAAACAGATTCCTGAGACTCCTGATACCAATTATGAACATGAAATCCTCTGGCACCTAGAATTTGATGGTTCAGTTAACAAATTAGGAGAAGGAGCAGGAGTCTGGATGCATAATCTTGAAACGACCATGCTGAAGGTCATGCCTACAGATTAAACTTTAGATGCACCAATGATATGGCAGAATATGAAGCTCTGTTGCTAGGTCTTAAATTGGTTAAGAAATTAGGGTATATGTCTTAGGAGATTCTGAGTTAATAGTTCAATAGATTAAAGGACAGTATTCAACAAATGATCCCAGACTAAAGTATTACAGAGATACAGTGATAGAGATTCTCAATACATTTATGGAAACTAAGCTTGCCAAAATCCCAAGAAAACATAACTTGCAAGCTCATAGTCTGGCAATGTTTTCCAGCACCTGCAGGTTACCATCCGAACCTAATCATCAGTTCACAACTGAGATTAGACATAGGCCAGCTATACCTGACAATTTGAAAAACTGGCAAGTGTTTGATAGTGATAAGCAGATCAACAATTTCTTAACCTTAGATGAAGAATTTTGTAACATGAACATAGATGTAGATACAGTTAGTGAATTTGATCAAACAAACAAGATAGAAACAGACATTTCAACAGAAAGTGCAACTCAAATGCTTCATCCAACAACATTTACCAACAAAGAAATGCAGGATCTTAAAGAAATGGATATTGATGAGATCATTGAAGGGGAATCTGAAGTAATCAATTTAAAAGACAATCATTTGCCTCAGGGATTAACTCCTTTGGAAGATCTCTTTGATTTCAATGATATTCCAAAGAAACCTAAAATGGAACCCTTGAAAGCAGATATTGAGGACTATAATTTGGGAACTGAGGATGATCCTAAAATGGTAAAGTTGTCTAAATCTTTGCCCCCTGACCAAAAACTTAAATATGTTGAACTAATGAGAGAGTTCCAGGATGTCTTTGCCTGGAGTTATGAAGACTTGAAATCTTATGACACCTCCATAATTCAACATACAATACCTCTGAAGGAAAACTAGAAACCATTCAAGAAAAAACTTAGAAGAATTAACCCTGTACTGCTTCCCTTAATTGAAAAAGAGATCAAACAAATGTATGAAGCAAGGATAATTGCTCCTATCAGGTTTTCAGAATGGGTGTTTAATTTAGTGCAAGAAAACTGGAGAAATCAGATTATGTGTCGATTTAAGGAATGTTAATAAGGTTTCTCTGAAGGACAATCACCCTTTGCCCAAGATGGATCATATTTTATAGAGGGTGGTAGGTGCTTCTAGGATTTCACTCTTGGATGGGTTCTCAAGCTATAACCAGATTCTGGTTCATCCTGATGACTAGGAAAATACTACTTTTACAACACCATGAGGCACATTCAAATATGTTAAAATTCCATTTGGATTTTAAAATGCAGGGGCGACCTTCCAAAGAGCCATGGACATAGCATTTGCCAAAGAAATTCATGATTTTATGGTTATTTATCTAGATGACCTAACTATTTTTTCTCAATCAGATCAGCAACATTTGGATCATCTAAGACAAGTATTCTTGAAATGTAGGAAATATGGTATTTCTTTAAATCCTAAAAAGTCTTTATTTGGTCTAGAGGAAGGCAAACTTTTAGACCACATTATCTTTAAAGAGGGCATCAGAATTGATCCTGTTAGAATATAAGCCATTCTGCAAATACCCCACCCTAGAAATGTCAAATAACTTCAAGCTTTCCTAGGAAAGATCAATTTTTTGAGAAAATTTATATCTAATTTAGCTGAATTAATTAGATTGCTTAATAATATGTTGAAAATGGATTCTAGTATTAGATGGACAGTTGAAGCCAAGCAAGTCTTTGAAGAAATTAAAATGGCTTTAACTAGAACACCAGTCCTTACAAGTCCAAAGTTTGATAGAGACTTTATAATATTTTCCTTTGCATCACAACACACCATCGCTGTTGTTTTACTACAAAAGGACGATCAAGGATGTGAAAAATCTATAGCCTATTTTAGCAAAGCACTTAGGGATGCACCGCTAAAATACAAAATCATGGAAAAGCAAGATTTTGCACTTGTAAAAGCTATTAAAGACTTTAGAGTCTACATATTGTATTCCCATGTAATAGCCTATGTGCCAAATGCTGTTGTCAAAGACATCCTAACTCAGGATGGAATTGAGAGCAAAAGAGGTAAATGGATCGCTACTATATTGGAGTATGATATTGAAATAAAACCCACAAAGCTTATAAAAGGACAGGGATTGGCCAAACTTATGACTGAAACAAATTTTCAAGCCCTAGACATTAATGAACTGGATAATGAACAGGAGATGGCGACTCCACAAATCAGCCAAGCCTTCTTAGATTCACCTTGGTATGCTGATATAACTTATGTATTATTAAACCTGCAGGCTCCTCCAGGGTTATCCAGAACAAAGAAAAGGTTTTTAAAGATGAAAGCTTCAAAATTTTGTATTTTAGATAATGCTCTCTTTTGGAAAAATCATGAAGGTATTCTATTAAAGTGTTTATTAAAAGAAGAATCTGATAAGGTTCTCAAAGGATTTCATGCAGGAGACTGTGGTGGACACCTTTACTGGAAGGAAACTACAGACAAGATCCTGAGAGCTGGCTTTTATTGGCCAACCTTATTCACTAATGTAAAGAAATTTGTCACTGCTTGCCATAAATGCCAAATTTTTTAAGGCAAGAGAAAACTATTACCTTTACCCCTGAGACCAATTTCCACCGAAAAACCGTTCCAACAATGGGGCCTGGACTTCATTGGAGAAATCCACCCGCCCTCTTCTGGCCAACATAAATGGATTCTCACTGCCACAGATTATTTCACCAAATGGATATAATCCATTCCTTCCAGACAAGCTAATGACATAGTGATTATAGGATTCTTAGAAACCAACATATTGTCTAGATTTGGCTGTCATGAAAAGATCATAACTAATAATGTTGTTGCCTTCAAATTCAAGAAAATGATAACTTTCTGAAATAAATACCATATCACTTTAGGCCATTCCACAGCCTATTACCCTCAAGGTAATGATCTAGCTGAGTCTTCCAACAAAAGCCTAATTAATATTATTAAGAAATTATTAGAAGAAAACAAGAAAAATTGGCACAAGAAACTTGCCAATGCACTATGGGCAGACAAACTCACTACAAAGAAATCCATTGGGACTAGTCCTTATGAATTAGTCTATGGCATGGAGGTTGTATTTCCTTCATCTTTAGGAGTTCTTGTAATGAAATTAATTCAAGAAGCTCAAGTGGAACCCAATGACATTCAAAGGAGAATAAATCAGACCATCCATCTGCAACAAACCAGAGAGGAAGTATATCAGAGATCCCAAGTGGTACAAGAGAAACTTAAGAAAATGTTTGATAAAAGAACCAAGGCAGAAGACTTCTACATTGGAGACAAAGTTTTAAGATGGGATTCTAGGAGAGAGGATAAAGGAAAACATGGGAAGTTTGACTTCCTATGGAAAGGACCTTTTGTTATCCATGCTTTACAAAGGAACAACACCTACTATCTCAAAAACTTGGATGACACAGAAACAGAAGAAGGGCCAGTTAATGGTCGGATACTGAAGCATTACTATGATCCCATTTTAAATGTATTCTGATTTTAACATGTAAATACTATATTCTTGGTAATGTCAGAGTTTGAATTGGATAGTAACTTGCTGGAGTTGAAGCTCGGAGAGAAGGCCCTAAACTTTAGAAGGATTAATGTCATACATACAATAAAGCAACCAGCAGAAGGAGATTTCAGAGCACAGTCAAACTCATTTGGAAGGCCATCTAACCTGCTATTCTTGACTTTCCACCAGGGAAATCCATCCCCAAGTGGAGCCAGTGTTATGCTCCTATACCAATAGGTGTCATATTTCATGATTGACTTGATGAGCTCTGTAATATGTTCATACCTTTTCTTGTTTCAAAGGTTTCCATACTGTCGAAAAATCAAAAAATTTAAAAAATGTAAAGAGGGTATACCCTAAAAGAAAAATCAAAGGGTGAAAAGAATAAAATGGTCAAAAAATGAGAAAAAATGAACCCCAAACAAAAATAGACCAGGAAAGTGTGCAAGTCTACATGCCACTACTATTTCATTTTCTGTAATAAGAAATTGTGTGCAGCTTGTTAATCTTATGCCACAATTGACGAAGAGTCAAACTGTTTAAACTTGGCTCATTCATTTTTCAATTTCACGCTACAGAGATAGAGAATAAAATCCATCCAAACAATGTAATCTTCGCAGATAAGTAGATAGGTAGAGTAAATAAAAGGAGCTCAATAGTTTAAATTGAGCCCTTGGATGTAATAAGGTTAGATTTAGATAGACTTCCATATGTAAAAGAAAAAGTGTGATAAGGGTTTGGCAGTCTAAGTGCACCCTAATAAAGAAGAAAAAATGTCAGGCTAAAGTAGATAGGGTAGGTAGATGGTGTTGCAGAATTACTTGTGATGAATAATGTCTATAAATGTGTTAACATTTACTTTTATCACAAGTGCAAGGCAGACATTTTACTTGATGCAATTCAAGTAAAACAAGGTTAAATAACTAACTCCCCTTCACATTTTTCCCTAATCATTCACTAATTTCCCCTAAGTATCAAGGTCTTTTAAAATCAAAGGGGCTCAGAGCATTTCTCTGACTTCTGGAGGGACCGGACCCTCGACCAAATGATCTAAAAACACTTAGTACTCAAAATCATTCATCAATCATTCATTTTATTTCATAAAGTTTGCCTAAGTGAAAATCCTATTTTACTTAGGAAAATGCGTAATATCACTTGAAAACCCCTTTTCCCATTTTAGCCTAAGTTTTAAATGTAAATTTCTAACATTTTAACTTGGTGCTTTTCATTTTGAAGTCATATTAACTTTAATACATAGTATATAACTCCCAAATAAACTTTAAACCTTCCTGTATTATGTAATTATATATAAATCCCCAAAATATTATGTATTCCCACCTCGGTTAAATATAACCATAAACGCTGTTTAACAGGGATTAATAAATTTATCCAAAATTTATTAATAACCTTCCCTGCCACATTATATGGGATTAATTAACCCTTTGGGTTAATTAATAACCATCCCCCGACCAATCACTATGCCCCCGATACAATTAAAATATGTTCTATTTTGTTGGGCCCCATTGCATTAAATCCCCGCCATCTCCAATGCCCATCCACCATCCGATCTCTACCTTTTCATCCGACGGTCGACAGCGATATCGCACCCCCTGGTGATCGCAATTTAACTCACGATCACCAGGCGGTTTTTCGCCCGTACCTCCACCACGCGTCATCCGCTCCATATGTTCGCTCGCCCTCCGTCCAAAACCGCCTAGCCCCAAAAGCGGTGCGAGCGCTTATTGCTTACCACCCTCCGCTAACGACAAAATGTCACATCGCCGCTTACGTCATCTGCCCAATAAAACCAAAAAACCCCGCCAACCTCATGTTTTTTTAAATAAAAGGATAAAATGTCATTTTCATTATAATGCACTACAACTTTGTTCCCATGCAAAACATCGTCCAAAGTCAACTACTAAGCTCTCCAACCGCTACCAGCTCGAGAAATTCACAGTAACTTGGCCCGGGACCGGTCGCCCAACCTGCCATTGCATTATTCAGTTCTTTGACACAAGTATTTATCCATTTTTCACTGAAACCCTATAATTTCGGTTTTCTACTGAAAATTCTACCTAAAAAGGCCAAAATTCAAGTCTAGAGCAGTCTTTGTTGCCATAAGCAGTCCCCAAACTTGCTGTTTGGTCAACTTTCCCCCAGAAAGCCCAAATTCCATTTTGAATCCACAAGAACCAAATATGGAAACCCCTGTAGCTCTAAATGTCGCGCCCTTCAACGCTCCCCACAAAGACTTAGATTATCTACCTCTAGTCGATAAAGATTTTTAGATAAAAGACTTATCTGGTGATATAAATCATCTTCAAACCTTCTTCCAAGCCATAGATAGTTATCTAAATAAATCTGACATTTTTGGACTCTGGGAGTCTAACCTTCCCATGTATTTTCTCCCCTCAGTTCACATTTTCCTAGAGATAATTCATCATTGTTGTGCTAATTATGATCCCATCCATAGAGTTGTTATGTCCCCATTTCAAACTGTCCTTTCCCCATAACTGCTAAATCCATTAAGGAAATGATACAGTTCCAACTCACTCAGCCGCTTGCTCCTCTTTCCATGGGATATTTGCTTTAAAAAGCATCTCAGTTGTCCAAATCAGAAGTGACTCATATTGCTCAGATCTTCATGTCACCAAAGCACCAGCGTAAAGGTCCACCTCCCTATCTGAAATATTTCTTCACTAAGACTGGAAAACTTATTGTTGATATGATATCCCTAATCATGGGATTTAACTCAAGTGAATTTGTTGATGATATCACCCTAGTTTTCTTATCAATCTTTACTCCAGGACAGCCTCATGCTGTGAGATATGACTATGCTACTTATATTGCCAACAAAATCCATTGTCAATTCCTGAATTTGGAGAGGGAAGGATTTTTAAATACACATCTTTCATATACCATCTTTTTTTATATCATCAATCAGATAACTTTCATTTCCCCATCAAGAAACTGGACACCAAAGGAAATCCAAAGTTTGTAATCTTTTGGAGTTCAATCTTTCATGATACCTGTGAGTCTCCTTACACTTATAATGAGTTCATTGACTTATTTGTGCATCCAGCAACCAGTTTGTTAATAGGAGTTTCCCCTCCTAGGATCTCTGGTGACATGAAAAAGATTCTTCAGCTTTCTAAGCAGTACATGATAGGTGACTGGTACCTATACAAAAATCACACAGAAATCAGGATGTATGGGTGTGAACTTTGCCCTTTTAAATTACACAAGTATGTTCCCATGAGATTATTTGCACTAGAATATTTCAGACAAATCATAAATGCAGATTTAGTCCATTTTTGTATTGCCAAGAAGAAGGCTCAGCTAAGAATTAAGAACCAGCTAGGCCCTTTTGTCATCAATTCTAGGGATGCATGGCAAGAAGCTGAAAAGATTTTAGAAGACCGCCTTAGATTACGAAAGAGTTTTTGGTGGGTGCCATATGACCCCAACAGTTTTATATGTGACAGAAGGACAAAAAACAGGTTATCCCCATATATCCACCATAGGATCCCAGAAATTGAGCAGTTTGCAAACTTGGATGAATGGGTAGAAGGGACCCTTATAGAAGAGGTTAGTGAGCAGGAAAACATGGAAAATGCAATGAGAGATCTTGAGAAAACTCTTGACCTGGATTCTTTTGGACAGGTACCATTCAAGCTGCCTCAAAAATCAGCAGGTAGTTCATCCATTGCTGGAACTTCTCAACAGCCTCCACCAGAAGTCAACATACCAGCCACAGGCACACCTAAAGGGAAGGAAGTAGAGACTACAAAACAGCCCACAATGACAGATCAGCCTGGAAAGTCCAAAGAACAGGGTCAAGTGCCAACTCCTCTAGCTCAAACCCATGTAGCAGAAAGCCCAGCCTTACAAACTCCTCTAAATGAGGAAAGAGGAAAAAAGAGGGACAGGGAAACCACTACCCCTGCTAGTGGACCCATGGAACAGCCTGGTACTAAAAGACAAAGACTGAACCCTCTGTTAGATGAGGAAATGATGGAAGAGACTATAGACAGCCACAAAGAAGAAAGAGCAGTGAGCTAGCAAACTTCTCCATTGGGAGAAACATCTCTTAGCTCACAGAGGCAAGAGCTAGAAAGGCAACAAAGTTTAGAAGTTTCATCTCGCAGACCTCTAGGAAAAGAGGCCTCAGATATAAAGAAAACCTTCACAGAAATAAAGGCCAGAAATGATCCTGTCAGACTTCAAATTTACAATCAATACTTGAAAATGGCCCCCACAAACTAGCAGAGATTAATGTCAGCCTATGACATCAAATAGGGGAAAATGATAATGAGTTACTTCAAGCCAAAGGTGCAACAACCCCAGTCAACAGCAAATTACATCAGAACAAATTTGGAGGTCTTAGCCAAAGGCATTCATCCTATGGACCATATTTAACTTCACAAGCAAACTGGGGAAATGGTCTATTCCACACTAGCTGACAAAGAAATGATGGCCCACAAGCTACAAAATTCCTTGGATAATACATCTACTCAACTTCACTTGGAAAAATCCTCTTCCCTAGCCAAGGATAATAGAATAAAATCATTAGAAGAAATCATCATCGGATTGGGACATGATCCCAAAGATGTGAAAGGTGTAGAAGCACTAATTAAGAAAAAAGAAGAAGACATTGCTGCCTTGAGGAAGCAGCTAAAGCTTCCTCCTTCAAGGCATCCATAGACTGTTGAGGTTATACAACAAAAATCTGAAGAAGAGATGATGGATATTCTCTTGAAACTCAATGAAAGATTGAATGATACAGAGCAGGCATTAGAAAAAGCACTAAAGGAAAAGCAGGGAGAGCCAACCTCTCAGCCTCCTAATGTAATCCTCATAGTCTCAACAACAGTCCCTCCTACACTTGGAACAACATTAGCACCAAATATCCCAGCAGTCACAACAGAGGTGGTCATAGGTACGACAACAGCAGGAACAGGACAAGGTAGCAATGATAATTTGAGCACTGAAGAATTGATAAAGGCAATGGAAGAAATGAGATTACAAGTTACAGAATTAAAAAAAGTAAAAGAGAAATTGGCTAAGGCAGAAAGAAATTATGATATTTCCAAAATAAGTGTTGTGGAAAAGACAAGGGAGATTAAAGCCTTAGAAAGTAAAGTTAAAACATTAGAACAAGAGCTCACTTTTGACAAGCCCCTGGCAGAGATCAAGAAAATCCTTTGGGCCAACATCATTCAATCTATAAATGATGTGTGGCCATCTATCCAAGTGATTTATGAACAGATTGATTTAGTGAAAGCAGCACATGGAGAAATTCAAAGGACAAGAGCTTTGTTAGGACAGATGCCTGAACAAGCCAACAGGCTTATACATCTTTTGAATAACAGAACTAAGGAACAATTGGAAAAACTTGGCATCCCAGACAGAACAGACACCATTCTGGAAATCAAAAGGGTGCTAACCAAGAGGACTTTAATGCTGAACCTAGAGAGAAGATGCCAAGATATGCAGGTGGAAATTAATTCTTTTATGGAGAAGTTCACAGTTTTGCAGAATAAAGGGCTACCAAGTCCTTTGGTCATCAATGACAGGTTAATGAAGCACATAGATTATGTAGACAAATTGAATAAGTATGCTGGCAGTCAAGCAAGTTCATCAACAAGTGCATCAAGAATAAAAGCACTCCCCACAGGCCGAGTTCTCTATGACAGCTTGGAGAACTTTTTCTATATTGAGCATGAGGTAAAACACTTGTTCCAAATCCAGCCTAATTTTTTCAGATATACAGAGACTGATGAAACTCTGAGGAAACTTCAAAAACATAGATTGCTAGAGCCAAAATGGTGGGAAGATATGTTGGAAATTTTGTAAATTTACTTTTGGTAAAATGTAAATTTTGGGCTTTTACCATAGCAAGATGAACAAAGATGAAAAGGGGTCAAACAGGTCAAAGTGTATCAGAACAAGTGAAAAGTATTGGTCAAAACAGGGCAGCCAACACAGAGTTACTAAAGAGGACAGCAGCAAGCCAAATAAAAGGGCCTGCCTCCAGCACATTCAGCAAGAATAGGAACAGCACAACAACAGTTCACTTTCCTCCTATCTTCGAGACTAGTTGTCTCTATTTTTCTGTAAAAATAATTAGTCATCACTAGAATATATCTCACTCTGTTATGAGATATTTTTGTAAAGATTTTTTATATAAATACCCCCTCAATTGGAGTATTGAGGGTGGATTCGTAGACATTGCTGTAACATTGACTATTTTGGAATAAAGTGCTGATTGGACCAAATTTTGTATGGCTTGCTGGATAAAGAATTGAAGCAAAGGACTTTTCACAGATTTCTTGAAGCAAACACCAGATCAATAAGTCCTCTATACCTTCTTATTTTTAAAGTTTTCCTTGTTTATTATATCATCTATGTTTCACATCTGAATGATAAACGAAAAAGAATAATTCAGAATATGCTTGATTGCACTCTGTTTTCAATCGTTATTATTCTCCATGTTTTCTTCTGAATTAGTATAAACAGTGAAATCTTGATTGCTCTTGTTTTCTAGTTCTTTCATTTTGATTATTTATTAAAGAATTCATAACTGCTCTTTAGTAATAATCATTCAAGTTTCGTCTGTAAATGTGTTGAAGGATTCTTAACTGCCCTTCACCCATTTTAAACCCATTCCATTTATCTCAAGTTGCTATTTGTTCCCTGTTTGACCATTTTGCCCTATGAAACCATCTTTTGTTAAGAAACCAAGTCTAGTTAAGCCATCCTCTTTGACTCCATTAGCCCAATGGCCTGAACTACTCAATTTTACCCCTCTGCTATTGAATCTCACCACCCAAATTCAAACAAAACTCCTAAACTTCACAACTAGCCTAATATCTTTCAAAACCAAGCTAAATCATAAAGAGAGAGCCCTCTTTGAGTACAGATTGGCTAGAATCTGTACTTAAAAGTTGGTTTGTGGTTACCTCGAACCCCTTTCCTCTTCCAACAACTTCAAGGAAAATCTGAGTGATAACACCTTGTATTTTGGAAACCATGGTATTGGGTCCGTGGTAATATAGCGATATAATCCCTCAATGTAATAGTATATATAGGGATGAATAATAAATAAGGAAGATGTGAATCAATTGGATCCAGATCTATGTTTATGGTTGTATTTTTGTGATCTATACTTTGGAGAAAGGGGAAAGGCTATGCAACTAAGTGCGCGGAGGCCTGGGTTTGCAACTTAGTGCACAGACAACCTGCAGTTGTGTGCGCAGGTGAAGAACTATTTGTTGTACAAAATTCTCTATTATAAGCAGCGGTTCTTGTGGACATAGTCCCACATTGGGATGAACCAAGAAAAAATATGTGTCTTCATGTGTTGATTTTCTTATTATCGGCACTTTATTTTAGTACTGTGAAATTTATGGATGTTTATGATATTTTTAAGTGATGAATGTAATTTTGCGAAGTAAATTATAAGTCTGAAGTAGTCCATGAATGTGAAGTAGTTTATAAGTGTTAAAACATAAGAAAATACCACATTACCACATCATAGTATCCCTCAAGGCTATAGAAACATGGTTCTGCAACCTCCCATAGTCACTTCGGGTGAGACTGCGACTTGCTTGCAGGCCGTTCCTGAAAGGGCCACTGATTGAGGGCTTTTTTGGTGTGCAGTAAAGAATCAAACTTGGGTCAGCCCAACCTAAGCCAATAGTTTTCAAAAGTGAAAAACCCAATTCCACGATGTTTTTTTAGCCTTTTTCCTTGGGCATATATAAATCTTCAATGTTCCCATATTCTTCAAAATATTTTCAGAATGCATCCTTTGTAACAGAAGGAGGAATTCTAGCCACAAATATCTGAGTAATATTATTTGAAGGAGCCTTCGTCTCCTCCTTGGGTGTAGCCACCTTTACTTCAAATGTACAACCATTTAGAACATGTTCATTGTCAAGTGCTTTCATAGCATCTTCAACTGAATAAAATGTGGCATAACCAAATCTGCAAGAACGACTAGTTGCACGATCCTGCATAAAAATCACATCATCCAGTTCTCCAAACTTGCTCATATAATCATGTAACCCCTCAGTGTCGACATCCTAAGGAATACCAAGCACAACTTTCATGTCGCTTGCCGACATTGGTTACTGGTAGATACCATTGCGTCAGTGTTCGTGAGTGACGTGATTGGATGGTAGAATGAACTATGGAGTCTCACCCGTTCTCACACTCTCATGTGTGCTCTTCTTCACTCTCTCTGCTCCTCATTCCCATCAAAACCTCACTCCTCCTAGCATCTGCAACGGATGGATATTAGAGACTTTCTCTCACCGTGCTTAGAGCCTATCCTCTTCGTCAATCACTCCTCTCACACTTTACTCACATGGGACCTCTCTCAAACTCATTACTTGTTTGGTTCTTGTTTCCTCTATTTCATGTCTTCCGAGAAGTAAAAATACTAATGAAGTTGAATGTAAGGTTATTGTATGGTTGACCCACACCAAAAATACTTACTAGAAGGAGGTCGTTGTAAATGTGAGAATGGGAAGCGCTAAATAAGAAGAGGAAATGCATAAAAATAATGTTGTTGTAAATATCATTGTGGGAGAATGCAATGGGTTTTTTGTAATTTTCTATTTACAATGAATAGAAGATAAAAAGAAAGTCTTACACTAAGGAAAATTCAGATGGTGAGATTAATTCTATTGCAAATTTTGTTTGAGAGCTGAAATAGAAGGTCAAGTGTTATTTTCAACTGTCTTTTTATTTTGTCAACAAACATTACCTTCATCAAGTCATTTTGGTAACCCACTAGAAACACTAGGTCATAATCAAAAGCAATTTCATGATGCTCAAATTTTGTATTTTGTGTATCCCTGTGCATTATAGTGAAATTGATCTTCGCTTGAAAAGGGTTCCAAAGTGAAGAGAACTATGTTCACCATTGTATTCTTGTACATTATAGTTCTTCATACTTCTGAAACAAAAAAAAACTATTGGAAAAGAAGGTATGAAATCATTGATACATGTAATATGAAGTACATAATCTACAACTTCATCCTTGAGGAAATATTTATTCTGGGTGCTCCCAAATTCCAATAGGCATCAAGTTTTCAAAATTTCCATGTTTTGTTTGAAAACAAACTGTTGGCCTTTTCAACCTATCTAGTCCTCCAAGCTTCATTTTCTAAACTTTGAAACAATAATGGGAGCACATAATCCACTTGTTGCCCATCCAAAATCACAGCATGATAAAAATACTCAGGGATTCCTTAAATTGCATGAGAGAAGGGCACTAATTCATTTCATTTAGGCTTTTGAGCACCCCATGAAATGAGTGTTTCTTAATTGTTTTTTTTCTCCCCCATCCAAACAATTTCTCATTATAATCTCCAAAATGTTATTCAGAGAAGATGGTAGAATATCACAGTGATGTCTCCTCGAATATTCCTTTTAGTTTAGCTACGAGTTCGGTGATAGAAATATGATATAATGCATATTCTATAATGCACTTTTACCCACTTGGAAAGCTCTACTTTACCAATACTTTAGCCGCCTAATTCCTCATGCCTTCCACGTCACATCCTTCTTTCTTGCAATGCTACCTCTCAATCACTCTACATTCATCTACACTTCTATTGAAATGTCTTAACACCATTTTAATGCAAATATTAATATATAAATATTACCAAAAACAACGATAACCAAATAAACAATTATAAAATATGAGTACAACAATGTCCACGTAACTATATTCTTTTTAACAATGATCCCATGATGACGAAAAAGTGAGAAACCTAAGGTTTTCGTACTTTAAAGTAAAAGGCGGTGCAAGCGAGGTTGCTTTTTTCTGGGGTGAGATGTCACCCTATTTTTGTAATATTTCTCTTATCTTGCTTTACGTAGTAAGGCACAAGGGGGAGTTGAAAATGAATGTAAGTGGTCATGAAAAAAATTCTTAATATTATCCAAAGACAATTATCGAAAAATTATTAGAGTAATTAAATTATATTGATGTTTAGAATTTTTTTTGAGTAATTATTGTGATATTAGTTTAGTTTTATTTTCAATTTTGATTTATTAAACATGTAGAAGGATCACGTTTAGAATTATGATGGATATAAATTCATATTCTTGTATTTTATAATGGATTTTGTCATCTTTTTAAATAGATTTTATTATTTTTTTTTGTTGTTGTGGGGTTCACAAAACTCAAATATCGCATTCTATAATGGATTTTGCCATGTTTTTGAATAGACTTCATCATTTTTGTTGTTTTGTTGTTGTGGGGTTCACAAACCCCAAATATTTGTGACCACTATGTCCACGGAATAATTGTACCAGGAAGATCCACCCAAAGGGATCACTTCCTGTCGACTCAACAACGAAGCCTAACCTTGACGGTGTCAAGAGAATTGAACCTGTGACCTCTCAATAACAAAGTTGCTCTAACGACAAGGACTTGACCAATTGAGCTAAACCTTAGGGTTAAATAGGCTTCATCATAATTGTTTTAGTTGTTATTATGATACTAGTCTAGTTTCATTTTCAAACACCTAGAGGGTGAAGTTTGGACTTAAGATGGATCTAAGATCACTTCCTATCGACTCAACAACAAAACCTAACCCCAAGGGTGTCGAGAGAATTGAACATGTGACCTCTCAATAGCAAAAAAATTTTAACAACGGGGACTCAACCAATTGAGCTATACCTTAGGGTTAAACAAGTTTCATAATAACAATTTCTATAGACAAATACCATGGATCATGGAATGCCATATATTTATAAACCACCCTAATTTTATAATTAAATTTAACTTTATAATTTTATAGTTAAAATTATATTATTAATTTTATTTTAAATTTTTATAATTTTAATTATTTATAAATTTGAGTTTTTTTATACCAATTCAAAATGTTTATATTGGTTTAACAATATTAATATCATATTTAACTCAAAAAAAACTTTTTATACAATTAAAATTATATCTAATAATTTGCAAATCAGATATAGCAATATAACTAAGCAAAAATTTAAATATTCACCCAAAAAACATACTATTAAAACCTCATAACAACATCTCAGCATATTCCTTTGCCAAAAAAAATCTAAAAAAAGCAAATCATCTTTTAACCATTAAAACCCACCTCAAAAAATAATATTATTTAGGTAACTTCAAAATTATAAAGAATAAAAATATTATTCAATTTAAATCGAGGATGAAAAAAAAAAACCATTTTCCTAACCTCACAAATTGATCGTAAAAATGATTTGGTTCTCTTAAATTACGTAATTAACTTCAATGTTAAAGGAGTCAAGTAACTTAAAAAAAATGTTATTTTTAAAATGTTATTCAATTTAAATGACAATGAGTCAAGTAACTTAATTAAAAAAAAAAAAAATGTTATTCAATTTAAATGACAATTTGAGATTGAGAGGTATTTATAACTTGCACACAATCAGTTTAAGATTAAAAATATTTCTTTATTTCAAGTTACCACTCTTTATTATTAAAATGATTATAATTCAAGTTACCACTCTTTATTATTAAAATGATTATAAAAACTTACTCATTTCCTTATTATTAAAATTTATTTTCTTACATCTCAAATTTATGTCCTTATCATCACAAATTTGCCCAGTTTTTAATATATTTTTATTTTTAATTTTTAAATAAAAAATACATTAATTTCCATTTCAAATTTAAATAACCCTTCAACTAATTTTATTAAAAAATAATTCAACTGAAAAGTTAACTAAGAATCCAATCCCCAAAGATGCAACATGTTTTAAATATAGTGGAAGGTAGACCTTTTTTATGGTTTTTTTTTGGTTATTTATTGGTTTTTTTAATTGTTTTTTTATTGTTTAATGTTTTTTATTTCAATTTAAAGTGAATGAGGATTTATTGATTTTTTTTTTTAATTGAACATCTAGATCGATTCGTAATGGAATATGCTCAGCATATGCTTAGTCTTAATGTTTAGTCTTAGTGTATTAAAGACTTTATTAAGTTGCATTGACTTATAATAAATTAAAAAAATTAGATTCGTGCCACATGGCTGGTGCCCACCAATTTCCTAGGGATTTGAGATTATTTCAGTTCTAATAAGTTCCTCCGTGATAAGTTCCTCATTATTATTCATAACACCATTTATATATAATCAAATTTTATTTAGCAAAATGGTCCATTACTTTTAAGAAATTTAAAAAATTATATTTGTGCCACATGGCTCCGCACCCACCAATTTCCTAGGGATTGAATAATTCTAATAAGTTTCTCCATGATAACTTCCTCATTATTGTTTATAACATTGATTTATAATTCTTCTTTTTTAAATTAAAGTTGAACCATAACCTTTTTATACATGGTTAATCACGTAAATGTGTGCATTAGTAAGGCATTCTTCGTGTTCCTAGGGATTGAATAATTCTAATAAGTTCCTCCATGATAAATTCCTCATTATTATTATAACATTAATTTATAATTCCTTTTTTTCTTAAGTTAAAGTTGACTCATAACCTTTTTATACATGGTTAATCAAGTAAATGTGTGCATTAGTAAAGCATTCTTCTTGTTGCAATAGTTTTCTTGGTTAAATCAACAACATTAATATTTTTAATGTGGTTGTACTAGTTTAATTGTTGTCATGGTATCTTTGTCAACTAATTTTTATTTAATTGTTGTGGAAGTATATTTCTTTTTATTTAATTATTGTGGAAATATATTTTTGTTCCAACCTAGTATGGAAAAGATGTTGTAATGTCTTGTCCTATAAATATTTTGACTCAAAATACATAAAATAAACATAATAAAAATAAACATTAAAATAAAAATAACTCCACGGTATTGATCATGGCATGAGAACCCATGGTATTCATGTTGAATATAGTTTATTTAAAGGGGCAAATTAAACCAATCTAGATTCATCTTAACTTTGGATCTACCAAGCGTCGAGAGGTATCAAATCTCTTTTCACTCTAAAAGAGGTTTGCATCTCTCAAGAGATTTGATCCCTCTCGGTGCTTGGTAGATCCAAAATTAAGATGAATATAGGATAGTAAAGAGGTTTGCATCTCAGGAGATTTGATCTCTCTCGGTGTTGGTAGATCCAAAATTAAGATAAATATAGGTTGGTTTTATGAATGTCGATGTGTGTTCTTTTATGTATTTCCCTTTATAGCATATTTGAAAGTTTTAAATCCTTTTCTTATTTTCATCAAATTTGTTTGGTGTTTTTTTATGTAACATTATAATTTATTTTATAATGTTAAAGAAGGATCTTAAATCATAATTTTAAATAATTATGTTTGTAAAAATGAAGAGTAATGTTATTTTTTATTTTATAATGTCTAGAATAATATTTATAAATTGAAAATTAATGTTATAATGTATTTATACGGTTGAGAATAATGTTTATAAAAATGAAAATTAATATTATGAAATTTGTTTGAACTTTTTATGCTACTTTTATTTGGAACTATTATTTGAAATTTTGGTGTTAAAAATACAAGTGAATTGAGAAGTTTTGGTAATTTGAAATTGATGAAGTTATGGAAACTACTCAAATCAATTAACAGTATTACATATTGAATGTCAAGTGCCAAATTTTATAGTTTTGATATAGAGTTATGGAAGTATTGAGTGATCTTTAATAATATTGAACAATCTTTATGTCCAATTGCAAAGTCAACTAAACATATAAACTAGTCTAGAAGCTCAATTTAACATAAACCTTAATTGTGCATGAGAGAACTCAAAGAACAAAATATTAACAATGACACATCATAAATATTCACATAGTACGTAGAGATTTTACCTAGGAGACCTTGAAGGAAAACCATCTAACCCTTGAGCTTCACCACTCTTATATTCTTGACCAAATACTTAGCTAGATCACAATGAATGTTAACCTTGGTCCACACCTAAAACCAATATGCTCCTAGATTGCTCGATCTCAACCAATTATGAAATTCTCATTACTCTTCATTAACCTTACATCATGCTCTATTTATGGGCACAAAAAACCCTAATTTGTAGCTCCTCAATTAGTGACAGGTGGAATATGCATATAGTACGTAGAGATTTTACCCAGAAAACCTTGAACCGGGAAAACCAACCAATCGTTGAGCTTCATGACTCTTATATTCTTGACCAAATACTTATCCAAGTTACAATGAATGTCGACCTTGGTCCACATCTAAAACCAATATGCTCCTAGATTTCTCAATCTCAACTAATTATGAAATTCTCATTACTCTTCATCAACCTTTCATCATGTTGTATTTATAGGCACAAAAAAACCCTAATTTGTTGCTCTTGAATAAGTTATAGATGGTTGAATCCTATTGGCCAAGATCCTAGGATTTTTGGGATTCCTAACCATTTTTGACATAATTCTAACTATAGTTGATCCTTCAACTATTAGTAGATCACTAGTATAAGTCAACTATGCGTGTGTACCCAACCACGATCATTTTGACTGCTTTAGTCGATCATTAACTTTCATCAATTGATTAACTATTGTGATATGTTGAATTCAATATAAGTAATTGATCTTGACATCATCATTGACCATCAATTTGTCTTCGACTTGAACATTAACTAACCAACCCATCAAATTTATTTGTACCACCCAGTTGATTGCCTTCCCTAGTTGATTGTCCTTGACTAAATCTATTGAAGTTCATCTCTGATCAACATGCTTAACTAGTCAATTGACTAAGATTACCTACAAAGAATAAAACACCTCAACATTCCCTTTTTCTTATTGTTAAGTCCTTTATCTTGAGGGTTTGTAGAGTACTAATGCTAGCAAATGCATGATAAGATATCATTGGAGTAGTCTCTTCTGGCTCTAGATTTTATGATGGCTCAAATACTTGATCATCTTCATCTTCACAATATATTTAGAATAGTTTATTTTAACCCCATTTATGCCGCTCACTTTACTTGTTGTCACAATTTAAACACAATCCCCTTCCTCTTCTTTCATCCATTTGTTAAGGTGTCAACCTTGTCACTTAAGTGAGGTTAAGAGAGGAAGCATTATACTCCTTATAGTTGTTAGTGACCAATTTCCTAGTATCCATGTACACATTTACCTGATTAACCATTTATAAAAAGGTTATGGGTCAACTTTAACTTGAGAAAAAAAAGGAGTTACACATCTTATTGTAAAATGGACCATTTCGCGAAATAAAATTTGCTTATATATTCATTTCCCCATCTAATAAGAATATGAACTTATTATAATTGGAATAATCTCAAATCCCTAGGAAATTGGTGGCGGGGAGCCATGTGGCACGAATCTAATAGAATTTGAGAAAAAAAGGAATTACACATCTTATTGTAAAATTGACCATTTTGCTAAATAAAATTTGGTTATATATTAGTTTCCCTATCTAATTAGAATACGAACTTATTAGAATTGGAATAATCTCAATTCCCTAGGAAATTGGTGAGTAGGGAGCCAAGTGGCACAAATCTAATTTCTTAAATATATTAAAAGTTAATGCAACCTAACAAACTCTGTAATGCACTACAGTCATTGATAAGCATATGCTGAGCATATTTTGATCCAGTTGGATATTGGTGGCCACCCACCTATTCCACCTAAACCCCCAAGTCAATTTCATCTGTTTCCTTAATTGTAGCACAATTTACTATTTTTGGCAGTTTTTCGGGTCCTGAGATTCTGGAGCCGTTTTAAGGCCCTAAACAAAGTTTTTTTGGCAAAACGATGATTGCAATTGCAATCATTTTGACAGTAATATTCTCCAGAGAGATCTTTCCAACGAGGTATCGTACGCGTCAAACGGAGATAATATGACCAAGTTACGATCCCGGTAAGTTGGTTGCCCAACTAACCCCAATGAGGCCCATAAACTCTTGGTGTTACATCTCCTCAGGTTAGGGTTTTGGTTGTTTAGGGTTTTCTCTTATTGTTCAATAATAAAAAGTCCCTTGAGCCTCATTGTAACTCAATTCAGAGGCATGTAGCCACCACATCACTTCTTAGAGATAAGCTGCCATCACCTGAGCTAGTCTTATTTCCATTTTGTTTGTAAGCATACTTCAATATTTTTCTATTAATGAAATGAAGTGTTATTTCTGTTGCATCTCTGTGTTTATGGTTATATCTATAATTTGTTGCATTCCTATTTAAATTTGGATCAGTGGTATCAGAGTGGTCCGCCCTTTCTCTGTTTTTCTTTGAATGTACCCAACAAGGTCGGGATATAAGGAGTTAGGGCTCAATCTAGTTGAACCTTTGCAAGACCAGCCTCCCAATTTTCGATGGCCTCCCATGGTGGATGAAAATAAAGACAAGGGGGTAGGAGATCCTATCAAAATATTGCTCGAAGAACCCCTTGAGCGACAAAGGAACGTGATTATGGAAAACTTTGCCCAGAACCTTCAGTGACTACCCAGGGGCGACACATCTACTTCCAGCAGCTACTCATGCCACACCCTTTAAGGTACAAGTTAATTTTGACATTCCCATATTTGAGGGTCAGATAGATATGGATGTTGTAGATAAATGGTTAAATTTGCTAGAAGGATATTTTTATGTTCGTGATTTTTCCAACTGGGAAAAGATCAATTTTGCACTTCTCAAAGTTGCCCCCCATGTCAAGGACTAGAGGGAAACCTATTGCAAGCAGAAGGATGGAAGTACAACCTCATTGTTTTCAGTCCCACCCACTTGGAACTCAATTCGAGATGCCATCAAGGAGTAGTACTACCCTGTTGGAAGTTATGAGGATAAATATAAAGTGGACCATGCTGCGGCAAGGAAGGGACCAAGACGTGTTAGAGTTTACCAATATTTTTCATACCCTTTGCACAAACTTGTGTATCAAGGATGCAGAATGGAATTTGGTACTCAAATATTGCGGCTACCTACACAGGTACATCTAGGATGAGATGGAGTTCCTGGACATCTCCTCACTTGGCATGGCATACCGATATGCTATCAATATCAAGCAGAAGTTTAAACAAAAGAAGCGAGACTTTGGATCTGTGAATCTGAAGAACAAAGGACAAAGCCAAGGCAGGGTGACCGAAGACAACCCGTCAAAGCTGTAAGAAAAGAACACCACCACGAATTCAAAGAAGGACACAGGAAAGTGGTGTGAGTTCCATAAGAGCCCTACTCACAACACAAGTGAGTGTTGGACCAAGCAGTTGTTGGTGGTCGAGTTGAAGGCTTCAGAATCATATGCATGTTCTGACCCTGAGTCAGAACCAAAAAAGAGGAATGATAAAGGGAAGAAAATTATTTATGTGGAGCCCAACACCATTGTTGCCACTGCCAACCTCCAGAAGAATGAGCTCGATGATCCATAGGAGAGGGAGCGTCTTTTCCAATCACAAATGTGGGTGAAGGGTTTGTCGCTGCAATTCATTGTCGACAGTGGCAGCCAAAAGAACCTCATTTCAGTAGAGGTCATGAAGTGGTTGGGCCTGCTGACTATACCACATCTGCAGCCGTACAACATCGGATGGCTTCACCAAGGACGATATCTCCAAGTCAGCCAGCAATGGCGTCTTCACTACAACATCAACCCCTTCACAGATGAGGCATTGTGTGATGTTTCTCCTCTCGATGTTTGTGATGTATTATTAGGACAATCATACTTGTGGAAACAAAATGATGTATATGAGTCTATACCTCACTCTGTGATTATTTCTTTGGGTGATACGTTATTCAAGATACCGTAGGTAGCCCCACCTACGACCACCTCTTTGATCTCTACCAAGAAACGCAGTAAGATCATCTCCCATACTAGGAAATTTATTTCTTACTGGTTCACTCTCAAAGTAAGGGGAATGCCCCCGAGAAGGGTTCCTCCATGCAGCAGAAGTAGGTGGATACAGTCATGAAAGAATACAGTGACATCTTCTCCTCACCCACAGGGGTACCGTTGCACTGTCAGGTCAAGCATTCATTCAATCTGACTCCCAGAGCACCTCTACCCAACGACCGATATATCACTGCTCCATTGTGGAAAATTCCAAGTACAAGAAACGAAATGATCAACATCGGGTGCCACACAAGTTTCAGGTGGGTGACAAAGTTTGGTTACATTTGCAGAAATGATGCCTTAAAAGAGCCCATCGAAAACTCAGACCACTCCAATATGGTCCTTACACCATTACCAAGGTTGTGGGAAACAATGCTTTAGAGCACAACATTCCTCCATTCCTTGGCTTGCACCGATTGTTCAATATGGACCTCCCTTGACCATGCTTCCCACCATTATTGGACACATCAAAGATTGCAGAACATCTCACCAGGGACCAGGTTCAACAGAAATTTCCGCATCTCATGGAGGCTCTGCACGCAATGGGGACCATTGCTTCCTAGGGGGGAGGAATGATCCAGGTGGATATTGGTGGCCACCCACCTATTCCACCTAGACCCCCAGACAGTTTCATATGTTTCCTTAATTGTAGCACAATTTACTATTTTTGGTAGTTTTTCGGGTTCTGAACTTTCCGACCCATTTTGAGGCCCTAAACGACATTGTTTTGGGAAAAATAATGATTGCAATTGCAATCACTTTGATAGTTATAGTCCTTGGAGAGATATTACGAATGAGGTATCGTACGCATCAAACAGAGATAATATGACCAAGTTATGACCCCGGGAATTTGGCTGCCCAACTAACCCCAACGGGGCCCATAAACTCTTGGTGTTACATCTCCTCGGGTTAGGGTTTTGGTTGTTTAGGGTTTTCTCTTATTGTTCAATAATAAAAAGGCCCTTGAGCCTCATTGTAACTCAGTTCAGAGGCATGTAGCCACCACATCTATTCTCAGAGATAAGCTACCATTGCCTGAGCTAGTCATATTTCCATTCTGTTTGTAAGCATACTTTGGTATTTTTCTATTAATGAAATGAAGTGTTATTTTTGTTGCATCTCGGTGTTTATGGTTATATCTATAATTTTTTGCGTTCCTGTTTAAATCCAGATCATATTCCCTTGAGAATCAATCTAGGCCATCAATTAAAAAATAAAAAAGAAGTCAACAAATCTTCATCCACCTTAAGTTGAAATAAGAAGCCTTAGACAAATATAACTCACTATCTAGAGATTAATATTAGGCTTTGTATGGGGATTAACACATAGTAAGTCGTTAAATATTTTCCAAGTAATACTTTTTTTTGCTTGAAGTTCTAACTGGCTATGATCAAACACCTATTTTTTTCTACATCTTTGCCCTCAAATTCAAACTTGATTTGGGATTTTTGTTTGAAGGGTCCCAAAATAAGTTTTCATGTTCATGGAATTTGTGGCATCAAAAACAAAATGTATTTGTAATCTATGATTTTAAGCTATTCATTGTCTTTAAAGGAGATTGTTATAGTAGCTATTAGGATTTTAGAGGAATTAATTTAAACAAAAATGCAAGCATGAAAAGTGTACTTACCTAGCTTGGTAGCCTCTGTATATTTGACATACGACATCAATGTCTTTCCAATACATGTCAAAAATTCTTTTTCCAAAAAACCAAATACAAGAAATAGAGTCTAAAATAAGGGCTTTCAAGAAGTCTTCTTTATATAAGTCTTATATGGATAAAGTCTTTATGGATAAAATCTCTCTCTACCTAGTATGGCTCGATGGCTTGTACATTCAATTAGAGTTGAAAATGTATAGATATACTTTAAAATAGCCTTGTTATCTTCTATATAAGAGAAAATGGTAGTGAAAAAAACCTTTTACACCTAGTCTAATGCCAATAGATCATTTGAGACTCCAATGGGTTTTGATCCACCATTTTAGCATTTCTTTTGAAGGACTCATGCCTAAAGATTTACAAATTATTGTATGTCATTTATTGCATTCTACCTCTAACACATCCTAAGGTGACCACATAGCTTAGAAATCCATAGGAATCATTTAAACATCCTCCCACTTTTTCTTATAGTCAAAGGCTCACTATTGTGGTCGAACAATCTCCTTGCTTATGAACACCTTGGTAGAGGATGTAAGGATCTTTTCATTAGTCATTTTAATGAAATCATGACTTATGTCAGCTTGGAAATTGTTGAGAACATCCTTGAAAGAAGAGAACTCCTTGATCACAAAAGACACGTGGATCTCCATGCAATGGGTTGGTCAGCCTAAATACATGAAACTTTAAGTGTAGAGAACAAAAATAATGGCCAAATCTCATTTTCCTCTATTATCCACATTATTTTAAAATTTCCAAAAAAAATCCTTAATAAACATCAATTAATCTTTTAAAAAATTTTGAGTTCTCTTCAATGATTATTCTTTTAAACCCGAAGGTCTAGTGCTATTTGTTAGTGTCAGTGTCTTCACATTGCCATCAGTGATCAAAATTACTCTTTTTCATTTCATACTAGATGTCCCATTCTGATGAGTTGCATTCCATTAGGTCATGGATCAACTGATGGTAGGGTTCAATTCAGTTTTTTCCCTCATGACATATATTCGCTAACCTCTGTTCATACTTTTCATGTCAATGGTTGTCACACGGAATTTGTCAAGGGTGCGGACACGACTGACCTTCCTAGAAGTCTAAGACATTCTAATGACAAACAAGACAAAATGGAGTGATCTTTCTCTAAATACACCTTTTACAACATGAAAACTACAAGTGTTTAGGCTTACCTTATTCCAAAACGCTGTTGTTGAAGTCCGTTCTTGACGATCCGGATGAGCTCCTCCTTCAAGTCAATTCCTGCAACCACAAACAATCAAACAATTACCAAGCACTTGCATTTCATATAATAAAACATATATTCAACATGTAGACCAAGGAACACATGAAATAACTCATTAACACAAGCTATTGAGAAAAATAAACCAGTTTGTATTAATAACGAAACAAAGAAACTCTTACAACCTGGCCTTGGTGTTGTGCAAGTTCCTCCCAGGGTCCATCAAGGGTTTTCCTCTACTTTGACAAAGCTCACCCTCTCCCAAGTAGAATCAAGTGAAGACAATCTCTCCTCACAAAGGCTCTAATGGAAGACCTAAATCCTGCAGCATTTACCCAAAGAAAATGTATAGCTCCAACCTCCTCTCCTTCTGGCTCAATGCCTTTATTTATAGTGCTGTAAAGAGGTTATTCAGGTCCACTATCAATGGGATCATCCCCCTCTTTGGGTGGGATAGCTCCCTTATTGATGGGATAAGTTCCCCCTTAATAGAGATACATGAACCAACTGGAGGCGCATCCATTTCATCAAACCGACCTCTAGAATGTTCTAGAAGTAACCACAAGTAACTTTTTCAAGATAAAACTCGCGCATTTTGCCTTTTACAGAGGGACGCACCTGTCCCTTAACATACAGAGCGTCCATGGACGCAGATTTTGTGAACATGGTCAGCGTCCCCGCAGGTAAGGCTAGAGAGAACCTGCGACCCCAGAGATAAACATATTTTTGACAAGACTTTCTCTCTTCTTTGAGTTTGAGATGGATAGCAGAGGCATAAGACTTGCCTAAGAGGGTAGCATGACTGTTGATTTGAGCCATACTAACTGTAAGTAGTCAAGGTGACATTTTTTAGTGTAACAGATTGCCCCCTAAAGTGCGAAGCCTGGAATAGAATAGGGTTTTGTAATTCTAGGAAGGGTGAAGCGCTTTATCATTTCAAGGATTGTCTTGTGGATGGCCTGGTTGGAACCTGCAATTTTCAACACAAAATACATGGATAAGATTATATCATCACTGAGGTAGGCATTCCCATACTCAGATTCAAAACTTTAACTAATGGACTAACTATTCTGATACAGGAATGATCTTGCAGTACATCATTTTAATAGACTTTTGTAGACACAGTATGGACGCAGCCATCTGTTTATGATTAGTCTACATAGATAATGAATACAAAACTCCTCGCAGCCTGGATGGTAGAAACTAGATCCAGGGTCTTCACTTCTACTTCCCGAATTGGTACGATTCTAGCCATGTGATTAAATGATTCGATGTCGAACATGGTAGAAACCACTTGATTACCAGTCAATGATGTAAACTGTTAACAAGCGTGAGAGAAACCACCAGTAATGTCAATGGTTCTCAAAGTACCAAGCACAACCCGTGAAATGTGAATAGATGTTTTGATGTCGAACACTTCACGGAATCCTTTGATCGAAAGTCAATGATGTAAACTGACGTCAAAGGCGAGAAACCTGCCATTGATGCATGCAGACTTCAAGGTACTGTCGATTCCTAAGTCATCTTTCTAGATAATGTGTCGATGTCGATAGAAAGCGACCCGTTGCAGGCAAGCCCACAACACGAAATCATTGTTCAAGTTGAAGAAATGTTGCTGTAAGGACTGACTCAGGGATGGTCAAATGGATGACAAGTATTTTGCAGATGAAAGTTTTTTCTTGCAGACCTCTTGAACACATAACGACACAACAGATGGCTTGGTGACAAATAACTCAAAGTTAATCCCCGGAACCCGGTTAAAGACTTTCAAAGTGATTTGGTCAACTGTGAGGTAAAAGATTTCCCAACCCAGGTGAATGAAAAAGTGTCGTGTTCAAGAGTGGTAATAAAGTTTCTTCTGAGACAAAAGGTGACAAACAGGTTCATTCTTCTCTCTTTTCCCCCACCATTTCTGGCAAGTACCTCTTTATTTTTAACAAGCTTGAGGAGGATAACATATGCTTGATTATAAGCTCATCCTTCGGACGAGTCCAACCTAGTTTAAATTCGAACCCTAGGAAGGAGTGGTTCGTTCCTGTTTGTAATTGAACAGGTCCTCTACTGTAAAAGTTTTAACGAGCCCAGTATAGGAGAAACTCGGCGTTTTTCAATTTTAGAGAGTCTGAAAAAACTAAAGGAGACTCCACGTTGAACTTTTTCGTATATTTGTGTCCCTCAAGCCCGAAAAAGTATAAAATAATACCTGGGGGAACCGCTTGATCTTGCGACCAAGGAGTACTTTCATAATAGTGTCGTTGACCTGAAAAGTAAAAAGCGATCAAGGACACGTCGTTTTATTTCCTTATCGAGTTTGAAACGACAAAAACCCGGCAATCTTTTCCTGATTTTGCGGTCAGAAAAGAGCTAAAAGGGGACCGTCTTTTAATTCCGTTTTAACGAGTGTAAAAGAAACGCTCGGCAATCTTTTCATGTTTTAGGAGTCTGAAAAGGGCTTAAAAGAGAACTCCAATGTTTCACTTTTTCGTAAGTTTTAACGAGTTCGAAAAAGGGATAAAAATGTACTCATGGTTTTCACTTTTTCGTAAGTTTTAACGAGTTCGAAAAAATGATAAAAATGTACTCATATGGCCGACTTTCAATTTAATTTACGAGTAGGAAAAGACGGAAAGATCTCGGCATTTTCATTTGTTTTACGAGAATGAAAGATAGCAAAATAATCTCGGTATTTTCATGAGTTTAACGAGTCTTGAAAATAACTGAAAGTGACTCGAGATAGGTTTCATTTTTACAAAAGCTTGAAACAGATAAAAACTATGCTTTAAAGTAGTTTCATTTTTTCACAAGCTTGAAACAGAGAGAAAACTGTGCTTGATGCCCCCTAAGCGTAACTGCTAGAGCGCATGCCCCCCCAGCTTCATTTGGATGAAATGAAGGTTGAGTTACGAGATCATTTGAAAGACTCGACCTAAAACTATAAGAAAACTATGCAAAACCGAAATAACTAACCTAAATATACAACTTAACATCTAGGAGGTCTAGTCAAACTTTCGACTCAATTAGAGGAGGATTTGTTTCATTTTTTAACGAGCTTGACACAGGAAAAGAACTATGCTCGGATTCGGTTTCATGTTTACGCAAGCTTGAAACGAAAAACTATGCTTGTTATAAGTTCACATGCCCTCAGCATAATGACGCAAATCAAGGTACATGCCCCCCAAGCTTCATTACATTCAATGAGGTGGATGGAATGAAGCTTTACTTTCAAGATCTTGGAAAGACTTGTGGGAGTTGTTTCATTTTTTAACGAGCTTGACACAAGACAAGGAACTTTGCTCATAACTACTCTCTACAATCTACCTAACAAAAACTTTACTCTAAAAACCTTGATTCATTTTTTAACGAGCTTGACACAAGACAAAGAACTGTGCTCTAAAACCCTTGTTTCATTTTTTAATGAGCTTGACACAAGACAAGGAACTATGCTCATGACTACTCTCTACAATCTACCTACTTAACCTACCCTTGTTTCATTTTTTAACGAGCTTGACACAAGACAAGGAACTATGCTCAAGAAGTTCGCATGCCCCCAGGATAATGATGCAAAGCGAGGTACATGCCCCCCAGGCTTCATTGCATTCAACCGGCTGGATGAAATGAAGGTTTACTTTCAATATTTAACTTGAAAAGGGAGTTGTTTCATTTTTAAGGAGGTTGACACAAGAAAAGAACTGTCCTCTTACCTGATTCATTTTTTAACGAGGTTGACTCAGTAACAGGAACTATCCTCAAACCTGATTCATTTTTTAATGAGGTTGACTCAGTAATAGGAACTGTCCTCAAACCTGATTCATTTTTTAACGAGGTTGACTCAGTAACAGGAACTGTCCTCATACCTGATTCATTTTTTAATGAGGTTGACTCAGTAACAGGAACTGTCCTCAAAACCCTACTTTCTACAATCTACCTACATATCCTAAAATCTACCTGATTCATGTTTTAATGAGGTTGACTCAGTAACAGGAACTTTCCTCATGCCATCTTGTTTCATTTTTTAACGAGGTTGGCACAGGAAAAGGAACTATCCTCGCACTAACTGATTCATTTTTTAACGAGGTTGACACAGTAAAAGGAACTTTCCTCAGAACTCCTTGTTTCATTTTTTAATGAGCTTGACACAAGACAAGAAACTATGCTCATGACTTCCAGTTTCATTTTTTAATGAGGTTGAGACTAGAAGAAACTATCCTCATACCTGATTCATTTTTTAACGAGGTTGACTCAGTAAAAAGAACTATCCTCAAAACCCTACTTTCTAACTGTCTATATAACCTACTATCTACCTGATTCATTTTTTAATGAGGTTGACTCAGTAACAGGAACTTTCCTCATAACATCCAATTTCATTTTTTAACGAGGTTGAGAGAGGAACAAACTATCCTCGTCAACTGATTCATTTTTTAACGAGGTTGACACAGTAAAAGGAAATTTCCTCGGACGCACTGAGCATGGCTTCTAACTGGAAGAAAGACATGTCAATGGACACACCTTGATCATGGCTTCCAAGAGATCTTCATCAGAAGGAAGAACAGTTCTTTGGAAGGAACACATGTCAAGGGACTCAAAAGGGATAAGAACATCGTGTTCAAGTAATCCCATAGATTTTTCCATGTCAATTACCGTATCTAAATCAAAGGAAGATGAGCGACCAGTGAGAGGCTCACTTACATTGGTAACTGAAAACATGGGATCAGTTGCCACATAATTAACCCGTGGCAAGGTAGATACCACTTGAGAATCAGGAACATTTAGGGGTGTCATATTATTGGTGGTTGAAACAAGACTAGGGAATGAAAGCTGGTCTACAGTCACAATATTGCCATTGTGAGGGAAAGACATCACGCGAAAGAGTGTCGATACGACGGCTTTCATTGCATAAACATAGTCTCGCCCAAGGAGTAAATTGAAATCCAAGGGACCTCGAACTACCATAAGATCAATACAGACAGTTTTACCTTCCAAGGTAATAGAAAACTTAGGAAGGATCCCTAAAGGTTCACTAATGGTTCTGTTAAAAGCTTTCAGATTCTGCGTAATAGGCGCTAGCTGAGGGGAACCCAAAGCTTTCCAAACAGTTAAGGATAAAATACTAACAGAAGCACCTTCATCTACCTGAGTACGATGTATATCCCTACCACCCGCCTGGACAATGATTTGGAAAGGGATGGAGGAAGGAAGACGAGGTTCTGTCAGTCTATTCCAATCAAAGGAAAAGACCTCAGTACTTGGAGGGGGTTCTGTAGAAACAGGTGAAATGCCCCCCGGCATAGAAGAATCCGATGTAACAAGAAGAACATCAGCGGTATGAAATTTACTCTCGAAAAGGAGAGTGTGATCGACCGAATGTGAAATTGAATCGACCACTTGATCAACTAGTGGATCATCAACCTGAGTGACATGAGTTTCACTCTCCAATGGAAGAGTGTGATTGACTGTACTTGAAGTTAGATCAATCACTCCGTCAGTTGACGGTAGGTTGAGAGAAAGTTTACGGTAACCAGTTGGAAATTCTTGCTGTGGAACAGTAAGGTTTTCCAACAATGTTGAGGCTTCATCCATGTGAGGGCAAATGTGAGTTTGATGACTCCCTTTGCATAACTTACAAGGAAACCTAACTTTACCCTTTTTCCCAGGAACCTGACTATCACTGGTTGATGGATCAACAGAAAGTTGATGAGATTTTTCTGACCATACTTCCAAGACCTTTGGAATACCAGGACAATTGACAAGGAAGTGGTCACCCTTACAAAGCCTGCAAGGGTATTTGGGTTTACGATGCATGTCGGAATTTTCCTCAACACAACTAACACTTACAACCATGGTTGGTTGGTTGACTTCTTTCTTATCTTGCTTCTTCTTCTTCTTCTTTTTCTTCCCTTTCTTCTTCTTCTTAGCCTCCTGGTTACTAACATCAAGGCTTTTACCAGGCGAAGAGGAAGAAATGGAGGAAGAAAGATTAGGCGAAGAAGGTAAAGGGTCAACAGAAGGTTGGTGATGTTGAGATGGTGAACTCTGTTGAGGTGAAGCATCCGGTTGAGATGGAACAATTGGAGTATTTTGGGCCAACGAAGTTGAAAATAACCATATCGGTAAACCTATTGTAAATCCAGGTAATGACAAAGTAGCCATATAAGGAGGACCAACATTTCCAAAGTAAGGAAAAGTACTAGGATTCTCATTAGGAGGGGTTCCTAGGTTGATAAATTCCGGAACATTTGCCATTATATTCAACTTCAGTGAATTTTATTAACAATTTAAAACTAAAATTAACAATTCCCAATTCACACTTAACAACTAAAATTCACAATTCACACCTATGGTCTCTAAAAATAAAAACAAACAAATTAACACGCGCTATCAAATCTAGGAGTCAAACCACACACAAACAGTAAGCTCTCCGGACCAAAAACACTAGTTGGTGATGAAGCCCAACCTCGCAGAATTCAGTACAGAAATGGCGGATGGAACAGTTACCCCGGCAACCTGCTTAATGAATAGACCGGCACAAGTTCCTCCACTTTAACCGTCTCGAAGTGAAGTGAACCCCCCGGAAAATCCAAGTGAGTATAACCGACGTCTGCTCCAGGTACAGTGGGACCTTCCCTCCACCGTCACCTCGGTAGAACCCTAAAGATTATGGTCACTAAGGTCACCAACAGTAACAAATACACCTGGGGGAACAGTCTAAACTCCGACAGCACCCAAGGGCAGAGTAGCAAGCTCAATCCCCTTACCGGCTCCTTGACAACAATCCAAGGTTTACCGATAAGTGACCCCTGGCTCCTCGACAATGGTTAATCCGAGGTTTACCATTTGTAATACGTACTGTCTGGCGTCGTTCCCAACGAGGGGGGAATGATCCCCTCACTGGTTCGGACACGAGCTCGTGCTTCTCCTTTAAGAGGAGCTTTCCCAGAGTGCAATTGAAACAATTGGATTTATTCTACTCAAGATAAACTATCTGTTTGGTTTTGTAGTATTGGAGAGTTAAGTACTTAGCTACTCCAAGACCCTAGCCTAAGCTATGTTGGTGTTTCAGAGCCCTAGAAATGTAAAAATTACTAGATGAATTTTAATTAAGCACTGTGTTATTAAGGTTGTTATTACTCAAATGGGTAAATGGAGATGAAACCAATGGTGTTATGACCCGACTCAACTGAATGCAATCGAATATGATAATGCAATCCTTTCAATTCGATGAATCCTAACTAGAGTAAGGAGAGAGTTTCCATTCACTTCCAACAATGCAAAAAATTGATCATTAAGAGAAAATTTAACAAATTCTCTAATGCACTAATTTCATCAAGAAAAACTAATGCAAATCAATTCCAAACCAATTTTTATTTTTATTTTTGTGTAAATTCAAATCAAAGAAAGCTGATCTAAATCTACGATTGATTTTTCAGAATGTAAACTATGCAATTGTAATCTATGCACAATTCACATGAAAAGTATGCAAATGTAATCTATGCACATTTTTCATTCATATTCTGAAACTGAGAACTCTAATTATGCAAATGTGATCTATGCAAGAGAATTCTCAAACACAAGATGATTCTAATGTAATCTAAGAACCAATCAAGTGCAAGTCGAGAAAATTGGGTGAGAGTTCCAAAGATCAAAACATAAAAACACTCAAAGGCGATTAACACTCATACACAATTTAGCCCCCCCTCGGCGAATGAGGGGGAAATTTTTTTGCAAAAACAAAAGCAAAAAGATGCAAAATTGTGAAAAGACTGAGAGAAACCTCCAAGTAATGACCAAAGGAAATCAAATTAAGAATTTCTCAAAAAAGAGACTCAAAACACCCAATTGATGAAAGCTAAAAGCAGGAATGCTAATGAAACAAGTTCAGGTGAAAATTTTTGACAGGGTACTAAAGGATCTGGGCAGAAAACACTAAGAAAAAACAAAATCTAAAAGCAATTAAAGCAAAAATGGAGTTTTCCTAAATTTTTACAGGAAGACGCAGGCAACCCGTTAGAACAGGCGCGGGCCCGCTCTGTGCAAACGGCAAAAGCGCGTCCAAAGACGCACTGTGCAGTACTCAGAGGGTGCGTCCTTCTGGAAAAGTTGAGAAAAACCAAATCTAACTAAATCTAAAGCTAAGCCACCCAAATACTAATTCTCACAGTCAAAAACCAGAAAATAAAAGTGATTTTCTCAGAGCAAAGTTCACACAAAGGAAAAGACTTTCACATTAATGGATTCCCCAGCGGAGTCGCCAATTTGTCACACGGAATTTGTCAAGGGTGCGGACACGACTGACCTTCCTAGAAGTCTAAGACATTCTAATGACAAACAAGACAAAATGGAGTGATCTTTCTCTAAATACACCTTTTACAACATGAAAACTACAAGTGTTTAGGCTTACCTTATTCCAAAACGCTGTTGTTGAAGTCCGTTCTTGACGATCCGGATGAGCTCCTCCTTCAAGTCAATTCCTGCAACCACAAACAATCAAACAATTACCAAGCACTTGCATTTCATATAATAAAACATATATTCAACATGCAGACCAAGGAACACATGAAATAACTCATTAACACAAGCTATTGAGAAAAATAAACCAGTTTGTATTAATAACGAAACAAAGAAACTCTTACAACCTGGCCTTGGTGTTGTGCAAGTTCCTCCCAGGGTCCATCAAGGGTTTTCCTCTACTTTGACAAAGCTCACCCTCTCCCAAGTAGAATCAAGTGAAGACAATCTCTCCTCACAAAGGCTCTAATGGAAGACCTAAATCCTGCAGCATTTACCCAAAGAAAATGTATAGCTCCAACCTCCTCTCCTTCTGGCTCAATGCCTTTATTTATAGTGCTGTAAAGAGGTTATTCAAGTCCACTATCAATGGGATCATCCCCCTCTTTGGGTGGGATAGCTCCCTTATTGATGGGATAAGTTCCCCCTTAATAGAGATACATGAACCAACTGGAGGCGCATCCATTTCATCAAACCGACCTCTAGAATGTTCTAGAAGTAACCACAAGTAACTTTTTCAAGATAAAACTCGCGCATTTTGCCTTTTACAGAGGGACGCACCTGTCCCTTAACATACAGAGCGTCCATGGACGCAGATTTTGTGAACATGGTCAGCGTCCCCGCAGGTAAGGCTAGAGAGAACCTGCGACCCCAGAGATAAACATATTTTTGACAAGACTTTCTCTCTTCTTTGAGTTTGAGATGGATAGCAGAGGCATAAGACTTGCCTAAGAGGGTAGCATGACTGTTGATTTGAGCCATACTAACTGTAAGTAGTCAAGGTGACATTTTTTAGTGTAACAATGGTTCATGTCTAAATAGGTCATAGGTCTTAGGGTTTTAGTCTCATTAGGTCTAGGGTTTCCTCCATGGTCAAATTTCAGTGATTATTTCTAATAATGGTCAGCAAATACATGAGGAGGTTAATAACAATCAGAAAAGTCAAAATGTGTTAATTTGTAAGCTTAATGAAGGGCTCACCTCAAAAATAGTTTTAAGGTGAAAACAGAACATTTGTATTTCATATTTAAATTTGATGTAATTTTATCATTCTCATGTGTAATAAATGGTTCCATGCTGCTCCTGGTCACCCGGTGATATTGCCAAGCACCTGCCACTGCAAAAAGTCAAAGAGATTAGCATCAGTCCACCTGTCAAAAGCCAAAAGTCAAAAATCAGCTAAAACATAGTATTTCAGGGGAGCAAATAAACATTAGAAAGTGGGTTATGTTAAATGAAAAATCAAAAGTCTTGGAAAGGTATAAAGGCTTTTCATCCCTCATATCACCTCATTGTGAAGTTCAAAGTGCTAAGGAGAATCCAAAAGGCGATTTTGAGGTGTCATTGGACAAAAGAAGCAAGTTGAGGTGTTACTAGAGAAAAACGCAGGCACTGTGCACCTATTGCCTGGCGTTGCGCATTCATTTGGCGTTGCACATTAGATGCTTTCTCGTAGTGTAAATTAACAAAGGCGTTGTGCATACAATTGGCATTGCGCACGTGTTAAACACTCCTAAAACACTGCTAACTCGCTCAAACTCACCTCAAACCGCCTCAAATCACCAAGTTCATCTTCTTTACAAGTAAGTGCATTGATCCTCCTTGCTGAAGAGTGCTCTTATCTTGTTGGTCTTTCATCCATGAAATCAAGACCCTAGTTTTCATTGTTCACCATAGTTGTTAAAGTCTATTTATTCACTGTGGTTTCACTGTTTATCAAGAACATTCATTCATCTTTACTACTATTCCTAAACTCCCATACACTACAAATTAAAACCCTACCCCTCATATAAACCCTATCCTACATACACCTCATTCCCACACATAAACTCCCAAACCCTATACATAAACATACCAAAACCCTACTCACTCCCCTTATTCCCTAAATCCCCAAACCCTTCACTCCCTAAATCCCATTCACTCTCACCTACTCATCCTAAAATCTCTTCACACTCATATTTCATCTATCCACCCTATCTTATCATTCACCACAAGTGTTCACAGACAATGAAAAAGGCCAAGTGACTAGGCAACGAAGAGGCAAGGTTAGAAGACAAAAGGCAAAGGAAATTGAGAATCCTAGGGAGATTTGTCTTGAGCAGGTTAACATACACCTGGAGAAGTTGCTTGAGAAGGCCAATGAAGAAAAGAAAATGCTTCGCCACATGGCCTATCACTATATGACCCGGAACAAAATATGCAATATAAGGATGAGGAAGCTTAAGGTAAGATTGAGGAAGGCTTTGAGAAGCAAAAAGGAGAAAAACAAGTTGGAAATCCTAGCTGATGCTTCATTAGCTCATCATAGCAGTGCTTGAGGGTTCCTTGTACCAAATTTGGGGCAATTTTGAGAAAATTTTGCAATTTTCAAATTTTGAAATTGGAAATACAGGAAAACCCAATAGGTGTGCAGCGCCACTATCGTTGCGCTTTTGACTGGAGCATCCCTTGAGACAATGGTTTGCATTTTCGGATTCAGCATGAAAAAACAAGAAAACTAGGAAAGTTTCATCAATTTTGGAGCAGATTTTGGTCACCTAAAGGCCAAAAAACCATCAAAAAATGACCTCTCTGCCACTTTTTTGACACACAGTAAGCAGGCTTGGGAGATTCCATTTTTGAGGGGGAAAATGACATCCAAATCCAGAAATTGAAGTTGTTCCAGAAAGTAGACTCGACAAGATTTCCAACGAGCTATCCTGCACCCAATTTGGACACTAGGAAGGTCCCCAAAACTGGCTTGGAAAGATCACTGCGCATTGGATGAAAATTCCAATTTGGCTCCAAAATCAAAATTTCGCCTAGATTTTTTTGTAATTTGAATTTTGGGCTCTTTTTAGGTAAATCTATGAATGTAAATGATGCTATGGTATCTAAATGTAATTTAAAAATGACTCTTGAGGGTAGATTCATCATTTTGAGGTGGTTTGGGGGTAAATGAATCAGTTTCCTTGATTTTAGAGGCAAGTTGTTTCCACTACCTATATTCTTGTTCTTAGTTTAGATATGGTTGAAACCACCCCTCTTCTCATGGATTCGACCCCTAATGGATAGCATAGGTGGTTTGGTTCCTATATTATGTACTTTCTTAGTCATTTGTAAAGGTTGGACTCTTGTGGATGCTTTGAGCTTCATTGTACATCACTACAGCAGTTTGGCAAGGAAATAAACTAGGGTTTGTAGCTATTTTTGTGGGATTCTTGTGGTAATGTGTCTTGGCATTGTTTCTCCTTTTTGTTATTAGTTTCTCTCATGTGTTATATGTGCCAGCATCTATTTCTTTCTTCTTAACTAAATGAATCAAGATAGATAGGTGGAATACATTGATATCAGTGCTTTGCCTTGGGAATACATTTAGTTTTTAATGTTTTCTGTTGTTTGAATAGGATTCATGACCTTTGCATGCCCTCCTCAGCCCCTCACCAGTCTTAGACTTACCATCACACTCAATTCCAAGTGCCAAAACACCTACCTACCTCGCCCCACAGAACACCCTGCAATTCTGACTTGATTTCCCAGACCCAAAGCTGCCTGCTCCATTTGATCTAACAACCAACCATCAAAATCAACCAAAAACCCTAGAGCTACTATACCTAGCCTAAAATCCATATTTCATTCAATCATCTCCACTGAGATTGACAAGGAGAGAGCCCTCTCCCGACCTAGTGAGGCTAGCTACCAGGTTAAGCTTGGTTTGTGGTTATCCTAGGATTGCCTCCCTTCAGCCTGAGGTCAATCTAGGCTCTAACACTATTGATACATTGGTTTATAGTCATTCCTTTAGCTTGAATTTTAGAGGTAATGTTGAAGAATCTTCCCGGTATCATTTTATCTTAGTGTCATGTGTTCTAAGAATATCCTTGCTCCTGCTAATCCATGTTTTTTCTTAGGATTCTATCAAAATTGAATCTATGTCACCCTTCTATGGGAGGTTGCCAACTTGTGACAAGCTTATGTCTTAGATTAATTATTTAACACTAGTAAGTTAAGTTGATGCGAGAGGATTTCATAATACCATTTTATGTTTATTTTATGTTCCATTGTAGATTTAGGGATAAGAATATGGATAATTTTTTTTATAAATTTAAAGGAAAAAGGTTAAGAATTTTTTTAATATTTTATTTGAAATAAGCTTTTTCTCTTAAAGATTTTTGTATTCAAAGATTTCCCAAGGAATGTAATAATAAAACTCCTTGTATTTGTTAGAAATGTAACTAGTGTCGGTCTTCATAATGTAATTCAAATGTATTATTGATATATTTATTATATTCATTATCATTATTTTTATATTGAAATAATTTTCTTCATGCTTATAGGGTCAATTGAGTCAAAAAGAAAATTTATTATTAGTCAAAGTCTCATTTGGATTTCTTGTAAGAAAAAGAAAAAATAATTTATCTTGAGTCAAAGAGTCAACATGTCCTCCACAAACCAAGTTACTCTCCTTGGACAAGTTGGCCCTAGGGGAAACTATTCGACTCTCCTTGACATGTATAAATAAGACAAGTTCAACCTCATTCATTACCAATTCATTCGCAATGATTTCTATGTGAAATCAAAGGAGAGAGAAGGAGGTCAAAGGAGAGAGAAGGAAAATTGATCTTTGCCTTATTTCATTTCACACATGCACTTTTTTCTATGGTTTTCTGAGGTTGTTACAAGGCCAAAATTTCAAGGGTTAAAATTTTAGGGATTGACTAGAATACAGATAGTTGACCAGCATTGACTTTTGTTGACTTTAATTTGTTGGAGGGGACTTGGAGAAGGGTTGACTTCAGTCTTCGTAGTAGTCTTGGTCTTGGGTCTTGGATATCTTACTTTGATTGATTCTATAAGAAGAGTATTTCTTGGGTTTTCCCCCTTGTGGGGTTTTGCCCTGGCTTGGAGCCTAATCTCTTGTGTCCTTTGTTTCTTTATGATATTCATGTTTTGTACGTTTTTGGTAATTGCTTGATGAGGGAATATAAATTTAATAAGAAGCCAACAAAAATTCACAAGTAATTATCAAGTTAAGAGAAATAAACCCTAATCTAATAGCATCTTGATTTCTCAACATAGTATTAAAGTTAAGGTGAAAGAAAGGCAATTTTAAGATCACATCTTGTTGGCATCTTGAAGACTCTATTACAACAACTATCTCTCCATCTATCAAAGCAAAGGTGTAGAAGCAATCTTGAAGAAGTTTATGAGAGATCAAAGGCTAGAAGCATATCAAAAGGCCTTGTATCACATTAACTGTGCAAGAAGATTTGAACCTGTGAATAAATGTAATAATGGTCTAAGTTATCCCTCAGGGAAAAAATAAGAGAACTCACATACCATTCCAAAAGAAGATTAACTAATATCCCTGAGATAGTTCGTATAGCATTTTATATACTAAGACAATATTGCAAAGGCAGTTTAGAATCATATCCATAATTTGAGACCATCTCTAAGGAGCCTTCATGAAACCATGATAAGATCAGATTTGATGGATCTGAGCTTCTTGATAGTGGCATGGCATTCCAACGAGTTACCTGTAGAATCTATCTTCTATAAAGTTTTGCAGACCTATGACATAAAGCACTTTATGTATGGAACCTTGGAAAGTCTATGTAATCTAAATTCTTTGAGACCAAGACAATAAAGGTGTTGAGCTAAGGACTAAACTAATTCAGGGAGCTGGTATCCAAATTTTTTGAAGCAATTAATTTTGGGAGAAGATTTTATATACAAATCTACATCAAAATTCTCAAGTGTTTACAATGAAAAAAGATGAGAAAAAATTGAACCTATGACAAATCCAAATTTTCTGTGGTAACATCCAAACCTTCTATGGCAATATGGTATATGAAATCCTCCGTGACAATGTGACATTTTCTCTGTGGTATCCTGAATGAAGTACTATGTGAATTTTGTTGCATTCATATATACTTTTCCATGAGAAATCTAAGTTATATTTTTTTGAGAATATTACTCTATGACAAAACCTATATGCAAGGGTCTGAATTTACTTCCTTATCCAAGTCTTATAACTCTGAAAAATATTTACATTTTGATCTGACTATGTGATCCTAGCCTTAGCGGGATAGTTTAAATTCATCACTATGTGATCCTAGCCTTAGAGGGATACATTTATGAATGCGAAGTCCTGAGGTTTGATCCAAGCACTACGGTTTTTATCCATGGTAGTGATTCAAGACTAGATCAGAGTGAGTTTGCTTAAGAGAACCTGAAGGATTATCTTGCTAGACCGAAAAGTCGGTGATATATAGTGGAAGGGACCAAGACTATATAAAACATATCTGTAGAAATCGTAACCGTGTGAACTCCATGAAGAAAAGGTATCTTTGTGGCAAAAAGACTCTCCTCCTTTACATAGAAAAAGGACTAATCACATCATCTTTGTGACAAAAAGACTCACCTCCTTTGCATAGAAAAAGGACTAATCACATCATAAAAGTCGATAAGTGACTGAAGATTGGTGGAGAGACTATATCCTCCTCTAGAGTTAGAGGACTGAAGACTGGTGGAGAGATTATATCCTCCTCTAGAGTTGGAGAACATCGAAAGTAGTTCAGGGCAGTCTCTATAGTCATCATTCTAGTTCGAATATTGAAGATGTAAGGTATCTCCTTTGAAAGGAAGATGGTACATAAAGGACCATGTGATTTTGCAAACTCTATGAAAGAACTATGATTAGACATTTGAAGGCACATGAAGCTCATTTTAGTGGCACTAGTATGTGAGGTTGCTATGCTACTCTCCTATACATAAAAGAAGCCAACCCATATATGAATATTGAAAGAACTTAAGACAAAGAAAGCATCCCAAAGGAATTTCCTTGGTTCGTATCCTAGATTGAGATGTTGGAAGCTCTATGGAAGAACTGTGACATGACATATGAAGCTTATCCCTATGATACCAATACATAAAGCAGTCATGAATTATATCAACAAAACCAATTCACCGAACTCTAATCTATAGTATCTCTGTTGGAAAAGAAGGACACATGTCAACTAAAGAGAAGGTCAAATGATCAGAACTTTGCAAGGATGGATAGGTAATATTAAAAAATATAAGTGCATATGAAACTTTGTTCATTACCAATGAATGTCAATTAAAGTACATGTAATGCTAATATACCAATCTCTTGTAAGATATCAATGCATCATAAAAAGGACTATGTAAAGATCATTGACATGTTAACATTTATAGTATGTCTTTGTGTATGTAGACTAGGTGTTATGGTCAAGGAATGAAATATTTGGTATAGAAGGCTTATCAATAATGTCTCTATGGTTTTGTAACTAAATCAATAACATGTTTATATAATTTGCATTTCCCAAAATGGAAGATCTTGTAGACTTTGAAGAAACTAGGGTCTGTAAACCCTAGAAAAAGTATGAGTTAGGAAACCCTAGGAACATAAACCCTAAGTAATCGTTTTCTTTGTAAAAGGAAAAACCTAGCTCTTGAGAATGATATGAATGACATTATGATGTGAGGACAAGGTTGATGAAAAAGGTCCAAGATTAAGAGAGATTTGACTCTCCTCAAAGAGATAAGTATTCTACACCCACTTTTTGTAATTATTATTGTTGTTATTTTTTCTATGCACTTTACTTTTTGTTCTCACATAGTCTTTTGAAAAAGGTTGCGGGTCAAGACAAGATTTATCTAAGCTTAACTAAAAGATGGAATAATTGAAAGAACATAGCAAAGCATGTAGACAAGAAGAAAGCAATTTGATTTATGCATCAAAGAAATCGATGGTAAAAGGGAAGAAGTTCATTTTAGAGGGAGTTGTAAGATCTTGGATAAATACAACACTACTAGTTTGGCAAAGAAGCTTGGGATCAAACATACAGATGCCAAATATATGGCAAGATCCTTTCGCAAGAAGTTGTACTAGTAGTTGATTGGTTCGATCCAGGAACACATTGATTGATAGTACTGATGCTGATAGAGATACTACTGATGAAAGCGTGAAAGTGGAGTTATGTTACGAGGGAAGAAGATAAAGGCTTGTGCAATCAGTTGTGAATAATTTTGGCTCCATAAGATGTTTGATGAACTACTTGATAAAATGTTGAAGCTACGTGAAGATTGAAAAAAAAACAGGAAGGTCAAAGCTCATTATTATGTGATGCGGATAGGAGCCAAGAAGCTACAACAGATCTCTATGGAAGAACATGTTGTCGATACATTGATGAGTATTTTTTATGTAAGATTAGGCTTGTGGTTATCCCTCCATGTCTGAGAGGGAGTGAAGATCTCCTCCCTAATTGAGAGGAAGTGAGGGTGGACACTTTATTCTCTATGTGTCATGCACTATGGCTAGGACTAACAGTTGTAAGCCTAGTGAAGGCACAGGTAAGGAGAATGGTGGATAAGATAAGCAGCTGGGATCGATATTCTTTCAGGATTTGTATCTAAGATAGGAATAGTCCCAAGGACTAATATTCTTTAAGGATGGGTATCTAAGATAATAATAGTCATGTAAGGACATACCTTGTGAACATCTGGATGGGGTATGTGCCTATAAGGTGGTGGTGTCCAAATGTGTGTCTCCCAACATTTTGCTATGATTTAGTGGAGAGATAGAGCTTATTAGTCAAGGCCTTGCTATTTTTGACAATGTTAGTTATGATGATGATTATCAATATGAATCATTTCTTGTGAGAATATTTCAATTTGAGAGTATCTTGTTGTGTCATTATTGCGATGGGAGACACTCTCCATCCTAGTATGGTAGAGATGTTGTAACGTCTTATGTTGTCCTGTCCTCTTTTGTTTAACATTTTGACTTGGTCAAATTACATAAAATTAAAATAAATAAAATAAAATAATAATTAAAGTAAAATAGTTAATTTAGAGTTGGTAGTTTTTGGACTCTAGATTTTGAATATAATATTTTAATATATAATATAATAGTTTTTATTTTTTTAATAAAAATGCTAAAAAAAAATATTGCACCTATGGGTGCCCTCCACTTGAGTATGCTATAGATGTGTAACGTAACATAATGTAATATAAATATTTTAACTCGATCAAAATAAAATTAAAACTAAAATTAAAATATGGTAGAGATGTGTAACTTAATGTAATATAATGTAATGTAAGAAATTTAACTTGAAAATAAAATAAAAATGACCCTTGGTATTGACCCATGGTAGTCATGTGGAATATAACCTATTTAAGGGGGAGATTAAACTAGCCTAAATCCATCTTAGGTTGATGTTAGATTTAGATATATAATTATTTGTAGGAAATGATGGTATTGAATCCATGTAGCCCTTAAAGGTAAACTGTTTTTATGGATCTTTTCACAATGGGCATTTGTATGGATCTGTTGGGTGGATTTATGTATTTTTGTATGTTTTGTTTCTATAGTTGAATTGATGAATACATAATGTATATATGCGTAGAAGCTTCAGAGCTTCCTACTTTAGTGTTATCCTTGTTGCATTTTTTGTTGTTGGTCAAGACCCTTTACCCGACCTTGGGAACTTGTAGCTTACAATGCTACGCTTCCCTAACGACATTAATTATGCAGCACATATTAAGATTTAGGGCTAAAACCTCAAGGTTCTTCACTGTATTCATTATTTTAAGACCGAGAGCTTTGATTGTATGCATTAGCAGGCCTTAGATGAGATGAGAGAATACATCAAACATCCTTGCAAGAGTTGTCCTTCCCTTGGCTGAGAGTAGTAAGTGAGCAATTAAAAACTAGAGTTAGAATTGTTGTATTGTTGGGGTTTCATTCAAGGTGATTAAGATGTTTTACTAAAATCTACCCTCCAATTTGACATAATTGATTCTGTAGAATTTCCCACTGTAGATCACCTAATAATGCAATATACTAAAGAAAAATACTTGATCTACTTCTACAAACAAACTTGCAGAAGCTTAATCAATTTTGAGCAAGATCAAATAGAACACATATAATAGATAATGAGAAATCAATCACACAAGAACACAAAAGAATACTCTGGGGAAAGCCTCAGCTAAAAAAACCCCGATCTCTGTATTATCATACAAGTGGAAATATGTCCAGATTATGCAAAGCTTTAGCTCACAAGCTATCCAACTCTCAGTACAATCCCCCAATGCTTCTCATAGACTGAATAGACACAAATATGCCTTCCTCCAATCCTCTAAGCCTCCTATTTCCTTGTGCAGTTTCTCCTGGGTCCTCTAGCTGCCACCTATGTGAATTGACCTCTAACACAACTCACCAAACTCAGAAGTAATTGTGCAATCTCCAAAGAATGAATTCCTTCTGCGTGCAAGAGATATCCTCAATGGAATATTCCTGCAACTGATAGCACATGGTCCCATCATCTGATCTCAACTGGGTCTCTGACTGAACTGACATGCATGAGTTATTTATGAGAGAATATTTAGTTATCTAAAGTGCAGTAGTTACATGCATGCATGCATTAACTAAATGAACTCACATTCAGTTCCACAAACTGTTGGAACTAATCTAACTAGACTTAACTCAGTTAACTAAGCTAACTAATTACAACTCAAAGTACAACTCATCTTGATCTCCTTAATCAAGGGATAACTTCCTCAATCAAAGGGAAAACTATTGCATGTCTTCACATAGACTTCATGTTTGATTTTATCCAACTAATTAACTCAAGATGAATTAATTAATTATTTTTCAAACAGCTGCTAAGATCAAATTCGAATTTTAATTCTCAATTTTAGTTGAGGGACTAACTAAAATTGGAATGTATCCTGAAATTCTATTTATAACAATGGTATTTTTATCACTTCTATATTTATCATTTCTTGTTGCTATTTTCAACACTCCCTCTCAACAAGAAAGGGATTATCTGTCACCCCAATCCTGTCTTTGTGGAACTTGAACTTGCATTTTAACAATGCCTTAGTCAAAATATCTGCATCCTGTTCCTCGATCGAAACATACAGCAACAACATGATCCTCTTCACCACACAGTCTCGAAGATGATGATACCGGATATCGATGTGCTTGGACCTGTCATGAAATACTGGATTCTCAGAGAGTTTGATACAAATCTGATTATCGCAATAGATCACAGCTGGATCCATCATCTGACCAAACAATCCAACTAGAATTTTCCACATCCAAATGGCCTCACATGCTGCCTGATCAACAGCCATGTATTCAGCCTCTGTTGAGCTAAGTGCAACTAACCTTTGTTTCCTATTGTACCAAGAAACTGCAGCTGAACCAAGGTTGAAAATTCCTCCTGAAGTGCTCTTCCGATCTGATGGACTCCCTACCCAATCTGCATCAGTGAAGCCCTGAAGCTTCACTCCCTCTGTCCGTCTATACCACAATCCATACTGAGATGTGCCTTTGAGGTGTCTCAGCACATGCTTCATTGCCTTCCAAAATAGCTTGGTATGTTGAACCATAGCTTGACTCAGTTGGTTTACTGCAAAGCACAAATCTGGTCGTGTGTTCAGTAGATACATCAATGAACCCACAAGTTGTCGATAAACAATAGTAGCTACTACCTCACCTGAAGTAGCATCCTCCTTCCTCGAGTTGCCAACTAGAGGAGTCTACATGGGCTTGCACTTTTCCATGTGGAATCACCTGAGTATCTCATTGGAATACTTTCCTTGAGACACAAACACTTTCCCATCCTTCTGCCACACTTCCATGCCTAGAAAGTAGTGCATAAGACCCATGTCTTTCATCTCGAACTCTCTTGCAAGGTCCTCCTTACAAGACTTGATCAACTTATTATCACCTGTCAATATCAGATCATCAACATAAAGAACAATGATCAATGGCTTACTTTCTACCATGATGTGGTAAAGGTTCGCATCCGCTTCACTCTTTGTGAAGCCCAACCCAGTGAAATAGTTTCCAATCCTGGTGTACCAAGCACGAGGTGCTTGCTTCAGCCCGTACAAAGCTCTCTTGAGCCAGCACACATGTGACTCACAATCGAAGGTCTCAAAACCTTCCGACTGCTCTATGTACACCTCTTCCTTAATCTTCCCATTGAGGAACACAGTCTTCACATCCATCTGATGGATCTTCCAACCCATCTGAGCTGATAGTGCCAACATCAATCTGATAGATGAGTACCTTGCTATAGGGGCAAAATTCTCATCGTAGTCAATCCCCTCGACTTGTGAGAAACCACTGGCAACAAACCTTGCCTTATGTTTCTCAACACTCCCATCAGATGCTTGCTTTACCTTGTAAATCCAATGGGAACTCACTACTGACTTGTCCTCTGGTCTTGGGACAACATCCCAAACACTGTTCCAAATGATGGAGTCGTACTCCTCCACCATAGCATCAACCCAGACTGGCTGTTGCACTGCTTCCTCAAAGGAATAAGGTTTGGTCTCTACACACTCCCCAACCAGGGCCATGTAACCAGTGTACCGCTCGAGTGACCTCCTCTGTCTGCGCTAAGAAGATGGTTGTCCCACATTCTCTCTCGCATCCAAAATCAATCTGTCAGCTTCCGTTGAGCATTTCCTCCCATCTCTGGAAGACTCATCATGAGTGGATATCTCCACTCCTGGATCCTCTGCATGTGGCTGCTCCGCATCAGTCTTAGGCTCCTCCTCCTTAAGAACCAAAAGTTCCTCCTCTACATGTAACTTGAGCTCCCTCTCAAGGGACACTTGCATGGCTTTCTTCTCATCGAACTTCAGATCTCTGTGTGCCACTATCCTCTGACTAATAAGCAAGAACACCCGATAGTTGTGGGGTGTATCCTTGTACCCCACAAGTATCCCAAACTTAGCTATTGGATCTAGTTTCTTCTGGGCATCTTTGGTCACATGGCAATAAACCGACGATCCAAAGATCCCGAAGTGACTCAAATCTGGTCTCTTCCAAGAAAAGGCCTCCACTGGTGTCTTCATCCCCAATATACAATGAAAACTTCTATTATGCAAGTATACTATTGTATTGCATGCCTCAGCCCACAAATGAAGTGGTAGGCCTTGGTCATGCAGCATTGCTCGAGCTACTCCCACAATTGATTTGTTCTTCCTTTCGGCCACCCCATTCTGTTGTGGGTTATGGAGTGCCATCAACTCCCATTTAATTCCTTCTGCTGTGCAGAAGTCCTTAAACTGTTGGGAGACATACTCTCCACCATTGTTGCTTTGCAAGGCCCTTATTTTCTTTCCAAATTCTTTCTCTGCCAAGGCTTTGAACTCACAAAACCTTGAGAAGGTTTGATCCTTCTTCTGCATAAAGTAGATCCAACATCTATGAGAAAAATCATCAATAAAAATAACATAGTACCTTTGTTTAGCGGTGGAGGCTGTAGAGAATGGTCCACACACATCTGTATGAACTTGCTCCAAGATTGCTCCAGCTCTATTGTCTCAATCTTGAAAGGAATATTTTGCATACTTACCCAAGGTACAACCTTTGCATGTATCCATTTTCTCTAGTTTTCCCTTGGGAAGTCCGGTAGAAATCTGTTGCATGATCTTCAAGGCCCCATGGTGCAAGTGGCCCAATCTTCTCTGCCATAACTTGCCAACATCTTGGCTCTGCTTGTTCACACTTGATTTTCTTAAGCTTGTCTTTCAGCACCAGTTTCCTCTGATCATTGTTGTTCTGATATAGATCCTTCAATGTTTTCCACATTGAAAACGGTGTCTCCTTCCCATGGAGACTCGAGACAATGTGGTCTTGAACTCCCTCCAGAAGGATTCTCCTCGCTCTAGCCACACATTTCTTCCATTCCACCAATTCTTGGGCATTAGCAGCTACTGGCTTGGGGACTTCTTGATCAATGAAGTCCTTCAAACTGTTGTCCTCTAATACCGCTTCCATGTGATCCTTCCAAGCTATATAATTTGAGCTGCCATCAAGGGCATACTCAAGTCTCAAACCGTTGAATGCCATTGGTGAAATTTGAGATGTGATAAGAATTCGAATTCTATAATAAGGAACTTCAAACTTCTCCCTTCGCCCTTCTTTGTATACTATTCTTCGCTTTGATCACCTTTTCTCTGATACCATGTAGAATTTCCCACTGTAGATCACCTGATAATGCAATATACTAAAGAAAAATACTTGATCTACTTCTACAAACAAACTTGCGGAAGCTTAATCGATTTTGAGCAAGATCAAATAGAACACATATAATAGAGAATGAGAAATCAATCACACATGAACACAGAAGAATACTCTGGGGAAAGCCTTAGCTAAAAAACCCCAATCTCTGTATTATCATACAAGTGGAAATATGTTTGGATTACACAAAGCTTTAGCTCACAAGCTATCCAGCTCTTAGTACAATCCCTCAATGTTGCTCATAGACTGAATAGACACAACATATGCCTTCCTCCAATCCTCCAAGCCTCCTATTTCCTTGTGCAGTTTCTCCTGGGTCCTTTGGCTGCCACCTGTGTGAATTGACCTCTCACACAACTCACCAAACTCAAAAGTAACTGCGCAATCTCCAAGGAATGAATTCCTTCTACATGCAAGAGATATCCTCAATGGAATATTCCTGCAACTGATAGTACACTGTCCCATCATCTGATCTCAACTGGGTCTCTGATTGAACTAACATGCATGAGTTATTTATGAGAGAATATTCAGTTATCTGAAGTGCAGTAGTTACATGCATGCATGCATTAACTAACTGAACTCACAATCAGTTCCACAAACTATTGGAACTAATCTAATTGGACTTAACTCAATTAACTGAGCTAACTAATTACAACTCAAAGTACAACTCATCCTGATCTCCTTAATCAAGGGATAACTTCCTCAATCAAAGGGAAAATTGTTGCATGTCTTCACATAGACTTCATGTTTGATTTTCTCCAACTAATTAACTCAAGATGAATTAATTAATTATTTTTCAAATAGCTGCTAAGCTCAAATTCGAATTTTAATTCTCAATTTTAGTTGAGGGACTAACTAAAATTGGAATGTATCCCGAAATGCTTTTTATAGCAATGATATTTTTAGCACTTCTATATTTAGCATTTCTTGTTGCTAATTTCAACAGATTCATTGACAATGTTTTAATATATTTTCTATGAGTTGGTTTTATAAGAAACGATGTTGGCAATATGTTTTTGAGGATAAAAGATACAAAAAATACATTATATTAAAAGGATATTTATCTTTCACAATGAAGTATCATGAATATCTCTCATTTCTTTCAATGTAGCTAATTGTTTTAATATTTTTGAACTTTTTAGTAAGTTTAGAAATGAATAAACTTAACTATGAAAGTGAGCTAGGGTGAGGAAAGGAGGTGGGGAGAAATATTAGGTGAAATGCAATTATATTTATATTTGAAGTTTAAAAGTAAATGAACTCAAGTATAAAATTAGCAGGGGTCATGGGAAATATTAAGTAAAATGTAATATTAGGTAAAATATAATAATATTACATTTTACCTAGTATTTCTCCCCACCCTTTACCACTTTTTACTGGGTAGGGGTGACAATAAATATTGGGTAAAATATAATATAATATTATTATATTTCAGTCAACCTTTCCCCTCACCTAATCCACTTTTTATTATAAATTTTCTTTATATTTGAGGTTCATAAGTAAACTTAACTCTTATGTAAACATTTTATCATGTTGAAAAATGTAACTAGTGTCAGTCTTCATAATTATGTTTGTGTCATGATGTAATGTATTTTTTGAAAGAAAGAAAAAAATAATTATTGATGTTTGAATCATGATGTAATGTATTTGTCGAAAGAAATAAAAAAAAACGATTATTGTAAAATAAATTGACTTATTAAAGCAAGGGTTTCATGCTTGGGTCAATGGTTAATAGGTCAAAACCTTCATTGCGGACTTGTAGGGTTTCTGTCAATAGTCTTTGTCCTTTTATAATGTAATAGACCCTTCTTGGGCTTCTTGAGTCAAGAAAGAAATTTATTTTTATGTAAATTAGGTATTCTAGGCCTCCTCCACCAAGTCTGCCTCAACCTAGACAATTCGACCTAATTAGAGAGGCATAAACCACTATAAAAGGGAAACAATTAGACTCATTTGGAACACATCCACAACAAGTTCGATCTGCAGTTGCTGGAGACAGAAAAAGGGTGTGAAATTGAAGGAAGAGGAAGGAAAACCTAGCGAAGGAGAAGGAAGTATTTGTCAAGCATAAGAAGTCAATTTTTCTCTCTCCTTATCTCACACGTGTGAATTTTTTGGGTTGTTGGAAGGGCTAAAATTATAGTACTCTAGTTGGGTCAAAATTTTGGAGTATCTGGGCCGAAATTCTGGAGTTTTTCGGGGGCAGAATTCTGAGTTGTTGTTGGGTTGTAGCTGTTGAACAAGAAGAGACTACCGAAGGTTGCTAAATCATATTGAAAAGTTGACTTGGTGGAGTAGGAAGGTCTTTTTTTTAGGTTTAAGGTCTTGGTCTATCTCAATTTGATTAGTGGAAGAGTTTGACTAGGTTTTCCCGTAGAGAGGGGTTTTATCCCTAGTTGAGTGTCTACATCTGGTGTCATTGATCTTCATGTTTTGATTTTGTAACACCCCCTCCCACAGCTACCAAAACTAAGCATGACAACCAGGGTAAACATGAGGAGAGATGCTACTATGATAATATTCGACCTCCTATGTCATCTTAAGGAAGTGGAATCAATAGAACATCACATACAGTCATCTAACATCATTAACAAAACCCTTAGGAGACAAGTCAGCCACTCAAACAGCCTGTCCCTCGGTCCGACTGCTATTATGCAACTCTTAGTCGATATTCTCTCTCATGCTATGGGAAAGGAAGTGACCAGAAACCCAAAGTCACTCTCACAAGCCTATCTGCCAGCGACTGTGGACCAAAATAGCTAGTTCTATGCCAGCAACCTCGAGATTTAAGCCATTTTTCTAGCCCAGAATCTTGGCCTCTACCCAGAACTTGTTGTAACTTCAAGAATTCATTAAAAAAATGATAACAATGTTGACCAATAAAAAATCACCCTCAGGACTAGTCCTCAGCATCCCCAACCGGGACTGAAATTTTGTCAAACACTTACCATCAATGCAACCTACAAGTCTAGGATACAAGACAGAGCATAAACACCTGAAACAACTTATGAAGCATAACCAGAAGGATCACCTCCTTCTGCATTAAACTACTACATCATCAATTAGGTCTAGCATTCATCCATTTAACAGTTACAAATAAATATATGAAATGACCATGACATAAACTAGTCATTCAACCATGCTTATAACCAACATAAAACCATATAAATATCAGAGATATGGCAGCCATTAAATCCACATATAAATCAATGCAAAAGTAAGAGAACTTAGCTTTTATTAATCATAGGCAAATCTGACCAGGTTCGGGACTTCCACGTACCACCCGACCATAGACATGGCTGAACCAAGTCTCTCTTTCAATCAGTCACCCTTGTGCCATATTCCAAGCATGAATGTGGGATCTCATAGAAAAACCAATCCAAGAAAAATCAAGGGAATCCAGATGCTAAACTACCTCCAGCCTCATCAAATCGTGATCACACCAAAATCGGTGCTCTGATCACAACCAAACCGAACTTGGAATGCCATCTGGAATCCATCACTATCCTTGAGGATTTTTTTGTCCTTGTCTCTCAAGCTTTACCACAATTCAAACCCGGATCACTAAGCCCTAAACCAAGACTGCTCCCTCGGGCTTTACCGTGTATCCCGCCAAAACTAGTCAAGGGATTCCTAGGCCTTTGGGAATGAACCTTGAGACCACCTCCACCCCGGATTCTGAAATCCATCTGGCAATTCCAAAGTTATAAAACTGAAATAAACATCCCAACATACCATGGCATCCAGAAAAAGGCTAGGCTAGGCTAAAATCCATTGTCATAACCTAGCAAAACCATGCCACTGACAGCAAGAGAACCATACGCCAACATGCAAATCCATGCATGTCCAAACCAGCTAGGAAATCACACATGCAAAAGGTTACCTGCAATTATTCCTGTTGAAGCTGATCTAGGGATCTTTCGCTTATAGACGTATGAAAGGAATCACATGTGAACATTGCATCTTAACACAAAATTTTAATGTGCACATAAGAAAGGAGAAGAAACACATAAAAGCATGACAAGAAGACACCAAGACTTGATAACGATGTTCGTTCAACTTGGACTACATCTCCGGGCCCTGCTCGATCAATGGGGAGGCCTTCATTCATTAGATGGCATGAAAAGAAGAGAATACAATCATCAGTACATCAAAAGAGGCTTATACCTCCATTCTAGAATATGGCTGAGAAAAGGAGAAATCAGATGGAGAAATGAGTAGCACCACTGCGTCCAGGGCATTGAGAGGGGTTGAAAACATATAATATTTGCCCAAATAAGATAAAATGTACTATCAGCCATCCTGTAAGCTCTACCTCGAACTGCGTGCCAAAAATCCTCTCTCTTGTACTTTTTCCAATCATCGGGCTTTTATATGTCTCCTTTGGGACAAAGGCCACTTAACAATCGGAGTTCTGTTCTATCGGAATATAAACCGTTCAGGTGGAAGGGTCAGCGGGCACAACAAACCCTTAAAAATAGCCTTTTTTTCCTCTCAAGCGATATACATGAAAACATTGAAAAACATTGAAAAATCCAAAAGCCCACACCTAAAAATATATCAAATCAGACCTATAAATCCATCGGGTCCGATCCCTATCGCCAATCACTATCGCTAATGTCATCGACCCCGTATATTGGGAATCTTCGATCATCGATCACTGATACGTCAATCCGCTGATCTACCAATTAGATCTGGACCGTTGATCTGTTCCTTGATCAGATAGTCCAAATTGCATTGCATGTCACTATCGCATTGTTCAAGGGCCCTGTCGCGGGGATTTGCTGATCGCCGATTTACCGATTCGCTGATCATCGATTTAATCATGGCCGTTGATCTATTTCCTGATCCGGCGGCTGAGATTGCCTGTCACTGATCGGCAGATCGCAATCACAATGGCCTGGAGGTCTTGGTCTTGTGCCTTGTGTTTCGCCAACCCGATTTGCTGACGCCGATATCAGTGATTGCTACATCACAGGTCTGAAGTCCCCGATATCGCCAATTGCCTGCCTTCCTCCGACCCAATAGATCGGCGATCATTGATCGGGGGTTGTTAAGTCCACCCTTTGCACGTTTTCCGATGCGATTTCCTTTTTAAAGGCTAAAAACCCATTTTTAGGAGAAAATGCCTCATTTTCCAAAGGAACAAGGCAACCTTCTTTCTGCCATAACTTCATCATCCGGACTCAGATTGGAGTTTCATTCACACCATTGGAATCAGGGTGACGAGCACTTCGATCTGATGTCAAGATACTTTCCTTTCTGCCACTTTGAATTTTGAGCTTTTCCATGCCACTGTATCTGAAGATCCACTTGGATCAGAAGCTTCTTGATCCTGCTTTCCTTTCCTTGTTCCTTGCTTGCCTTCCTTTTCTCTCCTTGCTTTTCTTTTCCTTTGCTCCAACTAGAGTGCTCTAAGAAAACTCTAAGTGACCAAGAGAGTGAGAGAGAGAGAGAATAATGAGAGAGCTCCAAACTTGAACTGACAAAAGTTACCAACTGATCCTCAAAAGCCTTTTTATGTATGAGACCTCTATTTTCTTCATTTTCCATTATTTTCCTTGAATTTCCTCCTTACATGCAACTTGTGACCTTTCACCTTACTTTTCTCCTAATTTCCTTTATTTTCATAATAAATGTGCCAAAATTCCTTTTTTCCTTTTAATGCCTTTACCTTAGCCTTTGCCAATTTTCCTTATCCAAAACACACATCTAGTGATGTCCACTAGGATATTTTTTCCAAACATTCAACTTGGAATAAGTGTCCCTTAACTGTGGTATTATTTTGCCTTTATTTACTTTTATTACATGAAATTTTCACCAGGGCTGTTACAGAACCCTCCCCCTTGGGGAGCACCATCCTCGGTGTTAAACTATGCCAAGACCTCAGCAAAACCGTTGAAAAGAAAAAATACTGCCTATGGAGCTTTATAACTTAGCTCATTGTAGTATTTACAATGAAGGACTTGCTCAAAAGAAAAATATCATGACAACATGACAAGATAATAACAATACCGCTTGTTGGAGCTTTATAACTTAGCTTGTGGTGGTATTTACATCCATATACATATACACATACAAATATAAAAACATCAGCAAAACATATGTCAAACATAAACCAACATTAAACCAAAACTGCTTTGCCTCAACCAACAAACAATGAAGGATATAGGGCTCACATATGATCTTCCATCTCCCATGCAGCTTCTTCAGGCCCAAAGTGCTTCTACTGCACTTTAACTTTCTCCATGGCTTTGTTCCTGAGCATGAGATGCTTCCACTGCAATATGCACTGAGGATCCGGTTGGAACTCTCCATCTTGATCCACCTGTAATACAAACCAATCAATAACATGATCAACATCCTTTATGTACTTCTTAAGCAATGAAATATGGAAAACATCATGGAATTTCACTGTTAGAGGTAGTGCAAGTCGATATGCCACTGATTTAATCCTCTCTAGGATCTCGAAAGGCCTACAGTGTCGTGGTGCCAACTTGGCACATGAATCAATCCTCAAAGAGATTTTCTTGGGCTTGATATGCAAATACACATGCTCCCCAACTTGAAACTCTTTGAACACCCTGTGTTGATCTGCATAACTCTTCTCTCTATCCCGTGTTTCCTTTAGATTCTTCTTTCTAACCTGCATTTCTTGCTCCATGTCTGTTAACATGTCCGGTCCAATAAGTACCCTGTTGCTGGATCACTCTAGTTGATGGGAGTGTTACAACTCTACCCAATACAATGCCTCAAAAGGACTCATCCTCAATGACTCTTGATAACCATTATTGTATGCGAACTCAACCAATGGAAGATACTCCTCCCATTTATTCTGTTGGTGCATCACATACATCCTTAGCATATCTTCCAAGATTCGTTTGACCTCTCTGTCTGACCATCTATTTGCGGATGATAAGCTTCATTGAAGGCTAATTTTGTACCCAAGCCTACAAATAGCTCATTCCAAAACTTGGAAGTGAACTTTGCATCCATGTTCAACACAATCTTCTTTGGAATACCATGTAGTCTCACCATCTCTCTTATGAACACCTATGCTACCTCACTAGATGAATATGTAGTCTTCACCGGAATGAAGTGAACTACCTTGCTCAACCCGTCAACCACGACCATAATAGAATCATGTTGCCTCACTGTCCTCCGAAGTCCTATGATGAAATCCATGGAAATGACCTCCCATTTCCATTCTGAAATTGCAATAGGTTGTAGTATACCACCTGGATGCTTGCATTTCACCTTTACCTGCTAATAGTCTAAACATATAGCCACGAACTCTGCCACTTCCTTCTTCAAATTTGGCCAATAGTAAAACTTCTTCACCATCATCAATTTCTTCTAATATCTTGGATGACCCAAATACGGTTTCGCGTGAAACTCCTTGAAGATAAGCTTCTTGAGATCACTACAATTCGGCACATAGATCCTGTCTCGAAACCTTACCAAGTCATCTTCCTTGAGATGATAGTATGCATCCTGATCCCCTGTACCTGTACCTTCACCTAAACCTATACCTATGCATATACTCTGCTGTAACTTGTGCATGATCTCTAGGTATTTGTCATCTCGTTGTCCTACTTGCAATATCCTATCTTGTAACTTTGTCCCATAGGAGCTCATAGCTGCTATATGATTTACCTGTACCTTCCCACTAAGAGCATCTGCAACTTGATTATCCTTCCCTTTAATGTATCTAATCTCGAAGTCAAACTCACTAAGGGTATCCAACCATCTAGCTAGCCTGGAATTTAGATTCGACTGGTCAAACAAATACCTCAATCCACCTCGATCACTCATCAATGTAAACCTCATGCCCAGAAGATAATGTCTCCACATCTTCAATGCATGTAAAATTGTTGCTAGCTCAAGATCATGCATTGGATAATTCTGCTTGTGCTCATTCAGTTTCCGTGACTCATAGCACCCTACCTTTCCTTCTTGCATGAAAACTCCACCAAGTCCCCTCTTGCAAGCATCTGTACACACTACAAACTTTGTATTTGGATCCACAATCTTTATCGCTGGTGCATGTGTCAATGGCTACTTAAGTTGCTCAAAACTATCTTCACATTCTGTCGTCCATTCAAACTGTTTACCTTTCTGCTGCAATGATATGATAGGATATGCAATGCGTGAGAAGTTCATGATGAACCTCTTGGTAACCTGCTAATCCCATGGATGATCTCACCTCATCTACATTCTTAGGAGCTACCCATTCCATGATGGCCCTTATCTTTTCTGGATCTACTATTATGCCTTCCTTGGAGACATGTCCCAAGTAGTGTACCTCATCTGAAAAAAGATGCACTTGCTAAGCTTAGCATACAACTGATGCTCTCTTAGAAATATCAACATTACTGCTAAATGTTCAGCATGTTCTTCCTCATTCTTAGAATATGCTAGTAAGTCATCAATGAATACAATAACGAACTTGTCTAAATAAGGACGCAACACACTATTCATCAAACACATGAATGTAGCTGGAGCATTAGTCAAACCGAATGGAAAAAAAACGAACTCATAATGCCCATACCCAGTCCTGAATGTAGTCTTGAAGATATCCTCTTCCTTGATGCATACCTGGTGGTATCCCAATCTCAATTTGATCTTAGAGAACATTGCTACTCCCTTCAACTGATCAAACAAATCATCAATCCTCAGAAATGGGTACCTGTTCTTGATCATTACCTTGTTTAGCTGCCTGTAATGAATGCACAATCTAAGAGTGTCATCTTTCTTCTTTATGAACAACACTGGTGCACCCCAAGGTGATAGACTAAGTCTGATGTATCCTTTGTCAACAATTCTTTTAGTTGAAACTTCAACTTTACCAACTCAGGTGTGCTCATCCTGTAAGGTGTTTTCGATGCTAGAGCTATCCCTGGCACTAACTCAATAGAAAATTCTACCTCACTGTGAGGTGGTAAGTCTATAATGTCCTCAAGGAATACATCTTCAAGTTGCTACAAAATCAGGTACCTACTTAACACATCCGCATCCACAACCTCCTTACCCTTGTCACTGGAAATTAGTACTGCAAACATCACACAACCTTTTCTGCAACTACACTTAGCCTACATTGTGGTAACCATCCTCACTGATGTAGTATTCTTCTTTCCCTACAAGGTCCTATTTCCCCACTATCATCCACACACTCAATGGCCTTGTCAAAGAAATACACTTTGGTTCTATGAAGGTATAAACAATCCATACCCAAAATCATACTATACGATCCCAACAGAAATACATTCAAATGCATTGTTGTAGGGGTTAGCACTTAGTAATTTTCTGAGGTTGCAGAAGAAAATCACCAAGCTAACCACAAACCAACTTTCAAAGCTGGGATCTAGCCCTGCCAGCTTTAGAGAGGGCTCTCTCTGTAAGATTTAACTTTTTTGGATTGAGTATTAGGTTAGTTATGAACTTTGGGGTTTGATTTGTATTTTGATGGTTGGTAGATAACTAGATTTTCATTGGGCTATGGAGTCTATTACATAAAATACAGATTAACTATAGTATCTACAGATAGATCTCACAAGGAAAGGTAGCCAAACTAACTGGATTCCTTAAAGTTTGTGAAACGGAGAAGAAGAACAGATTGAAGGATCACTTTAAAATATAGAGCATTGTTACCTGAATTCTATATTCAAAGATCAAAAGAAAACATAGAAATTATTCGTAGTGAGGTGTAGAGTGTAGATTTAAACAAATTCTTCCCTTTATTTATCTTTTGAATAATTCAGATTTAGAAAACAAATATGTGCTATAAATAAAGAGGTATAAACACATAAAATAGATAAATGTACTTCACCAACAACTTGACACATGAATCATGTGAAAGAGCTTTGTATTACTAGTAATTTGTTGATGCTTCACAGAAAAATACAATAGAGTTATTTGTACAAAAACCAACCCTTGATACTTCTAAAGATGAAGTATTTATAAATTAATTTACAAAATATCGTGAGATCTTCTGCTAAACTAATATCAAATCCCAAAAAAGGAATTGATTTACAAAATATTCTCTAATAATCTTTGGAAAAATCTGAATAAAAATTATTACAAACAATATCTACCAAAAACATGTAGATATTTCCCAAAATATAACTAAGTAATATGAAGTCTATACTATTTCTAATCTTGAAAGTGAATTGGTTTACTGGCTACTGGAAATTTGTTGTTTATGGGCATTCTGGTGGTGACTGGGCCTTTGAATGAGAAATGTTGTTTGTCTTGCTGGCAGATGTTTGTGTTGTCCCTCTTTCCACTGTGTGAATTGGTTTACTGGCTGCTGGAAATCTGTTTTTTATGGGCATTCTGGTTGTGACTGGGCCTTTGAATGAGAAATGTTGTTTGTCTTGCTGGCAAATGTTTGTGTTGTCCCTCTTTCTACTGCATTCTGTTCTGAAACTGTTGTGCTGAATATGCACTATTGTCCTTGTTTATCTTGCTGTTATCATGTGCATTGTCTTATCCATCATCTTTTAAATACTTTGTTTTGTCACAAAATATTTGGATTTAAATAATATATTTAAATTAATATTTCCAAATATTTAAATGAAATTCATAATTCAAAGTATTTATTAGAATGATTTATAAATCCATCATGTTTTCGAATCTATAAATCCATGGGTTGTTTTCATGTATTGTTTCTCTTTCCATGGATTTTGAAACTTTTCAAAAACCATGTCATGTTTCTCCTTTTACCCTCCCCTGTAAATTTCCTTTTAAATTTTTGGATAGATTTCCAAAACCATGTGTTGTTTTTTGTAAATCCATGGCTCCCTATAAAAACAAAAATATCTTGCTTCTCTGTAAAAACTCAGTTTTACTTGTCCTCTTATGTGTAAAACTCGTTTACATGAAGCTCCCTATTTTTCCTCAACTATACATTACTTTCATGAACATACTATTGCAAAATTTCCCTCTTATTTTCTCTCTAGTAGTTATTTTGGTGCACCCATGAATTTGTTTTTACTCCTTTGCTTGTCATTTCATTTCATCCACTTTGCCTTCCATTCCTGAATTTCCTCTAAAATTTGGTTTCACTTGATCTCTTTCATTCAGTCTCCCATCCCGGAGTAAGAGGTTTAGGGGAGGGGGTCCGGAATCACGTGAGGGTGACATCTGTAAATGACAGTAAAAGTGAAAACCACTTTTTGGACCCCCTTTGCTTAAATGTCAAAGGAGGTGGGGGGATCATAAACATATTCATAACCATAGATTAAAATATGCACACATCTCGATGCCTTTAACGTTGGAGGAATTAATGAATGAGTGCGGCGTGGGCCATAGGCCATGACTTTTGGATTTATAATGAATAAATGAATTTTCATGTTTTTTAGAGTTTAGATTTATTCATTTATTTTTTGAATTAATTTTAATAATTCAAAATAAATGATTTCTCAATTCTTCCTTCTTATGTGCTTTTTGGTGCAGACTTCAACTTATCTTGCGTTTGATCCAGGAATCGGATTTTAGTGCATGATATACTATTGGAAAGCTTCTTTTGAACTCTTTCTAATGAAAATACCTGTAACTTATCTTGCCTTTGATCCAGGAATTGGATTTTAGTGCATGATATACTGTTGGAAAGCTTCTTTTGAGCTCTTTCTAATGAAAATACCTGCAGTCTGATCCGATCCAAAAATTGACATGCAAAAATCTCCTTAAATATTAGTATTTGGTGTCGCTTTGGAAATAATTTGCAGGAGGAAATATTATTTACAACATCTCAAACATAATAATGATAAGCTATAATCAATAAATCCTATAAAAATTATAGGACCCTAACAGTGGCTCCAGCTGGGGAGGGCACTCTCCTTGTGAGGTGTCAAGAACATCATAGACTAGTAGCCTGATCCATTGGGCCGATCCCAAATCTGCAACCTGCTCTGTGATAAAAACTCTGCGACTGAAACTCTTAAACTGAAACCAAAACCATTCTGCAAACTGAAATCTGAAATACATACTGAACTGAAAATTGTACTGCTATCTGAAACTGAAACTGATAATAATGTTTGAAAAATATTCTTAGAGTGCTGAGCTTATTTACACACTACTACATACTCTATACTGCTGGAAATCATGCTGAATCAAATAGTACACAAATGCTAATGTAGCCAGTCACACAGATGACTACTAATTTGAAGCTTGCATTCCATTTCTCCAAATAGAAAAATAAATTCAAAAAATGGAAACTCAAAATTATAACAGATCTTTCTTCATAATCCATCACCAACACTGAGTTTTGTTAAAGGTTCCAATAGGTTTTCCAAAGGATCCTCAAAATCATGGAGAATTTCTCTTTGTTGTATTATGCCTAAAAATAAATTCCCATATACTATCTCTAAAATGTATCTATCCCTTTTTGAATTTTCTGGGGTTGTGTTTTCAAGGGATGTAAGATTATAAATATTGTATTTATCTTTTGTAGGATGTAAAACAACTTCTTGTTCATCAACATATCCTTAAAACTCACTGATACAATTCTCTTGTATGGAAAAGGCCATTGGCTGAATTTGTTGACAATTATGTTCACCTTCATGTAACTTTGTTTGAAAACTTACATGTGCAGGTTCATTATGTACATTGTCCACACATACATCTTCAGAAATTTGAACTTTTGTTTGAAATAAAAATTTTGAAAGTGAAAATTTAGAAACAAAATTTGAAATACAGTCCTCAGATTCCATATCACCATCAGATAAAATTTTGCAAGGCTGATGTAACGTATTAAGTATTGGTTCCTAGGAGACTATCTAATTTTCAATCTCATGGTTACTTAATAACTATGATTTTTGAATAAAGGAGTCTCCAATGTAACAGAAAACAGGGTCCTCATCTATATAAGAAGGTTGTTGCCCCGTTATGCTAGTTTCATCTTGTTTTGCTGCTTCACCAGGGGTATTATAATTTTCTTTCAACTCTTCAAATGTATCATAACATAAAGGTAAAGAGATATGATCATCATGACTTTCTTTCAACATCTTAAATGTGGCATAACTTAGTGGTAAAGAGTTACCATCAGCATAATTTATGTTGTTTTCTTGATGTTCAATGTCTAAAATATACATGCTTACTTGTCACAATATTTTCATCCTGTTTTTCATCACTGTCATAAGTAACACACACATGGTGACTGTTTTCCTTAATTGGCTGAAATTTGGCATCCTCTTGCTGATAACCTTCCACCGGTTGTTGTTCTAAACTAGTTTCAAATGAATCCACAAAACAACCAGTTTCTACCTTTTGGTGATGTGACCCAACAACCACTCCTTCTTCCATATCTGCTTGAAAAGGAGGTATCTTTTGATGTCCATTAACAACAGGTTTATCTTGCAAAATACATGTGTTCATAACCCTTTCCATGGTTTTCATTAATGTCTCTAACTTAAGGTTTAATAAAGGAGGAAACTCCTCTTTAATTACTTTCCTTCTTTCAGCTTCCATTCTGGATCTTTTAATCAATAGGTTCATTTCCACATCAATAACACTTTTTTGCATATCCTCCAAAGTGGAAGGTTTCTTTCTCTGAGATAATAGGCAATCTCAACATCAAAACCATCTGGATAATGAAGCATAGCCAATCCTGGGGGAGGCTTTATATCAGTAGGTATGGAATCATAAACACTATTGAATCTAGTTGAGAAATCTTGGATTGTCTCATTGTGCTGCCTTTTTAGATTATAATACTCTTCCATAATCTAAAAATGGTTCCTTTTAACCTCCCTCCTGTTAAGGAAAATGCTTTGAAACTCTTGGAAATCATGAATACTTCTGGTTGTTAAACTTCTATACCATTTCCTAGCTTGTCCTGAAAGGCTTTGAGAAAACAACCTCAATTTGACATCTTCATGATCGACTTCCTCCAAGTCAACGAAGTCAATGACTTTGTTTACATGTTTCATTGCTGTAATATTACATGTACCATCAAATTGGGGTAGCCTCTGATCATAGTTTTTCGGTAGCTCATGCAAAGGGAATGACAGATTTAATGATGCATACCGGACAGTGGTCATAACTAAGGTCTGAGCTGAATTTGTACTACCTGGACTATGTCAGTCATTTGGTCTTGTTTGAGACAACCACTATTAAGATGAGACGCACTTGCAGCTTTAAGGGAAGGATATACATTTGCAGAAAGGGGCTCATGTACAGATTCACCATCTTGATTTGGATTTATTAGACCAAAGAGAATCCTTAAGATACTTTCAGGAAAAGAAAGAAGGTGATTGACCAAAGATAATATTAGATCCTGAAGTAAATTCAAGTTTAAATACCTGACTTTCACATCTTGTTTTCCCATCCTTGTGTTGACAAGGCCTGTCCTCCTTTGAATCTAATTTGAAGTTTCTTGGAATCTGGTCTGTGAAGCCATTGAATTTGGATTATTTAATAGTGGAGTCACCTTAAAAAAACTTTGAAGCTCTGGATACTTTGAACGTGGAGTCGCCAAGTGAATGATACAACCTCCTTATGTCTAATCACTGCCCACCGTCAATAATCAGATCTGGAACTTGATATGCTTTTCTAAGGAATTTGAAAGGTTCAGTCCGCAGTATGATCACCAGAATGTTAGAACTTAGTAATTTTATGAGGTTGCAGAAGAAAATCACCATGGTAACCACAAACCAACTTTGGAAGATGGGATCTAGCCCTGCCAGCTTCAGAGAGGGCTCTCTCTGTAAGAGTTAACTTTGTTTGATTGAGTATTAGGTAGTTATGAAGTTTGGGGTTTGATTTGTATTTGGATGGCTAGTAGATAACTAGATTTCCATTGGGCTATGGAGTCTGTTACATAAAATACAGATTAACTATAGTATCTACAGATAGATCTCACAAGGCAAGGTAGCCAAACTGACTAGATTCTTTAAAGTTTGTGAAATGGTGAAGAAGAACATATTTAAGGATCACTTTAAAATATAGAACATTGTTACTTGAATTTTATATTCAAAGATCAGAAGAAAACATAGAAATTATTCGTAACCAGAGTGTAGATTTAAACAAATTCTGCCCTTTATTTATCTTTTGAATAATTCAGATTTAGAAAACAAATATGTGCTATAAACAGAGAGGTATAAACACATAAATAGATAGATGTACTTCACCAACAAATTGACAAATGAATCCTGTGAAAGAGCTTCTGTATCACTGGTAATGATGCTTCAAAGAAAAATACAATAGAGTTATTTGTACAAAAACCAACCCTTGATACTTCTGAAGATGAAATATTTATAAATTAATTTACAAAATATCCCGAGATCTTTTGCTAAAATAATATCAAATCCCAAAAAAGGAATTGATTTACAAAATATTCTCTAATAATCTTTGGAAAAAATTGAATAAAAATTATTACAAACAATATCTACCAAAAACATGTAGATATTTCCCAAAATATAACTAAGTAATAGGAAGTCTATATTATTTCTGATCTCCTATTCAAACTTGAAAGTGAATTGGTTTACTACTGAAAGCTATTGTTTCTGGGAATTCTAGTGGTGGCTGGACCTTCTAATGAGAAATGTTGTTTATCTTGGTGGCAGATGATTGTGTTGTCCCTCTTTCTATTGCATTATGTTCTGAACCTGTTGTGTTGAATATGCACTGATGTACCTGTTTATCTTGTTGTTGTTATGTGAATTGTCTTATCCATTATATTTTAAATGCTTTGTTTTGTCACAAAATATTTGGATTTAAATAATATATTTAAATTAATATTTCCAAATATTTAAATGAAATTCATAATTCAAAGTATTTATTAGAATGATTTATAAATCCATCATGTTTTCGAATCCCTAAAAAATCCATGGGTTTTTTTCATGTATTGTTTCTCTTCCCATGGATTTTGAAACCCATGTGTTGTTTTCAAAAACCATGTCTTGTTTCTTCTTTTACCTTCCCCTGTAAATTTCATTTTTCTCATGTAAATCTTTGGATGGATTTCCAAAACCATGTGTTGTTTTTTTAAATCCATGGCTAGTAAAACATTTCTGTTTTGACTTTTATCCATGTAAAAACAAAAGCCTCAGTGTAAAAACTCATTTTTACTTGTCCTCTTATGTGTAAAACTTGTTTACATGAAGCTCCCTATTTTTCCTCACTTGTACATTACTTTCATGAACATACTATTGCAAAATTACCCTCTTATTTTCTCTCATGTATTTATTTTCTTGCACCCATAAATTTATATTTCATGTACCTATAAAATATTTTACTCCTTTGCCTGTCATTTCATTTCACCCACTTTGCCTTCCATTCCTTCCTCTAAAATCTAGTTTCGCTTGATCTCAGCCTCCCATCCACACAACATTGGTCACAACATTAGTTTCGCTTGAACTCAGCCTCCCATCCACACAAGATTGGTTTCACCTGATCTCTTTCATTCAACCTCCCATCCACAAAGTATTTATTTCATAATCGCATGAAATCCATTCCTGTCATATTTATAAAAGTCAAACCAAAACAGTTAATGGATGTTGGAGGGGTGAGGAGGAGGGGGTCTGAAATCACGTGAGGGTCATCTGTAAATGACAGTAAAAGTGAAAATCACTTTTTGGAACCCCCTTGGTTAAATGTTGGAGAGACTGGAGGAATCCGAAACATATTCATAACCATAGATTATAATGGATCCGAAACATATTCATAACCATAGATTATAATATTCACACATGTGGATGCCTTTAACGTTGGGGGAATTAATGCATGAGTGTGGGGTGGGGGAATCCGAAACATATTCATAACCATAGATTATAATATTCACACGTGTGGATGCCTTTAATGTTGGGGGAATTAATGCATGAGTGCGGGGTGGGGGAATCCGAAACATATTCATAACCATAAATTATAATGGATCCGAAACATATTCATAACCATAGATTATAATATTCACACATCTGGATGCCTTTAACGTTGGGAATTAATGCATGAGTGCGGGGTGGGCCATAGGCCTTGACTTTTGGATTTATAATGAATAAAGGATTTTTCATGTTTTTTAGAGTTTAGATTTATTCATTTATTTTTTGAATTAATTTTAATAATTCAAAATAAATGATTTCTCATTTCTTCCTTCTAATTTGCTTTCTAGTGCAGACTTCAACTTGCTCTTGCCTTTCATCTAGGAATTGGACTTGAGTTCATGATATACGGTCAGAAAGTTGTTTCTGAGCTCTTTTTGATGAAAATACCTCAGTCTGATATAATCCAAACATTTACATGAAAAAATCTCCTTAAATCTTAGTATTTGGTGTCGCTTTGGGAATAATTTACAGGAGGAAATATTATTTACAACATCTCAAACATAATAATGATGAGCTATAATGAAGAAATCCTATAAAAATTATAGGACCCTAATAGTATGCATACCATTTAACTCAAATGCACAAGCTCTTACCCAATGGTGAACTCGCTTCTTTGTACCTGTAGCCAACTGTACAAACCAAGATTCTACATGCACTTCTTTTCTCAAACTACACTTATCCACCAAGTCAAGATTAATATAACTATAGTTCAATCTAGGATCAATCAAAATATAAACAAATTGATCACAAAGCTTACCGTCCATCTCAATGATCGATGCCTGATGATCTGCCTGCCTGTTGTCCACAATTGCATAAATCCGAGGAATGCTATGACCAACATCACCAACTATATGCGCCTCTTGAGCACTGTAGATCTGGGGTCTACCACCACTCTGATACTGTAGACAATCCCTCTTACGATGATCCTTACCACATATCCAACACTGCAATGGTTCCCTACCACCACCTCTAGCCTGCTGCTCTCCATGTCCCTTCTCAGTTGTATTGAATCTCTTGTAAGGAACTACATTATATTTCTCACTTGCATCTTGAGGTCTTCCTCGCTTTGGTGGTCATTTTCCTTTAGCTTTGTCGTTTCTCTTCAAGTCATGTTTCGGCTCAACTTTGTGCTTCAACTGCTCATAACAATGCTTCAACTTTTTGATGGCCTCCCCTAACGATCTAGGCTCATCGAACTCAATCTAGTGTCTGTATGCAACTGGAAATCCAGTGATGAATCTCTGAACCTTGGCCTTCTCCTCTCTGAGGTAAGGTACATATCTTAACAACTCCAAAATCTGCTAGTAAATTCCTCATCTGTCATAGAACCCATCGACAACTCATAAAACTCCTTAGCTTTGTCATCATAATACCTCTCAGACAAGTACTTCTTCTTGAAGAGCCTTTCAAATGCATGCCAAGTCAAATCATCCTCATGTATGTCCTTGACATTCTTCACATCTTCCCACCAATTATCCGCTTTACCTTTGAGACTGAAAAGGGTTATCCTTGCTTTCATGTTTTCTGAGTAATCATGCAATCTAAAGAATTTCCTCATGCCAAGAAACCAAGCCTCTGCATCTTGTTATTTCTTCATGTCTTCATCAAAGGTAGGTATATTTTCCTTCTTGAACTCATCCAACAAGTATCCCCTATCATTCCTCTTGCATAGATGATAATGTTGACGAAAATTATGTCTATTAGAACCAGAACTAGAGTAATACATGTGTTTGTCACCTCTCCTATCCGGAGTGTCCAACATTTTTCCATATTTGATAGGTCAGATCTTTTTGACCTATGTCTACTATGAGATTTTTTTCCATTAGTTCTGTCCTCGTGTCCATGTTTTATCCGAAGAGGTCCCTATTGCTGCAAATATGACAAACTCTGAAGTAATATTGCATCCACCTCTGCTTGTTTCTCTTGTGCATGCATGATTTTGTCATTGTCTTATTTGCAACTCCTTATTTCTTCCTTAAGGCTTCTCAATGTGTTTGCCAAGTCAGAAGAGTTCCCCACACCACGCTTCCCATCTGATTCATAGGGGGATTCTATGTAGTCTACCACCTTACTAGCTCTCTGATCTCTTTCCTGAAAAGCATACTATGTTAGCTAAACCAAATCACCATAAATCAACGTACCTTAGCATAACTTGGGGATGATACCTTATCTACAATATCATTAAATCAACATGACACATGTACAACATAACCACAATAACATATAGACATATATCAATAAGTGCATCAACACATAACCATCATACTAACTAGGGTCCAGTCATCAATGCAAGGCCATATCAACAATGCATGTTATGACCTCATGCATGACAATAACCATTACTCTAGTATACACATTTCCTCATGCAACTATCCACTTGCATAAGCAATGCCTAATCAACTACACATATGCATAACTGCATGTAGTCGAGCATACGTGATCAATTCTTGTAATCAACCTACAAGACTAACGCATGTAATCAAATAACCAAGAATGCAACCCAACGTACAAGATTGTAATAAAGTTGCATATAGTTGCATAACCAGTCATATACTCATGACGATGCATTCCATAAAATCAACATCAAGTTCCTCATGATAACCTTACTACTACCATGATCAATATGATGCAGTGCAACAAGCACATGGAATGCAAGTGTAAGAGCCACACATGCAACTGACATACATGCATGACCAACACACTCACTCATATCTGTAGCACCAAATATGACCCAAAGAGAGCACAACCACGCTCTGATACCAATTTGTAACACCCCCTCCTAGCTCTACCAAAAGTAATCATGTCAACCGGGGTAAACATGAGGAGAGATGCTACTATGATTAGATTCGACCTCCTATGTCACCTTAAGGAAGTGGAATCGACAGAACATCACATATAGTCATCCAACATCATCAATAGAACACTAAGGAGACAAGTTAGCCACTCAGACAGCATGTCCCTGGGTCCCAGTGTTATTCTGCAACTCCTAGGCCATAGTCACTCTCATGCTATGGGAAAGGGAGCGACCAGAAACCCAAAGTCACTCTCACAAGCCTTCCTACCAGCAACTGTGGACCAAAATTGCTAGTTTCATGCCAGCAACCCTAGGATTTAAGCCACTTTTATAGCCCAGAACCCTGGCCTTTGCCCAGAACTTTTTGTAACTTCCAGAATTCATTAAAAACATGATAAAAATGTTGATCAATCAAAAAGCACCCTCAAGACTAGGCCTGAGCATCCCCAACTGAAACTGACATTCTGTCAAACACTTGGCATCAATACAACCTACAAGTCTAGGATACAATACAAAGCATAAATGATTGAAACAACTTATGAAGCATAACCAGAAGGACCACCTCCTTCTCCATTGAACTACTACATCATCAATTAGGTCTAGCATCCATCCATTTAATAATTACAAGTAAATATATGAAATGACCATGACATAAACCATTCATTCAACCATGCTTATAACCAGCACAAAACCATATAAATATCAGAGATATGAAAACCATTAAATCCACATATAAATTAGTGCAAAAGTAAGAGAACTTAGCTTTTATTAATCATAGGCAAATCCGACCAGGTTTGGAAGTTCCACGTACCAACCAAACATAGACATGGTTGAACCAAATCTCTCTTTTAGTTAGTCACCCCCGTGCCATATTCCAAGCATGAATATGGGATCTCATAGAACACCCAAGTGAATATAGAGGTTAAACCACCTCCACACTCATCAAACCGTGATCAAACCAAAACCGGTGCTCTAATCACAACCGAACTAAACTTGGAATGTCATCATGAATCCATAACTATCCTTGAGGAATTTTCTGTCTCCTTGTCTCTCAGGCTTTACCGCAATCCAAACTCGGATCACTAGGCTCTAAAACGAGACTGCTCCCTCCTACTTTACTGTGTATCCTGCCAAAAATAGTTAAGGGATTCCTAGGCCTTTGGAAATGAACCTTGAGACCACATCGGCCCCATATTCTGAAATCCATCCAAGAATTCCAAAGTTATAAAATCGAAATAAACATCCCAACATATCATGGCATCCGGAAAAAGGCTAGGCTAGGCTAAAATCCACTATCATAACCCGGAAAAACCATGCCACCGACAACAAGATAACCATACACCAACATGAAAAGCCATGCATGTCCAAACGAACTAGAAAATCACACATGCAAAAGGTTACCAGCAAGTATTCCTATTGACGCTTCTTGATCCTACTTTCCTTTCCTTGTTCCTTGCTTGCCTTTCTTTCCTTTTCTTGATTTCCTTTTCCTTTGCTCCAACTAGAGTGCTCCAAGAAAACTCTAAGTGACCAAGAGAGTGAGAGAGAGAGACAATAATGAGAGAGATCCAAACTTGAACTAACAAAAGTTACCAACTGATCCTCAGAAGCCTTTTTATGAATGAGGCCTCTATTCTTTTTATTTTCCATTATTTTTGTTCAATTTCCTCCTCACATGTCACCTGTGACCTTTCACCTTACTTTTCTCCCAATTTCCTTTATTTTCATAATAAATGGGCCAAAATGTTTTTTTGCCTTTTAATGCCTTTGTCTTGGCCTTTGCCAATTTTCCTTATCCAAAACACACATTTAGTGACGCCCACTAGGATATATTTGCCCAACATTTAGCTTGGAATAAGTGTCACTTAACCGTGGTCTTATTTTGCCTTTATTAACTTTTATTACGTGAACTTTTCACTAGGGTTGTTATAGGTTTGATGGTTTCTTGATGAAAACAAGATAAAATAAGAACATAAAGAATATAATAAGAATAAAATAATAACACAAGTAATTAACAACATAAGAAAATCTTTCTGCCTTTTTTATTTTCTAACATGGTATCAGAGCTAAGGTGAAGAAGGAAAAATGCATCTTGAAGGTCAAGTGAAAGAAAATTTAAGGAAGAAATAACAAGAGAAGTCCATTAAGGAAAAGATCATATAAAGAGAAACCTACTATATATAAAGACTATGTCAACCACATTGAATATAGAAAACAAGCTATAAGGATCCTCCAAATACAGAGCATGAAAGAAGATGATAGATCTTATTCTCGCTAAGCATAAAGTTTTGGATCTTGTTCAAGGAAAAGTTAAGAAACCTACAGATGATGCACGAAAGGAGAAGTTCAAGGAAACCAACATCTTAGCCACAAATCTAATATTATATGGAGTGAAGGACAATTTAATCCCATACATATCCAATTAATATTTTGCTCAAGAAATGTATGAAGCCCTCTCCAAGTTATTTACCATCAAGAACATCGGTTAGCTAGCAAGTCTCAAGAATGAACTTAGGACAATAAAGATGACAAAATATGATATTGTGTAATTATATTTTGTAAGAATCTCTAGAATAATCTAAACTATAGATTAAGTTGTACCAAAAAATGAACTAGTGATTGCTGCTCTACTAGGTCTACCAAAATCTTGGAGTGCTTTTGCATCAGGAATTAGCAGTTGAAATATACTCCAACCTTTGAACAAATGTGGAATGCATGCAGTCAATAAAAATCTTGCATCTCATTGGTAAGTGACAAAGATGATGATAAAGAAAACAACACTTCAAATGCCTACTCCGCTCATCACAAGAAGGGAACATAAAATAAGTTCAAAGAACCAAGGAAGAAAGTTGACCTATCCAAGATTGAATGCTACAATTTTAATAAGATGGGTCATTACAAAATTCATTGACCTGAATATCCAAGGAATAAATAGAGAGAAATAGAACAGGCAAATGTTGTTGATGAATCTCCACCAAAGAAGAACGAGACATAAGATCTCTTAGGGATACTATCCCTTGCATATCCTACTTTAAGTTTTACAATGTTTTCTTTTATGTTTTGATTTTCATAGTTCAAAGATTCAATATATTTTGATAGAAGTTGTTTTGATAAGTTGTAGGTATCCCTCAGAAAGATTGGATTAAGTGGAAGCCTTCACCATTTTACCAAAAGATAGGTATATTGTTCCTTGTTTCCTCTTTTATGTTTGGTTTCCTCCTCTTATCGAGATTTGTTTTTATTATATACTAACAAACTTTTCTTTATATTTTTCCTTGATAGGAAAGATTGAAAAATACATAAAGGCTAAGGAGGAGACTTCAAATAAAAGACTTGAATCATGAAAGAAGTCTTGTTTCAAAGGAATCCCTTCAAGAACTAAAGTCCTACAAGGTTTTTTAAAGAAAAACTAATGGTATGACTTTAGATTACAAGTTTTCTCACAAGGTTATTTCCATACAAAAGATATAATAATTCTCTTTTGAAATTTTTTGACATCATTATGTCTAGGGTTTTGAATCTTAAAGACTCTTTTTAGGGCGATTAATCATTGGATTGAATCTACCCTTGTTATACTCTTGTCATTTTATTATTCTTGTGAAACTCTAGTCTTTAGGTTCACTATAAAATCCTAGCCTCTTGATGCTAAGGGTATGTCAATGTTAATAATGAAATCTTAGTTTACTTATAGGTTGTTAGTAAAAGTCTAGAAATCCAATTCTCTTGAAGTTTAGGGTCTTGATAATGTTATGATAAAGACCCTAGTTCTTTAGGGTTTGTCGTTAATGTCTAAGTTATATAATGAAGCCCTAGATCTTTAAGGTTTAGTGAATTAGGGTTGATGAACAAAACCATTGTAATAGTCATCCTAGGAATGAAACCCTAGGTGTATATTTGTTTGATCGAAACCCTATCGAGGTCAAAATTGTTCGATGTATTGATCTTGGGTTTACTTAAAATATATTGATATGAGATGCTAGTGCATGATAATGAAACCCTAGATATGTATATGCAAGTATGATATCCTGATTAATGATGAAATCTAGGGTAAATAACAATATTCTATGGCATGATGATATTGTTTTCATTTATCAATATGATTTAATGATAGAATCTAGGGTTTGCAATAAACCCTAGTAGAGTCTGACATGTAATTATAAAAACATATTGTTGAAACCTTAGATGTATAGTACTATAATTATATCTAAGGATTTGTGTCTCGAAGATATAATCTAGGATTTGTGACAAAAACCTAGCAAGAAGTTGAAGTCTAGTATGTAAAAGGATGTAACCTTTGTTGATTATGAACCTAACTAGGTTTAGGTATCTGATGTCTAAAGTTTGAATGTTTTGATGCTTCCATTGTAATAATATGATTATGATATAATTAACTTTGTGCTTTTATATATTTGTCTTTGGTTGTAGTTGTTATTAAAAGTTTTGCAGGTTTATGATCTTCAAGATGTTGAATATGTTATAATAATGATGAGCATGATGAAGGAAGCCATAAGAATGATGATGATCAAGATGACCTTGATGCCATCAGAAATAATGAAGCCTTGAAAAGTTGAAATTTCTTTGATGTTATAAAAGAAGGTAGTTGTTGATATCCCTAAGTTGAGAGGGAGATTGGATAGAAGAAAAGGTATATCTCCCTAGTTAAGAGGGAGGGCATATTATGACAGTCATAATGAATACATTGAAGAAAGAATGAAAGTACTATAGATAAATGTTCATGAATTCATGAATTTGAAAAAGACTTGAGAAGTATTGAGGTTATATATGGAGCTACTAAAGAAATGAAATAAGAAATCTTTTGACAAGTTGTATTTGCATAACTTGATATTGATATGAGTAGAATCATAATGATTGAGGACCCCGAAGGTTTGTGTTTACTTGTATATATACTTGAAGGTTTATTACTGACTGGGGTTGTGTTTGTACATGTAATTCTCTCCATAAGAAGGTTGAACATTTTTGGAAGCATGCATGGAGTGGTGGATATATATACCTGATTTAGTTGAAAAAGGAGAGATGAAGCATCTTATAATAACAAGATTCTTGGAGGACATCTAGTTGGCCTATGTGTTGATGTCTAGATCCAGAAGTAGGGAGGGTGGAGTTGGTCATGGAGCTCTGACCTTCGATACCCACCTAAATCCTTGGGTTAGTGTTAGAGCTTAAAAGCCTGATGGTACTTAGAGTGGCTAAAGGTTGCGTACAACTTAGTCCCACCCAATTAGAATACCTTGGTCAGGTACCTAATTTGTAGCATTGTGTGTGTTGTGAACTCTTCATAGAGTATGTCACTTTTAGATCTTCCATGTACCTCTGTATATGTAATTATGAATACCTCCCTAGTTAAGATGGAGTGTTGAAAAATGTAACTATTATCAGTCTCAATAATTGTGTTTGAGTCGTGATGTAATGCATTTGTCAAAAGGAAGACAAGGATATTTATTGTAAAAGAAATTGACTTATTAAAGCATGGATTTCATGCTTGTTTCAATGGTTAATAGGTCAAAGCCTCCATTGTAGACTTCTAGGGATTGTGTCAAGAGTCCTTGTCCTTGTCATAATTTAATAGACCCTTCTTGGGTTTCTTCCGTCAAGAAAGAAATTTATTTTTATGTAAATTAGGTCTTTTAGGCCTCCTCCACCAAGTCAACCTCAACCTGGAAAAGTCGACCTAATTAGAGAGGCAAAAACCACTATAAAAGGGCAGAAATTCAACTCATTTGGAACATATCCACAACAAGTTCGATATATAGTTGTTGGGTTGATGCAAGGGCCGAAATTGCAATACTCTAGATAGGTCGAAATTCTAGAGTAGCTAGGCCAAAATTTTGGAGTTGTTGGGGGATAAAATTTTGAGTTGTTGTTGGCTTATAAGTGTTGAACAAGAAGAGACTATCGAAGGTTGAAGAATATTATTGGAAGGTTGACTTAGTGGAGGAGGAAGGTCTTTTTTTTAGGTTTAATGTCTTGGTCTATCTCAATTTTATTAGTGGAAAAGTTTCATTGGGTTTTCCCCTAGAGAGGGGTTTTAGCCCTAGTTGAGTGCCTACATCTAGTGTTGTTGATCTTCATGTTTTGATTTGATAATTGCTTGATGAAAAGAAGATAAAAGAAGAGCATAAAGAAGATAATAAGAATACAAGAATAACACAAGTAATTGTCAACATAAGAAAATATTTATGCCTTTTTGATTGTCTAATAGATCCCAGTATGGTAGAGATGTTGTAATATTTAACATTTTGACTTGGCCAAAATAAAATAAAATATAAAATGTAAAATTAATTGAAAAAAAAAACCATAAAAGTAATAATTATATTTAAATTTATAATTATATTTCTATTTGTAATTATAATTATAAAAAAAAACATAAAATTAACAATTATATTTATAATTATAATTATAATTAATAACTAAACCAACCTAGATCCATATTAACTATGAATATACGAAGCACCAAGAGGGATCAAATTTCTTGAGATGCAAACCTCTTTTAGAGTGAAAAGAGATTTGACCCCTCTCAGCGCTTGGTAGATCCAGAGTTAAGATGGATCTAGGATAGTTAATACCTCCCTAGTTAAGAGGGAGTGCTGGAAATGTAACTAGTGTAGGTCTTCATAATGTAATACAAATGTACAATATTTGATGTATTTATTATATTCATTTATTATATTTATTATTATTATTTTTCTAGTCAAAGCATATTTTGCATGCTTATAGGGTCAATTAAGTCAAAAAGAAATTTTCAGAGTCAAAGTCCCATTTGAACTTCTTCTAAGAAAAAGAAAAACTATTTTATCTTGAGTCAAAGAGTCAAAACGTCCTCCATAGACCAAGTCGACCCTCCTTGGACAAGTTGTACCTAGGGGTAGTTGTTCGACCCTCCTAGACATGTATAAATAAGACAAGTTCGACATCATTCATTACCAACTCATTCACATCAATTTCTATGCCAAGAAAAGAATACAAAGGAGAGAGGAGGTTAAAGGAGAGAGAAGATGAATTGATTTATGCCTTATTTTTGTTCACATGTGCGAGTTTTTTCTTGCGGTTATATGAGGTTGTTACAATGCTGAAATTTCAGGGATTGACCAAAATATAAAGAGTTGACATGTGTTGACTTTTGTTGACTTTGATTTGATGGAGGTGACTTGGAGGAGGGATGACTTGGGTCTTTGTGGAAATCTTGGTCTTGGTCTTGGGTCTTGGATATCTCACTTTGATCTGATTCTACAAGAAGAGGATTTCTTGGGTTTCCCCCTTGTGGGGTTTTTCCTTGACTTGGAGAAAAATCTCTTGTGTCCTTTGTCTCTTTGTGATCTTCATGTTTGGTACATTTTTGGTAATTTCTTGATGAGGGAATATAAATTTAATAAGAAGCTAACAAACATTCACAACTAATTATTAAGTTAAGAGAAATCATCCCTCATCTACTAGCATCTTTATTTCTTAACAACATTGGTCCATAGATATTATGGCACTAAGAATTTATGTACCTTTTATGTATGTGATGAAAATGGAGTCAGTACTCTAACCATCAATAGATGCATGTCGTTGAATTTATGCCATTAATCCCAAACATATTTTGTGTATTTAGACCTCATTAAGATATGGGTTCTACATTACATTATATAACTTATATATAATATTTTAACTAGTGTTATAATAATATTTTAGCATTATGATTGGTTAGTATGTGTAATATATAGGTTTGAAGGTTATTATTATAAGGATATTTATAAATTTATTAGTACATGCATTATAAAAATTATAAGCATGGGTTTATAATAATGGTTCTTAGCTCGAGTGGTTGGGGTTGTGGTTTTCCATCCCATCCACACAGGTTCAAGTGCTCGGGGGCATGCTTTAGCATGTATTGATTAGGCTCAATGAGTAGGCGACCCCAAGGATTTTTCACTCTGTCCATGGTCAATATGGGCATTTCGTATCTTGTTTATTCATTGGGTCTTTCTTGTCATTTTTTTTTTTATAAGCATAGGGTTTATAACAATTTTATGGATATTTATAGTTTATAGTAACTTAAGTCTCATAAGGATTATGGAAGGCATAAAAAATATTAGCATGGGGCATAATGTTTTTTTTTTTTTTTTTTCCCATGTGGTTCATGGACCCCAAAGATCAATGATCTCTACGTTCATAGAATATTTGTATCAGGGAGATCCACCTGAAGGGATCACTTCCTAATGGCTCAACCACAGAGCCTGACCCCGAGAGTGTTAAGAGAATTGAATCTATGACATCTCAATAGAAAAGGTACTTTAACGATGGGGACTTGACCAATTAAGCAAACCTTCGAGGCTTATGAAACCATAATGTTATAAGAACTATAAATATTATTAGCACACATATCATATGGGTTAATAGTATGATGATTAAGAGTTTAATAGAAGTTATGAGTTTAGAAACCACCTAGGTGATTAGGATTACAGAAGTTATTACTATAAGGACCATATAGCTTATAAATATTATTAATATAAGGATCACGAAGGTTGTTGACACATGGACCATAGTAATTATAACGATTATAGGGTTTATTTACATGAGATCTGCAGATATTAGAGGCATAATATGTGTGATTGGCACATGAACCATAAAAGTTATACTTGAGTTAGAGGGGCTATCTATGAAAGGACTAGATAGGTTACATGGGTTACATGTGTTACTAATATAGGGACCATACAAATATTAACACATAGATCCAAAGGGTTATAAAGGAGTGTATTCTAAGCATTGTATACTTTTGTCCTGTATTAGGTATATTGTCTCATGATTTTTACTCAAAATCTAACAAAATATTATTGGAATTAGAAATTTGAGTTATTAAATCTCTATAAAGAGAGTTCCCTAGGGTTTTTTTAGGGATCTAAATTTGTTTATACAATTAAAGATGCATTTCAAATAATGAAAATATTGATCTCATAAAAAATTATATCACCAAATTCCATAAAAAGATAAAAACAAAAAACAATTCGACTTTATGATATAAAAATTATTAGCATGAAAACCAATGTAATTATAAATATGGAATGAAAAAAATTATGCATTTGTTGTTAATAAAAAGTCATATAAATTATTACCATAAAGAATATATGAATTATCAACACTTTGGACCATAAAATTTGTAAGGATTTTAAAGACGATTCTCACATTAACAATGTAAGTTATCAATTAAAAAAAATTCTAAAAAATTATTTTAAAAACGCGAGAATTTAACATAATGACAACTAATATTATAAACGACTACTTTGTTCTTTGTAGAATAGAGCCAAAATATTCCTGGTCTCTATATTGTGGACCAAATAGAACAAACCCCAACTTTGGAAGTCAATGAAGTAGAGGTTTCTTCTCTGTTTTTTGCCCTCCAAAAGTGGGCAATGATATGCAGATTAAATGGATTTTGGGAGAAACCTGAAGCATTAACCCAATGGATTTTCTCATTATGGACACCAAATTGTGACATATACTTGTGCTCCATATGTTTCTTTATAGTCCAATTTGACACACAAAAGGACTTGGATTTTGCTCTCTAGGAAGGGTCATGGTTCTGGGGAAATGTTAGGTTTTTCATTACTCCATGGTTTCCGAAGTTTGATGCCACAATAATGGTGGTTACTACCATGTTGATCTGGGTGAGGCTTCCAAACCTTCCCCTTCCTTTCTGACACCACAAAGTTCTTGAAAACATAGGGAATGCTTTGGGCAAATTAAAAAAAATGGATTTGGAGAGACAAGAAAAATGTCTTTTCACTTTTGCCAAAGTATGTGTGAAAATAGATCTGAGCAAAGGACTTCCATACCACATAATGTTGAAGCACAATAACATATAGTGGTTGCAAGTTCTGGACTATGATAATACGATATTCTGATGTCGTGAATGTTTTTAAATAGGACACTTGCAGAATACCTACCCATTGGCTAAGAAAAATCCAAAAAGGAAAAAGAGGCAGTCCAACTTACCAAAAGGATGGTTGTTTTCATAGATTCCCCTCACAGAGGATGCAGGAGAAGAAATCAAAGAGAATTCTCAAGTTCAACTTGATGCAGAGAATAAAGCTCTCATCCTAATCATCAAATGGAAGAGGACTCTCAAGTAAAGACAAGATCAATCACACATATTCAACAAGATTATTTTCTTGTAGGCATGCATATTTTGGATGGCCTTGGGGCACAAAAAGAGCCCATGTTTCAGAGAGTTTTGATTCTGATAAAGAAACTCCCCGTGTGGATGTAGATTGTGCATTGATTGTGGTTTCAATTGTTCCAGCTACTAATGGATGGCATTAGGTGCATAAAAAGAAAGTAAAAAAGACAGATAAATTCCATAATTGTCAGCAAATATTTACCTGCTATTATTGCATATACATTACTCTGTTATGTTTCTTTTTGTTTTGAGTTCTATACAAAAAGACGTTTTCTCTTTAAAAATATTATATAACATATAAAAAATATAATTTATTTCTCCCAAAATTAATAAAATTACATGTCTTTTTCTACTTAATAAAAAAAATTCTAAACCACTGCCTAATAAAATATAATTTATAAAAAATATATAAAACACCTAAATATATGATTACAACAATGTCCACATAAGTATATTCCTTTTTAACATAAGTATATTCCTTTTTAAGGATAATCTCATTGGGACGAAAAAGTGAGAATCCTAATATTGTTGTACTTTAAAGTAAAAGGGTGTGCAAACAGCGTCTTTTTTTTGGGTGAGATGTCACCCTCTTTTGTAATATGTCCCTATCTTTCATTCGCACCCCACTACTTCCCATGTATGTAGTAGGGCCCGAGGGAGGGAAAAAATTAAAATTTTTAATATTATTTAAAAAAATATATGGTGAGGTTTTTAATATTATTTAATTTTATTTTTTTTTAACTTCTAAATTGTTAGAATAATTTCTTTGAAGTTTAAAATTAATTTTTTTTTATTACTGTTACGATATTTAAAATATATTTAATTGTTCATAAATTAAATATATCAATAATTTATAATTTATTATATATCCAATCGCTTATAAATTAAATATATTAATAATTTATAATTTAATAAAAATTAAAATGTTTGTAAATAAGAAAAATACTTACTTTTAAAACTTTATCACAACAAAATTCTTTCCGAATGAAATAAAAAAAACCATTTTCTTATATTACAAAAAATTAATACTATTAACTGGAATTAAATAATTAATACACTTACCTATTTTTAAGTTATACGAGTCAAGTAACTTAAAAATCATAAAAAATAAAACATATTATTCAATTTAAATAACAATCACTATTTATCTGGTTAAAGTTACCTATAACTTGTAAACTACCATTTTGAGAAAATGGCCTATAACTTGTAAACTATCATTTTGAGATTGAGAGGTATTTATAACTTGCAAACTATCAATTTGAGATTGAGAGGTATTCTAATAACTTGTTTTTGCATGATTATAGAAACTCATTTTTTAATTATTATTTTTTTTGGCATGATTATAGAAACTTATTTTTTTATTATTAATTTTTTTTTTAAATTGTGATAATTATATTATAATTAATTTATGAATGTGTTTTTAATTATTATTATCATTTTGTTTGGATGATGAATCATACTAGATAGTTTAAAGTCAGAAAAATAGTTTTAATATGATTATTACCAAAATTTTTCATTAATCATTGTTATGGATCATAAAAGCCTAAAATTAAAAATATTAATTATAATTTAGGTGTCAAATTAGTAGTGGGATAGTTATCAATAATCGCTATTTGTTATTTAAAGAAAACCACCATCTGAAATTACTTACATATAGTCATTAAGAAGACAAACTTTCACTTCTCTTAAATACATTTGGATTTTAGGTCATTAACTTATTTTTTTATATATAAAAAAGACAAACTCTTATCTAAACAAAAACAATTTTAAACCTACTCTAAACCCAATCTTAAATCTATATCCTTATCCTTATAATTTTTCAAACTTTTAATATATTTATATTATAGATTATCTTCTTATTTATTTAATATTTAAAAATAAAAAAATTTATTTTCAAATTTAATTAACCCTTACACTGAGAGTTGACTAAAAAGTCGATGCGCAATGATGCTAACATTTTTCAAACATCATGGAGGCGTAGATTCCTTTTATGGTTCGTTTTAATTATTTTTTCATGTATTTAATTATTATTTTGGCTTGTTAATTTGGAAATAAGATCAAAGGTAGAATTGGAGAATTTTTATCAAAAGTCTCAAAACTAACTTTATTGTCATAACATAGTAATTGACAAGTATACAAAAATGAGGTTTATTGATTAAGTAGAGAGAAGTTAAAACCTATATAAATATGTAATTGAAAAGGAGTAGAAAATAAAACATTCTTTTCAAATGTTGTTTTACTTAGAGTATCACAACGGTAGATTTGTAGGTGTTGCTTGTTCAAGATTTAATGGAGGAGGTGGCTCCCTGCATTGAAGAATGATAGTCTCCATGCACTCCATCCTTTCACCCATATCCTGATAGAATAGTTGAAGCTCCTCCATGTGAAGGAGTAACTTGTCCCTACTCTAATTACGGTCAAATAGTTCTTTCCCAAGAGTTGCTTAACGTGCCAATAAAGGTCAATGGTGTGTAGGTATTAATTTTTTCGAGCTTGAGCATTTCCCAAGTCTGGCACCCATTCTAAAACTGCAGTTGTAACATCTAAGTCTAAGAGGTTTTCTCCATCCTCAATGACCTCTTATTCCATATCCTGGAGATCTTGTTGCACCCCTTAGAAGAGCTTGTTGATGGTATGACTTACTAAGGCATTGGCTCTATGATGAACTCGATAACTGCTAGAATCCCCACGATCCCTTGCACCTCTATGGGATTTGGCTCTTTAGCTTGACATGGCGAGGAGTGGGGAAGAAAGAACGAAAGATGGGGGGGATGGGAAGAGCCAAATGGTTTTGATGAGACCGGAGGTAAAGCACAGAGTAATGAAAGAGACGTAGATGGAGAGTCCTTCACTATCCTAGGGTGACAAGTAACAAGATAATCTAAACAAAGCATTCGGTGAGAAAGACCAAAAACAAGTCTATAGAGACCCTCTTGACTGAGCCTATAAAACAAATAATGTGTGGGCTTGAAAAGAGACAATGAACAAGAATAGTAGAGTACTTATAGTATACATACTACTATGACTTTAGAAAGTAGATGTGTCATATCTCGAGAGGTCGACAATCTTATCGACATTGTTTGAAGAGTAACTATAATCTTCAGCGTTACAAAACTAAAGATGCTAGTGACTCAGCATTTACTAAAGCTCTAACACCATACCTTGCAAAATCTAATGTCCCTCTAATTCATTGTGGATTGCAAAGGGTGGGAAGAAGGAACCAAACCAGGAGGACTTGGTCCTTCCTCCCGACTAACACAAACAAAAAAGCAAGAAAGTGTTGTATTGTAGTAATAGTTCTAAAGTGTTTTCTTTGTGTTGGAGATATAAAATGTGGAAAGTGCATGAGACTAGTTTCTACCATTCATTTTCACTCCATTGGTTCCTTGGGGTGATAACCACCATTAATGGAAATTCCCGTCATGATTACCACACGCAGAAAACAATAAACTTCATCGATCTCTTGCAATTGCATCCAATTCATACTCGCTCGGGGTATACTAAATGGCATTCGTGTCATAGTCAAAGGAGAGGGGGGGATCTACCACGTTACCCTTAGGCACTTCAAGAGGGTGTAGTTGGCTTCCCCCTCTCCTTTCCTCAAACACCTCCCTATCCACCCCATACGGGGACTCAAAGCTACTCAAATTAAAACATATATAAATATGGAGTTTTGATAGGATCCAATGCATTCAAGTTGGTATGACCTAATATATTAACTATGATATTCTATATAATATATATATATATATATATATATATATATATATATGTTTTAGTGACAAGAGAACGATTCCCTTGTTAAATGTGTTTTAAATTTTATAGTTATGAATATGGTGATTGCATGTTTTATTGATGTACCATGTGTTATGGGTGTGCAAATCTCGTCAGACACATAATGTGGCAGGTGTGTGACAAGTTGAAGACATATGTGGAGATAAAATATGTGTGCATAGGGTTCTGAATATTGCAAAGATGGTGTTGTTTATCTAAACTTCATAGAGGTTTTAAGGTGTTTCCCTAAATTCTATGTAGATGTCACTCACCCACTAACTTGATCTATCAAAGGCGGCTTCAATGACTCTGGGGGCACTATACCTTGACCCAACCCATGAAGATAAGAAAAATATTATTAAGGTCATTATCCTTGTACTATGTAAAATAATTAGGAATCGAGCATGCTTGATTGAAGGAGGTTGATGCTAAGGATGAATACTTTTTAGTGTGTTTGATGTTGTACACTGAGCACTTGTGGTTTTGCTATAGTCACTTTGGAGATAGAAGGCATTGTAGCTACTACAAACCCCCTCCAAAAATTTTCCTACACTTTGATTTTGGAGCCTACCTTTGACCATAAGAACTATCGTTTTAACTAGCGTCAAGTGTTCTTCTTGTTTTTTAAGTGTCACAATGACTTATTCTTTCATGTTAGGCTTGTGATGCCTTGACTATGCTTCTTGATGACAGTTAGGTCTTATCGACATCGGTTTCTCAACTTGTGAAGAAAAGAAAAACAATTCTTGAACAAAAGCTAACTCTTGCCTTGATCAGCACTGATTGCATGCCTTACCTTCAAGAACTGCACAATACTCTGTTACAATGAACTATGCAACTCCTTGTCAGAGTGAACTGTGCATTACTGTAACCCAAGCATCTACACAATCAGTTGTGAAAGAAAACTACACAATCCTTATGTGAGAAAAAAGTGTTCAATTCACTAAGAAACTAAATTGCACAATCCCTTGCCTCAGTGAACTGCACAATCCCCTCAACCAATGAACTGCACAACCCACATAATCAGTCAAATGTGCATTCCTAGAAAATATAAAGTACTCATTTTTATGGATCAGTGTGGCATGAGTTTCTAATTTCATATTTTGACATGTGTCAATTAACTAGAGGTCGCTCCTTGATTCTAGGCATGTAAACCTGAAACCCTAACCCTAATCTCATGAGTGCTAATATATATAATAAATGCTCAAAGAGCTCATTCTCACACTTGTCATTGGATCTCTAGCCATTCTCACGAGCACAAGGAACTTTGGATTCCATTTGCGCTGCTTTTCCGAGAAAGTTTCTTAAGTGTCGCATTTTGCCACTTTTTCTTTCACTTTTGTCACTTTTTCATTATTATTGTAACAAGTAGTGTTTATGCTATTATTAACTTTTACAAGTGTCATTTTAGTCTTTTGAGCTTCTTTTCAAGTGTCACATCACATTCCTTATCTTTTTTCCTACTAGTAGTTATTGTTGTTGGGTTTATTTATGCATGCATGTCCTTCTCTTTTCACTATTTTTTTCTTCGATGTTAGTGACTAGTTTAAATGATTCTTGGGTTGATCCACACCCTTCCTCTCTTTGGTCACCAGATCTAAAGTATTCCCTTCTTCCAGAGAAGACTACACAATCTTCAAGCCTTTCTTCCCTCCTAAACTACGCATTGCACAATCCATTCTAGTACAGGCCCCTTCCTACCAGCTGAAACTGCACACTGTGCAATAACAGGCCTCTCCAACTACAGATTATGTAATCATGAGCAGCAGTGAGGCCTCCCTGCCAACTGAAACTATGTACTATGCAATCTATATGTCTCTCCCAACAGAAATTGTGCATTACACATATCTATTCCATAGTCTATCTCCCCTACAAATAAGAATTGTGCAATCCTCCTTCAAAAGTTGCACAATGCACATTTCTAGTGTGTTAGGGCCTAAATCTACCTCAAGCTGAGAAAGGCAGGTCTAGGTAACATCAAACCACGCTTAACCTGGTAGCTAGCCCTACTAGGTCGGGAGAGGGCTCTCTCCTTGTCAATCTTAGGAAAATATAGAAAATAAGGCTTGAGATGACTGATGTAAAGACTAATTTTAGGCTAGGTATAAGCTCAGTGAAGTTTGATTGAATTTAATAGTTGGTTGCTGGATCAAATGTGAAAGGCAGTTTTCGGTCTGGGGAATGAACTCAGTCTTGCAGAGGTTTCTGTGGGGCGAGGTAGGAAAATGGTTTAGTACTTTGGATTAAGTGAAATGGAGAGTCTTAAGACTGGTGAGGAGTTGGAGAGGGCATGAGAGTCTCAGGAATCCTCTTCAAACAGTTGAAAACATGAAAAACTAAACAAACCCTAGGTAGAGCACTGCAACATCAATGATTTCTACCTTTATACTTGATTCATTTAGTTAAGCTAAAAAGAGAGAGATGATGGCACACGTAAACATATTTAAACTTGAATCACAGAAGGAAAAACAATACCAAATCAACTTGCCACAAGAATCCCACAAATTGCCGCAAACCCTGGTCTATTCCTTTGCCAAACTGCAGAGATGAATGTACAATAATTCTCAAAGCATTCACAAGAGTCCAACCTTCTGCCAAATTCCAACCCCTACACTATGAAATTCATAAAATATATACATTTTCTCATCCCTTTACTAAGGGAATTGAGCTCAACCATTTTCTTCAAAATAGAATCAATTACATTAAACTTGGGTTGAATTTCTGAAAATAGGTGTTGAAGATGAACTCACATCTCCTAAACCATAGCACCTGTTACAAAACTGAAAGAGGTTTTTGTAGATAAGGTCATGTTGGAGAAAAACCTCTCTCAAAGTTTTGAAATTCGTTTCCAGTTTCTCGTAATATGTGCCACAAAATCATCTCTAAAACAGAAAATCATTAAAAATTTAAATCTGTGAAAATGAGCTGTAAAGATCTAGTCACATATCCCAATTCACAACACCTGTGAATAAAATGAAAGAGGTTTTTGTTATATGGCTCGTGTTTAACAAAAAAATCCTTGGGGTTTGCAAAATTACTTTCCATCTAGTGTAAAATTGCACCGCACTAAAATGACTAAAATAGTAAAAAATATGAAAAATTTTCTTTTTCTAATGTAGGCTCCAAATATCACTATATATCTCCCACATAGTAGCAACTGTGCATAACATGAAGGAGATTTTTTTTATTTGGTATGTGATGAACAAAAACCTCTTTCAATTTTGAAAAATTCCTTACCATTATTTCAGAAACTGATTTTGTACTAAACTTGTCATTGTTTGTAGCAACTGACCTCAAAACATGCATAACCAAGAATCACTCATTCATTTCGATCATATCTTCTAATCGAGGAGCCGGTTACGGGAGTGTGATATACTTTTGGAAAGATTTTTCCAAGCTTCTTCTGATGGACACATTGGTGACATGTTTTGTGCTAAACATCATGTGCAAAACATCTAACAAAACCATACATAGTGAGAGCTCATGTTGATCCCTGGTGACAAGCTGTGAAGACTAGAACTAACACAATGCTCAGTCTTCCCCTTCAATGCCCAACATTGCACAATCCCTTTTCTCAATGACTGCCTTCTTCTTCTAAGTTTATTGTTTAGTTGATCTCTTGAATAGCTAAATTGATATCGCCATGAGCGAATCTTGTTCACTAAGTATTATAGGTCAAAGACACATCAATCTTTCATCATCAAACAAAAACATTCCTCCAAAGAAAGGATCATCAAAGGAGGTCACTAAGAGGAGTACTAAGGAGGCCATTGAAAACACCTTGTTAGGAGTTCATATATTTTCAGATGCCCAATGCTTCATTGAAAGGGATTATAATGTCACATGGATTAATATCAAAGATGTATTCACTTCAATAGAGTTCACATAAGATCTGGAGGATAGGGAAGTCTATGAGAACATCCAGTGATCAGGGTTCCACAAAGCTGCCTGCAAGTATCCTACACTACCATGTGCCATTGTTATCAAGTGGAAATTGCAAGGCCTAGACACCAAGAACATGGTGTTGAACAGTGTCGGTGGGAAGCAACTTGCCTCTTATAAGCCACATGACATTCACTTATATTACAACTTGCCCAAGCTTGAGAAACACTTAGATTCTTGATTCTATGCAGCTTAGAGTTATCTAAATACCAATGAAGTAATCAAGTCATGGTGACGAGAACTAGTGAAATTCACCCAAAAGCCTAATAGTACTTACAAGACTAAGTCTCTCAGAACAATTTACCAATACTTGATGGCTATGTGCTATCGATCTATGGATGGAGGAATATTGAATTCTTCCTCAAAGGATGGATCTATGTGTTGTACCTAATCATCATAAAAGGGAAGATATTCAATTGGTCACATCTATTATCCTAGCAACTGCATATCAATTTGAATAAGGTGAAAAAACCACCTCTAGTTAAGCAACCACAATTTTACATGTCTACCTACTTACTGGATGGAATATGTGCTCACCATGAATTCTCAGGTCTATATTGGAGGTGGACCCCAAGAGAGCTCTTTTTCTATGTGCATTGCAATTTGTTGTTAGAGCACAATTATAGGGGAATGTATGAGAAACTTGCTGAGCACTTCTTCAAGGTTTTGTGTCGGATGATCTTTGAGGAAGAAACTCATTGCATGTTCCATGAGGCAATGAAGGCAGTGGAAGAAATAATAGATTTGTTTTCCTCACTTGATGTAACAACCCCAAGTTGATTTTCTATGTGAAAAAATTAAACCAAGGTCATGGTACATCAATTCCAAGTTGAATGGAGGGGAAAAGATTATAGTGGGAATCACTTGCGGTTTATTTATGGCTATGGACATTAGCAAAGGCATTGGAAAAGGAAAAAGGAAATAAATGATAATTTAATATGAGAAATAAAGGAAAATTGGAGAAAAGGGAAACTGAAGGAAAAGGAAACAAAAGGAGAAAAAGAACATTATATGCCTGTCTTAGTTACTCTTGCTCTCTTAGCCATTGATACACTCTTACACACTTAGAGAATTCTTGGAGAATTCTACCATTCACTTAGACATAGAGGAATCCTCACTTAGATTTGGAGAGAGAAAGCACTTGGCCAGAAGCAAGCAAAGGAATTTGTGGGCAAAAAAAGAGAAGGTTGGAAAAGCAGCTACAGTAGGAGAACATTGCAGGTAACATGTTGCATGTGTGATTTAATTGTTGAGATTTCAATGCATGGTACATGCATTTGGTTATTTGGTTGCTTTGTTGTCATTTGCATGGGATTTTCCTAGGCTGAAAGTAGTTTCAACCTTGCCTTTCCATTTCCTAGATAACGATGGTGTAGTGGGTTCCCTATTATGATTAAGCTTTGGATGGCTGGTAGAATTTGGATCCTGGTGAGGTGGTCTCGGGAAAATTCCCAAGGGATGAGGGTGGATATGGGATTTCTCTTGGAAATCTTGATGGATGGGTGGAGATAGGAAAATTCCTTTGGGTATGGTGAAGAAAGTCGGAGGCATCCAAGCTTGTTTAGTGTTATTGATTTTTGGACCGGTTTAGGTGAAATCACTCTGGTTGAGGGTTGAGGTGGTTTAACCTCTAAAGTCCCTGGTTGGGTCTAATTTGGTTTAACCCATATGATCCCACATCCATGCTTGGGATATGGAATGAGGGTGATTCGCTAAAAGCGAGATTTGGTTCAACCTAATCTATGGTCAAGTGGTACGTGGAAGTCCCTGACTTGGTTGGCTTTATGCATATGTTATTATGCATTATTTATTATTGAGATCAACGAGCACTTGTATGGATTATTGTGTTTATTTTATGACTGGTTTGTCATGGATTTATTCTAGTTAAATTCCAATTATATCCATGATACACTTTGTTGTATAATGTGCTCTTATTATGGATTGTGCTTATGGTTTGATAAGTTATTGAATGCATGGGATAAAAAGTTTTTTTGTAGCTATTTTGATATGAAATTGAGCCTTATTGATGTTACTCTTATGAAGTTAAGGAGATAGTGAACATATATACATTCATGACCTGTAGCTATTTTTTCTACCATGTGTTCGACAAAATGTTTAGTATGTGCGTTGGATTTTTTTTTTATCAATATCTACCCTTAGTATTCATCACATTGACTTATTATCATCTTAAATTAAGTTTTGGAATGTTCTAGGTAGTTGGCCTATATCTATCCCCAAAAACCTAGATCTGGGTTATTAGCCGTACCCTCTAAACTGAGATATTTTGGTTGCAACTGCATGAAGGAAGGCCTATGCATGCAACTATAGCTTACCAACCGCATGTGCAACTTGGTATGCATGTGGCTAAGATGTTGATCTAGGTGTATATTGGTGGCACATGCCTATTCCACTTGGACACCCACCACTGTCTCTTTCAGTTTTTACGTTTCCTTAAATGTAGCACAATTTACTATTTTTGGCAGCTTTTCATGTCCTGAAATTCCGAAGATGTTTTGAGGCCCTAAACGACATTTTCTGGTAAAATCGAAAAAACATGAGATTTTGTTTGATTTTGGCATTCAAAATTTTTATTCCTCGGATAGATCTTTCTAACGAGATATTGTGCGCGTCAAACAGATATCGTATGCCAAAGTTACGACCCTGGGAAGTTGATGTACTAGTTTACCCAAACGGGGCCCATAGTTTTGGCTCTTCATCTCTTAGGGTTAATAAATAGGCCTTCGAGCCTCACTGTAACACAGTTCACAGGCATGTAGTCGCCACATCTCTCCTCAGAGATAAGCTACCATTGCCTGAGCTAGTTTTATTTCCTTTCTGTTTAAAAACATATTTTAGTATTTTATATTAATGAAATGAAGTGTTATTTCTACTGCATCTCTTTATTTATGGTTATATCTATAATTTGTTACATTCCTATTTAAGTTCGTATCATCGGTATAAGAGTAGTTTTCTTTCTCCCTGTTTTTCTTTGCATTTCCCCAATGAGGTCACAATATAAGGAGTTAGGGCTCGAACTGGTCGAACCTTTGCAAGAATAGACTCACAAATGTCGACGACCTCCCATGGGGGAAGAGAAGAAAGACGAGGGGGCAAAAGATCCTTTTAGAATATTGCTCGAAGAATCTCTCGACCGATAGAGGAACGTGATGATGGACAACTTTGCTTAGATCCTTCAATGGCTAACCAAAGGTGACACATCTCCTTCCAATAGCTACTCTGGAAGTGTCACACCCTTTAAGGTACAAGTTATCTTTAACATCCCCATATTTGAAGGTAAGATAGATGTGGACGTCATAGATAAATGGTTAAATCTACTAGAAGGATATTTTTCAGTTCATGATTTTTCCAATCAGGAAAAGATTACTTTTGCACTTCTCAAAGCCACCCCCCACGTCAAGGACTGGTGGGAAACCTATTGCAAAAAGAAGGACGAAAGTACACCCTCACTATTTTTAGCCTCACCCACTTGGAATATTTTCCAGGGCACCCTCAAGGAGTAGTACTACCCTGTCGAGAGCTATGAGGATAAATACATAAAGTGGACCACATTGCGGCAATGAAGGGACCAAGACATGTTGGATTTTACCAATGTTTTTCATACCCTTCTCACAATTTAGGTATCAAGGATTCTGAGTGACATTTGGTACTCAAGTATCATGACTACCTGCACAGATACATCCACGTTGAGATGGAGTTCCTGGACATCTCCTCGCTTGGAACGCATACTGATACGTTGTCAAGATTGAGCATAATTTTAAACAGAAGAAGTGAGACTTTGGATCTGTGAACCCAAAGAAAGTGAAAGGCAGCCCCAAATCACATACCAAAGTACAAAGCCAAGGCGAGGTGATACAAGAAAACCCACTAAAGCCACAAGCAAAGAAAAATACCACGAAGACAAAGAAGGACACGGGAAAATGGTGTGAGTTCCATATGAGCTCCACTCACAACATGAGTGAGTGTTGGGCCAAGTAGTCACTAGTGGGCAAGTTGAAGGTTTCTAAATCAAACACACGTTCTAACTCTGAGTCAAAACCCAACAAGAGGAATTACAAAGTGAAGCAGATCATTGATACGAAGCCTAGTGCTACCGTGGCAACAACCAAGATCCAGAAGAATGAGCTTGAAGATCCAGAGGAGGGGGAATGCCTCTTCCACTCATAGATGTGGGTGAATGGTTCTCTGTTTCATTTCATCGTCAACAGCGGGAGCAAAAAGAACCTCATTTAAGCATAGGTAATCAAGCAGCTAGGCCTACAGACTATAGTACATCTGCAGTCGTACACCATCGAGTAGCTTGATCACCAAGTATGAGATCTCCACATCAGCCAGTAGTGCCACCTTCCCTACAACATCAAGCCCTTCATGGATGAGTTACTGTGTGATGTTTCCCCTCTTTAATTTTGTGATGTATTATTAGGACAACCATATGTGTGGAAGCGACATGTTGTATATGAGTCTAGACCTCGCTTTATGTTTATTACTTTGGGCAATAATTTGTACAGGATATCGAAGGTAGCCTCGCCTATCACCATCTATTTGATCATTGCAAAGCGATGCAGTAAGATCGTTTTACACAACAGGAAATGTGTTTTCCTTATGATTCACCCTCATGGCAAGAAGAATATTGTGTCCATGGCTTCTAAACGAGCCTCCTATGCATAGTAGCAGCAATTGGATAAGGTTGTGGAGGAGTACAGGGAAATTTACTCCTCACCCATGGGGGTGCCTCTGCACTATCAATTCAAGCTCTACATCGATCTGACCGAATGGACCAATCTATCAACACTATGTTCTAGAGAATGGTGATATTAAGAGGTAGATTCAAGAGTTGTTGCAAAAAGGGCACATCAAGCCAATCTCATCACCCTGTGGGAGCCCGATTATATTGGTATAGAAGAAGGATGGGACCTGGAGACTCTTTATTGACTATCGATCACTGAATAAGATCATTGTACGGAATAGGTACCCAATCCCATAGATTGATGACCTTCTGGACCAGCTCAAGGGGGAAAATATTTCAGCAAGATTGATTTGAAGCTTGGTTATCACTAGGTGCCCATCAAACCCTCTGATGTGTGGAAGACTACCTTCAAATCCAAGGAGGGCCTTTTCGAAAGGTTGGTCACACATTTCAGGTTGACGAATTCCCTAGCAACCTTCACGAGATTGTTGGACACATCTGACATTGCAAGAAAACTCACACCAACAGAGCTAAACCCGAACTGCATGGAACATTCCAAAACCGATTAGATCATAGACATACAGAGCAAGAACACTCACCAACAGAAGATCCAACTATATTGGGTTGTCAAACTTGGCCAACTCCTACACCAAGGCAAGTGGCTATCTAGGGACCAAGTTCAACAAAAGTTTCCTCATCTCATGGAGGCACTCAACACAATGGGGACCATTGCTTCCTAAGTGGGGAGGAATGATTGTTTTGGGAAGTTTTAGTGTCTATGGATAAACGCTTAAACCCCTATACTAGTAGCTAAGTCTAGAACAACAACGCAAAGCATTCTCTACTTTTTCTATAAACAATAGATTAAATAAGACGGTAAAGAAGCCTACCTGAAGCTTTCACTTACTCATCTCCCTTGACCAATTCTGTCACTCCTTTCCATACTTAATCCGCTTGAAAAGCACCTGCACATAGACATAAGACAAAAACTGATCAAAGCATATGATAATGATCTATTGATTAAACATAAAATGGAATCAAGTGCATAATACACATATTAAAGCATCAATAAACAATACAAACATATGGAAAAATCTTTGAACACTATTAGTAAAAGGAAGAGTTACAGCCCAATTTGCTTGATTCAGTGCCACTCCTCCAGTTCAATCCCATCCTCTCCTCATAACAAGTAAGACATTTTGACATCATTACAATACTTGAAACCAACTCAAGTCTCATACTAATAGCATCTCCCTATAATTCAATAATTTCCAGCCCTTGATCACTTAGATGAGTGGTCCTTTTATAGGTGAATGAAGGAAGTTATGCCATAAATGGTGACAATGAATGCCCTCCAAAACTTAGGATTTAGTTCCATGGAGGAAGGGATAAAGGGATTGATGTTTCTTAACTTCCTCCCTCATCCGATTTCGAGCCCAAAGGAGTGGACAACCTTGGGAAACTTCCAAAAGCATCCTATGGATAAGAATATTCCAAACCCCAATGCATATTTCGCTCAAATTCACCCAATGCAGTCCAAAGAGGGCTCAAGTGCACTGTAATGCACTCTGGCAGTGTACTGGGCTGCACTGCAGTGCACCCTGATAAAGGCCTGCCTATGCTGATCTTCTTAGAGGCAGTTTTTGGATGATTTCAATGATGGAATCTCTTGGGAAGGAGACATTCTGATGGTTGACTTCATTAGGGAATGTAACCACTGAATTAGGGTTTGATGGGCCCTAATAGTACTGATCTGTAAGTCGGGGTTGATGTGCCTGAATGGATCTGTAACAATTTCCCCCTAAAGCATGAAGTCTTAAATATGCATGTCGAGTGAAATATGTTACTATGTGGAGAGGAGGTTTCGAATGGAAGGTGACCTGCATCAATTACAATACATATATCATGATAATTTGGTTTTTTCTCATGAACTTACTGAGGGAAGGCATACCCATTCTCAGCTTATAAACTTTCATTACATGTACAAATATAGTCATCTACAGAGATAGACCCATGAATGTAAGGCCATTATACATTTGATTTAGTACTCCTGAAAATAACGCAGCCCGGGTGGATGAAACTAGATCCGGAGTCTTCAATCTCGTTCAATATTTCGCTCAAGTACAAGTCTAACCATGTGAATAGATGATATGAAGTCAAACATGGGAAGACATCGTCTGATTACCAGCCAATGATGTAAGCTGTTAACAGACGCGAGAGGAATCACCGATAATGATAATGACCCTCAAGGTACTATAGTACATTTCGCATGGTGTGAATAAATGATTTGATGTTGAACACCATACAAAGTCTTTCGGTCGAAGGCCAGTGATGTCAACCTATCGCTGGAAGCGAGAAACCTGCCATTGATGTATGCAAGCCTCAAGGTACTAAAGGGGTGTTTCTAAGTCAACTTCTTGGATAATGTGTTGATTTCGACAAGAAGCGACTCATCGCAGGAGGGCCTTGATGTATCCCACATCAACGACACAAAACGAGGTAAATGATTTTGGAGATGAAAATCGACTCATAATAGAAGGTTCACAAATGGTGGTCATGAAAATGAAGGTTTATGGTATTGCAAAAGATGAAGTTTGAACTGAATGACTTCTCTTGAACATGTCGGCGACACTAAAATGAATTGGTAGAATTGACCCAAAACAAAGTAATGGATGGTATGATAGACCAACGGTGTGATAACCATTAAGCTGAATGACCCAATCCACATAGTCACGATGATGAGGTGTTAGTGTCATGTTCAAGAGCGACTTGCTACCATAAAGTGTTCTCCCATTTTTCCCATTTTCCTCAGTCATTGTTGACCAATACCTCTTTATTTTTATCAAGCTTGAGGAGGATAACATATGCTTGTTGTATAATTCCACCCTTTGATGCTTTAACGAGTCTAGCGAAGGTGAAACTCGATCTTGTCTAAATGGACAAGTTTGTCGCTATTTGATGTTTTTAACGAGTTTAACGACAAAGATAACTCGGTCCTTTTCATGTTTAGAGAGTTTGAAAAGGGACAAAAAGAAAACTCCACAAGTTCTTTTTCATAAATTAATCTCTCAAGTCCGAAAAAGCGTAAAATAATACAAGAGAGATATCGTTTCCAATCCGTTAACGAGCTAGAAAGGACAAGCACTCGACAATCTTTTCATATTTAGAGAGTCTGAAAAGAGCTTAAAGAGGACTCCATTTTGAGGAATGAGTGGTGTCTAAGGTAGCAACTGGTTCTGGTGATGTTGGAACTTCTCAAAACATGTTGATTTATGTGAAGAGGTTGGCTAATAAGACCACTCATTGCAACTATTCCTCAAAAAGGGTAAAACAACCAAGTGAAAGCGTATGATTGGCCAAAGGGATGGTGGCGATGGGATGAAAACAACCAAGGCTCATCTAGTGAAAGAGGTTGATAGAATAGCAATCACGAGGGTTAAAATGGAAATGGGTTCATTTTTAGACAAGCTTGAACCATAGGGAACTATGTTTGGATTCAATTTCATGTTTACACAAGCTTGAAACAAAAAACTATGCTTGGATTCAGTTTCATTTTTACACAAGCTTAAAACGAAGAACTATGCTTAACTTCAGTTTCATTTTTACACAAGCTTAAAATGAAAAACTATGCTTGAGATTGGTTTACATGCCCCCAACATGATGAAAGGAAGAGTCTCCTATAACCAAATGGAAGTCACTGCAGTGAAGCAAGATGGCTATCCAACACCTATTTGGCTTCGTCTAGATAGGGACAAAGGTGAATGGGGTGATTCACTGATTCCCTTCACATAACCTATAAGGAAACTTAAATTTACCACTAGGTTCATACCCCCTAAGCTTCATTACATTCACCTAAGTAGACTACTCGTGGCTATCATGTGGATGGAATGAAGGTTCTTTTACGAGATCAAGTGAAAGACTCGACTGGGATTTTACGAAATCTAATCAAAGACTCGACTTGGAACTTTTCTCTAGGGGACCTTGTTTCATTTTCTAACGAGCTTGACACAAGACAAGGAACTCTGCTAGACTCCTTGTTTCATTTTTTAACGAGCTTGACACAAGACAATGAACTATGCTCATATTCCATGTTTCATTTTTTAATGAGGTTGACACAAGACAAGGAACTATCCTCATATTCCTTGTTTCATTTTTTAACGAGGTTGAAACAAGACCAGGAACTATCTTCGTATTCCTTGTTTAATTTTTTAACAAGGTTGACACAAGACTAGGAACTATCCTCGTGGACCTGTTTCCTTTTTTAACAAGGTTGACACAATAAAAGAATTATCCTTGTATTCCTTGTTTAATTTTTTAATGAGGTTGACACAAGACCAGGAACTATCCTTGCAGATCCTTGTTTCATGATTCATAAGATGTCATAAAGGAGAGATCTGGTTCCAATACCCCCAGTACATGTTGTACAACATCACTGAATTGATTGTCAGTTGATGTAGGTATGGAACAGGTTGCCACATAATTAACCCATGGCGGGGATGATACCATTGGTACAAAAGGACCATTTAGGGAAGATGGTTGACTGGGAGCCATATTTGGACTGGGAAATGAAATCTGGTTAACCGTGAAAATTTTGTCTTCATGCAGGAAACAAATCACTCGAAAGAGTGTTGAAACAATACCTCCCATGTCATAAACATAGTCACGCCCTAGAATTAAATTGTAATCTAAAGGGCCTGGGACTACCATCACATTCAGATAAATGATTTTTTCTCCCAAAGTAATAGGTAACTACGACAGGATCCCTAATGGTTGACTAGTTCCTCTGTTAAAAGCCAACAGATTTTGGGTAACTGGCACAAGCGGCAGCGAGCCGAGCGCTTGCCAAGCAGTTGAGGAAAGGATACTCACTGATGTACTTTCATCTATGATAGTGCCAGATACAATCATCTTACAAACATGTACTATGATCTGGAAAGGCACATAAGAAGGAAGATGGAATCCTGCCAGTCGATTCCAATCAAAGGAAGTGACTAGACTACTTGGAGGAGGTATTGTAGAAATGGGAGAATTAACCCCTTGAGTTACGAGAGTAGGAGGATTTTCCTCTTGTCTTGATGGAACAGGAGGGTTGCCCCCAAGCTCATTGGAATCTGAAGAAACAAAAAGAATTTAAGTGGTATCATATTCACTCTCTTCAGGAAAGGTTTGATTCGCTGAAGGTGAAATCGGGTCAATTGTTACCTCGACCTGTTGATTTGGGTTTGGTATATACTCATAAGATTCACTTTCAGCGAGAGTGGGTTTGACCGACAGTTGATATGAGTCAGTCAATTCATCAACTAGTGAAGGATTAAGGGATAGTCTCTTGTAACCAGATGGAAGTCACTACGGTGAAACGGGACGGTTATCCAACACTTTTTTGGCTTCATCCAGATAGGGAAAAAGGTGAATGGGGTGATTCCCTTCACATAACCTACATGGAAACTTAACTTTACCCTTCTTTACATGAATTTTACTACCACTAGTTGATGGTGTGTCACCAACATGATCTCCAAAAGTTGATGACACAGGATGATGTGAACGGGAAGATCATTATTCTAAGATCTGAGGAATATCAAGACAATTTCAAAGAAGATGGTCTCCCACACAAAGTTTGCATGGATATCAAACTTTGTGAGGCTTGACGGATGGTTTCTCATCAAATTTTGCATTCAAAGCAATGGTTGCTTGGTTGGCCCTCTGCTGAATTTGCTTCTTCTTCTTCTTCTTCCCTTTCTTCTTCTTCTTAGCCACCTGGTTACTAGTACCAATACTTTCACCAGGTGAAGAGGAAGAAGGGGAGGAAGAAACAACCGAGGAAGAAGGCAAAGGGTCAACTTTAGGATCAACTAGAGGTTGATTTTGTCTAGTTGGAGGTGTACTTGATTGCGGAGAAATCACGACATTTTGAACCAAGGAGGTTGAAAACAACCATACTGGCAAGCCAATGGTAAATCTCGGAAGGGACAATGTAGCCATATATGGAGCACCAATATTTCCAAAAGGAGGAAAAGGACTAGGATTCCCATGAAAAGGAATTCCTTGATTGGTGGACCCTGGATTTGTCACCATATGCTTCAACCTAAGATCAACTAAGGAGCGAGCGTGGAGGATGTTATCCACTGTCAATTAATTTTATTTTAATCAAAGTAACATAACAAAACAAAAGAGGGATAATCTAGGCAAAAGGTTTACCAAGCAACTGTGAACTGTGGAATACCTCCTGATGAACCAAGAAGTATTGGCAGGCAATCTCCCCGAATGTTGTGATCGGTGTATCACAGCTTACAAGGTGGTTGACTCAGTTACTTAAGGATGGATAGCAACCTAGTGTTGTCCTCCCATATATACCCGAAAGTACATGGAGGCCCAATCCATATAAGCATTATCTAATGCAAAACCACATAGTGAGAGCATTTCCATATACTTTACGTACTGTAACACCACCTTATATACCCAAAGGTACGTGGACGAGCTATGATATACTCACATACGTGGAATGAGGTATCACACTCAGGATGTATTGCAGACAAGGTAGCGACAACTGCTTTGTTTTACGATGCTGGAACACGTCTCTAGACTAGACCTCTAAATTTTTTTCGTTAGGTGACAATGCTCCATTAGGTAAATTCAGATAAATTTTAAGTTGATCTTCTTTAGAATTTTCCTTTCAAGGTTCACCATGTGATGTATGTTTGCAATTCCTAAAATTCAACTAATATGATAAGCATTCTTTCCATTCAATTTAACAATGAATTTTTTTAGCTAGTAGGGATAGAGCAATTAGATCTTTGACAAAGAGAAAAGAGCACATTTAATGCAATTTCCCTAGCTATTCCTTTCAGCACACACAAACTTTTTCAATGCAACATGCATGTATTTATTTTCGATTTCCCTTAATGTGAATGAACAAAAAAGAAAACTAATGCATAATCAATCAATAAACTCTTTTCATAAAAATGACGATTTTGTGACAATTTCTTTTCAAGGAAAGGAAGACTTTACGACACTTTCGTTTTCAAAGAAATGAGGAATTACGACACTTTCAACGAAAAGACTAATCATATGCACACATCAATCAATCGATCTTTCATGAATGAAGACTTTACGACAATTCAATTTTCGAAGGAAAAGACGATTTTACGACACTTTCTTTCAACAAAGATCAATCGACCAAAAAACTAACTTTCGACTATAGATTGAAAATGAAAAAGTAAATACATAAGAAACATTTATCAATCCTAGTCTAAGTAGGGCCAGCTAAGGATATGAAAAACTATTTTTAGAGATAAGACATCATTAACATTCAGCAAATCATTCAAACAGGAGAAAATTGGCAAAAACGTTAGCTCCTAGATGAGAAACTGACCCTCAAGGGATCAGCACAGGCTGCAGTGAGAGACAGTGTGCTTCAATGCACTAGCTCTATGCAGGAAGTTCATTGTAGCACACTATGTCCTTCACTAGGCTACGCTGGTGATAGTAAGCCATTTTTTAAGGCAATTTGACACAGTTTTGACTCAATTTTCAATGAAATAAGACTGAAATCCAATCAACGACCATGAGTACAGTAAGTAAAAATGTCTTAAAGAGGTTGATAAGCTACTAATATGGATAATCAATCCCCAATGGAGTCACCAATTTGTTTTGGGAAGTTTTAGTGTCTATGGATAAATGCTTAAACCCCTAGACTAGTAGCTAAGTCTATAACAACAGTGCAAAGCATTCTCTACTTTTTCTATAACCAATAGATTAAATAAGATGGTAAAGAAGCCTACCTGAAGCTTTCGCTTACTCCTTATCTCCCTTGACCAATTCTGTTTCTCCTTTTGTACTTAATCCGCTTGAAAAGTACTTGCACACAAACAAAAGACAAAAACTGATCAAAGCATATGATAATGATCTATTGATTAAACATAAAATGGAATCAAGTGCATAATACACATATGAAAGCATCAATAAACAATACAAACATATGGAAAAATCTTTGAACACTTTATTAGTAAAAGGAAGAGTTACAACCCAATTTGCTTGATTCAGTGCCACTCCTCCAGTTCAATCCCATCCTCTCCTCATAACAAGTAAGACGACATCATTACAATACTTGAAACCAACTCACATCTCATACTAACATCATCTCCCTATAATTCAATGATTTCCAGCCCCTGATCACTTAGATGAGTGGTCTTTTTATAAGTGAATGAAGGAAGTTATGCCAAATGGTGGCAATGAATGCTCTCCCAAACTTAGGATTTAGTTCCAAGGAGGAAGGGATAAAGGGATTGATGTTCCTTAACTTCCTCACTCATCCAATTTTGAGCCCAAAGGAGTGGATAGCCTTTGGAAACTTCCAAAAGCATCCTATGGATAAGAATATTCCAAACCCCAATGCATATTTTGCTCAAATTTGCCCAGCGTAGTCCAAAGCATCCAGTGTATTGGGCTGCACTGCAGTGCACCCTGATAAAGGCCTGCCTGCGCTGATCTTCTTAGAGGCAGTTTTTTGATGATTTCAGTGATGGAATCTCTTAGGAAGGAGGCATTCTGATGGTTGAATTCATTAGGGCATGTAACAACTGAATTAGGGTTTGATGGGCCCTAATAGTACTGATATGTAAGTCGGGGTTGATGTGCCCAAATTGATTTGTAACACTGATCTAGGTGGATATTGGTGGCCACCCACCTATTCCACTTGGACCCCCACCACTGTCTTTTTTTTTTTTCAGTTTCCTTAATCATAGCACAGTTTATTATTTTTGGCATTTTTTCGAGTCTTGAACTTCCAAAGCCATTTTGAGGCCCTAAACGACGTTTTTGAGGAAAACCCAGAAAACATGATATTTTAATTTATTTTTTCATTGGAAATTTTTAGTCCTTGGATAAATCTTTCTAAGGAGGTAGTATGCCAAAGTTACAACCCTGGGAAGTTGATGTACCAATTTATCCAAACGGGACCCATAGTTTTGGTGCTTCAACTCCTAGGGTTTGGTTTTTGGGTGTTTAGGGTTTTCCATTGTTTCTCGGAAATAAATAGGCCTTCGAGCCTCATTTTAACATGGATTAGAGGCATGTAGCTTCCACATCTCTCCTTAGAGATAAGCTACCATCGCCTAAGCTAGTTTTATTTCCTTTATGTTTGTAATCATATTTCAATATTTCATATTAATGAAATGAAGTGTTATTTCTGTTGCACCTCTGTATTTTTTGTTATATCTGTAATTTGTTGTGTTCATGTTTAAGTTCGAATCAGTGGTATCAGAGTGGTCTTCTCTTTCTCTGTTTTTCTTTGCATGTCCCCAACGAGGTCGAGATTAAGGAGTCAAGGATCGAACTTGTTGAACCTTTGCAAGACTAGACTCGCGAATCCCGACAACCTCCCGTGGCAGAAGAGAATAAATATGAGGGGGCAGGAGATCCTTTCAAAATGTTACTTGAAGAAGTTCTCGAGTGATAGAGGAATGTGATGATGTACAACTTTGCCTAGATCCTTTAGCGGCTACCAAAAGGTGATGCACCTCCTCCCATCAGTTACTCTAGAAGTGCCACACCCTTTAAGGTACAAGTTAACTTTGACATCCCCATATTTGAAGGTCAGATGGATGTGGACGTCGTACATAAATGGTTAAATCTTCTAGAAGGATATTTTTTTGTTCATGAATTTTCCAGTCGGGAAAAGATTACTTTTGCACTTCTCAAAGTCGCACCCCACGTCAAGGACTGGTCGGAAACCTACTGTGAGAAGAAGGACAGAAGTACACCCTCACTATTTTCAGCCGCACCCACTTAGAATTTGTTTCAGGATGCCATCAAGGAGCAATACTACCCTTTTGGGAGCTATGAGGATATATACATAAAGTGGACCACGATGCGGCATGGAAGGGACCAAGATGTGCCATAGTTTACCAATATTTTTCATACCCTTTGCACAAAGTTGGGTAACAAGGATTTTGAATGACATTTCGTACTCAAGTGCTGCAAATGCCTACATAAGTACAACCAGGACGAGATGGAGTTCTTGGACATCTCCTCACCCAGAATGGCGTACTGATATGCTATCAAGATTGAGCAAAAGCTTAAAGAGAAGTGATACTTTGGATCTTTGAATCCAAAGCAAGGGAAAGGCGCCCCCAAACTGTAGAGCGAAGGACAAAGCCAAGGTGGGGTGACCCAGGACATCCCTCTGAAGCCTCAAGCAAATAAAAACACCACAAAGACAAAGAAGGACATGGGAAAATGGTGTGATTTCCTTAAGATCTCCACTCACAACATGAGTGAGTGTCGGGCAATGAGTCACTGGTAGTCAAAAGGCTTCCGAATCATATGCATGTTCCAACTCTGAGTCAGAACCCAATAAGGGGAATGAAAAAGGGAAGCAAATCATTGATGTAGAGCCCAGTGCCACCATGGCCACCACCAAGATCCATATGGATGAGCTTGAAGATCCAGAGGAGGGGGAACGCTTCTTCCACTCACAGATGTGGGTGAAGGGTTTTACATTGTAGTTCATCCTCAACAACGGGAGCCAAAAGAACCTCATTTCAGTAGAGTTCATGAAGCGGTTGGTCCTACTAACTACAACACATTCATAGCCATACACCATCAACATGCTTCGCCAAGGACAATACCTTCGCATCAGCCAGCAGTGCCACCTTCCCTACAAAATCAATCCCTTCATAGATGAAGTATTGTGTGATGTTTCCCCTCTTGAATTTTGTGATGTATTATTAGGACAACCATACTTGTGGAAGTGACATGTTGTATATGAGTCTAGACCTCACTCTGTGATTATTACTTTGGGAAATAAGTTGTACAGGATACTGGAGGTAGCCCCACCTACTGCCATAAATTTGATAACTACAAAGCACTGCAGTAAGATCATTTCACACACTAGAATTTTTTTTCTTTATGATTCACCCTCAAGGCAAGAAGAAGATTATGGCCACAACTTCCAAATAGGGCTCCTCCACAAAGTAGTAGCAGATGGACAAGGTTGTGGAGGAGTACAGGGATATTTTCTCCTCACCCGCGTGGGTGCCTCTGCACTTTCAGGTCAAGCACTCTATCAATTTGAACCTGGGCGTGCTTCTACCCAATGGAACGATCTATTGACACTCTATTCTAGAGAACGATGATATCGAGAGGCAAATTCAGGAGTTTGGTAAGAAAGGGCACATTAAGCGAAACTCATCACCCTGTGGGAGCCCGATTGTATTGGTACATAAGAAGGATGGGACCTGGAGACTCTTTATTGATTATCGGGTGCTGAACAATATCACTATATAGAATAGGTACCCAATCCCATGAATTTATGACATTTTGTACCAACTCAAGTGGGCCAAATATTTCAGCAAGATTGATTTGAAGTCTGGTTATCACCAAGTTCCTATCAAACCCTCCAATGTATGGAATATTGTCTTCAAATCCAAGGAGGGCCTTTTTAAATGGTTGGTCACGCCTTTCGGGTTCCCAAATGCCCCTGCAACATTCATGAGATTGTTGGACACATCCAACATTGCAAAACAATTCACACCAACAGAGCTAAACCCAGGCTGCATGGAATAGGCCACAACTGATTAGATCATGGACATATAGATCAAGAAAGCTTGCCCACAGAAGATCCAACTATATCGGGTTGTCAAATCTGGCCAACTCCTGAACCAAGGCAAGTGGCTCACTAGGGACCAAGTTCAACAAAAGTTTCCCCATCTCATGGAGGCACGCAATGCAATGGGGACCATTTCTTCCTAAGGGGGGAGGACTGATCCAGGTGGATATTGGTGGCCATCCACCTATTCCACTTGGACCTCCACCACTGTCTCTTTCATTTTTCCAGTTTCCTTAATCGTAGCATAGTTTACCTTTTTTGGTAGTTTTTTCGGTCTTGAATTTCCATAGCCATTTTGAGGCCCTAAACGACAGTTTTTTGGAAAACCAAGAAAATAAGAGAACTTGATTGATGTTTGCATTTGAAATTTGTATTCCTTAGATAGATATTTCTAACGAGATATTGTGCACGTCAAACAAAGATCATATGCCAGAGTTACCACCCTTGGAAGTTAATGTACCAATTTATCCAAATAGGGCCCATAGTTTTGGTACTTCATCTCATAGGGTTAGGATTTTGGATGTTTAGGGTTTTCCTTTATTTCTCAATAATAAATAGTCCTTTGAGCCTCATTGTAACATAGTTCAGAGGCATGTAGCCACCACATCTCTCATCAAAAACAAGCTACCATCGCTCTTGCTAGTATTTCCTTTCTGTTTGTAAGCATATTTCAGTATTTGATATTAATGAAATGAAGTGTTATTTTTGCTCCATCTGTGTATTTATGAGTATATCTGTAATTTTTTGCGTTCTTTTTTAAGTTTGGATCAGTGGTATCAGAGTGTTCTACTCTTTCTCTCTTTTTCTTTGCATGTCCCCAGCGAGGTAGGGATATAAGGAGTTAGGGCTCGAACTCGTCGAACCTTTGCAAGAGGAGACTCACAAATCCCGATGGCCTCCCATGGTGGAAGAGAATAAATATGAGGGGGTAGGAGATCCTTTCAAAATATTGCTCGAAGAAGCCCGAAAGTGATAGAGGAATGCGATGATGGACAACTTTGCCCAGATCCTTCAGTGGCTAACAAAGGTGGCGCATCTCCTTCTAGTAGCTACTCTGGAAACGCCACACCCTTTAAGGTACAAGTTAACTTTGACATACCATATTTGAAGGTCAAATAGATGCGGACATCATCAATAAATGGTCATATATGCTAGAAGATTACTTTTTCACTTCTCAAAGCTACCACCCACATCAAGGACTGGTTGGAAACCTACTGTGAAGATAAGGACAAAAGTACACCCTCAGTATTTTCAACCGCACCCACTTGGAATTCGTTCCGGGACACCATCAAGGGGAAGTACTAGATTTTCAAGAGCTATGAAGATAAATACATAAAGTGGACCACGCTACAGCAGGGAAGGAACCAAAACGTGTCGAAGTTTACCAATGTTTTTCATACCCTTCGCACGAAGTTGGGTATCAAGGATTATGAGCGACATTTGGTACTTAGGTACCATTGTTTCCTACACAGGTACATCCAGAACGAGATGGAGTTCCTGGACATCTCCTTGCTTAGCACGATGTACTGATACACTGTGTGAATCTGAAGCAAGGGAAAGGCACCTCCAAATCACAGAGAAAAGGACAAAGCCAAGGCGAGGTGAGCCAAGGCAACCCCCTGAAGCTGCAAGAAAATGAAAACATTATGAAGATAAAGAAGGACATGGGAAAATGGTGTGAGTTCCATAAGAGCTCCACTCACAACACGAGTGAGTGTCAGGCCAAGCAGTCATCAGTGGCTGAGTTGAAGGCTTCCGAATTACATGTTCTAACTCTGAGTCAAAACTTGACAAGGGGAATGAGAAAGGGAAGCAGATCATTGATGCAAAGCCTAGTGCCACTATGGCCACCAACAAGATCCATAAAAAATGAACTTGGAGATTCAGAGGAGGGGGAATGCCTCTTCCACTCATGGATTTGGGTGAAGAGTTCTCCGCTGCTATTCATTCTTGACAGCAAGAGCCAAAAGAACTGCATTTCAATAGAGTTCATGAAGCGGTTGGGCCAATCGACTACAACACATTCACATCCGTACACCATCAGGTGGCTTCACCAAGGAAGAGATCTCTACATCAACCAGAATTGTCGCCTTCCCTACAAAATCAATCCCTTCGCATATGAGGTACTGTGTGATGTTGCCCCTCTTGAATTTTGTGATGTATTATTAGGAAAACCATATTTGTAGAAGTGACATGTTGTATATGAGTCTAGACCTCGCTCTATGATTATTACTTTGGGCAATAAGTTGTACAAGATACCAGAGGTAGCCCTGCCTACCGTCATCTCTTTGATCACTGCAAAGAAATGAAGTAAGATCACTTCACAAACTGGGAAATTTGTTTTCCTTATAATTCGCCCTCAGGGCAAGAAGAAGATAGTGGTCAGGCTTCCAAATAGGGCTCCTCCGCATAGCATCAGCGGATGGACAATGTCATGGAGGAGTACAGGAACATTTTCTCCTTGTCCACTGGGGTGCCTCTACACTGTCAGGTCAAGCACTCCATCAATCTAACCTTGGGCACGCCGCCACCTAATGGACCGATCTAGTGATGCTATGTTCTGTAGAACGATGAGATTAAGAGGTAGATTCAAGAGTTGTTACAAAAAGGTCACATCAAGCCAAGCTCATCACCTTGTGGGAGCCTGATTGTCTTGGTACAAAAGAAGGATGGGACCTGGAGACTCTGTATTGACTATCAGGCATTGAACAAGATCATTATATGGAATACGTACCCAATCCCAAGGATTGATGACCTTCTGGTCCAGCTCAAAGGGGCCAAAATTCTCAGCAAGATCGATTTGAATTCTGGTTATCACTAGGTGTCTACCAAACCCTCTAATGTGTGGAATACTGAATTCAAATCAAAGGAGGGCCTTTTCGAATGGTTTTTCATGCCTTTTGGGTTGGCAAGTGCCCCTACAACCTTCATGACATTGTTGGACACATCCAACATTGCAGATAAACTCACATCAACAGAGCTAAACTGAGACTGCACGGAATAGGCCACAACTGATAAGATCATGGACACAAAGATCAAGAAAACTTGCTAGCAAAATATCCAACTATATCAAGCTGTCAAAGTTTTCCAACTCCTACACCAAGGCAAGTGGCTCACCATGGGCCAAGTTCAAAAGAAGTTCCCCATCTCATGGAGGCACTGTTATAGACAATTTTGTGCCTTACAACAACAGACATGAATTGTCAATAATCCAAGGGATCCAAAGTTCCCTAAACATGATGTTCCTACCCCTAGAGGAACAAGGTCAGCAAACCAACAACTCTCAGATCAGTTCTCCACCTGAAAATACACAAAAACAAGCAATCCTGAAATCAAAGCAGGTGCTCCACTAGGTTTCTGCGCTGAAACTCAGTTGCTCCATGGTGTACCTGCGTTGCAAAGCAAGTGGGACAAAGGCCACCTGCGCTGAGCGAGATGGGATAAGTGGCACACTGAGTCATTGCTCTGGAATCTTCCAAAAATGACACTTGGATCAGGTATTTCGCCTTGTGATGAGTCAGAGGCTCTGTTTCTCCAAGTGGAAGCAAGGTTCTCCAAGTGGACTCAAGAACTGAAGATCAACTAAAGATTAACTGAAGAGAGAGAGGACACAAGGCAGCTACACATCAGTTGCAAGCTGACTCATCCTTTCTCAATTCATCTATATATTGAGCTCTCTCCTATGAGCTCAGGAGGCTAGAATTTGGTGCAAAGTAATGATATGCTGTTGGTTTCACTATAGAGCTATTGGGTGATTGTTTGAGAGAGGTGAAGAGGAGAAATTCTTTCTGCTGGGAGGTGTTGCTGGATTGGAGCCTTCAATGGTTGTAATACTCTCAGAACCTTTACTTCTTCATTAATAAAAGCTATTGAGGTTCTTCTATGTGCTCTTGTTTCAATAATATATTGTGATAATTGCATGTTTGGTTTACACTAATCCTTGAACCAGTTATGATTGCATGCTTCTTGTAGTTTCCTTCTTTGTTATTTTGCAGGATCTCATTGTAGCTGGGCCAGCAAAAGAGCAAGGAGCTGGGAGCAAGCAGCCAAAGAGAAGAGTTTGGATTCGACATTAAGCGCAAGGCAACGGTTAGTGCATTTCTCCATTCTCTTTTGCTTTCATAAAGAAGTAAACCTTAAGTAGTTTATTTTACAGTTGTTGCTAAGGTACTATCACCCTTAGAGTGGGATAGGGTCATCCGAGTCGGATACTTTTCCCTACAACAAACTGGCGACTCCGCTGGGGATCGTATCCGTTTGATTGTGTTTGTAGTATTTTGCTATTCATCTCCTGAACAAAAGAGTACCGAATCGAAAAGCTTTTGACTATATCAAAAGCGAAGTAGAGGGCAGCTACTCTAGCTCATTTCTGAGCAAAGTTCATGATTTGAAGAGCTGATCTACAAGGATCCTTGTAAGCTCTTAGTGATAGCTTTTCACCTTCCTAATCATCCCTTTGAGTGTGCTTGACTGATTGTTTCTGATTTGAGCAAAAACTGTGCATTTTTGAGAAAATTATGACCCGGAAACTGTGAAAACGCAATTCTCGTTTTCCAAAGCAGGTAGTACACAGGCTACCTGCTTTGCAACGCAGGTCCCGAAGGGGCTACCTGCGCTGAGAGCCAGACTGGCTGTGCAGCACCTGTGTTGGCCCAATTTTGCCTAGTGCTGTTGGGGTTTCCTCCTTTTCTCTTGCCTGTTTTCACTATTGTTTTTTGCAGCCAGTTACCAGTCTTATACCTGTTCTGAAACCAACCTTACTTGCCATCATTCCGCCTCTGTTATATAACGAAATTGTACTTGTTCTTTTGTATTTCTTACATCATTTACAATTTCCCATAACGAAAGTGAACTAGTCTTGCTTTGGCCTCTTAGATCTGAACCTGTGTTAGGCGTTTTGCTGGTCTAAAGAGTTAGCTTGTTTGCTGTCCATAGCTGATTAGTCTTTTTACTTTCGTCATTATGGTTTGATTTCATGTATTTCCAGTGATTAAATCTTAAGGTGTCTTTTGATTTTGGACAAGCTTGTTTGTTTTCACTTTAAATCGAAATCAAAGTTAAATAACAACTTTCTTTTTGTAATACATCAACATTAAGAAAGGGAAAAGAAAATACATGCATTGTGCATTTTGCATTTGAAAAAGTTTGCATGATGATTTAGGAGAAAGTGCATTAGTTTGTGCTGTATGAACTGTGTGAAAAGATATGCCTTTATTCTCCCTCAGTAGTTAAGATTTTCATCAGTCAAAAAGATTTGAAAAAGCTTGCTTCTCATCTTAGGCTGCATTTAGGAATTTGTCATATACATCTCGTGGTGATCCTTAAAGGCAAACTGCTAAACAAGATCAACATTAAAATAAATTCAATTTACATAAAAACGCTTTGTAACATAACGCAAACACATAGAGGTCTAGGTAGAGACGTGTTCCGGCGTCGTTAAACGTAGTGACTGTCGATCTCTACGAAGGTGGGTGATTCCTCCTGAGAGTCGGTGGCACTAATACGGACTTGTGCTCCCACGTACCGTCGCGTATATATTGGGAGACCCCTATAGGAACAAAGCCTTTATCCATAGGAAGCCGTGTCGGCCGCCGTACTGATCGCAATGCAGTGAACACAGCATTCACGAAGATCGACCACCCGTACCGTAAAACGTATTCTATGGTTTCGCGAAAAGTTTGGCACACCCTCTGCCTAGAACTCCAGAGTAGTTTCTTTTGGCCTTTTTCAAACTCTATAACTGAAAAAGTCCATCCGAGCATTTGTCACTTCGGGCTCGTTAAAACAGCGAAGGAGACTAGAGTCATCTTTAGCTTTTTCTCGACTCTTAAAACATGAAAAAACAAAGTTGTGTCTAAAGCGTCGTTAATAAAATTTATTTTAAACAGAACATAATCACCTCCTATTCCTGCGTTGATCTTCGAAGTTAGTCTTTTGGCATCGTAAGTTCTTGTAGAATCGCTAAAATCTTTTGGATAGACTCAAAATGTCTGAACAACCGTCAACATCTAGGACTGTGTCATCCGACACAGCAACAGCAGAGCCTCCTGCTGCTACTCCAACGATGTTTGCTGGTATACCATCTGTCCCGGCAAATTGTCAACAACAAGCCGGAGTCCCATCAGGGACAACAATATGGTTAGTTCCTATTGCTTCATCCGGATTATCATCTGGTACTTCTTATGTTGAAACTCAACAAATTAATCCAATGTGTCTTCAAAGGCCAATCTTCCCTTTAAGTACTGGATTTCCACCATGTGGAGGGCAGTATGCTCTTTCATTGTTCCCTCCCGGAGAACAACCATATGGGAGTTTACAACAAAGTTCAGGTCAAACTGGAATCACATCTAGCGGTTGGGTACCAATACTGCCTCAACAACCAGGAGTTGTATCTTCAATGCAACCAGTACACCCTGTGTCGAATATTACCACCACTCCTGCTATGGTGAATGCGTTGCATCAATCACAATCTCAGGGTAGTGCCTCCTTATCTGGAGCGACTCAGGCTCAAACAAGTACTGTGACTCCTCATCTTGGTCAATCATCCAATATTGGTCAACAGCAAATGGTCCAACAACCAGAGCTGGTTCAATCTCAACAACCGCCATTCCAACAATCATATCAAGGACCTGAGCAACAAGTCTTTGTAAGTAATGGGCAACCATACTATAATGGTTATGCCCATCAACCTTGTCAAAGTTGCCAGCATTATGCTGGTCTGCAAAGACCCATTGCTCAGGCGATACCATCTTATCCTGGATATGCTTCGCCTAACCTGAACCAACAGTTGCCCTTTGTAGCAACTCTAGAATTACCAGATCTAAACTGGCTGACGAATGATCCAATTGCTTATGCCCCTTGGTGGCCAGCGATTCCACATAAACTTCCGTCAGATATTCCTAAATTTAATGGAAATCCGGGTGAAGATCCGTCGAATCATGTGATGACATTCCATCTATGGTGTTCATCAAACACCCTGAATGATGATTCGATAAGACTTCACCTCTTCCAGAGGACATTGACAGGTCCAGCGGCTAAATGGTACATTGAATTGCCAAGAGCCTCTTTCGACAATTTCAGCTCCTTAGCCACGACTTTCTTAACCCATTTTCAATTACTGATAAGGTATGAAACAGGAACAGAACTCCTTACCAACTTCAAACAGACAACGGCCACTCACATATCTGATCATATACATGAGTGGCGACGTCGTCGTAGGATGGTGAAAACTTACGTTCCCGATCAGCTGTTAGCTGAATGGTTTATAAAGTCATTACTTCCGGCTATAACGGAAGATGTGGCCAAGGGAGGAGTCGTAACAGAGGAGCAAGTGATTGCTCGTGCTCAATACTTAGACTTAGTATATACTCAGTCGGGCACGCTCTACGACAAAATACCTGACGCCCCTAGACCTGAATTTTCAATTCCTCCCCCTCCTGAATCGAATACTAACTCTCACGCCAATAATGGCGTGACTGGCAAACGCAAAATTTCTAGTCAAAATGCAAATGAGGAACTTCTTGCCTCAGAAGTAAATGCCATGTCGACCGACAAGGGCAAACAACTGAAGCAACCAGGGGGCAAGAAGGTAAAGAAAAGGAAAGGGAGACCCCCGACAGGGTGTCATATATGCGATGAGGATCATTGGACGAAAGATTGTCCACATATACCTGAAGTTAAGAAACTCTTCAAGAGTTCAAAAACCCCAGCAGTATTGACTGATCCGTTCCCTAATCCAAGCCAAAATCTGGTTGCCAATCAAAATGCTTCCCGATCCCAAGTGCTTATGTTGTCCACCTCAAAGCAGCAGAATAATGCTTTGACAAGGAATAAAGGTTACCAGAATCCACAGCGGTCGAATAACAAGGCTGATAAACAACCTAGCAGTTCGACAACAACTTTGAACGAAGTTGTGCCACCCATCGTTTCTAAACCAATGATAAAGTCGCCAAAGGGAGTAGTACACAAGTCTACATTTAATCCTCGTGAAAAAATAACACAGGATTATAATATAATAGAGGACCTGACCCAACCGTCGTCCGCTATGTCGACACTTGAGGTAGCACAAAATTGCACCTCCCAAGAGCAAGCTTTATTATCAGCTATAAGTGGGATTGGCCCAATGGATTCCAATCTTGTGGCCTTTGATCATAAAGGATATGACCCTAAGTTACCAGCTCAACAAGCTTTCCTTATTAAAGTGAAATCCCTCAACAAAACTGTTCATCGAACAATTATTGATGAGGGGGCATCTACATGTCTTTTGTCGATGAGTTGCTGGAAAAATTTAGGCTCACCACCCTTGTCGAAATCGTCAACGACGTTAAAAGCATTTGATGGACGATCATACACTCCATACGGGATTTTAAGTAACTTGCAAGTTGAACTGGGGGGCAAAACAGTAGAAGTTGATGTGGAAGTAATCGACGGAAACCTCGATTACAACATTCTACTGGGAAGGCCTTGGATATATGCCATGGCTGCAGTTGTGTCGACCTACTTCAGGAGGATTGTATTTCCTTTTCAAGGAAAAATTACAATCCTCGACCAACAAACATTTCTCCCCAACAGTTCTCAAGTTACAGGAAGTAGCACAATGATCCATGAAAGTAATCAATCGCTCCAAAATATTGGAGTAGGTCTCCTAAAAGACCCTGCCTTAATGGGTACTTTTGCCCTACCGCCGGTAGGTAATCTGGCGAAAGTAGCCACAGTGGAAACCTACAATATGAAATCTTCTATATCCAATGGATTCGGAAGATTCCTAAATATTTTGTCAGCATGGATCATCGCCCTAATGGAAATACTGTAAATACAGTGGGCTCCGAGGACGGTTCTTATCTCATGTCAACCTCGTTAAAAAATGAAACAAGGAGTCACGAGGATAGTTCTTTTACTATGTCAACCTCATTAAAAAATGAAACAAATCCCGTTTCAAAATTCAAAGGTAAACCTTCATTCCAACCACCAAGTTGAATGCAATGAAGCTTGGGGGGCACCCTCCTTTGACATGCGTTATTATGATGCTGGGGGCATGCAAAAGATCGAGCAGCTTTAGCAATGTTCATGCTCGTTAAAAAATAAACGCAAGAATCCGAGCAGTTTTAATACATAGTTCATGCTCGTTAAAAAATAAACATAAGTTGTGAGCAATCTTCCCCTGCAGTTCAAGCTCACCCAGAAAAAATGACCCGGTAAATAACCTTGAGAGATGTAACCTTTGACAGCCATATTAAAAGCCCTTGGTCGTGTTTATATGCCATCACCTCCATCCGTTCATTTGGCCAATCGTTCATCTCCATATGTTTGTTTACCCATTTTGAGGAACAGCTGCGAAGAGTGATTTCACTTAGCCATCCTTGTGACACTGCCGTGATTGGAAAATTCCAACCTGTACCTGGAATCTGCTGCTATCCCTGCTTATCACTCATTCCTCAAAAGACAAGTCTTCTTTGAGCTCTTTTCACTGACTCGTAAAATATGAAAAGTTTGCCGAGTTTTGGCCTTCCAGCTCATTAAAAGGACCGGAAGAGCTATCCCTCCTCTAGATTTTAATCTTTTTGGACCTGAGGGATTATTGCACAAAAAGATCGAGCGCTTGTTTTTTTCGGCTCGTTAAAGAAATCTAAAATTCATCCCTTCTTTATTGTTTTATACTTTTTTCGGACTTAAGGGATTAGATAACGAAAAAGGAATTTTGGAGTTGACTTTATGTACCTTTTCAGACTCTCTAAAAATAAAAAGGACCGATTTTTCCTTGTCGTTAGACTCGTTAAAATGATTAAATAGCGACAAACTTGTCTTTAGACGAGAACGAGTTTCCCTATCGCTAGGCTCATTAAAACATAGCGATGGGCTTGCCCGAAGGGCAGGTTATAGAACAAGCATATGTTATCCTCCTCAAGCTTGACAAAAATAAAGAGGTACTGGTCAACAATGACTGGGGAAAAATTGGGAGAACCTCACAGCATTAATGGTAGCAAGTCGCTCTTGAACATGACACTTTGTCCTCCGTATCACATCGGGTTGGGTTGTTTCATTCACCGGTCTCATAACCATGGTCCTCGCCACACCATCCACAATTGGGGTAATGCTACCAATCCATCACATCACTGTCGTTATATGTTCAAGAGATGTGGTTCTGCAAAGAGTCAACCGTGTCCCATCCACTGCCATACATTATCCTTCATCCACTTCATGACCGCCACCCTGAATCATACATCACAGTTTGTTTTCACCTCATCACAATCACTAGCTCCGTTCCGTGTCACTGATGTGGGATTCATTAAGGCCCTCCTTTGACGGATCGCTCCTTGTCGACATCAGCTCATTATCCAAGGAGTTGATCTAGGAACACCCCCTTCAGTACTTTGAAGCTTGCATGCCTCAATGGCAAGTTTCTCACTTCCGGCGACAGGTATACATCAATGACCTTCGACCAGAAGATTTTGCTTGGTGGTCGACGCCAAGTCCTTTATTCCCGCCATGTGAATTTTACTGCCGTACCTTGAGGGTCATCATCCTTATCGGTGATTCCTCTCGCGCTTGTTAACGGTTTACATCATTGACCGGTAATCAAGCGATGTCTTTCCATGTTCGACTTCAAAAAATTCTCACATGGATCGACTTGTACATCGAGTGAAGATCGGAAGAGATTGAAGACCCCGGATCTAGTTTCATCCATCCGGGCTGCGATATATATTCAGGACATAAAGACATTTGATATGTACATCATTACAGCAGATGATCATCCTTCTCAAAGGATGATAATTTCAGCAGAGGATTATCAGTCTACAATCAGACGATCGTCTGTTCTATGTACCAAAATGTATTTATAAAGCTGAGCATGGGAATGCCCGCCTCAGCTAGATCATGAAAATGTATGAAAAATAATGTATTGTATTGTATCTTATTACAAGACACTTCTCAGCAGATTGAATGAACTTCGGATCCTCTCAATAAAGCATTTCACCCGATAAACGACCTCATACTTTAGGGGGCATCTGTTATAGACAATTTTGTGCCTTACAGCAACATACATGAATTGTCAATAATCCAAGGGATCCAAAGTTCCCTAAACATGATGTTCCTACCCCTAGAGGAACAAGGTCAGCAAACCAACAGCTCTCAGATCAGTTCTCCACCTGAAAATACTCAAAAACAAGCAATCCTGAAATCAAAGCAGGTGCTCCACTAGGTTTCTGCGCTGAAACTCAGTTGCTCCATGGTGTACCTGCGTTGCAAAGCAAGTGGGACAAAGGCCACCTGCGCTGAGCGAGATGGGACAAGTGGCACACTGAGTCATTGCTCTGGAATCTTCCAAAAATGACACTTGGATCAGGTATTTCGCCTTGTGATGAGTCAGAGGCTCTGTTTCTCCAAGTGGAAGCAAGGTTCTCCAAGTGGACTCAAGAACTGAAGATCAACTAAAGATTAACTGAAGAGAGAGAGGACACAAGGCAGCTACACATCAGTTGCAAGCTGACTCATCCTTTCTCAATTCATCTATATATTGAGCTCTCTCCTATGAGCTCAGGAGGCTGGAATTTGGTGCAAAGTAATGATATGCTGTTGGTTTCACTATAGAGCTATTGGGTGATTGTTTGAGAGAGGTGAAGAGGAGAAATTCTTTCTGCTGGGAGGTGTTGCTGGATTGGAGCCTTCAATGGTTGTAATACTCTCAGAACCTTTACTTCTTCATTAATAAAAGCTATTGAGGTTCTTCTATGTGCTCTTGTTTCAATAATATATTGTGATAATTGCATGTTTGGTTTACACTAATCCTTGAACCAGTTATGATTGCATGCTTCTTGTAGTTTCCTTCTTTGTTATTTTGCAGGATCTCATTGTAGCTGGGCCAGCAAAAGAGCAAGGAGCTGGGAGCAAGCAGCCAAAGAGAAGAGTTTGGATTCGACATTAAGCGCAAGGCAACGGTTAGTGCATTTCTCCATTCTCTTTTGCTTTCATAAAGAAGTAAACCTTAAGTAGTTTATTTTACAGTTGTTGCTAAGGTACTATCACCCTTAGAGTGGGATAGGGTCATCCGAGTCGGATACTTTTCCCTACAACAGGCACTCAACGCAATAGGGACCATTGCTTCCTAAGGGGGAAGGACTGATCCAGGTGGAAATTGGTGGCCACCTGCCTATTCCACATGGACCCCCATCACTGTCTCTTTCAGTTTTTCAGTTTCCTTAATCGTAGCACAATTTACTATTTTTGCCAATTTTTTGGGTGTTGAACTTTGAGAGCCGTTTTGAGGCCCTAAAGACATTTTTTCTGCAAAAACAAAGAAAATATGATTTTTTGATTCATTTTTGCATTTTAAAGTTGTAGAACTCAAATATATCTTTCTAACGAGGTATTGTGTACATCAAACGAAGATTGTATGCCAAAGTTAGGACCCCGGGAAGTTGATGTGCCAATTTACCCAAACAGGGCCCATAGTTTTGGCGCTTCATCTCGTAGGGTTAGGTTTTTGGATGTTTATGGTTTTTCATTGTTTCTCAATAATAAATAGGCCTTCAAGACTCATTGTAACATAGTTCAGAGGGATGTAGCTACCACATCTCTCCTCAAAGATAAGCTACCATCGCCCTAGCGAGTTTTATTTCCTTTGTGTTTGTAAGCATTTTTTAGTATTTGATATTAATGAAATGGAGTGTTATTTCTATTGCATCATTGTATTTATGGTTATATCTGTAATTTGTTTCATTTCTATTTAAGTTCAGATCAATGGTATCAAAGTGGTCTGCTCTTTCTTTGTTTTTCTTTACATGTCCCCAACGAGGTCAGGATATAAGGAGTTAGGGCTCGAACTAGTTGAATCATTGCAATACTAGACTCACAAATCCCGAAGGCCTCTAATGGCGGAAGAGAAGAAAGATGAGGGGGTAGGAGATCCCTTCAAAATCTTGCTCAAAGAAGCCCTCAAGTGACAAAGGAACATGATGATGGACAAATTTTCCAAGATCCTTCAACGGCTACCCAAAGGCGCCACACCTCCTTCCGTTAGCTACTCTGGAAGCCCCACACCCTTTAAGGTACATGTTAACTTTTACATCCCCATATTTGAAGATTAGATAGATGCAGACATCGTAAATAAATGGTTAAATCTGCTCGAAGGATATTTTTTTGTTCACGATTTTTCCATTCAGGAAAATATTACTTATTCACTTCTCAAAGTTGCCCCCCACGTCAAGGACTAGTGGGAAGCCTACATTGAGAAGAAGGATGAAAGTACAGCCTCACTATTTTCAACCGCACCACCTTGGAATTCATTCTGGGACACCATCAAGGAGCAACACTACCCTATCGGATGCTATGACGATAAATACATAAAGTGGACCACGTTGTGGCAGGGAACATACCAAGACATCCCAGAGTTTACCAATTCCTTTTATATCCTTTGCACGAAGTTTAGTATCAAGGATTTTGAGTGACATTTGGTAGTCAAGTACCGCGACTTCCTATACAAGTACATCCAGAATGAAATGGAGTTATTGGTATCTCCTCGCTCGGCTTGACGTACCAATATGCTGTCAAGATTGAGCATAAGTTTAAACAGAAGAAGTGAGACTTTGGATCTGCAAATATGAAGCAAGGGAAATGTGCCCCCAAAATGCAGAGCAAAGGACAAATCCAAGGCAAGGCGACCCAATATAACCTACCGAAGCAGCAAGCAAAGAACAACACGAAGACAAAGAATGACACGGGAAAATGGTTTGATTTCCATAAGAACTCCACTCACAACACGAGTGAGTGTCAAGCCAAGTAGTCACTAGTGGTCGAGCTAAAGGCTTTCGAATCAAACGCATGTTCCGACTTTGAGTCAAAACCTGACAAGGGGAATGACAAAGGGAAACATATCATTGATGCGGAGCCTAGTGCCACCATGGCCACTACAAAGATCGAGAAGAATGAGCCTGAAGATCCAGAGGAGGGGAAACACCTCTTCCACTCACAGATGTGGGTGAAGGGTTCTCCGCTGTAGTTCATCATTGACAGCGAGAGCCAAAAGAACCTCATTTCAGCAGGGGTCGTGAAGCGGTTGGGCCTACCAACTATAACACATCTGCAGATATACACCATTAGGTGGCTTCACCAAGGACAAGATCTTTGCATCAACCAACAATGGTGCCTTCCCTACATAATCAAGCCATTCACGGGTGAGGTAATGTGTGATGTTGCCCCTCTTGAAGTTTGTGATGTATTATTATGACAACCATACTTGTGGAAGCAGCATGTTGTATATGACTCTAGACCTCTCTCTTTGATTATTATTGTTGTCGCTTTTTCTAGCACCTGTAGCACAAGTGCTTCAGGAGATATAGAAAGCTTCCTAGAGACAACCTCTAGGTTGATTGTAGACCAGTGCCTAGGAAATCTTAGAAAGAGGAGTGCATGGAAGATTATCAGTTAGGGGTTTCTGTTGCACTCCAATTCTCACGTAGTTTAGAAAGATAATAAAGGGGGGCTTGGTTAAATAGTCTTTCATCAAGGTGAACTCAAGAAAATGCATGGATCCAAATACAAGGCGTGAATCAAGTTGATCTCAAAGAGGAATGTCTTGTTATGATGGCTAGCACACAATAATGAGCAACTTTTTTGAGCCTCCATTTTGTCCAGATTTTCATGCTTTTTGCTAAATAACTCTATCCTGTACTAGGTGTTTATAGTCATTATTATTCTTTTTATGCACTATTAGGCTATTAGCTAGAGGCATTCAAAGGCAACAATTATTGATTTATGAATTCTTCTTGTTTTGTTAATTTGAAAAGTATTTAATGTAAAAATGTCATTAATGTAATAGGCTCTCTTTGTGGCAGGTGAACAATTATTCCTATACCAGTAGCTCTTGTACCAGTAGTGCAGGAACTACAATGTTCTCACCTCCGTGGTTTTTACCAGATACTGTTGGCCTTGATTATGCACTAAATAGTGCATTTTCTACCTGTGCTTATTATAACAGTCATCACTGATTCAATAAAAGATGCAGTTTGTTGGCCTCGGCCTGAATTCTATTGGCATTGTTTCCCTGATGGAGTGCCAGTCTATAATAATGTTACTGAGAATGTTATATGTCATGGTGATACGAAAGTTATAAAGGAAGGGCATAAGAGCTTTCCCAGCAGACATACATCATGGGAATTTGCAGGCTCAGGATATGTCTCATTGAATCTTGCTGCAAAGATTAATATGTTTGACTGTTGGGGACACGTTGCAAAACTTTGCATTATTTTCTTTCCACTCTTAGTAGTTTCCCTCATAGGATTTGGTGAAGGTGTTAGTACAAATGACGCGGTTGTTGCCTTGGCCAATGGTCTATCCGGAGAGAAGAAAATGACTTCGCTAAAGGATTTAAAGGCCCAACAATGACAAGTAGCTCTCGATGCAGTCATGCAAGGCTTGGCAAAGTCGATAGCATCAGATTTAATTTTTAAGGGATCAAGTTACAATAACAGAGGTAAACATTGCTCAGGTTTACAATTGTGATCTTCACCAGTGCAAAAAACAATGACAAGCAATATGTGGAGCTAAAGTCAAAGAAACGGTCATCACATAGTTGTCAACAATGTATTGGCACTGGTTATTGTAGTTATCTCCAGATCGATGCGTCCTGCAGCAATTCGAACCCAATCCAAATCAAATTTTCTTATTTTGGTTCTAAATCAATTGTAATTCTAAACTTGTATGCCTATTAACTGTAGATCTAAGTAATTAGGGCAGCATTACTGCTATAAGATAGAGGGTTGTGCACTGAAAAGGGGATCCAGATCTAGCATTGTATTTTGTAAATCACATTTCTTTGCAGAATAGGGGAATTGGCTTCACTATGCAGGAAGGGAGGAGCCTGTGTGCCCAATGGGATGATCCCTGGAGGGGACCACTAGAGCCCAACTCTATGTTATTCAGCAATTATGTAACAGGACTTTGAGATTAATATATTCTGGCATTCTATTTTGCATTTATGTTTCTTCTTAATCTTCTGGCATTGTGAGTTAGCTGCTGCAAGGGCAATGAGCTGGGTGGTTGGACCCATCAACTAGTCCATTGCCCCAAACTTCTTAGGATTTCCTTTGCTGCATTTTGTTTTGCATGGCATGAGTGTGATTTAATACATTTCTATAATTTCATTTTACAGTTTTGTTTTATGCTTTGATCATTCAACTGGTGATTTTATCTACAGCTACTTATCATAGCTTTGATAATTTTAGTTCAATTAATAATATTGTTGTGTATTTTTATAAATACCAAGGCCAAGGATAAGCAGTGAATGTTTTACTGCATCTCTTATTTCCATTACAAGTTAAGTGTGATACTTTCCCTGATCTCATTATTGTATAACGAGGTTTACTTTCAGGACATAATGGTGAAGGAAACAATTGCTGAGTAATAGTTTTGGTTAATTTAACTTAACATGTATTCATGATTGCATTAAAATCATTATTTTAAATGTGAAACTGATTCCTTCACTTTGAAGAAAAAAAAATCATTTTTGAAATCTTAATAAACAAATGCCAGGATCAACATAAGGTGAGTTGTGAATCTTGTTTTATTGGAAAAGTAAAGTGCTCACAGAATTCTTAAAATGTCTTGAGGTTAATAGCTATCACTAATATTCCTTTCATCATAATTAAATGTTGCACAAATCATATAGAATATTTATGTATTGCGGAGGAAGTATTTAATGATTTTATAAGATGAGGGTAAGCATCATAATATGTATTTATCTTATTTTTTTCTATTGCACACTTTCCTTACAATTGAATACATAATTATTTCGAGAGAAGTAGTACACATATAGTCTAGATTCTTCTTAAAGCACATTGCAATGATTTCCTTAGATTAGTTGGAATGAAGTTTCTTTATGCTTCCTAGTTTTATTTCATGCTTTCCATTTTTTCAAACATAGCATGTAATCCCTATATAGGTTTTGAAAACTGAATCACGTTCTTTTGAGTGGATTCTGCATTCCCTTGTCCCCTGGACAATTGAGGAATACTTCCTGCAAGATTCAAATCAACCCAGAAGAGGAGCCATAAGTAGATTCATAGTATGTTTACTTTTCTTTGAAGAGTTTGGTTCCTTTATTTTAAATGATGCCTTTTTCAATTGTTTTTAAGAGATTGATTTTTATTTGAAAGATCCCTGAGGCCGTATTCTGGCATTCACTGTGCTATGCCTCTAATCTTACCAACTTAGCTTGACAATTTAAATTTTGGTGTAAATCTTGAATTTATATCGTCCAACATTTTGGCACCGTTGTCGGGGAGGCGTTGTAGGATAAGGCCTTATGATTTGCCATGATTTTCCATTTCCTTTGAAATTGAACTTTTAGTCTAGCGAGATTCCCCTTACTTGTTGAAGCATACTGGACAATATTGCCAAAAAGAGAGATTCCCCTTACTTGCTAAAGCATACTGGACAATATTTCCAAAAAGAGAGATTCCCCTTACTTGCTGAAGCATACTGCAAATAAGTGATTTCCTTTACTACAAAGTGTGATGCCTAATTTGTTTCTTTTACTGTAGTTGAGTTCTTATGAGTGATTTCTTTTACTGCAAAGTGTGATGCTTGATTTACTGCAATTGAGTTTTTAAGAGTGATTTTATTTACTACAAAGTGTGATGCTGGGTTACTTTCTTTTCTACAATTGAGATTATTTAATTTCTGCAAGTGCGATTTTCTTATTTTACAATCTTGGCTTGTCCCTTCAACTACAATTGAATTTTTGAGTTAGCGTGTTTCTATTTTTCAAGTACTAAAAGAGCCCCCCAATCTAAATCCATGTGCTAACAAGACTTTCTAGCTAGCAAGAAAATGTGGGGAAGTGTGATGTTATTGCAAGAAATATCTCAAATTCTAGGAGAAGCTGGGGTCTCTGCTTCACATAAAGAACACATTTTGGCATCAATTAGAGATAGGTCTATTCCTCTGGAAGAAAAGACTCATGAAGATCCAAAATATCTTCCTAAGGAAACTGAGAAGTTATGGATCATGCTTGATGAGGAGAAGCCATCAGAAGCAGAGATCAAAGAACATCCATTTGATCCAGCCTGCACTTTAGAGGATAAACGAAGAAATGTGGAGGATTTGCATGATGCACCAGATATTGTCCACAAATCAAATAACCAAGAGTATATGGATCCCATAAAATCTTGGTTTCAGATGACTGTCAGTATCCACTCCTCCTTTATCATTCAGAAATTTGTAGAATCACATCAGTTAATGCAGTTGGTTCCTCATGTTCTGGTATTTTCTCGAATATGCTTTTCAAATTTGAACATGAGTAGGGTTATCCTCTTATTATGCACATGGATGCATTGGAAGTAATCCTATACTTAAAATGAATTCTTTCGCTTCTTGGGGTAGAGTAGGGTAGAAGAATAAAATCAATGCCATGAATAAAGATGTTACAACAATGTTATTAGGGTTTTGACTTCCAAAGCATAGCCACCGAAACTGCTTTTGATCCACATTGGTTGTTACACACACATCTGTGACAAATCTTGTTGAGTATGATTCACCCTAATACCTCATGATTTTGCAAAAGTAACCATGATTAACCACTCTAATGAGTTGTCATCTGAGATATATATTTTCAGTTTCCTGTAGAAATTTTGAATAATATAACACTTATTCATAGAGATTATCCTGATTATACACTATTTGCGGAATGCATTCATAATACATAACCTCTTCTACTTTGATCATCAATTTGCAGAATTAAAGAAACAATCGCATGCGCACATTGAAACATCAATCACACATATCAACACAATATGTAATGGGGAAAGCATACAGCTGAAAACCCCCGACTATCTGTATATTATGATGATAGAGAACATGTAACAATACATAGTACAATACTCCTCACAAGTACTCAGTACTATCTCCACCTGCTACACACAAATTAGCTCAAATTTGAATCAAGTCACGGGTTCAAATCTCCTCCACTGTTTGGCTGCCTCTACTGTGCAATCCAAGTTGAGAATAGATCTAATCCAAGTTCGTTTTCCCTTTGGTTGTACTGCGCAATCCTCATTGGCAATCTCAATCAATGATTGTGCAAATCTCATGCATAGCTATAGTCACAACTGATTGTACTCTCACCCTTTCACCCACCTCTAACACTTGTCTCCACTGAATTGTCCATGCACTGAGTTAATTGATGTATTCTTTAGTTGATTTATGAGTTAATAATTAGTGAATTAATTAATAATTAATTCACACCACTCATCACTAGTGTATTTGTCAGTTAGACTAAATACAACTAGTTCAACTAAGTCAAACTGAACACAACTCCATCAACTCCTCAATCAACTCCACCAAATTCAATCACTTGAGTTCTAACTGAAGTCCATCATGCAATAGCTCAACTAACCCATAAGAAAAGCGTATTTCCTTCTGGCAGTTGCATGTGCCACATCCGTAGCTCGAACTGAAGTGCTGCAAGAGGATAAGATAATGTTTATAGTCCAAATATTATTAAGAGCTAATAATATCCGACTGTTCTATTTTTAGACTGGCAGTCTAAAAATAGACTCCGCCTATATGTCTAAAAATAGAAGTCCATCTATTTTTACCAACATGACCAATCATCCATAAATAACATCCTGCAACTCATAGACCATGATCCATATGTCTAAAAATAGACTTTGTGCCAAAAATAGCCTGCGGGCCCACTTAGTGAAGGCGACTTCTTTTCACTAAGCTCCATCATCTTGTTGCATTTTCAACATTTCCCTTAGAATGTACTATTGGAGAGCCCCCTATGGTGGACCACTCTTGTAAAGATCATAATGAGCTATTCATGAGAACACTAGCATTATTTAAAAGAGTCTTTCATTCATTATCTGAGACATCTTATTTAAATAATTCTTTAGGGTAGAGGAACTAGCCAGTAATGATTAGTCATTAAAAACTTTTCACGCCATCCCGTACTCTTAAGGAGTACACCTACCTCCCTACTTATTAAGTAAATTTTGAAGTTAATTACAATCAGAGTTAAAAAAAAAAGATTTAGGGGAGGATAGGAGGTCTCGTGATGAGCCAACCTACCATGATCATGAGACCTAACATGCATGACATTATTGTTGCTGGTCACCAAGCCATAGTAATGGATTTTAGCTAAAAAGATAGAAGATGTCAGGTGTCATCACGAGCCATCATGTTCATCTGTGTTACTTCTTGTGAATGACACTGCCATCAGCTAGTTACAAAGCTAGGACAATGGCCTTCATCTAATTTTTAAAATTAAATAAGATCACTCTGAATCTATATCTGGTAAGTGGGACACATGTGTTTCATTGGGTTAAAAGACATCCTTGTCGAGGCTATAGACGCCTACAGGTAGCAGGGCCATGTTTGTGGTATTAAAGTTAATTGTATACTAAGATTTACTCGGTTATGTTCCTCTTTCCCTAAAAATCATCATTTTATTTCTTGGAAATTGGTTTTAAGATGATTTGAGCATGATTATTTGAGTTCTATGATACTTCTATCTTTCAAAAACTAGGAATCTTTAATGATGTGGTACCCTGAGTGTAGGTAATTCTTTGTACTGGATTCAGAAGAAATTCAGTTTTTGCATCTAGATGACAAAAAAATTTAGAGTGTTCAATGAAGAAGTTGTTGATTGGTCCAGGAAGGTGTCATCTTGTTCTATTTCTATTTCCCTTTTCTGGTATCATAACTCACTTCAATTCTTTATGGTATTTAGAGTGATGAATTGCTCAGCAATGATTACTCACTAGGTGTTGATAGACAACAATGTGTGTTGATTTTGGTTGCCTCTAAAAGCACTACATGGACTAGGTACATGATTGCTATAGTAGGTGCAGGAATCTTGTGGTATTCTTTTTGAAATTGCACCTTTTCAACAAAAAATTGATTTTTTTTTAATCATGAATGTTAATAAGACTCTAGGTAGAAAAAAAGAACTCAAAAAAAGAAACTTATGACAAGCAAGGAGTTCATTTGAGATAGGAAAACAGGCATGTGAGTTCTATTATAATGGTGCAATACTCTTTTTCCATAATTTCTGGTACAAAGCATTGCTTTCTTATACCTGATCTTGTTACATTGAAATTTCATCATTCCCGCACTCGATACTTTCATAAGGGCTATAAAATGATTTTAGTTGGCACTGTAACAGTGATGTTGCAGACTTGATAAATGCTTTAAAAATGATGACATACCAGATATCTTAATATTTCCTTGCTGGAGATTCTTTTTGACACTCTTAGGAAGCATAGTATGATCATTAATCTTTAAGCATCCCCCCTGCCTTCTTCCATGATTTTATAATTTTATGGTTTGGCTTGCATGAGGACATGCAAGAAGGTCAGTGTGGGGGAGTGTTGAGCCTCCATTTTGTCCAGTTTTTCATGCTTTTTGTTGAATAACTCTATGTATGTATTAGGTGTTTATAGTCATTATTATTCTTTTTATGCACTATTGGGCTATTATCTAGAGGAATTCAAAGGAAACAATTGTTGATTTATGAATTCTTCTTGTTTTGTTAATTTGAAGAGTATTTAATGTAAAAAAGCATTAATGTAATAGGCTCTCTTTGTGGTAGGTGAGTAGTTCCTATACCAGCAGTTCCTGTACCAAAAGTTCTTGTACCAGCAGTGCAGGAACTGCAATGTTCTCACCTCTGTGGTTTTTCCAGATATTGTTGGCCTTGATTTGCACTAAACAAGGCGTTGTATGCATGTTCTTATTACAACAGTCATCACTGATTTAATAAAATATGCAGTTGGTCGACCTCAGCCTGACTTCTATTGGCGTTGTTTCCCTGATGGAGTACCAATCTATAATAATGTTACTGAGAACGTTATATGTCATGGTGATTCGGAAGTCATAAAAGAAGGGCATAAGAGCTTTCTCAACAGACATACATCATGGGCATTTGTAAGCTGAGGATATGTCTTATTATATCTTGCTGCAAAGATTATTATGTTTGACCGTCAGGGACATGCTGTAAAACTCTGCATTGTTTTCTTTCCACTCTTAGCAACTTCCCTCATAGGATCTAGCAAATGTGTTAGTACAAATGATGCGGTTGTTGCCTTGGCCAGTGGTCTATCTGGAGCCAAGGAAATAACTTCGCTAAAGGATTTAGAGGCCCAATAGCTACAAGTAGCTCTCGATGCAGTCATGCAAGGCTTGGCGAAGTCGATAGCATCAGATGTAATTTTTAAGGGACCAAGTTACAATAATAGAGGTAACAATTGTTTGGGTTTACAATTGGGATGTTCACCAACACAGAAAACAATGATAAGAAATACGTGGATCTAAAGTCAAAGAAACAGTCATCACATAGTTGTCAACATTATATTGGCATTGGTCGTTGTAGTTATCTCCAGATTGATGCATCCTACAACAATTTGAACCCGGTCCAAATCGAATATTCTTATTTTGGTTCTAAATCAATTGTAATTCTAAAATTGTATGCCTATTAACTGTAGATCTGAGTAATTGGGGCAGTGCTACTACTATAATAAAAAGGGTTGTGCACTAAAAGGGGAGCCAGATTTGGCATTTTATCTTGTAAATCACATTTATTTACAGAACAGGGGAATTGGTTTCATTGTGCAGGAAGGGAGGAGCCTGTGTGCACAATGGGATGATCCCTGGAGGGGACCACTTGAGCCCAGCTCTGCGCTGTTCAACAATTATGTAACAAGACTGCGAGATTAATATATTATGTCATTCTAATTTGCATTTATGTTTCTTTTGAATCTACTAGCACTGTGAATTAGCTGCTGCAAGGGAAACGAGCTGGGTGGTTGGGCACACCAGCTAGTCTGTTTCCCCAAACTTCTTAGGATTTCCTTTGCTACATTTTGTTTTGCATGGTGTGAGTGTGATTTCATACAATTTTGTAATTTCATTTCACATTTTTTTTTATGCTTTGATCATTCGACTGGTGATTTTATCTACAGCTCTTTCTCTTAGCTTTGATCATTTTAGTTTAATTAATAATATTGTTATGTATTTTTATAAATACCAAGGCAGAAGATAAGCAATGAATGTTTTACTGCATCTCTTATATCCATTACAAGTTAAGTGTGATACTTTCCCTGATCTCATTGCTGCATAATGAGGTTTACTTTCAGGATATAATGGTGAAGGAAACAATTGATGAGTAAGAGTTCTGGTTAATTTAACTTAACATGTATTCATGATTGCCTTAAAATCATTATTTTAAATGTGAAACTGACTCCTGCACTTTGAAGAAAAACATTCATTTTTGAAATATTAATAAACAAATGTCACGATCAACATAAGATGAAGTTGTGAATCTTGTTTTATTGGAAAAGTAAAGTGCTCACATAATTATTAAAATGTCTTGAGGTTAATATCTATGATTGATATTCCTTTCATCATAATTAAATTATGCACACATCATATAGAATATATCTGTATTGCAAAGGAAGTATTTAATGATTTTATAAGATCAGGGTAAACAACAAAAAAAATGTATTTATCTTATTTGTTTCTATTGCACACTTTCCTTACAATTGAATACTGAATTATTTCTAGAGAAGCAGTACACATATAGTCTAGATTCTTCTTAAAACATTCAATGATTTCCTTAGATTAGTTGGAATGAAGTTGCTTTATGCTTACTAGTTTTATTTCACGCTTTCCATTTTTTCAAACATAGCATGTAATACCTAGAGAGGTTTTGAAAATTGAATCACATTATTTTGAGTGGAATCTACATTCCCTTGCCTCCTAAACAATTGAGGAAGACTTTCTGCAGGAGTCAACTCAACCCAGAAGAGGAGCCAAAAGTAGATTCACAATGTGTTTAATTTGCTTTGAAGAGTCTTGTTCCTTTTTTCTGAATGATGCCTTTTTGAATTGTTTTTAAGAGCTTGAGTTTTATTTGATAGATCCCTGAGGTCATATTGTGGCATTCACTGTGCTACACCTCTAAGCTTACCAACCTAGATTGATAATTTAAATGTTGGTGTAAATATTGCATTTATACCATCGAAAAAACTTAATATTGAAGTTGTAGAATAGGTGAAGAGGAGGAGAGGAAGGAAGGAAATAGATGCATAGGGTTGTAAATAAGACAAAATCCTAAGCAACAATGTTCTGGTAGAAGGATGGAAAGAAGAAGAGATGGAATGACAGGAATTGTGAAGCGCGAAATAAGGTTTCATGTTCTATAGCTTATGGATACACTTATCACTAATAAGAAAATATGTAAATCTGTGCTCGTAAAGGTACATAATTAAATCTTTAAATAATTGTTACTACTTAGTAGCATACATATAACCATGAGAGAATGAGACCAGTAGCTTCATTACACAATTTTTGTAGAAGAAAAGCATGCATGAAATGAGATTTACAAAGGGGAAAACATGCTACTTATATCCATGATTAGAATCACCAAAGAGTTTCATTAATCCTCAAAATGAGTTCAATATACCAGTCCATTTCATTTAGCCATACATCGCTCAAGTCCCTCATGCACAGGAAGTTAGAACCAAAGTGGAATAACATAATTTGGACCACTGTGGGTGTATAATTTCAGAATCCTTATTAAGACTTTCTTCCCTCCAGTTATAAGGAGAGGGGAAGCTTTGGAAAAAAAATTTGAAAAAAAAACATCCTAAGCTCCAACTATCTGATAGACTAGTTGTCTCGGCATGTGAAGGTTGTTGCCCAAAATAATTTGATTCAGATTTGATTTTGTTATTGAAAATATAGAATAATATATTAATAATAAAAAGGAAAACATAATGATGATGGAGGAAAATATCTCTCAGACACCCTTGTTATGACCTCTGCTCAGGCCATGTCTCTACCTCAATGATCCAGCCAGTCCACCTGTCGCTTTCAGCTTAACTCTCTAGCTTCACCACTCTCTAGAGTTGGTAGTGATCAACTGTGTTAACTTGTATCAGAGTGGAAGTGGAGATCGATCTAGCAATCCTACATTGTATTACTGAGTAGAGATTCATGCTAGGGATTTAATTCTTCCCTGAGCCCCATATTGATTTACCACCACTCTATGCCTTCATTTAATACTGCAGTTGTCGACCCATACGCCTTCAAATCTCTGTACCATGTTATTGGAATGAAACACACCTCCTAGAATAACCATGGTGTGACATCAGGGATTCTCCAGTATGGGCACTTAACACTGCAAAACATTGTGAAAACAACAAGTTCTGATCCCCTTAGGCCCCTTTTTCTTTGATCCCTTTCAGTACTTTTTAATCATATGACCAGGGCTTATGATTAGGTTCTTAGCCAAATATCGGAGCTCAGAAAATTAGGACTTCACACTGAACAAGCTTCATGAAACAACGAATGTCGATCACCTTTTCGGATTAGCTCTTGGTTCTTTGACTCTTCCCATGACCATAGGCTAGCCCCTATACCAAAGGTTTTCAATTGACGATTTAGCTTTGGTGCACAACACTTCACTTCATCGATCGTAGAACTCTAATCACATTTTTTGCTTCACCTTTAGTCCTTTGGTGCTCCTCATGACTATAGGCCAGACCCCATATAGGACCCCCCCAATCAAAGGTTCGCAATCGGTGATTTCCTTTTAAGGTACATCACGCTACAACCATTGATCTTAGTTCTCCGATGTGTGACGTCATTACTACCATGTGGCACTTCCTAAGTGGTGACACATGTCACCTGGATATGTCCCCATAGGACCCTAAAAATTCTAGATCAGCATGCCACATGTCCACTGTACTACCACGTCAAGGTGACATCAGCCACCACATGTTCCTTATAGGAACCAATCATATTCATCCATGTGGCCCCCTAGAGGAGAGAGAAAAGGCTCTTCCTCTTCTGGTTTAGCGATTGAATTCCTTTGTAAATGATTCTTTGGACTTTCCCGACACTCTAACACTGGAGGCTTAAGCCTAGTGAATTTAATCACAGTTGGAACTTCATGCGATATCGCAACTTTAAGAGGTTGTCAACTATTCGATGCATCGATCTCTTGATGCTCTGATGCCTTGGAGCTATGATATGCAAGATTGCATATGTGTGGGACTGCCGATATGCAGGATCGCTGATGTGCAGGACCATCGATATGTAGAGACCCGAGATTTTACCCTTAGGCATTTTCTCCTTGTTTTCTAGTTTTCAAAAGGGAAAATTCAATCTGCTCTGACTTTTAATTCCAGTGTCCATTTGAGGAGTTCCATATACCATTGGAAAGATAATTTTGAGCACTATTCATTAGATGGGATTCAATTTAGCTTTGAGTTCTTTTGTGGTTTGTAATATGGCTGAAAGCCTATCTTCTATTTTGCACCCTTTAGACAACAAAAATCAAATAATGCAGAGGGTGATAACATTAGCTCCACAGGGGAATGTGCCTTGCTTGCAAGGTGCTGAGAACCTGTAGACCAGTAGCCTTCACCATTGGGCATGGAGTCAAAAATTATAATGCACTTATATAATCAGGAAATCTCTATGGAACTTTATTTGTAGGAAGTACTTTCCTCATCAAACTAAAATGCAGAAAAGTAAATTCTAACAACTGAAAAAGAAATTCTTAGCTAATGAGCTTATTTATATACAACTCCTACTTATGTATTGGGCATAAATTCACCTAAGTGATTTCAACCCTCCAATGGTACTAGGTTAGTATTTGGGTGTTGGACCTAATGCCTCCATGCTACTGGAATTCAAAAATCCAAACAAGTATGCACCCTGAAAATATTTCTGACAAAAAATTTGATATGTGCCCCACACTTGATTGTTGATGATTGGCTCTTTTAATCTCCTCCATGAACCTTCTAATTGGGCTAGGAATTGAGGAATATTTTTATAGACCAAAGAAATATGCCATGTAGTCAGCTTCTGGATCATGGACCTCATGAGAGAAAATTGCAGCTGCCTCATTTTCTTGAATAGTCTGCTAACTAGTATCTTCTTGGTTGGGGAAACCACTGACACTACTTGGCTCTTTTTCTTTATCCTAGATGGGCTTGGAGGGGGAGGGTGACTTCTCTTCTTTGAGGGCTTCAGGCTTAAGGAAATTGGGATCTAAAGGCCCCTTTCCCTTATCAGTTAGCTTAGGAGGCTCTAGGGAAGGAGTACCTTCATTTTGATCTTTCCCTCTCGATCTCTTTCCAGATGACCTCAGATAGTATTTCTTGTGCAGTTGAGCCTACATGAGATCAGCGAACTGTTTACAATAATCATTGATCTCATCATCTTTCAACGTTGCATCAATATCCTCCTCCTCTTCTTCATATGCTATGAGTTCTTGTTCTTTATCGGAGAAAGAGGAACATAAGTTCCCCTGAACTTTATTTGCATCTGGTGTCTATTTCTCTGGATCATCTTCTATATATAGTGGAGGATGAGTGTGATCTTGCTATTATTTCTTCTCCCCTTGGAATATTTGTAGGGGAGGCCTTCTGTATTGGGGTTTTAAACATGAATTAGAAGCCTGGAATATTCATCGGTTTATACTTTCTAACTCTAGTTTTGCCAGTCTATCAAAGAATTTATTTATTAACCTCTCCATCTCTTGTATCTTCTCCTCCATGTCTTTACAGTGGATTCGTCAGAGTGTTTACAATTAAGATTCAGAAAGTGGAGTCGTTAGGGATTTTAAATGAAATTCAGAAAGTGGAGTTGCTAAGGTGATATATCTTCAACCCAGAATTCCCTTGCTCACCTAATAGAGAGAATGTAAAGATTTGTCATACCTAGGGAATATTATTTTAGTTTCGTCCCCTGCAACAATGCCAAAAATATGTTGTCGTTTCCAAGACTATCACATAATGGGCTTTCAGGCAGTGGAGTTTCTAAGGTGAGATATCTTCAACCCACACTTCCCTTGCTCGCATAATAGAGGGAATGCAAATATTTTTCATACCTAGGAAAAAATATTCTAATCCGTGCTCCAGAAACAGTGCCAAAAATATGTTGTCACTTTTTCTAGCACCTCTAGAACAAGTGCTTCAAGAGATATATAAATCTTCCTAGAGACAACCTCTGGGTTGATTGTATACTAGTGCCTAAAACATCTCAGATAGAGGAGTGCATGGAATATTATCAGTGAGGGGTTTGTGCTACACTCCAATTTTCATGCAGTTTGGGGAGATAATAAAAGGGGGCTTGGTTCAATAATCTTTCATAAAGGTGAACTCAAGTAGATACATGGATCCAAATACAAGGGGTGAATCAAGCTGATCTTAAAGAGGAATGTCTTGTTCTAATGGACGACACACAACAATGAGAAGTATATTGAATGTGTAGTAAAGGTGAAGAGGAGGAGATAAACGAAGGAAATAGATGCATAGGGTTGCAAACAAGACATAATCCTATGCAGCAATGTTCTAGCAGAAGGATGGAAAGCAGAAGAGATGGAATGATACAAATTGAAATGCGCAAATTAAGGTTTCATGTTCTATAGCTCATGGATACACTTATCACTAATACGAAAATATGTAAATCTGTGCTCTTAAGGTACATAAGTAAATCTTCAAATAACACAGGTACTGCTACTACTTAGTAGCATACATATAACCATGAGAGAATGAGACTGACAACTTCATTAAATAAATTTAGTAGAAGAGAAACATACATGAAATGAGATTTACAGAGGGGAAAACATACTACTTACAGCCATGATTGGAATCACCAAAGAGTTTCATTAATCCTCAAAATGAGTCCAATATACCAGTCCATTACATTTAGCCATACATCGCTCAAGTCCCTCATGAACAGGCAATTAGAACCAAAGTGGAATCACAGAATTTGGACCACTGCAGGTGTAGAATTACGAAACCCTTATTAAGTCTTTCTTCCCTCTATTTATAAGGAGAGGGGAAGCTTTGGAAAATAATTAAAAAATATCACAACCTAAGCTCCAGTTGTCTAATAAACTAGTTGTCTCGGCATGCTAAGGCTGCCACCCAAAACGATTTGATTTAGATTTGATTCCCTTCTTGAAAATAAATAAATTATAGAATAATAAGAAAAAATAAAAAAATGATGATGGGAGGAAAATATCTCTCAGATGCTCCTGTTATGGCCTCTTCTCAAGCCACGTCTCTACCTCGATGATCCAACCAATCTACCTGTCACTTTCACCTTAACTATCTAGCTTCAACACTCTCTAGATTTGGTAGCGATCAACTTTGTTGACTTATCTCATAGTGGAAGAGGAGATCGATCTGGAAATCCTACATTGTATAACTGAGTGGAGCTCCATGATGAGGCATTAAGTCTTCCTTGAGCCCCATACTGATTTACCACCGCTCCATGCTTTCATTTAACACTACAGCTGCTAACCCATATGCCATCAAATCTTTGTACCATGTTATCAGAATTCAACACATCTCATAAAATAATCATGGTGTGATATTGGGGATTCTCTAGTATGGGCACTTAACACTACAAAAAATTGCGAAACAACGAGTTCTGTTCCCCTCACGCCCCCTTTTCTTTGAGCCCTTTCAGTCTTTTTCTTCATATGACCAGGGGCTATGATTGGGTGCTTAGCCAAATATCAAATCTCGAAAAATCATGACTTCACACTGAAGAGGCTTCATGAAATAGTGAATGTCGACCACCTTTTCTTCTTAGCTCTTAGTTGTTTGGCTCTTCTCGCAACCAAAGGCCAGGCCCTATATCGAAGGTTTTCAATCAGTGATTTAACTTTGGCGCACAACACTTTACTTCGCTGATCACCAAACTCTGATCACCTTTTCTACTTAACCCTTGGTCCTTTGGCGCTCCTCATGATTGTAGGCCAGCCCCCCAACTAGAGGTTCGCAATCGATGATTTCCTTTTGAGGTACAACACTCTGCAATCATTGATCTCCAATATTCGATGTGTGATGTCATTACAGCCGCGTGGTGCTTCCTAATTTGTGACATGTGTCACTTGGATATGTCCCCATAGGACCCTGAAAATTCAAGATCAACATGCCACGTGTCCACTGTACTGCCACATCAAGGTGACGTCATCCACCACGTGTCCCTTATCAGAACCAATCATATTCAGCCACGTGGTCCCCAAGAGGAGAGAGAAAAGGCCCACCCTCTTCTGGTTTTGCAACCGAATTCCTTTGTAAATGTTTCTTTGGACTTTCCTGATGATTTAACACTACAGGCTCAATCCCGACGAATTTAATTGCAATTGAAACTTCATGCTATATAGAAACTTTAGAAGGTTGTCACCTATTTGATCGTCGATTGCAATATGCAGATCTCTTAATGCTCTGATGTCTTGGACCTTTGATATGCAGGATCGCCAATGTGAGGGACCACTGATATGCAGGATCGTCGATGTACGGGACCTTCGATATGCAGGATTGTCAATATGTCAGGACCCGAGATTTTACCCTTTTTCTCCTTGTTTTCTAATTTTGAAAAGGGAAACTTCAATCTGCTCTGACTTTTGATTCAGGTGTCCATTTGAGGAGTTCCATATACCATTGGAAACCTAATTCCAAGGATTATCCATTAGAGTGGGTCTGCTTTAGCTATGAATGCTTTTTTGGCTTGGAATATGGATGCAAACCTCTCTGCTCTTTTTTATCCTTTAGACAGTAGAAAATAAATAGTGTAGAGGGTGACAACATTGGCTCCACCTTGGGACAGTGCCTTAATTGCAAGGTGCTGAGAACCTGCAGACCATTAGCCTTCACCATTGGGCTTGGAGTCAAAAATTATAATGCACTTATACAATCAGGAAATCTCTATGGAACTTTATTTGCAGGGAGTCCTTTCCTCATCAAACTAAAATGCAGAAAAGTAAATTCTAACAACTGAAAAATAAATGCTCAGCTAATGAGCTTATTTATATATAACTCCTACTTATGTATTAGGCATCAATTCACCTAAGTGATTTCAACCCTTCAATGGTACCAGGTCAACATTTGGGTGTTGGACCTAATGCCTCCATGCTGCTGGAATTCAAAACTCAAAACAAGTGTGCACCCTGAAAATATTTCTGACAAAAATTTTGATATGTGCCCCCAACTTGATTGTTGATGCTCAACTCTTTTAATATCCTCCATGAACCTTCTAATTGGGCTCGGAATTGGGGAATATTTTTGCAGGCCAAAGAAATATTCCATGTATTCAACTACTGGATCATGGACTAGATGAGAGAAATTACAACTGACTTATTTTCTTAAATAGTCTGCTGACCAATATCTTCTTGGTTGGGGCAGCCACTAACACTACTTGTCTTTTCTTCTTTATCCTAGATGGGCCTGGAGGGAAGGGTAAATTATCTTATTTGAGGGATTCAGGCTTAAGGAAATTGGGATCTAAAGGACCCTTTCCCTTATCAGTTAGCTTAGGAGGCTCTGAGGAAGGAGTACCTTTTTTTTTTTTTATCTTGCCCTCGATCTCTTTTCGGATAACCTCATATAGTACTTCTTGTGTAGATGAGCCTGCATGAGATCAATGAATTGTTTACAATAATCATCGATATCGTCATCATTCAATGTTGCATCAATACCCTCCTCCTCTTCTTCATATGCTCTGAGTTCTTGTTCTTTATCGGAGAAAGAGGAACATAAGTTCCCCTGAACTTTATTTTCATCTGGTGTCTGTTTCTCTGGATCATATTGTATATATAGTGGAGGATGAGTGCGATCTTGTTGTTATTTATTCTACCATTACAATATATGTAGGGGAGGCCTTCTGTATTGGGGATTTAAACATGGATTAGAAGCCTGGAATTTCTGTTGGTTTATACTTTCTAACTCCAGTTTTTCCAGTCTATAAAAGAAGTTATTTATTAACCTCTCCATCTCTTCTATCTTCTCCTCCATGTCTTGATAGTGGATTCGTCAGAGTGTTTACAATTACTATTCAGACAGTGGAGTCGCTAGGTTGTTTATAATGAAATTCATATAGTGGATTCGCCAAGGTGGAATATCTTCAACCCACACTTCCATCCCTCACCTTACAAAGGGAATGTAAATATTTGTCATACCCAGGGAAGCGTATTTCAGTTTCATCCCTGGCAACAAAGTCAAAAAGATGTTTTCATTGTCAATATTATCACACAATGGGTATTCAGGCATTGGAGTCGCCAAGGTGAGAGATATTCAACCAACACTTCCCTTTCTCACTTAACAGAGGGAATGTAAATATTTGTCGTACCCAGGGAAAAATATTCTAATCCATTCCCCAAAAATGATGCCAAAATATGTTGTCACTTTTACTGGCACCTATAGCACAAGTGCTTCAGGAGATATAGAAATCTTTCCAGAGACAACCTCTGGGTTGATTGTGGACCAGTTCCTAGGACACCTTAGATAGAGGAGTGCAAGGAAGATTATGGGTGAGGGGTTTTTTCTGCACTCCAATTGTCATGTAGTTTGGAAAGATAATAAAGGGGGGCTTGGTTCAATAGTCTTTCATCCAGGTGAACTCGAGCAGATACATGGATCCAAATACAGGGGGTGAATCGGGTTGATCTCAAAGAGGAATGTCTTGTTCTAATGGCTGACACACAACAATGAGCAGCTTCATATTAAAGTTGTAGTAAAGATGAATAGGAGGAAAGAAAGGAAGGAAATATATGTATAGGGTTGTAAACAAGACATAATCCTAAGCAGAAATGTTATGGTATAAGAGATGGAATGATAGGAATTGTAGAGCACAAATTAAGGTTTCATGTTCTATAACTCATGGATACACTTATCACTAATCAACATATGTAAATCTGTGCTCTTAAAGGTACATAAGTAAATCTTTAAACAACACTGCTACTGTTACTACTTAGCAGCATACATATAACCATGAGAGAACGAGACCAACAACTTCATTACACAATTCCAGTAGAAGATAAACATACATGAAATGAGATTTACAGAGGGGAAAACATATTGCTTACAGCCATTATTGGAATCACCAAAGAGTTTCATTAATCCTGAAAATGAGTCCAATATACCAGTCCATTACATTTAGCCATACATCGCTCAAGTCCCTCATGAAAAGGCAATTAGAACCAAAGTCGAATCACATAATTTGGACCACTGTGGGTGCGAAATTCTGGAACCCTTATTAAGTCTTTGTTCCCTCTATTTATATGGAAAGGGGAAGCTTTGGAAAACAATTAAAAAATATCATCGCCTGAGCTCCAGCTATCAAATAGATGAGTTGTATCGGCTAGCGAAGGTTGCTACTCAAAATGATTTGATTCAGATTTGATTCCGTTCTTGAAAATATAGAAATTACATAATAATAAGAAAAAGGAAAACATAATGATGATGGGAGGAAAATGTCTCTCAAACGCCCTTGTTATGGCCTCTACTCAGGCCACGTCTCTACCTTAATGATCCGGCCAATCCGCCTGTCACTTTCACCTTAACTATCTGGCTTCACCACTCTCTAGAGTTGGTAGCAATCAACTGTGTTGACTTGTCTCAAAGTGGAAGCGAAGATCGATCTGGTAGTCCTACATTGTATAATTGAGTGGAGCTCCATAATGAGGAATTAAGTCTTCCCTGAGCCCCATACTAATTTACCACCGATCCATGCTTTCATTTAATGTTGTAGTTGTGGACCCATATGCCTTCAAAGATATGTACAATGTTATCATAATGGAACATGCCTCATAAAATAACCATGGTGTGATATCGAGGATTCTACAGTATGGGCACTTAACACTGCAAAACATTGTGAAACAACAAGTTCTAATCCCCTTAGTCCCCTTTTTCTTATAGCCCTTTCATTACTTTTCCTTCATATGACCGAGAGTTATGACCGACTACTTAGAAAAATATCGAAGCTTGGAAAATTGAGACTTCACACTGAACATGCTTCATGAAATAGCGAACGTCGATCACCTTTTCTGCTTAGCTCTTGGTTCTTCGGCTCTTCTTGTGACCATATGTCAACCCCTATATTGGAGGTTTTCAATTGGCGATTTCCAAACGATGATTTAACTTTGGTGCAGAACACTTCACTTCGTCGATCGCCGAACACTGATCACCTTTTCTTCTTAACCCTTTGTCCTTTAGAGCTCCTTGTGAATGTAGGCCAACCCACATATCGAAGCCCCCAAATCAGAGGTTCGCAATTGATGATTTCATTTTGAGGCACAATACATTGCAACTGTTAATCTCCGATCTCCAATGTGTGATGTCATTACTGCCATGTGGTGCTTCCTAAGTGGTGACACGTGTCACCTAGATATGTCCCCATAGGACCCTGAAAATTCTAGATCAGCATGACACGTGTCCAACATACTTCCACATCAAGGTGACGTCAGCCACCATGTGTCCCTTATCGAAAAAAATCATATTCAGCCATGTGGACCCCTATAGGAGAGAGAAAACACTCGCCCTCTTATCGTTTTGCGACTGAATTCCTTTATAAATTCTTCTTTGTACTTTCCCAGTTCTTTAACACTGGAGGCTCAATCCCATTCATCTCTTGATGCTCTAATCCCTTGGAAATCCAATATGCGGGATCGTCGATATGCGGGTCCACCGATATGTGGGATGCATGTGGGTCTGCCGATATGTGGTATCTCCGATATGCGAGACCGTCGATATGTGGGATCATCGATATGTCAGGACCCAGGATTTTACCCTTAGGCATTTTCTCCTTCGTTTCTGGTTTTCAAAAGGGAAACTTCAATCTGCTCTGACTTTTGATTCGGGAAACCATTTGACGAGTTCCATATACCATTGGAAATCTAATTCTGAGAACTATGGATTGGAGAGGGTCCAATTTAGATTTGAGTGATTATGTGGATTGTAAGATGGCTTCAAACCTATCTTCCCTTTTGCATCTTTTAGATAGAAAAAAAAAATAATCCAGAGGGTGAAACAATTACTGTGGGAAATAAGTTGTACAGGATATCAGAGGTAGCCCCACCTACTGCCATCTCTTTGATCATTGTAAAGCAATGTAGTTAGATCATTTCACACACTAGGAAAAAAATTTTCCTTATGATTCTCACTCAGGGTAATAAGAATATTGTGGCCACGACTTCCAAATAGGGCTTCTCCACACAATGGCAATAGATGGACAAGGTCGTGGAGGAGTACAGGGACATTTTCACCTCACCCACGAGGGTGCCTCTACATTGTCAGGTCAAGAACTCCATCCATCTAACCCTATGCATGCCACTACCCAATGGACCAATCTATCAACGCTCTATTATGGAGAATGATGAGTTCAAGAGGCACATTCAAGAGTCATTGCAGAAATGGAACATTAAGCCAATATCATCACCCTTTGGGAGCCCAATTGTATTAGTACAGAAGAAGGATGGGACCTAGAGACTCTACATTGACTATTGGGCATTAACAATACCACTATACGGAATAGGTACCCAATCCCGTAGATTGATAACCTTCTTGACCAAGTCAAGGGGGCGAAATATTTCAGCATGATGGATTTGAAGTCCAGTTATCACCAAGTTCCTATCAAACCCTTTAATGCATGGAATATTTAATTTAAATCCAACGAGGTCCTTTTCGAATGGTTGGTCATGCATTTTGGGATGACTAATGCCCCTGCAACCTTCATGATATTACTCGACACATCTAACATTGCAGAACAACTCACACCAACAACTAAGCTCTGATACCATGTTGATAAATCTAGGGCATGAATAGTTAAAATATTTCAATGCTTGATAATTGCTTGTGATATACTTTTACTTCTTAGCTTATAGTCTTTTCTTCCTTATGTTATTATTGTGTTCTTTTCATCAAGATAATTACCAATATGCATAATAAAAGACAAGTGACACAGTATGTAGGCTTGCCAGCCAGGGCCAAAACCTTTCACCTCTAGAGAGGAAAACCCGATCAAAATTATTCTACTAGATCTTCAATTGATGAGTACAAGACCATGATAATTAAATCATGGACACACAGACCAAGAAAACTTGCAAAAAGAAGATCCAAATATATGAGGTTTTCAAAGCTAGCCAACTCCTGCACCAACGCTAGTGGCTCACAAGGGACCAAGTTTAGCAGTAGTTTCCCCATCCCATGGAGGCACTCAACGCAATGGGAACCATTGCTTCCTAAGGTAGGATGACTGGTCTAGGAGGATATTGGTGGCCACCCACCTATTCAACTTAGACCCCCACCACTATCTCTTTCAATTTTTTAGTTTCCTTAATCGTAGCACAGTTTACTATATTTGTCATTCTTTCGAGCCCTGAACATCCAGAGTCGTTTTGAGTCCCTAAACGACGTTTTTTTTGTTTTTTTGTTTTTTTTAATCGGGCAAAAAATTGATCTTGATTTATGTTTTAATTTGAAATTTGTAATCCTCGGATAGATATTTCTAATGAGATATTGTGCATGTCAAATGGAGATCATATGCCAGAGTTACTACCCTGGGAAGTTGATGTACCGGTTTATCCAAACGGGGCCTATAGTTTTGGCGCTTCATCTCCTAGGTTTAGGTTTTTAGATGTTTAGGGTTTTCCATTGTTTCTCAATAATAAATAGGCCTTCAAGCCTCATTGTAACTCAATACATAGGCATGTAGCCGCAAAATCTCTCCTCAGAGGTAAGCTACCATCGTCGAGTTACTTTTATTTCCATTCTATTTGTAAACATATTTCATTATTTGATATTAATGAAATGAAGTGTTATTTTTGATGCATCTCTATATTTATGGTTATATCCGTAGTTTGTTATGTTCCTGTTTAAGTTTGGATCAGTGGTATTAGAGTAGTATTCTCTTTCTTTATTTTTCTATGCATGTCCCCAACGAGGTCGGGATATAAGGAGTTAGGGCTCGAACTAGTTGAACCATTGCAAGACCAGACTCACAAATCTTGATGGCCTCCTATGGAGAAAGAGAAAAAATATGAGGGAGAAGGAGATCCTTTTGAAATTTTGCTTGAATAAGCCCTCGAGCGACAAAGGAACGCGATGATGGACAACTTTGCCCAGATCCTTCAACAACTATCTAAAGGCAACACATCTCCTTCCGACAGTTACTCTAGAAGTGCCACACCCTTTAAGGTACAAGTTAACTTTGACATCCCCATATTTGAAGGTCAAGTAGATGCGAAAAACGTAACTAAATGATTAAATCTGCTAGAAGGATATTTTTTTGTTCATGATTTTTCCAGTCAGGAAAATATTACTTTTGCACTTCTCAAAGTCGCCCCCCATGTCAAGGACTGGTGGGAAACCTACTGTGAGAAGAAGGAAAAAAGTACACTCTCACTATTTTTAGGTGCACCCCCTTGGAATTCATTCCAAGATTCCATCAAGGAGTAGTACTACCTTGTTAAGAGCTATGAGGATAAATACATAAAGTGGACCACACTGCGACAGGGAAGGGACCAAGACATGGCAAATTTTACAATGTTTTTCATACCCTTTGCACGAATTTGGGTATCAAGGATTCTGAGCAACATTTGGTACTTAAGTACTAAGACTACCTACATAGGTACATCCAGAACAAGATGGAGTTCCTGGACATCTCTTAACTCAGCATGGCGTACTGATACGTTGTCAAGGTTGAGCAGAATTTTAAATAGTAGAAGCGAGACTTTGGATCTGCGAATCTCAAGCAAGGGAAAGGCACCCCAAAATCGCACAGCAAATGAAAAAGCAAAGGTGGGGTGACCCAAGATAACCTGTCGAAGTTGCAAGCAAATAAAAACACAACGAAGATGAATAAGGACATGGGAAAATGGTGTGAGTTCCATAAGAGCTCCACTCACATCACAAGTGACCATTAGGTAAAGTAGTCACTAGTGAATGAGTTGAAGGCTTCCTAATCATACACATGTTCCAACTCTGAGTCAAAATCCAACAAGGTGAATGACAAAGGGAAGTAGATCATTATTGCGAAGCCCAGTGCCATTATGTCCACCATCAAGATCCAGAATAATGAGCCTGAATATCTAGAGGAAGGGGAACGCATCTTCCAATCACAGATGTGGGTGAAGGGTGAAGAGAACTCCGCATCATCCTGTAGTTTCTCCTTCCCTACAACATCAATCCCTTCATGGATAAGGTACTGTGTTATTTTTCCCCTTTTGAAGTTTGTGAAGTATTATTAGGAAAACCATACTTTTGGAAGCAACATGTTGTATATGAGTCTAGACTCCTCTCTCTGTGATTATAAATGTGGGAAATAAGTTGTATAGGATACTGGAGGTAGCCCTGCTTACCACCATCTCTTTTATCACTACAAAGCAATGTAGTAAGATCATTCCATAGACCAGGAAATTTCTTTTCCTTATGATTTTCCCTAAGGAAAAGAAGAGGATTGTGGCCACGGCTTCCCAACAGGGCTCTTCCGCACAGTGGCAATAGATGGAAAAGGTCATGGAGGAGAACAAGGACTTTTTCTCCTCACTGATGGGCATGCCTCTACACTGTCAAGTCAAGCACTCTATCAACCTGATCTTGGGCGTGCTACTACCCAGTGGACCAATCTATTGATGCTTTGTTCTAGAGAATGATGAGATCAAGAGGAAGATTCAGGAGTTGTTGCAAAAAGGGCACATCAAGACAAGCTCATCACCCTGTGGGAGCCCAATTGTATTGGTACAGAAGAATGATGGGACCTAGAGACTCAATATTGACTATCGGGACCTGATAAATACTACTGTACAAAATAGGTACCCAATCCCATAGATTGATGACCTTCTGGACCAGCTCAAGGGGGCCAAATATTCATGTAAGATCGATTTGAAGTCTGCTTATCATTGGTTTCCTATCGAACCCTTTGATGTGTGGAACACTGCCTTCAAATCCAAGGATAGCCCTTTTGAATGGTTTTTCATGCCTTTCAGGTTGACAAATGCCCCTTCAAGCTTCATGAGATTGTTGGACACATTCGACATTGCATAACAACTCACACCAACAAAGCCAAAACCCATACTGCATGGAACATACCACAATTGATTGGATCATGAAAACACAGATCAAGAACACTTGCCATCAGAAGATCCAACTATATCAGGTTGTCAAAGCTAGCCAACTCCTGTACCAAGGCAAGTGGCTCACTAGGGACCAAGTTTAGCTGAAGTTTCCCCATCTCATGGAGGAACTCAACACAATGGGGACCATTTATTCCTAAGGGGGAAGTATTGATCTAGGTGGATATTGGTGGCCACCCACCTATTCTGATTGGACCCCCACCACTGTCTCATTTAGTTTTTCAATTTCCTTAATCATAGCACAATTTACTATTTATGGCAGTTTTTCGAGTCCTGAACTTCTGGAGCCGTTTTAAGGCCCTAAACAACCTTTTTTTAGGAAAATCGAGAAAAATAGACTTTCCCATTGATGTTTTCATTTGAAATTATTAGTCCTCAGATAGGTCTTTCTAGCAAGGTATTGTGCACATCAAACTGAGATCAGATGCCAAAGTTACGACCCCGGGAAGTTGATGTACCAATTTACCAAACAGAGCCCATAGTTTTGGTGCTTCATCTCCTAGCATTAGGTTTTTGGATGTTCATGGTTTTCAATTGTTTCTCAATAATAAATAATCCTTTGAGCCTCATTGTAACATAGTTCAAAGGCATGTAGCTGCCACATATCTCCTCAGAGATAACCTACCATCGCCCAAGCTAGTTTTATTTCCTTTCTATTTGTAAGCATATTTCAATATTTTATATTAATGAAATGAAGTGTTATTTCTACTGCGCATTTGTATTTATGGTTATATTTGTAATTTGTTGTGTTCCTATTTAAGTTTGGATCAATGGTATCAGAGTGGTCTGCTCTTTATCTCTTTTTCTTTGCATGTCCCCAATGGGGTCGGGATATAAGGAGTTAGTGCACGAACTGGTCGAACCTTTGCAAGAGCAGACTCGCAAATCCCGGCAGCCTCCCATGGTAGAAGAGAAGAGAGACGGTGGGGCAGGAGATTCTTTCAAAATATTTCTCAAAGAATCCCTCGAGTGACAGAGGAACGCGAAGAAGGAAAACTTTTCCCATATCCTTCAGCGGCTACCCAAAGGTGATGCATCTCCTTCCTGCAACTACTTTAGAAGTGCCACACCTTTTAAGGTACAAGTTAACTTTGACATCCCAATATTTGAAGGTCAGATAGATGGGGGTGTTGTAGATAAATGGTTAAACCTTCTAGAAGGATATTTTTCTGTTCATGATTTTTCCAGTCGGAAAAATATTGCTTTTTCAATTCTCAAAGTCGCCCCTCATGTCAAGGACTGGTGGGAAACCTATTGTGAGAAGAAGGAAAAAATTATACCCTCGCTATTTTCAGCCACACCCACTTGGAATTCGTTCCAAGATGCCATCAAGGAGCATTATTTCCCTGTCGAGAACTATGAGGATAAATACATAAAGTGTACCACGCTATGGCAGGTAAGGGAACAAATCATGTTGGAGTTTACCAATGTTTTTCATACCCTTCACATGAAGTTGTGTATCAAGGATTCTGAGTGACATTCGGTACTCAAGTACCATGACTGCCTACATAGGTACATCTAGGATGAGATGGAGTTCCTGGACATATCCTCGCTCTGCACAGTGTACCAATACAGTGTCAAGATTGAGCAGAAGTTTAAACAGAAGAATCAAGACTTTGGATTTGCAAATTCGAAGCATGGGAAAGGTGCCCCAAAGCCACAGAGAAAAGAAAAAGTTCAAGGTTGGGTGACCCACGACAACCCACCAAAGCCGCAAGAAAAGAACAAAACCACGAAGACAAAGAAGGACAAGGGAAAATGGTGTGAGTTCCATAAGAGCTCCACTCACAACACGGGTGAGTTTCGGGCCAAACAGTCATTGGTGGCTGAGTTGAAGGATTCCAAATCAAATGCATGTTGCAACTCGAAACCAGAACCCGACAATAGGAATGATAAAGGAAAGGAGATCATTGATGCAGAGCACATTGCCATTGTGGCCAACACTAATATCCAAAAGAATGATCTTGAAGATCCAAAGGAGGAGGAATGTATCTTCCACTCACAGATGTTAGTGAAGGGTTCTCCACTGTAGTTCATCTTCAACAGATAAACTAAAAGAACCTCATTTCAGCAAAGGTTGTGAAGCGGCTCGACCTATCGACTACAACACATCTGCAGTCGTACACTAATGGGTGGCTTCACCAAGGACGAGATCTCAACATCAACCAGCAATGTTGCCTTCCATACAACATCAAGCCCTTACATGATGAGGTACTATGTTATGTTTCCCCTCTTGAAGTTTGTTATGTATTATTAGGACAACCATACTTGTAGAAGCGGCATGTTTTATATGAGTCTAGACCTCGCTCTGTGATTATTACTTTTGGGAGTAAGTTCTACAGGATACCAGAGGTAGACCTGCCTACCTCCATCTCTTTGATCACTACAAAGCAATGTAGTAAGATCATTTCACAGACCAGGAAATTTTTTTTCCTTATGATTCGTCCTTAGGGAAAGAAGAATATTGTGTCCATGGCTTCCAAACAGGGCTCCTCTGCACAATAGTAGCAGATGGCCAAGGTTGTGGAGGAGTACATGGACATTTTCTCCTCACCCACGAGAGTACCTCTACATTTTTAGGTCAATCACTCCATCGATCTGACCCTGGGTGTGCCACTTCCCAATGGACTAATCTATCGATGCTATTTTGTGGAGTACGATGAGATCAAGAGGTAGATTTAGGAGTTGGTTCAGAAAGGACACATCAATCTAAGCTCATCACCTTATTGGAGCCTGATTTTATTGGTATAGAATAAGGATGGGACGCGAAGATTCTCTATTGACTATTAGGTGTTGAATAAGATAATTATATGGAATAGGTACCCAATCCCATGGATTGATGACCTTCTAGACCAGCTCAAGGGGGTCAAATATTTCAATAAGATTGATTTGAAGTCTAATTATCGCCAAGTTCCTATCAAACCCCTTGATATGTGGAATACTACCTTCAAATCCAAGGAGGGCATTTTCGAATGGTTGTTCATGCATTTCAGGTTGACGAATGCCCCCGCAACCTCCATGAGATTGATGGACACATCTGACATTAGAGAAAAAATCACATCAACAGAGCTAAAACAAGACTGCATGGAACATGGCACAACTGATCAAATCACAAATTCACAAATCAAGAAAACTCTCCAGCATAATATCCAACTATATCATGTTGTCAAAGTTGGCCAACTCCTGCACCAACACAAGTGGCTCACTATGGACCAAGTTCAGCAAAAGTTTCCCCATCTCATGGAGGCACTCAACGCAATGGGGGCCATTGCTTCCTAAGGGGGGAGGACTGATCCAAGTGGATATTGGTGGCCACCCATCTATTTCACTTGGACCGCCTCCACTGTCTCTTTCAATTTTTCAGTTTCCTTAATCGTAACACAATTTACTATTTTTGGTAGTTTTTCGAGTCTTGACTTCCAGAGCAGTTTTGACGCCCTAAACGACGTTTTTCGGGAAAATTGGGAAAAAATGAGGCTTTGTTTGATGTTTTCGTTCGAATTTTTTAGTCCTCATATAGATATTTCTAACTAGGTATTGTTCATGTCAAACGGAGATCGTATGCCAAAGTTACGACCTTGCGAAGTTGATGTACCAATTTACCCAAACGGGGCCCATAGTTTTGGCACTTCATCTCCTATAGTTAGATTTTTGGATGTTTATGGTTTTCCATTCTATCTCAATAATAAATAAGCCTTCAAGCCTCATTGTAACATAGTTCAAAGGCATGTAGACGCCACATCTCTCCTCAGAGATAAGTTACCATCACCCGAGCTAGTTTTATTTCCTTTCTGTTTGTAAGCATTTTTTAGTATTTGATATTAATGAAATGAAGTGTTAATTCTATTGCATCTCTATATTTACGATTATATATGTAATTTTTTGTGTTCTTGTTTAAGTTCAGATCAGATGTAGGGTCAGGAAAAAGTTACTTCCATCCCAAGGCATGATAATTAATAGATGTGGTCTAGTATATGGGTGATGTGGTGCTCTTGGGAGGTTGTAGTATATTTCAATTTTGTAGACCCCACTTCCATAACTGGAACTTGGATGTTGGGTCATTTCATAGTAAGTCTCAGCTCATTTTTACCCTCTACAGATTTTAAAAGCAGGTAAATTAGGGGTGGGGTGTCACACTTGATGGCACATGCCTTAGAGTATTTGGTTATCAAAAACGTCCATATCTTTTGCTGAGGTATGTGACTAATAAAGTTATCATGCAAGAGGTTTCTTATCATCTTAGCACAATTCTATCTCAGTTGCTACAGAAGAAGAAGAAGGCCCCTTTTCCTTCCTTCCCTCTACAAATGGGATCCTATGGGCTCAATATCTTAAAGGCTGCAGAAGCATAATTTGAAGATTTTACCTACTTTAAGCTCGATGAGATGATATTTCACATGTATGATCCTAGGGGAGTATGAAAAATACATTGTTCTAAGTTAAATTTTGCTTGGGCTTATGAATCTTATTGTTAGACAAAGCAAGATAAGATAAAGAATTGTTATAATGCTTCTCGACCACATGCATCGGGCAAAGAGGTAGGCCCTTCTAGTGCAGTACATGAGCAGGATGTTGTCTAGGAAGGAAAGCAACATGAAGCACCCACTCTAGTTAGTATTAAGTATAAAAGTAAAGTTGTACATTACCCAAAAGTGGAGTGAAGTCAAAATTTTAGAGCAAATCTTGTTATTCTAAGAGTGGACATTGCAGCAGAAAAGAGGAGAAAACAATCAGAAGAATTGAAGAGGAAGCAACAAGAAGAAGAGAAGAGGCACGTTGAAGAACGAAAGCAAGAAGAAAAATAGATACCAAAAGAAGAGTATGAAAGGAAAGAAATATAAGATATGTAGGCACGTGAAGAATTATGAAAGAAGGAAGAAGAAGAAGCGAGACAGAAACAACTTGAGGAAGAAAAACAGAAACAATTGGAAGATGAAGAAAGAGGGAAAAATAAATATGAATAGTTTGCACGAGAAATTGAGTAAATACAAGCCCAAGACATGGAAGTTGAGCGGGAGGAGGAGAATCAAGAGGTCAAAATTGTGGCCATTGCAAAACAAGTTAACATTCAACCTCCACCTCCTCTTACAAGTAGCCACATCCCATTCCCCGAAATGGGAATATATCCTCCAAATGATGATATGGTCATGGATATCTCCAACCTGACCTTTGATAAGCTAAAGAATAGAATATTACAGGAAAGGCGAAAGTATATTCATAATGACCTGGTTCATCTTACTTCCATTCATATAGAAAGGGTGATTGTGACCAATACCAGGGGCAATCCAACGACAGAGACAACAACAAACTTAGCCTTTGTAGGAGCTATAAACGTTAACACATATTTCTTGATAGAGGAGAATAAGCAATTGGAAAAGGAACTGATAGTTGAAAGACAAAATATTGATCATCTCCCAACCAAGAACCGAATATTGTATTCCAATGATTCTCACATGAGGCAGTTACAAGCAGTAATATTTGATGAAAGTCAATCATTGGGGGACACCATGAGACAACTTTATGAAGAGATGATCACTCTACATAAGGAGGTGGTGCTCTTGCATGACATGCAAAAGAGGTTGCAGTAGAATGCAAAAGTTCTAAGGTGATTCATGTAGTCATCAACGTGATCTAGGAATGGAGTACTAAGTACATGAATGCACCATCAGAATTGGATAGAAAAGTAAGACAGGAAGAAGAATTGGAAAAGGTTGAGGTTCAAATGATTTTTCAAAGTAATAAGCAGCTTGGTACATATGTGGCCAACATTATAACCACCTATGCACAATTTTATCATATTTTGGACTCCTTGATCAAAGTGCACAAGATTCCTTATGTTGGAGCATTTGCAAAGACAAAGGGTAGAAATGTTTTTTTTTCTAAGTTAAGACTAACCTAAGCACCCACGGGGGATTTGAACCAGTGACCTATCACAAGGAGTGCCTTAACAATGCACCCATTCACCGTCAATCCAAAGCCCCGTGGGCACAAAGGGTAGAAATGTTATCAGGCAATAAATCCAAGAATACTTGAAGAATCTACAGTAGGTCACCACTAAAGAAGATTTAGAGATCACAAGGCAGAATATGCAACTATATGTATCCAGACCTGCCAAGATAAACATGAAGTTGTTCTTATTATGGAATGAAGTTCAATTTGGTTCCAAAACTATCTATTCGAATGTTATGGAGGCAAGAGTCTGATATAAGCTAGATCTTCCATCCAAGTTTGAGGACATAGTAGCACATTATAAAGCTTGCTACCAATATGTTACAACAGAGCTATGAGTGGAAGTTGTCGAGCTATAGTTTCCTCAAACTCAAGAATAATGTCTAAAGTTTTGTCTTATTAGGCTCTAGCCACATTTTTGTGCTATGTGAAGAGTTTTGTATTATTGTATTTAGAAAATAATAAAGTGTAAATGTAAATGGAAGTACAAGGGTCAAATGTGGGATGTGAAGAGTCATTAGTTAGAATAAAGACAAAATAAGTCCAAGAGTCATAAGGGAAGCTCAAAAATCACAAGAGAAGATGAAAGGTCATCCCATTTGCTATAAATAAGCCTTCATAACTCAAACAAAGGGCTTGGAACTAGAGATTAACAGTCTTGGCTTCTCTTTTCTAGCATAGGAGTGAGTATCATTCTTTGGAGAAGTAAGTAGTAAGTTCATGTTCCACTATTATGGCTAGTGTCATATCATTGTATTGTATACTTGGAAATTTCACTTAATGATCATAAGCTCTCAGAGCTAACACACTTTCTTGCATGTATCATGGATGTTGTGAGACTATTCTTTAAATGTTTATGATATATGTTACTTCATTCATCCTAATGTTAATGAACTATTTCATTAACCTTAGTATGTTTCTATTTGGATGTGTGTTGCATTTTCTTTCATGATCATTTTTATCTTGTGAATTATTTTGTAGGCTAACCAACGACTCTTTATATGTTCGTGCATCCCTTTTAGGATAGTACTATTAATTTTATTCTAAAGGCTCACTCTTTTCTCTTTGCATGAAAGAACCTATTAATCATTATAACTGAGATTATGCAAAGTTTACTTGATGTTACCAAAGATATGTGTATGTATTCTTATGTGTTAAATGCAGCCAAGCACACATTTAAGATCACAGTTATGGACACCGCCCTTATTTCTAGTTAGGGATCCTATTCCAAATGGTGTGAGGTCTAATTGGGACTTCATATCGGGGAGATCCCCCTGGTTGACAGATTTCCAGCACCATCAACAGAGGGTCTATGATCAACTTCATCCAAGTGGCCAATGTGAAGGTTGAGCACTTTCTAGTGTACACAATGCTATGTGTTAAGTAATTGTCATTGTGCTTGGATATATCAAAGATAATATGCCTAGGATCAACTTGATTCAAGCTTTGGATCCATCTAATGATGATACTTCTACCAAGTGAGATTTCATTTTTTCTACTTCTTTGTGTAAGAAATAGTTTGGGAATTAGCCTTCAAATGTGGAGCAACCATATGATCATGTTCAAAACAATCTTTAAAATGAAAATTAATGTGTTCATAGTTTAATAATAAAGTTTAACTAAACCATTTACAATATAGTATAGTTTAATTTAAGAAAAACAACAACAACAATGACAAAAACTTGTTTTAATACTTTTTAATGGAAATTCAGATAGAAATAGACGCCATAAAATATGTGGTCTGGAAGGCATGGAAAACTACTTAGAATATTTTCAAAGGCTCGAAGGGCTTTGTATTTTAATCTTCAAAAGATAAGATGAGCTTTCTCTATCAAACTAGGTTTGAAGATATAAAACCGTGATAATTAAAATATTGTAACCCAATCATCCTATAAGCAAAATCCCATTGTACATAACATTCACTTTTTCAAAAACATATATAAATAAAATAAAATAAAAATATCTCTTGGCACAATAATGCACTAATCCCCATGACTCAAGTATTCAAGCTTTAAGATTTTATACTTTCAAACACACGTTGGTAATGGAGAAACTATATAAAGCCATTTCACCTTCAAATATGTTAAGAGCATGTCTTTCCTCCTAAGAGATCACAGGTTCAGATATATAGGGGGCAGAGTATGTACAACTTCGTAGACTTTTGCAATCATATCATTGTGTGAAGGCAGGTCCCTTGTGCCACAAACAAGGGGGTCTCATACACCAATTTGGTGTTTTGCTTGGCTATGACCTTAAAAAACAGATTATTATTATTATTATTATTATTATTATTATTATTATTACATTGAGATTATCTCATCAAGGAAAAAGGATAAGAGACAATATAACTTTAAATTTAAAAACAAATTAGTAAAAAAAATGAGTTATTTTAGATAAATATTGTTTAGTAAATTTAATTATAAATGGTATTTTTTTTTCAAAATCTATAATTACATAGATTTTTTAATAGGACCTAAACATTGGATGGAAAAACAATGTTTACAAGCCCCCAATCTTAAAAAGCACATGTTCTATTTGTTTAAAAAGTAATTTTGGAGAAAAAGGTTAACTACTTATTGACTAAGTATTATTATATTAAACAGAGTCTTTCAGTAGAAATCACATGAGAGAATTTTTTGGCCTACACGTTTCGAACCAACAAGTGTGGTTCATCATCAGGACCAGATGAAGAGGCAGACCATAGTCTACCTCTTCATCTGGTCCTGATGATGAACCACACTTGTTGGTTCGAAACGTGTAGGCCAAAAAATTCTCTCATGTGATTTCTACCGAAAGACTTTGTTTAATTCATTATAGATTACAGAAGCTTGAATAGAGATATTATTATATTATTATTCTAGGCAAAATATTTGAGAGAAACCTCCCATGCATTTCTTTTTATTATAAGGATAGTGCCTAGCATAAACTCTTGATTCTCAAGACATGAGGCTATGTAAACTTGAATATATCATATATAACACACTAAGAATCAACTCATTAACAATAATGATGTCACAAAATAAGATTTGAACTCAGTTGGGAAGGGGAATATTTTATTTTAACAACCACTTCAGTTACATCATATATATATATATATATATAAGTGACCCAAAATTATATATATATATATATATATATATATATATATATATATATATATATATATATAGTGCAAAGAGTTGAAAAGGAGAATATATTTTTTTAATGAGTTACATACATACATACATGAATTATATATATATATATATATATATATATATATATATATATATATATATATATATAACCCAAATTTATATATATATATATATATAATGTAAGGAAACTTCTCAACATTTCCCATGCCTTTGATTAATTTTCTAGAATACCTCATATATATACCCCTCTAGACAACCGTTCTCACTTGCAATATGAGTAGTATGATAAGAAATGTGAAGCAAATTCTCTTAGATTTTCCATTATTTCATCCAAGGATTGCCTTAGGTGAATTATTGTTGAGGGGTCTTACGAATGCATGTTCAAACCAAAGCAAAGCTTCCAACCTATGCAATTTGTAAATGCATGCTAAAGGTAGAGAATATATATATATATATAAAGGGTTTGGATTATAATATAAGGAAAAGTAAGCTATCTATATGTTTCTAAACACACCCATCATATCGATAAATGTGTGATAATTTAGGGATATGGTGATATGCATGTTATTATAGACCATCACTTTGATATCTTAAAAGCATGACGCTTGAGTAAATTAAATTATGGTAAATCTAAATCCTTAATTGTATTACATGGTGGAAACTTATGATGTGGATGGAAAGATTAGTTGATATGGAACTTTTGGTTTAAATTGTCTTATTAGTCCCTGCCATCTGGCAATGGCATGGGACTATAGTAATCGATTTGATGGCATTTGACATTAGTTGGTTTTCAGTTTTCGAAGTTTTTCTTTCATATTTGTTATTTCCCTTCTCATTCAACTTCATCGTCTTATTTGGCCTCTTCCCGAGGCAGAAGAGGCTGGACTATATGATATTTGGGTTTAGACAGTTCATTTTTTTGAAATGTTTTGCACTAGGGAACTAATGTTAACATTAATTTGAGTTGTTATGGTTGCAGGTAGTTGCAAGTAGTTTCATGGATTGGCTATGTTTATTTGGTTTATTGCTTATGTCGCAGGTAGTTGCATGGAGTGCCTGCGGGATTACTGGTGTAGGGATTACAACATACAGGTGTAGGGATTACATGTGTAACATGTGTAGGTATGCATGCATTCCTGAAACTGAATCAACATTTTCAGCAAGTAAACCCTCATTACCCAGCAAATGAGGAGGTTTACATAGGGAGGGGCCTAATCACAGGGAGGGCATACCCCTACTGCAGGAGGAAGAACCCTGAGGCATGTTAAGGTCAGGTCACCGAATTGACATGGTGAATCGACACAGTCAAGGTGTTGTTGTTGGTGAGCTGCGAGTTTCCCTATCTCCGGCCTTCATCATAACTAGATCTACTACCAAAACAAAGCTAGATAAATATGTCTATACCCTCGATGGAAGAAGAGACCTCGAACTGCTTCAGTCAGGAATTGGTCTGTCGAGGCAGAAGAGGAAATTTTTATACCTCTTGTACTGAAGACATCTAGGAGCATGCAAAATTACATTTCAGAATGCCCCGGCTCCCCTTCCATCCATATAAGCCTGGGTTTATTCAGTTCCTCCAGGCAGGGGAAAGATCGCTTGATTTATGGAGCTGCCAGCCTTGCCATGCCCCCAACAATATTTCATAGGCCAATAAAGGAAGGAAATCTGATATAAGGAAGGAAATACTTACCAGTGCAGAAGGCCATGAAGTTGAATAGCTAGGAAATTATTTAAGGCTCGATGAGACATAACGCAGAAGGCCATGAAGTTGAAACTGGTGCACCTGCAGTGGGTAGTTGGATTATCCTTCTGCCTCCTGTATTGACATATTAGCAGAAGTATTACCATGATACAATGTTAAGTGGCGTGGTTTACGCCCTCCATGCTATGTTATGGACAAGGAGTCCACTACAATTAGATTATCCTTCCTCTTGTATTGACATATTGACATATGAGTAGACATATTACCATGATACAATGTTAAGTGGCGTGGTTTACGCCCTGCATGCTATGTTATGGAGAAGAAGTTGAGGCACGTGACGCTCATGGGAGGGCCCACATGGTCCATGGAGGTCTTTTTATTCTTATATTTTTTTAAAGCACTTTAATGATTTTGTGGACCTTAACTTTCAGCTAATTCTTATTGCTGCAGAGTTGGTTTGAAGTTCTTAGTATTAGAGCTACCAGAGAAACAATGGTAGAATATTGTGAGATTTCAATGTGGGGAGACTTATTTTTATCTGATGTAGTTCTATAAACTCTTTTTGTAATTCGTTGGTTGATCTGACATCTAGCCAGGGCACCACCATAGCACCAACCAAAATCAGAAGTGCAGGAGGAGGCAATTATTATTATGACCCAGAAAAGGGCGCCAAAGGACCTACAGGACTGCTTATGCGACAACGATATTCTCCAAGTTATTCAAGAAACTGGAGCCACTCAGCTATTCTACAATCATCTCTATCGTAAGTCATTGTGGAAGCATTTCAGTGTTTATCATATAGGTGTTAGGTTCTGACTATGTGATGCCCATAAGATTCTCTCTTATTTGTATAAGTTGGAGCTTGCCATAATCTAGAAACCCACTGAACAGAGAAGTCATTCATGGCATATTTTTCGTGATAAGGTTCCATATTTTCTTTGAACAGTTACATGTCCTTAAAATATCTTGCACAATTTTTTCCCAGTGAAAAGAATGCAATCCTTATGTTTAACCTGTTCAAAATTCCATAAACTAAAATTCATCTAGGTCATTGTTGGGAATAAAGAAGGTATAGTCAGTGGAATTCAAGCCCTATGAATTGGACTAGCTGATGAAGTCTTAGCCCTATGGACTACTGTAGTTCCATTCAAGCCATATACAAAAAGCAGGGATCCATTTCATTCCATGGGAACAAGCCTTAATAGACCGCACCTATATCCTGGTCTTGATGAAACATATAGATGTTGCGATTATAGTTGAGTCATTTTATATTATATAAGGTAGGTCTCCAACTTACTTACTTAATGGATTCTCCATTTGACATCATTCTCTCAAATTTCTCTTTCAAAAACATAAAGAAATTTGTATAAAAATCCCATAAGGAAGAGCACTTAAAAGGGTCAGGGGTTATTAATACATAAAAAAGATTTATGTTTTGATCCACCGTGAAAGCTTTCAATAGAAGCCTTAAAGTCAAGCCAAGGCCTTTTGCTTTTATAGGGCCTACATGTCTTTAAGCCCTAGCCAGGGACTACACGCTCTAGCCTTACCTTAAAGTTGGAACTAGAAGCCTTAAAGCACTCCTAAAAATAACTTATATATCGTTTCTCCTCCTCTTGCTACTACTAATATTCATAGATGAAACTGCCCATGCCTCTAGTAGTTGAGGAGACCAGCCAGAAGAAAGTTCGACAAGTGCAATCCCAAAATCAACCAGTGGTTAAAAATTGTTCTCGTTAGTTTACTCGCCCTAGAACTAATAAGATTGGGTAGTAACATTGCGAGTTCTATTCTTTGGTTTACTCATTCATTTGAAAAACCCATACTCTTTCATGCATGGAATGGGGGAGTAAGGTAAGTCCTACCCATCTCTAAGTTATTCGAAAATTCAAGGGAAGCATGTTTGTTGAGCGGAGTGAGGACATAGACTATGCTATTTACACTAGCTATGGATGTGCAGTCCCTCTTTATGTATCCTTCTAGCAAATCTTCTCCTAGAAGTCGAGAAATACATTCTAGTCCTTGTCAAAGTATCCAACTTTAAGGTTAGAAGCAGTCAAAGTGTTGAAGTCCAGATCAATCATAGGAAGCTTCTATAAGAGTAACACTGGTAATATAAGGTACTATTCCATATTAGCTACTAACTCTTGCATAACGACCCAAAATCTTCAAGTATTTTATGGCTTTGTATAACGGTGTAGCCTCCATGAGTGTTGCAGGTGTAAGCACTTCTTCCCCTATTGTTGGTTTACCTTAGATCACACAAATAAAAAATAAAAAATAGTCTTAAAGATGTTGGACGTTCTAGGATACTCTTGGGCAGTGATATGGAAACATATCCTTTCTTCTGTTGTTTGTAAATGAAAAAGTATTCAAAGAACATCATTACAAAATAAGCTAGACACCCTACAACATTTTCATTCTGTTGCAAATCACCTTAGGACGAATACTAAATGTCTGCAATAGATTCTGCCATACATGCACCTTCTTTTTGTTCACATAGCTATAGGACCTTGGCTTTACATCAAGAAGTATGCATATTTCTTTATAACAAAGTACTCTGGTGACTGTGCTGAATTCTGCAGCGTAGCTTTCCTCAGAAATATCCTGTTAGAATAGTTCTCATTAATTACAACTTTAAAGAAATTCACTATTTCATTAATCTAGCACACTAATCATCAATTTATGCACTAATCAATAATACCTTTTTTCTTGAATGTCTTTTACTGAACCTATTCACTAGATGTCCACATTTTCATTATGAACAACTTAGTACACATTTTGACTTCCAAAAGGTACACAACAATTACTTCCTGTTCTTTAGCATGATTACGGTAGTTTATCCAATAGACACTGTGTTATATTGTTAGGTCCCTATACTACTAGTGTAACCCCTTATTGTTATTAGTACAACCCCCTTATTATATTGTTGTGCCTAGGTAGTCCCCATATTGTTATTATTGTGCCCCATAGAAGCCCACTATTGTTATTATTGTGCCCTTACATTATTATTGTTATGTCGGCTTTGATTATATTATGACCCCTTAGACTCCTATATATAGAAAGGGGGTCTTGTCATTTGTATCATCCAAGAATTGTTCATTTGTGTAATGTAAAGGAGGTTTCCCCCTCGAAGAGGCTGAATTCTAAGGTGTTTATCTTTCTTTTCTATCTTTTTGTGAGCTGGTTTCATAACATTTGGTATCAGAGCTTTGGATTCTAGGGTTTCGCTGTGCCAAACAGGCCATCATGGAATTTTCGCTATAATTTTTTTCTGTGACGTTTCAGAAGCTAAAAAAAAAACTATTGAGCCGAAATCATTCTAAACTTCAAGTATGAATTTCAAATCTTGTCTTGCTATATTTTCAGAGATATGATTTGAGGAAGTTAGGGTATTTGTAGACTACCGAATTACATTCCAAACAGGTGACCTCAGGAAAATCGTCATAACTTTTGTTCTGAGCATTGGATTGAAATTTTGTAAGAACTATTAGAAAGAGGACGGACTGTAGTTTTTTGTATATCAGTTTAAGGTAATAAGGTCACAACAGTGACACGTGGAACTTCATACAAGTTCACTCTACTAAACTAGTATATAATCAAGTCACCGTGGGAGATTTGGTATAACTCTTCCTTGGAGAATCCAATCTTGATCTGACTCATGGGGTTAGAAAGAGGACTTAGAGAGATATTACAGGCCAAAATTTTAGAACTTAAAGATATGAAATTACAGAGTTACAGTTGTTTCAAGATCGAGCTCGTAAAATCAAGAAAAAGCGAGATGAGGAAGTTTGATGGCAAGGATCCAGTAAATTGGATACTACAGATGGAAAAATATTTTGATCTACATGGTGTACCACTATTACAAAAGGTATGTATTGCATCTAATTATTTAGAACCAAATCAATTTTTATAGTATAAAGGGCTTTGTTCTCATAAACCACTTGTTACGTGGTCAATTTTCACGCAAGAAATGATAGCACATTATGAGGATACAAAGAGCAACAACTTCTTTAGCCAATTGATAAATCCCAAACAAAAGTGTAAAATGATAGAGCACATTGAGGACTTTCAAAAATTAAATATAAGGGAAAATGATATTTGAAAGAAGCAAAGGATTGATGTCTCCATAGGGACTTTGAAGGATAACATTCGACATGAGGTTCCTCTTTGGGAACCTAATTCATTGGAGAAGGCATTCAGGTCAGCAAGAAAGGTGGAAAGAAAAATTATGGAAACAAGGAAGTCTACCCCTCACAACTATAAATATGTAAGTGTTGTTTCTCCTAGCCTTCCAAAACCTACAAGGTTGACACCACAAAAATTGGAAAAAAAAAAAAAAACAAAACGGCTTTGTTACAATTGTGATAACAAATACATTAAAGGTCATAAGTGTGCTGAGAAGAAATTATTTTGCATAGATTGTGAAGAGGAGGAAGAAAAGGATCAAGAAACATCAAAATAAGAGGATATAAACCAAGAACCAACCCCAAATAAAGAAGAAATGAATCTGACCACATCTTGTAATGCATTGGAAAGAATTACCACTCCTCAAACTCTCAATATAGAAGGACATATCAAGAAGAAAAATGTTCAAGAAGTGAAAGATCACATCGAGAAAGAAAAAATGAATCTGACCATATCTTGTAATGCATTGGCCAGAATTACCACTCCTCAAGCTATCAAGATAGAAGGACATATAAAGAAGAAAAAGGTAATAGTGTTGATTGATTCGAGCAGTACCCATAATTTTATTCATTGTAAGATAGCCAAGGAATTGAATTGCTTCTTATATCCAGCACCAGAGTGTCAAGTGATGGTGGCAAGTGGATGAACCATAAATTTCTCTGGAAAATTCCATAATATCAAGATATCCATGGGATAATATGTATTGAATAGCCCAATACTTTCCATTCCAATGTGTGGTGTTGATGTTGTACTAGGTGTCCAATGGTTGCAATCCTTGGGTACAATAGCTTTTAATTTTCAAGAACTTCTCATGAAATTTTCTTCGGAAGGAAAGGAAGTTCAATTAAGGGGTATCACAGGAAAACTGGAAAAGATAATCAGCTCTAATGGACTGACAAAGCTTCTCAAGAAAGAAAAACGAGGCGTAATTACACAATTATGTTTGCTAGAGGTTCCCACATTGAAATCATCTATTTCTCTAGATCTCCAAAAAGTCTTGGACAATCATTCCAAGGTATTAGAGACTCCCAAAGGCCTCCCACCTATTCGTGATCATAATAATTCTATTCATTTGATTCCAGGAAGTGTTCCTCCAAACATCAGGCCTTATAGATATCCCTATGCCCAAAAGAGTGAAATTGAACATATGGTTGTAGAAATGCTAGAGGCTTGTATAATTAAATCTAGTCAAAGTTCTTTCTCTACTCCAATAGTATTAGTGCACAAGAAGGATGGATCATGGTGTATGTGTCTGGATTATAGGGAGCTCAACAAGCTCACTATTAAAGATAAATTTCCCATTCTTGTCATTGATGAATTATTGGATGAATTGCATGGATTAATTTACTTCACCAAGTTGGATCTTCGTTCAGGATATCATCAAATAAGAATGAAGACTAAAGACATTCCAAAAACAACATTATTGAAGAAAGATGCATTTTCATGGACTCCAGAAGCAACGAAGGCCTTTGAACATCTTAAAGAGGCAATGTGCCAAGCACCGGTCTTAGCTACGCCAGACTTCACAAAAACCTTTATTGTGGAATATGATGCATTAGGAAATGGAATTGGTGATGTTTTAACGCAAGAAGAAAGACCCATTGCTTTCAAAAGTTGTCCAATCAAAGGAAAGTATTTACACAAAGCTATTTATGAGAAGGAAATGTTGGCAATACTACATGCACTTAAGAAATGGTGACCTTACCTAATGAGAAGACACTTCAAGGTAAAAATGGATCATGATAGTCTTAAATACTTTTTAGAAAAAATATTATCTTTAGAAGAACAGAAAAAAGGGGTCACAAATATGTTGGGTTATGACTTTGAAATCATCTAAAAAAATGGGAAGCAAAATGGTGTTGCAAATGCACTCTCAAGAAATGATGAGGATGTGGAAGCATTGTTTTGGGGTATTTCTATTATCCAACCAACTTGGATAATCGAAGCAAGGGATGAATGGAAGATGGACGAAGAAGTGTGGCCACTCATTCAATAGTTGTAGAAGATCCCAGTTCAAACAATATGGCCAGAACTTGACAAGGAAGGAAAAATCATATTGGAACCTGGAGCAGTCACAGAAACAAGAACCCGACAGCTATGAAATCGATCAATTTTAGAGTATCTCGTGAAGTGGAAGAACTTACCTGCTAAAGATTACACATGGGAGGACAAGAAATTTATACAGAAGCATCAAGAACTACTCAAGCATTGAGGACAACACTTTTTGAAGGATAGGGGCATGTTAGGTCCCTATAGTACTAGTGTAACCCCTTATTGTTATTATTACAACCCCCTTATTATATTGTTGTGCCTAGGTAGTCCCCATATTGTTATTATTGTGCCCCATAGAATCCCACGATTGTTATTATTGTGCCCTTACATTATTATTGTTATGTCGGCTCTGATTATATTATGATCCCTTAGACTCCTATATATAGAAAGGAGGTCTTGTCATTTGTATCATCCAATAATTGTTCATTTGTATAATGTAAAGGAGGTTTCCCCTCAAAGAGGTTGAATTCTAAGGCAGTTTTTGTGAGCTAGTTTCATAACACATATATGCACCAAATCACTTCGAGCACTCACTTATTTCTTGTTACATGTGTCTAATGACCATATGGAGGGCTCTCTTATAGTTTAATCATTCTTTATTATAGATAGAAATAGTCATGAGGATTTCCTGATGTTCATAGTCTTGTTCCCATATGGCATATCAAGCCAAGACCCCAGAACAATTGACAAAATAGGTTGACATTTTGAAAATGTATCCAGAGTGCAACTTTTGCAATCTGCAGCAAACTTCCAAGCATTTTGGTGTCTGTGTCCTCAATCTGAACTCTGGGATCAAGGAGCAAGGTGGGATCCTGCAGTTCATTATGTCATGATACTCAGAATCTCTTCACAATTGTAAGTTGGACTTTTTCTTATCCGATCTACAAAATCTAAGCATGATGGCATGATACTCAGCATGTAATGTTTTCTTACTGAAAAGCAATTGTAAAGTTAGTACTCGATATGCACTATATCGAGATACTTGTGAGAATCGAGTCTCTCTATCTATCTCTAGATCCCTCTATCAGTGTGGGAGTGTCTGCATGATTTTGGCCAGATAATAAGAGAATTGGTTCAGTTATAACATAACTAATAAGAAGTCCTTAAATAGCCCTCATTTTGGCACCATTCTGAATTTCATTTTCACCTTTGACTGACCTCTAGTATTATGGCTGAGATTGAATTATTTTCTTCTATGCACAAAGCCATTGGAAATTCAATTTATAGGACAGGCTTTGATAGAACAATCTAGTATGGCACAAGCAGTCCTTGTAACATTATGGCTGAGATTGAATTATTTCTTTTCAAATCTATAGCACTAACAGATTGTTGGTAGCCTGAAGGCAGTACAAATATCACCTAGCTATTGTCCTAGAAAAGTTATTTAGCATGATTATGGTAGTTTATCCAATATGCATTGTGTCATATGTGCATCAAATCACTTGGAGCACTCACCTCTTTCTTGCTACATGTGTCTAATGACCATATGGAGGGCTCACTTATAGCTTAATCGTTGTTGCTTGTTCTACAAGTTCATTTGCTGTTGATGCCATATTTTGTGTTCCCTCGAGCACTATTGATCACTTTCACTACTCCTTTAAGCTATGAAAAATTGTTACTTAGTCAATTTTATGTTTTCATATCAATGCAAAAATAGAGGAGTTATGGTCTTTGATTTCTTATTGGATGAGTAGGAAGTTGTAGTAAATTGAATTTGTATTTTCCATGGTGAGGTTCATGGTTCATAGCATAGAGCTTAACTGGAGCTACAACATACTTCCTATCCCAGGCGAACCATGATACTATCAGTTGCAACACGTTTTCCCTCTGAATTCACAAGTTGCAACAGTTTGTCCCTTTGAACTCACAAGTTCTTGTAAGAACAGTACTTTCCCAGTATACCTCCACTAATGTGACAAGCACCAAGATGTTGTAAAATCTCTTGCATGGTGTCCTTTCCAAGAAAATGGTTCATAGCACATATCTTAATCTGATCTACGACATCTGTCTTTGTTAGTGTATCTCCATTGATGTGACAAGCACGAACCTGCATGATGTGACAAGCATGAACCTACATGATGTGACAAGCACCAAGCTACTACCTTTTCCTCGAACTAGATCTTCACTTGCACCTGTAATGGGATCTGCAAAGGTCTTGCATGGCATCCTTTCCAAGCAAATTTACTAGTTTCCTGTGCCCCAGGTAAGGAATATAACTCTAAACTTCCTTGTTTCAAAGATTTGCACGATATGATTGGTCTTAATAGGTTTTCACCTTGCAATGGAACAAACACCAGAAGGAGCTCCTGACCAACCATCGATTGAGTAAAAATCAATCTGATTTCAATCCAGTATCAAAATTTCTACACTCAAGGAAGAATTGTGCTTCATGACCATGTTTGTCTAGATTACAATTCAAGTTATAAATGTAATATTCAATCTCAAAAACAGAAAAGTAACACCTCCATACACTTATTACTGATCTGCAAATTGTACATTTCTGCAATCTTATCTTCAGATTCATGTTTTTTCTTTCTATGCTACTTGTGCCTATGCCTATGCCTTTTATGGTTCTACTGATGGATCAACTGGTTCAAGGTCAACAACTAGTGATGCTGCTGGTTCAATAGGTGCTGCTTAAGCTACTAGATTGACTACTGCTGCTGGTGCTCGTTCCACTGGATCTACTATTGCTGCTGGATCTACTGGTGCTTCAACTACTGAACCAACAACTGCTTAGTCTACAGAATAAACAATTGTTGTAGCTTAGGGCAGGGACTAGCTGCCGCGCAGCCCCCCTTGTTTGTGATCTAATTAGCCTTTACAAATATATTTAAATATGTTTGTAATTGATTAAGGAACATACTAATTATTGTGCTTTGATCCATTTCATTTAGGTGCATAGTCCCCAAAAAGGTTATTTTTTTTAATTAATAAAAGTAATTTTCTTTTAAGGAGGTAAATGTACAAAATATTTACAAAATTCTTAAGTAGACCAGATATGAAAGTGACCTTGGGAACCTTAAAATTATATTTGTTATTTTTCTGGCATTCCCACATTTTGCATGTAATGTGATGTATGGAGCATAGTTTCCATTTTTTCTTTCCTTAATCTACATTTCTATGGATTGTGAAGTGTGGAGAACCCTTTTACCTTCCTTTTGATTTTCATTTTCCTAACATTTTTCATTCTACATCTAATGAGTGAAAAGCCTAGTTTCCAAGTTCATTTATCTTGTTATGCTTTTCACATTTCCTCATTCCACATAAAAAACGTGGATTTTGAAGGGTCTTATGCCTTCCCTACATTCTTCTATTTCAATAACCAACGTAACATCTCCACATTCTCACATCTAGAATAGAGGATGAATTGCAAAGTCCTACTTTCCCTACATTTCCACATATGTACCTTTGATCCTTGAATTCACTGCATTCATGCTTCTCTACATCTAGTGCCAAATACCTAGATTCCCACATCCCCACATCTAGTGTTGAGTTTGGACTTTTTTGTATATAATATTCCCTTATCCTTCACCCCCACATTCCAAATGTCATCATCTCTTCATATCACTACTGAATAGATCCTCTTTTACGCATTATGAAGGAAAACCATGTTAACTATGGATTTCAAGGTAAATCTTTATATAATTTCAATTATCTATGGTTTTTTAATGCATTTAAAGAGTTTAATCTTTATTAATTTTGCTAATGAGGGTATGAGTAGGTCCGACTACCCTTTAGTGTTTCTATAAGTAGGATCCACATTGGATATGCATGCACACTACCTAAATTTGAATGTACACATGGGTTCCCTCAGGGCCACCTTCAAGATACTTTCCCACCTACCAGATCGTGTCTGTAGTTCACATGGAATGTCTAGTAGGCCAGCCACTTCAGCGATCAACTCTAATGAGATGCAACTGAGATTGGGGACGGTCATTTCATATTTCTTCAGCATGGATGCAGTCACTCAACCCTAGTTTAATTCTTTGTTATGCCTTCAGAATATGGATGCATCATAATATTGCATCTGTTGAAGTTTACTCATAATAGGTTCTCAAGCTATGGGAGATAGTGATGTACTATGTACTTTATTTTGTATAAAACATAGCTTTGTCTCTTAGTTTTTTTAGTGAATAGTGGGAAGAGATAGGCTATTATTTTGTTACTATAATACATCTTTATTTTTTTCCACTGGGGTCTTTCTTGTATTTCTCCTTATATAATATGTTATAAATAAAAACATTATTTTTGGCATTTAAGATTTGAGTTTTGTGTTAGATCTTGGGGGTGCCTCTACACTGTCAGGTCAAGCACTCCATCGATATGACCCTGGGCACACCACTACCGAATGGACTGACCTATCGACGCTCTATTCTGGAGAATGATGAGTTCAAGAGGAAAATTTAGGAGTTGTTGCAAAAACGGCACATTAAGCCAAGCTCATCATCCTTTCGGATTCCAATTGTATTGGTACATAAGAAGGATAGGACCTGAAGACTATGTATTGACTATCGGGTGTTGAACAAGATCATTGTATAGAATAGGTACCCAATCCCACGAATTGATGACCTTCTGGACCAACTCAAGTGGGGCCAAATATTTCAACAATTTTGAAGTCCAGTTATCACTAGGTTCTGTTGAGGGCCCGGAAATCAGATCGACAACAAGGGGGATACCCACCCGGTCAAGAACTTGGTTGGTAGCTCCTTGTCCATTTGGTATAGCGGGTCCGACTGGGGATAATGGGACCAGTTTCCCAATCTAAGGGGTGTGTGTGTGTGTAGAGTTTGATGATGCTGATCTAGAAGTATTTTTAAGCTAATTTAATTCTAACTTCTAAACTGATTCTATGCTATTGTAATCTAATGAAAACAACACATATAATCTACGCTAACCCGGGGTATATTTCCTCTATTATGCGATCTAAAAAGATTTCGAACAATAACTGGTAATAAAGATCATTCAGCTATCATAAGAATATAAATCAATTAAGATAAACCATTCTGCATAAGAAGTTAGGCAAAACAGTTGTGAACAACATATCGCATAATAAGTTATTCATATGTCAAACACAAATAAAATGACTCCACCATACAGAAGTGCCAAATGGTAACCCACACATTCATATATTAACATATAAACAACTCAGCTGCATATCACTCTAAGAATATAAGCAGAAATTGGTCAAGAGATAAAAGTACCATTTATGACTGATTTCACTCACAAACTTCAAGCAATAACGATTTATCTCTACTTGTTCTAATATCTACTAAGAGTACAGAAGTGCAACATCAGTAGCAGACATTAAAATGCAAACATAAATAAATCTCGATCCATCCATTTATCAAAACCTCCTCTGAGGGTGCAGAAGTGCATGTTCCGAGGACAAGTTTTTTGACAAATTTCTGGACCCTTCTCTAAATGCATGAGAAGGGTTAAAATACTACTTCCTAATTCTAATAATAGTATTATTACAAAATTTAGGATGCGGTTTTCAAACGACCGTCCTTTTTCTAATCTAGTTGAAGGAAAAAAAACAACATTCTAAATGAAGTCACATATGAACTTGGTCCTTAAAGTTGCAAGTGTTCAGCATAGGTTTGAGAAGAGTCGGCTGACTGATTTCCGCACTGAGCTGGGCTGCGAAAACGGCATCTACGAGAGCTGGTGCTACCTTTTCGGCTGCGTTTGTAATGCATTTCACCGTCATCCACTGGCTGTGCGGTTTAACCAAGTACGTCCAGTAACATTCCCAATTCAACCTGGACAATGCCTGGATTGCTTTCCCTTTTGCCTGCGCTTTCTGCCTCCATTCTGTTTCCAGTTGCGACTTGTTTGGTAGGTACCCCGAGGTGGTCTCTGCAATTAAATTGGCCCTGTGTAAATTCTCATTTACACAGTCGATAAGAATACTTGCCTGAGTTGCCGCTGTCTCTGCTGCTTGCTCCGCCTGCCTGATTTGATCGTCCCATTTATTAAAGAGCAACTCCTTATGATTTTCATTTATCCTGGGTGCACCTGCCCTTTTGCCTTCATCATCATCTTGCCAAGTCAAATATTCTGTCACCCTCTTGTCATTCTGATCATAGTCACTCCGCAAGTCCACCACTTGACTGGTGATTTTGTCGCTCAGCTCACAATAGTGCCTCCACTGTGATATTTTACGTCCCAACTCTTCCTGTTGCTGCAGTAGTTGCTCGTTCAAGCCAATAGATTCTGAAATGAATTCTGCCAGCTTGGGCTCATCTTTATGCATTTCTTGTAAAGTCTGCAATTGTTTTTCTTTCTCTTCGAGACTCCTTTGATAGCCTATCTGCATTTGTTGAAAGTCTTCCTGTAGTTTCTCGAGTTGTCTGGAAGCTTCAGTGTTAGAGTTGGCTTGTTGCAACTGTTGTTGTAGTAGCTGTATATGATTTTCTTGCTCCTTCAATAGTTGTTGAACTTCCGAGGCCTTGTCAATAGTTGCAGAAGCATATGCTCCTGCAATCTGAGACAGCTTCGTGAGATTTTCAGTCGGATTATTATTGGGGTCTTTCCATAAGACGTCCAAATGTTCAGCATCTTGAGATAGTGTATTCTCTAGTTTTCTTTTATTTCTCTGTCTCCTTACAACTGCTTTGTGTTGGGGACTATAAAATACATCCAGTGGGGGAATTTCTTCTACGTTAAGTAGAAGCTCTGAAGGTGGAGCGATAGGAAGGTGTTTTGCTTCTGCGGCACTACTGACTATGGTCGAAACCACTTCTTGCACCACCTGTGTATTATTCACAGGTGTTTTCGGGGCTTGCCCTTCAAGATTGATCAATTCATTGAAGGTTTCCCACTCTTTATCTAGCTCTGTTGTGACAAGTGGTGCTTCGATGATAGGAGGGGGGAGATTCCTTGGTGGGGAGGCGATAACTTGCTGTTGAGACATTGCACTTGACTGAGCTGTATCTTTGGTTGTTTCTTCGTTTTTTCCTTGGTCATGAACAGACTCTTCAGGATGCTCAAATACTTCTTGCATGACGTTGGACTTAGATCTGGAAGTGCTAGAGTTTTCACTGAGGCTGATGCTTGGAGTTGGTTCTCTAGCAGGCAGTCGCAACTTCTCTAGCGGAATGCTGGCCAGCCTTCTTTCTCTGTATAACGTGAATTTTTGGTGGTCTCCTGGAGACAACCTCGACTGAGCTTCCCGCAAAATTTCTTGGAGCGAACTCTTATTCTGAAACAAATCATCAAACAAATCTTTCTTTCCAGAGAACACTCTTATCTTGACATTCGTTGTGAATTCTTGGGCCACATCATTTGGGTCGAATGGCCTCACTGGGAATTTAAATAATTGAAGACACGTCACATTCTCCACTTCGCCAAAAGCGTGTCCTACATCGAACAAAGAGAAGGCCCCACAAGTTACGGGAAATTGAGGCCATATGGCCTTCTTCTTGTCCTTTAGGTCTTTGGTTAGGCCGCCTTCGGAACAGGTTCGATAAGTGATTTCCCGAGCCAAAAGTTTATCAGGGACATATAAGGGTAGGACATGTGGAGGTACAGTGCTTCCAAAAACTCTAATGTAAGTAAACCATTCTTCCCCGAACCATCTCGCGATGGGGATGATGTCAATTTGGGCCTCGGGAGAGCACCTTGGGGGGTCTTTATCATACATCATTCTATATAGGGGCAAAATAAGCCCATGGCAAATCTGGTAAAAGTGAGGGGCAAACTGGGAATCCCATAATACCTTATGATAAACATGGATGGGTAATGGGTCTTGGGTAGTCCATTTCCAACCCATAATAGGGAATTCAGATACAAGACAAACAGAATCCATAATATAGGCAGACAGATAAAAAGGAGGATAGACCCTTTGAGACAAGGATCTCTTAGACCGGTAATTGAGAACAGCCGTGTATAGAGTATCAGAAAGGATTTTGGCCCAATCTAGGATGTCGGCGTTAGTGGCAGCATCAATTAATGGTAGCCATTCAGATGAAAACTTATTGATATCCGGCATCCCAAATAACCTACAGAGCATGGCCGCAGCAAAACAATATGGAGAGGTGAGAGAACCAGTGCTGTACATACCGTTTTTATCCTTTTTTAGCGGCTCGTCTCTTCTAGACCATTCTTTAGTGGTGTCTGATAGATCTGGATTCTCCGCCGTGAACTTCTTAACAAATTGTGCGTTATAGGTCGCTTGGGGTTCTGGAAGATGATACATAAGCTTCAAATCTTGCGCAGCAAACGATCCGATGAGCCCATGTCCATGAACTTTGAATTGTCTGTTGTTCAAGTCTGCATCATCCAGTATCCACTTGATCATGTCTGTATATGGTAGAATTTTGGGTCTTGCCGCTATTCTGTGAAGGAATGAACATGCTAGGTCCTCTAAGGACGCCTCAGAAGAGCGTGGTGCACCTGCGACAGCAGCAACCTTCATTATTCTAGGTTTTTCCTCTTCTAGCAGCCTGTACATGCCTTCCCATGTTGATATCCCTGCGTCTCTATTACAGGCTGTGTCTGTGTACAGGGGCGCCATCTCCTTAGTCTTCTCCCTTGCTTCGGAGCCTTGAGCTTTATTTTTCTTTCCCATTTCTCTTTTCGTTTCTGTCTGAGTCGTCTTAGCTCTTTGTTCCTACAGATTACGAGTGAAATGGAAATGACTGATCCAAAAAGGTGATGGGAGAGTTTTAAATGCAACAGATCAATCAAACATGCCACCTTACGTGAAGTAAATCTCTAGCAAGGCACGCGTCTTTAACCCATTTAATAACTGACAACTAATTCATTTACTATCATTAAAAGCGCATAATTTCGGGTCAGATTATGGTAAGTGGCTTTTCTTTGAATGGCGTGCCCGAAGGATTCGTACTGGAGTGATTTATGATTTGCTGATGTAACCTCGCATGTCGCGCGATCGCTAATCGCATCATCGCAAATCGCAGAATTTTGATGTTTGTCAAATCTGTTGCTCACTTCTGCGATATGCGATCTAGCGATCGGCGTTATCGTAGATCGGTGAATCTTTAAGCTTTTCTTTATGGGTGCTACTTTATTGCGATGCGATTTTATTGTTAACACGAGGATCGTGCGCATATCGATTTTTAAAGAGAAATGAAGATATTTCCTATATTTTTGCAACGCGACTTTGAAGATTTTCTTCTCATCATAAACTTAGGCTTAAAATATCCAAGAGACTTTTCATAAGCATATGATTGTAACCTTAAGAAGAAACTCTTGCTTTTCCTAAAAATTAACTAAGGGTCCCCATTCATTCAAGTATCTTGATTGACACTTAAATGAACTAGGGGGGGTGTTGTTGGCCTCAACAATTGGCGATTCACTTGGGAGAACCAGTTATCTCTGATTTTCTATTGACGCTTTCAAACTCCTGAATTTTTTTTTTCCAGAAAACTTGAATTTTTTATAAGATAAAGCAAATGGCACTTCAAACTGTCAATGACGTTTTGTTTCAACCCTTTTCTATTTCAATTACTTGCATCCTCAGTTTTTCCTTGCATTTAAATCAGTCATTACTTGGTCTTGTAAAACATAAAATACAGTCTTCCCTATGTAACAACCTCTTTTAAATATGCTCCTTTGTCGCAGGTAGAGCCTCTGCTGCCAGCAGGCGTCCATAGCCTCGACAGGGTTACCTATTACCCAGCAATGATCCTTTATCCTGCTTAAGGTTATTTACAACTTCTTCAGAGAAAAACCCCTTTTGACACTTTTTTTTTTTTTTTTTTATTCTCTAAAGAACAATGTCTTGGTTTGGTGGCCAAATTATGACACAGTCATTCACCCGATTTACACTTTTGCTGAACAAGCTGGCTTGTGATGAGACCCCTTGTCTTTTTATTGCAACAATCTTGAGTCATTGCCCTGTTTTGATAGACAGTTTTGGCAAAGTCAGCAAGTTATAATATCTGTGATCATGATAAGCCGGCTCGTGATGAGACCTCTTATTCTTTGAGATATAGTGTCTTTTTTGGATTGTTCCTCTGAATGCTGCGATTTCCTTTAGCAGGGAGGAAGTCATTGTTTTTCCTTAAGAAAGCTCTGGACGACAATGATAGAGTTGTTTGGTTATGGCTGTTTCTACAGAGAACCTTTATTTTATTATTGATACCTTTCATTGTACTGACATAAAACAATTTCTTTACCGAGGTAGCTTTCTTCAGCTTTCTTGGAGTTGAAACTAGCATCATATCCGGGTTAAAGTTCTAATGATAATAAAGATCAAGTTTCTAAAAGATTTGTTGTTCATAGAAGTAGAAGTTCAAAATCTTTGACAGAAAAAGGTGCCTTTAGTAAATGTCAAATGTCGTTAACCAAAGCAAGTGTTATTATGGAGAAAGATATTTATCGCAATGAGAGGTAGATATTTCCTAGGGTTATATACAGAATAGGTCTAATTTTTCCTATCAATTATCAAAAGCAAACCTAATAACTTAGCTAAATTACTCCTACTCCTATTCTAGCTATATATAGAAAATGGACTATGTGAAATGATATTTCCAATGGAACCATCTATTCATTTTTATTCCTAGCCTTATGAAACTTCCAAACATCAGTGTAAAGAACCAACTTTTCCTTGGACCGTAAATGTTGGCTGTGGAATAAGAATATATAACCTCAGCTGGAATTATGTCTGATTTTCCTTTCTCATGAGAACTTCTTTCCAACTGGATACCTATTGGATCATAAAAATTAGGATGAATTTCTGTTATGGATTGATGATCTCGTAATAGGAAGGATAACAAGTCAGGTTGTGAAGATGATTTTTTAGTTTCAATGGCTCGTAACCTATTGTTTGCTAACGCTAAGCTTTTAGCGATTTCGTTTGAAACGAAAGTTGCCATATATAAATCGCTAAAACATAGTCTATCAAAAGTTTGAAAATTTAAAACGAAATCCGATTTTGTACAAAATGAGTGCAAGTGAGAAAGAAAGGAATGACTATTTGTACAGATAGTGTTACAGTACAACTGGGATTTACTTGTAACATCTTGCTCCTCACAAGAACTGGCCGGGTCTTGTAAATCAGGAGATGAGTTATGAGTGCGAAGAGGTATGGAGCTTTCCTCATGATATGAATCATAGATCGGGGTATTGCCTTGGATGGTAAAATCATGCAAATGATTTTTTACTTTGAAATGAGGGTCGACTGATATGATTTCTGATTTAGGATGTCTCTCATTATCTGAACCTAGTTGAGTTACTTGGGATAACTCAACGACATCATCGTTGTCAAAGTAACTATCACAAATGATTTTACAGATTTCCCTAGGCTTCTCCTTTTCATTATATATTTTCAGACAAGGGAGGTCAAGTGGCTCTTGTTTGACATTGGTCAAAGGATGTGCTAAAGCTGTCTCTTTATCTTGAAAACCTAATGATGAGTCATTTGAATAACCCTCTGTGTTTTTTGAGATATCTTTAATATTGAGAGGGGAGAAATTATCATCGCTAAAAACATCGGGATAAAGAGAAAAATGCGAATCTGGAACAATGCATTTGAAAACATCATAAAAAAAACTTTGTTCATCAGATTCATCATAAACATTGGGCTTTAGATCATACCTTTGTGTGCTGACACTTTTTGAAAGAGAAATAGTTTGTTGTTCTAACCTTGGCATCTGCATTCGTTGATTTGTAATGATATTGTCTGAGTTTGTATCCGAGTCACCTCCTGGTTCCAAGGTCGTTTTTCTTTCAGCATTCTCGTTTTTGTCTTCTGGTACTAGAGCATGCATGACTCCTAGGCTTTGCAGATTTTCTTCATTATGGATGATTTGTGTATTCAACTTGGAATCCTCATTCATATTAGAAGAAAATGAAACAAAGGTTGAACTAATTTCTGCTTGATCAGACATAGGAGGTAGGGAATACCCATCATAATCTAAGGATTCTTCATCCGTGAGCTCACTCTCAAGATCACACTTTAGACATTTAAGATGAAATCGCATATTAAAATCCCTCACGGATTCGTCTTGCTTTCGTAGATAATCAATTTCATCATATACCTGGTCGTAGTCATAACAATCAAATTCCAAAATGAAAGTTTTGACGAATTGGTCCTAGCTGTGAATTGATGCAATTGGGAGGTTTCTGCACCATTTTCTAGCTTCCGCTATGAATGTAAGAGTAAAAATCCTGCACAAAACGCCTTCATCAATTCTCTGAATATCAGAACCTGAAACTTTTTGAATAAACTGAAGAGCATGATTAAAGGCAGAAGAATTATTCTTACCGTTGAATTTTACCTGAGACAAGAGTCTTACCACATCTGGTGGAGTGTTGCAAGAGGTAGGAACATGGATGCAACTCCAAATGGGAATTTTATGAGTAGCCATCCTGATTCAAACTTTACAATTTGGAAATCATTCCAACAGACACTATGCTCAGGCCCTCCTTCTAGCGCCAAATATGTTGAGGGCCCGGAAATCGGGTCGACAACAAGGGGGATACCCACCCGGTCCGGAACTTGGTTGGCAGCTCCTTGTCCGTTTGGTATAGCGGGTCCGACTGGGGATAATGGGACCAGTTTCCCAATCTAAGGGGTGTGTGTGTGTGTAGAGTTTGATGATGCTGATCTAGAAGTATTTTTAAGCTAATTTAATTCTAACTTCTAAACTGATTCTATGCTATTGTAATCTAATGAAAACAACACATCTAATCTACGCTAACCCGGGGTATATTTCCTCTATTATGCGATCTAAAAAGATTTCGAACAATAACTGGTAATAAAGATCATTCAGCTATCATAAGAATATAAATCAATTAAGATAAACCATTCTGCATAAGAAGTTAGGCAAAACAGTTGTGAACAGCATATCGCATAATAAGTTATTCATATGTCAAACACAAATAAAATGACTCCACCGTACAGAAGTGCCAAATGGTAACCCACACATTCATATATTAACATATAAACAACTCAGCTGCATATCACTCTAAGAATATAAGCAGAAATTGGTCAAGAGATAAAAGTACCATTTATGACTGATTTCACTCACAAACTTCAAGCAATAACGATTTATCTCTACTTGTTCTAATATCTACTAAGAGTACAGAAGTGCAACATCAGTAGCAGACATTAAAATGCAAACATAAATAAATCTCGATCCATCCATTTATCAAAACCTCCTCTGAGGGTGCAGAAGTGCATGTTCCGAGGACAAGTTTTTTGACAAATTTCTGGACCCTTCTCTAAATGCATGAGAAGGGTTAAAATACTACTTCCTAATTCTAATAATAGTATTATTACAAAATTTAGGATGCGGTTTTCAAACGACCGTCCTTTTTCTAATCTAGTTGAAGAAAAAAAAACAACATTCTAAATGAAGTCACTTATGAACTTGGTCCTTAAAGTTGCAAGTGTTCAGCATAGGCTTGAGAAGAGTCAGCTGACTAATTTCTGAGCTGAGCTGGGCTGCGAAAACGGCATCTACGAGAGCTAGCGCTACCTTTTTGGCTGCGTTTGTAATGCATTTCACTGTCATCCACTGGTTGTGTGGTTTAACCAAGTACGTCCAGTAATATTCCCAATTCAACCTGGACAATGCCTGGATTGCTTTCCCTTTTGCCTGCGCTTTCTGTCTCCATTCTGTTTCCAGTTGCGACTTGTTTGGTAGGTACCCCGGGGTGGTCTCTGCAATTAAATTGGCCCTGTGTAAATTCTCATTTACACAGTCGATAAGAATACTTGCCTGAGTTGCCGCTGTCTCTGCTGCTTGCTCCGCCTACCTGATTTGATCGTCCCATTTATTAAAGAGCAACTCCTTATGATTTTCATTTATCCTGGGTGCACCTGCCCTTTTTCCTTCCTCATCATCTTGCCAAGTCAAATATTCTGTCACCCTCTTGTCATTCTGATCATAGTCACTCCGCAATTCCACCACTTGACTGGTGATTTTGTCGCTAAGCTCACAATAGTGCCTCCACTGTGATATTTTACGTCCCAACTCTTCCTGTTGCTGCAGTAGTTGCTCGTTCAAGCCAATAGATTCTGAAATGAATTCTTCCAGCTTGGGCTCATTTTTATGCATTTCTTGTAAAGTCTGCAATTGTTTTTCTTTCTCTTCGAGACTCCTTTGATAGCCTATCTGCATTTGTTGAAAGTCTTCCTGTAGTTTCTCGAGCTGTCTGGAAGCTTCAGTGTTAGCGTTGGCTTGTTGCAACTGTTGTTGTAGTAGCTGTATATGATTTTCTTGTTCCTTCAATAGTTGCTGAACTTCCGAGGCCTTGTCAATAGTTGCAGAAGCATATGCTCCTGCAATCTGAGACAGCTTCGTGAGATTTTCAGTCGGATTATTATTGGGGTCTTTCCATAAGACGTCCAAATGTTCAGCATCTTGAGACAGTGTATTCTCTAGTTTTCTTTTCTTTCTCTGTCTCCTTACAACTGCTTTGTGTTGGGGACTATAAAATACATCCAGTGGGGGAATTTCTTCTACGTTAAGTAGAAGCTCTGAAGGTGGAGCGATAGGAAGGTGTTCTGCTTCTGCGGCACTACTGACTATGGTCGAAACCACTTCTTGCACCACCTGTGTATTATTCACAGGTGTTTTCGGGGCTTGCCCTTCAAGATTGATCAATTCATTGAAGGTTTCCCACTCTTTATCTAGCTCTGTTGTGACAAGTGGTGCTTCGATGATAGGAGGGGGGAGATTCCTTAGTGGGGAGGCGATAACTTACTGTTGAGACATTGTACTTGACTGAGCTGTATCTTTGGTTGTTTCTTCGTTTTTTCCTTGGTCGTGAACAGACTCTTCAGGATGCTCAGATACTTCTTGCACGGCGTTGGACTTAGATCTGGAAGTGCTAGAGTTTTCACTGAGGCTGATGCTTGGAGTTGGTTCTCTAGCAGGCAGTCACAGCTCCTCTAGCGGAATGCTGGCCAGCCTTCTTTCTCTGTATAACGTGACTTTTTTGGAGGTCTCCTGGAGACAACCTCGACTGAGCTTCCCGTAAAATTTCTTGGAGCAAACTCTTATTCTGAAACAGATCATCAAACAAATCTTTCTTTCCAGAGAACACTCTTATCTTGACATTCGTTGTGAATTCTTGGGCCACATCATTTGGGTTGAATGGCCTTGCTGGTAATTTAAATAATTGAAGACACATCACATTCTCCACTTCGCCAAAAGCATGTCCTACATCGAACAAAGAGAAGGTCCCATAAGTTATGGGAAATTGAGGCCATATGACCTTCTTCTTGTCCTTTAGGTCTTTGGTTAGGCCGCCTTCGGAACAGGGTTGATAAGCGATTTCCCGAGCCAAAAGTTTATCAGGGACATATAAGGGTAGGACATGTGGAGGTACAGTGCTTCCAAAAACTCTAATGTAAGTAAACCATTCTTCCCCGAACCATCTCGCGATGGGGATGATGTCAATTTGGGCCTCAGGAGAGCACCTTGGGGGGTCTTTATCATACATCATTCTATATAGGGGCAAAATAAGCCCATGGCAAATCTGGTAAAAGTGAGGGGCAAACTGGGAATCCCATAATACCTTATGATAAACATGGATGGGCAATGGGTCTTGGGTAGTCCATTTCCAACCCATAATAGGGAATTCAGATACAAGACAAACAGAATCCATAATATAGGCAAACAGATAAAAAGGAGGATAGACCCTTTGAGACAAGGATCTCTTAGACCGGTAATTGAGAATAGCCGTGTATAGAGTATCAGAAAGGATTTTGGCCCAATCTAGGATGTCGGCGTTAGTGGCAACATCAATTAATGGTAGCCATTCAGATGAAAACTTATTGATATCCGGCATCCCAAATAACCTACAGAGCATGGCCGCAACAAAACAATATGGAGAGGTGAGAGAACCAGTGCTGTACATACCGTTTTTATCCTTTTTTAGCGGCTCGTCTCTTCTAGACCATTCTTTAGTGGTGTCTGATAGATCTGGATTCTCCGTCGCGAACTTCTTAACAAATTGTGTGTTATAGGTCGCTTGGGGTTCTGGAAGATGATACATAAGCTTCAAATCTTGCGCAACAAACGATCCGATGAGCCCATGTCCATGAACTTTGAATTGTCTGTTGTTCAAGTCTGCATCATCCAGTATCCACTTGATCATGTCTGTATATGGTAGAATTTTGGGTCTTGCCGCTATTCTGTGAAGGAATGAACATGCTAGGTCCTCTAAAGACGCCTCAGAAGAGCGTGGTGCACCTGCGACAGCAGCAACCTTCATTATTCTAGGTTTTTCCTCTTCTAGCAGCCTGTACATGCCTTCCCATGTTGATATCCCTGTGTCTCTATTACAGGTTGTGTCTGTGTAAAGGGGCGCCATCTCCTTAGTCTTCTCCCTTGCTTCGGAGCCTTGAGCTTTATTTTTCTTTCCCATTTCTCTTTTCGTTTCTGTCTGAGTCATCTTAGCTCTTTGTTCATGCAAATTACGAGTGAAATGGAAATGACTGATCCAAAAAGGTGATGGGAGAGTTTTAAATGCAACATATCAATCAAACATGCCACCTTACATGAAGTAAATCTCTAGCAAGGCACGCGTCTTTAACCCATTTAATAACTGACAACTAATTCATTTACTATCATTAAAAGCGCATAATTTCGGGTCAGATTATGGTAAGTGGCTTTTCTTTGAATGGCGTGCCTGAAGGATTCGTACTGGAATGATTTATGATTTGCTGACGTAACCTCACATGTCGCGCGATCGCTAATCGCATCATCGCAAATCGCAGAATTTTGATGTTTGTAAAATCTGTTGCTCACTTCTGCGATATGCGATCTAGCGATCGGCGTTATCGCAGATCGGGGAATCTTTAAGCTTTTCTTTATGGGCGCTACTTTGTTGCGATGCGATTTTATTGTTAACACGAGGATCATGCGCATATCGATTTTTAAAGAGAAATGAAGATATTTCCTATCTTTTTGCAACGCGACTTTGAAGATTTTCTTCTCATCATAAACTTAGGCTTAAAATATCCAAGAGGCTTTTCATAAGCATATGATTGTAACCTTAAGAAGAAACTCTTGCTTTTCCTAAAAATTAACTAAGGGTCCCCATTCATTCAAGTATCTTGATTGACACTTAAATGAACTAGGGGGGGTGTTGTTGGCCACAACAGGTTCCTATCAAACCCTCAAATGTGTGGAATATTTCCTTCAAATCCAAGGAGGGCCTTTTCAAATGGTTGGACATGCATTTCGGATTGATGAATGTCCCCACAACCTTCATAAGATTGCTCAACACATCTAACATTGCAGAAGAATTCACACCAATAGAGCTAAACCCCTGAATGCATGGAAAATGCCACAACTAATTAGATCATGGACACACAGATCAACAACACTTTTCAGTAGAAGATCCAAGTATATCGGATTGTCAAAGCTGGCCAATTCCTGCACCAATGCAAGTGGCTCATTAGAGACCAAGTTTAACAGCAATTTACCCATCTCATGGAGGCACTCAACACAATGGGGACCATTGCTTCCTAAGGAAGGATGGTTGATCCAGGTGGATATTTTTGTCCACCTACCTAAACCACTTGGACCCCCACCATTGTTTCTTTCAGTTTTTTAGTTTCCTTAATCGTAGCATAGTTTACTATTTTTAGCAGTTTTTCAAGTCCTGAACTTTCAGAGTCATTTTGAGGCCCTAAAAAATGTTTTTTTTGGAAAATTGGGACAGTAATTCAACTTGATTGATTTTTTCATTCAAAATTTGTAGTCCTTAGATAGAGATTTCTAACGAGTAATTGTGCACATCAAACAGAGATCATATGCCAGCGTTACGACCCTGGGAAGTTGATGTACCAATTTATCCAAACGGGGCCTATATTTTTGGCACTTCATCTCCTAGGTTTAGGTTTTTAGATGTTTAGTGTTTTCCATTGTTTCTCAATAATAAATAGGCCTTCGAGCCTCATTGTACACAATTCAAAGGCATGTAGTTGCAACATCTCTCCTCAGAGATAAGCTACCATCGCCAAATATAGTTTTATTTCCTTTATGTTTTTAAACATATTTCATTATTTGATATTAATGAAATGAAGTGTTATCTCTGTTGCATCTCTATATTTATGGTTATATCTATAATTAGTTGCATTCTTGTTTAAGTTCGGATCAGTGATATCAGAGCGCTCTGCTCTTTCTCTGTTTTTCTTTGTATGTCCCCAACGAGGTCGGGATATAAGGAGTTAGGGCTTGAACTAGTTGAACCTTTGCAAGACCAGACTCGCAAATCCTAACAACCTTTTATGGTGAAAGAGAAAAAGATGAGGGGGGAGGAGATCCTTTCCAATATTTTGCTTGAAGAAGCACTTGAGTGACAGAGGAACGCAATGATGGACAAATTTTCCCAGATCCTTCAAAAACTACCTAAAGGTGACACATCACCTTCTGGAAATCACTTTAGAAGTGCCACACCCTTTAAGGTACAAGTTAACTTTGACATCCCCGTATTTGAAGGTCATATAGATGTGGGCGTTGTAGAAAAATGGTTAAATGTACTAGAAGGATTTTTTTCTATTCATGATTTTTCCAGTCAAGAAAATATTACTTTTGCACTTCTCAAAGTCGCCCCCCACATCAAGGACTAGTGGGAAACCTACTGTGAGAAGAAGGATGAAAGTACACTCTCATTATTTTAGTTACACCCACTTGGAGTTCATTTTGGGATGCCATCAAGGAGCAGTACTACCATGTCAGGAGCTATGAAGATAAATACATAAAGTGGACCACACTTTGGCAGGGAAGGGACCAAGACGTGTTAGAGTTTACCAATGTTTTTCATACCCTTCACATGAAGTTGGGTATCAAGGATTATGAGAGACATTTGGTACTCAAGTACTGCGACTAACTACATAGGTACATCCAGAACAAAATGGAGTTCTTATACATCTCCTCACTCAGCACGGTGTACCGATATGCTGTCAAGATTGAGCAGAAGTTTAAATAGAAGAAGTGAGACTTTGGTTTGCGAATCTGAAGCAAGGTAAAGGCGCCCCCAAAATGTAGAGCAAAGTACAAAGCCAAGGTAGGGATACCTAGGACAACCCATCAAAGCCACAATCAAAGAAAAACACCACGAAGACAAAGAAGGACATGAGAAAATGGTGCGAGTTCCGTAAGGGCTCCACTCACAACATGAGTGAGTGTCAGGCCAATTAGCCATCGGTGGCTGAGCTGAAGGCTTCTGAATCAGACGCATGTTCCGACTCTAAGTCAGAACCCAACAAGAGGAATGACAAAAGGAAGCAGATTTGTGTTTTGTGTTAGATCTTGGGGGTGCCTCTACATTGTCTGGTCAAGCATTCCATTGATCTGACCCTGGGCACGTCACTACCCAATGGAACGATCTATCGACACTCTATTCTAAAGAATGATGAGTTCAAGAGGCAAATTCAGGATTTGTTGCAGAAAGGGCACATTAATACAAGCTCATCACCCTTTGGGAGCCTGATTGTATTGGTACAACAGAAGGATGGGACATGGAGACTTTGTATTAACTATCGGGCGCTGAAAAAGATCATTATATGGAATAGGTACCCAATCCCACAGATTGATGACCTTCTGGACCAACTCAAGGGGGCCAAATATTTCAACAAGATCGATCCGAAGTTTGATTATCACCAGGTGCCTATTAAACCTTGCGATGTGTGGAAGATTTCCTTCAAATCCAAGGAGGGCCTTTTCGAATGGTTGGTCATGCATTTCAGATTGACGAATTCCCCCGCAACCTTCATGAGATTGCTCGACAAATCTAACATTGCGGAACGACTCACACCAATAGAGCTAAACACAGACTGCATGGAATATGCAATAACTAATTAGATCATGGACATATAGATCAATAGAAGTTGCCAATAGAAGATCCAACTATATTGGGTTTGCAAAGCTAGCCAACTCCTGCACCAATGCAAATGGATCATGAGGGACCAAGTTCAGCAACAGTTTCCCTATCTCATGGAGGCACTCAATGCAATGGGGACCATTTCTTCCTAAGGTAGGAGGACTGATCCTGGTGGATATGGGTGGTAACCCACCCATTCCACTTGGACCCCCACTAGTGTCTCTTTCAATTTTTTAATTTCCTTAATCGTAGCACAGTTTACTATTTTTGGTAGTTTTTTGGGTCTTGAACTTCTCGATCCGTTTTGAGGCCCTAAATAACATTTTTTTTCTTTTGAAAACTGGGTAAACAATTGATTTTCATTGATGTTTGCATTCGAAATTAGTATTCCACGGATAGATATTTCTAGCGAGGTATTGTGTGCATCAAATGGAGATCGTATGCCAGAGTTATGACCCTGGGAAGTTGATGTACCAATTTATCCAAACAAGGCCTATAGTTTTGGTGCTTCATCTCATAGGTTTAGGTTTAGATGTTTATGGTTTTCCATTATTTCTCAATAATAAATAGGCCTTTAATCCCCATTGTAACACAGTTCGGGGGCATGTAGCCGCCACATCTCTCCTTGGAGATAAGCTACCATCACACTAGCTAGTTTTATTTCCTTTCTGTTTGTAAACATATTTCATTATTTGAGATTAATGAAATGAAGTGTTATTTCTGTTGCATCTCTATATTTATGGTTATATATGTAATTTGTTGCGTTCCTATTTAAGTTTGGATTAGTGGTTTCATAGTGGACTGCTATTTCTTTATTTTTCTTTGCATGTCCCCAATGAGGTCAGGATATAAGGAGTTAGGGCTTGAACTAGTTGAACCTTTGCAAGACCAGACTCACAAACACTGACGGCCTCCTATGGTGAAAGAGAAAAAAGATGAGGGGGAAGGAGATCCTTTCAAATTTTTGCTTGAAGAAACCCTCGAGCAACAGAGGAACATGATGATGGATAACTTTTCCCAGATCCTTCAGTGACTACCTAAAGGCAACGCATCTCCTTCCGACAATTACTATGGAATTTCCACACCATTTAAGTTACAAGTTAACTTTGACATCCCCATATTTGAAGGTAAAATAGATGTAGATGTCATAGATAAATGGTAAATCTGCTAGAAGGATATTTTTTTGTTCATGATTTTTCCAGTCAAGAAAAGATTACTTTTGCACTTCTCAAAGCCACACCCCACATCAAGGACTGGTGGGAAACCTACTATGAGAAGAAGGATGAAAGTAAACTCTCACTATTTTTAGCCATACCTACTTGGAATTCATTCTGGGATGCCATCAAGGAGCAGTACTACCACGTTAAGAGCTATGAGGACAAATACATAAAGTGGACCACGCTACCGCATGGAAGGGACCAAGATGTGCCAGAGTTTACCAATGTTTTTCATACCCTTCACACAAAATTGGGTATCAAGGATTCTGAGTGACATTTGGTACTCAAGTACTGTGATTGCCCACATAGGTATGTCTAGAACGAGATGGAGTTCCTGTACATCTCCTCACTCATCACGACGTACCGATACACTGTCAAGATTGAGAAAAATTTTAAACAGAAGAAGCGAGACTTTGGATCTGCAAATCCAAAGCATGGGAAAGATGCCCCAAAACCACATAGCAAAGGAGGAAGCCAAGGTGGGGTGACCCAGGACAAACCGCCGAAGCCATAAGCAAAGAAAAATACCATGAAGATAAAGAAGGACACAGGAAAATGATGTGAGTTCCATAAGAGCTTCACTCACAACACAAGCGAGTGTCAGGCCAAGCAGTCACTAGTGGCCGAGTTGAACGCTTCTGAATCAGAAATATGTTTTGACTCTAAATTAGAACCCGACAAGGGGAATGACAAAGGGAAGTATATCATTATTGTGAAGCCTAGGGCCACCACCAAGATCCATAATAATGAGCTTGATGATCCAAAGGAGGGGGAACATGTCTTCTACTCACAAATGTGGGTGAAGGGTTCTCCGTATAGTTCATCGTAAACAATAGGAGCAAAAAGAACCTCATTTCAGTAGAGGTCATGAAGCCATTGGGCCTATCAAATACAACACATCTGTAGTCATTCTCCATTAGGTGGCTTCACCTGGGAAGAGATCTCTGCGTCAACCTGAAGTGTTGCCTTCCCTACAGCATCAATCCCTTCATGGATGAGGTACTTTGTGATGTTTCCCCTCTTGAAGTTTGTGATGTATTATTAGGAAAACCATACTTGTGGAAGCTACATGTTGTATATGAGTCTAGACTCTTCTCTCTATGATTATTAATTTGGGCAATAAGTTGTATAGGATAGTGGAGGTAGCCCCACCTACCTCCATCTCTTTGATCACTACAAAGAAATGCAGTAAGATCATTTCATAGACCAGGAAATTTGTTTTCCTTGTGATTCTCCCTTAAGGAAAGAATAATATTGTGTCCACGGCTTCCAAACAGGGCAACTCCGCACAGTAGCAACAGATGGACAAGGTCATGGAGGAGTACAGGGACATTTTCTCCTCATTGACAGGGGTGCCTCTGCACTGTCAAGTCAATTACTCCATCAATCTGATGAGTTCCCCCACAACCTTCATGATATTGCTCAACACATCTAACATTGCAGAACAACTCACACCAACAGAGCTAAACCCAGACTACATGGAACATGCCACAACCAATTATATCCTCTTTTACGCATTATGAAGGAAAACCATGTTAATTATGGATTTCAAGGTAAATATTTATATAATGTCGATTACCTATGGTGTTTTAATGCATTTAAAGAGTTTCATATTTATTAATTCTGCTAATGAGGGTTTGACTAGGACTGAAAACCCTTTGGGGTTTCTATAAGCAGGATCCATGTTGGATATGGATGCACACCACCTAAATTTGAATGTACACATGGGTTTCCTCAAGGTCACCTTCAGGATACTTTGCCACCTACCAGATCGGGCCTCCAGTTCACATTGAGCGTTTAGTTGGCCAACCACTTTAGCAGTCAACCCTAATGAGATGCGGCTGAGATTGGGGACGGTCAGTTCAGATTTCTTCAGTGTGGATGTGGTCACTCAACCCTAGTTTGGTTCTTTGTTACGCCTTCATTATAGATATGCATCAAGATATTGGATCTCTTGGAGTTTACTCAGAATAGGTTCTTGAGCTATGGGAGATAGTGATGTACTATGTACTTTATTTTGTATAAAACATAGCTTTGGATCTTATTTTTTTTAGCAAATAGTGGGAAGATATAGGCTATTATTTTGTGACTATAATACAACCTTATTTTTTTCTACTAGGATCGCTCTTGTATTTCTCCTTATGTAATATGTGGATTTATAAACAAAAACAGTATTTTTGGCATTTAATATTTGAGTGTTTTTAGATCTTGGCCTGAGTTATATCTTTTTCAAGGTAATGTTATTGGTTAGAAAGGGCCCACCAACCTAATGTGTTGCCCCATCTATTATTGTAGTTTTTCTATACAATATGGTGTGTTGTTACAAGTTGTAAGTATACTTTGTTTAATTACTTGTGTTGTTTCATTTTCATAATCAGATCAATTGTGTAAACATATGATATGTGGGTTTGATCTCTAGTAATAACTTTGTGTTATAGTATATGTTGGAAAATATGTCTTGTGAGACATTGAACATGTAGATTAGATGTGTGGGTTGTCTAAGTAATGGTTGTATTTATCTTATAAGAACACAAATCTAAGTTATAGTGGTCGCATTTCATCCATATAGCATAGAGGTTTCATTCATTGCAACCACGCTTAGCACTATGATTGATAACCTGTTTCGTAAGATATTCAATGCATCAATTTGTTGTGTAATGGTTGCAATTGATTCATAAAGCCTACATTTGATTGGTAATGCTAATATCTTGGACATAGCACAAAGTAGCACTATGTTCCCAGATAGTCTGAATGAATTATGATTGTCTGTTTGCACCTAGATTGTAACACAGATCTAATTCTTAGCACTTGTATGTTCATGTGAATGACATAAAGATTTATTAAAAAACTAACACATTCAACATATGATATTTCCGTCTCTTTCATTTTAACTCATCAATGACACATGATATTATTTGATGCACATGACAATCCTTTATGTGTGAATCTAGGATTGATCTCATTTGACAAACTACAAAACTATATTCTGGGCTTTGGACTATGAGTTTTGTATCAGTAGCATTACACATAGTTGTTGGTTTTGAATACTTTTGATGACTTGATTATTTTACTTTGTTCACAGATGTTTTGACTTGTAATACTTCGATCATTGAAGGATTCTCTAGAGATTTGCAACCCTCTGCAAATGTAGGAACACATTCTACTTTGAGTGTGAAAGGCTACAACCCTTAAAGGAACAACCCTGTAACAAGAACCAAGTGGTCCCGATAGTCTAGGGTTTTCCATCAGAATGGTAGATTAATATTTTTTTCATTGAAAGAGTCTAAGTGAAAGTAATTATTTAGATGTGATTGGTCATAAATATTTATTGAGAGAGTTGTGTCTTGTAACAACCTTGCAATAGGTACCTCGTTGATTGTTACATTTTTAAAGTGTCTCTTTAATATGATTGTTAGTGAGTGTAAAGGTGAGATATGTTAAAGGAAAGAACTAGAAATATGATTGTAAAAACCATTGACCTTATAGAAGCAAGTATTTCTAAGTTTGTTACCTAGAGACCAAAGAAAAAATACTTGACATAGTTCTTATTGCAAAAGTTGAATAGAAGGATCACTAGTTTTCATACCCTACACATATTGTGTAATGCCTCTAACCCTACACTCCTGGATTCACACATTTATGTTGTGAATTTGTTGTCAAGAACATTGATGGTCTAGTTTTTTTCATTGAGTCCCCAACATTTAAGACTTGGAGGAATGGGAAGGTAAGAACCTATGCAACCACTTTGGTGAGTCCCACAAACCCTTGTTGTTCTAGTAAAAGATTGTTTCTTTCATTTCATTTGTTGCAAATGAATTTTTTAAGCTAAAAAACTGAAAATATAACTTGTTGATGGCAGAATTTCGATAGCACTATGAGCTCGTGAGTGTTGTTTGATTTATGTTTCCTGATTTTAGTTTTCTTTCCTTTTTCTCTAGGAATTATGAGTATATTTAGGCATAAGTGTAAAGGTATCAGTAGTAAATAGAATTCTAAAACCCCCCCTTCTAACATTAAATAACTGGAAAGTGGATATCCTAAGAAGGAGAGGGTAGAAAAAACTTTAACAAGAAACTCAAAGGCTTAGGTAAATGCAAAAATATATTTCACTGAGAAATCCAATTTAGCTATGGGATTAGAGCCTAAGGTTGAATCATAAGTTGGTCATCACCCTAATCAAGAAATCAAATTACCCCTGGATACTAAGTTTATCCTATTTGGAGATGAAAAGATGGCAAAAGGACGAAAGGTGCACATACAAGGACTAAAGGCAGAGGAAAAGGTAAACTTTGGATTCCCTATTTTGGATACTAATGTAATGGTCCAAATGAAGAGTATCCACATTTGATACTACCACACTTTTATGGTAAGAGAAATCAAGATCATAATGATTTTATATTTGAGTTTGATATTTTATGTAGGAGTTATGACTATTCTACAAATGCCCCAAAACTTAAATTTTTTCCCATTACTCTAAAGGATGCAACCTTGCATTGGTTCATGGCATTGGGGGGAACACTATTACAAGTAGTGATGGCATGCGTAGAAATTTTATAAAATAGTATTAAGAGTATTACAAAACTAAATATTTGAGGGAGTAAATTTTTAAAATTATACAAAGAGAGGATGAGAGCCTTGAATATTATATTGGTTCATTCTTATATAATATCCAACAATATAGCCCCAAGGGTTAGCTCAGTTGGTCAAAATCAGTGCCTTGCCATCATGAGATCACAGGGTCCAATCTCCCCGAAGCCCTTGGGGTCAGGCCTTGCTAGTGGGCCGCAGGGCTAGATTGCCTTCGGGGTCAATCAACCCAGATTTTTCTGTGGATGTAGCACCACCCATTGACCAGGGTGTCCGTGAACCATAGCCTAAAAAAACAAAAAAAAAATCCCCAACAATCTAAGCAAAACAAACTCGATCAAGACACCATTAGGACTATTTTCTTAAGAGGTGTTTTAGATGAATCTATAAATGTATTAAACTTTATGGGATCTAGAGATGGTTCACAATTGCATTTTGATCATATTTCTAACCTTTGTAAGAAGTATTCTTGTAGGCAGGCAAGATTTGGTAGAAGCATTAGGGATACCCTCCCTAAAAACACCAAGTATGCAATGAGTGGTGTAAATAATCACGAGTTGGGACATTTATTAGAAAACTTTAAAATTGACATGATTAAAAATCTTAATCTAGGATTAGATACATTAGTTTTTAAGAAAAGGCAAGGAGATGGAAGAGCAACACATTATATTTTTTGTCCTAAGTGTAGAAACAAACACCCTTTGTGAGAATTCCCTTGGGTGCTATTAATATATGTTTTATTTTTTCAAGTGAATGTGCAACATAAAGCTACCGATATTTACCTAGACTTAAGGAAATTTATTAAGGAGAAAACCAGGCAATGGCATAATTAAATTCATTGGCACCTAAGAAACCTTAGGAAAATGGACCTTCGGGTATAACTTCTAATCATATGCCTCATTTTTCTCATATTTTTTTGGGAAAACAAAATTTATCTCAATTTATGGGCTCTCCTATGCATTAGAAGACACTTGTCCCATATCAAGTTCAAAATCCTCCATGCAGCAAGGATGGTGAGGGCCTCCTTATAAAAATATGCCTACTTTTTCCTATCCCTTACCACCACAAAAACAATATTTTACATCATTTACACCTCCATACCCTCCTTATCCTCAAACTAAACAACCTAAATTAATAGCACCACAAAAGTTGAAATTACCACAACCACCACTTTCCCAACCCACACGACCCACACAAATACCTACTCAGTTGGTTGCTAACCCTGATAACAAGACAAATGAACAAGTTTTTAATGTTGAATTGTCTCCCTTCCTAACATATTTATCCACGCCAGTTGCGTTGAGAGATATACAACTGAGGTCAATGAATACTCTTAATAAAACAAAGGCTCGCCTAATATCACTAGGGAAGAAAAGGGGGAAGAAACTCCATATCAGACAAGTAACAATACCGAGCCTCATCTCCAATGATCATCTCCCTCGGAAAAGTAACACTACCGATGTCGATTGCATTATACCTTCCATCATCTCCCATTTTGATGTGCATCTAGAGGCCCTTCTCCTACAATTCACTGAAGAATTATTTATTTTCGGTCATATGGAATGAGGCTCCACTATATAGATACCACACACTACCCATCACCATCGTCACCATTCAAGAAATGAGGGTGAAATCCAACTCGAATTATGAAGCAAGAGCTTCACTTGCCGCTCCTCCCGAGGCCTTCTTGTGCGGGCACTTCATGGCATAATGTCCTAGATAATGACAGTGAAAGCATTTCATCTTTGACAAGTCCTTCTTTTTTCCTGCCTAACTAGAATTTGGTTTGGAATGGGATGACCTCCCTTTCCCTTTCTTTTCCTTTCCATCCAAGGAACATTTATCCTCATCATCATTCTTGTATGAGGATCCATCTCTGGTGTTCCACCAAATATCTTCTTGCACCAAGTCAAACCACAAACACTCCCACCTTGGTAGCTTCTCCCTCCCATTTACCTAATATTGGTAGTCGTGCCAGCTCTTGGGAAGGACTAGAAGTGCTAGGTTGACTAGATTACCTTCAGCAATCGTAACACCAACACTTCCAAGATCATCCTAGCATTGGGTGAACTTGGTCAAGTACTTTGGTATTATGTCGCCCTTCTCCATCTTGATTTTCTTGAGCTTTTCCTTCAATGCCAACTTCTTGTGGTCACTGTTTTCCGAAACAGGTCTATCAAGGCCTTCCACATTTCATATGGAGTCTCCTTCTTGTGGAGTTTCCAGACAATATTATCTTGAAATCATTCTAGTATGATCCTTCTCACCTTTGCAACACATTTCCTCTGCTCTGTCAGATCTTGAACATCAGTTGCTGGAGGCTTAGGAATATCTTTGTCTATGAATTCCTTCAGCATGTTATCTTCCAACACTGCCTCCATCATGTCCTTCCAAGAAATATAGTCTGGTCTACCCTCAAGGGTATTCAATTCTCAATTCATAGAATGACATCCTGTTGGGCGTTGAACAATGTTACTACAAATTAAATTTCAGCTGCAAAAGACAAACTCGTATTCTCCTATTCTAGAGTGATTTATGCTTTAATATCATGTAAAAAATCCTTGTAGATTCAAACTGCTAATTGTAATATACTAAAACAATAGACTTGAATATACTCTACTCATCAACAGAAACAACTAAACGATTGTGAAACCACACAGCATATAAAAGAAAGAATTCAATCAACACATTACATAATTATTTACTGGGAAAAGCCAAAGCTAAAAACCCTTGTTATATGTATATTGAATTAGTCATAAAATATGAGAATATTACAATGCTTTGCTCAAGCCCGATCAACCTCTACACTATCTTTATATGTCTCACAACTTCCTAGACAAGCCCAGACCAACACTTGACCAAATTTTGGCTTGCCCAAGTCCCTATTTATTTGCATTGTTTCCTTGGGAATTAGCCCCTTATTAATTAGGGAAATTCCTCAATATGAATTGTGCAATCCTCATAGGCCTTCCTCTAACTGCATGCACCACCTATACAATTAAGATGATTATACAACTAATAGTACATTGTCCCTGAACTCCAATATCAACTGGGTAACTCTCAAATCTGACAAGCATGAGTTATTTATGAGTGAATCATCAGTTAATTGTTTGAACACTTGAAGCAACACCCCATCGTCTGGCCTCCTACTAGTTCCTCTATCAGTTGGAACTAGTTTAACTAACTTTAACTCAGTTAAATTAAATTAATTAATTACAACTCAGAATAAACTCAGTCAGGGCTCTTATAATGTAGGAGACACTCTACATGACTCCAATTAGACCTCAACTCGAATTAGCTGAGCCAACTAAGTCAATTTAACTTAGTTAACTCGTACAAGTTATCTTGTGATGTGGAATTACAATTTTATACCTAATTTAATTCAAGGACAAAATTAAATCAGGATTTTCATGTTGCATTTTCAACACTCTTCTACCACTAGCAATAAATAAAGAGGATCCTCCTCCTATATATTTGTTGATGTGTTTTTTCTTCATTAAGCTTGTTTCATGTTGTTTACTTTAACTTTTTATTAATCTTTCTTATGCATTGTTTCCATTATATTTAACACTTTGTTTGTTCTTGTTTCAACACTACCATCATCGAACTATTTGTATGCTCCTTGTACGAAAAAACTAGCTACAAGGAAGGGTTTTTTGGGACCCTAAATCAAACAAACACCCAAATACATTGCGTGCAATGGACAACGACATTGGACATGGGAGGTATAACTAGAGGGAGAGTTCCAACAGGAAACTCTGTGCATTCTAGATCGGAGGTAGATTGTGCTATGAAATTGATTAATTGAAGAGGTCAAGGTGCAATGGAAACACTTTGTTATAGAGGAATCCACTTGGGATATGGATGATCAAATGAGGGTAGCATCCCCATTTATGTTTGTTGGTCAAGTAAATGTAAATATGTATTAAAAATGTATATGTAAATTGTTGGAAAATTACGAGACTTGTGTATTATAAATGATTTTCCTTAACTTGATAATTACTTGTGATATATGTTTGCTTTTTATTACCTTATTAATTCTTGTTCATCAAGAAATTACCCAAAAAATGAATATCACAGCAAGAAAAAAATACACAAGAGGCTCCAAGCCAGGGCAAAACCCCTCTGAGTGGAAAACCAAGAAAGAATGCTTCTCTTATTATAGAATCCTCTTACAGAGAGACTTCCAAGACCCAAAGACCAAAGCCCAAAATCCTCCCAAGAACCAAGTCATTCCACCATCAAGATCTTCTTCAAGGCAGCTTCAACACTTCGACCTTTTGTAGCTTCACTCTATAATTTTGGCCCTATAGCTACACTTCATAATTTTGAACCTGCAATTTCAACCTCCTGCAATTGGAAGCTATACAAAAACCCTAGATTTTCACACGAAAACAGATAGATATTATCCCACGAGACTTTGACTTCTTTTTGCATCTGTCCAACTCTTTTCTTCCTTCGCTATTATAGATCAAACTTGTAATGAGTGTGTGTCTCAAAGGAGTCGAGCTCCTTCTATTTATAGGCTTCTTGAGGGATAAAATAGCCCTCCCTTAGGCCAACTTCTCCTTGCTTGGTCCAACTTGGTATTCAAGGAATAAATGGATTTTTCTTGACAAAAATAAATATTTTCCTTTGTTAAAATGAGTCCAAATGGGACTATAATACATGACATAAATTCTTCTTTTTCCTAGAAATACCTAAAAGCATGAAGAACCTGCTTTTAACTAGAATTGAGCATGAAACCCATGCTTTGAATGAAATTTTTTTTCCAAACATACAAAGGGTCGATCAGGCAGGACCCAAGATAAGGCCTATGTAGCTTAATGACGTGGAAGGGATATGATGTGGCATGTGGATGGCATGACACTGGCAGGTGATTATAACAACCTATTTGTAAGCCTAAGGATCTAAATTTGCATGACACATGGTATCCTCTAAGAAGGTCATGTTGTTAAGGTAACATCAGCTTGAAATCGTCTCTAGAATTCTATGTTTGGGGTTTGGGAGTGGTTGGCAAGAGCTTTTCCACTTCAAACCCAAGTAAGCCAGTTCAAGGCCAAATGGGTTGACAATTGTGGAAGTCACTAAGAGGTCCGAACATGGGCCCAATCATAAAAACTTCATGATTTTGGTGATTCGAGGCCTTGGGATGTAAGTTTAGAGTATTCCTCCCAAGGGGCCGAAGTCCCAACTAATTTAATAAAGCACATTTTAATTGCAAAACACATTATGGGGTCAACTGGTGAGGCTCATGCAGAGAGATAATGTGACAGGTGCCACATGGGCTTAGTAATGACACATGGCGTACATATTGGCATAATGTTACAAAATGGACCACCCCAGGTATGGTGTGGTTAGCACATGGGTGCCTTGTGGTGGTGCTTGATGACATGGTAGGTTTAAAAAAAGCGCCAAGTTTCAAATGACCATAACTTTTGATCTATAAGTTGGATTGAGGTAAAATTTATATCACCAAAAAACTATTGATGAGCTAGATGTGATGGTGGTGCCTCTTTTAGCTTTTAAATAAGTTAAAATATGAGGAATTTTACGACCCCATTTCCATGACAAGACTATGGATTTTGAGTTAAACATAAGTAATACCTCTCACTCAGCTTGGAATATCTAAGGGGGTGGGTGGGGGCATTACACCACTTCCATGTGGGGGTCCACATGGCACACATGTCATACCAGTACATGCACATGATTTTCTCCCCAGTACCATGGTTTTCCAATATTGCCTTCCCCTAAACCAATATCCCTTGGGACCTTTTCCCCTGGTATTGTATCCCCGGTACTACCTTTCCCCGAGTTGGTAACACTTCCTCTAATATCATTTCCCCCAATAAGCATCCCCCTAGTGTCATGTTCCCCAATATTAAATACCCTGATATTGTATCTCCCCAATCCTTTTTCCCTAGTACATACTCCTTGAGATATCTGTCGGGCGGATGAATCGTTCTTGCAGACAAGACCAATCTCCCTAGTATCTAATGATATATAGCGACAAGTAAACCAAACAAATTCTATCTTTCTCTAAATATGAAATTTATAAATAAAGGTTACTAGGTGTTTTAGGCCTACCTCGGGTCCAGTGCTAGTTTGTGGAAGCCACACTCCGTTGATCCAAATGAGCTCCTTTGTAAAGAATATGCAAACACAAACAGGCACACATATCAAATAACACCTGAAAAGCCAATATAATAAACCATATTTATCATGATGATCAAGGAATTCATGAAATAAACCATAGAAGACAATTTATTGAGAAAAATGAATCTGATTGTATTAACTTTAATCAAAGAAGAACTTTACAACCTTGGTGCCTTGATGTTGTACAAGCTCCTCCCAGGGTCCAGCAAGAATCTCCTCTACTTTGACAAGTTTCACTCTCTTCCCAAAGAAGCCAAAAGTTATGTAATCTCTCCTCTCAAGCTTAACTAGGAAGTCTCAATTCCAACAGCATTTACCCTCAAAAATATTCAGCGTTCAACCTCCCCCAGCAACTAGCCCAATGCCTTAATTTATAGTGCAGAGGAGGGAAGTTACTAGGTCCACCTTCAAAGGGATAGAGCCCTCCTTCAAAGGGATAAGCTCCTCTCATCAAGGGGTTAGCTCCTTTAGTTATGGGATGCATGAACCACCTAGGAGCGAACCATCCACGTCAAGATTCCTTCTAGAAGCATCCAGAATTAACCCAAAGTGAGTTTTTAAGAATAAACTTGTGCCTTTTTTACTTTCACAAGGGTCCGCACCCACTCCTTTAGAGACAAACCGGGCAGGTCTGTAAGTAACATGACCAAGGGGTGCGGGACTGCAGGTAATGATAAGAGAAAGTGCGGAACCAGAGTTTTATAGATTTTCAAAGACTTTCTCTCATTTTTAAAGCTTGATATGAAGAGCTGAGGTTTGAGACTTGCAAAGGAGGATAGTATGAGTGATGATAGACTCACACTGACTGCAGAAAGTCATGGTGACAATATTTTGTGCAACAGATTGCCCCCTAAAGTGTGAAGTCTGTAGTAGATGAGGATTTCATTTATCATCTAAGAAGAGTGAAGTAATTTATCATTTCGAGGATCATCTTGTGGAGAGCCTGGTTGGAACCTGTAAAAATATTCAATACAAAATATATATATGAGATCATATCATTGCTAAGGTAGGCATTCCCATACTCAGATCAAAAGTGACTAGAAAACTAACTAAACTGCTCTGATATAGGAATGATCTTGTAATACATCACAAGTATAGACACATGTAGACATAGTATGGACGCAGCCATCTGTTTATGAATAGTCCACTGTATAATGAATACAAAATTCCTCGCAGCCTGGATGGTGGAAACTAGATCCAAGGTCTTGATTTCTACTTCCCGAAATAGTATGATTCTATCCATGTGAATGAATGTGTTGAAGTCGAACATGGTAGAAACCAATTGATTACCAGTCAATGATGTAAATTGTTAACAAGTGTGAGAGAAACCACCATTAAGGTAAATGGCTCTCAAAGTACTCAGTACAATTCATGAAATGTGAATAGATGTGTTGATGTTGAACATGTCACGGAATCCTTTGATCAAAGGTCAATGATGCAACCTACCGTCGAAGGTGAGAAACCTGCCATTGAGGCATGCAGATCCCAAGGTACTGATGATTTCTAGATCATCTTTCTAGATAATGAGCTGAAGTCGATAGAAAGCGATCCGTCGTAGGCAAGCCCACAACACGAAATCATAGATCAAGTTTGAAGAAATATAATTGCAAGGACTGACTCAGGGATGGTCAAGATGGATGACAGATATTTTGCAGATGAATGGTTTATTTGCACTGACCTCTTAAACACATAACGACACTGCAGATGGTTTGGTGACAATTGACCCAAAGCTAATACCCAGAAACCAGTTGAAGACTTTTAAATATGGTTTGATTAACTGTTAGGAAAAGGATTTCCCAACCCAGGTGAATAGAGTCAATTGTTCACCTCTCTTAGGCAAACCAGTCAAAAAGTAAACATCTTCCGGCTCCATTTCGAGCTGGTGGCCACCAATAAATAAACACTGGTCCTGTACATTCCACCTGTCTACCAGCCACTGCAAAAAGTCCACCTAGGCCCTCATGCCAAGTATGGCCTAGAATTTGAATAAACCACATGCCTTCAATGCATCAATCGAAGGTTGATGATTAATCACGGCAAGGTCCACATCCTCGTGCTCCCGTTCCCGCTAGTCAAGCATGGTGTATACCCTACATTCAATAAAAAGGCAGATTAAAATATTTTAAAGCAAAATTTTTGGGCGGAATTTGAAAAATTTAAGTTTGAAAACCTATGCCGCGGGGACCGTACCCTCTATGTTAGAGAAAGAGTTAACCCAAAGTGAGTTTTTAAGAATAAACTTGCGCCTTTTTGACTTTCACAGGGGTCCGCACCCACTCCTTTAGAGACAGAGCGGACAGGTCCGCAGGTAACATGACCAAGGGGTGCGGGACCGCAGGTAATGGTAATAGAAAGTGCAGAACTAGAGTTTTATAGATTTTCAAAGACTTTCTCTCATTTTTAAATATATGTGAATAGATGTGTTGATGTCGAACATGTCACGGAATCCTTTGATCGAAGGTCAATGATGCAACCTACCGTCGAAGGTGAGAAACCTGCCATTGAGGCATGCAGATCCCAAGGTACTGACGATTTCTAGATCATATTTCTAGATAATGAGCTAAAGTCGATAGAAAGCGATCCGTCGTAGGCAAGCCCACAACACGAAATCATAGATCAAGTTTGAAGAAATATAGTTGCAAGGACTGACTCAGGGATGGTCAAGATGGATGACAGATATTTTGCAGATGAATGGTTTATTTGCACTGACCTCTTGAACACATAACAACACTACAGATGGTTTGGTGACAATTGACCCAAAGCTAACACCCAGAAACCGGCTGAAGACTTTCAAATATGGTTTGATTAACTGTTAGGCAAAGGATTTCCCAACCCGGGTGAACAAAAAGTGTCGTGTTCAAGAGTGGTTAAATGTTTTTCTAAAACACAAAGTATAACAAACAGGTTCATTTTTCTCTCTTTTCCCCCACCATTTCTGGCAAGTACCTCTTTATTTTTAACAAGCTTGAGGAGGATAACGTTTTCTTGATTATAAGCTCATCCTTCGGATGAGTCCAACTTAGTTTAAACTCGAACCCTAAGAAGGAGTGGTCCGTTCGTGTTTGTAATTGAACAGGTCCTTTACTGTTAAATTTTAACGAGTCCAGTATAGGAGAAACTCAGCGGTTTTCAATTATAGGGAGTCTAATCCGAAAAATTAAAAAAGCGATCAATGACACGTCGTTTTGTAACCAATATCGAATTTGAAACGAAAAAAATACGGCAATCTTTTCATGTTTTTACGGTCAGAAAAGAGCTGTAAGTGGACCGTCTTTTTAATTCCGTTTTAACGAGCTCAAAAAGAAAAACTCGGCAATCTTTTCATATTTTAGGAGTCAGAAAAGAGCTTAAAGGTGACTCTAATGTTTTTTGTCAAAAATGATCAATTTTGCCTGAAAAATCCGTTATCCTGCAAAAAAACTCAAACATTACTCATACCTGTTTAAAATAAATAAAAAATCTTCAAAAGTTACCTCTTTAAAGTGAAAAATAAACAAATTAAAAATTCATTTATTCAAAAAATCTTATAAAAAGGGCTTTTGTGAATTCATTTTTACTGTTTGACTTCAGAGTGAGAAAAGAGAGCTTTTGGTAAGAAACTTCCCGTGAAGATTGCGGAAAATCCGTCTGTTGGAATCGAACACCATCACCTCCAAGTAATCCACATCATCTTACTCTTGCATTTCATCCATTTGAAATTTGTTTTTAGGGTTTTATTTTGATTTTTAGGAAATATTTAGGTTAAAAGACCGCGCGCAGGGGTCCGCAGGCACAGCATGCGAAACCTGCGGACCCCGACTTTTTCGCATGCAAAAAAAAGTCAAGGGCCCGCACCTGCTGTATAGCCAGAGTGCGGACCTACGCACTGTCTCTAACATAGAGGGTGCGGTCCCCGCAACATAGGTTTTCAAACTTAAATTTTTCAAATTCCGCCCAAAAACTTTACTTTAAAATATTTTAATCTGCCTTTTTATTGAATTTAGGGTATACACCATGCTTGACTGGCAGGAACAGGAGCACGAGAATGTGGACCTCGCCGTGATTAATAATCAACCTTCAATTGATGCATTAAAGGCATGCAGTTTATTCAAATTCTAGGCCATACCTGGCATGAGGGCCCAGGTGGACTTTTTGTAGTGGCTGGTAGACAGGTGTGATGTACAAGACCAATGTTTCTTTATTGGTGGCCACCAGCTCGAAATGGAGCCGGAAGACATTTACTTTTTGACTGGTTTGCCTAAGAGAGGTGAACAATTGACTCTATTCGGGGCTAGGCCAGGTGGCCAGTCTGTCGATAGCCTCCAGCTAGAGTTTTGTAACGACCAAACCAAGGACAAAGGGATTGATATCAAAACCATCTCCCGTCCTGAACTCAAAGTGATTGCATTTACTGTCACCAGGCTCTGCGGAAGCGCAGCACTACATATGGCCACTGGATCCCAAATGCGGATGGCAGTAGACTACTTTCGGGGCACCATCTTCAACTGGTGTGAAGCTATGTTGGCTAATGTAAAAGGCCAACTGACTAGAGCAAAGAACGGACAACTGAAAAACTTTGGGTATGGTTTCTTAGTTGTGAGATTTGGTCTAGAGAGGGTCCCAATGTTGGTCCCACAACATCTTTTCGTTGGAGCTGGACTTCCCTGAGAGCCCAAACTGATGCATTGGGTTGCAGTTATGGCCCGTCATCCTGAGGAGGGTTCAGAAGTTGTTCGATTTCCTCCTGAGTATTTTCATTGGTTAAAGAACCAAGTTTTTGCTATTCAGGATTTTCCTTATGCTGGGATGGATTATCGTGGTGAACCAGACATGGCTCTTCCACCAGGAGAGCAATGGGATGACTAAGGTAAAATCATTTTCAACATTTTCTAATTTTATTTTTTTTTGTTTTTAAATTGTCCCAAAATTGATAGTAAAAAGTTTCAAACACAGATGTAGGTCCACGACAACCAGCCACTCTCCGGCCCTATGAGAGGAAGCAGCCAGCTGTAGCAACACCAGCCCCATGGGACGAATCTACAGAGACCTTGGCCGAATTGGAAAACCATCTAGAGCGTTTGACAGCAGACATTCCAGAGACTAGCATAGATGACATTCCTCTTAGGCTACAGCGCTATGTGATTGGGGTCCCAGGACCTTTCAGGAGGTTCCTTTGTAGGGTGGTCCGTACAGTGGTTTCTTATTGTGATCATCACCAGTGATAGGATGATCGTCTGTTGTAGACTCATATGACATTTTTGCTTTTTATACTATCATTTTTGCCAATCATAAGGTGTTTTTCAACCTATGATTGAAGACGATGTATATTTGACACACTTCTATGCTATGCTATATCACTATTAGCGGCTATCTTGTAAAACATGTTATGGAATGTTTTTAAATTTACTTGCTTGATTACTGCAAATGTCTACTTAACATTCGAGAAGCAATTGCATCTGTTAATGTATTTAAATATCTTGGAATATGTCGATATTCAATATAGTCAAATTCACGTTCCAAGAGACGAAATCTCAAAAATAATCTCAATAACACTGTATTTCTAATGGCATAAACTCTATTAAGCTGCAATACAAGGAGTTGAGAATCTAACCTCACAATCAAAATTCGAATCCCAATTGAGATAGATTCAGAAAATAACTCAATCACTGCACTATATTCTACAATATTGTTCGTTGTTTGACCGAGGCTTACCCCATGCATAGATACCAACTCATCAGAGGGCGAATAGATAAACCAAGCTGCGGAAGAAATGTTTCGTGTATTACGACAAGCACCATCAGCAAAACCAATGTATGTTTGGAGAGACGTCGACATCTGCAATATCAAAAGTAAAATCAAGATAAGCAGCAATAATGAAAAAAACAATCTCTAAACTAAGCACACTTTTTAATCTAAAACACACCAGCTAGAAAGAAAACTAACCTAACTAAAATCTCCACACCCAGATTTAAGCATAATATCTCTTCAGGTAAAGACCATTTCTGGGCTTACCTAAAGAGACCCCGTCAAAGTCTACCAATTCATAGGCCCCTTTTGCCAGCTTTCGCTTAACAACATAAGGACCATGCCACATGGGTATGAATTTTCTAGCGCCCAACTTATCATTTGCTTGATCGTACAGTAAGACTAGGTCTCCTTCCGAAAAATTACGAGGTGTAACATTTCTATCATACTGAGCTTTAATACGTTTGGCATGAGTTTCGATTGCTAGTGCAGCATCACGTCGATTCTCATCTAGCTGAGCCAAGTACAACAAACATTTTTCCTCTTCGGAAGTGGCTGGAAGTAATTCTATGGCCATTTGCAATGACGAGATTTCACATTCAATGGGTAACACAGCTTCCAAACCGTAAACTAGTTGGAAAGGAGTGAAACCGGTTGACGTTTTTACTGAGGTTCGATACGCCCAAAGCGCTGAAAATAGCATGTTATGCCAATTTGACCTATGAACCCCAATGATTCGTTGGATCATGATGACTAGAACTTTGTTGATGGCTTTAACCAGACCATTAGCCTGTGCATAATATGGAGTTGAACTATCGTGACGTAGGCCAAGTTGGTCTGTTAGTTCAGTCACCATAATATTTCAAAAATGACGCCCATGATTAGTGATAATCGCTTGTGGAACACCAAACCTAGCAATTATATGATTGAAAACGAAAATCGTAGCAGTTTTACCGTCTGCTGTAAATGTAGGCATCGCCTCGGCCCACTTGGTAAAATAATCTACCGCAAGGATGATATACTCATGCCCCCCGACCGAGTGAGGGTTACATGTAATAAAATCGATACCCCATTTCGCAAAAGGACCGACGGAAATTATAGGGTGGAGAGGAGCAGGTGGAGCGCGCATCTTTCGATCAAAAATTTGGCAGTTGTGGCATTTTCGGATCGCGTTAATACAATCTTTAAACAAAGACGACCAGAAATAGCCAGCGCGCAATATCTTTTGGGCTGTGGCAAACCCAGACATATGACCGCCACATGCTCCAGAGTGACAGTCATTTAGAACCCTTTCAGCTTCCTCATGAGTTAAACAACGTCAGAAAACAGAGTCTGCCCCACGACGATAAAGTGTATCTCCAATAATTTTGAATTGTTGGGACTGGAATCGTATTTTCCGACGCTGAGATCTTGAAATTTCAGGCCGAAAGGATTGGGTTTGGAGATAAATTATGATATCTCCATACCAGGGATCTAAAGTGCTGATTAGAAACAAGGATTCGTCCACAATGGGCTCTTTCGCCACAATTTCAGTATCAGCACGCGGGAAGTCACACATTAACTCCGCAAAAACTAAATATTTCTTTGACTTAGATTTTTCAACCTCCAAGTCGAATTCCTACAGGATAACAATCCATTTGGAATACCTGCCCCCTAGCAATTGTTTGGTCAAAATATAGATCATAGGGTTGCAATCGGAAATTAAAATAGTTTTGCGTAGTAAAATGTAATGACGAAAACGTTGGACAGCTTGAACAACTGCCAAGGTCAATTTCTCCACATGTGAATATGTTAGCTCAGTTGGATTTAAGGTTCGACTAAGGTAATATATCACATGTTCACTACCGAATTCATCTTCCTGAACTAGTACCATTCCAATGGTGGAATGTGAGGCGGCGAGATATAAGAAGTAGTCCTGGTTGTAGTTGGGAGGATGCAATAACGGTGCATGGGTCAACGCGTGTTTTAGTGCATCAAAAGATTTGTCAGCTATCTCATTCCAAAAGAATGGAGCATTCTATTTCAACAACCTGGTAAAACCCTTTGTTATCTCAGCGTAGTTAGGAATGAATCGGCGTAAAAAGTTTGCTTTCCCTTGCAAACTTTGGAGTTGGCGAAGAGTCGAAGGAGGAGGCACTTTTACAATAGCTTCAACCTTCGAGGGATTGACACGAATGCCGGCTTTCGAAACAACAAATCCCAGTAACTGACCCGTTTCTATACAAAAAACACACTTGTGTGGATTCAACCTAATTCGATAATGCCTACACCTCATAAAGATTGCTCGTAAATGGATGAGATGATCGGCTCAATGTAATGAATGAGCAGTTAAATCATCGAGATAGGGTTGCACAATGTGCTTGATGTCATGAAACACGTAAGACATGGCCCTTTGAAAAGTTGCACTGGAGTTCTTGAGCCCAAAAGGTAATTTGCAATAAGCAAATGTCCCCCATGGACAAATGAAAGCCGTTTTTGGTTGATCAGCAAGTAGAATATTTATTTGATTGTATCCGAAAAAACCATCCATGAAGGAGAATATTTCACTGTCGGCACAATCATCAATGATTTGATCGATATAGGGAGTTGGGTAATTGTCTTTTGGACAGGCTTGATTAATATCCCTATAATCGATACATATTCTTATTGTTCCTTGATTTTTGTTAATAGGAACAATATTCGATACCCAATCCGTTAATGGAATTGGATAAATGAAACCTGCTTTAAGTAATTTTTCAACTTCTGCTTTAATAGCAGCAGCTTTTCGCGGGTGGATCTGACGCAAACATTGCTGGACAGGTTTAGCATCCGGGTAAGTTTTGATTTCATGAACAACAATTGCTGGGTCAATTCCTGGCATTTCCTCATATGACCAGGCAAACATGTCACGAATTCTTGAAATAGGACCTTATATGTTTGAACTTCATCTTCTGTACAAGAGGCACCTATATGAATGTTTTCAACAATTCCAGGCTTAACCGAAATGTAAATAGGAATAGTTCGAGAAATATTTCCCAAATTTAACTCAAAATCGGGATTTTTCAATGGATTCTGAGGTTCCTTGACATAATCAGTTGTAAAAATAGATAAAAAATCATTTTCAAAGTGATCAATCTCAGGTAAAAATGAAGATCTATGATGAAGATATTCCCATGGTAAATCATCAACAGACAAGATTTCACGAATTTGCTCATCAGTGTGAACAAGTTCAGAAAAAGTTGTTGAATTTGAGTTTGATGTTGAAAGTGATTCTTCATGGACCACATTCATTAAGTCAATTTCAGTTGAAGAAGGGTCGGAAAATGACTGTACGGCTTGATATGCAATTTCATATGGACTCAAAGGCATAGCATCACCAAATGAATCTATCTCAGATTCGGAAGGTACGATCCAAGGATCATCATAAACAATAGTGTCTGATGAAATCATATGAATGGTTGCAGTAGAAGGTGATACGTTGGGAGGAGGAAAGGAAAAAGTTCCTAGTAAACCAGAATCTTTAACTAGTCCTACTCCAACATCCTTATAAGGGATAGTTGTTTTGCCGACATGATGGATACTTTCAGAAGAGGCTGGGTCAGATGAAAAGTAAGTTAGTTGGTCTATAGTTACGATCTTTCCATTATGAGGAAACTTTATAAGCCAAAATATCAATGAAACAACAGCAGTCATAGTGTAAGACCAACTACGACCCAAGAAAAGGTTGTAATCTAGAGGGGCATCAACCACTTCCACATCTAGATTAACAGTTTTGCCTTCAAACCCTATAGGTAAATCCTGTAGAATGCCAAAAGGATGGAACCCACGGCCATCAAAGGCTTTTAGAATCATCGGGAATTGATTAAGTGTAGGAGAACCAAGCGACCTCCAACACTGGATTGACATAATACATGTTGAGGCTCCCTCATCAATCGCGGTCCTATAGCAAGGTCTGTTTTTTACTAACACTGGAATCTGGAAAGCCATTTGATGAGGTAAGCGAGGTGTACTATTTTCTAGATCGAAAATTATAAGGTTCGAGTCCTGAATATCAACAGCTCCTATAGCTGACAATAGCAATTTACGCTGTGCTGGACATGATTGCAGCACCTCCAAAGCCGACATTGTTGAAGGTGAAATAGCCAAATCTTCAACAATGTTATAGTTCTGAGCAGCGCTCGCATGTGGATTGAAATCTGACTTTCGAAGTATACCCTTGGCGGGCGGCTTGATTACTAAGTCTGGGTTAGGTTTCTCAATCTGTAGTGGATCGGAACCGGGAGTTGAAGTTGATGGATTCAAATTAGAAGATTTTGCTTCTTTACCACCAACAAGACTTTTACTTCCATAATCTTGTGATCGTGTCGCAATCCTAACATGGGACATCATCATTATGGGTTTTTCTGAGGCATTTGAGGAAGAACATATCATCTTATTGTCTTGACTAGGAAAAGGATCCTTCAAAACCGCAGGCGTTTGAGAACCTTTGACGATTTTCGCAACCTCAGCGCGATGAGGGCAGTCTCTTGTAAAATTCTCTTCGTCACAAATGAGACGAGGATAACGAGGTTTGTGTTTCTCATGATTTTGATTTGGCTGTAGATGACCCTACAACATGAATATCGGCAAAAATTTCCATGGAAGAATCTCCTGTTGGGGAATCTAGTAAAGTTATGATAGGAGAAGAATTATTGGAAGATTTCTTCTTACTTTTGGTATTAACTATACCAATCATACCATCAGCGGCATGAGACCCCGAAGGAGCTGCAGTTATTTGATTTTGTTTAGGAAGATCGGGGATTTTCTCGTGTAACGTACCTGACTGCGTATAAACGAGGTCAAGGTACTGAGCTTGAGCAATTAATTACTCTTCAGTAACGACTCCTGCCTTAGCTACATCCTTAGTGATTTTTGGTAATAAAGATTTAACAAACCATTGTGCTAAGATTTGATCCAGGATAAAAACTTTCACTAAACGCTGTCGACGTCTCCATTCATGAATGTGATCTGAAATGTAAGTGGACGTTGATTGTTTTAATGAAGTTAATAATTCCATGCCATTGTCATATCTGACAGACAACTGAAAATGAGTTCAAAAAAGTAGCTAGCTGACTAAAGTTATAAAAAGTGGCTCGCAGTAACTCAATGTACCACTTGGCTGCAAGACCAATTAGAGTGCGTTGAAAAAGCCGTAAACAAATTGAATCATCTGAAATGGAGTTAGATGCACACCAGAGGTGATAAGTCATCACATGGTTCGACGGATTCTCTCCTGACTTACCTTCAAACTTAGGAATATCACTAGGCAACTTATTCGGCATTGGTGGCCAAAACGGAAGATAATTAATCGGATCGTTCGTAAGGCGTGACAAATTAGGCAAGTCCAAAGTTGCAATGAACAATAACTGATGATTAGGGTCTCTGAAACCCTAGGTCATGAGACCAACCCCAGGAGGAGGATATCCAAGATAACTAGGAATTGGAATTCCATTTGGGATATTATATCCTCCCAGAAAACCAAGATTAACCGGACCATACTAGGGTTGTTGAGGTTGCTGATAAGTATATCCAGGGTACGGTTGATACTGATAAACTGGGTTCTGCATAGCAGGACCGAATTGGTACTATCCCTGGTATGATTAATAAGTAAATTGAGGTTGACTTGTGACAACCGTACAGGCATTTGAACCGAAGTCTGAATTGTGGGTCCAGACTGAGGTAAAGATGCTTGAGGAGTTGATGCAGGAATAGTAGAAACTGGAGTTGTCGATACTCCAGAAGTAGGTGGGGTAGATGGAACAGATGTTGCAGTAGTTGTAGCAGTCGTTTGAGGCAGAGTTCGAGGCGAACTAGGCCCAGGCTGAGAAACTACAGAAGGTGCAGAAGTTTGAATAGTAGGCTGGACAGGTTGCTGGGTTGAAACAGAAACCAAAGGTTGTCCAGATTCAGATGACAACTGCACATTCGGTTGCAAGATCTGTTGAGATTGACATGGATCCCACACTAAGTTCATTCCGGGGTATGGACCCATAGAAGGTTGAGCATATTGAGGACCATAACCAGGTTGAGGGTAGGGTTGATAATTCAAAGGTACATTTCCAGCTCCTTGGACAAATGATTGACCTGAAGGTGGTTGGAAACCTTGGGTTGGGTACTGACCTTGAGTTTGATAACCTTGAGGCATGTACTGATACTGGGGTTGACCTTGAGGTACATACTAAGTTTGGGGTTGACCTTGAGGAATGTACTGTCCCGTAGGTATGTACTTTCCTTGAGGTTTCCCCCCAGGTGGTAATTGGGTACCTTGAGTTTGCGCCCCAGGCGATAATTGAGGACCTTGAGGCTACCCCCCAAGCAGTAACTGGCCACCTTGAGGTTGTGGATTTGGAATGGTACCTGAAATCATAAGAATATCTTCTACACTCAACGGCTTAGTTCTGTTATTACCAGTTAATAACCCTTGTTCAACAGGTTGAGGAGATGCTCCCAAAAAAGTACCAGTAAGTGACTGATACCCTGAGGGAATAGAAGGACCGCCATATAAAAATGTTTCTGGAGATTGAGAAAACATGGATGACTGTCTCAACATATTCAAAGGAGGATAATAACCCCTAGGTGTTGGATGAAAAGGAATGCGAGGTGGTGAAAAACTTAGTCCAGGGTTTTCCAAAAAATTGGTCAATGAAAGATACCAAGTGTCCCTCCTAGGTGGACTGTAAAATATTGATTCGCGCTCCATAAGTTCTATAGCTGGTTGATTTTCAGGGATAGGTATACCTTCTTCTGGAGTAACTAGTTCTTCAATAGCAATAAGTCCAGAAGGAAGATTTTGGGTAATGACTCTTTCTACCCTGGGTGAACCATGACCAGTGGAAGTTGGAGAGGCAAATCACGATGTTGGAGTAGCAGCAGGTTCAGTTTCAGGTTCAGATATTTCAGGTTCCTCAGCTAATTCACTAGTAGAAGAAAAACTACTAGTAACTTCGGAAAATGAAACAGGTTCAATAATATACTCTGGTGCTTGCACTTGATAATCAGGATATACAACTAAAGAAGACTCTCCTTCTTCAGGTGACCCAACTCTATTGTCATTAGGAGTTACAAGGGCTCGTAGCCCTTCAAGCTGGCTTGGTGAAAACTCAGAAGGTTGGCCCCGAAGTCTACGGGACTGCCTCGGTAATTCAGCCACGATTAAAAAAAATTAATTACTTCACAAGCAAACAAAGAAAAATCTCAATGAAAACCACCTAAATTCTCTAAAGAACCAAACAATTTTGAATCACACACCTAAAGAATCTAGGAGGTCAAACCACATAAACAGTAACTTTTCATACCGAAAACACTAGTTGGTGATGAAATCCAACGTCGCAGAATTCAATACAGAAATGGCGGTTGGAATAGTTACCCCGGAAACCTGCTTAATGAATAGACTGGCACAAGTTTCTCCACTAAACCATCTCGAGTGAAGAGAACCCCCCAGAAAATCCAAGTGAGTCTAGCCGACGTCTGCTCCAGGTACAGTGGGATCTTCCCTCCACCGTCACCTTAGGAAAGAATCCTATAGATTATGGTCACTATGGTTACCAACGGAAACAAATATACCTGGGGGAACAGTCTGTGATCCGATACACATGCAAGGGCAGAGTAGCAAGCTCAATCCCCTTGAAGGCTCCTTGACATAATCCAAGGTTTACCAACAAGTGACCCCAGGCTCCTCGACAATGGTTAATCCGAGGTTTACCGTTTTTAATACGTGTATATCTTGTATCGTTCCCAATGAGGAAGGATTGATTACCCCACTGGTTCGGACACGATCTCGTGCTTGACTCCTTTAAGAGGAGCTTCCCAGAGCATAGATGTAACAATTGGAATTTATCTCCTACCGCAAGATACAGCTACTTGTTTGTTTTACTATCTTGGAGAGTTAATTACTCCCTACTCCAAGATACTAGCCTAAGCTATGTTGGTGATAAAGAGCCCTAGAAATAAAAAGATTACTAGATAGATTTTACTTTAAGCGTTATTTTTAGTGGTTTTTGTTGAGATTGCAACAAGATGATGGAGCTTAGTGAAAAGAGTCGCCTTCACTAATTGGACCTGCAGGTAAATTATGGCGCAAGTTCTATTTTTGGATCTTAGCAGGGATGATCACAGTAGGAGTGACCACAACAAGGATGATCACAGCAGGAGTGACCACAGCAGGAGTGATCACAGTAGGAGTGACCATAGCAGGAGTGATCACAGCAGAAGTGATCAAAGTCTATTTTTAGACTGGTTGTCCAAAATAGAAAAGTCAAATATTATTGTCTCATAATAATATTTGGACTATAAACTTGATCTTATTCTCTTGGAGCACTTCAGTTTGAGCTACAGATGTGGCCCATGCAGTTTTCAGAAGGAAGTACGCTTTTCTTATGAGTCAGTTGAGTTGTTGCATGCATGACTTCAGTTAGAACTCAATCAATTGAGTTTGGTGGAGTTGATTGTGGAGTTGATGGCGTTGTGTTCAGTTTGACTTGGTTAAACTAGTTGTAGTTAGTCTAACTGCAAATAGACTAATGATGAGTTGTTAAACTAATTATTAACTCATAATACAACTATAGAATACATCAGTTAACTCAGTTGCATGTCAGTGCATGTTCAGTTCAGCAGGGACGGGTGTTAGAGAATCAGATTGCTATTAGTTGTGACTATAGTTGTGCATCAGATCTTGCACAATCAAGGGATTGAGTATGCCAATGAGTTTGCTCATGTATTTTCCAAGTATTATAGCCTCTGCTCATGTCTAACACAGTGTGAGTGATTCTTTGGAGGTGAAATACGAGTTTGGTAAACCATTCTCATTAATTCTTGAGCAGGTATTGAGCAGTGGAGGCAGGCAAGCAGTGGAATAGATTTGGAGATCAGATCTTAGTTTTATTGTGTGTAACAGGTGGAGCTGGTACTGGATTTCTTGTGATAAGCATTGTACTTTCTAATGTTACATGGTCTCAATCATTAATATACAGATAGTTGGGGTTTTTAGCGAGATGCTTTCCCCGGGTTACATACTGTGTTAATGTGTGAATGCTCTTGATGTTTTATTGTTATTGATGCTGCTATATTGATGATCGACGTAGAGGAGCTTAAGTATTGTGTATGTATTCCGCAATAGTACATGATCAGGATAATCTCTCTTGAATATGTGTTAAAGTATTCAAAATTTCTACATGGTATCAGAGCTGTTGATCATCAGATCTACTATTCAGGAAGTGTTTACATTCTATTTCTTCAGGCAGAGTCTGTAATCGGGCTAGGTAGCCTCTGGATTCATCCTTCCTTTGGAAGGTGAGATATCCGGTGAATGCCCATACATTCAATCTCTATACGAGAAATATTGTGTTCTCACGAATCTTAGATCCGAAGCGGTTGAGTTTGAGCTGGTGGAAATCGAATTTGCAGCAGTGTTGTTGAAATGTCTTTCAACGGATTGCAAATTTTATTCCAAAGCAAGAGCGACCTGACGCTCAAGGATAAACTCAAAAATAATAAAGGTGAGAATGGATCTTCATCAAAGGTATCTGATGAAGAGAATTTCACTTTGGCTACCAAAGCAAAGAAAGGGAAGAGCAAGAAAGCTTCTCAGTCTGGTGCGAAAGGCAAGAAGCAGGACATGTCCAAGGTGAAGTGTTTTCACTGTCACCAGCACGGACACTATGCCACTAATTGTCCGCAGAAGAAGAAGAACAAGCAGGCTGTTGGATCTTCAGCAGGAGAGGCTCTAGCCTCACAGTTTGAGCTTGACTTTTCATTGATCGCATGCTTGGTTTCAAGTGTGATGGGATAAGTGTGGTTCTTGGACAGTGGTGCGTCTTTTCACATGACGGGAGATATAGATTTGTTCTTTGATCTGGAGGACAAAGATCTTGGAGTGCACATCGAGATGGGCGATGATGGTAGATACAGTGCAACCGGTATTGGTACCATTTCCTTTGAGAGGGAGTCTAGTAAACCCTTTGTATTGAAGGAAGTCATGCATGTTCCGGGATTGAAGAAGAATCTTATCTCAGTGGCGATGTTAGAAGACAAGGGGTATGATGTTGTTTTCAGTGAGGGAAAGGCTTTCCTGCGCAGCAAGACAACTGGTGAGACCCGGAAAATAGGGGTTCGAGTGAGGAACCTTTATCAATTGCATGTAGATGGATGTGCAGCAATGGAAGGCAAGGCAGAATGATTGGTGAGCTGGGATGATGGTGAGTTGTGGCACAGGAGATTGGGTCACCTTCACCATGGAGCCTTGAAGATACTGGAGCATATCACTACAGGGCTTCCTAAAGGCACACTTGTGCAGTCAGATCAGTGCAAGGGGTGTACTTTGGGGAAGTTTGTGAAAGCCACCTTTCACGAGAAGGATAGTCGCGCCATGATGATCCTTGAGAGAATTCACACAGACATGTGTGGACCTTTCTCAGTTGCTTCGACAGCAAAACACAGGTATTATGTGATTTTTGTTGATGATTTCTCTCGTAAGTGCTGGATCTTCTTCATGCAGAAGAAGAGCGGGACATATTCAAAGTTCTGTGAATTCAAAGCATTGGTCGAGAAGGAGTCGGGGAAGAAGGTGAAGGCTCTTAGGAGCGATAATGGTGGTGAATACATCTCGGACAAGTTCAAGGATTTCTGCAAGGCAGAAGGGATTCGTAGAGAGCTCATAGCTCCCCATAACCCACAGCAGAATAGGATAGATGAGCGGAAGAACAGAATGATTGTGGGTGCTGCATGGGAAATGTTGCATGATCAAGGCCTACCCCTTCACTTCTGGGCGGAAGTATGCAATACAGCAGTTTATGTGTAGAACCGTTGTCCTCATAGGATACTTGGCATGAGTACACCCGAGGAGGCTTATTCTGGTAAGAAGCCTGATATTTCTCATTTGAGGATTTTTGGTGCTAACTTTTACATGCATGTGACGAAGGATGCCAGGAAGAAGTTGGAATCGACTGCAGAGGTTGTGATATTTGTGGGGTACACTGATACACCCCACAACTATCGTGTGTATTTTCCAGACAGTAGTAAAACTGTCGTGCGACGGGATAAAAATTTCAGGAGGAGAAAGCCATGAAGTGTTCGCTTGAGAGGGAGATACACTTGCATGTAGATGGGGAGCTATTAGTTCCTAAGGATGAGCTTCAGGATGTGGATCAGCCATAGGACGAGGTTCATGGAGTGGAAGAGACCACTCATGCAGCACCAACCATCAGAGGGCGAAAGCGCTTGACAGAAGCTGAGAGACTGGCTCAAGATGCAGAGAAAGTTGTAGGACTACCTACAGCCCAATGCAAGCAGAGACAGTCACCTGATCGGTACACTGGATACATGGCTCTTATGAGCAAGTGTGTTGTGACTGAGCCATCCTCTTTCGAGGAAGCTGTGGAGGATCCTGCATGGGTAGACGCCATGGTGGAAGAGTATGATTCTATTGTTAGAAACAGTGCATGGGAGATTGTTCCTAGACCGGAAGGGAAATCAGTGGTGGGTTCGATATGGATCTACAAAGTTAAGCAGGCAGCTGACGAGAGTGTGGAGAAGTACAAGGGAAGATTTGTTGCCCGAGGCTTTTCACAGATAGAGGGGATCGATTATGAGGAGACCTTTGCACCTGTCACAAGGTATTCTTCCATACGAACGATTCTTGCTCTCTCAGTGCAGATGGGATGGCACATTCATCAGATGGATGTGAAGGCTGTGTTCCTCAATGGAGTCATTGAGGAGGAGGTGTACATTGAGCAACCCGAAGGCTTTGAGGTCTTCAGCAGCGAGTCACATTTGTGCAGGCTCAAGAGAGCGCTGTATGGGTTGAAGCAAGCACCACGTGCTTGGTACACATGGATAGACAGCTATTTCACAGGACTTGGATTCTCCAAGAGCGAGGCGGATCCTAACCTATACCAGATTGTGGTGGAGGGTAAGTTGCTTATCATTGTACTGTATGTTGATGATTTGATTCTAACGGGTGATGAGCTGTTGATACTATCATGCAAGAAGGATCTTGCTATAGAGTTTGAGATGAAGGACTTGGGCCTCCTTCACTATTTCCTAGGATTGGAAATATGGCAGCGCAGTGGTGGACTGTTTGTTTCTCAGGGCAAGTATGGTTGGGAGATACTGGAGAAGTTCAACATGCATGGCTGCAAGCCTATTGATACTCCTCTTCCTGGAGGTTGGCGGAAGGAGGATGCCACTTCGGGAGAAGAAGTGGATGCCACTGTTTATCAACAGTTGGTGGGGTCACTGATGTATTTGGTCAATACATGACCTAATATATGCTATGCAGTTAACCAGCTTTCACAAGCTATGGTTAAGCCTACCAAGCTCTTCTGGAAGGCGGGCAAGCATGTATTGCGTTATTTGAGAGGCACATCGGGATATGGTTTGAGGTACAGACAGGAGGATGAGGTGAAGCTATGTGGCTTCACAGATGCAGATTGGGTAGGGAGCCCAACGGAAAGAAAGAGCACATCAGGAGGGGTCTTCAGTATTGGATCGACAGCAATTTCTTGGTATAGCAGGAAGCAGAGATCCGTGGCACTCAGTTCAGCGGAGGCCGAGTATATGGCAACAAGTTTGGCTGCATGCGAGTCTATATGGATGAGGAAGATCCTGGTTGGTTTGTTCGGTTCTCATTTGGATCCTACTGTGATTTACTGTGATAACCAGAGTTGCATTAAACTCTCGGCTAATCCTGTATTTCATGATAGATCTAAGCATATTGACATCAGGTACCATCATATCAGAGATTGTGTGCAGCGGAGGATCATGTTGCTTTCATACATTCCAACGGAGGATCAGGATGCTGTTATTCTGACGAAGGCTCTCACCAGGAGCAAATTCGAGTACCACCGAGGTAGGATAGGGGTTGCTGATAATCCATGTCTTGTCGAGAGGGAGTGTTGAGATTGCAACAAGATGATGGAGCTTAGTGAAAAGAGTCGCCTTCACTAAGTGGGCCCGCAGGAAAATTATGGCACAAGTTCTATTTTTGAATCCCAGCAGGGATGATCACAGCAGGAGTGACCATAGCAGGGATGATCACAATAGGAGTAACCACAGCAGGAGTGATCACAGTAGGAGTGACCACAGTAGGAGTGATCAAAGTCTATTTTTAGACTGGTTGTCCAAAATAGAAAAGTCAAATGTTATTGTCTCATAATAGTATTTGGACTATAAACTTGATCTTATTCTCTTAGATCACTTCAGTTTGAGCTACAGATGTGGCCCGTGCAGCTGTCAGAAGGAAGTAGGATTTTCTTATGAGTCAGTTGAGTTGTTGCATGCATGACTTCAGTTAAAACTCAATCAGTTGTGGAGTTGATTGTGGAGTTGATGGAGTTGTGTTCAGTTTGACTTGGTTAAACTAGTTGTAGTTAGTCTAACTGCAAATAGACTAATGATGAGTTGTTAAACTAATTATTAACTCATAATACAACTATAGAATACATCAATTAACTCAGTTGCATGTCAGTGCATGTTCAGTTCAGCAGGGACAGGTGTTAGAGAATCAGATTGCTATCAGTTGTGACTATAGTTGTGCATCAGATCTTGCACAATCAAGGGATTGAGTATGCCAATGAGTTTGCTCATGTATTTGCCCAGTATTATAGCCTCTGCTCACATCTAACACAGTGTGAGTGATTCTTTGGAGGTGAAATACGAGTTTGGTAAACCATTCTCATTAATTCTTGAGCAGGTATTGAGCAGTGGAGGCAGGCAAGCAGTGGAATAGATTTGGAGATCAGATCTTAGCTGTATTGTGTGTAACAAGTGGAGTTGGTACTGGATTGATTGTGATAAGCATTGTAATTTGTAATGTTACATGGTCTCAATCATTAATATACAGATAGTTGGGGTTTTTAGCAAGATGCTTTCCCCGGGTTACATACTGTGTTAATGTGTGAATGCTCTTGATGTTTTATTTTTATTGATGTTGCTATATTGATGATCAACGTAGAGGAGCTTATGTATTGTGTATGTATTCTGTAATAGTACATGATCAGGATAATCTCTGTTGAATATGTGTTAAATTATTCAAAATTTCTACAATTTTTTCTTAAGTCAAAAGGTGCGGAGATGAAACTTTATGGTGTGAAGACTCAACTCCAAAACACTAAAAATGCACTTAAGATGATAAACAATCCTTTTTCTTCAATGAATTTCTAGCTAAAGAAAGAGTTGAGAATGCAAATACTTGAAAAAACAAATCTTTCCTTAACAAACAAATAAAAAGAAGAACTTTTTTGTCTTTTTCAATTAACTCAAAAACGAGACCACTAATTATGCTCACGAAAAAATCCTTTTTCTTTCAAACACTCAAATACTAAAAAAACAAACTTTTTCAAAAGAGATTTTTTTTAAATTTTATAAAACACTCAAAACTATTAAAAAATCTAATCTTGAGATCTATAAATTCTAAAAACTAATTGAAGTAAAAGCTTACAAGATTTCTTTTCAGGGATGTTTTACTTAGTTATGAGCAAACTAAGGACTAATTTGTCCAGAATCACAAATTAATCAAAAAACAACCAACTTTTGTTTTCCTTTTTTTTAAATGAAATCCAAAACTTTCAAAACAAGTTCTTTCGAAGCTTCGCAAAGAGAAAAACGAGATGTATTCCTCAACAAAGGCATATTTTACAAATCGGTCAGAATCATAAGAAGACCAGCAAAAACCAGGGTGATCTGAGGTTTCTAAGGCTTCTAAGCTCTGAGTTACTACAAAGACCAAACAAAAATCAAGCCAGGCACACAAATCTTCTAGAAATTCACCTAAAACCTAAATGCCAATGGAATTAACCTACGAAAAGTTTTCGACAAGACACGTGCAAATCTGGGCAGAGGCTAAAACATATAAACAAATTCTTAGTTGACTGAATGAGAAAATTTTGAGTTTTTCAAAATTTTGACAGGGTCCGCAGGCCCCCAGTATACCCAGATGCGGTACTGCTCTGTGTGTAAAGCAAAAGTGCGGGGATGTCCACACTGTATTACAAACAGAGGGTGTAGTCCTCTTCCAAAAGCGTGAAAAACAAAAAATAAGTCAAGATCTACAGAACCTACCCAATCCCACACAGCAAGCAAAAACCAGAAATAGAGAAACAGTTTCTCAAGTCAAAGTAAAAACAAAGGCAAAAACCAAAAATTCAAGTCCCCAGTGGAGTCGCCATTTTGTCGGGCAGATGAATCGTTCTTGCGGACAAGACCGATCTCCCTAGTATCTAATGATATCTAGCAACAAGCAAACCAAACAAATTCTATCTTTCTCTAAATATGCAATTTATAAATAAAGGTTACTAGGTGTTTTAGGCCTACCTCGGGTCCAGTGCTAGTTTGTGGAAGCCACGCTCCGTTGATCCAAATGAGCTCCTTTGTAAAGAATCTGCAAACACAAACAGGAACACATATCAAATAACACCTGAAAAGCCAATATAATAAACCATATTTATCATGATGATCAAGGAATTCATGAAATAAACCATAGAAGACAATTTATTGAGAAAAATGAATCTAATTGTATTAACTTTAATCAAAGAAGAACTTTACAACCTTGGTGCCTTGATGTTGTACAAGCTCCTCCCAGGGTCCAGCAAGAATCTCCTCTACTTTGACAAGTTTCACTCTCTTCCCAAAGAAGCCAAAAGGTATGTAATCTCTCCTCTCAAGCTTAACTAGGAAGTCTCAATTCCAACAGCATTACCCTCAAAAATGTTCAGCTTTCAACCTCCCCCAGCAACCAGCCCAATGCCTTAATTTATAGTGCAGAGGAGGGAAGTTACCAGGTCCACCTTCAAAGGGATAGAGCCCTCCTTCAAAGGGATAAGCTCCTCTCATCAAGGGGTTAGCTCCTTTAGTTATGGGATGCATGAACCACCTAGGAGCGAACCATCCACATCAAGATTCCTTCTAGAAGCGTCCAGAATTAACCCAAAGTGAGTTTTTAATAATAAACTTGCGCTTTTTTTACTTTCATAGGGGCCTACACCCACTCCTTTAGAGACAGAGCGGCAGGTCCACAGGTAACATGACCAAGGGGTGCGGGACCGCAGATAATGGTAAGAGAAAGTGCGGAACCAGAGTTGTATAGATTTTCAAATACTTTCTCTCATTTTTAAAGCTTGATATGAAGAGCTGAGGTTTGAGACTTGCAAAGGAGGACAGTATGAGTGATGATAGACTCACACTGACTGCAAAAAGTCATGGTGACAATATTTTGTGTAACAATATCTTTCCCACAGTATTATGTTTCCTCCAATAATACAGTCCCAGGATGGAAGATTTAAAATATTGGTTAAACATTGATTGAGGTCGGTATTGACCTATATGCATTGGGTCTCTCAAAAAAATGATCCATTCAATTGTCCTGTGGGTCTGACAGCCCAATGAGGCCCACATGGCTTGGGTCATGTGGACTAGGGTTCTGCCATCAGCCTCTTAGTGTCAAAATCTGCCTAAAATCACATGTATATTGCATCTAACTGCTTCATCGGTCTAGTGACCAATAGAAGAATCGAAACTTGAGGTTTTAGAAAATAAAGGGAGAGTGATCCAATCCCAAAAATATTTGTTTATTATGGCACAAGAGCTCCAGGTCCAGAAACCTCAAATTTATAGTGAATTTATATTACAAATGGGGCAACCCAAAAACTTAAATATCCTAGGCATTAACCAACAACAAGGATAGGGACCCCTAACCAAAATGCACTATTTTAACAGATAAAGAGGGGAAATTCCCCAAACACCAAATTCATACATTTTAAACAACCACACCAAGAGAATTGATACCATTAAATTAAACCTTAGTAACCTCCTGCAAAATGGTTAGACTTGCTTAAAGGACTATGATTTATCAATTAATTGAACATAAACATACAAGTTCATATTTCAATCATAAATATAACATTGAATAGCATAGTCTAGACACTCAAGAGAAAATAATAGGCATACATGATCTCATAGTAGTCACAAGCATAACATTGTACACAAGTAATACAATATACTTATATGTATGTCTCAAACTACTTGGCAACTGAAGGAGAAACTTCCACTCTCCACCCAACCATCGGCAAGCTACATTGTATCTTTCTTGTAATTAACCATCCTCGAGTTGTATCCAATGTGTGAGGAAGGCTAGGTTAGGGAATTAACACCAAAGTCTAGGTTAAACATTTGGAAGATGGATCCCATGGTCCAGATGGTTTATCAACTACTCTCTAACAATAAGCACCAAGATGGTTTATTAGTTGTACCTATAGCAAGCACCAAGGTGGTTTATCATTTGTTCCTAGAAGTAAGGACCACATTGACTCACTCTTTCCTCTAAGATTATTCAAAGGGTTCGCCCAATATTCAGATTGGGTATTTAATCTTATTCTTAGGAGTTTGAATCCATTTTCCAGGAGGTTTATCAGTTTTTTTCATAGCAAGCACCACATGGGTTTGATTTCGATTTTCTAGGTGATTTATCAGCTACTCAAAAATCACCACAATGGCCCAAAATTCCCTATCAATGTGGTTTATTAGTTGTATAGTAAGAACCATATTGATTCAATCATCCACTAAGCCTACCAATGACCACACAAGCTTAGAGAACACAGCCCAGTGGCCTCACATAGTTCACGGGAAATTCACCAAAGTTCACAAAGGTTTATCTCTTGCATAGGTCTCTGCATAACAACGCAGGCATCACTCTATCTTATACTTCCAAATCCAAACTACTTTCACAATCCAATGATCTTTAATGAGAGATAGAAACCATTACACTCTAGAGAGCCAACACTAAAATCAACCCATGCCACAGAGAGAGCCAACCAACCAACCAAGGATCCCCCTTCTCTTTAGTTGTTTCTTCCTATCTTATTCCCAGCATCTTTCCATGTGTTTTAGAAGCTGCAAGCATGTCTCCTCGATGCGTGAGGGGGATGGGAACCATCCTCTACCCAATTGACTTCATCACTTCCCAAAACTCGACTATTATCCCATAGCTCTCCCCTGGTCATATCTCACAATGTGCCTATCAACAAGTAGCTCGCTCAAGTCTACTAGCATATGGTTCATTAACTTTAGTATTAGCATGTAAGGTTTGTTTCATGGCCTTTCAAGTAAGCAAGCAAGATCCCTTAGACATTGGATCCATAAGGTTTTCCCCTCCTTCATTTGGCCATCACAAAAATTAAATTAGTATTTACAACATATTGTATCAGCCAATTGTGGCTCCTATGCCCACACTCACATTTCAATCACATTAAAAAAATGGGGGTAAATGTGAGGGATGGTACATGTAGCTAATATTCATGATTCATGCACTAAATATTTTGAAACACCACTTAATCAGTCGAAGGTTTGTGTTTATTATAGATCATATTTAGTTGAAGTACCTCTCCAGCTTTCCTCCTTTGAATGCTAGGAAAGCCAAATGGTTAGGAGTGATTGGTGAATATAATATTGAAATAAGAGATATAAATGGTACAAAAAATAAAGTAGTGGATGTGCTTAGTAGGAGGATGCAAGTGATTTACTTAATATCAACGAGCACATGTGAATATAATTTGAAATATAGTTTAAAGGAAGCATTTCATATCAATGAGCACTTCATGCATGTTAAATAATGTATACAACAGGACCATTGAGATAGGGCTACCATGGTTCCTAAATGGGTAGAAATGAGATATTGACCTTTAAGGATAGATTGAACAAATGAAACTCAATAGAGTTGAAAATACTCATCATGCATGAACTTCATAAGAGGCCTTATTTAAGACATCAAAGTTACCAAAATATAATCACAACAACAAGCAATGGGAGTGACTTGCGATGAAAAAGGAAACTACATAATATATCACCAGATGTACTAAGTGTTAGCATATCAAGGCTAAACATAGGAACCCAACAAGTTTATTGCAATCTCTGTCAATTCCAGAGTGGAAATGAGAAATCCTATCAATGGATTTTATCACGAGAATGTAAGAACAACAAAGCAACAATATGCAATAATGGTTGTGGTTGAAAAGTTGAGAAAAGATGCTCTCTTTATCCCTAAAATCAATCCACAAGGCAATTAATATTGTCAAAAAAATTCTAAAGGAAATTTTAGATTTCGTGGTATGTGAAAGCAATCATATTTGACAAAGATGCAAAGTTCACATCAAAATTTTGAAAAGCATTGTTTAAAGGATTCAGTGTTGGGCATATGTCATAATATTTGCATGATTGGCCCCATGTATGGCCCATGTATTGTGCATTGATATAGGAGCAAGAGGGATTTGGGAGGGGGGCATGTTAGCCCACCCCACCTCCCCCCCGACCGCCCTATTGGGGGTGCAAGGATGGATCCCCCAAGGGAAATAAATTGGGTTGTTTTGGGTCGATTTGACTTATTTTTAGTGTTTTTGGCTAATGGTTTTTCATCCCATTGTAATCTAATTCTGGTAAATGAACCATGGTTGTAAACTAATATGGGTTAATGGATTGAGGTTTTGGATGTTGTGGATTCATATATTGTATTGTAAAAATGGTAAAGTTAATATAATGAGAAGTTAAAGGTGCAAGTCTAAGGATTGTTGGCTTTTTTTGGTAAGGGTTTCCAGTGTAAATCTTTTTTTTTCTATATGTGTGTTTGCAATTGTATTCTTCTATTTCATGTAAGAATGTGTGTGTGTGTGTGTACATTAATTCATTATAAAGGTTTAAAACCTACATTTGTAGCATGGTTACATTAAAACACCACGTATTATCCCAAATGAATGGTAAGATATAAAGGACAAACTAGATGCAATAAGATATGCTTTGGGTGTATGTTATCAATAAACCGACAAGCTTGGAGGACTACCTATCCTTGATGGGATTTTATTACAAAAATGACTATCAAGAATTAGTAAAGACAAGTCCTTTTGAGTTATTATATTGCAAGAAGTAAAATACCTTGGTCAGTTGGGATAATCTGGTGGATAAAATTATGCTTGGGCCCAAGACGTTGAGAGAAAGGAAACATGAGGTTAGTAAAATCAAGCAGAGGTTTAAGATAGCCCAAGATAGATAGAGAAACTATGCAGATAAAAATAGAACACATAAAGAATTCCAATTCAAATATTTCAAAGTTAGAAACTAAATAAGTTCTCTAAGAATATAAGTTTGTGCTAAATTAACACCTCAATTTTGTGAACTTTTTCAAATTTTTGAAAGAGTGGGACTAGTAGCATATAGGCTTGCATTACCTCCTAATGTTAAAGCACATAAGGTTATCTCCTTTCTTAAAAATTATGTACATGATTCTAATCATATCATTATTTGGACTATGATCCATTTGGAACCAAAAAGAGAGTCGTATCCAAAACCATTGAATATATTAGATAAGAAGGAAATGTTGCTCCATTTTTGTGCCATAATCCAATAAAAGGTGCAATGGAAAAACTTGGGGGAAAGTGAATCTACATGGGAGTTGGAGGATGCCATAAGAGAGACATTCCCATTTTTGTTTTCAAATTAAAAATAATGCTACAAGTAGAAAGGCATCGAAGACAATGTTATTCAAGGGAAAGGAAATTGTCACATCCCCATTTTGACCCCTTGTTTAAATTATAATTAATTATGTTTAGCATCAATTCATTTGAACATGAATATTTTGTTAGCATGCCAAGTTGAACTAGATAAATCAAAAGTATTGTATATGTACATTATTTTAATTAATGAAGATGCCAAATAGTTAACTGAGGCAACAGAACCTACATGGACCACGATACCATGGGCAAGGAATAGCTAAGGGAATTTTTGGGTTCACCTTGTAAACAATTCCAAGTCACCTTATCAAGATATTTGATTTGAAAATGCTCCACCCCTTTTTCCCTCTTTCCCTCATCATTAAATTTTGAAATTTGGTTGGTTGAAGTGTCACCTATTGATAGTTAATAAGAATAAGTGGTATTTGAGTGAATCCTTTCAATATCAAAAGGGCGGAATGGGGCAAGTACATCCATGGAAATCATGGATTACCCTGTGCCTACATGCGGAGAGGATAAAATTCCTATATTGGGCAAGTAGGGGCACTCAAATGGTTAACAAGTAAAGTTTTTAAATAGAGAAGGGTGAACTAAGAACTAGGTCATGGTTGAGTTTATCATTGAGTTTAACTAGTAAAAAATTCATTGATTCAAACCCTACAGTTCACATGGGAAGTTCTCTATTTGCTATAATGCAAGGGAACAAAATTGAGGCCTCACTAGACCCACGAGAGACACAGTAATGAGGATTTCTATAAGAGGTTGTGCAACAAAAAAGGAAAGATTATTCTTGTTCTGTGTTGAACTACTAGTAGAGATTCATATTGTGTCTTGTTGAACTACTAGGAGAGATGCCTATATTTGTGGGGTCCTGAGGACCAATCAGAAACTTCCCTGTGAATTTTCCTTTAAATAAATTTATCAATTGCCCATAATTACTAAGATTTTTCCCAAATTCACCTTTGTAGTGTAATGGTTTGGCTATGGGGCTGCCAATTATAGAAGGTCAAGGTGGAATTGAGCCTACGTTTGGGTGGAAAATCACTCACCTTCAGTTGGTTGGATTAGCATTAATTTCATATAAGTGTTAATTATTACCTTTTGTTGTATATGCTTTTATGCCAAGTAATTCATGAAGGCAAGAATGCATTGAATGAGATGTGACATTGATTTCGATATTTAATGAAAAATTAATACTATATGTGGAATTGTTAGTTGAATTGAAATGAATATCTTAAATAACAAAAAATATCCCTTAAAAACATGTATAGCACTTAGATATTGTAATATGAGAATGGATAATACCTAAGAGTTGTGTTGGTTAAGATATGAAGTGTAAATACTAAAGTTGGGATGACAATAATTACACTAATAGTAGTGATTCTATGTAGTAACATAAATCTACTTGTTATGTTTTGTTATGTTTGACTAGGGAATGTTAATTATTAAGCTACAACTAACATTGTATTGTGGGTTCCCAAGTGTCAAGAAGATTATTTTTAGTGAAATTGTTGTGAGAATGACTCCCTATAAATTATATAAATATCAATGTGTGGTATACTAACGTCTGATCTTACGTGGGGATTCATGGGCTAAAAATCATGGTATTCTTTATTTTTATTTTTCATGATAAACTTCTTGTACACTATTAAGTAATTAATGATTTGTCAATATTTTTGATATTTAATGGTTATGGAATAGGAAGGGTAGGATTTTATTTTTGTATACCCAATAACCCTTGGGGTGGAGGAACTCTCCCCCTATCACCTCAATTCCTACCTTTTTAGCTATGTACACCAATTAACATGAAGATATTGGGTGCCAGCCTCACCCAATTGGATATATTTTATATGTACATCTTCCAAGTGAAAGTATTATTGTATTTTATGTTAGAAAGGGGCTTCAACTCCTATAAAAGCCTTGGAGAGATTTAGGTGGAATGCATTTTAGAAGACTAATTTAAGGTTGAGTTCTAAGTGGACATTTCTAGGTTTTGGAGACTCATAACCCCTAAGGTTGAAGGACAATGTGAATATCTCAAATTAATGGAAATTTTATAAATAAATGATAAGGTTCTAGAAAATGTTTTTGGATTCGTGGACCCTTGGATTCTAGGCTCACCTTAGCAATATAGCCTCAATTTTATCTTAGTATATTACTCTTGAGGTTGGTCAAGTATGAAGTTAAAGGCTTGGTCCTCTACCCTACCTTGAATAAGTGATAGGAGGGCATCAAGAAAGTGTTTGGTCCTTGGGAAAGCACTTAGAAAAGTTTAGAAAATTTCGAAGGAAAAAATTTCAAGTTTTAGCATATCACATGAAGTTTATTTTCATGTGATATAGGTTGTATTGCATGAAAATAATCTTCATTCCATATGAAGAAGGCCATAAGGTATTGGAGGACACATTGCCCAAATTTGAATATCACATAAGAAAAAATTTATCAGGTGTTACACGCCATTTTGTCACATTAGGAAAATGACCATCGGTTTGGATCTTTCGCTATCCATAAATGTGTTCTAAAGCATCCCGTTGCAAAGCTAAAATCCAAACTATCCCAAAGAGAATGAAATTCCTAGATCTCATGGCTAAAAATCCTATTTTTGGCTTCCTCTGTAGTTCCCTAGTCAATTTCTGCGCAGTCCATTAGAAACTACGCATAAGTGCACTCTATCTTACACTTTTGCGTACGCACATGACTTAACGCATGCAAAAATAAAAAATAAAAATAAATTCTAGAAGAATTGTTAGTCAAATATTTCGCAACTAACAAGCTTTTAATGGATGCATATTCATCCTTAATCCCTCCCATCATGGAGCTAGCTCCCTCTCTTTTTGGAACCCCTATCGCACCATTTGTGGACCTCATCCCTTGGGAAATGGATCCCAAAATTCCCCCTCTTGGCCTATAAATCTAACATAGACCTGAGGATTGGGGAGGACTGTTGGAAGAAGGATTATGCTGCAGCAATAAGCCTAGGAGGTTATTCATCCAAGGAGAGGGTTGGAGATTGTGAAAAGAGACTTGTAACATCAAGGCTTTGAGGTTGTAAATTTGTTCTCCATTTTATTAATGTTAAAGCAATTGTTCTTTCCCAATTATGTTTTATTTGATATCATTTGTGGTATTCCTTGATCACCCACATAGGTTATGATTGCATATTGATCGATTTATGATATATGTTTCAGTTAATTAGTTCATTTATCTTTTATGTTATATACTAGATGCTTTGATCTTGTGTATATTTTTGTCTATGCATGTCTCCTTCAGGACATCATGGAGAAGTTGTGGGAAGCATTAGAACAATCTCTAAAGCATCGAGGAGAAGCGAATGGTCGAACGCACTGAAAGGGACTTCATCAGGCATTTTGATTAAATGGTAAGTGGCCTCTCTCATATTGTTTGTTTCAGTTAATCGTAAGCTAGTGAAAGGTAGGAGTTTCTTGTTGTTTGTTAATAGATTTCTCAATGGTCTAGGGAGATCCGTCTTGTCGCCACATGGATTAGTTCACCTAAAAAATTTGTGAATCCACTGGGGATCCTTTCACTCTCCATTATTATCTTTGTTCGACCTTTTGATCCTTTTACCATATCCCTCTCTGAGTGTTTGGAAATATTGAAAATATGGATTTGGTGATTTATTTGACTTCTTTTTATTTTTTTTATAAATACTTCCCGCTATGTGCACTTTAGCTTTAGGAAAAGAGTGCACTTCTGTGCACTTTTTTCTTTGCAACAATCGGTATGTGCACTGGTTTGTTCTATGACCTACGCACATACCTAATTTTTTTTTTTAAATTTCAGGTTTCTCCTCATCAAATCCAAAAAAATTCATTTATCCTATTTAATTACACTTGTTTTCCTTTTGGAAATATCCTCCTTATTTTGATTTGATCGTATGGGTTTTTTTTAATAATTCTTTTATTTTGCATCTTAGGGTCTGAATTTTGATCTGTTGAATTGCTAATTAATCAATGGAATGACTAGTCATTGCTAGATAGTTTTAATATGTCCTTTTTTATGTTAAAGCGTCATATTAAGTACTTTGTCTTCTAAATGCAACAAGGTGTCATTAGTTTTAGGAAAATTTAGAGTTTCTCAAAAAACCACTTGTGGTTGGAAGTTTTTGTTTTGCCAAAGAAATTACTTATTATTTCTTTCTATAAGACAACATAATCATCTGATTTACATTGATTTGAAACTCATTACGTCAAATTGAAATTACAGCTTGTGTATGTTGAAGGAACAATTTATTGATTGTTTGTTTGAGTATGCTAGAAGTTGATAAGTTCAAAAAATTTCCTCTTGTAACTTGGATTTTGAAAAGTTTAGGTGCATTTTTCGAAGAAGATTCCAAGGATCGTGTGTTTTGCATTCTCTCTTATGTGGATTTTGAAATGATTCATTGATTCTTGAAGTTTTTGAAAAGTTAATGAAACCTTTTCCCTTATTTTAGCTACAAACTAAAAGAAAATATTACAATTTCATTTTCATTTGCATTAGTTTTTGAGTCAAGTCATAACACCATCAGTTTCACATCTATTTACCCTGTGAGTAAATAACAACTCTTGAAATCAGTGCTAATAAAATAAATCTAGAAATTTTTATTATTTTAGGGCTCTTTTCCACCTACAATAGATCGGGTTGTAGGGCTTTGGAATAGGGAATTGAGTTAACTTTCCAAAGCTGTAAACAAACATTAGCATCTTGCGATAGGGAGAAAAATCCATTTACTACAATTTTTCTCTGGAAATCTCCCCTTACAAAGGAGTCAAGCACGAGATCATGTCGGACCTGGTGGAGTGATCGACCCCACTTCATTGGTTATGGTAGAGTGATTTACACGTATTAAAAATGGTGTTGAAAGGTACTTGGGATTCACTTGGAAGTAAGCCTCATATTAACCATGTTGAGGAACTTTCAAGTGGATTGAGCTTTGTTACGCTACCCTTGCATGTACGTCCAATCTACGACTGTCCCCCCAGGCTAAATTGTTTTAGGTGGTAACCTTAGAGACCATAATCTTAGGCTAATACCTGAGGTGACAATGGAGGGGAAGTCTTTATTGTACCTAGAACAAATGTTGGCTAGACTCACTTGACCCTTTTTGGAGGGTATTCTTCATTCGAGATGGAATAAATGAAGTTTACTTGCACCAGATCATGTACATTAAGCAGGTTGTCAGCGTAAATGGTTCCACCCGCTCTTTCTATAGCCACTTTTCACTTTTATCTCTATGGCGTTAGGTTTCATCACCAACTACTAATTTCGCTAAAAATATTGTTTGCATGGTTTGAATCCTTGTGTTTTTTAGTGCATGTTAATTTTTTTTTTACTTTTTTTACAGACCTTAGGCGTGGATTGTGATTTTCAATTGTTGTAATTGATAGTAAATGTATCTAAGTTGAATATAATGGCATCAAAGCCAAAATTTAATGATAAATACCTCCCTTTTAATTGGAACCCTAATCCTCTCCTTAATTTTTCAAATGTTGGTCCTCCTTATATGGATACATTGTCACTTCCTAGATTCATGGTAGGTTTACCGGTGTGGTTGCTTTTTCAACTTATTTGACCATCTCAACTGATTTCATCATCTCAACATCACCAACCTCATGTTGACCCTATACCTTCTTCCCCCAACATGTCCTCTTCTCCTTCTTCTTCTTCACTTGGTAAAAGCCTTGATGCTAGTAACCAAGTGACTAAGAAGAAGAAGAAGAAGAAAGATAAGAAAGATGGCAACCAACCAATCATGGTTATAGGTAATGTTAATATTGAAGAAACTTCCAGTATTCATCGCAAGTCTAGATACCCTTGCAATCTTTGTAAGGGTGACCACTTCCTTATTGATTTTCCTAGTATTCCTAAGGTCTTGGAAGTATGGTCAAAAAATTCTTATCAACCTACTATTGATCCATCAACCAGTGATTGTGAGGTTCTTGGGAAAAAGGGTAAAGTTAGGTTTCCTTGTAGGTTATGCAAAGGGATTCATCATAGTCACCTTTTCCCTCATATGGACGAAGCCTCAAAATTGTTGGAAAAACTTATTGTTTCACAGCAACAACTTCCAATTGGTTACCGTAAACTTTCTCTCAACCTACCATCAATTGACGAAGTGATTGATCTAATTCCAAGTACAGTCAATCCCACTCTTCCATTGGAGAGTGAAACACATATCACTCAGGTTGATGAGCCATTGGTTGATCAAGTGGTCAACTCAATACCATCCTCAATTGATCTCGCTCTCCCTTTAGAGAGTGAAATTACTACTGCTCGGGTTCTTCTTGTTACTTCTACACATGGGGGCATTTCACCTGTTTCCATTTATGTCCCTCCAAGTAATGACATTATTTCCTTTGATTGGAGTAGACTGACAGAGCCTCATCTTCCTTCTTCCACCCCTTTCAAAATCATTGTGAAAGCGTATGGTAAGAATGTGCATCACACAAATGTAGATGAAGGTGATTATGTCAGTATTTTATCCTCATCTGCTTGGAAATATTTGGGTTCCCCTCAGCTTGTGCCTATTACACAAAATCTTTTGCCTTTTAACAGAACCATTAGCGAGCCTTTAGGGATCCTTCCTAAGTTACCTATTACTCTAAAAGGTAAAACTATCTGTATTGATCTTATGGTAGTCCAAGGTCCCTTATATTTTAATTTTCTCCTTGGTTGAGACTATGTCTATGTCATGAATGTTGTCGTATCAACACTCTTTCGTGTGATATCTTTTCCTCAGAATGGATACATTGTGACTATTTACTAGCTTTCATTTGTAGATCTTAATTCGACAACCAATAATTTGGCATCCCTGAATGTTCCTTATCTATTAGTGGTATCCACCCCACCATGGGTCAATTATGTGGCAACCACTCCCATGTCTCCAATTACCAATGCAAGCGAGCCCCTCGGTGTTTGCTCAACTTCCTATGCCTTAGATCTAGTAATTGACATAGGGAACCTTATGGGGGAATTTGAAATGGATTTTCTTATCCCTTTTGGTTCTCTTCACATGTATTCCTTCCGTAGAGATATTCTTCCTTTTGATGAAGATCTCTTGGAAGCCATGATCAGGGAAAAACCATTGGCATGTGTTTCTTCCAAATGGAAGCCATGAACCAATTGACTACGAGGATGGTTCTTCTACTGTGTCAACCTGGTTAAAAAATGAAATAGGTTGTTACAACCATAGTTATTTTTTTTTCAAGCTCGCATAAACATGAAACAATCCATGAGGATGGTTCTTTATTATGTCAACCTCATTAAAAAATAAAAATAAAAATACTTATGAGCAGAGTTTATTTTCTATTGTCAAGCTCCTTAAAAAATGAAACAAATTTCCATGAGGACGGTTATTTTACTACATCAACATCATAAAAAAATGAAACAAGGTTTTGTGAGCATAGTTATTTTCCTTTGTCAAGCTCATTGAAAATGAAACAAATCTGTCCTAATTAATTCGAGTCTTTCACCTGATCTTGTAAATGAACCTTCATTTCATCCACCTATTAGTAACCAGTAGTCTACTCAGGTGAATGAAATGAATATTGGGGGGCATGTGCCTATGTCATTATGATAGGGGCATGAAAACTACTTTCAAGCACAGTCTCCTCTCTGTTTCAAGCTTGTGTAAAAATGACACCACTCTTAAAGATAGTTTTCTCAGTTTCAAGCTTGTATAAAAATGAAAACTATTTTAGATTCCATTTTGCTTATTATTTTCAAGACTCGTTAAACTCGTGAAAATCTCGAGCGTCTTTTTCTGTGTTTTCATGCTCGTAAAACATACATGAAAATGTCGAGTTATTTACATATTTTCCTGCTCGTTAATTAAATTGAAAGTTGGTGATACAAGTAAACTTTTATCACTTTTTCGGACTTTAAAACTTACGAAAAAGTGAAAAACTGGAGTTCTCTTTAAGCCCTTTTTAGACTCCCTAAAACATGAAAATATCATTGGGAACTTGACTATTCAAACTCGTAAAAGTAAATGAACATGTGTCTATTCAGTATAAGATTATCCCTTTTCTGAACTAAGCCAGTATATTTATGAAAAAGGTATACGTTGACTAATAATGGTCAAGAGAGTTCTCTCCTGCATTATTTTATCCTTTTCCGAGCTTGAGAGACTAAATTCAAGAAAAAGGACACTATGGAGTTTACTTATGTTTTTCTCCTGACTCCCTAAAAATGAAAAAACATCAAGCTTTACTTTCTCTGAGCTCATTAAAAGTTATGTTGAAAGAACTGAACGAGTTGCCTTTTCGTGTATTTTCAAAATCTTTTAACATGAAAACAACATCGATTTACCCTGTCACTGGACTCATAAAACTTAAATAGTGCAGGACTCGTTAAGCATGACGAGACTGAACCACTCCTTCCTAGGGTTCATTAAAAATATGTCGAAGGACTCATCCAAAGGATGAGCTTAAAGGACAAGCATATGTTATCCTCCTCAAACTTGTAAAAAATAAATAGGGACTTTCCAGTAATGGTGGGGGGAAAGTGGGAAAGAACCTCTATTTTGTATTATAAAAGGAACTATGTCACTCTTGAACATGACACTCCATCACTTTTGTCTCCAAGTTGGGAAATCCATTTGCCTCTCATTTGACCATACCTCATTAAAAGTCTTTATTTGGTTTGGGTATTATTTTTTGAGTCAAAAGTTGTTAAGTCAGAATGTCATGTCGTTGATATGTTCAAGATAATTCCAACCTCAGTCAAATTATTTTCCATTCATAGCATTCAGTCGCGTCAACCATCCCTGATTTATTCCTGGATTAGTCCAAACTATTTTTCTTCAAAACTTGACATGAGTTTCGTGTGGTAGGCCCTCCTGCGATGGGCTGCTTCCTATTGACTTCAGCTCAATATCTAGGAAGTTGATCTAGAAACCTACAGAACCTTGGAGCCTGCATGCCTTAATGGAAGGTTTCTTTCCTTCAAAGACAAGTTCTCATCATTGACCTTCGATCGAATGATTCTACGAGTGTTCGACATCAACATATATATTCACACTTCGTAGATTGTACTGGAAATACCTTGAGAGCCATTGTCATTATTGGTGGTTTCTCTTGCACCTACTAACGGTTATATCATTGACTGGTAACCAAGTGTTTTCTACCATGTTCGACTATGAGACATTCATTCACATGGCTAGTTTCATACTATGGATCAAGAGATGGAGATCAAGGACATGTATCTAGTTTCATCCATCCACGCTGCATGGAGTTATTAAATATTCATGAGTGTAAACATAGATCCATTTATGGATGCACCCATTCTCTGTCGTCTATTGACATGGATATTCAAATGAATTTCTGTACTAGTTCTTTGAATCATTTATGCTCTAAGTATGGGAATGAATACCTCAGCGATAATTATATATTTCATTGTAACATTTGATTGATTGTTTCAGGTCTCTGACTGTAGTATCTAACCCAAACCTTGGCATGATAAAGCGCTTCAGTCATCAAACATCTCTTCTAACTTTTCACTTTAGGGGGAAATCTATTACATGTCATTTTGTCACATTAGGCAAATGACCATCGGTTTGGATATTTCGTTATCCATAAATGTGTTTCAAAACATCCCCTTGCAAGTCTAGAATCCAAACTATCCCAAAGAGAATGAAATTCCTAGATTCCATGGCTAAAAATCCTATTTTTAGCTTCCTCCACATTTCCCTAGTCAATTTCTACGCATATGTAGAAGAGTCCATTAGAAACTACACATAAGTGTGCTCTATCTTACACTTTGGCCTACGCACATGACTTAACGCATGTAAAAATAAAAATAAATTCTAGAAGAATTGTTAGTCAAATATTTCGCAACTAACATGCTTTTAATGGATGCATATTCATCCCTAATCCCTCCCATCATGGAGCTACCTCCCTCTCTTTTTGGAACCCCTATCCCAACATTTGTGGACCTCATCCCTTGGGAAATGGATCCCAAACTTCCCCCTCTTGGCCTATAAAGCTAACACAAGCCTAAGGATTGGGGAGGATTGTTGGAAGTAGGGTTATGCTGTAGAAAAAAAGGCTAGGAGTATATTCATCTAAGGAGAGGGTTGGAGATTGTGAGAAGAGACTTGTAACATCAAGGCTTTGAGGTTGTAAGTTTGTTCTCCATTTTATTAATATTAAAGTAATTGTCCTTTCCCAACTATGTCTTCTTTGATATCATTTGTGGGATTCCTTTATCACCCACATAGGTTATGATTTCATATTTATCGATTTATGATATATGTTTGAGTAAATTAGTTCATTTATAGTTTATGCTATATAATGGATGCTTTGATCTTTTGTATGTTTCTGTCTATGAATATATCCTTCAAGACATCATGGATAAGTTGTGGGAATCACTGGAATGATATCTAAAGCATCGAGGAGAAGCGAATGGTTGAAATCACGGAAAGGGACTTCATCAAGCATTTTGACTAAACAGTAAGTGGCCTCTCTCATATTGTTTGTTTCAGTTAATTGTAAGCTAGGGAAAGGTAGCAGTTCTTTATTCTTTGTTACTAGATTTCTTTGAGGTCTAGGGAGATCCACCTTGTCTGCAAGATGCATTGTATGAAGCCACAAAATTTTTTGGTGTGATACACAACACCCTCAAACTTTTTCAAGCATGCAATATACTATGTGGAAATGACATATTACAAACTTGAAATATTTCCAACACATAAAATGAGGAATTGAGGTGATGGGTTAATGTTGTGCAAAGGAGAGTTTTTGAGGGTGCAAAGTATCACACCACAAATTTTTTGGGTGTAATACGTCACAAACCCAAACATTATCAACTTTGTGACAAAGGTAAGGCTGACATGGAAGTATTCATCATAGTGAACCAAAATTTCCTAGATGTGAAAATAAATATTTTATGGGAAAGATAAGAATATTTTCAAGGTTGCAATAAACAAAGGTAGAGAGGAAGGGAGGAAGGAGAAACAAGAGAAATAAATAAAATATGAGAGGAAGGAAAAAGAAGAGAAGGAGAAAGAAAGAAAGATAGGGGAAGAAAGGAAAGTTAAGATGAGTTTCATATAGAAATAAGGTTTCATGTGATGCAATGTATTGCATGAAGAAAATATTTATGAAATACATCACAAGGTAATAATGTTTTGGATGATGTGATAAAGAAGTTTATGGAGGAATAATATGGTGAAAGGAATAATATTTTCAATGATGTGTTAAGCCAATGAGAGATAGATTTCCTTAGTAGGTGTGAGACACAAGGGTTATATATATATGACACAACATCATTTGGCACGTGTGGTTCGATGTGCAAATGATGGCATGGTAGGGGAGTGAAATCTCTTGGATAACTTAAAGGGTCATAACTTTGTGTCAGAATATTATAATTGAGCATGAGTATAGCCATTGAAAATTTCTTAATGTGCATAATGCCTCTTTGAGCTCATAAGTGACCTTAGATTAGTGTTTAAGAGGAAAAATTCAAATGCCCCACCTCCTTAATGTTACCTAGGGTATTATTTTTGTTACAATAGCTCTAATTCTTATTAATAGGTCCAACAAACTTAGGATAAGTCCAATATGGAAGAATACTTAAGGAAACAAGAATGAAACTAGTCAAGTGTTAGTGATTTGAGTGGAAATTGGTGACTATCCACCTATTCCATTGAATAAGCATGATTAATATTTAATTTTTACTAGATTTCACAACTATGAGATTATCTGCCTAATGTTTAACCCCTGTAAGATGATTTTAGTGGAAATTGGTGACTATCCACCTTTTCCATCCAATCAATAGGGTTAATCTTGGATTTTTTTTCCACTCATGGGTTACAAGCCCATGGTTTGTCAATTCACCATGCTAGTTCCCCCCACAAGATTCACACATGGAATTTAACATGGTATTTACCCATGGTATCCACCAATTATATTTAATAATAAAACAAATAATTGAAACATCACTCCTAAGTGAAAAGGCACTCGTAAATAATATAATACATCCCTTCACTTTTGTAAAATCCATGAAATTTAGCACATTGTTGTCTTTTGACATTTTTACCATTTTATAAAAAGAGTTAAGCTTTTTTCATATTATTATTTCCTCTATTTTATTTTATATGGATTTGTGATGTATTTTATTATCTATATTTCATATCATTCCTCAGATAGCCAAGCTCAATGGTATCAAAGTAATCTACTCCTTGTCATTTTCCAGCGCATGTCCCTAATGAGGTCAAGGTGTAGAGAGTAAAATCTCAAGCTATTTTCACTTGAGGAAAACCACTCTTTCCAACCCAAGTAACCTCCCATGGGGGAATAAAATAGGAGTGACAAACAAGGAGATCATATCAAGTTGTTGCTCGAGGAAGCACTCATGCGAGAGAGTAATGAGATGATGTACAATTGCATACAAATCCTTCAAATATTGTTGACAATGACCAAGGAATGTTCAAAAAGAATCAATTTCAAAGGTGAAACAATCTTCAAAGTGCAAGTTAACTTTAATATCCCCTTATTTGAAGGATATATATATGTATATTCCTAAATAAATGGTTGAACATGCTCAAGGTTTATTATTCTATGCAACAACAAAAATGATAGTGAAAAGATCATTTTTGCACTCCTTAAAACCCTTCCCAATGTCAAAGCTTGGTAGGAAGGTTACCTACATTGATACGCAGTGAATGAATCTATGTCATTTAAGAAAGAACCCTCTTGGACATAATTTTTGGATTCCCTCAAGGAGGAATTATACCATGTGGTGTACTAAAATGACCAATACATAAGATGTAGCATTATGCTCTAAGAGAGAGACCAAACAATGCTAGACTACACTAATATTTTCCATACCTTGTGCTCAAAGTTGGGTATCATGGATTCTAAGTAGCACCTGGTCTAAAGTATTGTATTTTCCTACATAGGTGCTCTCACCAAAAAATGATCACCTAGCCATTTCTAACTAGGTGGATCGAAATACACCATGTGGATTTAATTTTACCATATAAAAATCACTTTCACTATGGAAAATACTTTAGTAAACCACTTTTATTAAGTTATTTTCTTATTTAAATAAAAAAAACCCCATGAGAATAATTAGATAAAACATCATTTATTTGCTTTTCTCTAGGAATTATTATTAAATCATTATTTAATAATTACTCATTGTCCCATTTGACTAAATCCCTTAGGAATATTTAAATAAATCATTATTTATTTGAATTTCCTTATTTCTATTATTAGAATAATTATGAAATCACTATTTAATCATTATTTTGATTTCACACCTTTCTTGTTTCTCGCAAAAAGTTAATAAATCATTTTATTTGTTAATTATTTCTCAATAAAGGAATTTAACCATTTTAAATTCCTTTTCCCTCTCAAATATATTTAAAAAAGTATTCCAAGTAGTTAGATCTGAATTTTGTCAATAATATTTTATTATTCTCCATTTTCAAGATTAACTCCATACTTTGCTATATAAAGGCGGGTTTTTCATTCATTCCTCACCATGATCATTATCATCCTTAACATTATCGTCATTTTTTCTTGAGCTCCCACTTGAGTTCTTCACTTTGTTTGGGTTTTTCACACGATTGAGAGAGAGAAACTATTTCTGAAGCATCAAGGATATCAAAGGACCCATCCCACGAAGAGGGACTTACAAACCAATCTATAGATATCCTTCACTAGTTGTTATCAATAAATATTTATTTGTTTAAAATCATCTTTCCATTGGGTTATTATTTTGGATCTATCATTATGCTTCTATTTGTTTCAGATCTTGTTTCCTTTTACTACAGATTTTCCATTTGTGTTGTAGATCTAGAATGACAATAGCCATTAACTTGTTGTTAGGGTCACTTGTCACCTAGTGACTTAAGTGAAGGTTTTTGATACATATTCCAAGAATTTTCATATTAAAAATAGGTACATCCAAAAATATATGGATTTCTTGGACATCTCCTCAATAAAATTTGTTTATAAATATGCAGTAAAAAATGAGCAAAAATTGAAGTAGAGGAATAATAAGGTGCTCAGTTCTACAACTCCACAATATAAGCTTGGAAAAGGTGGCCTTAATTAATAAAATAAGGGATAGAAAAAGGATATTGAACCTCAAGAAAACTAGCTCGAGTCATAGGAAAAGAAGGACACTAGAAAGTGGTGTGAGTTCCACAAAATCCCCTGGCACAACACTCATGAATGTCAGTCAAGACAATTTTTTTGGGTTAAGTTTAAAGAGACAAATCCAAGCTCAAATTCTTATTCAAAACAAGGTAAAGTAAATTTCATGATCAATGCAATACCTAATGCTACCATTGCAACTACAAAAAGCCAACGAAAAGACTCAAAATCTCTAGGAGGGGGAGTGCCTCTTTCATTCGCAGATGTGGGTGAAGTAGACCCCACTACATTTCATCATTAACAATTGGATCCATAATAACCTAATCTTAGATAAATTCATTAAGAGATTGAATTTATCAATAGTGCCACACCCCTATCCATGCAACATTGGTTTCTTAAGCCATAGACAATAATCCATGTCCCCAAGCAATGTCACCTATCCTATAGCATCAAACCCTTGAAATATGAGGTATTGTGTGATATTTCCCCACTCAAATTTTGTGATGTTATTTTCGAACAACCTTACATGTGGAAACATCATGTTGTTTATGAGTCTCACCCATGTAGTATCATTGCTACTCTAAGAGGTCAACTCTACAGGATACTTAAGGTAGTTCCAAGTATTACAATTTCATTTATCTTAGAAAGATAGTACCGAAAGGTAATATCTCATACTTCCAAGTTTTTCCTCTTAATTGTTTAGCCAAAAGGAGAAGAAAAGGTGACCTCAACCACCACAACTTCAACACAGTCTCTCTCTCTAAACCATAAACATATGGACAAGCTTGTAGAATGGTCTAGAGAAATATTCCCTTCAACTACAAGGGTGCCTCTACACTTATAGATAAAAAATCCACATACATGGGATGAAAACCTTCCATATGCTCAACATAACTATAATAGATATCTCCATAACTCTATTGGTCACATTACTTTTTAGACATGTTTAGGGTTTCCACTAGGAGTCCCCATGGATGTTCCTCTTCCTACTGCATATTGACCAACAAATTCCTCCCATGCTTAGGCCAAAACAAATTGAGCATCCAAAATTGTTGAATGGATCCAACACCTCCAATGCAAGTTCATGATGTCATACATAAATACAATGCTAGGTTTAAACAACAACATGCTTAACATTAAAACTAGCCCATAAAAGTTTCAGGCTATGGTGGATTGAATCGTGGAAACCAAGATGAAGTATATATGCTAGTAGAACACATGACTCTACCAAGTTTACAAAGTAGGGCAACTTCTTTTTATAGGAAAGTGGGTCACCAGGAACCAAATTTAGCAAAATTTTATCCATCTAAATAGGGAACGTGATGAAATGGAGACCATTAACTCCTAGGAGGAAGGAATGATTTGAGTGGAAATTGGTGGGTATCAACCTTTTCCATCAAATCAACACGGTTAATCTTTAATTTTTACTAGATTTCACAACTATGAGATTTTCGCATAATGTTTAACCCTTGTAATATGATTTGAATGGAAATTGGTGGCTATCCACCTTTTCCATCAAATAAATATGGTTAATCTTGGAATTTTTTCCATTCATGGGTTACAAGCCCATGGTTTTGACAAACCATGGTATTCACCATGGTGATTCCCCATAGATTCACTCACGACATTCACCATGGTATATACCCATGGTATCCACCCATGGTATTTAATAAGAAAAAAGATAATGGAAGTAATTTACTCAGACACCCATAAATAATATAAATAAGAACCTTCACCTTTGTAAAATCCATGAAGTTTCTAATGATGTAGTCATATGACATTTTTACCATTTAATTAAAAAATTAAGTTATTTTCATATTATTATTTCCTCTAAACTATTTTCTAAGCACTAGTGATGTACTCTATTGTTTATATTTTGTCTCATTCCTTAACAGCCTAGATGAGCTAGGGATTTTAGGGAGCTTGTATGTATATAAATTTCCCTTAGAGAATCAACAAAATGAAGATTGTTCACAACCTTCAAGAAGCCACTACAATAGAAGATGTGTGTAGAAGTGTTCCAAGGTTATATGTAGCACTAGATAACCAATAGGTGGAACATCAATCTCATGTGATTGAAGTGGAATTAAGGATTACCAATTAACCTGTTACTATATTAATTGACTCATGACCAAGTCATAGTTACATTGGTACCAATATAGTGGTAAAAATTCATTTGAAGAGAAATAAGCTTGAAAAATCATGATTGGTGTAGCGAGCCACTCAAATCGAAAGAAGAATTAGTGTATTGTGGATTTTATTTAGAAAGTGAGAAAATTACACTAAGTTTCAAGGTTGTAGTGATCTACATCATTTGTTATAGACATTTTTGTGCCTTACAGCATTGAGCATGAAATGTCCATAATCCAAGGGATCCAAAGTCCCTAAAAGAGTTGTTCCTGCCCCTAAAGGAACAAGGTCAACCATTGACAGCTTCTCCCAGAAGTTCTCCACTCAAAAATAGTCAAATCAGGATCAATTCAGAGGCTCCACTAGCTGCCTGCGTTGAAATGCAGAGGCTACACTGGCTAGGTGCGTTGCAACGCAGGTGGAAGCACTACCAGGGTGCGCTGAGCGGGAAATGACAAATGGCAAGCTCATTCAACGAGGTGGAAAGACCCTGGAAGCTTCCAGAATCTTCTCCAATGACACTTGCCTCAATGAATTCAACTAGTGATGAGTAAGAGGCTCTCAACCTCCAAGTGGAAGCAAGAACTGACAGAGAGAAGCCACAAGTCAAAACATAAGCTGACTCATCCTCTCTGCTTACATCTATATATGGATCTCTCACCCAGAGGTTCAGGAGGCTGGAATTTGGTACTTTGCAGAGAATTGTTGTTGGTTTGAGATTGAGATTAGTACATTGGGTGATTTATACTTTGTTGGAGGAGAGGAAGGGATTCCTTTGCTGGGAGGTAGATGCTGGATCGGGACTCACTTGGTTGTATCTCCTCTTGGACTTTGTTCTCATATCAATAAAGCTGTTTGAGTTTCTCCTATATGCTTGTATATCAATGATGCTTTGCTATATTTGCATATTTAGTTTATATCTGATCCTAAACTAGTTATGAATGTAAATCTATGTCTTTTGTGTAGTTTTCCTCTCTTTTGATCTTGCAGGAACTTAGTGAAGCTGGACCAGTGAAGGAGCAAGCAGCGGGAAATGAACAAAAGAGAGAGCGATTGGATCGACAAACTAGCGGAAGACATCGGTTAGTTACATCCTTCTTCTCTATTTACATTTCATAAAGAAGAATACTCAGATAGTTTTCCTTGTTTGTTGCTAAGGCACTATCACACCTTAGAGTGGGATAGGGGCATTCCGAATTGGATACTTTTCCCAACAACAAATTGGCGACTCCACTGGGGAGAGTATCTTGTTAGTTTATTTGTGTTTCTATTGTTGTTCATCTCATAAACTCAAGAGTGCTGAATCGAACTGCATTTGCCATTTACAAATGCAAAGTAGAGATCTGCTACTCTAGTCCATTCGCTGGGCCTGTTTATGATCTGAACAGCTGATCCACAAGTGCTCTAACAGCCCTTTGTGATAGATCTTAGTCCTCCTTTAAATCATCCCTCTAATTGTACCTAATTGATAGCTTTTATCCGGCCAAAAACCATAGATTAAACTGCAAACCGTGACCCAGAACCCAGAAACAATTTTCGTTTCTGCTTCAGCGCAGACTCTGTGAAGAGGTTCTGCATTTCAACGCAGGTCCCATGAAGGCTACCTGCACTGAAGTTCAGTTTCTCTGTGCTGAGGATGCGCTGATCAGCCTTTGCCTTGTGCAGCTGTGGTTCCCTGCTTCCTTTTGCTCAGTTTTATCTCTGTTTTTTGCAGCCTGTTATCAGTCAGTGTACCTATCTGAAACCCCTTTTCTTTTCCTCAATTTTGCCTCAGTTTTATAAAGAAACTGTATTTTTTCTTTGTGTATTTGTTACATCATTTGCAGTTTCCCATCACAAAAGTAAACTAGTCATACTGTCGCCCTTAGATCTAGACCTGTCGTAAGTGTCGTTTTGATCTTAGGAGTGAGTTTGTTTGCTGTTCACAGTTGATTACACTTTTACTTTTGTCTTTTGGTTTGAATTTATGCATTTCAAGTGTCGAAACAAGTAAATCATAAAGTGTCGTAATCGTCTTTTTGATTTCGAAAAAGGAACTTGTTTGTTTTTTTCACTTGAAATCGAATTCAAATTTGTACAATAGCTTTCTTTTTAGGCATCAATATTAAGAAAGTGAAAACAAATACATGCATATGTGCATTTGCATTTTGACAGTTTGTATGTTGATTTAGGAAAAGTGCATTACAGTGTGCTCTATGCTCTTTGAGAAAAGATGGTGTCTTTCTTTTCCCCTTGTAGCTAGGATTTTCATTGTTGAAAAGATATAAAAGCTTGCTTATCATCTTTAGACTGCATTTAGGAATTGTATCATACATCTCGTGGTGATCCAAAAAGGCAAACTTCTAAGAAAGATCAACCTAAAATAAATTGAATGAACTTAACAACGCTTTGTAACTTAACGCACAACATAGAGGTCTAGGCTAGACACGTGTTCCGGCGTCGTAAAACCTGGTCACTGGTCGCCTCACTGATGGTTGGGTGATTCCTCCTGAGAGACGATAAGTGCCAGTACGGATTGTGCTCCCACGTACCGTCGAGTATATATTGGGAGACCCCTATAGGCATAAAACCTTTATCCATAGGAAGCCGTGTCAGCCGCCCTACTGATCGCAATGCACTGAACACAACATTCGGGAAGATTGACCACCCGTACCCTAAAAAGTATTTTGTGGTTTTGTGAAAAGTTTGGCACACCCTCTACCTAGAACTCCAGAGCAGTCCCTTTCGTTACTTTTCAGACTCCTTAACAGAAAAGGTCCATCTGAGCACTTGTCACTTCAGGCTCATTAAAAATCGAAGGAGACTAGAGTCATCTTTAGCTTTTTCTCGACTCTTTAAAATTGAAAAAGCAAGTTGTGTCTAAGCGTCGTTAAAATTTATTTTAAACGGAACAATCACCCCTTTTTCCTGCGTTGATCTTTAGGTTGAGAAAATGGAGCCCACCAACCAAGGAATTCCCCTTGGTGGAAATCCTAGTCCCTTCTCCTCTTGGGGAGATGTTGGTGCGCCCCATATGGCCACATTGTCGCTTCCAGGACTGACAATTGGCCTGCCGGTCTGGCTCTTCTCAACCAATGTCGTTATGAACACCACTATTCCTGAACAGTCGAATCGACAATTAGACGAGTCCATAATTTCCCACCAACCTTCTACTTCTTCTAATTCTTCCTCTCTTCCTTCCTCTTCGCGTGACGGGACTGGTAAAGCAAAAAACCAAGTTCCTAAGGAGAAGAAGGAAAAGAAGAAGAAAGAGAAAAAGAAGAAGGAGCCAAAGGCAAATAAGGGAAAACAAGTGGCATCTAATGAAAATCCACACACAGCACTGACTAGGCCTAAATCGCCATGTGTCATCTGCAAGGGAGACCACTTTCGCAGAGATTGTCCTTGCATCCCTCGAATACTAAGGGACTGGTCTCCCCGTTTGCACAATCCGGTGTCACCAACCTCTGATAGCCATGTTGAAAGTACACCGTCAACTAGCGAAAGTGAAGTCCCTGGAAAAAAAGGGAGGGTTAGACCTCCCTGTAGACTGTGCGAAGGCAACCATACCCTCCACCGTTGTCCCTTCTTAGACGAGGCTAAAAGAGTCTTGGAAGATCGTCCGGTTTCACCGTTACGACTTCCTCCTGGATATAAAAAACTCTTGCCAAGTCCTTCGTTAGTCGAGAATCCAGCTGGCCCGCTCAAGTGGTCAGCTGAAGCATCTATCATTGAGGATAAACCAACTGAATCCATACCAGATGAAAGTCAAAAGGTTGAGGCGGCAGTTGACCTGGTCTTGCCTTCAGAGGATTTATCTTCGAATAATACAGTCACTGAAGAGGATAAGGATGACACCATCCAGATTCTTTTCATCAACACAGACTCCGACGAACACGGGGGCAATGCACCCATTCCTTTATCGCAGGAAGGAAGTTCGTCAGAGCGATATCCGGCCGTCTACTCGGTCCCACCACCAAGCAACCTAGTTGTATCCTTCGACTAGAACCAACTAGGCAGACCCCGGTTGCCAGCAAGCATACCATTCCGAATTATCGTTCAAATATACAGAATGGTCATGGCTGGCACCATCATCGATGAGGGGGCATCTGTGAGTATCCTTTCCTCTATTTCTTGGAAAGTGCTTGGTTCGCCAACGCTTTTGCCTGAAATGAGAAATCTGACAGGCTTCGATAAAGGAACCAGTCGACCTTTAGGGATCCTCCCCAATGTGCCTATCACATTGAAAGGGAAGACCGTTCAAATGAACGTGATGGTCGTTCAAGGACCCTTGGATTATAACCTACTCCTTGGACGAGACTATATATATTGCATGGGAGCCGTCGTCTCCTCACTCTTTAGAGTAATGTGTTTTCCGCATGAAGGAAGAGTGGTCAAGCTCGTGGACCAACTTTCATTTCCCGGATCACGCATCGCAAATAGTCATATACCATCCCTAAATGGTCTCTTCATGCAAGAAATGTCTCAACCCACGGTCCGTCCTCCCGATGAGCGCGAGTGATTCGGAAGGATATGACTGGAACCCAGGGGGCATGCGTCCTGGTCTGCTTCGGCAGGAAAACTTTGGGTATAGGGTAGGTTTCCGCGGCAGAATATGACTAGTCCGTACCCCATTCGTGATTGGAAGAGGGGTTGTTCTAGAATAAGATTCTTTTGTCAAAGTTATGTGAATCGGCGGGCGTCGTCATTCACCTTTGTTCATCTCGGTGGACATTGCCGAAGAAATATTTTGTTTGCTGCGCAAATGAGACAATCTTTGGTAACCTGAAAGAGGTAGGCCTTTCCTGGTAGAACAAATGTTTTATCTGCAAATTGAGGGGTAACCTTGAAATCGTACTTTATGCCTGGGGGCATGCAAACCTTTTGGAGTGCAAGCAAGGGGCGGCTATTTATTTTTTAAATTTTTAGGTCCTCCCTTTAAACCTGTAGGTCTAACCCTTTAAACTCGTAGGATTAGTCATTTCCGAACTTGCATAAAGAAAGGATTCCGGAGCAAAGCTTTGTAAGGCGCAAGCTCCATAAAAAATGGCATCTTAAATGAGACATTCTTATCATATGACTGGATTAATCGAGCAGTTTTAGCACATAGTTCATGCTCGTTAAAAAATAAACATAAGATCGAGCAAGTGTTTCAATCCGCGTTTAAGCTCGTTAAAAAATGAACTACCCTCCGGTAAATAACCACCGTGAATGTAACATTATCAGCCATTAAAGCCTTGGTCGTGTTTGCACCGTCACCTCCACTTTTCCATTGGTTGATCATTCACCTCCATTTGATTGTTTACCCATTTTAAGGAACAGCTGCGAAGAGTGATTTCACTAGCCATCCTTGTGACATTGCCGTGATTGGAAAATTCCAACCCTTACCTGGAATCAGCTGCTACCCGTTTTATCACTCGTTCCTCAAAAGACGAGTCTTCTTTAAGCTCTTTTCATCTGACTCGTAAAATATGAAAAGATTGCCAAGTTTTGGCCTTCCAGCTCGTTAAAGCGACCGGAAGTGCTATCCCTCCTCTAGATTTTAATCTTTTTGGACCTGAGGGATTATTGCACAAAAAGATCGAGCGCTTGTTTTGTTTGGCTCGTTAAAACTATCGAAAATTCATCCCTTCTGTATTGTTTTATACTTTTTCGGACTTAAGGGATTAGATGACGAAAAAGGAACTTTGGAGTTATCTTTACGTACCTTTTCAGACTCTCTAAAAATGAAAAGGACCAAGTTATCTTTGTCGTTAGACTCGTTAAAAAACATTAATAGCGACAAACTTGTCTTTAGACGAGAACGAGTTTCACTATCGCTAGGCTCGTTAAAACATAGCGATGGGTTTGCCCAAAGGGCAAATTATAGAACAAGCATATGTTATCCTCCTCAAGCTTGACAAAAATAAAGAGTTACTGGTCAGCAATGACTGGGGAAAATTGGGAAGAAACTCAAAGAACTTTTATTGGTAGCAAGTCGCTCTTGAACATGACACTTCCACTCCGTGCCTGAGTCGGGTTGGGTTGTTTCATTCACCGGTCACATCACCATGGTCTCGCCATACCATCCACCTTTGGGGTAAATGCTACCGATCCATCACACAAGTGTCGCCGATATGTTCAAGAGAAGTCATCCAGAGAAGTCGACCGTGTCCCATCCACTACCATACATTATCCTTCATCCTTTCATGACCGCCACCCTGAACCATATATCATCAGATCGTTTTCACCTCCATCAAAATCATTTGCTCCGTTCCGTGTCACTGATGTGGGATACATTAAGGCCCTCCTTTGACGGATCGCTTCTTGTCGACATTAGCTCATTATCCAAGAAGTTGATCTAGGAACACCTCCTTCAGTACTTTGAAGCTTGCATGCCTTAATGGCAATTTTCTCACTTCCGGCGACAGGTATACATCAATGACCTTCGACCGAAAGATTTTGCGTGGTGTTCGACGCCAAGTCCTTTATTCACACCACGTGAATTGTACTGCAGTACCTTGAGGGTCATTATCATTATCGGTGATTCCTCTCGCGCTTGTTAACAATTTACATCATTGACTGGTAATCAAGCGATGTCTTTCCATGTTCGACTTCAGAACATTTCTCACATGGATCGACTTGTACTTAGAGTGCAGATCGAACGAGATTGAAGACCCCGGATCTAGTTTCATCCATCCGGGATGCGATATATATTCAGGAAAAATAAAGACATTGACATGTACAGCATTACAGCACAGATAATCATCCTACCAAAAGGATGATGATTTCATCAAGATCATCAGTCTACCATCAGACGATTGTCTGTCCTATGTACATCAAAATGAATTTATAAAGCTGAGCATGGGAATGCCCGCCTCCGCTAGATCATGAAAATAGTATGAAAAATAATGTATTGTATTGTATCTTATTACAGGTCTCCTCCCAGCATTGGAAGAACTTCGGATCCTCCTAATAAAGCATTTCACCCGATAAACGGCCTCATACTTTAGGGGGCAACTGTTATAGACATTTTTGTGCCTTACAGCATTGAGCATGAAATGTCCATAATCCAAGGGATCCAAAGTCCCTAAAAGAGTTGTTCCTGCCCCTAAAGGAACAAGGTCAACCATTGACAGCTTCTCCCAGAAGTTCTCCACTCAAAAATAGTCAAATCAGGATCAATTCAGAGGCTCCACTAGCTGCCTGCGTTGAAATGCAGAGGCTACACTGGCTAGGTGCGTTGCAACGTAGGTGGAAGCACTACCAGGGTGTGCTGAGCGTGAAATGACAAATGGCAAGCTCATTCAACGAGGTGGAAAGACCCTGGAAGCTTCCAGAATCTTCTCCAATGACACTTGCCTCAATGAATTCGACTAGTGATGAGTAAGAGGCTCTCAACCTCCAAGTGGAAGCAAGAACTGAAAGAGAGAAGCCACAAGTCAAAACATAAGCTGACTCATCTTCTCTGCTTACATCTATATATGGATCTCTCACCCAGAGGTTCAGGAGGCTGGAATTTGGTACTTTGCAGAGAATTGCTGTTGGTTTGAGATTGAGATTAGTACATTGGGTGATTTATGCTTTGTTGGAGGAGAGGAAGGGATTCCTTTGCTGGGAGGTAGATGCTGGATCGGGACTCACTTGGTTGTATCTCCTCTTGGACTTTGTTATCATATCAATAAAGCTGTTTGAGTTTCTCCTATATGCTTGTATATCAATGATGCTTTGTTATATTTGTATATTTAGTTTATATCTGATCCTAAACTAGTTATGAATGTAAATCTATGTCTTTTGTGTAGTTTTCCTCTCTTGTGATCTTGCAGGAACTTAGTGAAGCTGGACCAGTGAAGGAGCAAGCAGCGGGAAACGAACAAAAGAGAGAGCGATTGGATCGACAAACTAGCGGAAGACATCGGTTAGTTACATCCTTCTTCTCTATTTACATTTCATAAAGAAGAATACTCAGATAGTTTTCCTTGTTTGTTTCTAAGGAACTATCACACCTTAGAGTGGGATAGGGGCATTCCGAATTGGATACTTTTCCCAACAACATCATCCACATAAATGGTGAGAGATAATAATAAATCAAACAAAAACTAATTAGGCTACATCCATTCATTAATGTATGAGAAAATGAGTAAAAAACACAAATGATATGGGAAGCAAGGACCCTTTTATTTCAAATGGAATGAAGATAAAATAGTCTACTCATAGACAAAAAGAGATAGGTTTGGTAGTTGGATCCTTCTACAATCTCCCAATGGGTGGTCTCTTTCTTACTCCCTTTATAGGATCTCTCCCTCTAAGAAGAAGTGAACAATTCCAGTGATGGAAGCCCACAATATGAAAAATGAATGTTAACAAGTTTTGAGTTTCAAAGATATTTTGACAGCTTGACTGTGCAATTCTCTTCTATGTTGAATTGGTCCCCCAAGAATGGAATTTATATAATTTTTCCAACCTGACATGGTGATTGTCTCATTGCAAGGAGGTGGTTAGTATTTCACAATCTGGAATGAATATCATGTAGCTTTGGAGTTTCAAAGTATCCCTTCATAAATTTCCTCAAACCCTTAACCTTCCCATTCATAGTATATACTTTCCATAGCCCATATTTGATGAGATATATCACGATTTTAAATATGGACTTATCATGTATACAGATCCATGTGATTGTCAAATGAATAATCCCATGATTCCACACATAATTTAAACTATGATTTTTCATGCTCAAACAAAAATCCACTTGATAGAGTTAATCTCTTGCTTTTTGACTTGATGATTAATAGACTTAGGAAAATTTTATCTTGATTGACTGATGGAATTTTACATCTATCGCCTATAACATTGTGTGGATGATTTCTGGGTGACAAAAGTTAACCCCTAATGTGTGAGGTTAGGAGAAGACGTATAGCTGAAATATAGTATTTATGTATTGCATGTTGCCTATGGTGATGTTGTGAGAGAGAGAATGAGAGGTTATAGAGAAAGGAATTCCGAGCAGAGAAGAAGAAAGGCCCACTTGTGAAAACTAGATCCTTCTTAAAGAAATACTTACATATACAAATGAGTTAGGCATGTACTATGCTCATGATCATGACTTTTTGATAATGATTATTATAGTGAAGGACAAGAGAGGTCTTATCGAGTATGCTAGGAGGCATAGTAGATAACTTGTGCTGCTTTAGAAAACTGCATCACCCTTAGAGGTGTTCATTGTAGTAGAAGAATGTTTTGATGATAAATATCACATGGGCCTAACGTAACCGAAGAACATGCAAACTATCAGCTGATGAATGTTTTCCAAACTCATGTGTCTTCGAAAAAAACTAGAAAACCACAATTTTTGTAAGGTATGACCCATCCTAATGTGAAACAATGCTAGATTCGAACGTCAATAGGTCCATCCGAATTAGTAAGAATTGTTGACTCTCACAATCCCATTAGAGGTTCATCATAATGTATGGATATGAGAACCAAGATATTTCTTCATTCTTGGAATATGTGAGTTGATGTTGACAAGAAGGAAAACACAACAACTAAAGCAAGAGGTCCCTTAGAAATTCAATTGCAACTCAATTATGTATGTAATTATGAAAATATGGTGTTGGTTCACGAAGAATGAGGTTGAAAGAGACTAGATGAATTTTGTGGGCTACTCTCGGTCAAAACATAACTATTGGTGGATTCAATAGAAGTAACCAAAGAAAACTAAGATAAACAAGACTCGAAAGTAAGGAGGACTACTAGAAGGGGTACTTAATGAGTCAATGTTTTGACTTTCAATGTTGGTATGTCTGCAAGAATAAAGGCAATGGTGAATCTTAATTGGAAAATGGGAGAAATGAATAAGGGCCATGCTATGGCACCAAGTAGATGTTAATAATATCAAAAGTAAATGCTCCAACCAAGGGAAACTAGGATTATCGTCGAGGTGTTTTGATATGGGTTGAAGATGTTAGAATCATTGCTTCCAAAAGTCTTTGTACACTCTTAGAATTAATTTATGAATAATGATTGGGATGTAAAAAACATGGAGAACCAATGGCTTGCCTGAAATTGTAAGAAAGTAATTGCAAAGGGTGGGGGATGCATTAGTTGGTCTCCATGTTGGCTAATGAATGGAGGGTGATCATGAAAATGGCTATTGATGGTGGGGGTATGAGAGGCCAAGTGTAAATGTGGTGGCACATTAATAATAGTAAAAGTGATTAGTTCCCAAGAGCATTAGGGTAAGATAGCCATATGATGAGAAATAAGTATGAAGTTTTTTCTCAAGTAAAACAGAACAAATCCCAAAAAAGAGGATGGCATAGCATGGATGTTGTTAATCTAAGGGGTGCTACAATTATGAGGCGATCCATGTGGGTGAGAAAAATATCAATGATGTGCAACCATATGACTAAGCAGGAGGTGAAGGAAGAAAATGTGGTTGGTATGGGAGGGATAGGGGCCTATGGTGATCTCGAGGGGAGTGAACTGGGGATATGCAAGGATATTAGAGGGACTATCCAGTGTTCCATTTTAAAGAAATGCATACCTAAAGGGGTAAGATAATGCCCCATATTAGATGCATCATAGATACCTTAAAGGGACCTACACATATGAAAATAAATACCCAAAGTGAAAGTACTCATGATAAAAACACTTGAATGAAGTAAATATAATCAATAATAGGAGCATAAAATATATGTACCTTCTTTGATAAAATGGTGACGTAGAGGAGTCTCAAAGCATAAGTGTTGTGACATGATATATATTTCCAATGTATGACACAAAGCTAGGTGTCCCTAGGATAATAAATACGAAAAATATATGAGTTTGAGATTGGGTAACATGTGTAGTTGAGTCTTTAGAGGAAGGAAATGTATTGATGCCTAGAAATAATGAAACCACTAAACATATTGTCCCAACAACTAAGAAATATATCCAAATTTTCCACAATTTGAGTGTGAGGGTTCACCAGAAGAGGGGAGTACAGTGAACGCATGAGGGAAATGGTCCCTGAATGAAAGTTGTAGTGGCCCCTGCTAGAGGCAAAGGAACAATGGTTTCCCCTCATAGCAACTCATTGAAGGAGTTTAGGTCATCATCATGGAAGGTAACCAAAGAGACCAAAGAAGAAGGGTATTTTCCATAAGAAACAATGAATCTTCATTAGTGGATCACACAAACAGGGTGATGTGGCTTGTAGTAAAAAGAAAGAGTGACAGTGCATGGCATCCCAAGGGTACTCGAGCGCTATTATGACCTCAAGAATGTATTTGATTATGTGCAAGACCTCATAAAATGGTGGTAGTTCTTGAGAAGAGTAATGAAGTAGTAGAAATATCATGGATGCACTAAATGAAGCACAAATGTGTGACATTGTGCATGATTCCATAGGTCCAATAGTTGAGGAAAAGGTGCAAATAGCATGGGTTTAAAATATCCTCTATGGTGATAAATTTGTGATGGATGAATTAATATTGACACCAGTAAATAATGAGTAGACAATTAATGGTATTTACCCCGTAGAGGAGGAAATGAAGAAGACGTGTTCACAATTTTGTTGGGCATTGGTATTAGGGGAGGTGGTATTTCTTGCCTTCATCCTTGTAAAAGGGAAAGTAGTACCTCTAATGGTTGTGCTACTATGGGAGTGGCCACATGAGAAGCTCAGTTATTCCTCACAAAAAGGGAAGAATATGGATTCCTCGAGAGTTGGTGATAACATTAATGTGTGTTTAAACCATCTCTAGTTGAGAAACACGTTGTAATTGAGTAATGTTTGGGGGTATGGGACACAAAAAGGTATGATGAAGATTCCCACAAAGGGTACAATTTTTAATGGGCTAATGTTTTTTGAAAGCTAGGCCTAGTGGAACCCATTTGTGAAGTGATATTGCCCCACTCTCATGTGACAAAGACTAGGGGAAGGGTTGCTGCCAAATACCTATGATGATGTACCAAAGGTATAAGAGAAATTATTTTTAAGGTTAGACATCCAAAAAATAGAATATGAAATAAGGTATCATATTCTCAAGCTTGTATGATATTTTTAGGAGATGTTGGGACTGGAAATTGCTTGCCAACATCTCTTGTAGGCGTATGGTCACAACCATGGAAATAGGCTAAATAGAATACATATTAATTGCAATAGATCATTATACGTGAGAGGTCATAGTCCCAAATATCAGGGAAATAGAATGTGTGGTAATTGAGAGGTTAGGACCATATGAGGCATCAATGGGAGATACTAGGTGGAGGTTATCACTAGAACTAGTGAAAGAAGTAATGGCCTCAAACAACTCCTCATTCTTAGGTGAGGAGGTGGTTGAAAGGTCATTGCTACTATTGGAAGTGGGGGAGTAAATATTTGACGAGGACCCTAATGATGAATGAATCTTCCCATCCTCCATATCTCACGAGTGAGCAGGAAATTTTGGATCCATGGGCTCACCATTAACAATATTGGATGTTGCATGACTAGTGGCAACAAACACATAATGCATGGACTCATCCTATGCAATAGAAGGTGAGACTCTCTCCTACAAATCATGGGATGTGTGATCACAATAGGAGAATTGATCCATGATGATGATGTGCCCCTCATGTGGGAATATCATGACTTGAAAGAGTGAATACACTACAACACTCATGGCATAGATGTAATCTTAGCTAAGGAGGATATTATAATTTACTAGTCTAGACATGATAACAACATTAATAAAAATAGTTTGATGGGGGTTAGGTAATATCCATAAGGAAGATAAAGTATACCATCAAATGCTTTGAATTCATTCATTGAAGGAATTAGTAGGGGAGATCCAATTTGTTTCCAATTTGAGGAGGACGTAGCACATGAAGACACCCCATCATAGACATTACATTAATTAACCTCAAAGTTACTAAACATAATTGAGTCATATTTCAAATGAGGCAGTGGTGGTAATTCATGATTGGTTATGTTGATACCAATTGAAGGTGATAGCTTGGGGTGCGAGGGGGATGTAGATGTATTTCCCATTTTCTTTAGTGGTGAAGGTATATTGGATGTGGCAATACTAGAAGTGGTAAGTATGCCCCCCAATTGACATGATGGGTGCTAGGTCATGAAGTAAATTTTTTGGGAACTAGCGTTTCCAACTTGTTGGGTGGCCATGACTCCTTGTTGTGGGAATGGGGTCTACAATACAACAGGTTTTTGAGTGGCTCTTTATTGACCATTGGGGCCATGGTTTATCATAGATTTGTTTATATGCTTGAATTTGATAATGTATGGATAGTGATGTGAATAATGACTACATTCTCCACAAAGTCCAAAAAGAAAGTTGGATTGAAGACCATTGTTGTTTTCTTTTTTTGAGTGTTTTTAGTACTTTGATTGGATGGTTGTTTTTAATTTAGGGATTTTCCCTACCCTATGAATTATGATATTGTGTACTTACCCCTTCCCCTATTTTCCTTTTTTCTTATTCTTTCTTTTCTTCTTCATGTAGTTATATTAGGAATGGGGGTTAGCCAAATTGAATAGCTTCAAGGCATATTATTATTATGGAAAGGAAGATTTGATGAAGTTGATACCCACATTTTGATGAGGATGTTGGTTTGTAGGATTAGGTTGGGGTGGGCCAAGGGAAAGGTAATAAGGATTCCTTTCATTGGATTTATGTATGTAGTTTGGTATGTGGACACCCCATCAAAATTATGTGAGGTAGAGTAACCTATGCCATGCATGGGAGGAGTAGTGGATGCAGTAGGAGGGTTTTGATAATAGCCTACCATGGGTGAAGGCACAAGTGGTACATCACCCATGTTTGGAAATGAAAGGGATGTCTCATATGGATTTCCTTGAGTATGATTTCGAAAGGGAACATGGTTCCCTAGGCGTTGAGTATGATGTGGCATGGACCTTATAAGCCCATCCACTATATTCAATGCCCCATGCTTTGTTTAGTTGAAAGGTTGAGGGAAAGGAGTGTTAGGGATAACCATATATAGGTATCTCAACATGCATAGATTAGCTAAAAAAAGTTAGCCTCTGTGATAGTTTGTTCCTCATTCTAAGGCATAGTGGTTGCAACATCTTCTACTGTTACTAACAAAAGGGACTTGAGGAAAATGTCTAACATAAGTTTAGTGGGGGGGATTCCACTTTGAGAACAATGTGGTATCTATGTAATTCATGGATATGGTTCATAATATGGGTTGAACATGCTTTCCTAAACTCTAAAAGTAGTTTCAATCCCCTACCATGACATCTTGATAGCTGAAAAAATGTGAGAAAAGATTTACTAAATATTGGAAATCATTATGGGCTCCTGACTTCTTATTGACATACCATTTTATCGTGGGGTTAGTGAGAGTGAATTGAAAAATATCCAAACGAATTGAATCTTCTATGATATTGTTGGATAAAAAAGATAGATGAAATTTCATCACATGGTTTGCAGGATTATTTTTAGGCTTACCATTGAATTTTAGAATATAAAAAGGTAGGTTGTTTGGCATAGTGGGCCAACTAGCATCATGGGAAATGGGATCACTTTTTAACTTTTTAAGATCTAGTAGGTTCAAAGAAGCCATAAATGGAAGGTTGGGAGTATAGTTTAACATCGTGTGGGATTGATGAGCCTGTGAAGGAGCGGTAACTTGAGGTATTTTGATACCAAGTAAGGATTCTCCTAGGATTGTTGAGACTAACAAGGGTAGATGAAGTGATGATTACTAAGGTGAAGGTCAAGTAGGTGAGACCAAGAACACATCCTCCCGAAGGTGAGAGACCTTGAAGGGACTGGAACTAACAAGAGACTATATGGGCTCCAACGGTTTTAAGTGATATGTGTGACATCTAAGGGAGGGTTTCAAATGTGTCTAAATGGGTGAATCAAAGCATAATTAAAAAGTAAAAAACTGAATTCTTTACTTTAATATTTTCCAATATTTTTATGAATCAATTTCTCAAAAATCGTGAAAAGGTATGACAATATGTGAATCCCTAAACTTACCTAATATCCTTCCACTCAAAAAGAAATCATGCCTTCCAAAATAAACTATCTACAAGGATGAATCCACTCAAAGAAAAATAGTGAAGGTTGAAAGGACGATTATAATGAGGGGTAATAGGGCACATCCCAAAGTGACTAGTGATGCTTCTAGTAGTCGTTTTAAATAAGCTTCAATGCAGTTGTTGCTTATAGTTCCCACCTTGGGTGGATTCCCTAAGTATGGCCACTAAGCTATCTTTGTCCAGTGTGGGTGACAGAATCTCAAATTTTGGGTATCAACCATGGATCTAGAACCCTTACCAAGAATTGGGGTACAAGTAATTCCACAAGATCATAGGCCTATTCCTTACCCTCTTCACCAATTTCTTCTCACCACTGGCTTTGTTTACACTAGATTGTGGATGATTCAAAGTTTTCCATAAGGATGATTTCTATGTTCTTGATGTAAAATGAAAAAGAGAGATTATTTTGATTCCTACCACTAGAGTCCTAACTTAGAATACAAAAATTCCTTTCTAAACCCACAATGGGGGAAATTAATGTGTTAAGTTAGAGTCAATTTTAAGTGGCTTTGATTTTGGATGATGGTCCAAACATATTTAATTATGGTGTGAAATAATGACAAGCCTCTTAAGGATCCACATAAATTTCTAACTCCCCCATATCACAAAGAGTGCAAGGGGAAAAACATGCTCATGTAAGGAAGGCCTAAAAAAAATTAGTGTGTGAAGTGAGACGCCTACAAGGTGACAGGTGTGTCAATCACAATTGTTATAAAATTGTAAATATGTGGATATCCTAGCATCCTTAATCTTGAACAAATTATTAATCCATGTGATATTTTCCCTTGAAAAAGAGAAAGCATGTGTGCATATAGTGATTCTTAGTTTCCCCTAATTAAACTATATAGTTTTTTCTCTAATCCTAAGGGAGGAGAAAATTTCTCCCAAATATTTTTTATTCCTCCATATCACCAAGGGTGCAATGAGAAGAGCATACATGGAAATAGGATTTCCACTTAAACTCCCAATTTGATAATTGCAAATGAACTAGCAAGTAGTAAATTCCATCCACGTGGAAAAAGAAAGCTTTGGCGCTTTTACTAGTAGTGAACTCTAATCTAATCAACCTAAACTAAACTACAAAATATGAGGAGTGGGGATAGATTATTATTGGCTACCACCCAACTCAAGAATTAGAGAGAAAATAATGGGAAAAAAAAGTACAAAATACAAATCCATGCAGGAAAGTCTTGGACAATTGCATGGTTCTGATTTTTTTGCAACTATGGATTGCAAAATAAGTGCAACTATTTCTTTGACAATCGCATGGTTTTACTAAATTCCTCACCCAAAAATTCACTTAAAGGCTACTGAGAATTGGTAGAAGTATTTTAGGGGTTATGGGATGGAAATTGGTGGAGCCAAATAGCTTGCAAGACAACATAGGTGAGCAAAAAGAAGAAGTGTAGTTGCCAATCTATATGGTGGATTTTGTTGATCAAGTGGCGGAAAATACACTAAGTTGCAAGGATTTTGTGAGCTAAAAACAAACAAAGAAATGGTTATATACAATAATAAATCAAACAAAAAAGTAATTGGATGAAATTCATTCATTAATATATGAACGAATGAGTAAAAAACGCAAATAAGAAAACACAAAAAATTGGAAATGGGTACTCTTTTATTTCCTATGGAATGAAGAAAAAATACTCTATCTAGAGACATAAAGAGATATTTTTAGAACTATGATCCTTCTACAATCCCCAAATGGAGGGTCTCTTTATCCTTCCCTTTGTAGGATCTCTCTCTAAGAAGAAGTGGACAATTCCAATGGTGGAATCCCATAATATGAAAAATGAATGCTACCAAGCTTTGAATTTCAGAGTGATTTTGATAGCATAACTTTGCAATGCTCTTCCATATTGAATTGGTCCCCCAAGACTGGTATTTATGGAATTCTTTCAAGATCCCATGGTAGTTAGCTCATTGAATGAAGGTAGTTTGTCTTTCACATTTGGAATGAACATTATGAAACATTGGAGGCTCAAAGTGCTCCTTCAAAAATTACCTTGAGCCTTTAACCTTTCCATTCACATTTTGTACCTATCATACCCAAGCTTGATGAGATTTATCATGTTTTTTAATGCATACTTGTTGTGTCTATAATTCCACATTGTTGTCGAAGGAACTATGCAAAATCTTAACTCTGATTTTATGCAACCGAACAAAAATCCACTTCATAAATTCAATCTCTTTCTTTTTGAGTTGATGATTAATAGCCTCCAAAAAATTTTATCTTTATGGATAGATGACATTTTCCAACTATCACTTGTAACATTGTGTGGAATATTTTGGGGCATAACAATTAAAGAGATTATTAGGAGATATCCCATACACCTGAATGGATTAAACATATTTGCATATACGAATATCATACCAATGGGAGTTTATTATATCTTAACTATAATGGATTGGTTACACCAACACCATGCTTTGTTAAATTTCCATAATGAGACATTTATGTCTTGATAAAAAAGGAAATAAACTTGGTGAAAGGGATTCCATGACCCATTTCTGTCAAAGAGATTTTAGCATTACAACTAAAGAGGTGCTTTAGAAAAATATGCCCAGAAATAAAGCGTATGTACATAATTAAAATTAATAAAGGAATGTGGTGTTAAAATATATGCATAATGTTCCATATTTTGGACATGTGGTTTATCAACAGACCATTTGGCTAGGCATGAAAAAGGATGTTGTAGATTACATAGCCAGATTTGTGGAAAGCCAAAGAATAAAGGTTGAGCATGGAAATCCAACAAGTTTACTACAACCACTACCAATTCCATGATGGAAGTGGGAGGTGGTCACCATTCACTTCATCACCAAGTTGTTGAGGACAGTGAGGCAACATGATTCAATAATGTTGGTGGTGGGAAAGTTGACCAAGGTGGCACATTTTATTTTAGTCACGATGAATCATAAGGTAGCCAAAATTTTTAAGATTTACATGAAAGAAGTTGCCAAGCTACATCAAATTCCCAAGGCAATAGTATCCTATTGAGGTTCCAAGTTTATTTCAAATTTTTAGAAGGTATTTGACACAAATTGGAACCTTAGTACATCATATCACCCATAGAAATATGGGTAGAAAGATAGAGTCAATCAAGTGATTAAATATATTCTAAGGATGTCTATAATGGATAAGGAATCCAAGTTGGAGGAATATATACATTTAGTGGAGTCTATATACAATAAAAAGTATCATGATTCATTGAAGCTGAGTCCATTTGAGGTCTTCCTTGGTAGAAAGTGTAATATTCTAGTGGTAGTGCTTGGGCTAGAGAATCTCAAGGAGATTGAAAAGTGGATAGTGAAAATAAAATAGAATTTAAAAGTGGTATAAGATAGGTAAAAAATATATGAAAGAAAAGTAAAAGTAACTAGAGAATTTAGAGTGGGAGAACATGTATTCTTAAAATTGAATCCCAATAAGAGCTCAATAAAGATGGGCAGTAGCACTAAGTTGGAAACTAGATTTTGTGGGTCATTTGAGATACTAAATAGGAAAGGGGTAGTTCCATACATGCATGAATTTCCTACCCCCCATAAATGGGCATAATGTGTTTCATGTATCTTTATTGGAAAATTATTTCCAATACCCTAATTATATCATTGATTGGAATTTGATTTAGGTGGAGCCCAAAGGGGACTTTTAGGTGGATCCAATGTGCATCCTAGATCGAAAATTCAAAGTGCTTTGGAATAACTCCATTAAGGAAGTAAAGGCTAATGGAATTGTTATAGCCTTGAGGATGTGACATGGGAGTTAGAAGATGCCATGTGAGATACATATCCCCAACTGTTTTGATATTTCGAATGTAAAAAAAGTCATATTTATGGACATTTGTATGGTGATGTGCACTAAAAAGGTGAAAATAAGGAGGAGAGTAATGTATCACCATAGTTTTAATCTACTGTACTTATAGTGAAATTCATATATATGATTAGGTTGTGAGTCAAATAGTATGGCTAATGGCAAATTTATGTAAATTGTATATCAAAGTTATTAATAAAAACACATCACTTGCCGTAATGTGAGAGGGACAATAACATAGGTGGGTATTATTCCATGAGAGAGAACTACGAGAGGGGCTTAAGGTGGCTTCAAGGGGATAAAGCCTAAAAATAATATTTTAATATAACCCAAAATTTATTTCCTTGAAGTATTCTAAGGGGGGAATCAATTTCGAGAAAGAGCCTACTTAAAAAATGACCTCTCTATCTTTTGCACAATAGAAAACAATGGGGAAAATGTTTTTCATCTAGATTGATGTGGGTGTCTCCTTTGAGTCTCCAATGGGTCTTCACCCACCATTTTAACACTACTATTGGGGGCCACATGCCTAAAATTTGCAAATGATAACATGGCCTATCATGTATTTCATTCTACCTCCAATGTCGCAAATCCGGTCATGGGTGCCAAATGAGGGATGATGTTTGCATATAAGTTTATAGGGATAAATTTAATGTAAATGTACTAAATCAAAGCCAAGTTCAGAGATAAAGTTAGAAGTTGATCCTAATCCTATTCCCTTATTACATTATGATATAAGCCAAGTCAAATCTTTGCCACTAATATCACCACTCAAACAAAGGGAGTCTATCAATTACAATACATCATCATTAGGTTTCAAGTTACTTTTCCTACAAGATTATACCAATTCATCGGGATACATCGACATTTATAATGACGAATTCAATTTTTGATGATGTTGATTTAGGTTTTATGCTCGCCATTGTGCCCAAGCATAATGTATCAAAGTCTACAATGCAAGACATGTACCACATGGGTTCAAAACTTTGATTCAATGGCATGAGGCATGTGTCGCATGGATCTAAACATTTTCAAGTTGGTTGCATGGAGTATCTTTCATGTTAATTAAATATCTAAACCCTAATTAAGTTTATTGTTTCGCATAAATTGTAATGCCCCATAATAATAAATCAATTAATAATAATAATAAATGAAATAATATTAATATATAAATAAATAAAACAATAAAAAATAAAGAAAATATAATAACAACAAATAAATAATAAATAAAGAAGAAAAGATAATAATAGTAAATAAATAAAATAATAAATAATAAACTGAAGTTCTAAATAAAAATATATAAAAATAGTAAGAATAAGTAAAGTTAACAAAAAGTAAAAAGGGATCAAATAAGCAAGAGTTAAAGTAAGAAAAATGTTGAGTTAATTAAAACTTAACACAAAGAATTAAATGTTGACATGTTGCCAAATAGATTGTGTGCATGTAGATCCATTTCCAATCCCCTTCCAGTTTTGGAATAGTTTGTTATATTTAATGGAAGAAAAGGGAGATGAGAAGCATTCATTCTTTCTAGAGAAGAATATTGAGACAAAGAATTTTCTAGCCGTGGTAGTTGATTGGAGGCTCTGGGGTGGGCAACTGTAGAAATATTTTGTATAGCTAAGCCTTCATTTGGGTGGAGACTCGTCCCTGTTAGTGTCAGCATTTTCACACTGCCATCAGTGATCAAAATCTTCTCTTTTGCATTTTCATGTTAGGAGTCCCATATTGATGAGTTTGCATTCCATATTGATCCTCTTCCATATAGTTCAGTCATGGTTCATATTTACTCTGTAGTTCATTTCTAAATCTTAGGGTTTGGTCTCATTAGGTTTTAGGGTCCCACCATGGTCAAAATTTGATGATTATGTGCCAATAATGATCAGCAAAGACATGAGGATGCCAATAATGATCAGCAAAGTCATAAGTTATTATTTCGAAAGCCTAATGTAGTTCTCACCTCAAAACTTGTTTTGAGGTGAAAATAGAGTATTTTGTTTTTATCTTCATTTCTTATGTAATTTTATGTTTCCATATGTAATATTGGTTCCCAGCTGCTCCTAAGCATCTAATGATGTTGCCAAGCACCTGCCACTACAAAAATCAAGTCATCATGAGCACCAATTCACCTGCAAAAGGAAAAGAGAAACAAGCACTAAAACTCTAAATCCCTCTCCCACTAAGCTAGGGTTGGCTATGGGAGAAAAGATATCTGAGTAGAGGAGGCATGAGAGATATCAGAAGGTATGAGTCCATTTCATATCATCAAACATCAGGTCTCCATCATTTTTCAAGAAGTCATTCCAAGGAACAAGCCATTCACCACACATAAGGGAAGGTTTTTCATCAAATTGTGTTTCTGAGCAAGAAAAGATAAATTTGACAAACGTGAGAGAGGTTTTTGTCCATAATAGACCCAAGAAGAAAAACCTCCTTCATTTTGTGAACAGGTGTCATGGTTTTAGAGGAATGTCAAAATACAGTCACTACAAGAGAGTTAATGCACATCTGGAGTGACCTTGGGAAAATCAAGATTTCTCCTAGTCGGGTTGACCAAATGACTTGCTTGATGAGTCAAATCATAACTAGACACAAAGTTATTTTCAATGAGCTATCATGAGCTCAATTTGGAGTTTAGGAAGACCTCCAAACGTTGACTGAAACATCACTTTGCATTTTGGCAGCCTCATTCTGCACATTTTGACCAGTCTTGGGAGATTGGACTTTTGACAAACCAAATGAACTCCAAATTGAAAAGTTCATGATGTTATGGAAATTAGCCTCGACAATCTTTCCAACTAGCTATCCCATACTCAATTTGGACACCGGGAAGGCCTCCAAAAGTGGTCCGTAAAAAGGCGTTGTGCTTAGGGAGAAGGGAGTTGCGCTTAGAGCCTAGCGCTGCGCGTAGGGTAGGGAGCCTCAAAATCACTCCAAATTGCAAATTCTCACCAAATTGCCTCCAATTTCACCTTTTACAAGTAATTTCCCTCTCTTCACTCAATGTTTGGCTTGCATATTTGATATTTTGGACCTCTCCTCCACTCCTAGTATTAAACCCTAATTTTCCTCTATAAACCCTAATCAGTTTGTCTATTCCATTGCCTAGCATGATAACTCAAACTCTTTACCCATTATTCCCTTCACCTTCATCTACATCTCATTCCCAAAAATCCTCCCCTCACTCTCATAGCTTATGCTCTGCCCATAACCATATAAAATTCACTCATCCCTACAAACCCTAGAACATACCACTCATCCCCATTACATTGTCCCATTTACATTGTCAAAACTGTGCAAACTAAGAGAGTTGATTAAATCATGGATAGAGGTGATTCTGACTATGATGAGGAGACAACAAGTGATAGTTTAGCAGAAAGGAGAAGGAAACAAAAAAAGCTTCATAAGGGAGGCAAAATCATAAGAGATGGAAACTATCAAAGATGTCATTATTTAGGAGAAAGAAGCCCAAATACAAGCTTTGATGGAAAACTTAGAGAGAGCTAAGTTTGTCATCACTTACCTGGAGCAAGAAAACAAACAACTAAGTCATAAATAGGTCCTCATGGAACTTGAGCTACTAAAGACAAAGAGGCTCATGTCACTTTGACTCCTATCGAGCAAGAAATCGAACAAGATAGGGAAACTTGGCTTGAAAGAGTCAACCTACATCTTGAAAGGCTCATTGGCAAGGCCAACAGGGATAAGAAAATGCTCAGACACATGGCATACCATTACATGGCTCGTAACAAAATTTGTAACATGAGGATTAGAAAGTTAAAGGCTAGGCTAAGGAGAGCTTTGGAAGGCAAAAAGGAGCAAGATAGATTAAAGATGTTGGTTGAAGCCTCCCTAGCCTATCAAAGCAGTTGATGGTGGTATCTCATGCCAAATTTGGGCAGCTTTTGAAGAAATTTTGTCATTTTGAAATTTTGGAAATTCAAAACATAGAAAATCTGCCCATAACCCAATGCACAAATGGCTTGCATTTTTGGATTCAAGGCATCAAGGACATGCACCCTAGCAATTTTCAAAATTTTTGGAGCAGAACTGGTCCACCAAAAGGTCCAAAAACTCCCCAAAAATGACCTTTCTGCCTCTTTTTGGACACACAGAAGCAGCCTTGGGAGATTCCAGTTTTGAGGGGTAAAATGAGCTCCAAATTCAAAAATTCTAGGTGTTCCAGAAACTAGACTTGAAGACCTTTCCAATGAGCTATCATGGGCTCAATTTCGCTAACGGGAAGGCATACCAAAATCAAGTGGAAAGCGGTGCTACGCTTAGGGCCATTTTGCTTAGGAAACCAAAATTCGCCTGTTTTGACTATGAATTTGATTTCTCTCTCCTCATTGATGATTTCACTGATGTAATTGATGACATGGCATGTAAATTTAATGGTAAAACATTGTTAGAGGGTAGATTCATTAGTTAAAGGTGGTTTTGAGGCAAATGAATCAGTTTCCCCTCTTTTCGAGGCAAGTTGTTTGACTACCTATATTCCAGTTCTTTGTTGGGAAATGGTTGAAATAGCCCCTCTTCTCATGGATTCAACCCCTGAAGGTCAGGATGAGTAGTTTAGATGTCTATATTATGTGTTTTCTTGGTCATTTGGTGAGGTTGGACTCACTTGGATGCTCTGAGCTTGATTGTACACCATTGTAAGTAGTTTGGCAAGGAAATTAATAGGAATTGCAACTATTTTTATGGGATCCCTATGGTATGGTTTTTTAGCATAGTTTCTTCTTTTGTTATCAGTTGTTTACATATTTTATGTATGCCATCATCTATTTCACTACTTCTAATTGAATGATATCAATATAGATAGGTAGAATCCATTGTTTGCAGTGCTCTACCTTGGGAAATCATTCAGTATTCTATGTGTTTTGTTGTTTGAGAAGTATCCATGATTGCCACATGCCCTCCTCAGCTCCTCGCCAGTCTTAGACACCTAACCTCACTTGATTTCAAGTGCTAAAGCCTATACCTACCTTGCCCCATAGAACACCCTGCATTCTGACCTAATTTCCCAGACCTAAACTGCCCAACTCCATCTGATCCAACAAACACCAACAAATTCAATCAAAACCTTTCGAGCTACTATACCTAGCCTAAAATCCCTATCTGATCCAGTCACCTTGACTGAGATCCTAAAGGAGAGAGCCCTCTCCCGACCTTGTAGGGCTAGCTACAAGGTTAAGTGGTTTGTGGTTACCCTAGAAGCTTGCCTTCTTCAACCTGAGGCAAATCTAGGTGATAGCAGCCCCCAAAAATTTATTGCGGCCAGCAAGATCCAAGTAACATTACAACTCTGAAATCACTAGCAAGGTATGTCATCACTATAGGTAAGTTTTCTTTGCTAAGTGTATATTTGTAAGTCATTAAAAAAAAGATGGATGTTAAAATTAACCAGTCTTATAAAATATGTTTTTCATTAATAGAATATTTATTTAAGTTGATGCAAATATGTTTCAAGGGAATATTGATAACTTTTTCTCAACCAATAATATGACTTTGGTAATGCCTTGAAAGACATTTTATATTAAAACTCTTGTTTTTAAATAGTGATACTTTTAATTCAAGTTTGATTTAGTGACTGAAACCATATTTGACCACTTAAACAAACATCCAAAGAGAAAATTAAGGAAATAACAACCTAGCAATAATGATTTCAATTAGCGGGTTGAAGTGATTGAAATTTTGGATTCGTGGTGAATGTTGGAAATATGGATAGATTATTGATTAACTCTTTTTTGAGGATGTAGCCTCTTGATGAAAAGAAGATTGGAAATCAATATTGATTATGGATATTAAGACAATGCCATTAGATACAAAATACTATACAATCACATAATATGCTCAGTTAGCTGAGGCATCCTAAGGAAGTAAATAAGACAATATCTATTAAGGAAATATTTATAGAAACTATAACTGAGAAAATTAAGAGAAAAGTAGCACATTTCCCTAAAAGTGTACATTAAATGAAGCTGAAGATGGAAACGATATACTTTAAGATAGTATGCAACTATCCTAAAAGGGCGATAAGTATTAGAATATAGTGATGGAAAATAATTTGGTTTACTTTCATTTTTTAGTGCCTTTGGTAAGGATTTGTTTAGATTTCCCTTTATTCTTATCATTAGGTCATTTGAAAACTAATTTTGTTTGATCATTGAGTTCTTAGATGAATTGGTGTCTTAGTCATCATTCTGAAAAGTTTATTTGAATTAATGATTAAACTTTGCATTTTAGTTTTCATCGTTTTCGAAAATTAAGTGGTTTCAAAAGAAAAATTGGAATGATTACATTAAAAGGGAATTGTACTTTGCACATTGTTTGCTACATATTATTTGTTGCATAATATTTGTCCCTTCCCTTAGATAAATTTCATTGAATGAGAAACATTTCATTTCCTCATGCTAGTTTGCATTTTAGGGTATTTACGTGAAATTGGTGGCGAGCCCCAAAATTCAAACTTAATTGAAGATAAACAATAAAATTTATCGAATCAACCTAAGTAGCATTTGTAACATTAACACAAACACTTATAGGTCTAGGCTAGAGACGTGTTCCAACGTTGTTAAATGTAGGAGTTGTCGGTGTTTTCCAGCGTTGTATCTTGGGGGCGAAATCTCGTTCCACGTACATGAGTGTATAGGATCGTTCTCCACATACCTTCAAGTATATTGGATAGCGCTCCACGCACGTAATGTTTATGGGAATGCTCTCATCGAACAGTTACACATTAGACAACATTAATATGGAATATACTCCCATGTACCATCGAGTATATTTTGGAAGTCCCCTATAGGTTTATATCCTCGCCATAGGTAACCGAGTGGGCTGCCTTGTATACCGTGTTACACCAAACATAGCATTTGGGGAGATTGCCTGCTTGGTAATCCTTTATGCCTAGATTACCCTCTTTTTTATTTATTTTTTGTGTTAATTTCTAAAATTTACTATCTAACATGGAATAACAAAATCCCCCATTTTTCCATTCACATAGAATGAAAAATAAGCCTCCTCTTCCACCAAAGGCTACCCCTAGCTGTTGTCAAAAGCATAAGAAGACACAAACTACGAATCGAGAAATTCGAGAACTACTTCTGGTCCTCCTCCTGATTATGATCTACCTTAATCATCTTTCCCTTTGAGTACTGATCTCGAGATTACCTCCACTCTTGCTGGTGAATCTGACACAATCAAAATAGAAGAACATGAAACCTTATTGCTTGAGGTTATTGAGCCTGGCTTTCCTGAATCATATACTTTATTACCCGAGGTTTTTGAACCTATTTTGCCTCAGCCATCTTCACCTGTTACTTCGAGACCTTCCCCTTCTCTTCCTTTGTCTTAGATAGAATCATCATCCATATATCTTGGACCCAACAGTGAACCTCTTCCACTTGGTCTTGTGAGTATTAAAGAGATCCCACAGGAAGAGCCTCATCCTTATACTCCTGTTCATTGGAGTGGAATCCATTTTTATCATAATCATCCTCTTCCTCCTCAAAATCTAACACAAACTCCTTTACCTGATTCTTTTGACTCACCCATGAATTTCTAATGGAAATATTCATTGCGATTGTTAACCATGATCGAATCCGATATGGGTTCCCAACCCGTGTCCACCACTATGGTTGAGATAACAAATGTTGCTTCCTCATCCATGTTTACAACATCACCAGAGGCACATATGTATGGTGGCCTGTCTGTCCCACTTGGATATCAATATTTATCTAGTACCTTCTCTAGTGTAGCTTCCAGTCCTTGGACCTCTCCCATGTCATCTGTTTCAGGAATTCCATCTTGAACTTCCTTTATGAATGATACTCATCCTTCTCCTTTCCTCTGCCTACACCCACAGTTCAACAGCAGGTTGGCCCTTATGTTAGTGGGAAAGGATATCTTCAACAACCTAAGTCTTATTATGTTCGGTACCCTCCACCTAGGGTGCAATTGCCTCCATCATCCCCTCCTCCTATGGTAGGGGGCAAACCTTTCATTCTTATACCTAAAATCAGTAATCATCCTAATTATAATCCTCCTTATCCTGGGATGGTTTCCAACATTTGGAAACCTACTTTCCCCATCCAACCTGGTTCGATTTTGGACCCATTGTTGAATTCCCAACTTGTGCCTTCTTCATCTTGAATTCCTACCCTTCAATATGTACCTCAACAAGCTCAAATAAATGTAAGTCAACCTTTACAGGTTACTATTGCATCTCAACCAATTCCATTGGTATCTGGTACCCCTCAGGTTCCACTTACCCAGCCTTTATAAGGTACCTTGTAGTCTCAACTGCTTGAGCAAGGTATTCCTCAAATTCCAGTAGGAAAAATTACGTATGGTATGGCATAGCCTAAATTTAATCCACATTATGTCGGGATGATGCAAAATATTGCAGGGAAATAGTATAGACCTTATCAGGGTATTCCTCAAGTGCCTTTTCAAGGCCAACACATCCAAAAACAGTTATTCCAACCTTTACATGGTTATCCTAGAGCTTTTCAACAAGGTTACACATATGCTAGTTACTATAATCCTCCTTATTCAAGTGCCCAGATTCCTCTTTATCAGAACCCTCCTTATCCAGGAACACAAGTACCTATTGCTCAAGTTATTCCTTCTTATCCAGGCTATCCTCCCTCGGATTTTAACCGACAACTACCTTTTGTGGCAAATCTCGAATTTCTAAACCTGACTCAACTCAACAATGATCAATATAGCTCATTCGCCTTGGTGGTCAATAATTCCTACCAAATTTCCTTTTGATATCCCAAAATTCAATGGGAATCCTAGATAAGACCCATCAACCCATGTCATGACGTATCATCTGTGGTGTTCCTTGAACTCCCTTAATGATGATTCTATTTGATTATGTCTTTTCCAATGTACTCTTACAGGTACCGTAACTAAATGGTATATTGAATTACCTAGAGCTTCATTTCATGATTTCAAATCCTTAGCTACCACTTTCCTCACACATTTCCAGTTGCCCATCCAATATGAAACTGGAACAAAACTTTTGACCAACTTTAAACAAACTAAGGCTACTCACATCTCATATCACTGTCATGAGTGGCAACGTCGTCGCTGGTTGGTTAAGACATATGTTCCGAATCAATTGTTAGTGGGATGGTTCATTAAATCCATGTTGCCATCTATCATAGAGGATATAACCGAAGGTGGCGGTCGTGACTGAAGCGAAAGTGATTGCTCATTCCTAGTATTTGGACCTCACTTATACCTAATCTAACATGCTCTATGAGAAGATACCAGATGATCCAAGACCTTCGAACATTGTTCATCCAACTCCTAGTAAAGAATCTTATGTCGTTGATGACATCATTGGTTCTGCTAGTTCATAGAAGATGAGTAAATGTTATGAAACCAAAACCCTCCATCCAATCCTCTTATGGCTTCTTCTTCTGAGATAAATTTGGTTTCATCTAATAAAGTCAAATCTCAACAAAAACCAGGAAGTAAGAAGAAAGGAAAGGGAAAAATAAGAAATATTCTTCACCGTAGGATAAACAAACAAATCAATCCTCTAATGAGAAACGAAAGCCTTGATACCCATGCTTAATTTGCAATGAGGATCACTTTACTTGTGACTGTCCTCACTATGCAGAAATGAACCAGTTTTGGAAATCCTCCATTTCTCTCGTTATGTTGACCATCCTGTTTCCCAATCAGGAGACCCACATGGTTGCTCGGGACCCTTCTTCCTCTAACACGGTTTTAATGTTATCCTCCACAAATCCCAAATCTTATATTATGGTGGCTACTTAGAACGAGGAATATGGTAATTTGAATCCTCCAAATGGTTAGGCTGGTGATCAACCTACCAGTTCGACATCACCTTCATCGGATCCCACTATGCCTACGTTTCCTATGGAGTTAACTGTTAAGCCTCTGAAGGGAATTATTCATAAATATGCTTTCAAACCTCATGTCAGGGATGCTCAAAATTATAACGTAGTTGAAGACTTGGCTCAGTCTCCATCATCTATGTCAACCCTTGAGGTGTTGCAAAACTGTCCCACCAAAAAGAAGGCTTTTCTTTCGGCTATCGAATGTGTGGATCCTTCATATTATAACTTAGTTGTTTTTAGTCATGAGAACTACACCCCTCGACTTCCCACTCAATTGGATTTTATCATCCAGTTCATTGTCCATAGTAAGAACATTCCTTGTTCTATTGTGGATGAGGGAGCCTCGACCTATATAATGTCTATGTTTTTCTGGAAAGTGATTAGTTCTCCTCAACCGAGTCAATCACCTACCACATTGAAAACTTTTGATGGGAGAACATATAAACCTTGTGGTATTGTGAACTCCTTGTAAGTAGAATTAGGGGGAAAAACTATATCCATAGAAGTTGAAGTTATTGACAAACTTCTTGATTATAATCTTCTATTAGGTCGCACAGGTTTACGCCATGGTTGTTGTTGTTTCAACCTATTTCTGTATGATCGCCTTTCCTCATAAGGGAGGGATTGTGGTCATCAACCAACTCACCTTCTTTGCCTCTTATTCTCTTGTTATTGTAAGTGTCCCTCTTATACGCGAAACTCTACACTCTTATCAGCATGTCGAGGTTGGACTGTTGAAGGATTCCTCACTCATGGGAACCTTTTCACTCCCTCCTCCTCCACTTCCCGATAGCTCACCATTGGTTTCTTATATAAATATGATATCATCTTCTATTGTCCTGACTAATCCATGGATTGTACTAAATGAAGCTAACATCCATAGTTTTTGCGATTGGATGTCACTTAGCCCCATTGAGCTTGATTACGAAGTCATCTATTTGGCTTGTGCGGATTATTCCTTCTCTTCAATCAATTGGGTCGATTGATCATTGGATTATGGTATGTCTTCTGACCTTTTCTCTCATACATTGTCTACCCATGAGAGCATCATAAAGATCATGATGCCAAATGATGTGTCATGGGATGACCATCACCATCGTTCCTCCTTGTAAGATTCCATTGAGGATAATATCAGTGATGTGTATCTACCCAATATCATCAACTCTTTTATGAATTTTGTTTCCATTCACGAAGTCGATTCCGAAAATAATCTCTCAAATATAAAAGAGAAGATACCTCTTCATATCTCTATTAAACCGAGTATGTCAAAAATATACACATTTGTGCATCTTTCTCTCCATCCGAGATTAAGACCTATAAATCCCTATTTTAGGAGTTTCGAGATGTCTTTTCCTGAACCTATGAGGAAATGTAAGTATTGACCTAAATATAGTGGTGCATGAAATTAAAACATATCCTGATGTTAAACCAGTCTGGCAACGCCTCCATCAATTCCATCCAAAGAAGGCCATCTTGATAAGGCTGGAGTTAAAAAACTTATTCATGTTAGTTTCATCTAGCCCATTCCTTTGAAACATTGGGTGTCAAATATTGTCCCTCTCATGGAGAAATACGGTACAATCTATGTATGCGTCAATTATTAGGATGTAAATCATTCTTGTCCAAAGGACAATTACCCAACCCCATTCATTGACCAGATTGTTGATGACTATGCCAGTTGTGAAATCTATTCATTCATGGATGGTTTCTCCGGATATAATAAAATTAAAATTCTTCCAGTGAACCTAAACCTACATTTATCTGTCCCTAGGGTACATTTTCCTACCGGAAACTCCCATTTGGTTTAAATAATGTTGGGGCCATGTTTCAATGAGAAATGGATTACACTTTTCATGACATTAAACACATCATGCAACCTTATTTGGATGATCTCCCTGCTCATTCTAAATATCGGGTTGATCACCTGATGCATGTTAGACACTATAATATTCAAATTAATTTGCAGAAATGTGTGTTTTACCTTACTTCTGGTCAAATTTTTGGTTTTTTATTTCAAAATATGGAATTTGTATCGATCTTCTGAAAGTACAAGCAATCATTGATCTTCCTGCACCTCCTTCTCTTGTTCAACTTCAACAACTCTAAGGGAGGGCTAACTTCCTGCTAAGGTTCGTCCCTAATTACGTTGGGTTGACCAAAGTATTCACTTTCTTGCTTAAGAAATGGGTTCCCTTCCATTGGGATAATGTTTCTCAAAAGATGTCTGATGCCTTGAAAGATGTACTGGTTCAGACATCTCTCTTATATCACCCTAATTACCAGCGTGACTATTTGGTCCAGGAAGATGATGTAGGGATTGAACATCCCATATATTATTTGAGTCAGAATCTCAATGATACCGAAGTCAGGTATACCCACGTAGAAAAGGTTTCTTTGGTGGTCATTCAAGTTTTCCAAAGGTTTTTCCATTACATCTTTCTCTAGAAAACTATGGTTGTTTCTTATTGCAACCCTATGACATATATTTTGTCACGTCAATTGATGGGGGGGGGGGGGGGGGGAAATACTCTAAATGCATCATCATTCGACAAGAGTTTGACCTGGATTCATCAAATATAATTCAAAGAAATCCCCAGTTTTCGTTGAGCTTATGTGCGACCTTCCTTCCCCTAATTTGGAATTGACATCTGAAGATTTTATCCCTGACAAGTCAATGTTTCTGATTTCATCATCTGACCTGTAGTATCAAGCCGACCTACAACTCATGTAGGCTCAGAAGCCCAACAGTCGCATCTATTCACCCACCAACGTTGTGTATAAATATAAGAGGACTTTTCCTCATTTGGACTCTCTCATCTCATCACATATCTCTCTCTCTCTACTGCGCAGAAATGAGTCTCTTCTCTATTGCGTTGAAATGGGTCTCTCTCTCACACATGTGAAGCTGGAAGCTGTTGAATTTGAAGCTGTAACTGCAGAAGTAAAGATTGACTTGCGTGGCCTAGAAGATCTCCTCATCTGAATTGCGATGTAGGTTCATCTGAATTGCGATGTAGGTTCATCTGAACCTCCTCTGAAAGCCGCAACTTTTGGTGGTGGAATGAAGTCAATCCGACGAACGGTTTGCAAGATATCGATTGCCCTAGTTTGAAGCCGGAAACTGCTGAAACTGAAGCTGTAACTGCGGAAGTAAAGATTGACTTGTGTGGCCTAGAAGATCTCCTCATCTGAACTATGTTGTAGGTTCATCTGAACCTCCTCTGGAAGTCGAAACTTTTGGTGGTGGAATGAAGTCAATCCGACGGTCGGTTTGTGAGATATGGTGTGCCCTATTTTGATAATGAAGTCGCTAATGCTGATGCTGCTGATCTAGGGTTTGCTACTGCTGATATGAATCAGATTTATTGTACTATTTCTCTCTGCTGAATTATTGAAGATAAAAGAATATTTGATCAAAGGTTTTCCCCACACATTGTGGGGTTTGTCCCTGGCTAGCCGCCACATCTTGTGTCTCTTGTCTTGGCTTGTTTTCTGTCGATCGTTTAATGTTCTATCTGCACTTTACTTTATGTATGTGTGATTGCTAATATTTGGAATGTAATAAGGAAAAGAAGTAAATTTTTATAAGCATAGAACATACCATAAATTAACATGGTATCAGAGCTGAGGTGAAGACAAAGCCCGATCAAGAGCAAGAGCAATCATCGAAGAGAATATTGGCAAGGCTATCCTAAGAGAACTATGGGGTCCTCAACACTCTTTCCTGCTGAAGACAAGCTCCGTGAGAAAGCTGACTATCACGGATGGAAGATGTCTATCGATCTAACCCTTGAGAATCAAGGATTGTTGGATCATGTGAGAGGAAATATTGTTGAGCCAACATCAAATGCATCCGTTGCTGCCTGGAACAAATGAAAAAATGGAGAAGTCAAAACAATAGAAGATCATCCGGGACTCTATCGACAAGCACTTGGTGGCCTACATCTTTGAGTTGGACACCTCCAAGGAAATCTACGATAGACTGGTGAGTTTATTTAAAGTTAATGATGCAAATCAAGTTTTGTTTCTTAGAAATAAGCTGAGGGAAATCAAGAAGGGTAAAGATGAAAGTATGCAAGCATACTTCTTAAGAATCACCGAGATCAAGAACGATCTCCTATCTATTGGGGAAACTATTACTGACAGAGAAATGGCACTCACAACTCTTGGAGGATTGCCATTTGAATGGTATGTGTTCAGCACTACTCTTTTGAACTATAATGTAACTCCTGGTTTCGAGGAAATAATAGCTAGATGCATTCAAGAAGAAACAAGGGAAGAAGTGCAAGAAATGCCCATGCCTATAGGTCCTCCTGCTGCCTTTTCTTCTCATGCAAAGAAAAGAAATAATTCCGGGACTAAATCAAAAGGAAAGGTTGGACCTAAGGCTAGAAGAAAATGACGATGTTACATTTGCGATAAAGCAAGTCACTATGTATGAGATCATGAGCATCATCATGAATGAGATCATGGACATAAAGGGCAACATGAGATCATGGACATATAGGATAGCATGATGATGATGCACACTAGTTTGAGCAGCATTATGATGGATAAAATCATGGACATGGGCAGCATGATGATAATCATGATTAGAGAAGCATGGTATAGTATGCAGTGGTGCAACTCGAAATCCCTCTGATGGCGATCAAAGGAATGACAAATTCAACAGCAAAGGTAAGAGGAGAGCTGGGAATCAAGGAAGAGGACAAGAATTCAAGAAGGCTAGAAATTCTAGGATGTATTAAATGCACCTGACCTCAAAAGGAACCTAGTGTCCATCTTGGCAATGGAAGACAGAGGCTACAAGGTAGCCTTCAGCAATGGCAAGGTATGTATATGGAAAAATAATGTTAAAGATTCCTTTACTCTTGGGTTTAGTGTTGATTCATTATATCAGGTCGATGGAAGTCCGCTAGGTGTCATGTCTTGTGACACAACTCTTTAGTCCGAACTTTGGCATCGGAGGTTTGCCCACCTTCATTACAAAGCTCTACCTGATGTAAGACAGATGGTAACAGGGATGCCTGAATTCCAAGTAGAGAAATAAGGTGTATGTCCGGGATGTGCCAAAGGAAAGCTCAAAAGGGGACCATTCCCCTCAAGCCAAATCAAGACCTCCGATATATTACAATTGGTTTACTCAGGCATACCTGAGGTTGGCATTAAGAGGGAGACTACTACACCACATACTCTTGAGCAGAATGGTGTGGTGGGAAGGAAGAACCACACGATGATGGAAGTTGTCCGGGCCATGCTACATGATCAAAGACTTCCAAAGTTTCTATGGGCTGAAACTACAATCACCGCCGTATATGTACAAAATCGATGCCCTCATCAAGCATTGGGTTCCTAAACTCCTGAAGAAATGTTCACCACTGGTCAAAGGGAAGTCGTGATTAGTCATGATGTCACCTTTGACAAAGATATGGCTCTCAGCAAGGTGGACAATCTACTGACTTTGAGTAGCTCTCAAGAAGCCGACACCAGGGAACCGAAAGAAAAGGATGATGAATCAATGCCTGATGTAGAAGAACCCATGGATCCGATTGATCCTCATCCACATGAGCCTTCCTCTTCTAGGAAGATGCCTTCATGGCTTAGGGGGATACTTGATGATGCTGAAGGACATGCTGCACCCTGAGGAACCTTCCATCAAAGTAAGAAACTTAACAGGTATCAGGGATACCTGACCATCATGAGCACGATCATACAAAATGAACCTTCATCATTCTCAGATGTCATCAAGCATTAACTATGGAAGGTTTCTATGACCATAGAATATGAGTCTAATATGGAGAATGATGTCCGGGAAGTAGTTCCCAGACCCTGGACAAGACAATTGTTACTTCAAAATGGCTTTACAAGATAAAGCATGCAGCAAATGGAAGTATGGAAAAGTACAAGGTTCATTTTGTTGCTCGTGGTTTATCCCAGAAGGGAGGTATAGACTATGATATTTGCACCTGTTGCCAGATATACGACCATCCGCTTGATCATAGCCCTTGTGGCTTCACAAGGATGGAACCTACATCAGATGGATGTTAAGACCGCGTTCTTGCATGGTTCTATCAAAGAAGAGGTCTATGTGGAGCAACCTGGAGGATTTGAGATTTATGATTGAAAATCTCATGTATGCAGGTTGAAGAAGGCTCTCTATGGGCTGAAGCAAGCACCCCGAGCATGGTATGAGAGGATCGATAGCTACTTGATGAAGCTGGGATTCACTAGGAGTGAAGTTGATCCTAACCTTTACTTTAAGGTTGAAGATGACAAGCCTCTCATACTGGTGTTGTATGTGGATGACCTCTTTCTAACAGGTGCAAACCCTCTCATTCACAAATGTAAGAGGGAGATGGCTTCTGAATTTGAAATGAAGGACCAAGGACTTGAAGTGTGGCAGAAGCCAAGGGAAATTTTCAAGGAAAATATGTGGTAAATATATTGGAAAGATTCGATATGATTGACTGCAAGCCTGTGACTACCTCGAGGATCTTAACTTTTAGAAGTTATATGGTAGTGATGTCGGACCAGACTTGGGAAATGCCTCTGAGTTTCAAAAAGTCATTCACATTGATGTTCTTGGTGAACCTCTGTCCGAACATATGTTTTGCAGTTAGCATTGTGAGCTCATATTTGGTTGAGCCTCACTGGATTGATGCCAGGAATCTTCTGAGATGTCCTTAAGACACAATCTCTCATGGATTAAGATACACTGCCAGAGATGTGAGACTACTTGGATATACTGATGTTGATTGGGCAGGCAGTGTGATGGAACGTAAGAGCACTTCCGGGTATTGTTTCACCTTTGGATCTGCTTCGATATCCTGGATGGGCAGGAAGCAGAAGTCGATGGCTTTGAGCACCGCCGAAGCAGGATATATTGTTGCTAGCATAACCTCGTGTGAGGCAGTCTGGTTGCGAAAGCTCTTCAGTGAGCTGTTTGGATTTACATTGGATACCACTGTGATTCTCTGTAACAACCAGAGGTGGGATTCGATTATTGAGGAATCCCGTATTCGTCAATTGCTCCAACAGATAAACATCATCTGGGATATGGTAAGTCAATGAGCAAGGAAGCTCCATCACATTAAGATGATGTACAGGTTGATACACCTTGTCAAAGCCCCGAGGAAAGATCTAATCTGTGATTTTCCCAAACGACTTGGAGTCAGCAAGAAACCCTTGTACAAGGGTCCTGCATGTTGCATACATTGAGCTCTGGGAGCTCTGAGGGCTTACGGTTCCTACTGGAGCAACATATGACCACAGGGTGACTCACCCTCCCCTAGTGGTGCACACTGGAACAAGATGATTCGCTCTCTTGTGGGACAATATGATTCGCTCTCTTCTAGAACAGGATGATTCGCTCTCCTGTGTAGCAGGATGATTAGTTCTCCTGTGAGGCCTGGATTGATGTCATGGAAAATTTTAGGGGCTAATGTTCGCCCAGTGGGCTAATTTTCCATGATTTTTCCACAAAAAAGATTCGCCAATTTCCAATTTTATAAAAGACGATTCGCCCAAATTTTAGAATATAAAATTATTTTACCTTAAAAATCGCCAACATTATATAGAGACTATATATAAAATAATTATAAATTTGAATAATTTTACAAATATATCAATAAACATTTATAATTTGCATATTAGGGATTAGTGAGATTCGCCAATGTTTTAAACTTCAAGAAAATTTTCCATCCTTAAAATTTTCCTTGATTGATGTGTTCTCCATGGCAGCCTGGATTGATGTGTTCTCCATGGCAATTGTAGCAGGATTGATGTGTTCTCCTGTGAGTACAGGATTGATTAGTTCTCCTGTCGAGGCATCCTACCCATGCAATCTGGGACTCATGGGAAGTACCTCTCATCTGATCAATGAGCAGGGAAATGACGTTAGGGACAATAGTAGTACCGATGGACGCATAGTTGTATCTACCGTACTCCCTACGCTAGGATGACCTCCATTGATCTAGGATCAATGATACTGGTCTGGGACCAGTGGTAGGAGTTGTACCATACTATGAAGTTGACTTCGGGTCGGTTGAGACTGGTCTGGGACCAGTGGTAAATACTCCGAGACTGACTTCCTGTTAGTGCAATACTGGTCTGGGACCAGTGAGAGTGGTACATACTATGACGCTTACTTCGGGTCGGTTGAGACTGGCCTGGGACCAGTGGTACACTCTCTAAGACTGCGATACTGGTCTGGGACCAGTGGTAGGAGTTGTACCATACTATGACGCTGACTTTGGGTCAGTTGAGACTGATCTGGGACCAGTGGTACATACTCCGAGACTGACTTCGTATCAGTGCAGTACTGGTCTGGGACCAGTGAGAGTGGTACATACTATGACGCTGACTTCGGGTCGATTGAGACTGGTCTGGGACCAGTGGTACACTCTCTGAGACTACGATATTGGTTTGGGACCAGTGGTAGGAGTGGTACTTACTATGAAGCTGACTTCGGGTCGGCTGAGACTGGTCTGGGACCAGTAGTACGCACTCTGAGACTGACTTTGAGTCAGTGGAGGATGATATTGGTCTGGGACCATTGGAGTTGTACTCACTATGACGCTGACTTTGGGTTGGTTGAGACTGGTCTGGGACCGGTGGTACATACTCTGAGACTGACTTTGAGTCAGTATGATACATCCTCGATCATTTCTTCTTCTTCATAATTCGGACAAAAGCATAGTAGAACAGAACAATGCAAGAGCAGAGCAGAACAGAGTAAAACAGCACAGATCAGTGCAGGGCAGAACAAGACAAAGCAGATCAAGCAGAATAGAGTAGAGCAGGGCAAGGGTTAGGCTGTACAAGGCAGTGCATTTGATGGATGAATAGTAACGACCGATAGACAGATTACAGATGAAGTTCTCCATGGTTGAGAGGGAGTGTTAAAATTGGCAACCAGGGAAAAACTTCATGTGGGTCATCTTATTCATGGCTGATAATATTTTTATTAGATTCCTCTCGTTGAGAGGTGTAGGATTGATATAAAGATCATCCGATTCCGATAAGTATTCATGGATATATGAGTTTATTTTGATTATGGAATTATTATCAAGCCGACCTACAACTCATGTAGGCTCAGAAGCCCAACAGTCGCATCTATTCACCCACCAACGTTGTGTATAAATATAAAAGGAATTTTCCTCATTTGGACTCACTCATCTCATCGCATCTCTCTCTCTCTCTACTGCGCAGAAATGAGTCTCTTCTCTACTGTGCTGAAATGGGTCTCTCTCTCACACATGTGAAGCCAGAAGCTGTTGAATTTGAAGTTGTAACTGCAGAAGTAAAGATTGAATTGCGTGGACTAGAAGATCTCCTCATCTAAACTGTGTTGTGGGTTCATCTGAACCTCCTCTGAAAGCCGCAACTTTTGGTGGTGGAATGAAGTCAATCCGACGAACAGTTTGCAAGATATCGACTGCCCTAGTTTGAAGCCGGAAACTGCTGAAACTGAAGTTGTAACTGCAGAAGTAAAGATTGACTTGCGTGGCCTAGAATATCTCCTCATCTGAACTGCATTGTAGGTTCATCTGAACCTCCTCTGGAAGCTGAAACTTTTGGTGGTGGAATGAAGTCAATCCGACGGTCGGTTTGGGAGATATGGTCTGCCCTAGTTTGATAATGAAGCCGCTAATGTTGATGCTGCTGATCTAGGGTTTGCTACTGCTGATATGAATCAGATTTATTGTACTATTTCTCTCTGCTGAATTATTGAAGATAAAAGAAGATTTGATCAAAGGGTTTCCCCACACATTGTGGGGTTTGTCCCTGGCTAGCCGCCACATCTTGTGTCTCTTGTCTTGGCTTGTTTTCTGTCGATCGTTTAATGTTCTATATACACTTTACTTTATGTACGTGTGATTGCTAATCTTTGGAATATAATAAGGAAAAGAAGTAAATTGTTATAAGCATAGAACATACCATAACTTAACAAGACATTCTGATATATCTCCAAACTTAGACTCTATGTTCCAATACCTCTCTCTTCGAGTAGTGACATATTCGATACCAAGCTAGAAATTACATCATTATTGGCGACACCCTTTATTGACGTAGTATTGATATGATTTTACAAAAGTGCCTCACACATGAGAAGGTTGATAAAGTCTTTAATGAATGCCACTCGGGGACATGTGGCGGTCATTTTTCTGGTTATGCTACCGTGCAAAAGATCCTACGTTATGGTTACTTTTGGCCTACCATTTTTCGCGATTGTATTCTCACTGTCCAAAAGTGTCGTGCATGCTAAATTTATGATCATAAGGCTCGTGCTCTACCCACTCCATTGCATCCGATTATCGTCGCCCGTCCTTTTTTGAAATGGGGTATTGAATTCATGACATGTAGCCCTCGCTCAACCAAGGGGCATGGTTATATCACTGTCACTGTAGATTATTTTAATAAATGGGCCGAGGCAATGCCTACATTTAACAATATTGGAAAAACAACTGCATAATTATCTTCAATCATGTTATCGCATGGTTTGGTGTTCTGCAAGCCATAGTTACGAATCACGGAAAGCATTTGCGAAATCATATGATGTTTGAACTAACTACTAAGCTAGTACTTTCACATGAAAGTTCCGCTCCCTACTATCCTCAGGCTAATGAACAAGTTGAGGTTATCAATAAAGTTCTGAAAACTATGCTTTAATGTATTGTAGGGGTCCACAAATCGGACTGGCATTTTCTTCTTTATATTGCCTTATGGATTTATTGAACCTCAATTAGGACTACTACCGGATTTACACCCTTTCAGTTGGTTTGTGGTCTGGAAACAATCCTTCCAATCGAATGTGAGATTTCGTCAATAAAACTAGTTGTAGAAATTCTTCTTGGCACTTTCGTAGAAGAGGAACGTCTTTTACATCTTACCCATTTAGATGATATACAATGTGATGTATCTTTAGCTAATGAAGCTCGTAAAATACGTATTAAGGTGTAATGTGAAAAAAGTTTCAATCCTTGTGTCTTCTCAGAAGGAGACCTTCTTCTTTTATATGATCAAGAATCTGATAAGTTAGGATCAGGAAAGTTCCAACCTATATGGTCAGGTCTATATAATTTCAAGCATGTTCTTGCTAAAGGGGCCTATGAGTTAGTCAATTTTGATGGAGTTCCAATGGTGCAACCTATAAATGGGTTGTACCTAAAGAAATACTATCTTGATCTCATGCATCGTACACTGTGTATATATTGTATAATAGGTATGTTGAGTGTCTTTGCAGTGTGTCTCTTCAAAGTTTCCTATGATTTATGTTGATCTCATTTACGTTTTGTTTGTAGATGTCGTCATCCCTTGAACTGTATTTTGGTTATTTTGATGATGCTAGTCGTAGTACTCAGAACCTATCCTCCACAACATGGACTATATTTTCTCCAAATGATGGGTTAATGAGTCTATAAGGGATTTGTATTGGTCACTCTACTAAACAACATCATTGAGTATAGCGCAGTGGTCGAGCTACTATCTGATGCTATTTCACATGGTATCTGTCGTTTAGTCATCATACTTGACTCACAGCTTGTGGTACTACAAATCACTAATGCTTATTCGATTAGAAGTCCTACCATCCTTCACATGTTCTTAAGGGTTCACCTTCTAGAAAGATACCTTGATTTCATACAATATGAACATATTTCTAGAAATATAAACACATTGACAGATGTGCTTGCTAATCATGTTTTAGATAGACATTTGCAACGAATGTAAACAAGTTTCAATGCACATGATATCTATTGAAAGCATAATAGGAACACAAAAACATTGAATATATATATATATAAAGTTTGGTTTTACAAAATTTGTGCCCGAGACACATATGGCCACACGGCCCATATAAAAAACTACATGCAAATATCTAAGTAGACTAATCAAATTGCTCATGATAACATGCCACTACACAAGCTATCTTACGCAGTAACTGACCAATATGGCTAGGCACTCCTATAGTGTGTTGCTGAAGTCGCATCAGAATTTGGTCAATCACGGTCTCATCTATCTCGTGTGTCAACCCCTCCATGTGGTGCTCCACCTCTGTTAGGATCTTGGCTACATTAAGATCCCGTAGTGCATCCCATCCTACTGCAGCACCTTGTACTGGTACTACTACTTCCTTTGGTTATTCTCCTGCACGGCGGAGATATGAAGCATCTATAGGTCGAATAGGCCCAATATTTGCATGAAAAAATCAATATTTTAGTCTCGGAAACATAAAAAACACAAAAAAATAATAATAATAATTGTAAAACTTCAAAAATTCAAATGGTTGAATATCTTACTTGTAACACCCCATCTCTCACCCTCAGGTACTGTGAGCTTGGGGTCATCACAAAAATTCATCCCTGCGTATAGATAATCATTAATCATAACAAACTGTCTACGCAACCATCCAAAGAAGATTGATTAGAAATTGATCGTCGATGGACCTGCGTGTTGGGACATATGATCTATCCAACTCCTCACTCGTGGAACTCTCGAATCAATGGGCTCGAGTGTAATCTGCTGAGGTTGTAGTAATGGAATCTGCTCTAGAGAAAAAGAGACCAAGATGTAACAATATCCAAAGTTTTTCAATTTTCCCTCTCTTTCTTTAAACAATTGTTCCTTCATATTGACCAACACTCCCTCGCTCCAGTTGAATATTGTTGGCTCCAAACACTCCACACCATACTGCATGTATGATCTTCTAGCTACATGAAGTGTTGAGCTACCCACCAATCTAGAAATGATGAATAATATCATTCTTAAAGGAAAATGTGTTACATATTTTATGCTAATTTTTCCATCCCTAGTTGGCTTGGCTCGAGGTCTGTAATAAGTGGCAATATAATCTTTCATCGTTTCTCCACCCCTTCTCCCACCTAGGAGAGAGATGGGGGCACCTCTCATGGATAAACCTATCAAAAAATATATGTCCTTTACTATTATCTCGAGGAAATGTTCCCCAAATATAAATTCATGTGCTTGAAGATCCCATGAATGAACAAGATAATCTAGTAATTCCATTTGTTTCCTCATACCAGGAAGCCAGAAGAATTTCAACAATCCACATTTTTTCAATGCCTGGATAGTAGTAGGATCATTGCTTGCATTCAAATCCTGTCCTTCACGTTCTCTTTCTCTCCATATAAAGGCCATTTTATGCTAATGAATACATGAAACATCAAGAAGATACTCATTAGGATCCATTCCATGCAAGAAAATTGAAAAATTTTGAAGGGAAATTGGTAAACAAATTTTGGATTTGCGCCCAACACACCCCTATAAGGAGAGGCAGTGCATTGTACCCCCCCCACCTGCAATTTATTTTCACTTAGGTGCAACGCACCTTTTGACCATTAATCCTAGGGCGATTTACTTAAACCCCAAGGCCCTCAAAATCACCAAAAAATTGCATGAAAATGCAAAATGAAACCATGAATTAAAAGAGAAAGGTCTTAGCAATTACCTGCAAGTGACAGTGCTTCAAATGATCCACTGGATTGAGCGCAATCAGCTGCAGAAGATCGATGGAAAAAACTACTCAGAACTATCACTCTCGAAGGTAAGTGTGAGATGGTAAAGATGAATAGTCATTTTGAATATTTATGGTTGTTTCTTCCATTATTTTGCTCATATTTAATGTTTTGACCTAGTTAGAACCCATTTTTACCATGAAACATGAATTTTTAATCCCTTTTGTGATGTTCTAAGCAGGTCAATAGCTATTTCATAGATTTTGTCGTGTTTTGAACAAATTATTTTGACTGAGGAGTAGACATTTATCACTTTTTTGGGATCCTTAAACTCACAAAAATGGAACCCCCCTGGAGTCCTCTTTCAGCTCTTTCTATACTCCCAAAATATCAAAAGATTATCGAGAACTTGTCTTTTCGAACTTGTTAAACTAAATGAAAAGATGTATGCTTAGTACAAGTTTAACCCTTTATGGATTAAGATAGACTACTTATGAAAAAGGAATACCTTAATCGAACATGGCTCAGAGGTTCTCTTGGGTATTGTAGCTTATTCTTTTATTACTTTGGTCATTTTCTAAAGTTTTTCTATGATCTCTTAGAGATCAAGTCATTAGTATTTTAAGAGAAGTGTGGGATCATATGCTTGGTTTAAGTCTAAGTAGGGTTATGTTTAAAATGTTTCAAATAATGATGGAAATAACCATTGATTTCGTACGGTCTAAGTTTAGAAAGTTTAGGGAAATGTTTTAATTTAATCATGAGTGAAGATCATAATGGATTTGAGTTTCCATCATTGATTCAAGTTTAGTGGTGTCATGTCATGTGAGTTATAAGGTCAAGTCATCATATCATCATCTTTATAAGTTAGTGTTGCGCTTATCATTTGCGCTACGCTTTCATATTTGAACTTGCAACCAATCACTGCAAATAACAAAGGCTTGGAATGCGTGAAATGTGAAAAATGCATGTATTTGGATTTCAAAAATCCATCGAACCAGTTCCTCCTCCTCCTCAGACGTTCTGAATAACCAAAGGAATTCGTTGTGTTTTGTGTGTAAGGGTTCGTTGTGCTTCTGCAAAATTGGAGGCTTTCTTGTGCCATGACCACTCTCAGGTTCAAAAACTCTCTTCTCTAAGATAATTCACATTGTATGTTCTTAGTTTCATTTTTAGTAATCAAGAAAAATGCCTAGAAGAGATCGCATCCCTTATAAACTTGAATGCGCTGCTCTTTCTTGATGTGCATGTGCATTTAAAATTCCGTTGTACATAAAAACAAAAAAATTTGTTGCATTTGGGTCTGAGAGTTGAGTTATATTTTCTGGATTTGTTAATATAGGGATTTTCATTTAAATTTTTCCATAAGCCCTCATCTAGAACCCTAATTCTGTAGTTGTTATACTATTGTTGCTCTAAATTATTAAGCATTGTAATTGCGTTCAAAAGCCCTAGAATTCATGTTTTGTTGTGAGTCATGACAACATTAGACAGAAAGAAGCACAAAGGGGGAGACATACTTAGGTTTGAGCCTCAATATATTTCCTTGATAAATTGAGAAGACTGGTTGCATCGTATTTTGTGAGAAGATACAAGGTTACAATGTTCAACAGACCAAAGAGTTTGCTTTGAACTTCATCGGGATAGATGTTAAGGTTGGAGAATTGAGTTTTCCACTGTCATAGGCTACCATTTCAACTGCTACAGAAATCCCTCTACAAGGAGAACAGTGGTTCAAGGGCATGCCTTTAGACATAGTCAACTACAAGGATTTATTAAAGCCAAAGTACAAAAATAAGGAATATGGAGCTATTCTACCAAGGGAATATTTACTTGAAGCATATAGAAAACTACTCAAGGTCATCCAAAGGTATTTCACTTGTGAAGGTAGATTTGGGAGAGTTTATCATTATCATTTCAGGTTTTTGATGCATTTCACAGGTAAAAGCCCCTTGAGTCTACCTTTATACTTGTTCAGAAGCATTGGTAATATGGCATATAAGGTTCAGGGTAAGCAAATTCAAGTAGATCCGGGTCTTTTTCATTTTTCTTTGACCAAATTTTTAGTGGTGGAAGAACTGAGAAAGAAGAATCAATCATGGAAAGAATTCTTGGATTCATCCAAGTTGACAGTTGAGTTTCCAACTAGCCCCTAGAGTAAAAAGGATACACCTTCATCTATGGCAAAGGATGTTCAATCAGCAGTGGAGAGATCAGTAAAAAATCCATTAACTTCAGTTTACCCATCAGACAAGAAAAAGGGTAAAAAAAATCATTTTTCTCCTAAGGTGATGGAGGTTCCCAAGAAACCACTCACAAGAGCTACTGCGAAGAGATTTCCCAATGAGCAAACACCTGAAAATCCAAATGAAGTTCTAGATGCAATACCAAAGGATGTTGTTTTAGATGACAAGGATAACGAGATTATAGAATTGTAAGAACAGTTGAAAAGGGCCCATTTAGTTATTACTCAGCTACAACATGATAACAAGGAGTTGAAGAAGAACATTTCGGAGAAGACACCTAATATTGATGAAGTAGAACCAGTGATGAAGATGTTGGCATTATGGCATAGGTTTGGCGCTATGGCACAGGTGTTGTCCTTGATGGCAACTCACTCTGGTGACAGATCACAGTTCAGGCACTCAGAAAGAAGAAAAAGATATATACGCAGGTTCACCGTGACGAATCCGCGTATACACGCAGGTTAGACGTTCTGAAGTCGCGTATGCGTATACACGCACTTTCACGCAAGGAAAAGCGCGTACATGTGGGGGAACTTACTTTTGGTCCGTGGTATTTAGTCCTTGGTATTTGAACCTATGGTTTTGGGCCATGGTATCTCGTCAAAAGTGTTGATCCCAAGTATTGGGTCCATGGTATTGTCTTGATATGGTTTTGGATCGTGGTATTGTGAAAGGCCTAAGACTATAAAAGAGGAAGGAGATCATTTGGCAAAGGATCATCTGAATTATTGAATATCTGAAAAAGGGCTAGATCTGGAATATTGGTGATTTGGTTATGGTGCAGATCTGGATCTGAATGAAGGAGGAACCTGAGCACAAAGAGAAGGATAAGTTCTATTGATGGATCATAATCTTAAGGCTTGAATAATAGTATCTTTGTATGATTTTGATCCATTATATGTGTCGCATGCTTGATCTATAAATCTGGTAATCTGGGTTAATTAATGTCTGAATATTTGAAAGAGTGAATTATCTTTTATAGATCTGTATGTAGGTTCAGCGAAGCGAAGAAGCGTATACACGCTGGTTCCGTGAGTAAAAACAGTGTATACGTAGGTTGGTCCAAACACAAAAGCGTATGCACGCAGGTTTCTGGTTATTGAAGTAGCGTACATCTCTTGAGTTGTGTTCTAGCTGCTTCTGTCTATTGTTGCAGTGTTCTGGGTTCAGAATTTGGTGTGTGGTTACTGTTACTGTGTTCTGGGTACAGCTGTCAGAGAAGTGTCTACTTGATTCAGTTCTAATTGGTGAAAAGAAGATTGTTTGATGCAGAAATTCTTGATGATTGATTGATGTTCATGGATCCAGTCTGAAAATTTATGAAACGTGGTCCCTGGAAGTAAAGAGAAGGTTGTAGCCTTCTGCAGGTAGTAGCCTGCGTACTAGTATCCCAGCTAGTACAAGAGCTAAGGGGGTTGTAGCTCCCTTCCAGGAGAAGCTGGAGAACAAGAGAGGGATGTAGCTCTCTGCAGGTAGCAGCTTGCATACTGGTACAAGAATGCACCAGTACAGAAACATTATAAAAAGGAGTTTCTAATTAAAAGAAGATAGAGACGAATTGCAGCAAGTAGTTTTCACCCACATTGTGTTTCCACCTTATATCTTGTGTTCTTGTGTGTGATTGTCTTCTGCTCTGTTTCACTGTTTCTGTTTACTATTTATTTGGTTCTGATACACAGATTAATGATCAACATCTGTAAGATAAATTAAATTATAAGTTTCCATGGTATACGCGGGTTTCCTTATCTGTAGTTGCGTATATACGCAGTTTTCACTAACTGAAGTAGTGTATATGATCTGGGTTTGAAAAAGAAAATAATTGACTTGATAATACTGATTCACCCCCCCTCTTAGTATTATTTCCAACAGAAGACAAATCCATCTTCTACTAAGTCTAAAGGTAAATAAGAGGCAACAACGGAGAACATTTAGAAGCTAGAGACCTCATCAGCAAGAATTCTTGTAACTAGGTCTTCAACAAGGAAGTTGTAGATAAAGAAAGAAGAGTCAATGAAAGAAGGTAAAAAGGTTGATTTGGATGAAGGGGAGAACTTTACATAGGTTGAGGAAGCAATTGAAGAAATCTCAAAATGAAATCACTAGACTATGAAAACAGCATGAAAGGTATAAACAGAAGATGCATGACCACTTGAACATCTATGATCCACCATTGTTTGAGGCCAAGTATATGCTGAAGAGAAATCTACCCTTACATAGACAACTCAAGAATGTTTTCAGGCAAAACCTTACTTTGAAAAAGGAGTTGAGGTCTACAAAACAATAGTTGCAGGAGGCATTGCAGGAAAACCAGAAAGAAGAAAGAGGAAATCTGGACTTGTTGGCTAAGGAAGCAAAGGTTTGAGTTTACACAGGAAATTAACACAAATTTTGATTTTTTCCTTTTTGTTTGAAGTAAATTAGCCTATATAATCACATCCTCTCAAGTTTTGGGAATTTTTTTTTAAAAAGGCATGTGACACAGTAACGTAGCAAAGTTGCTACGCCACTATCAAAACATTATAATTTGATGAGAAGATCAGTGTTTTTCTTCCATTTCCTATGTATTGAGGCTCAAGGAGGTTTTAAATACTTCCAGTGTCATAAAATAATTTTCCTCAGCCAGAGACCCCAACATTCAGTCAAATATATGCAGGTGAAAATTCATTGTGCTCAGGCGTTGCGCTTCTATTGTAGATGAGGATTTTGATGGGTGGATGTATATAGTTTGGTTAGGTGTTTTCATATGGGTGTCTGATGATTTAGGATTTTTTTTTTTTTTTACTTATTGGGAACATAAATAAGAACAAGGCATGATCGGAATATTGCAAACCACCAACTTGTTATGCTTTCTTCCAAAGAAGGGAGTAGCGCAGTGAATGCACTTCGCTTCCACATAGTCAACAGTTTGACCAGAAATTCATATCTAAACCTCATGTAATTGAATCTCATGGTTATGATAAATGTATTGAGGTGTTTGGGAGGTTTGAGCCACATTTTTATGTATATATTCAATGTAATTTGTTTAAGAATTTCTTAGTCAAAACAATTTCCTAGTTTTTAGACAGTAGTTCCATATTTGTTGTTGAAGGCAGAAATTGAATCTTTATGGGGAATTCGGTTCCTAAGGGAAGGAACTATTTGTTTTTTTATCTATAATATATGATGTATTTTTTACTAAGAAAAGGGTTAATCAAGGTATTATAGAGAAGACAATATGCATTGTATATCTTCATTAAAGGTTTAGTGAATGATGAAGGTTTAAGTCAACTTTTGCAGGTATTCATGTGTCAATTTCTTATGGCGATGTTTCCTCCTATGTATGTGAATTTGTCTCTTGTTATAATCATGCTTGGTTTTTTATGTATTCATGTTTAGTTAAGCTGGGATTTATTTCAGAATTCATTGTTAAGTTCTTTGTTATAGCTTAATGAACATTTAATATTTTTGTTCTATTGTGACATTTAGAATTTAGATGCTTTATATGTTAACAATTCCACTACTCCTCTGCTCACCATCTCTACAACGAAATTTGACAAAAAATACCGTAAGGATTGCCTACCTTTCCCATTTCTAAGGTTTCCTCATTTTCCCCGTCATATCACTGAAAATTATTAACTCCATATGACTCCATGCCTAATGGATTTTACCTCTTCCCTGCCATAGAATTGTTAAACATATTCCCCTCTGATCACAATACCAAGCCTGAGACCTAAGTGACTGAAGATTCATATAGAGAGAGCCCTATCTAATGCTGGAAGGGCTAGATTCCATTTTTAAATTGGTTTTTGTTTACGTTGGGGTTCCTCTCCTCAACCTGGAGGGATTACGAAGTGCTAACAAGTATTATTTTTTTCCTTTTCAGACCTAAGGGACTATCTACAAAAAGGAACATATAGAGTTTTCTTTTTCACCTATTTTCCAAACTCTCTAAACATGAAAAATATGTCGAGTTATACCTTCATTGAACCCATTAAAACATCAAACAGTGATGGATTTGTCGTTCATGATGGGACCAAACCTCTCCTTCTCTAGGTTCATTAAATATTTTCAAAGCGATTCATCCAAAGGTTAAACTTATAGATCAAGCATATGTTATCCTCCTCAAGATTGTTAAAAATAAAGAGGTATTGACTAGTATGGTTTGTGAAATTCAGAAAATAGGGTACTCTTGAGAGTACCCTCTTCCACTTCATCTTCGTGGTTGTTGGGTTAGGAAATTTGCTTGTCTTTTGGTTTATCATACTATTTCAAAGCCTTTGTTTTCATTTTTGGGTCAATGATGCCAACTCCATTCAATTTCGCTGCTTTGTTCAATAGAATTCATTTAGTCAATATTTGCTACAACACTCTTAAGCCTTCATTCCATGTATGCCTATCATGATCCAGTTTTGTGTTAGCATCATTCGGATCAGTCTATCTCAAATCATGATACTTGTTTCGTCTCATTGATAGGGGATACATCAAGGCCCTCCTGCGACAGGTCACTTCCTATTGACATCATCTCATTATCCAGGAAGTTGGGATGGGGTCCCCAGGGATAGAATTGAGTTAATTTAGTCATTTTTGTAAATAATTTTTGTAAAGAATGTAAAGTCTCTACAAAATGTGGATGTGGAGCATGTAGATAGATAGGAGTCAAAGGGATCTTATCCCCTTGTTTTGGTCTAGTTTGAAGACTCACCCATGAGTCAGGGACCATGGTATTGTATTAGAAAAGCTATAAATAGTTGAGTCATAGCGAGTCTTAAATAACAAAAAAATTGTGATAGAGAAGAATAGAAGCATGAATGAATGATATTGTAAGGCTTTGATAGATAGGAAGGTTTGTACCTATCAGTATTGAAGGAAAGGCTCTGCAGCTGAGTGAGCAGAGGCCTGGAAGAGTCCACAACTGAGTGCGTGGACCCCTGCAGCTGAGTGCGCAGGGTAGTTGAAGGTTGTACTGGAGAGATTCTGATTAATAAAGACTGATTTTGGGTGGAAATACTTGTTGTTGAAATATGGAAACAAGAATATTCCAATTTAATTTGTCCTTGAATTAAAATCAAATTTAGTCTTAACAACTACTTGGAAATAATTAATTTATTTATTTTAAATTAATTAGTTGGAGAAATTCAAGTTAGAAGTCTTTCTGAAGTCATGCAAGCATTATCCCTTAAATTAAGAAGATAAGATTGAGTTATAGCTGAGTTGTAATTAGTTAATTCAGTTTACTCAGTTAAGTCCAGCTAAATTAGTTCCAAACTGTTTGAGGAACTAATAGTGAGTTAACAGTCATTTGACGCATTAATGCACTCAATTAGTGCTACTCCAGTTAAGTGAAGATTCCCTAATCAGAAACCCGTGCATGTCTATTGTGAGAAAGAGCCAGTTGAGATTAATGTTTAAGGACAGTGTATTATCAGTTGCATGTGTTTTCTCATGGAGAAAACTCATGCATGTAGTCAAGGATTCATCCTTGAGGATTGCGTAGTTTTGGAAGATTGGTTTTCCACTTGGTAATAGGAAAATCATCCACAAGGAACAACACAAGGAAATAGCAGCTTGGAGGGCAGAGAGGAAGGTTGGAGAGAAGCCAAGATTTCCTGTGAGCATCTGTGAGGATTGTACTGAGAGCTGACTAGCTATGAGAGCTAAGGCTTTGTATAATTCCTATCTATTTCCACCATGTATGATAATACAATAGTGTGGGGTTTTTAGTTGAGGCTTTCCCCAAAGTATTTTCACGTGTATTATGCCATTGATTCTTCTTCTTCTGGTTATATTGTTCAGCTCGATATTTAAGCTTCCACAAATTGATGGTAGAAGTAGGTTATAGTATTCTGCTTTGATTTATATTACATTATCAGGTTAACCTACCAGCAGATTTTCTACACTTGCATATGTATCTTATCTATTTATCTTGCTTTTCTGTTTCCATGAGTTAATGTGTTTCATCTATGTGAATTGGGTAACTGAATAGAGTTATGCTTAGTAAAGATACTGAATGATATTCGCAAAGTTATATATCTAAACTAAGATAGTTATCGGAAGAGAATATAGGTCTGCACAACAGCAGATCTATGCCACAAAAACCCTAGAAAGCATGCTTATGTGTGCAAAAGTAGCAAGGTTGTATTCTTAGGGTACGAATAACGTAATTGAAGGGTTTCACGAGGAGTTGAAGGTCTTTAAGGTCGGTTTCAGTGTTTAAGGTCTATCGGAGGGTTAGATCTGCGTGAAGGCAGATCTGGGCTATAGAAACTCATCACATCATCTCTGGATGCAGAAACTTGGTTCTTGCATCCCCCAATACTGCTTCAGGTGAGACTACAACCTACACTATGCGGGTTGTTTCCAAAAGGGCCAGTAGTGTAAGGTTTTGTTGGTTGGCGCAAATAACTCTGAACCTGGCTTAGGACCCCCTAAGCCAACAAATGGTTCCATTGTCGGGATTGGGATCTGCTTAAGAGATGTGTGATGTCACATCATTGGAATCTGACTAAGAAAGAGATTGAAAAGTGGTTAGATCGGAAGATTCACTAGTTCGTGGCTCAAGAAAACTAGAACCTGCACCTATCGAAGGAAGATTGGATGAATAGACATCTGTATACTGAGGTACATGAAATTTTCTTTTGCACTTTTCCAATCGAATTGTATGAGTGGTCAACTAAATTGGCAGATGGTCAAGGGAGGTGGAAGCTCGATAGTCCTATAGTATGGACTCTAGAATTGGTGCGACGACTAGAGACCTCTGAAAACAAGATTGTACGAGTTGTCAATCACTGGCTTGATCAAATTCTAGGAGGATTATTACTGAATTTGCAGTTGACACATCAATTAGCTATAGTGAAGCGGAGCAAAACAGAGCGAAAATTATTCAAAGGACCATGAGGTAAGTACTTGAGGTCGTTGAATACTTGGATTAAAATTCTCTTGTGTGAAAAGTGGTTAATCCCATTACCTTAATTTTCAGAGCTACGCAGATTGGTAGATTCTTTAGAAGTAACGGATCAGGTCCAGAGTATAGTCCATTAATTGAACCTCCTTCAAGCGATGATGAAGGGACGGTGTTGACTACATCATGAAGCATTGTTCAGTTAATAACTCTAAGTTTTCCAATGGTATATCATCCATCCACTCCACCTCCACCGCATACACCTTCACCTACATCTCCACTTCCAACTCCACCATTCATCATGGCAAATGCAATGAAGATGTTGATCTTCAAAGGAATAGGAAGTGAATATCCAAAGAAATTTTGGTTTGTTGCGAACGTTGTATGGACAATGCAACAAATCACTGATGATAGTATAAATAAGGAACATTTTGTTACTGCCTTGCAAGATCGCGCATTAACCTGGTACATTAAGTATTGCTTTGATAATCCAAAGGCACTGTTGGCAGAGACTCGGACAACTTTGAACAAAGAATTTAGTGAGCCTAAATCTAAGGCACAGTTGGTAATTGAATTTAAGGAGATCCAAATGAGAGTCAATGAGACACCTTGGGATGTTGATCAAAGGTTAAAGTGCCAAATTAGGCAGGCTAACATGAAAATCTCAAATACCCAGCATCGTGATTGGTTTATAGCGTTGCTTTTTCCGCGCTTAAGAATACCTCTCTCACATCAGAAGATAACAACGCAAGAAGCCTTAGAGATCACGATGAGGCTACATACATCACCTATTCAAGATACAAACCAAGCGGTACAATAGATCCACTCGCAGTTAGAGAGCCTGCACCTAGAATTACATAGTCTAAAGAAAGAGAAGGAGACTAAGTCATAAGTGTGCACAAAGGTTTGGTTCTTGAAGTACAAGCCCCATGGGCACGATAAAGATCGTTGTCCAGTTTACGCGAATTATATTGTGGGGGGGAATCCCCCAGAAGCCAGAAGCCCAAGCCGGCTGAACACGGGGGCTGCTCTATGGTGTTCCATTTGTCAAGTTACTGGAAAACATGCGACGAATAACTTTCACTAGATTCAAAAGTTCATTTAGACACCCCAGCAGTTGCTTTCAAATTTTTGCAAATCTGTAGGCTATGATGAGCGCCATTGTCAAAGTTATGAGCTAATGATGGAAAGGACCCCTACCTACCGTATGCAATTAAAAACTCAACCTCCAGATCAAGGCATAGAAGGAGTGCACGAGGGTTTTTAAGGCAAAGGACGAGGACCTAGTAGAGGTGATCGTCAGATTATCTGATACAACTACGGACAACCGGGGCACTTCGCGCGAGATTTCCTGAATCCTACACACCCTTTGTGTCAATATTGTAGACAATTCGACGATGCCATAGAAGATTGTCCAGTACTAATAGCTAAAATGAAATAAAAGAAGACGCAACCTATGTAGAATTTACAAATGATGAGGGTTGAGCCCCGTGAGGAAGATCAGAGCATTAATATTGTACTAAGAAGTGGTATGATGACTAGCACAGATAAAGGTAAGCAGCCTGAGGAAGATGGATGGGTCTGCAAATATCCTAAGAAAGAAGTCGCCTTTGACCTTAATCATGCTAAGGAAACATTCATGGAAGCAAAGAAGAGCTTTGCTGAGGCCTCCACCTCAAGAAGCCAGGAAAAGACACCAGAGACTAGTGCGACACAAGAGGTTGATCCTTCTATACTCACTACTTTTTTGGAGACCTGCATGAAGTTACTGCGTGACAGAAAGGTTGTGGAAGGATTGCAAGACTTAATATACAAGTGCGCCAATAAGGAAAAGACTCCTACGGAGCAACGCACATTTAGAAAGATTGGTAAGCATAAGGCATGAACAGGACGCAAGATGCGGCTAATAGCGTAGATATGTGATTATGAAATGGACCAGGTAATTTTGGATCTGGGGTCCGATGCGAATGTTCTGCTGAAACAAACATGGGAAAGGATGGGGAGACCTGTGTTGCAATGGTCTCTAATTCATCTCTGAATGGAGAACCAGTAGAAAATCATCCCCATGGGACGATTGTATGGAGTGACGGTTGATATTGAAGGTGTGAGTGCATTAGCAGACTTCGAAGTTATAGAAATTGTCGATGACAATAATCCATACCCCATGCTCTTGGGAATCAATTAGGCTATTGACATGAATGGGGTCATTAATTTGAAGAAGGGGACAATTTCGTTTGAAAGGAAGTCGCTAAGGGTTATAGTGCCACTGGATCCTGTGGAAGGGGCATGCTATACCGAACTCATCCGTGATTATGTAAAAAGTGATGACGAGCTAGATCAAAAATACAAGATGACAACGCGAGATCAGGATTGGATCAATCCAATGGCAGGTGGATGGATCGCATGGGACAGGGAGAGTTCATGTACTTCTAACTCATATGAGGAATTAGAGCATTAGCAGAACCGCTTACATGAAGTGTCTACATTGCGGTGCAATATGATGACGATGTCATTGCGTTGTGTTTCGTTGTTGGTAAGAAATATACCTTATCATGATTGTTTAACTGATGTACACATGTTTTTAGATGAATTTGAGCGTGAAATCCCTGAGGACCACCATTTTCAAGCATTGGAGTTAGCGCTGCGCGCTACGCCTGCACGATGGTGGGGTACACATAAGGACAATTTTTTTGGATGGAGGGATTACAGGTGAATGATGAAGTTACGATTTGGGCATGCTAATACCAGAATGACTTAGAAGTATAGTGGGAAGGATGATCTACGCAATCACCTGGCGAAGTGGACTAAGGTGTGGGGGATAGAAACACAAGCAGAATGGGTACATATATTTTTTCATACCTTGGATACAATCCCCATGTGTTAGAAAATTATATATTACAGAGCAATGGAACACATAAATTATATTGCAAAAATATAAACACAAAAAACACATAAAACAAGAGAGACATAGATATATGTGGTTTACCCAGTTTGGGCTACGTCCATGGAGAAAAAACCAGTCCTTCCTTTTTCTTATCCAGCAAACTAAAGAGATACAACCTACAGCAGATCTGATGTAATTCCCTCTTTGATCTCACACAATCTCCTCTCTCTTTCTCGCTCAGAATACATATCTACATATCCGCAATTCAATTCCCTCATATATAGCGAGGGGTTGCCTTCTAGGGCAAAAAACCCTAAATTAAACATAACTTCTACTGTCAGATCTCCCCTAATGAACGCCCAGATTAACTACGAAATTACAACATTTTACAAGGCAATTTTACATCTATTTTTACATTTTACAAGGCAATTTTACATCTATTTTACATCTATGGAGTTTCTATAATCAGTCTCCAAGTGGGAGATTTTTGGGTGTGGAGCTTGATTATCTTCTTTATTCATAGGTATCGCCACATTGGACCCCAGTTTGTAATGTGGTAGCAAGGCTGCTCGTAAAATGTACACCACCAGGGGGTTCCGGGGGGGTGATGATTTTGTGTTTTTCATAATCATAAAAGCGATAACCAAAATCATTAACACCATATCTAATAAAGGTACATTTCTTTGATTTTGCCTCAAGCTTTGATCTATTTTCTTTTTTAATGTGGACAAAGGCTTCACAACCAAAAGTCTTTAAAAATGAGTAGTTTATCTTTTTACCTGTCCATGCCTCCTCTAGAATACCATCATCCAAGAAACTTGAAGGCCATATGTTTATTAGATAAATAGAAGTATCTACAGCATCTACCCAAAATTGTAAAGGCAATCCTACATGCAATCTCATGCACCTTGCACGCTCCATGATTGTCATGTTCATCCTTTCTAACACGGGATTTTCTTGTGGTGTTCCTTGAACTGTCTTCTCTCTACGAATTCCATTCTCTGAATAGTACCTATCAAACTCTTTGCTACAATATTGACCTCCATTGTTTGATCTGAGACACTTCAACCTTTTTCCTATCTCATTTTCAACGAAAGCTTTCCATTTCTTGAAAGTATCAAATACATCAAATTTATTTCGAATACAATAAATCCAGGTTTTTCTAGTTGCATCATCAATAAAAGTAACATAATAACAAGAGCCACCGAGAGATGATACCTGAGCAGGTCCCCATACATTTGTATGCACAAGCTCCAATTTTTCGCTCTTCTTTTCTTTCCCAACTCTGAGGAATCTGAATCTCTTTTGTTTTCCATAAACAAAATTCTCACAGAATTTTAAATCAACATGCTTTAAACCTGGCAACAAATTTCTTTAGTGAAGAATCTGTGTCCCCTTCTCACTCATGTGCCCAAGCCTATGATGTCACAATGTCATATCTTCTCCTATAGAGGTTAAAGCATTAACAGAATTAGAAATACCATTGCATAAATACAATGTACCAACCTTTTCTCATTTTTCTATTACCAAGGCTCCTTTAGTGACCTTCCAGGTTTTATCTGTAAAAGTAGTTACACAGACTTAACCTCCCAACTGCCTTGTTGAAATCAGATTTTTCTTCAGATCCGGAACATGCCTTACCTCCTTCAATAGCCATTGATTTCCATTATGTTGTTTTATGAAAACTATACCCATTCCAATGATTTTACAGGGTTTATCATCACCCAATCGAACCCGTCCAAAATCTCCTTGAACATAATCATGAAAATGTTTCCTATTAGGTGCGGCATGGAATGAGAACCCTAAATCTACCACCCATGCATCAATAATATTTTCTAATGAAAGAATCAAAGCATCTTGCAACACATCACCTGTCACAATCGCTTCATGATTGTTTTCTTGTTTCGCTTCTCCTTCTTTTCCCTTCCGAGACTTGCAGTATTTCTTCAGGTGTCCTTTTCTCCCGCATTTCCAGCACACTATCCCCAATATGGACTTGGATTTGCCTTTCCTTGAATTACTGCGATATCCAGGGCTCTTTCCTCTTTCCATTTTTCTTCCCCTAGTCTCTGCAGTCAAAGCATTACCTGATGTCTCACTAGAGCTTTTCTGTCGCATTTCCTCGCTAAGGATTGCACCGAAAACATCATAAAACTTTAAAGTACTAGATCCAAAGAGAGAGTTACTAATGGCCACAACTAAACCATTCCAACTTTCTGGCAATGAGCATATAAATAATAGAGCCCTAACTTCATCATCAAAAGTTACCCCTACAAAACTTAACTGTCTGGTAACTCTATTAAATTCATTTAAATGATCAACAATAGATCCACCATCTAACATCTTCATAGTAAATAAACACTTCATAAGAAATACCTTATTTGAGGCTGAGGGTTTTTCATATAATTTGGCCAATGCCGACATTAAACCCTCTATTGTCGTTTCCTTTGAAATATTAAAGGCTACCAACGCCGCTAGGCATAGCCATATTATTCCAAGTGCCTTTCTATCAAAAATATCCCATTCTGTGTCTATCATACTTGTCGGCTTCTTTTTCTTTCTGCTCAATGGTAGGTACAGATCTTTCTGATACAGATAATCTTCCATCTGCATCTTCCATAGTTGGTAGTTTTGGCCGTTAAATTTTTCGACCCTAAACCTACATCTTCCGCCACTGCTCCCAACTCAAACTAGGAACCCTTCTCTCCTGCGAGTTTATCAGCCAAATAGACCTTCGGCTCTAATACCAATTGCTAGAAAATTGTATATTACAGAGCAATGCAACACATAAAATATATTGCAGAAATATAAACACAGAAAACGTATAAAACAAGAGAGACACAGATATACGTGGTTCACCCAATTTGGGCTACGTCCACAAAGAAACAGCCAGTCCTTCCTTTTTATTATCCAGCAAACTAAAGAGATACAACCTACAATAGATCCGTTGTATTTCCCTCTTCGCTCTCACACAATCTCCTCTCTCTTTCTCGCTCATAATACAGATCTAGATAGTCGCAATACAATTCCCTCATATATAGCAAGGGGTTGCCTTCTAGGGTAAAAAACTCTAAATTAAACATAACTTTTATTATTATATCTCCGCCTAATGAACGGCCCAGATTGACTATGAAATTACAACATTTTACAAGGAAATTTTATATCTATTTTTAGTCGCCCCCCCCCCCCCCGGAACCCCCTGGCAGCGTACATTTTACAGGCGGCGTTGCCGCCACATTAAAAAAATAGGGTCCAATGCGGTGATTCTTTTGAATAAAGAAGATAATCAGGCTCCACACCCAACACCATGAACTGGTACCTCGAAACAGAGCTCTGTCATGGCACTGCGAAATGGGATGTATTAAGACAAAGTTTCTTATTAACTTTCAGCTTTGACAACGGGTTTCCAAGCATTGACGAAGCGCTTCAAGAGATTAAAGTGGTTATATTCAGGACATCAAAGGAACCTATGGAATGGGCCCAACCTGACTAGAACACCTAGTTGTGCCACGTATTGGAATGTTATAATGGACCGCTGAAGAGGAGGAAGAAGACCCGAGGAATATCAATATTCCAGAGACAGAAGGGCATCCCATAATAGATGAACCACAAGTATAGGACCCAAACATATCCACACCTTTGAAAACAAGACAGGTAAACATTGGCACTGAGGAAGAACCAAAGTTCGTGAAGATTGGAGATTATTGGAACGATGCTACGGTAGACAAAGTTGTTGAATTACTTTGTGAGTACTAGGATCTCCTCCCCACTAAGCTTTCAGATTTAAAGGGTATACTTGGCGATTTGGGTGTTATGCAGATCACATTGAAGTCAGATGTGAAGCTTGTCAAACAGAGGCCTTGTCGCCTTAATCCTAAGTATAAGGAGAAGGTTCTCCAAGAACTAGATAAAATTATGGATGCTCGCATTATAGAACCTATTGAAGAATCTGATTGGGTGAGCTCAATGGTAGTCCAAGAGAAGAAACAAAAGGGCGAAATAAGAATCTACATAGATATGTGGTAGCTGAATGATGCATTTATTCATTATCCATTTCCAACGTCATTTACAAATGAAGTGTTAGACAATGTCGGAGGGGAGGAGGCCTATTCCTTTACTGATGGGTTTTCCGGTTATCATCAAATTAAGATTGTGCCAGAGGATTGAAGCAAAACCACCTTCGTGACAGAGTGGGGTTGCTTTTAGTATTCTATTATGCCTTTTGAGTTAAAGAACATGTCTATAATATTTTCCCGCGTAGTCATAACAGTGTTCAAAGAGTTCATTCATACGCTTTTGGAAGTATAGTTTGATGACTGGAGTGTGTTTGGATTGGTAAAACATCATGTAGAAATTCTGTGCCTCATGCTAGGTACATGTCGAAGATTTTAGATCATGCTGAACTTGAAAAAATGTATATTCTTTGTTCCTTTTGGGATCTTGTTGGGTCATGTCGTGTGTAAGAAAGGATTGATGGTGGGCCCTAAAAAGATCATTGTAATTGTGAACTTGGAAGCCCCTAGGAACGTCAAGCAGCTACACGCGACACTGGGACACACGAGATACTACAGAAAATTTATTAAAGCCTATGATCAAATTACCGCGCTCATGGAAAAACTTTTGAAGAAGGATGCAACATTCTGTTGGAATGAATAATGTCAGCAGCTTGGATGTGCTAAAATAAAATATGGTGACTATGCCAATCCTAGTATTTCTCGATTCTAAGAAGGAGTTTCATGTACATGTGGATGCTTCTTGCATTGCGCTAGGTGCAGTGCTAACACAGGCTGGTGAAGGCGAACTGGACCATCCTATAGCTTTAGGGGTAGGAATTTATCGAAGGCTAAAAATAATTATTCAATGACAGAGCACAAGGGATTGGCCATGGTCTATGCGCTGCAAAAATTTAGGCATTATCTGTTAGGAGGGAATTTTAAGATGTATACAGATCATTCTGCCTTAAAGTACATGGTCAACAAGCCTATGTTTGTGGGAAACATTTGCAGTTGGTTGTTATTATTTCAGGAATATTTTTGAATTTATTGTGAAGCCTGTTCAGTTGAACGTCGATCCAGACCATCTGTCGAGGATTGAATCAAGCGAAGAACCCCGTAATTTGGAGGAAGGGTTTCTGGACACGTATCTCTTTACGGTACATGTAGCAGATGACCATTTTCTGACATTATTCAATTCTTAACTACATGGATGGCACCTGAAGGATATACAACTCAACAGAAGAGAGAACTGGTAGTTCATGCAACAGATTTTTTTTGTCATTGCGGGTCATTTGTACAAAATGGGGGCAGACAAAATATTGCAGAGATATGTACCAGAATTTGAACGTGATAGTATTCTCATTGAAGCTCATGGGGGAGCTACGGGAGGCCATTATGCAGGAAAAGCAACCGTGCAGAAGATTTTGCGTGCAGGATTATGGTGGCCTACATTGCACAAGGATTCAAAAGCATACTGTAAGGCGTGCGATGCATGCCAAAGGAATGGCAGACCGTTGCAAAGGGATGAACTACCACTACATCCTCAGGTATCTTTGCAAGCATTTGAGAAGTGGGTGATCGATTTTATTGGGCCAATTTAGCCCCCTGGAAAGAAAACGGGTGCGCGCTACATTATCTTTGCAATAGAATATCTAACCGGATGGGCGGAAGCATAGCCAGTGAAGGATTGTACAGTGGCTACTGCAGCAAAATTATTATTTGAATATGTCTTAATGTTGTTTGGATGCCCAAAAGTATTAATGAGCGATAGGGGAATGCAATTTCTGAATGAAATGATTAGCACGATGACAGATGAATTTTAGGTCTACCATCAGAAGAGCACACCATATCACCCACAGGCAAATGGGATAGTTGAAGCTTTTAACAAAATTTTGGAGAACACCATGACAAAGGTATGTAATTCATGGCGGAATGATTGGGATGTATGCGTACTTGTAGTACTATGGGCCTATAGGACAACCTGTAAGAAGTTGACAGGGAAAACACTGTTCAGATTGGTCTATGGGGTCGAAGTGGTGATGCCTATGGAGTCAATTGTACCTAATTTACACATAGAAGCCTTGATAGATATGGCAGATCGTGAGGCCTTGGAGGAATGGCTTGTGCAGCTAATGGAGTTAGAGGAAGGCCGATCTCTAGCGGGATTCCACCAACAAGTACAAAAGGAACGCGAAAAATCATGGCATGATCTCCATATCAAGCTTCACATTTTCAAGATAAATGATCTTGTGTTGTTATATGAGAGCAAGTTCACCAAATTTCCAGGTAAATTCCATATGCATTAGTTAGGACCGTATATTGTTAAGGAAATTACAAAGGGTGGCGTGGTTTAGCTCGCAAAGCTGAATGGTGAACCTTTTCCGGCAAGAGTGAATGGGAGCCAACTGAAGATTTATACAGGGGATCCCACCCCTATACAATGACTATATGGTATCAAGACAGTATTAATGCTCCAGGCAGTTGCAAGGGAGCACAAGAAAGCAGGTTGCACAAAGATTGATGAGGGTGCACTAGATGAAGTTGCACTCAAGACGCTACGCCATGGAGAAGGGTGCTGCGTGGCCCAACCCAAAAATAGTCGTTAGAGTTACTGTAGCTAATTGGACTGAGAAAATCCCATTAGAAGGAGTGGGTAGGCAGAAATTAAGGCGAAAATCTTTGAAAAACTATCACCAAAGGTGCATTTATGACAAAGTTATGGAGGGAACGGTCGGATTTGAATCTGAAAATTGCTATAAGTATGTCATGTTGGTCTGTAGTGAAACACTTTATTGTTTTCGAATTTCTTGCCTGCACCAAGAAGATTGTGAGGTTTTGATCAGGCACCCATGGCTAGCTTAGTATTCTGATACAATGCGCCAAGTTTCTTTGGAGAAGATATCTGAACCTATGAGTTCTGAAGTTGTGGTGTCTCAGGCCCCAGCTCCAGAAGCTATAGGCATAGAAGCTAGACTAGTAGTGCCTACAGTGCTAAGGTCGCCTAGACCAAAGCAATCTGCATCCAAGTCAAAGAAAAAGAAGCCAGTTGTGGAACAAGTGCACCACTCGTCCAAGAAAATTCTGCAGGAGGTGCGGCAGAAGGGAAAAATGGACAAGCAAAAGCAGCCTTTTGTTCCTCTAGATTTAGACGAAGAATAACTCCGCTAGGGGATTGAGGAGTTGGATGCCGAGGATGCTGAGCCCATCACTATGCTTCCAGCATATGTGCCTCTGCGAAGAGGGCAAAAGAAGGTGACCAAAGACCCCGATTCCACCAAATTTCAATTTCTATGCCACTACTCCCAGCTGAAGTTCCTTTTTAGGGTGCGCTCTTAGCGCGCATACTAGCATTAAAGATGGAAGACTGGGACCTCACCGACCAGGCGAAGTTCCCACATTTAGCGACAAACTAGTATATGACCCGCATATACTATGAAGATACAGGGGTCACGAAGTTGGAACCGATGAAATGGGTCATAGGAGTTCAACTGGTGGAACTGTTGCACATGTTATTTGTACCCCACTTTCATTGCTCCAACATCAATACAGTGTGTGTGCGATAGCTGCTAACATTAGTGCATGATGGGTGTTTATGGCTAGGTGAGCCTATCCCCATCATGGATATGTTAATCCATCAGATTACTAAGCTACCATATAAAGGAGCGGACCCGACAAAGGAGTTTGTGGGCAAGCCCAAGGAAAAACAACTCGCAGACCGTATGAAGACCGAGTTTGGGGTTGTAAAGGGAAAGTGTGGATATTCTATCCGCTCCATAACAGACCAGGTGGTCCAGTTTGCAACGCAGATCCTAGCCAGAAAGATAATGCGGAAGTGTCGTGCGGATGAAGTGCCCGTGCTGGTTATCGCCTTAGCAGTGCAGTGTGCGAACCTAAGTTACCAGAAAAGAGATACGGGAACGGATACGGGTACGGGGTTTGAAACGGATACGGCAAATTTTCAAACAATCTGGATACGATATGGCAGGAAACAGCACACACACACACACACGGATATATATCTATATATATATATATATATATATATATATATATATATATATATATATATATATATATATATCTATATATATATCTATATATATATATATATATATATATATATATATATATATATATATATATATATTTTAAAAATAAGAATTTCATATTACCATTCATATTTCAGAATCTAGATTATCATCTATGATCTATCATGATTCATCATCATCAATTCAACATATGCCATAACCATTCAACATTTTCAACATCAATAATGATTATCGATAAAATTTGAAATGTGCCTCAAAGAAAAGCATAATATATTAATACATCCAAAAACAGTAAAACAGGTTTGATGAAACTTCAAGAAAATGGCAAGTAATTAACTTTTTTTATATAACTTCAAGAACAGGTTTGTGGTTTCTCAATCGGAAACGAAGAGAGTGAATTTACTAACTTGGAAAGAACTTCATCAGGAACAAACACACGTTAATCAAAACTACATGATGGCATAGTATTATAAAAACATCTGCACCAGAACAAATCACTGATTCTCCAGACAGAAAAAGATTTGCTTATTGCCATTAAGGTCCAAAATGAATTATTATTTTTATTTATTCTACAAGACGTTGGGAAGAACTATAAATAGTTCAGCCTACCTCACAAAATAAAGTATTATTTTTATTTATTCTAACATATGTTGAGAGAATTATAAAAGTATCCTAAATAGGCGAAACAGATCAATAGAGCCTACACAAAACACAACATGAAGAAATTAGATGGACTTGGTGGCCACATCAATGTCCTTGATACTAGATAATGGGGATGGCCCCATCATGAGGTTGACCAAAACGCCACAATATGGATGGCTCTCTCTACAACGCTCAGGTCAACCGCATGGTTAAATCATCTCCTGTAAACCATATCTTCATGGACCCGAAAACTGAACCTGTATTCGCGTCCTTAAAGACCAGAGTTCAACGAAAAGAGATGTAGCGTTGAAATACTTTTTGGCCCCTAATTCTAAGCTCGATGCATTAATTATATCAAAAAATCCCTTTAGCTGACCACCCATGAAATATTGAGCTCATAACTTGTTTTAACATGGTTCCGTCCAATTTATCATACTTGGCCGCTGCATAAACGATGCGGATTGGCAAGGTGCTTAGCTGTAATGTGAAGGCGGCCCATTAAATTTTCCAGATTACCATTCATTCGGTTTAAGAAGCGATCCCTGATAAAAATTTTGATATACAATAATGGAATATGGCTGCCAGAAAAAATGGATGCGGTATTTGCGGACCTCAAAATAGTTTTTTTTTGTTGTAAAACTTTTAAAATTTTTCCAAATACGTTTAGAATTTCAGAAAACGTTTTCAAATTTTTAAAACAACACGTTTTTTCTACAAAAACGCCATTTGAAAAAAATGTCCCGTATCCAAAAACAAAAAACGGCACCAAAACATTTTTCTGGCGTTTTTCCGGTGTTTCGTTCCCGGATCCATATCTGAAACGGGAAAACGTTGTCTCGGGGGTTAGGGTAGCCGTTTCCAGTAACTTAGGTGCGAACGGGGTCCAATATAACTAGGCCGGCTATCTCTGTAGAGAATTTTTGGAAAATTGTCACAAGGCGCAGGAGAGAAGCCAGCCATTCCACTATGCTTGGATCTTATTGTTGATCATTTTGGTGGCATGGCAGCTCTCGGAGGACAGTCATTTCCCTCTGTTGAATGAGACCCTCCCAGAGGCAGTGAAGTTCACTTCACTGTGGCAGACAAAGGACGTGGAACGGGTTAAAGAATCCAAGGTTTTCTGGGTATTCATGGAAATGGACCTCCAGATGGCTATAAAGCAGAGGCCAAGGTTATCTCCCACCTTATTCGATCAGCTCAAACCCTTCGTCGAATTTAAGGTAGACTTTAACAATTTCTGGATCCGTGCAAGACCCTCAAGAGGTATGGCACAAGATGCTTTACTTTGTGACAAAAATAGATGTATAGGAGGTTGTGGGTGGATGGCCAATAGAATGGCGCGAGCCTACCCAGTTGGATTTCGGGATGACCAAGGCAGGAGAAACCTCCTCCGCGCATGCCTTTGCTACGAAAAGTGGAAGGAAAAATAGCAGGCAGACGGATAAGGTTGCCCATCAGAAGAAAATAGAAGTTGTTGTTAAGGCAGCTGCAGAGGCAGAGTGGGATGCGAAGGAGCACGATGCTAAAGAGTAGGCTGAGAAGGAAAAACAAGATATTGAAGCAAGCAACAAATCAGCTTTACAGTGCACTAATGAACAAGAGCTATCTAAACAAGGAGGCAATGGGGGTGAGGAGGTGTCCACTGCCTTTAAATTCCAGAAGCACCCCAAAGAGACAGCAACAGGTCTGTGAAAGAAGCAGAAATCAGATAAACAATCGTAAGTGGACCCTCTGGTGCTAACAGAGGGCGATTTAGATGAGCTCGACGATAACTTTCACGATACCACATCCAATCTATGGTTACATTTTGAATAGAAGTACATGAAGACACTAGAGAGTGTCCACAAGGACCTGTGCAAGTTAGAGATCCAGACCAGTAGAATCCAAGTGAACGTTGGGCAAGCAAGCACGGTACAAGCGAGCCTGACTCAAGTGAGCGTGAGTGTTCCAAAAGTGGAATGGAAAATGGACCTAAGGATCATTCCTTTACCAGAAGGATCCTTGCGAGAAGATAACCAGGAAGACTGTAGCATGCTAGAAAAGATCAAGGCTATTGGGATCAATGTGGTCGCGTTGCCGCTCCAGACCCTCCATGCATTGCATCAGGGGGTCTCAGATGAGTTGCAGATCAGGGAGCAGTGTGCCCTTGCAGTCCTCAGTGAGTGTAAAGTCAAAAATGCATAGATGTACGAGGAAAAGACACAGGTGCTCAAGGAGAAAGAGGAAATGCAAGCACGAAGCACAAATCTGGAGTCCGTAATTGAACAAGCCTACAAGACAATTCCAAAATTGCATACGATGCACCGACCGAGATGAAAGTCCGAAAGTTAGTTATTGTGGTGCACGACACAAAAGATGAGGTTGGGCTTGTCAATTTTGAATTCCAGATGCAGATATCCAAAATCAAGCTCAACCTTCAACCAACCACACTGCCAGAAGTTCAGGAACAAAGAGGCGCAGCTATCAAAGAATCCATGGGTCAATTAGATGTTGCAATCCATGGTTGCGACCAACTCTTCAATCAAGTAATGGTCCTATGGGATACATTGCAGGAGGACTCTAAGCTGCAACAGTTGCAAAAAGAGATTAGGGAAGCTCAACAACAATATAATGAGATAAGTATGACTATGCGGATGTTGGCACCAATTCATCACTTCACACACTTGGAGGAAGACAAGGCGATCCTAATACAGATCTAGGAGCTGCAGAAAAAGCAATCCTTGCTACGAGACCGACTTAAACCTTAGACAGAGAAATTCATCCAACTTTCACAGAAAATTCATGAGAGACTGAAGGCCATATAGTAGACCTAGAGGACTATGAAACTTGCAGTGGAGGGGCCAACCACTGAGAAATTGGTCCAGGACGTATAGCAAGCAGCAGAACAGAGCACCATGGAGCTTCACACAATGACCATGGTAGTCAACAAACTCCACCAAAAAGTGGAACAACCAGCTGAGTGACTCGAGGGCGAGTCACGATCTCTATGTTAGGGGCCTATTTGGATGGGGTCCCCAAGGGTAGAATTGAGTTAATTTAGTCATTTTTGTAAAGAATGTAAAGCCTTTGCAAAATGTGGATGCGGAGTGCACAGATAGATAGGAGTCAAAGGGGTCTTAGCCCCTTGTTTTGGTCGGGTTTGAAGACTCACCCATGAGTCGGGGGCCATGGTATTGTATTAGAAAAGTTATAAATAGTTGAGTTATATCGATTCTTAGATAACAAAAAACTTGTGATAGAGAAGAATAGAAGCATGAATGAATGATATTGTAAGGGTTTGATATACCAGAAGGTATGTTCCTATCAGTACCAAGGGAAAGGATCTGCAACTGAGTGCGCAGAGGCTTGGAAGAGTCCACAGTCCAATGTGTGGACCCCTTCAATTGAGTGTGTCGGGTAGTTGTTAATAGAGACTGATTTTGGGTGGAAATACTTGCATCTGTGTCTTATCTGTTTACCTGTTTATCTTGCTTTAAATAATTTTTCCATGAGTTAATGTGTTTCCTCTACACGAATTGGGTAACTGAATATGTTTATGCTTAGTAAAGATACTGAATGATATTCGCGAAGTTATAGATCTAAACTAAGATAGTTATTGGAAGAGAAGATAGGTCTACGCAACGGTAGATCTAGGCCACAGAAACCCTAGAAAGCATGCTTATGTGCGCAAAAGTAGAGAGGTTATATTCTTAGGGTTTGAATAATGCAATTGAAGGGTTTTGCAAGGAGTTGAAGGTCTTTAAGGCCTATTTAAGGGTTTAAGTTCTATCGAAGGGTTAGATCTGCGTGAAGACAGATCTGGGCTATAGAAACTCATCACATCATCTATGGATGCAGAAACTTGGTTCTTGCATCCCCCAATACTGCTTTGGGTGAGACTGCAGCCTATGCTACACGGATTGTTGTCGAAAGGGCCAGCAGTGTAAGGTTTTGTTGGTTGGCACAACTAACTCTGAACCTGGGTTAGAACCCCCTAAGCCAACACTTCTGTTGTAGATGAGGATTTTGATTGATGGATGTATACAGTTAAGTTAGTTATTTTCACATGGGTGTCTGATGATTTAGGATTTTTTTTTTTACTTATTGGGAACATAAAGAAGTACAAGGCATGATCAAAATCTTGCAAACCACCAACTCATTGTGCTTTCTGCTAAAGAAGGGAGTAGCGCAACGAATGCACTGCGCTTCCACACAGTCAACAGTTTGACCATGAAATTCGTATCTAAACCTCATGTAATTGAATCTCATGGTTATGATAAATGTCTTGAGGTGTTTGGGAGGTTCAAGCCTCATTTTTATGCATGTATTCAATGTAATTTGTTTAATAATTTCTTAGTCAAAACAATTTCCTAGTTTTTAGAGAGTAGTTCTATATTCGTTGTTGAAGGCAGAAACTAAATCTTTTTGGGGAATTCGGTTCCTAAATGAAGAAATTATTTGTTTTTTCTATAATATATGATGTATTTTTGACTAAGAAAAGGGTTGATCAGGGTTTGATAGAGAAGACATTGTGCATTGTATATCTTCATTAAAGTTTTAGTGAATGATGAAGGCTTAACTCAACTTTTATAGGGATTCATGTGTCAACTTTTTATGGTGATATTTCCTCATGTGTATGTGAATTTGTCTCTTGTTATAATGATGCTTGATTTGTTATGTATTCATGTTTAGTTAAGCCAGGATTTATTTCAGAACTCATTGTTAAGTGCTTTGATATATCTTACTGAAAATTTAATATTTTTCTTCTATTGTGACATTTATAATTCATCCTCAGCTAGATGCTTTATATGTTATCAATTCCACTACTCCTCTGCTCACCATCTCTACAATGAAATTTGACAAAAAAACACCATAAGGATTTCCTACCTTGCCCCTGCCTAAGGTTTCCTCATTTTCCCCATCATATCATTGAAAATCATTAACTCCATATGACTCCATGCCCAATGGATTTTCCCTCTTCCCTGCCATAAAACTATTAAACCTATTCCCCTCTGATCTCAATACCTAGCCTAAGACCTAAGTGACTAAAGATTCATATAGAGAGAGACCTATCTAAAGCTGGAAGGGCTAGATTATAGTTTTAAAGTGGTTTTTGGTTACCTTTGGGTTCCTCTCCTCAGCCTGGAGGAATTACAAAGTGCTAACAGGTATTATTTACTACCTTTTCGGACCTAAGGGACTATCTACAAAAAGGAACATCTGGAGTTTTATTTTTCACCTCTTTTCCAAACTCTCTAAACATGAGAAATATGTTGAGTTATACCTTCACTGGACCCATTAAAACATCAAACAGTGATGGAATCAGCGTTCATGACGGGACCGAACCTCTCCTTCTCTAGGTTCGTTAAATATTATCAAATCGATTCATCCGAAGGGTGAACTTATAGATCAATCATATGTTATCCTCCTCAAGCTTGTTAAAAAATAAAGAGGTATTGATTAGTATGGTTTGTGAAATTGGGAAAATAGGTTACTCCATTTGTTAATGGAAACGAGTCACTCTTGAACATGACACTCTTCCACTTCATCTCCGTGGCTATTAGGTTAGAAAATATTCATGTCTTTTGGTTTATCATACTATCGCAAAGCCTCCATTTTCAGTTTTGGATCAATGATGCCAACTCCATTCAGTGTCGTCGCTTTGTTCAAGAGAATTCATTTAGTCAATAGCTGCTACAATACTCTTAAGCCTTGATTCCATGTATGCCTATCCTGGTCCAGTTTCGTGTTAGCATCATTCTCATCACTCTGTCTCAAATCATGATACTTGTTTCATGTCGTTGATAGGGAATACATCAAGTCCCTCTTGCGACAAGTCACTTCCTATCAACATCAACTCATTATCTAGGAAGTTTACTTAGAAACACTCCTTTAGTACCTTGGTGCTCACATACATCAATGGAAATTTTCCTTTCTCTCAGTGACACGTTTTCATCATTGGCCTTTGACCGAAATATTTTTTGTAGTGTTCGACATCAACTCATTTATTCACACCATATAGATTGTATTGTAGTACCTTGAGAGCCATTAACATCATCGATGGTTTCTCTCGCATCTATTAACGACTACATCATTAGGTAGTAATCAGATGGTGTCTACCATGTTCAACCTTAGATCATTGATTCACATAGTTAGACTCGTACATTGGTTAGTCGTGTGAATGAGATAGAAGACCCCCAGATCCAGTTTCATCCATCTGGGCTGTGATTTCAAGCCGCAATACAAGATCACAATGTATGATGGCTATGATTTTACAAATAATCAAGCAGTCATGGGTCCACCATTTGTAGTTTGTGGACATGTATTTTGATCAGTTTACATGTAATGTTAGCTAATGTGTTGAGTATGGGTATGCATCCCTCAGCAAATATGTCATGATGTAAATGTATTGTAACAGATGATGATCGTGTTGGTTTTTCTTGATCCTGACTTGTCATCAGCTAATTGTCAATTCTGACTTTGCGCTTTAGGGGAAATTTGTTATAGGCCATTTTTTCACATATAGTAAGTAGGCCTTCAAATAGGATCATTCACATCCTTTGAACACTTTGTCATCCTCCCTACAAAAAACCCTAATTATGCATGTCTCATATCCCTGAGTTTCTGCGTGAAACTGCTTCATTTTAGTCATTTTTAGGACCAGCGCACCCTAGCCCCTCATTGGTCAACTTTGACTACTAGGTTGTACTACTCTAGGCTTGTGTTCATCACCTACAATTTTCTCGGTCTTGGGGGTGCGTTGATTCTAGAAATTCGGGTAAACAAAAAATAATCTCGAAGTTTCCTCTTCTAGAAGCTTCCAGGATTTGTTGTAACTATTTACCTTGGATAAAAGTCTCGAATCCTATCTTATCCTACCTTGGAGTTTTCATCCCTTATCCCTTGAGCTCATCCTCCCATGAAGGGTGGATCTCAAGCCCATATTGGTAAAAGGATAAGAATTCATGAACTACCTCCCTCATATATATATTTATAGTCATCCATAGGCAAGGGGTTGGATTTTGGGGATCGATTCTACCCTTGTGATAATGTTGTGAGAGACACCATTCCATGCATTAGGGTGACTAGAGGTGCACTTTGTGGCAAGAAAAGGACAACTTAACTTGGTGGAACTCTTCTACAAGCTCAACACCTATTTTTGGTTGTAACTCACTCCATTTCTATTAATGCAAAGATTTCTTTGTTTTCCTATATATGATGTTATGATTTCATGTATTTCAATACTATGTTGATTTATTGAATAAAGTTATTAGATGATGCTACATAGATCTCCTAGATCGTTGACTTGTCTTATCTGATTGTGAAGGTTCTAATTATAGCGATCGGAGCTAGCATTGGAGCATTAAATTCGAGGAAGGAGCAAAGCATAGGATGGATTCCAAGTAAGCTTCATCCCATTATCTATTTAATTTAAGGGAAACATCGGCTTCTTTGTCTTTCTTTTGTTCTAGGTCAGTCCACCAGGTCTAAAGAAGATACTTTTTTCTGCAGTCTTAGATTTTGTATAACACAGTGACTATAAGAGAGGAAGGAAAGTTTATAAATTTGATTTCCAATATTAATAATATATGTTTGAAAAAAATACTTCATGAAGGAATAAAAGAGGATGAACTTGCAAATTTTGATGATAATGAATGATGGTTATTATAATCATGACCAACTTGTAATGTTTGGATGAATAGGAAAGAGTTATATAACACTTAAGTGAGTGAGTATAGGTTTCACAAATGAGTGTAAGCAATCAACAAGAAGTAATATCTTATCCTCGAATAGGATGGAAAAGTTTGGATTTGGGGACGAATCATGGTTAAATAACTTAGCACTCTAGAGGTATCTTTTGAATAAATAATCATATGGAAAATGCTTAAGGAATCACAGTAGAATATTTCCATATAAGAACAAGAATAAGGATAATTATAGGGACAATCTTTATAATGAACGTCATTATTTTTTGGAGATATCAAGAGGGTGGTGTTACATTAGAATTGTTGTGGGCGGGATTTAAATTCTCATACTAAGCAATCTTAGATTTACTTTAGATATATGAATTAGAATACGGTTTAAGTCGTGATCATGACTAATTTGTTAATTTTATTGATACACTATGGTGCTATGTTTGAGGTTATGGGTTCAATTAATTACTATGTAAACATGGAAATTTTGAAGTATAATGATGTGATGATGTTTCACGATGTGATGGTATGTGGTAATTGGATATAGTTTTGATGAGAGTTTAATGATGCATATGTGGTGCTTATTTATTTATTTTATTGTGATAATGATGTTGCATTCACATGATGGATATGGTATCTAAGATTGGGCATATGGATTTTCCTATAATATTATGATTATAACTAATGCATTGGTTGCATGTTGAAATGTGGTGATTGACAGGAAATCCACAAATGGGCCGAGGGGGGCAGTTTATTTGATGATATTGTGGGAGCCCATATCCGCAAGGGAGAATATGTAACACCATATGAGTTAGGGACAGACTCAATCAACACTACATATGTGATCGAATAGAAAATAGCATCAACTTGTGGTATTCATCCACCCAAGGTATTGTAAGTGGCATCCACCCATGGTATTTTCCCATGGTATTATGATATCCACCCATGGTATTCATTCGCCCATGGAATTTACCCGTGGTATTGTAATCAAAAATGGCTATAAGTAACAAGTCACATTTTGTAAAATGACAGATTGTCCACCACAATGTAGCTTTTACATTTATTCTTCGTTTTAATAAAAAGTTTCTTTGTGGTTTTATTTACTAGGTGTTATCTCATTTTCTTTCTTGCATTGCAATTTTTCAGATCTTGGGGGCGTCCCCCCAAGATTCGGATTAGTGGTATCAGAGCAAGTTAAGATTCCATGGGAATGAGGGTTTGATGAATATTTCAGTTTCAAATATTTGCACCAATATTCAACAAACTTCAGGCACGTGCTATGACCTCCATAGAGATATTTCTTGGGCAAAGTGAGAAGAATTTTTCTTTTTCATTTTTTTGCAGGAAATTTTTTTTGGGCAGAGAGCTTGCAGATTAGATATGAAACTTTTGGTGAAAAATTTACAAAAACAAAGAACATATCTGGATTCTTTGCAAAAAATACCCAAATTCAAAAAAAAATTAGCCGAATCGGAGTCCGGATGAGGGAGATATCGCTGATTTAAAATCAGCTATTTTGCAGAATTTTTTCTGACGACAATTCATGGATGACGGCTCTCCTATCATTTTTGCAGCTTTTTGTGTAGAATTTCATAAAAATAATTACCTATCTAAGCTCCTCTTGAAAATTCACCCAACTTAAAAAAAAAAATGGGTTGAATCAGAGTTCAAATGTGGGAGATATCAATGATTTAAAATCGGTTATTTTTTTCAGAACTTTTGTGACGACGAAACAGTTGCAACGCAAATCTGAGATTCCAGAGTGTCTAGATAAGGATTTCCAACACATGGGAAGATGCAGAATGGTCATTTTGTTCCAAAAACGGGTTATAGTAAATATTTTGAGTTATATTGACCGAGTTATGTCCATTTTAATTTTGGAGCAGCATTCGGAGTGAGTTCCCTTTTGAGACGTGCCCTCCCACCCTACTTTAGTAGGCATCTGCTTCACATTCATCAGTTTCATCATAACAGCATCCGACTTGGGTTATTTGGAGACGTCCACCCCAGGCTATGTAGGCACCTACTACTTCATTAACAATCAACATCACGGTTATGGGTCAACCGCGCAAAATCCTTGTCATCGAAGTCCATTTTCTAGGCCGCACACTATTAGTATCACAGTTGGTCACAAGCATTACGGGGTATCTCTATCCTTGGATCTTCATTTTTCATGGTTATGGGTCATCCACAAACCCACACTTCATCGAAGTCCATTTACTAAGCTACACATTATCAGTGTCATAGTTAGTCACAAGCATTACAGGGTATCTCTATCCTCGGATCTTCATTCATCATGGTTATGGGTTAACCACATAAAACCCTTCTCTTCAGTGGCTCTTCATATTCAAAAAAGGCTTCACAGGAGGGAACTTCATGCAATGGGGACCATTGCTTCTTAAGGAGGGAGGAATGATCCGAATAGAAAATGGCATCAACCCATGGTATTCATCCACCCATGGAATTTACCCATGGTATTGTAAGTGACATCCACCCATGGTATTGTAAGTGGCATCCACCCATGGTATTTGTCCATGGTATTGTGACATCCAGCCATGGTATTCATTCACCCATGGAATTTACCCGTGGTATTGTAACCGAAAAATGCTATAAGTAACAAGTCACATTTTGTAAAATAATAGATTGTCCACCACAATGTAGCTTTTACAATTATTCTCTATTTTAATAAAAAAGTTTCTTTGTGGTTTTATTTACTAGGTGTTCTCTCATTTTCGTTCTGTCATTGCAATTTTTTAGATCTTGGGGGCCTCCCCCCAAGATCTAGATCAATATGCCAGTGGTTCTTTTTCATTGTATAGATCTTGATAGAGAGCTTTTGAGGGGCTATGGAACCATCTTGAGGAGGTCAAGTGTTTGATCGGATTGGGATGTCGAAGTCCAGAAGTGTGTGTAGGACTTCGATGATTGGTGTTGTGCACCTTAGTGAGTGTGGAGGGAGTTGGGTCAACCTTGTGGGATACCTAGAGTCATTAAGTATTCAGACCAGATGCTTGGCTTGGGGAAAATGAGGTTTGGTCCTTGGGATGAGCTTTAGAGCTATGGTACAGAATGATGAGGCTTTATGTTTGGTTCTAAAAGTTGGGAAAAAGACTTGATATTCCTTGGGATTTCCTCGGTGTTGTGTAACTTTCATTGTCTACTTGTATACTAGTTCAGTAGAAGGTGTAGGGAAAATGTGAATTAATAAATAAATAAACACAATAATTAAAAGTTAAAATATTAAAATTAACTTCATGATGAAGTTCCTTAAAGAGGGGGAGTATGTAATTCCATATAATAATAAATCAATAATAATAATAATAATAATTGAAATAATATTAATATATAAATAAATAAAACAATAAATAATAAAGAAAATATAATAATAGCAAATAAATAATAAATAAAAGATAATAATAGAAAGAAAAAAATAAATAAAGAAGAAAAGATAATAATAGTAACTAAATAAATAATAAATAATAAAATAAATTTCTAAATAAAAACATATAAAAATAATAGGAATAAGTAAGGTTAACAAAAAATTAAAAACAGATAAAATAAGCAAGAGTTAAATTAAAAAAAATAATGTTGAGTTAAGTAAAACTTAAGAGAGAAATAAAATTTGCCATGTTGACACATGGATTGTGTGCATGTGGATCCATTTCCAATCCCCTTCCATTTTTGGAACAATTTGTTCTATTTAATGGACAAAAAGGGAGATGAGAAGCATATATTCTTTCTAGAGGAGAATGTTGTGAGACAAAGGATTCTCTGGTAGAAGTAGTTGATTGAGGGCTCAGGGGTGGCCAACTTTAGAAATATTGTGTGAAACTGAGCCTATGATTGAGTGGAGATCCGTCCCCAAAACTTTGTCGCGGTCAGTAGGATCTGGGTATGTTACAGCTTTGAAATCATTAGAAAGGTATGTCATCGCCGCAGGTAACTCTTCTCAGCTAATGCTTTCAAAATTCTATGCTAATTAGTTGAATAGTTTGTGTGTTGATTATAAATTGTATAAATTGATGTAATTAGTTTTCATATCTAATTTTGGGTCGTTACATTAATGCAAAGGTTACATACTTGTGGTAAGGTGTCAGGAACTTTAGCCCTGATGAGACACTACTACATAGCTCCCATGGTTGCATTCATAATCAAATGGTTACAACTATTATTAAACTCCTCAACACATCAAATATCTAAGACAAAATACTTGTGTGATAAGGGAGATAGAATTCTCAGTATCACATACACAAGATTTCTTAAGTGACATGGACATACTCATTCCTTGTATCACTGGCATTCTTCCTTCTTACCTGATATGAAACTTTGTGTATCACTTCAAGCGCAATTGACCTAGTAGTAAATCAAGGTGTATCACACAGGAAGTCGATTATCTAGAAATGCATAGAGATCTATCACGTAGAATGCCATTTCTTTAATGATATAATGATACTACAATGATACTTAGAACATATATATTGAGAGAGACAAAGATAGGTGTCACTCAAAATACAACTTTCTAAGCAATACAAAGTTGGACATGATACTTAAAAACATAAATTGTATAGAATCCTCACCAAATTCAGCCAAAGGCAATGTGTGACACAAAATCGACTTGAATAGGCATTAGAGGACTTTATGAGCTCTTTTTCAATCAACCACATGCTCATTTGTGTCTGTATCTATCTATAGCTATCATGCCCCTATCCAAGCCATGATACCACTAGGGAAACTCAATTTCTTAGTGAAATTGATGGGTGTAAGGGCCACTATCCTTCATAGGTAGTCAATGGAAAGAAATTACTCTAGCCACTGAGCCTAGGATCCATTAATCCCAATACTTCCATGAATTATATATATGCCTTCCCAACATGTTATATTTGCATAATAGATTCCTTCACTGCCTATGTAATCCCTCAATTCCCTCCCTTCGTAATGTTTGCTCACTGACAAAGCTAGCATCAAATTCACATTTCTTTATTCCCAAATCGAGTTTAGGCTTCTCTGCTCAAAATCAACAATCAAATTCGAGCTACAACATGGTGAATTACTTAATAATTGAACCAACTCATGTTTGTTATCTTTGGGTATGATTTTTGGTAGCCCAAATAAGTCGCATTTGCTTGTAAAATACCAACAACAAACCACTCATGATTCCATTTGTTTTTCGCGCATGGTTGCTCTCGGTTCTCTCAAAATTATTACTTTTCATTCCTTGTATCTTCAGCACTCTCCCCACATGTAGAATAATGTCTACTTTGACCCCCATGCACATTCCTCTCCTTTATCCAAAGAGAACTCACAATTTTTTGTGCCATGTTAGGATATTTTGTGTTTCAAAATTAAGAGCTCAAGATGGATACTCGTTGTACTATAAATTGACAATTTTCAGTGACCCAATCAGTCTCTCCATACCTCCATATTATGGATGGTTGGTTTCCCAACTACCGAGATCCTCTTAATAATCAATTTTCAAGAAGTGGGGAAAGAGGGAAATCATTTCAAATTTAAACTTTGGCATTTTTGGCAATATGAGTTTTGGACTATATTTGTTTACTTGACAAGTGAGGTAATTCCCTAGCCCCCTTACTAGATCCTACTCATGGTATCATGGCTAGGACCAGTGCTCCACCCTTCAGTTAGTTTCTCAACAAATTTTCATTAATTAGTAGGATACATTTACATCATTTACAATTTATCTATCATAGTTAAAAAATTGTTAAAATATCTTTGTTGCAACTCATGATAATACTAAGTCATAATTGTGATTACATCTAACATTTCTTGAGGTGCTTACATAGCGTGGAATTCCATGTGAATTTTTAAAACACCCTCCTGCCTTTTTATTGAAGTCAAAGCCCAACAACTATGGTTGGAAAAGCTCCTTGCTCACTTGCACCTTGGTAGAGATTACACAGATATTTCCTTTTGGCATTTTAGTAGAATTGTAGCATATGTCAACTTGGGAATTATTGAGAAAATCCCTAAAGGAAGAGTGAGGAGGAGTGACCCCCTCAATCACATAGGAAATGATGCCTCCCCAAGCAATGATTTAGTTGACATAAAATAAATGAAATAAAAAATGAAAAGAAAAAATATTAATCACTAGATATAATTTTCCCCTATTCTCCATCCTAATTTAAAATTTCCTCTAGAATCCTTAACAAAAGATTAATTTATGGTTATATTTGAGTTACCTCAATGAGAATTTTTTCTAAGTTTAATAGTCTAACATCATCAATGATTTTGTTGATGGATACTCATTTAGCTTGACTGTTAGATTCAATGTCTAAGAATCTTCCCAATATCCATTCTATATTATTCTCATGTATTCTAAGGATATCCTTTCTCCTGCTAATCCATATTTATGTTTCGAGATTCCATCAAATTTGAATTTTTCCCCACTTGTTTGGGAGGTTTCCAATGCATCACCTCTTATGTCATGAATGGATTATCTATCACTTACAAGTTGATGCTCGATAATTTCATCATATTGTTATATGTTTCCACGTAGATTTAGGGAAAAATTATAGGTTAGGATTTTTTTGTAGTTCTCTAAATAGTTTCTAAGCTCAAGCTTTTGTGGACTTTCCAAGGGATCTAATAATAAAAGTTGATGCCATGCTACATAAATATTATGGCACTAAATATTGCCATATACCTTTTATAAATTTGGTAAAAATGGAGCCGATATATTGATCATTGATAGTTGGCACATCCCTAAATTTATGCCATTATTTCAAATATGCTTTGCTTATTCTCACCTCTTTAAGATATGGGTACTATATAATTCTTGCGTTATAACACAAGACTACATTATATAACTTCTACACATTTTAGCTGATGTGATAGAAATTTTTTAGCATTATGGGTTGTTCCAAGAGGAAGCTTTGGGCGAGAATTAAAGACCAAACAAGCCATAACACGCAAATAATTCTCAACGCCGCCAAGATACCCTATACATGAAACCCAAAATTCCACCATGTAGAGAAAACTAGATAGAAAAACTTGTAGAGACAAGACATAAGATAATTTACCACGTTTTTGATGGCCCGACAAGCTCTGAGTCGCTTTGTTCGAGGCTCACCACTCCACTAAACAACGTGAATTACAGAACTAGTGTTCCCTGCAACCTCTCCCGTGAACTAGGTTCCAAGCTCTATCAAAAGGTGGATGTTGTAGGAATCCAGGCAAGGAGGGTGGAGGCCTTCACTTAACAAGGAGCCATAAAAGCCAGCGTTGTAGTAGAAATATTCCACTTGTGGTTGGGAATAACCTCCTAGATAGCAGAAAAAATCGAGATGATAACAAGGAAGGTAAGAACACTCGATGAAAGTGGAATATTTGTGGCTTTGTGTGATTGCATGGGGCAAGATGGCCATGTCACCCCCTCTTTAATGCTAGGAGAGGCAGTGAGGTGGTGGGCTTCCCCGTGCCTTTTCCTTGGCTCAATTTAGATGCCCCCATCGAGGAAGGGATTATATGGATTATAAAAAGATAAATTCTAAATGTTATAAAGATCATTCACACAAATACCAATACGATTATTAAATTGGGAAATAAGAGGTTATATAATTATTAGCAAGGGTTCATATGAATTATTACCCTGAGTAATATATATATTGTTAGCACATGGGTCATAAAAGTTACAAAAAGTTTCAGGATTATTTACACATTAACAATATGAATTTCTAACACAAGCAAAACGCAAAAAAAAATATTAAAAAAAATATTAATTATTAACATTATAATTGATATTATAAAAATTATAAAAGATATTGAAAAATGATTGCTAACTAAATGATTATTTATTGATATTACTAAATAATGTAAATGTAATTCACGGTCCTGAGAGTTAGTTCAATTGGTCGAGTCCTCCTAGTTAAGCACTTTTGTGATTGAGAGGTTACGGGTTCAATTTCTTTTGACACTCTCAGGGTCAAGCCTTGTGTTTGAGCCAACAGTAAGTGATCCCTTCAAGTGGATTTGCCTAGAACAATATTTTGTGGATGTAGCGAGTCACTGATCTCTGAGGACCGTGAACCACAGGAAAAAAATATATAAAAGTAATTCACATTATATATAATAACAACAATAAAAAAATTGTTAATAAATATACAATTATGTTTAACATTTCACAATGTTTTTTTTCCAAGGAAAGAATGGACCTCCTTCTCAACTTGAAGGCAAGAGAGAGGTTGTTAGTACTAGGCTAGCCCACAATCATACTTACTGAAGACTGTTTTTCTCAAACTCAAAGTGATTATGATAATAATCATCAAGGCATCAAAGCTCATCATGTCACTAATAAGGATTTGACTCCGAGTGGAAAGAATAATGATCACTCTGTGCAACCACCCAAAATAACCCCAATTAACAACAATTCACCCTATATATAGCATAATAATAATAATAAACTAAATATATAATTTAAGATAAACATGGCCAACATTGAGATTTTTAACTAGAGTCATTCCCACATTCTCGCTATATTCCTTTTTAATAATGATCTCATGATGACCGAATTGTGAAAATTCTAATGTTGATGTTTTTAAAGTAAAAGGTAGCATAACAACATCTTTTATTGTAGTTTTGGGTGAGATGTAATTCTATCAATTTATGTCTATTACAATGGATATGGCATTCACTATTGCAAATCATAATCCAAGAGGAGCATTTTCAATCGCTAAGGGGTTTGGGATTTGCCAATGAAGGTTTAGATTTATTTTATTCAATATTTATTAGATAGGAAGTTTAGTAGATATGAAATTTAAGATTTGTTGAAATTAATGGAGCAATATGTATTATTGGAGAGAGTATGTTCATTAGTTGTGTGTGCGCCTTAGTTTAGGAATCAGCTCCTACTTTCTAGGTGTTATTTATAACTCTCCTATTCTCATGTAATATTATATATTCTTGATGAATAATGATCAATGCAGAGCGTTCTCCGTGAGGCAGTCTCCAGGTGCAGCTTGCTCCTGAGAGATACTAAGTTTCAGAATATATTTTATTTCTTCCATGTTTAACATGGTATCAGAGTTGGTGACTTTTGGCGGTTTTGAGAGTGCCTAAGTGGCAGTATTGTGGCCTCTAGTGACTGGTGCAAAGAATTCTTGGCGAGGAGGTGAAGTGTTGAGGAATAGCATGAGAGAATTTTTTTTTCTTCTCTAAGGTAAATTGGAGCAACGTGGGTTTTATACAGGATAGTCATGCTTCCCTAGCTTTGGAGCAATGCGGTGTTTGGCTTTAAAAATCGCGTTGTTCGTACTTTACTCTAAAAATTTCTCTTCAGTGCACCCGATAAGCACGGATCCGACCTCCAATTGCTCGTTACTGTTGTGGTGAGTTGACATCTGGCGGATTTGGTTTGTGGTCAAGATGGTGGGTTGAATTTGTGAGCTTTGTTGTGTGTTTGATCAATGTTGAGAACTGTGCAGTTTGAGTAGTCCGAAGAGTTGTTCGCTAGACAGAGGATTTGTTGGTGTGGTCAAGCTTCATGAATGAGGTAAGGGTGTAATTCGACGACATATTTGTGCCTGTTTAGGTGCGATCATAGTTCTTGGAATACTAGAACCTTGAGCAGAAGTAGCATGGTGTAGAGGAGCATGATTACTTTCCCAGATTGCGTGAAGTTTTTGAATTTTCCAGCGTGCAATCTGTTGGGAGATTGATGAGAAGCATGGCGCATAGGAATCAGATTACTTTGCTGGATCGCATGAAGTTTTTTTTAAGTTTTCAACGTGCAATCTGTTAGGAGATTGATCACACAAATCTTTATAAAGTGTCCCCTATGTACTCCAGCAGGCATGGTGATATCGCCCTAGTGTAAGATCACTGGTGGTTGAAGTTTTTTTTTGAGATAGATCCATTTTTGTGATAAATTACTGGAGGTCGAAAAAAAAAATTTGAGGTAGACCTATCACAATGAAAAATCAGATGGTAGAGGCGTAGTTGAATGAAAGCAATAAGCTCGATGGGTCCAATTATTCTAATTGGAAATTCAAGTTGTAGACCATGCTTGAGGGGCTAATTGCATGGGAGATTGCAAATGGAGATGAATTGAAGTTGATTGCAGCCAGAGGTGGAATAGTTACAGCAATTCAGGATTGGGAGAAGAGGAAGAACAAAGCGAAAGCGTTATTGAAATTGTTGATAAAAAACTGCATTATCCCTCACATCAAAGAGTGTAAATCAACAAATGACATTTGGACAACTCTCAAGGATTTATATGAGATAAAGAATACAAATTGGTTATTGTTCTTGAAGAGAAAGATTATCTCCATCAAAATGGAGGAGAGTGAATCAATCGCTGCATTCATCTCTCGAATCAAGGAGCTGAGAAATAAGCTGGTTGATATAGGGGAGACAGTATCGAACATTGATCTCGTCACAGTTACCATGAATGGTATGACTGACGATTATCAAATGTTTATTATAGGCCTAAACGCAAGGAGAAAGACCCCAATTTCGAAGAATTGACAGAGATCTTGATACAAGAGGAAGAGAGGCAGATGACTCTGAAACCCGAGAATTTGTATCTAGCATTAATGGCAAAGAAAAATCCTTTCAGAGGAAGAGAAAGCGCATGACAAAAAGGCGGAGGTACACCACAGAGAAAGCCACCCAAGGTATGTCTTCAACTAGAAATTATTCAGGGATCAAATGTTTTACTGAGGTAAATATGGTCACGTTACTAAGAATTGGCATAAGAAGAAGCTTGATGAAGGTTGACATAGACATAAGAATCATGCAGGGAAATTTTCTAATGAAGATCAGAATCAGAATCTCATATTGTTTGTATATGATTTTTCTTTCTCTACTGAGAAAGATGAAGCAAAAACTTGGTTTGTGGATTCAGGAGCTTCCACTCACATGACAGCTAACAGGGATTGGTTTGAAAATTTTAAAGAAACCAGGAGTGGTGTTATCTATCTTGGTGGTGAAAGAGGGTACCATATTAAGAGGTATGGAAATATTCCAGTGGTATTACCTGATGGTAATATTAGGCGTATTCAAAATGTGATGTATGTACCTAGAATTATAAAGAATCTTATCTTTGTCTCTATGATAACAGATCAGAATCTGAAGGTAGAATTTTTTAAGTCTTATTGTGTTATTAAAGATCTGCTAGATTATATGAAGCCAATTGCATCAAGTATTCAAGTTGGAGGTCTACACAAGCTTAATGTAAAAGGCGCATCACACCAAGCCTTGACTTCAAAAGTTATGACTGCAGAGAATTTGTGGCATCAAATATTTGGTCATATCAATTTTCATGACCTACTGCTACTTCAGAAACAAGGTATGGTCAATGGTCTCCCTATTTTAAAAAAAATCATGTTGATTGTGAAGCATGTGCTCTTGGGAAGATGCACAAGGATGATTTTCCCGCAAGATTAGATAGAAAGAAGAGAGATATACTAGAGCTTGTGCACACTAATATATGTGGATTGATGCAAACAAGGTCATTAGGAGGTGCCTATTATTTTTTATTATTTGTTGATGATTGCACAAGATTTACCTAGGTATATTTTCTTAGAAAAAAGAGTCATACTTTTGAATACTTTAAAGATTTCAGAAGCATGGTTGAAAAACAAACAGGGAAGTTCATCAAAATTCTCCGCTCAGATCAAGGGGGAGAATACAAGAAGAGTGGCTTCATCAAATATTGCAAGGACCATGGGATAGTTCAGTAGTTCACAGTACCCCACACTCCTCAACTGAAGGAGGTTGTAGAGAGGAAGAACAAAACCCTTGTGGAGTTTGCATGCATCATGTTAAAAGGTAAGAACCTTTATAATGGTTTTTGGGCAAAAGCAATAAATACTGCAGTGTATTTAAAGAATAGGAGTCCAACAAAAATCCTTGATTTTAAGACTCCATTCGAAGCTTTATTAGGTTTTAATCCTGTAGTTAATCATTTAAGAGTTTTTGTCTCGAAAGCTTTTTCTCATGTTTTAAAAGAGGATAGGAAGAAACTGGATTCAAATTCCATTAAATGCATTTTCGTAGGGTATTGTACATATTTTAAAGCATATAAATTGTTTAATCCCTCTACTCACAAAGTGTTTGCAAGTAGAGATGTAGTATTCCATGAGTAGGTTGATGATGGAAACTGTGATAAAGGAAATGAAGAGTGGCACATGCCTTTTTTGGTGGAAGATGGAAGTGATGAAACAAGGGAAAACCATGAACAGTAGTAGCAAAAGGAAGAATAGAGTGATGCAGCTACAGTCAGCAAGCCAAGTCCACCAAGGAATGAGCAAGACATATTTGAGGCAAGTCCACCACTAAGGAGATCAGGTGGGAAAACTCAATTGCTAGCAAGATATAGGGATAATGATCTTATAACTAGTATGTTAAATGTTGTTGAACCCTCAAATTATAAAGAAGAAAGTTACTATGATGAATGGAGGGCAGCCATGAAAGAGGAATATGAGTTAATACTTAAAAGCAAAACCTAGGATTTAGTTGAATTGCCAGAAGGAAAAGAACCTATAGTTTGCAAGTGGTTATATAAACCTAAATTTAAATTTGATGGTAGTGTAGACAAATAAAAAGCTAGGCTGGTAGCTAAAGGTTACTCACAAAGAGAAGGAATTGATTATGAGGAAACCTTTGCTCCAGTAGCTAAGCTAAACACTATTAGAATGATGATAGCTTTAGCTACAAAACATCATTGGAGTCTACACCAACTAGATGTGAAGTCTGCATTTTTAAATGGAGAATTGAAAGAAGAGGTTTATTTAAAACAACCTAAAGGGTTTATCAAATAGGGGCAGGAACATTTAGTTTGCAAATTAAAGAAGGCATTATATGGTTTAAAACAGGCACCCAGGTCATGGTATGAAAAAAATGATTCATTTTTCCTGCAACATAGTTATAAGAGGAGTAAAAATGACCCAAATATGTATATTGTGTTTGATGAAAAGGGGCAAATTGTTTTGATTTATTTATATGTAGATGATTTAATTATCACTGAAAATGTTGATGATTTGATTAAAGAAATCAAAGTGCATATGTCGCAAGTTTTTGAAATGAAAGACCTCGGAGAATTACACTATTGTTTGGGTCTGGAAGTTTGGAGGGACTCTGGACAAACTTTTCTCACTCAAGAGAAGTACGTCAGAGGTTTATTGAAAAAATTCAGAATGGATCAATGCAAAGTTGCCTCAGTGCCTTTATAGCAGAATACCAAACTTCAGAATAATTATGGTTCTAAGGAGGTGGATGCAACATTGTATAGACAACTGGTTGGGATTCTGATTTACTTGACTACAACTAGGCTTGACTTAGCTTTTGCATTCAGTGTATTGAGCCAATTCATGCCAAAGCCTCTTGAGAATCATTGGGTGGAAGCGGAAGGTGTCTTAAGGTATCTTCAAGGAACCTTAGACTTTGGTATCAAATATACTTATTCTTGTGATGTTATATTGGCAGGTTTTTCAGATTCAGATTGGGCCGGAAACCTGGATGACAGAAGATCCATAACAGGTTATGCATTCAGCATTGGGTCTGGGGTCATTGCATGGAGCAGCAAGAAGCAGAATATTGTATCCTTGTCTTCAGCAGAAGCAGAGTATCAAGCAATGTGTGCAGCAACGTGTGAGGCAGTTTGGTTGAGGAGACTTCTCCATGATGTCGGAGAAGAACAAAAGATGCAATAGTTATCAGATGTGACAACTAGATCTCAATCAAACTTGCAAACAATCATGTGTTTCACAAAAACACAAAGCATATTGATACGCAGTTTCACTTTGTTAGAGAGAAGGTTCAGTCAAAAGAAATTTATATTGAATATTGTAATACTTGTGATAATGTAGCAGACATTTTTACCAAGCCCCTTGGAAGAATTAAATTTGAATTATTTAGGGAGATGTTAGGAGTACTAGTGAACCCTTTCTCCATTAAGGGGGAGTGTTGAAATTAATGGAGCAATATGTATTATTGGAGAGAGTTTGTTCATTAGTTGTGTGTGTGTCCTAGTTTAGGAATTAATTCCTACTTTCTAGGTATTAGTTCTAACTCTCCTATTCTCATGGAATCTTATATATTCTTGATGAGTAATGATCAATGCAGAGCATTCTCCGTGAGGCAGTCTCCAGGTGCAACTTGCTCCTGAGAGCTGGTAAGGTTCAGAATATATTTTTGTTTCTTTCATTTTTAACAAGATTAAATCAAATACATTTATTAGATAGGAAGTTTAGTAGATATGAAATTTAATATTAAATAAAATAAAAATCAGTGTAAGGAATATATATGTGAATTTAATAAAAAAATAAGAGGAATGATTTCTTAATTAATAAGAAGAGCCTTTACAATGAAGAAATATGAGATAAATTATATTGACATTGGTGAAATGAAAGTGAATTGCTCAATCAAAAGAGCCACCACTTAGTCTTATTCTTATATTAGATAAGGGAAAAACTATACCAAGAAAGATTAGTTATGATTCGAATTGAGGTGAGGTGGGTGGAATTATTACTCTAAGTCAAGGCAGAGAAGTTCAAACTACCTTCTGTGACCATCTCAGCAAGAGTTCTGCATGAAGTCAAGGAGGAAGAGAGTTCTTCCCAGGAGGACCAGCACATCCTTGAAGGAGAGTGGTCAAAGGCTTTGGCTCAAAGGCACTATGCAAGGCAAGTGTATGGAGGCTGAAAGAAGAGGGTGTTGTTACTCCCATTTACTGTTCAGATCAATATGTCAGTCTTTTGGAGACCAAAAGTTCTTTTAGTGGGAAGGTGTGATCCAAAATGGATCTTGGATAGACTTCTAAGTCTGAAGTGTTCCTCACAGAGGAAAATGAAAGTCCAAGGATGCTCTTGTAAATAGCCCCATTATATAGATCTTATCATTTTGAATCTACTGCAACTTGAATGGGCTAAAGTGGACTTCGGATGAAGAAGTTATCACAGAAAGAAGATTGCCTTTATCCTTTGAAAAAGAAGGCATTTCTTTTAAAAATGGCCTAAAAGGCTCCTTAAGGAAATCGCATTGCAAATGTGCAAAGGGGTGGACTTAAGGCTAGGGTGGAAGGACCCCCGATCAATGATCTCCGACTCATCGCATCGGAGGTAGGCATGTATGTGATATCAAGACCCCAGACTTGCGATAATGCGATTATGTGATTGTGATAATTGACGATCGGAGCGATCAACTGATTGGCTATCGGAGGAGCAGGGACATAGACCCTTGCCGATGCGATACGTGAGGTGTGTTATCGGCGATTGGCAGATCGGTAGATTGGCGATCAGGTCATTGGTGATCCCCAATACAAAGGGATATTGGGCACGCGACTTGGATAAGCCGACAAGGGTCAGACCCGATGGGAATTATAAGCCTGATTGCATAAAATTTGATATTCGGGTTTTTCAGATTTTCTGTGTATTAGCGCATTTCCGTTAGAAAACTGAAATACAAAGGAAATGACCCGAAGCGATAAAGCTGGACCTGAAAGGTTTATAGATGCAGCTTTGGGTTGTTTGAGTTCCATGGTAAGTGGGATTTCGGGCGGTCCTCAGGCAGTAAGTGATATTTAACGGGCTCCGCCCGATCCCATACACTGGTTGACACGTGGCATGGCGTAGGAGAGAGAAAACCACCTTTTCAGTCGGGTAATCTATGCGCACATAAACCACCTGAAATGGTTGTCATCCGTTGGATCGAAAATCATGCAGATCAATGGTGGGCTTACAATAGCCATAAAAGGGTGGACCTGATAGGGATTTTAAGCACGATCCTATATTATTTGAAGTCCGGGATTTTGCGCCCGATAGTGTATTTTCGGTAAAACTCTGTGTATTGGAATTTTGTTCCATTTTCAGGTTTTCACCTGAAGAAAGGGCCTAATTCCTTTGTAACAGCCCCTGATCATTGTGCCATGCGGCAAGCGAGCATTTTGTAAACATTGATGCATTTGTAACGCGTAGAGCCATAGAGCTAGAAGCCAAAGGGGTAGATGAAGAGACAGAGGAATGATTATATGCAGAGAAACAGACAGGAAGCCGTAGAGCTGGAAGAATGCCTCAAAGAAGCCAGAGAGCTCAATTAAAGAGGCAGCAGAGAGTAGTAAGAGCGGGAAGCACAGGCAGCTGAGGGAGTTTTTGGAATCACTTGGAGATCAAGTGAAAAACCAGAGGGCTGAAAGTTGTTGAGACAGTCGCTTGGAGGTCGAGCGAACTGCTAATAGCTCACAGAGCCAGAGCCAAGAGCTAAGAGCCAGAGCCAAAGCCAGAGCCGAGAGCCAGAGCTAGAGCTAGAGCCAAAGCTAGGAGCCAAAGCCAAGAGCCAGAGCTAGAGCTAGAGCCAAAGCTAGGAGCCAAAGCCAAGAGCCAGAGCCAAAGCCAAAGCCAGAGCCAAGAGCTAGAGCCAGAAAGTCGAAGAGCTTCAGAGCCAGGGATAAAATGGTGTTCTAAGCCCATTGTGTTTAGTGTAAACTAGAGGAGTTGAGCGTGGAGCTTATAAAAGGACTTTTCCATAATCCAAAAAAGCCTAGTTGAGTTGACTAGAGCTCAAAGGAGACGTAGCCCAAGAGTTTTGGGTGAACTCCATATTATATTGATGTTCTGTGTGTTTGTTTTATTGCTGCATTATTTATTGTCACATGTATTTCATATCAGCATAAACAACTGAATTTAAAGCGCTGAACAGTTAAGAATAAACACAAGCCTACACCTATTTCAAGCATTATTAATTCCGCAATTGGTTAATCATAACATCTTGGGAATATTTAAGCTTTGGAAGTGGGAGAGGTTCTTGTAAGATTGACAAGAAGCCTTTAGTGCCCCATTTTCAGATCAGGTAGTATCAAAGCTTGAGATTGATTAACCACACCTTCAAGAAGGTGATATCAAAGATGACTATACCAGAGCAAGTGGTATCAGATCAGAATGCTTGATTGACAGAGCAAAGATTGCTTGTCTAAAAGGTGTTTAAACAGTCAAAGGTTGATTGTATGCTTGTTTTCATACTGACTATTTTTTGAGTTTGCAGAGGTGAAGGGAAAGCTATTGGTACCTAAGTCCAGGAGAGGACAAGAAGGAAGAAGGATTGAAGGCATTCTTCTTATCCCAAAGGACCTCAAGGCAGTCCTTGAAGCACAAGAGGTTTGTTGCAAAAGGTTACTGAATAAGCTCTTTATTAATCTTGTTTGAAGTTCTTTTGTTCATTGGCATAATGACAACTTCTACAAGTGAGTCCTCAAAATCTTCTTTCTTCACAAGATTATTTGATGAAGACATGAAGCAAGACTTGTTCATCATGATGGACAAGGTGAGAGAAATGTATGAGGATGGAAGGAAGAGTAGCATACTTAGAGAGCAGTTGAATTCCGTGGAGGAAGAGAAGCAATTTCTTTCTGACAAATTGCAGGAAATGTAGAGGCAACTTCATATGGAAAATATGAACCTGAAAAGGATGCATGAGTTGGAGACATAGCTCTTTGTTGCCAAAGAAACCTTGGTCAAGTATCAGCTTGAAGAAGAGGTAAAAAATTCATTTTTGTCTTCAAAGTCTTCTAAGAATGCTTGTATTGGTTCTTTTGAAAAACATACCAGAGGCATAGGTTCCAAGCTAATGTCCAAGATGGGTAAACATGCACAGGGTATTGTTGAGCCAATAATGGTTGCGGAAAGGCCTACGTATTTGGGTCTTGGCTATGGACAGTCTTATGGAGAAAGTTCCAAAGCTGCCATGAAGGCCATTGAAACAGCTCCAAGAAGGAGTTGCATAGCAGGTCTTCTACCTCAAGAGTGTGAAGATTGTATTCAAGAGGAATGCAATAGCTTGAAACATCATTTGCAAGATGCAGGTGGTCAAAAGCACACACTTGAACTAGAGAGTTTTGGAAACTCTAACAGCCTTGAAGAGATTGATGGTGTTCCAAAGGGAGCCACTTCTTCATTTGATTCACCTCCTCATAAAGGAAATAAAGGTGAAAGAGAAAGGTATAAATCTGGTTCTAAACATTATCCTTTTGATTATGTTCAGCATGGCAAATTTCCATATAGTTATGGGAAAAGAATTGCATGTTCCTTTTTTGGTTTGGATAACATAATGTTTCTAGATGTTGGAAGAGAATGGCCACATACAGGAAAATTTTAAAGGAAAGGAAGCAAGAAGCCAAAGGTCCATTGGACAAGGCAAATCATGTTGTCAAGACGATGCACATGTGTTGCACTTACCGCCATAAGCAAGGACATCTTGCTGCCAAATGTTGGACTCTGATTCCAACAATGCTTGCACAAAAGCTGAAGAAAGTGGAAAGAGAAGATGGCAGAAATGGAAAGGAAGTTTCCATGGATGATGTGTTTTGGGATGATTCACATGTTGATGTTGATGTGCAGACAAAGGAAAGACCTTTGAAATGGATTGGTAAGAAATGGTTAGAGTTCTTATCCAATTAATATTGCATGTCTATTGATATAAGGCATCTATTTGCATTTCTTTGTTAATGGAATGCAAATTGCAGGATTTTACCAAGAAGGTGAATGGAAAAAGTTGAGTAGGGGACTCACTTTTTTGCTGCAACATTATATTCATTTCAACTTCGAAAGTACAGTGTGCTTAAGCGAAAGTTGAAGGATGAAATGCATGCATGAGAATGATATGCATGAACACAGGGATGCTGATGATTTCCATGTATTTGAACATGTATGTGTAATTAACTTGCAGGGTTGATTGCTTTGCCATGTATGTAATGCAATATTAACTTGAGAAAAGTTGATTTGGTCTCCAAGATGGAGATAATTATGAAGTGTTTCATCTTTGAAAAAGAGTCCTATAGGTCTTTTTCAACATGCTTGACTTAAAGGGTCATTTGTTTTAAAGGCATGTTTTGTGGGCTTGGTATCTAGTCCATCATTTGTATGCAGATGTAAGACATGGAGGTATTCACAAGATGTGAAAATCTGTTTCTTTTGTTGAAGCAAGATTTTAGGCCATCCAATTATTGTTTGTATTTATGTTTTTGTTAACAGTTGTTGTTGACAGCTTGTCAAACAGGTACAAATGAAAATTTTGTGAAGCAGATGTAACTTCACATTTGTTTGAGCCACCTTGGATCAATGATCAAGGCAGAGAAGTTCAAACTACCTTCTGCGACCATCTCAGCAAGAGTTTTGCATGAAGTCAAGGAGGAAGACAGTTCTTCCTAGGAGGACCAACACATCTAGGAAGGAGAGTGGTCAAAGGCTTTGGTTCAAAGGCACTATGCAAGGAAAGTGTACGGAGGCTAAAAGAAGAGGGTGTTGTTACTCTCATTTACTGTTTAGATCAGTATGTCAGTCTTTTGGAGACTAAAAGTTCTCTTAGTGGGAAGGTGTGATCCAAAATGGATCTTGGTTAGACTTCTAAGTCGGAAGTGTTCCTCACAGAGAAAAATGAAAGTCCAAGGATGCTCTTGGAAATAGTCCCATTGCATAGATCTTCTAAAAATGGCCTAAAATTCTCCTTAAGGAAATCGCATCGCAAATGTGCAAAAGGGTTGACTTAAGGCCAGGGTGGAAGGACCCCGATCAGTGATCTCCGACTCATCGCATCGGAGGCAAGCATGTATGCGATAATGGGACCCCAGACTTGCGATTATGCGATTGCGATAATCGGCGATCGGAGGAGCAGGGACATAGACCCTTGTTCTTGCAATACACAAGGTGCAATATCATCGATCGGTGAATCGACAAATCAACGATCGAGTGATCGGTGATCCCCGATACAAAGGTCCGTTGGGCACACGACTTGCGATAAGCCGATAAGGGCCGGACCCAATGGGAATTATAAGCCTGATTGCATAAAATTTAAAATCTGGGTTTTCCAGATTTTCCTTGTATTAGCGCATTTCCATTATAAAACCGAAATACAAAGGAAATGACCCGAAGTGATAAAGCCGAACCCGAAAGGTTTATATATGTGGCTTTGGGTTGTTTGAGTTCTGTGGTAAGCGGGATTTCGGGCGAGCCTCAAGCGGTAAGTGGTATTGAATGGGCTCCGCCCAATCTCATACAGTGGCTGACACATGGCATGGTGCAGGAGAGAGAAAACCACCTTTTCGGCGAGGTAATATTTGTGCACATAAACCACCTGAAATGGCTGTCAGTCGTTGGATCAAAGATCACGTAGGTCAATGGTGGGCTTGCGATAGCCATAAAAGGGTAAACCTGATAGGGATTTTAAGCGCGATCCTATATTATTTGAAGTTTGGGATTTTGCGCCCAATAGTGTATTTTCGGTAAAACTTTGTGTATTGGAATTTTGTTCCATTTTCGGGTTTTCGCCTAAAGAAAGGGCCTGATTCCTTTGTAACAGCCCCTGATCATTGTGCCATGTGGCAAGCGAGCGTTTTGTAAACAATGATGCGTTTGTAACGTGCAGAGCCACAGAGCTAGAAGCCAGAGGGCCAGATGAAGAGACAGAGGAATGATTATATGCAGAGAAACAGACAGGAAGCCGCAGAGCCGGAAGAATGCCTCAAAGAAGCCAGAGAGCTCAATTGACAAGGCAGCAGAGAGCAGGCATAGCAGGATGCTCAGGCAGCTGAGGGAGTTTTTGGAGTCACTTGGAGGTCGAGCAAAAAACCAGAGAGCTTAAAGTTGTTGAGATAGTCGCTTGGAGGTCAAGCGAACTGCTAATAGCTCACAAAGCCAGAGCCAGGAGCCAAGAGCCAGAGCCAGGAGCCAAGAGCCAGAGCCAAGAGCCAAATCCAAAGCCAGAGCTAGAGCCACGAGCCAGAGCCAAGAGCCAGAGCCAGAGCCAGAGCCAAAGCCAGAGCTAAGAGCCAGAGCCAGAGCCATAGCCAAAAAGCCGGAGAAATTCAGAGCCAGGGATAAGATGGTGTTCTAAGCCCATTGTGTTCAGTGTAAGCCAGTGGATCTTGTAAAAGGACTTTGCCATAATCCCAGAGAGCCTAGTCGAGTTGACTAGAGCTCAAGGAGATGTAGCCTAAGAGTTTTGGGTGAACTCCATATTATATTGTTGTTATGTGTGATTGTTTTATTGCTGCATTATTTACTGTCACATGTATTTATATATCAGCATAAACAATGGAATTTAAAGCGCTGAACAATTAAGAATAAACACAAGCATACACCTATTTCAAGCATTGTTAATTCCACAATTGGTTAATCATAATATCTTGGGAATATTTAAGCTTTGGAAGTGGGAGAGGTTCTTGTAAGCTTGACAAGAAGCCTTTAGTGCCCCATTTTCATATCAAACCACAAGGGAAATTGGCTTTCTTGTAGATACTATCTAGTTTTTAAACTACCTTTTCATTGTAGAATAAGGCGTCAAACTACTCCTTATTAGCCAATAGCTCATTTTCCTCAAATGTAACAAAACAATGTAGCAACCTGAAACCCGAATACATATAACAAGAACAAAATTCTACTCCTTATGAACTACTAATAAATCATTTCAAGTGAAATGATTTTCCTTCAATAATAATGATGAGTTAATTTATATTCACAAATGACAATTAACCAACGTAGATCCGTCTTAACCCTGGATATATCAAGTGCCATGAGGGGTCAAATCTCTTGAGGTGCATTCTTTTAGAGTGCAAATCTTAAAGAAAGGTTTGCACCTTAAAACATCTTATCCCTCTCAGTGCTTGATAGATATAGGGTTAAGATGGATCAATTTATGTGTTATATATATTTCACATCTCTATATATAAAAATATTATTATTTCTAATTTTATTAAAACTGTCATAATACATATAGCTACATACATTTGTGTATGTCATTTTCCTTGAACATGTTTTATAATCTTTTTTATTTTAAATTTACAATATAACATGCATAGCACAAATTGAAATGTATAATTCTTAGAAACAAAGTTTATTGTAAGTCTTAAGACTTTATATGGTTATTAACTAAATTTTAACCAGAAATATCACATGGTTACAAATATGAATCATCCTTATGAATCGTGTGACATGCATATTATGGTTTTCTTTTTAAAGAAATATTTGTAATTTTATTTTTTAACAAAAAGAGAATTTATGGAGAATGATACTACTATTTCATAAATGTCACGAACTAACCAATTATAACATGTCTTTGAAGACTTGAACCCACGCAACAAGGGAAACAAATTGTTAACCAAAGCACTTGAGGTAAGATCATTTGACAACTACTTGAGCTAAAATCTATTAACAATTATTTATAATTTTATTAATGAAAACAAAATTGCAATGTCACAAATTAAATTGAGAAGACTTAAAAATTTTCTTATTACTTTTATCATTATTTTTATTGCTTTTTTAATTAAGTGACATTATTATTTTATTGTTTTTAATTTAATTTAAATTTAATTGCTCATTAATTTAATACTCTACTACAACATCTTTTTTTACTAAACTATAATTTTTTTCATACACGTAGGGAAAAACCTATCATAACTCAGTGGTTGTCAGATCAACAATGAGGACAACCATCACTAATTGCTATCTGTGAAATACAAATTAACTCATCACCATTACTCAAGGAAATTATTCAAGGAAAATTATGCTTCCCTCCTTCACTCCCTCGTAGAGTTGAAAATAAATACAAATAGTGTGAAGATGATAAAAAAACACTCGCATCTAAAATATCATCACTAATTTCTATCTACGAAATACAAATTAACTCATCACCATTACTCAAAGAAATTATTCAAGGAAAATTACCCTCCCTCCCTGAGTTGAAAATAAATACAAATAGTGTGAACATGATCAAAAACGCTCACGTCTAAAATTTGTTATTATAATGTAATTTGTCTTATTATAATGTAAATTGGTTTTCTTCAGTATTTATTGAATTAAAGTTACGATGATTGACCATTTTCATCATTGTAAATTCAGGGAAGCCTTAGAAATTGAAAAGAGGCATGTTAATTTAAATAGAGATGATCGTTGGAGTATCAGCAGAAACTGGATTCCTGCGCTTTCTTCCTAAAAAATTTCTTATTTATTTATAGATTAATTAGTTATCTATATATATATATATATTATTTTTTATTTTTTTTGTTTGCTCTCTTAAATTATTTTTATTTTTGGTGATATAAATAGGATTAATCTTTAGTATTTATTTAATTTTATATTCATTAATGAGGTTATATAGGGGTTATTTAATATAATATTATATTTATTAATGAGGTTATATAAGGAATTAATCATTTTTTTATATTTTTTTTTTCAACTTTTTTAACCTTTTTCTTTATATTAATTTATTCTCCTTAATTAGTCCCCCTTAACCTTTTGGTAAAAACCCTTTATATTTTTTACCCTATTCAATATGATTATATTATATAATTTTATAATGCTTTTGTTAACCCTCCTATTATCTAGTTTAAGACTATCTAAGATTATTTAATAATTATATGGATAAGATTAAAATATTAATACTTTTTAGAATATCATTTATTAATAGTATGACTCTTAAAATTATTTAATGATTTTTTAGAATATTATATTAATTAATTTAGTTATAAGGGGTTATTATATTTTTTCTAAATTATAACTTTTTATATCATTATTTTTAATTTCTTTTCCTTTAACCTTTTTTGGTCAAAACCCTTTCTATTTCTTACTCTTAGTCAAACTAGTTGTTATCCATAATGGATAGTCAGCAGCTCTATACATCTATTTATCTAAATGTCTGGATCTGATTCCTCATCTTGTCCTGAAGATGATTCCTCATCTTGTCCTGAAGATGAACCATACTGGCTAGTTCAAAACGCGTCGACGAAAATATCTCTTATGTGACTTTTTCCGAAAAATATTATTATAATTATCTAGAACTTTTCAATATATTATTATTATAAAAATTCACTTGTTTAAAGTGTATTCAAACATAAATAACCCTTGTACACAAGGAAGCCTTTCAACTAATTTTGTTAAGAGACAATTGAAATGTCAACATAATAGTTGACCAACCAAGTCGGTGACCAATAATGCGACATTTTTTTCCCTGGGAAACTTTTAAAACATCATGGCGGGGCAGATTTATTAAATGATTATTTATTATAGAGCCATCTCAATGCTGCATTTTCTTTTCTTTTTTCCTTTATTTTAATTATTTCCTAGAAAATTACTTTGAAAGAAGGTGGGCAAGTTCTTTGAAGGGCAGGTTGCTTTTCATTAGATTTAATTAATTAAGTATATATTTATGAATATTTATTATATTAAAATATATATATATATATATATATATATTATTTTTATTTAATTTTAGAAAGTGAATTGAATAATTATAGATATGAAAATTGTATAATAATTTTGTATTTTAATTTATTTTATTTTTTTTTAACTGATTTGGTTGAAAATTTAGTAGAGATGGTTGGAATCACAAGCTTGAAATGTGAGATTTGCATAATTTGAGCATTCTAAGAGGTTTTTTTAGGTGAATTTATTTATGCATTTAAAAACACATTTTAAATAACAAAACAATTATGATGATTTTTATTATTATGTAAATTGTATGTATGATATTTTATAAGTTGATGTTATATTGCCTCAAAAATTCATACAAATCAATACATTATTCATCCATCATTAACAACATATTTTATGGTAGGTGGTCTCAATCTACCCAATGGGAAATCAAATGTTGTTGACCACCTACCTATAGAGTAGCATGTCCAAAATTGTGATAGCCTTAATTGCAACATAACAAGAGAATCTACTACTTGATCATAACACAAAAAACTACCTGAGATCATTTGAAAATTAGGAGTCAGAACAGGTAACCAGAGCCAAATCTGTCGTACTAGATCTTAGAGGGGCTAACGCGGCGGTGATGCATGCAATATGCCACTAAATTTTTGCCAAACATGTGTTCATTCTCTCCATGTAGAACCTTTGATTTCTCTGTTCGCATTTCACATCCTCTAGACTTGCAAAGACATTGTACATTTCATCTTGCCACCCATTAAGAATCCTACTTGGCAAGGTTTTCATCTGCCAATAGAGAAATAGTGCTTGATAGTACTGCTTTTCCCTTCCTTTCATGTGGCTAGGGTCAGGAACCCACTAGCCAATATCCTTTATGATCTTCAAGTTGGAGAAAGCATGCCTATCACTAGTCATCATAGTCTCCAAATTCTATAATTCATGTTTGATTTCTCGGGGACCGCTACCTGAAAAGTCTTACTGGCCAATTGGGGTTGTTGTTGGTTATGGTTTCGACCCTCAGGGTTGTCGCCTCGCTCCCCCCCCCCAACCCCTCCTACTTCTCATACACTATCTATGCATTTGAATTAATTGGCCAATTATTTGAGGGTTAACATCATCCTAGGTTTGAAGTAAGCGCTTAGTGAAGCTATACAACAAACAGATAAAAGTAAATCAAATAGTGGGGAGAGTGTTCAACAATGGCTTGACCAAATTTAGATGGAAAATCAAAATGCCACCTCTGGTATAATGTGTTGAGATTTGTACCTTGGGAGGTACTCCAAACCCTAGGACTCATTTTTTCGAGGAATGAGCACCACAAATTTTCTTTGTGGGCTTAGAACCCGTGGCTTGGGGTTTCATACCCAAAGGTTTGGGGCCAAAACCATGAGGAGATTTGGACATTTGACTCTTGGAGATGGAAGAGGACTCTTAGAGAAGAAAGAGGACTCTTATTGTGATAGGTGGCAGCCCTCTGACCCAAATTTTTCCTTCATTGGAGCAGCGTAGGAAGGCTTTAGAGGGAATAAGTCGCAAAGGAGTTGAGGAGCAACAGTGGGCAGTTGAGAGTTGTTCACAAACAAAGTTATGAACAACTCAACATCAGTCTCTAAGTATTGATGTTTTGATTGACTAGCAATCAACTAGAGAGTAGATTGGAATTTTTTTTTGAGTGAGCTAAAGGAGAAAGACCATTGATAGAGGAAGGATATGCAAATTGGGAGCAAATAGACTAGTAGTTGTGTTCATGGTACAACAAGAAGAGTTATTATTATCGACTACATCAGCTAGACTGTAAGAGTGTCATGTTCTTGTATTCTTATATAAGTGGATGTATGAGGGCCATTATCCCTGGTACGTGAGCCCTAGAAGTTGTATTATCAGTTTGTTAATATAATGAAGTTGGGTTTTATAAAAAAATTGTCTATATTTGTGCACATGTTGATTTACTGCATTTTTAGATTTCATTGTGAAAAGTACTTTGTTGTAATACTTGGATTGGTAGTGTCAGTGATTGTAAGATTCTAACCTAGACTCCAGTATCGTGGAAAAACAACATGTTATCAAAGCTACTTTGAAGGGCTAATGAATCAGAGTGTGCACAACAAAGTACAACTTAAGAGGGAGTTGGTCACATTTTTGTTGAAGGGCTCGCGGCAATGTCAAAGTTTCAATTTGTTATATGGTATGAGGACAGATTGGAAGGGTTGTCTAGCTATAGTCCATGGAAGGAACAGATCAAGTTGGTTCTGAAGGTGAACATGATCTTGGAATTTACTAAGAAAGCAATCAAGAAGCCAACAAACCCTAAAGAGATGGAAGTGTATGAAGAGTTGGATATGAAGGCGAAGTTGATCATCCTAGATGGTGTCAAGGATTCATTAATACCTCATATGTCCAGGAAGAACATTTCCCATGGAATGTGGGAGGCTCTTTAGAATCTGTTCTAGAATAAGAACGAGAATCGGGTATTGGTATTACAAGATAAGTTGAAGTCAACCAAGATGATACAGGGTTAAGGGGTGATTTCATATCTTACGAGGTTGTCTCAGGTTCGTGACGAGCTTGCTGCCATGGGTGAGACTGTTTTAGTTTCTGAGATGGTAAGGATTTCCTTGAAGGGGTTTACTCCATAATAGAAGTCATTCATCAAGGGGATCATTTCCAGGGACAAGTTTCCAGACTAGAAAAAGTTGTGGGATTACTTCATTTGGGAAGAATTGTGAGATGAGGATCTTCATCCAAGAAGGCTAAATTTGATGATGACGTGGCTCTTGCAACAAGAATGAAGGGAAAGCAAAAGAAGGACTTGTGTAAGATCAAGTGTTTTAACTACATTGAGTTTGGTCATTTTTCGACAAAGTGACTAAAGAAGCAGGGAGATGATGAGAATAAGAAGGGTATGTTGAAAATGCAGTAGAAAAGTCTCAATTTTGATTTTTCTTTGATTAAATTGAGGAAATTCGAAATTCCACATGAGCAGATAACCTGGAGGAGTTTATTGAGGTGACACGATTCTTGTCACTCAATTAAGAACACTCAATTCGAGTCAATGATTTGAAGTTCAATTTTCTTGAGTTGATTCCTAAAAAATAGGAGTCTAGCTCAGTTCATTTGAGTTAGGGGCATTAAGTTCAATTGTGTGCAATGATTCCTAAATTTTAGGACCCTAGGTTCAGTTAATTTCAGTTGTAGCAATTTAATTTGGTTAAATTGAGTTATGGTCAGTTAAACTAGTTCTAACTATTGGATGGATTACTAGAAGGTCAAGTTGTGGAAGTGGAACTTCAACCACACTCAATGATCACCCAGTTAACTGATCAACCAACCTAAATTAGCTCATGCATGTAGAGAATTCGAGTTACCCAGTTGAGATGGAAATTATAAGGAAGTGTACTATGAGTTGTAAACTATTCCCATGTGTACAAGTGGTGCATGCAATCAGAGGAGGGACCTAGAAGAATTGGACAATCCAGATGAGGAAATTTCCCAATTAAGCGGGGCTTAATTCCTTAAGGAACAACACAAGGAAATAGGAGCTTGGAGGGATTGAAACTTGGCTAAGATTTGGTGAGAGTCAATCAGTCACGTAGAGAGATAGACTATACACTTGCAAGTTATGCTCAAGCTTGAGCAAGAATATTTATTCATCTCTATTATTTTATTAATTCAATACATATAGGAAGGGGTTTTGAGTAGTTTCTTTCCCCTAGATAAATCTATGTGCATGTGTGATGTTTCATTTTGCATGTCTATGAATTGTGTTCTATATTGTGAATTAACTTCCATAGATCAGTAGAGTATCTTTGAGTCTTGTGATTTAGTAAATTTCATGACTAGTTTCGAATCTACACATTAATTTCTACATGGTGTCAGAGTAGGATTCACAATAGAGAAGAAATTTCAAAGTTGTTATTGTAGGAGGATCGAATTTGCAGGATCAATTCTTCTTAGCTACAAGGATGGATTTTTATGGACTAAGACTCGAGTATGCCCTTGAGGGAAACTCGAATTATGTTGCTTGGAAGGACCACATGGAGGGAGTGCTGGAAAATGGATTGAAGGAATCCATTGATAATGATATCCTAAAACCAGCAGCAATTGCTGCTCAGGATCTAGCAGAATGGAATAAGTGTGTAGCCAAGGTGAGGAGAATCATATTGAAGGGAGTGCAAGAACACATTGTCTCAAATCGCCATGGGAAAAATACTTTGTATGCAATGTGGAAAACATTAATAGATTTGTTCCAGAATAGAAGTGACCACAAGAAGCTAGAACTCAAGGATAAACTTTGAAATATCAAGATGCAGAAGAACGAGACTATTCCGCAGTACCTGAGCAGGTTCACACAATGTCGTGATGAACTTGGTCAAGTTGGTGTTACTGTTGCAGAAGATGATTTGGTAAGCCTATCCCTTCTAGGCCTTCCCAAGAGCTGGCACAACTACCAAGATTCGGTGAATGGGAGGGAGAAACTACCAAATTGGGAGTGCTTATGGTCTGACTTGGTGCAGGATGAAATAAGGTGGAATACCAGAGATGGGACCTCATCCAAAGAAGAGGAAGAGGACTTTGCATTATTCAGCAAAGGAATGAAGGCCAAGGGGAAGAAGTCCCAAGGTGAGGCTAATTCTAGCTAAGAGGGAAAGAAGAAATACTTGTCCAAAATAAATTTTTGCAAATGTCATGAATTCGGGCACTATGCCACAAAGTGTCAACAGATGAAAGCAAGAAATAAGGAGCTTGCAGTATCAGCCAAAGGTGAGGCTTTGGCTTCAAATTTCGAGCTTGAATTCACTCTCATCACATGCATGGTGAGCACAATGATGGGGAGTGTGTGGTACATGGATTCGAGTGCCTCCTTCCACATGACAGCCTAATAGAGAATTTTCTAATGACTTGGAGGAGAAATATCTCAAGATGAACATTGAGTTTGGGGATGACGAAAGGTATAGCATGACCAAGATTGGTACAGACACCTTTCTGAGGGAGTTGGGATCCCCACTCGGGCTCAAATATGTCATGTTATTTTCGGGATGAAGAAGAATCTCATCTCTGTAGCGATTTTGGAAGATCGTGGTTATGATGTGATATTCAGCAAAGGAAAGGCATACCTGAGGCACATAGCCACAGGGAAAGTGAGACAGATTTGTGCTCAAGTTAAGAACATGTATGTACTTAAGGTAGAAGATGCATGCAAAGCCTTAAGGATCAAGGAAAGTGTTAGAGAACTGGTGGTCGAGAGGGATAATGATTTACCTCTCAAAATGGAGCCTCAGAAGGAGTCTCAAGAAGTTGTCGAGAAGCCACAAATGGAGAGGCAGAAAGGAGGCAGAGTGGAGACATCCACTCAAATAGGTATCTCCAGTAGGTGGAGAATTTGAGCTAAGTGGGCATAGGGAGAACATGCATCTATACCTCCAAGAGTAAGGTGGAGCGATGTAGATCATTAGTTCAAAAGTTGGAGAAATTTGGGCAGGGTCCATTGAGGCATTCTCTTGATGGATCATTACCTTGCTACTAGGGGGACATAGTTGTTGGGTTGTGTTATATTCTTTCCACGTAGTTAATAGGGGGTTTGAAGGGCACCCGTAACCCCACTTTATGGGGTCTGGGGCAGCGCCCCAGAAAATTTTGGTTTTGGACCATATGTTAGGTTGGGCGGACCCACCTATGGTTTTGTGCATGATTTTCGCACATGTTTTTTGGACGCGATGGTTTTCGGTCCATGGTATTGGACGCGATGGTTTTCGGTCCATGGTATTGGATGCTTCGGCATGTATAAATATGTATTGTAACATTGAAAGGAACATAATGAAAAATCAAGCTGGTAGTCTCGTTTTGGGATCCAGGGAAAAATCTCTGTGCATATGTGTTTTATGGGTTATGATCTCGCATTGTTTATTTTCTTTGTTTAAGAAATCGTATGTAGGTAATTTCTGTACAAGGTTAAAACCTACATTTGGTATCAGAGATGTTTTGGCTTCAAGGGGACGCCTTTGTTGCCGAGGGGTTTCGCTCGGGCCTGTGGTAGACCCTGTTCAGTGGGAGATCTACGAGATCGATTCTGGTGGTGAAAGAAGATGGCGAGCAGTGGAAAGATAGAGATTGAGAAGTTCAATGGTCAGAATTTTGAGTTGTGGAAACTCAAGATGGAGGATCTGTTGGTGGATAAAGATCAATGGATCGTGGTAGATCCGGGTACTAAACCATCGGGAGTGACCGATGAAGAATGGAAGAAGTTGGATCGGAAGGCAAAGAGCACAATACGATTGTGTGTCTCGGATTCACTATTGTTGAATGTATCAGGGGAAGCTACGGCAAAGGATTTGTGGGTCAAGTTAGGGACTTTGTACCAATCTAAGTCTCTGGTGAATAAACTGTTCCTGCGGAAAAAGCTGTATAACCTGAGGATGAAAGATGGAGACTCGGTGACAGAGCATCTGAATGCGTTTAATACTGTGGTAAGTCAGTTATTATCTGTTGATATTAAAATTTCAGATGAAGATAAGTGCATCAGTCTGTTGTGTTCTCTACCAGATTCGTGGGATAGTCTGGTTATTGCAATAGGTAGCAATGCAACTGCTTTGCAGTTTGATGAAATAGTCTCAGCCTTGCTGACGGAGGAGATGAGACAGAAAAATATGGACAACCAGAATGGTGATGCCTTGTCTGTACGAGGACGGTCCCAGAACAGAAACAAAAATAAGTCATCGAGTGGGAGATCTAAATCTAGAGGGAGATCTAAATCTCTAGGAAAACCTACAAAGATGGTGTGCTGGAAATGTGGAAAGGAAGGGCACTTCAGAAGGGATTTTAAATCTAAAGCTCCTGATAAAGGAAAGGGATCTGATGATGTTCCTTCTGCAGAGGCGAAAACCACCTCAGATGAAGGTGGGGATGTGTACTTGGCTTCTTCAAGTACACATGTAGATCATGAGGCATGGTTGATTGACTCAGGTGCATCCTTTCACTTCACTTCCCATAGAGAGTGGTTCTGCGAGTATGAGAAATACGATGGTGGTGATGTCTTCTTAGGAGATGATAGGAAGGCTAGAATCATTGGTCGGGGAAAAGTAAAGTTGAAGTTGCAAGGTGGAAGGGTTAGAACGCTTCCGGGTGTTCTACATATTCCTGCATTGGCCAGAAATCTAATTTCTGTAAGCAAGTTGGATGATGCAGGTGTAAAGACGGTGTTCGAGAAAGATACCTGCAAGATGGTTCGAGGAGCACTGATATTAATGCGGGGAGTTTGGATTGGAACTTTGTACAAGCTGCAAGGTAGCACTGTTGTTGATGGGTGCAATAGTTCTATGGTTCCTAAAAATGGAGTAGAGAATCTAGTGGTCTCTGGAGAGAAGACCATGTTGTGGCATCAAAGGCTTGGACATATTGGAGAGAAGGGCCTTCGAATACTTCATGGTAAAGGTATGGTAGAAGGTATGAATAATAGCTCTCTGGATTTTGATTTCTATGAAAATTGTGTATATGGGAAGCAGAATAGGGTGAGTTTCCCCTCTGGTGGTAAGAGGACGAAACAGATATTAGAGCTTGTGCACAGTGATGTGTTTGGACCTGTGAAGGTTCCATCACTAGGTAAGTCTGTGTACTATGTATCATTCATAGATGACTTCTCAAGGAATCCATGGATATATTTTCTTAAGAAGAAATCTGAAGTCTTTGACAGGTTTAAAGAATTTAAGGCTCTGGTGGAAAATCAGACAGAGAAGAAGATAAAGGTGTTGAGGACAGATAATGGTGGAGAATTTTGCAGCAAGGAATTTGAAGAATTTTGTAAGAAGTGTGGTATAGCACGGCAGAAGACTACTCCATATACACCTCAGAAAAATGGAGTCGCAGAAAGAATGAACAAGATGTTGATGGAAAGGGCAAGAAGCATGCTCAGTGGTGCCGGGTTAGGACAGGAATTCTGGGCAGAGGCGGTGGATACTGCATGTTACCTGATCAACAGATCACCTTCATCAGCGTTGGAGGATAAGACTCCACAAGAAGTATGGACTGGTAAGAAACCCTCTCTTTCACATCTAAGGGTATTTAGATGTGATGCATATGTACATGTTCCAAAGGAGAAACGAACCAAGTTGGATAGTAAATCTGAAAAGTGCATCTTTATTGGGTATAAGGATGGTTTAAAGGGTTATAAGCTTTAGAACCCAGTCACATGGAAGGTTGTGTACAGCCGAGATGCGTTGTTCAGAGAGGTAAAAGATGTTATTCAACATGAAGTCCAACCAAAGGAACCTGAGAAGATAGAGTTTGAGCCAAAGGTGGAAGAATCAGACTCTGCAGCAGAGGAGGAATCAGAAGATGAAGAGCCACAAACTCCGGCTGTGAGAAGATCAGTTCGAGAAAGAAGTCAGCCAAAAAGGTATAGTCCATCTGCTTTCAGTTCAAATTTTGCTTTGTCTGTTACTGATAATGATCCCAAAACTGTGAAGGAAGTAGTGGATTCAGAGGATGGAAAACTCTGGAAAGAGGCCATGGTCGATGAAATGGCATCTTTGCACAAAAATGAGGCTTGGGATCTGGTAGAGTTGCCAGCTGGAAGGAAACCCATTGGCAGCAAATGGGTGTTCAAGAAGAAGACAAATGCAAAAGGAAAGGTGGAGAAATACAAAGCTCGGTTGGTAGCAAAAGGTTATTCCCAGGTGCCGGGTATTGATTTTGGTGATATTTTTTCTCCTGTTGCCAAGGTAACTTCTATTAGATTACTTTTATCTGTTGTTGTTGCTTTTGATTTTGAGGTAGAACAGATGGATGTGAAGACAGCATTCCTTCACGGGGATTTGGAAGAGGAAATCTACATGAAGCAACCTGAAGGCTTTGCGTGAAGGGTAAGAAAGAACTGATATGCAAGTTAAAGAAGTCTCTGTATGGGTTAAAACAGTCACCAAGGATGTGGTATCAGAAATTTGATACATTTATACGGGGACTTGGCTTCACCAGAAGCAAAGCAGATCATTGTGTGTATTTTAAATTAATTGGTGACCATATTATTTATCTGGTCTTGTATGTGGATGATATGTTGCTGGTTGGAAATGACAAAGAAATTATCCAGGATTTGAAGACCCAATTGTCCTCCAAATTCGACATGAAATATCTTGGTGCTGCAAACTATATTTTGGGCATGGAAATTAAAAGAGATCGGTCAAAGAGGAAGCTCTGGTTAAACCAGAGGAAGTATGTCGAGACAATACTCCAGAGGTTTAATATGCAGGATAGTAAACCGGTGAAGGTTCCTATTCCTGTAGGTGTGAGGTTATCTGTTGAACAGTGTCCCAAGACACAAGAAGAGGAAGAGGACATGTCCCGTGTTCCATATGCAAGTGCAGTGGGTAGCCTGATGTATGCAATGGTCTGTACTAGACCAGACATTGCACATGCAGTGGGAGTATTGAGCAGGTTTATGTCAAAACCTGGGAAGGAGCACTGGACAGCAGTGAAGCGGGTTTTCAGGTATTTGCGTGGCAACAGTGATTATGGTTTGTGCTACCAAGGAAGACCAGGATTGGACAGAGTGTTGGATATTCATGGCTTTGTTGATGTAGACTGGGCTGGAAATCTGGATCAGAGAAGATCTACAAGTGGGTATGTGTTTAACCTATTTGGAGGTGCAGTCAATTGGATGAGTAAGAAACAATCTATAGTGGCACTATCAACTACAGAGGCAGAATACATGGCAGCCACTCATGCAAGCAAGGAAGCAGTTTGGTTGCAGAGATTGTGTTCAAGTATGGGGTTAGTACAGGGAGCTATAAGAATAGACTGTGACAGCCAAAGTGCAATTTTCTTGGCAAAGAACCTTGCTTATCATTCAAAGACAAAGCACATTGATGTTCAATATCACTTTGTGAGGGATATGATAGAAGACAGAAAGGTGTTGCTGGTAAAGGTGGACACTTTGAAGAATACTGCAGATGCATTGACAAAATCTGTGAGCTCTGAGAAGTTCTCTTGGTGTAGAGAAGCAATGGGAATCTCAGGGCTGAAAAAATGACTAAGCTCTCCTGTGGCCTCCTGTGGAAAGAAAACAACAAGTGGGAGATTGTTGGGTTGTGTTATATTCTTTCCACGTAGTTAATAGGGGGTTTGAAGGGCACCCGTAACCCCACTTTATGGGGTCCAGGGCAGCGCCCCGGAAAATTTTGGTTTTGGACCATATGTTAGGTTGGGCGGACCCACCTATGGTTTTGTGCATGATTTTCGCACATGTTTTTTGGACGCGATGGTTTTCGGTCCATGGTATTGGACGCGATGGTTTTCGATCCATGGTATTGGATTCTTCGGCATGTATAAATATGTATTGTAACATTGAATGGAACATAATGAAAAATCAAGCTGGTAGTCTCGGTTTTGGGATCCAGGGAAAAATCTATGTGCATATGTGTTTTATGGGTTATGCTCTCGCATTGTTTATTTTCTTTGTTTAAGAATTCGTATGCAGGTAATTTCTGTACAGGGTTAAAACCTACAGTAGTATTTAGTAGCGGGAATATCAGTGTCAGTCAGACACTGAGGAGTTCATAGGAGTGTTGAAAGTAGAGTAGGAGGCTCGGTAGCAAAGTCAGCAACAACAGAATTTTTCCAGTAGACAGTTGCAGACAAAGTTTATTTGTTTTTTTTTGTGGATGCTTCTCAGTTGCAGATGTTGCAGTTGTAGAAAAAACAATGAGAGGTGTTGCATGTGGTACATTCAAAAGGTGGATGAGAGGGGTGGTTGATAATCCCTTTATTGCTGAGAGGGAGTGTTAAAAATGCAGCAAGAAAAGTCTCAATTTTGATTTTGCCTTAACCAAATTGAGGAAATTCGAAATTCCACATTAGTAGACAACTTGGAGGAGTTTACTGAGGTGACATGGCTCTTTTTACTCAGTTAAGAATACCCAATTCAATTCAATGAGTTGAAGTTCAGTTTGCTTGAGTTGATTACTAATAAATAAGAGTCTAACTTAGTTAATTCGAGTTAGGGGCTTAAAGTTCAGTTGTGTGCAGTGGTTCCTAAATTTTAGGAGCATAGGTTGACTTAAGTTCAATTTTAGCAATTCAATTCAGTTAAATTGAGTTATGGTAAGTTAAACTAGTTCTAACTATTAGAGGAACTAGTGGAAGGTCAAGTTGTGGAAGTGGAACTTCAACCACACTCAGTGATCAACCAGTCAACTAATCAGTTAGCCTAAATTAGCTCATGCATGTAGAGAATTCGAGTGACCCATTTGATATGGAGATTCCAAGGAGGTGTACTATCAGTTGTAGACTATTCCCATGTGTACAGGCGGTGCATGCAGTAAGAGGAAGGACCTAGAAGAATTGCGCAATCCAGATGAGGGAATTTCCTAATTAATAGGGGCCTAATTCCTCAAGGAACAACACAAGGAAATAGGAGCTTCGAGGGATTGAAAATTGGCTAAGTGTTGGCCAGAGTCAATCAGTCAGACAGAGAGATAAATTATACACTTGCATGTTGTGCTCAAGCTTGAGCAAGCATATGTATTCATCTCTATTCTTTTATTAATGCAATGCAAATAGGAAGGGTTTTTGAGCAGTTGTTTTCCCTTAGATAAATATTTTTTCATGTGTGGTGTTTCCTTTTGCATGTCTATGAATTGTATTCTAGATTGTGAATTAACTTCCACAGATCAGTCGAGTAGCTTCGAGTCTTGTTATTTAGTAGATTTCATGAGAAATTTCGAATCTAAACATTAATTTATATAGGGAAGCAGGTTACAGGTGTTTCCACTTCTATCGAGATAGATGATCTCTCTAGAAGATTGGAGAGTTATGACTTTGCCTTGATCTCTCATTTATGTCAGGGTACCATCGACAAGGTTGCATGGTACATGGATATTGGTGTGTCAAATCATATGACAGGTTCGCAGGATGTGTTCGAGACTCTAGTTGAGTGGGACTCGAAGTTTCACATGGTGTTGGGTGATAAGAGTCAAAAAGATATCAGGGGATTAGGTGTCATGCCATTCAAGATGGAGTTAGGTGGGGTGATGCGAGTTCAAGATGTATTTTTTTTACTAGGACTCAGATATAACGTGATGCCTATCTCAACAATTGAGCATAAGGGGTTTAAGGTGTTTTTCCAAGGTGGGAAGGTGAAACTCATACCTGGAGGCTTTAGCTCTGCAAGTGTTGTGATTGGAGTTAGAAAGCATGGTCTATATAGGCTTATAGGTAATCCTATAAATCATGAGAAGAAGAAGAAAAACCATGTATAAGTTCCAGAGAAGCAGGTGCAGGTTTTAGAGGAGTAGGTACAGGTTCCATAGAAGAAGGTCTAGGTTCTAGAGGTTTAGAGGGAGTTGAGTTCTATAGGGAGTTTACATGTTCAAAGGGAGAATGTGTAGCCCAAGTAAAGTGTGTGGTCAGTAGGGAGAAAGGGCACTTCTACAATTGGTAAGAAGGAATCATGGAATGACCTGAAAACAATTTAAGAGAAGAAGAAGCAGGAGGCTTCTAGTGGCAGTGACACTTCTGAGAATGACATAGTTCATGCTACAAGTTTTGTTGCAGATATGGGTCACAAGAGTAGGGGTAATGTCATTTTTTCACTACAACAAATTCCCTCCAAAGTTTTTCTTACACTTGAATTTTAGAGCCTACTTGTGATCCTATGATCTGTCATTCCTTGATTGTTCATAGCCGCTTCATGGTTGGTTTATGTTTCCTAAGGTTCTAACTTTCAAAATCACTTTCTTACACATGCTCAGCCTTTCAGACATTTACAAGCATTCTTCTCTCAAGCAAGCCTAACATTCAATGTGTAACTTAGAAATTCATGCATTGTGCAATTGTTAGGTCCCTATACTACTAGTGTAACCCCTTATTGTTATTAGTACAACCCCCTTATTATATTTTTGTGCCCATGTAGTCCCCATATTTTTATTATTATGCCCCATAGAATCCCACTATTGTTATTATTATGTCCTTACATTATTATTGTTATGTCGGCTCTGATTATATTATGACCCCTTAGACTCCTATATATAGAAATGAGGTCTTGTCATTTGTATCATCCAAGAATTATTCATTTGTGTAATGTAAAGGAGGTTTCCCCCTCGAAGAGGCTGAATTCTTAGGCGTTTATCTCTCTTTTCCATCTTTTTGTGGGTTGGTTTCATAACATTTCATATCAGAGCTTTGGATTCTAGAGTTTTGCTGCTCCAAACAGGTCATTGTGGAATTTTCGCTATAACTATTTTTCTGCAATGTTTCAGAAGCTAAAAGAAAAACCCATTTGAGATGAGCGCGCTCTAAACCTCAGGTCCAAATTTTAGAACTTGTATCACTATGTTTTCAGATATCTGATCTGAGGAAGTTAGGGTTTTTGCAAGCTCCAAAATTCCATCACAAACAGGTCATCATGGCATTTTCACTATAATTGTTGTTCTACAAAGTGTCAAACTCTGCAATTAAAACCCATTTGAGCCACAAACTTGGTGAAGCTCGACCCTGAATTTCAGATCTTGTTTCGCTATATTGTCAGAGATACAGTCAAAGACATTTAGGGTTTCTACAGGCTCCCGAATTACATCCCAAACAGTTGACCTTGGGAAAATCGTCATAACTTTCTCTCTGAGAATCAGATTGAAATTTCGTAAGAAGCTACAGAAAGAGGATGGACTGTAGTTTTTTGTGTATTGGTTTCAGGCCCTAAGGTTGAAATAGTGACACGTGGCACTTTGTACAAGTTCGCTCTACTGAACCAAGCTATAATCAAGGCATCGTGGGAGATTTGACATAACTCTTCCTTGTGAAATCCAATCTTGATCAGACTTGCGGCGTTACAAAGAAGAATCAGAGGGCTACTACAAGACACAATTTTAGAACTTGAAGATCTGAATTACGTAGTTACATTCGTTTCAAGATCAAACTCCTAAAATCAAGAAAAGGCGATATGAGGAAGTTTTATGGCAAGGATCCAGTAAATTGGATACTACAAATGGAGAAATATTTTGATATACATGAGGCGAAATTGTTGCAAAAGGTACATATTGCATCTTCATATTTAGAATCGGATAATTTTTTATGGTATAAATGGATTTTTTCTCATAAACCACATGTTACGTGGTCAATTTTCATGGAGGAAATGATAGCACATTATGAGGATAAAAAGAGAAACACATTCTTTAGCCAATTGATAAATCTCAAACAAAAGTGTTCAATGGTAGAGCACATTGAAGACTTTAAAAAATTTAATATAAGATAAAATGGTATTCCAAAGAAGCAGAGGATTGATGTCTCCATAGGGACTTTAAAGGATAACATTCAACATGAGGTTCGTCTTTGGGAACCTAATTCATTAGAGAAGGCATGCAGGTTGGCAAGAAAAGTGGAAAACAAAATTATGGAAACAAGGAAGTCAACCCCTCACAATTATAAATATGGAAGTTTTGTTTCTCCTAGCCTTCGACAACCTACAAGATTGACACCACCACAATTGGAAGAAAAAGGAGCAAAAGGGATTTGTTACAATTGTGATAGAAAATACATTAAAGGTCATAAGTGTGCTGAGAAGAAATTATTTTACATAGATTGTGAAGAGGAGGAAGAAAAGGATCAAGAAACATCAAAAGAAGAAGATATACACTAGGAACCAACCCTAGAGAAATAACAAATGAATCCAACCATATCTTGTACTACATTGGCAAGAATTACCACTCCTCAAACTTTTAATATAGAAGGACATATCAAGAAGAAGAAGGTTGAAGCCGTGAAATATCAGGAAGGAAAGGATCAAGAAACGTCAAAAGAAAAGGATACCCACCAGGAACCAACTCCAGAGAATGAAGAAATGAATCAAACCATATCTTGTAATGCATTGGTAGGAATTACCACTCCTCAAACTAAAAATATAGAAGGACATATCAAGAAGAAAAAGTTTCAAGAAGTGAAAGATCACATCGAGCATCAACAACACGTTATCCAACTTTTAAAGGATGACACCACTTTGGTGCATAATTGAATGAAACAAAATGCATATGAACGTCGCAGTGAAAGGCGTTTTGATGTAGGCAATTGGGTATTTTTACTGCTACATCCATACAAACAAATGTCCTTCAAGAAAGCTATTTATGAGAAGGAAATGTTGGAAATATTATATGCACTTAAGAAATGGTGACCTTACCTAATGGGAAGACACTTCAAGGTAAAAACAAATCCTGATAGTCTTAAATACTTTTTAGAACAAAGATTATCTTGAGAAGAACAAATATGTTGGGTCATGACTTTGAAATCATCTACAAAAAAGGGAAGAAAAATGTTGTTACAAATGCACTCTCAAGAAAGGATGAGGATGTGGAAGGATTTCTTTGTGCTATTTCTATTATCCAGCCAAATTTGATAAACAAAGCAAGGGATGAATGGAAGAATGGCGAAACAGGATGGGAAATCATTCAAAAGTTGCCAAAGATCCTAGTTCCAACAATGTTGCCAGAATTTGACAAGGAAGTAAAAATCATATTGGAACCTGGAGCATTCACAAAACTGAGAAGTTGAAAACAACGAAATCGATCAATTTCAAAGTATCTCATCAAGTGGAAGAACTTACCCACTGAAGATTCCACATGGAAGGATGAGAGTTTTATACATAAGCATCAAGAACAACTCAAGCATTGAGGAAAACACTTTTTGAAGGAGAGGGGCATGTTAGGTCCCTATACCACTAGTGTAACCCCTTATTGTTATTAGTACAACGCCCTTATTATATTTTTGTGCCCATGTAGTCCCCATATTTTTATTGTTGTGCCCCATAGAATCCCACTATTGTTATTATTATGCCCTTACATTATTATTGTTATGTCAGCTTTGATTATATTAAGACCCCTTAGACTCATATATATAGAAATGAGGTCTTGTCATTTGTATCATCCAATAATTGTTCATTTGTATAATGTAAAGGAGGTTTCCCCCTCGAAGAGACTGAATTATAAGGCGTTTATCTCTTTTTTCTATCTTTTTGTGAGTTGGTTTCATAACAGCAATCCTTGCTGATAGTGACTGCACAGATGCTTAGGACAGTGACTGCATAGATGTTGAGGACAATTACCACATAGTTCTCTATGGATTATGATTGCATGGTCCTAAGAGATAGTGCTTGCACAATCTCTAAGGACAATGATTGCGCAGTTCCTAAAGATAGATACTGCACAGTTCTTGTAGGCAGTCAGTGAATAACCCCAAGTTAACATTTATCTCATAGTTAGTATCAATTTTATCATCTCCCTAGTGAATTTTCACAACTTTCACTTCTAGGCACTTTGGTTTTCATTAGTGTCACTTTTACTTGTGTGACTTTCATTTTTGCTTGCTTTCACTTTCACAAGTGTTGCTTTTGTGTTTTACTCGCTATAGCATTTGTGACTTTCACTTTCTTTAGATTTTGCAAGTGTCGTTTTCATGTTTTCTTACTGTCGTAGTTGTCTCTTTAGATTGTTTTCACTCTTGCATGTGTTGCATTTTAGTGCACCACTAGAGGCCTCCCTAGTGCATTCTTCTTGATGCAAGCCCAATTTTGATCCTTCTTTAAAACCCACAGTTCTCAGTCGCTCTAAGAAGGTTCTTCATTCAACCCTATTTAAAGTTGCTCTCCAGGATAATAAATCCCTTTATACAAATTATAATGGTAGGCTTTAACCAAATAATAGGACGAACCGAAAGGGTTACACATTCAACCCCCTTCCTTGACTATCAACGTATACCCCTCTATATTGTTTCAACCTTATTCAACCAATTATAGGCATGTGCAATTAACAAAACATATGCCCTAATATTAATTAAAAATCATCCTTGTTTAACTTTCTCCCAACGTTGCTCGCACAGTTTTGCTTTTCCCTTAAGCCCCAAAGGTTTCTTTATTTCCTACAATCATCCAAACCCTTTCCTTGTTCTAAATAGCCCTCGGAACCAATATCCTTCTAGTAACAAAGCGCAACAAAAGGTCCTTCATATGACCTTCCTATATAGCCCGGATTCAACTTTTCACACTTGTGCACAATCCTCAACTTGTGTCCACCACGCTTCCACTACACCATATGTGTGTGTGTGTGTGTGCATGTGTGTGTGTATGTGTGTTCACTAGACAGAATCTTAGATGCACAGGTCTCTATTTAATTGTGCTCTTTAAAAACTTACACATTCGTAGGGTTCTGGCCAGGCCCACATGCTTGTAACGAAACCCTTTTGAAAATTTCTATCACGGGTAATGAAATATTCCCCATCAACTACTGGAATCTGCTAGCCCAGATCCCAACTCTTTACGATGCTCTTTTGATTATTCAATTCACTCTTGAGCTTTTATGGACCAGGGAAATTGGAATTTTCCTGTCAACTATTGCTTCTGTTAATAGTTGATTCATTGGATCCTCATGCTTTTAAAACAACAATTTGTAATTCTTACAGGCTTCTGACCTTCTGGCCTAATGCTATGAATTGTGTCTCCCAAATCTGTCAAGTTACCTCTCCCAATGTTGTTAATTAACCAAATCTTGTCAATTTAAAATGTCTAAGTGTTGTGCCAATTTTTCATCCCTCTTGCTTATTCTGCAATTCTCAGCTCAAGTTCCTGTTTGTGCCAATGCTTCCACTGCTCACTCTGATCCTTCGTCCACTGCACCACTCTAATCTTTATTTACAATTGGATCATTAATCACTATTTTGATCAATGACCTCAGCTTCCCAATCAAGTCTGGGAAGAATAAAATATTCTTGTCTTCTCAATTCTCCAAAACGTTATCGCTCCTGTTCTTATATAGTTCTTCTTCAATTTCACTTTCCTCTATTTTGGTCTCAATGTCTGCGTTCTTCTCTATAGATTTAATATAGCTTCCTCCATAGATTCCCTTTATACTCTCCCTTGGTCATGTCTCAACCTTTACATTCAATTTCTGGTTCTGCTAAGGCATGAATCCTTCCTTATCTTTAATACTTGCAGACAACATATATATACTAGGCTTATCAATAATAAACAAAGGCTTGACATTGAACAATAAATAGAGACTCCCCCTCCAAAGACTCTCAAAACAGAGTGATTTTGTATTATATACAAATAATAAAAAGACTCTTGTCCTGAAAATACATCATTTGGCCCTCTCGGTCTTATGGCCACTCTCGGCCTTTAAGCCTCTCGACTTCTGTCCTGATCACTCTCTATGTCTTTTGCTTACAAAATATATAAAAAAAAGGGATTTTGAGCTAGAATGAGTTTAGATCCATAATTTCTTCAACAAATCCTATCTATGAATCACCATATGGCTAAAATCCTCTCGTAAATCCAACTGACTCTAAAATCTCCCTAACTCTCCCAAATAATCTTGAGATATCTCATTTATTGAAGATCTAATTACATCATTCCTCGCTTTAATAAATTATATGCAATCACTCTAGAACTTAGGAACATACATTAAATTAAATAATTTCACTCAATTAGGTAACCAACTCCCTTGGTAAAATGAAAGACCCATATTCTATCCCAAATACATTTTGACTTGGAAGTTGAATTCTATTGCATCAAACTCCCAAGGTACAAAAGATTCATGGTTTCCTGACCATGTGCTTTCACAACTAATTGAAATCCTCCTGGATCCCAAACTTTGACTTGAAATAATTCAGCTGCTTTTTCATGTTGCTGATGTCCTAATGTTGTTTCCTTCTTCCTCCCTATCTTCCAAATCTTGTGTTGTAGTCTTCCTCCTTCCATGTTGATGTATGATTTCTCAGTTAACTACAACCTGCATCCAGGTTCCTTCTATTTGTAAAATACCTCCTTTAAATCACTTTCACCGTCATCTTTCACATCTTCTCATTCTCCCTATCCAATCGATCCTCTTACTGGATCTTATTGTCATTTGCTGGTTGATGATATTTACAAGGAATTTGTATGGTCACTGTCATTTCTAGCTCCTTCTACTCAACAAAATTGTAGGTCATTTGTTGCATACTTGTGAGTTGCAATTTCAAGTAGTTTGCCTGCTCCAACAACTCCATATTTTTCATCCTATTAAAATTACAGATTTTCCATAAACAACTCATACCTTTGTGTAAGGTTTCCTATATATTTTTGCTCCATTCTTGTGTTACCTTCTCCTCCAGTGCCATGTTTATTCCCTTGTAATTTTGCATAGCTTCTTCCAAATTTCCTTGTACTTCTCCGACTGAAGTATCTTTAAGCCAGCCTATCGTTCCTTTTCTTTCTTCATTCTAGTGGAAACTTCCACTATTTTTATTTGTATATCCTTTCAATGTTATTACCTCCTCTGAAATGATTTATTTATAAGCATGTCTATCCTTACATTTCTCATTTCCTGTAGACACAAAACACTTGTCAGTTGTTAAAACATGCGATTTTAGAGTCTCTGTGGATGCTTCCAACATCTCCTCCTCAAGTATTCATCTGCCTCTTGTGCTGCAAAAACTTCTTCCTCTTTATTTTCAATGTCAGAATACTAAAACTCGACCAAGGTTTCACCACTCTCATCAATTTCATCATCAAAAAATAAAAATTTATTTGTCTCATGAATCTTGCCTAAAAACAAAAACCTTTCCACCTTAGGCTCTTCTTCCATAATTACACTCATCCATTGCTTACTCTGATTTTCTTTATAAGACAATTGTCCATTTCTGCCTTCTCCTATAACAACCTTGACTTCCTGCTCTCCATATTCACCTGTAACACCTGCACTCATGCATCAATCATCAAAATTGAAAACAAGTCTCTATCATCATAAACTGATCCCCAAAAGACTTTTCCTCAACATCTTATTTATCCTCACTTTCTCCAAGGATTGATCCCTGGTCAGGTTCACAAATGAACTCTCTCATCTCCTTTTGAACTACTATAAGTTCTTCCTTCAATCTGTCTCACACCCCTTGTCTCAATTTCTTCTCAATGAAGGCCATATTACCATTTTTTTCTTCATTATCCATCCATATATCTGGTCAATAGTTGTCTCAAATGATTGAATTATGGCTTCAAATCAATTGTCTCTCTCTTGAAATCTTCATCACTTATCCTCGTTATGTTGGCTTCTTTGGCATTCTTCCTTATCAGATTGTGACTTCTCTTTCATGGATCCTTCACATTACCATCTGTAGCCATTCCTTCTTCTTTTTCTAAACACTTCTCATCCACTTTTGAGCTTCAACAAGACTTCTCTTTCTGTCTCCATGTCTATCTTTGTCTCTAGAAATTCTACCCATAATCACTATGAAACTGCCTGCAACAACTTCCACCGAACTTCTATGTGTTGGAAGTTGTCCTCTTCCTCTAATCCTCTGCAATAGAACCTCTTCTTCTTCTTTCTCTAGAGCACACATTCTCTTCAACTACAAAAGTTGTTAGGTTGCTACTATTTCCTCTGCTCACTTCCTCCTTTAAGAAATTATGTCACCCTCACCTTCAGCAATTCATCTTGTTGTTGGATTTTGTCACAATTTTCCATAAAAATATTATATTTTATTGTTGCTACCTCTCCCTGGTCTTCTATTTGCAAACAAACTCATAAAAATTTCATACATGTGCCAAGATCTCCTTCAATCGGTTCTCTGAATCGGTTATTTCTGCTTTTGCTTCTCTATTCCCAAAAAATTATTTTGAGTTGCTTCTTATATTCTACCTACTTAATAAATATCTTTTGCACACCATGTCTACACAACACTTCATTCAAAATCATCAATTTTCTATTCAAATTGAAAAACAAAAATTTTACCTCAATTAGATCCAATTATGTTGCAACTCCACTTTCTGTGTCTTTATTCTAAAATTTCGAAGCATTCTTGCTTTGATACCACATTTATGCAAACCCAATTTTGAGACCACTTTAAAACCCACAATTCCCAGTCGCTCTATGAAGGAACTTCCTTCAACCCTATTTAATGTCTCTCTCGAGGGTAATAAATCCCTTTATACAAATTACAGTGGTAGGCTTTAACCAAACAATGGGAGGAATCGAAAGGGTTACACATTCAACCCCCTTCCTTGAAGACAATGCAAGCCCCTCTATATCATTTCGACCTTATTTAACCCAATACAAGCATGCACAATTAAGAAAACATATGCACTAATATTAATTATAAATCAGCCCTCTTTACCTTTCTCCCAGTGCTGCTCACATAGCTTTCCTTTTCCCTTATTCCCGAAAGGCTTATTTACTTCCTACGGCCATCCAAACCCTTTCCTTGTTCTAAATAGGCCCCAGAACCAAAATCATTTCAGTAACACTACACAAGGAAAGGTCCTTCATACGACCTTCCTATATAACCTGGGTTCACCTTTTCACACTTATGCACAATTCTTCGGGTTGGGTCTGCCATGCTTCCACTACAATATATGTGTGTGTGTGTGTGTGTGTGTTCACTAGAGTGGAGCCTAGATGCCCAAATTCTCAGGCCTCTATTTAATTGTTCTCTTTAAAAACTTACAGGTTCATGGGGTTCCAACCTCCCCCACGTGCCTAAAATGAAACCCTCCAAGAAATTTCTATTATGGGAAACAAACCATTCCCTTTCAACTGCTAGACTCCTCTAGCCTAGCGCACGACTCTTTAGGATGCTTGTTTGCTTATTCAATTCACTCTCTGGATTTGACAGACCAAGGCAACAATAATCTTCTTGTCAACTGTCACTTCTGTTAATAGTCGTATCCCTAGAGCCCAACACTCTTAAAACAATAATTCTTAATTATTACAGGGTTCCAAGCTTCTGGATCGATTGCATGAATTTTGTCTCCCAAATTTGTCAAGTCCCATCTCCCGACACTATTAATTAACAAACTCTAGTAAATTTAAAATGCCTAAGTGTGCCAATTTTCTGCCACTCCTGCTTGTTCTACAATTCTTAGCTCAGGTTCCTATTCATGGAAATTCTTCCACTAATCACTTTGATCCTTCATCCACTGCGCGACTCTTATCTTTCACAGCAACTGGATCATTGATCACTCCACTGGTCAATGACCTTCGTTTCCCAACCGAGCCTAGCAATAATCAAAGGATTCTTGTCTTCTCACTTCTCCAAAGCACTATCGCTCTTGAGCTTGTATAGTTCTGCTTCAATCCCACTTTCCTTTGTTTTGGTCTCGATCTCTACATTCTTCTCTATAGCTTTAATATGGCTTCCTTTGTACGTTCCCTTTATACTCTCCCTTGGTTATGTCTTGACCTTTACATTCAATTTTTTGTTATGCTAAGGTGTGAATCCTTCTTGAGCTTTAATACTTGCAGACATCGTATATAACCTGGCCTTATGAATAATAAATAAAGGCTTGACATTCAACAATAAACATAATGTCTGTTAGGCCCCTATACTACTAGCGTAACCCCTTATTGTTATTAGTACAACCCCCTTATTATATTGTTGTACCCATGTAGTCCCCATAGATGCCCACTCTTGTTATTATTATGCCCCATAGAAGCCCACTATTGTTATTATTGTGCCCTTACATTATTATTGCTATGTCGGCTCTGATTATATTATGACCCATTAGACTCCTATATATAGAAAGGAGGTCTTGTCATTTGTATCATCCAAGAATTGTTCATTTGTGTAATGTAAAGGAGGTTGCTCCCTCGAAGAGGCTGAATTCTAAGGCGTTGATCTCTCTTTTCTATCTTTTTGTGAGTTGGTTTCATAACATTTGGTATCAAAGCTTTGGATTCTAGGGTTTCGCTGCTCCAAACAGGTCATCATGGAATTTTCGCTATAAGTCTTTCACTTCGATGTTTCAGAAGCTAAGAAAAAACTAATTTGAGAAGAAATCAGTCTGAACCTTCGCTCCAAATTTCAGATCCTGTCTCGCTATATTTTTAGATATATAGTCTGAGGAAGTTAGGGCTTTTGCAGACCCCTGAATTACATTCTAAACAGGCCACCTTGGGAAAATCATCATAACTTTCTCTCTGAGCATCGAATTGAAATTTTGTAAGAAGGTACAGAAAGAGGATGGACTATAGTTTCTTGTACATATTTTTCAGAGCCAAAAGTTGAAACAGGGACACTTGGCACGCCGTACAAGTTCACTCTTCTGAACTAGTCTATAATCAGGTCACTGTGGGAGATTTGGCATAGCTCTTCCTTGGAGAATCCAATTGGGATCAGACTGGTGGCATTGGAAAGAGGACACAGAGGGCTACTATAGGTTGTAATTTCAGAACTAAATGAACTGAAATTACAGAGTTATAGTCATTTCAAGATCGAGCTCCTAAAATCAAGAAAATAAGATATGAGGAAGTTTGATGGCAAGGATCCGGTAAATTGGATACGTCAGATGGAGCAATATTTTGATCTACATGGTGTACCACTGTTACAAAAGGTTGTATTGCATCTTCATATTTAGAACCAGATCAATTTTTATGGTATAAAGGGCTTTGTTCTCGTAAACAACTTGTCACGTGGTCACTTTTCACAGAGGAAATGATAGCACATTATGAGGATACAAAGAGCAACACCTTATTTAGAGCAACACCACAACAATTTGAAAGATTAAAAGGGCTTTGTTACATAGTGGAAAGTAAAATTATGGAAACAACGAAGTCTACCCCTCACAACTATAAAGATGGAATTGTTGTTTCTCCTGGCCTTCCACAACGGTCTACAAGGGTTACACCACAACAATTGGAAGAAAAAAGAGAAAAAGGGCTTTGTTACAATTGTGATAGCAAATGCACTAAAAGTCATAAGTGTGTTGAGAAGAAATTATTCTACATAGATTGTGAAGAGGAAGAAGAAAAGGAGTAAGAAAGGTCAAAAGAAGAGGATATACTCCAGGAACAAAGCCTAGATAAAGAAGAAATGAATCCGACTATATCTTGCAATGCATTGGCTAGAATTACCACTCCTCAAACCATCAAGATAGAAGGACAAATCAAGAAGAAAAAGGTAATAGTGTTGATTGATTCAGGAAGTACCCATAATTTAATTCATTGTAAGATAGCCAAGGACTTGAATTGATTCCTAGATCCAGCACCAGAGTGTCAAGTGACGGTTGTAAGTGGAGGAACCATAAATAGCTCTGGAAAGTGCTTAATATCAAGCTATCCATGGGAGAATATTTATTGAATAGCCCAATGTTTTCCGTTCTAATGGGTGGTGTTGATGTTGTACTAGGAGTCCAATGGCTACAATCCTTGGGTACAACAATTTTTAATTTTCAATAACTTTTTATGAAATTTTCTTCGAAAGGAAAGGAAGTTGAATTAAGGGGTATCACAGGGAAACCAAGAAAGATAATCAACTCTGACAGAATGACAAAGCTTCTAAAGAAATAACAACAAGGCGTAATTGCACAATTATGTTCGCTAACTGTTCACACATCAAAATCATCTATTTCTCCAGATCTCTAAAAAGTCTTGGACAATCATTCCAAGGTATTTGAGACTCCTAAAGTTCTCCTGCGTATTTGTGATCATGATCATGCTATTATTTTTATTCCAGGATGTGTTCCTCCAAACGTCAAGCCTTATAGATATCCATATGCCCAAAGGAGTGAAATTGAACATATGGTTGCAGAAATGGTAGAGGTTGGTACAATTATCCAACCAAATTTGATAAACAAAGGAAGGTATGAATGGAAGAATGGTGAAGCAGGGTGGGAACTCATTCAAAAGTTGTCAAATATCCTAGTTCCAACAATATTGCCAGAACTTGACAAGGAAGGAAAAAGCATATTGGAACCTGAAGCATTTACAAAACCGAGAAGTCGACAGCTACGAAATCGATCAATTTCAAAGCATCTCATCAAGTGGAAGAACTTACCTATTGAATATTTCACATGGAAGGACAAGAATTTTATACAGAAGCATCAATAACTACTCAAGCGTTGAGGACAACACTTTTTGAAGGAGAGGGGCATGTTAGGCCCCTATACTACTAGCATAACCCCTTATTGTTATTAGTACAACCCCCTTATTATATTGTTGTACCCATGTAGTCCCCATAGATGCCCACTATTGTTATTATTGTGCCCCATAGAAGCCCACTATTGTTATTATTGTGCCCTTACATTATTATTGTTATGTCGGCTCTGATTATATTATGACCCCTTAGACTCCTATATATAGAAAGGAGGTCTTGTCATTTGTATCATCCAAGAATTGTTCATTTGTGTAATGTAAAGGAGGTTGCCCCCTCGAAGAGGCTGAATTCTAAGGCATTGATCTCTCTTTTCTATATTTTTGTGAGCTAGTTTCATAACAATGTCACTCTCCAAACACTCTCAAAATAGAGTGATTATGTATTATATACAAATAATTAAAAAGACCCTTGGCTTGAAAATACATCATTTGGCCCTCTCGGCCTTATGGCCACTCTCTGCCTCAAAGCCTCTCTACTTCTCTCTTATGATCGCTCTCTATGCATTTTTCTTACAAAATATATACAAAAAGGGATTTTGAACTAGAATTAGTTTAGATCCATAATTTCTTCAACAAATCATAGCTTAGATCTCCATATCCACAAAATCCTCTCATAAATCCAACTAACTCTAAATTCTCTCTAACTCTCCCAAATACCCTTGAGATCTCTCATTTAGAGAAGACCTAATTACATCAATCCTCATTTTAATCAATTATATACAATTATTCTATAAACTTAGGAAAATATATTAAATTAAACAATTTCACTCAATTAGGGAACCAACTCCCTTGGTAAAATGAAAGACCCCTATTCTAGTCAAAATACATTTTCACTTGGAAGTGGAATGATCCTTCATCACTTCCATAGTATTAAACCCTATATATCATAAGAATATGCACTAAACAATCTCCCATAGCTTATTTAACTTTCTAGTTGCAGTCAACATGGTTGAAAATGGCAACAAGAAATGCTAAAAATAGAAATGCTATAAATAACATCTCATGTACCAGTGTTGGATATAGCAACAAGGAATGAAAAAATGGAAATGCTAAAAATAGCATTGCTATAAATAGTTTTTCGAGATAGATTCCAATTTTAGTTTGTCCCTGAACTAAAATTGAGAAGTAAATTCGAATTTGATCTTAGCAGTTGTTTGTAAAATAATTATTAATTCATCTTGAGTTAATTAGTTGTAGGAAATCAAACATGAAGTCTATGTGAAGACATGCAACAATTTTCCCATTGATTGAGGAACTTATCCCTTAGTTAAAGAGATAAGGATGAGTTGTAATTAGTTATCTCAGTTATCTGAGTTAAGTCTAGTTAGATTAGTTCCAACATTTTGTGGAATTAATTGTGAGCTCAGTTAGTTAATGCTTGCATGCATGTAACTGTTGCTCTCCAGATAATTGAATATTCTCTCATAAATAACTCATGCATGTCAGTTCAGTCAAAGACCAAGTTGAGATCAGAGGAAGGGACAGTGTACTATCAGTTGGAGGAATTTTCCTATATAGGAAACTCATCCATGCAGAAGGAATTACACACAGGTGGCAGCTTGAGGGCCGAGGAGAAACTATGCAAGGAAATAGGAGGCTTGGAGGGTAGAGGAGAAGGTTTGTGAGAAGCCTTTGACTGTCTATGAGCAGCAGTGAGGGATTGTATTGAGAGCTGGATAGCTTGTGAGCTAAAGCTTTATGTAATCCTAAGATATTTCCACTTGTACGATAATACAGACATTGGGGATTTTAGCTGAGGCTTTCCCTAGAGTATTCCTCTCTGTTTCATGTGATTGATTTCTCATTCTCTGTTATATGTGTTCTATTCGATCTTGCTCATAATCGATTAAGCTTTCGCAAGTTTGTTTGTAGAAGTAGATCAAGTATTTTTCTTTAGTATATTGCATTATCAAGTGATCTACAATGGGAAATTCTACATGGTATCAGAGCAAAGGTGATCGAAGCAGTGAACAGTATACAAAGAAGAAAATTCGAAGTAAAAAAAAGAATTGGTCCACGAGTTTTCAGAGCAGATCTGAAAATTTTTGTGAAAAGTTTTCAGAGCAGATCTGAAAATTTTTGTGAAAAATTTTCAGAAACAAAACGTAGATCTGGATTCCTTGTGGAAAAACACCCAAATTCAAAAAAAAAAAAATTGGCTGAATCGAAGTTTAGATGAGGGAGATATCGTTGATTTAAAATCAGCGCTTTTTCTAGAAAATTTCGTGACGGCAAGAAAGATGAAACAGATTGGTGTGTTAGCCAAGAACCTGTATGCTCTTGAGGTTCAAGATGCATGCAAAGCCTTGAGGAGCAAGGCAAAGGTTAGAGACTTGGTGGTTGAGAGGGAGAGTAAATTACCTCTCAACATGCAGTCCGAGAAGAAGTCTCAGACAATTGTGGAGGAGCCACAATTGGAGATGCTGAGAGGAGACCGAGTGGAGGCATCCACTCATGCAGAGACCTCCAGTAGGGGTAAATTTCGAGCCAAGTGGGCAAAGGGATCACATGCATCCAAACATCCAAGTGGGAGGTGGGTCGATGTGAAGTGATAGTCCCAAGAAGGCTGAAATAGGGGCAGGATCTTTGAGGTACCCAGCCTCTTTGATTAGACCTTGCTACGAGAGCCCCGATGAGGAGTAGCAGGACTAGTTGAGTGGGTAGAAGCAAATATGGATGGAGCGGCGGAGAGAGCTACAGTGCAGGAATCCCAAAATAGTGTAGAGCTAGCAGGCTGCAACAATGCGAGAGGCACAGGAGTGTTGCACCAGTGCAGGATGGCACAAAGAGGTGTGCAATGGTGCGAGATGCATGGAGTGTTGCAACAGCTCAGAGGTCACAGAGGGAGAACTTATCAGTGGCAGAGGGAGCTTCAACATTAGAGGGTGTTTCTAGCCCAACAGGGAGGTCATTTATGAGATTTTTTTGTTTCTAAAGTTGTTGGAGCAACAACACTTGGGAGAAGTGTTGCATGCGGAACATTCCAAAGGTTCACGATGGGGTTCGAGTTGAATGCCTTTCTTGTTGAGAGGGAGTGTTGAAAATGGAAACAAGAAATGCTATAAATAGCATCTCAAATACCAGTGTTGGATATAGCAACAAAGAATGAAAAAATGGAAATGCTAAAAATAACATTGCTATAAATAGTATTTCGGGATAGATTCCAATTCTAGTTAGTCCCTGAACTAAAATTGAGAAGTAAAATTCGAGTTTGATCTTAGCAGTTGTTTGTAAAATAATTAATTAAGTCATAATGAGTTAATTATTTGTAGGAAATCAAACATGAAGTCTATGTGAAGACATGCAACAGTTTTCCCCTTGATTGAGGAATTTATCCCTTAGTTAAAGAGATAAGGATGAGTTGTAATTTGAGTTTTAATTAGTTAGCTCAGTTATCTGAGTTAAGTCCAATTAGATTAGTTCAAACATTTTGTGGAATTAATTGTGAGCTCATTTAGTTAATGCTTGTATGCATGTAACTGCTTCTCTCCAGATAACTAAATATTCTCTCATAAATAACTCATGCATGCCAGTTCAGTTAGAGACCCAATTGAGTTCAGAGGAAGGGACAGACCAGTTAGAGGAATTTTCCTATATAGGAAACTCATCCATGCAGAAGGAATTAATCTCCTTCAGGTTTGTGCAGTTATTTCAGAGGTCAGAGCAGTGTGTGAGGGATTATTACACACAGGTGGCAGCTTGAGGACCAAGGAGAAACTGCGCAAGGAAATAGGAGGCTTGGAGGGCATAGGAGAAGGTTTGTGAGAAGCCTTTGACTGTCTATGAGCAGCAGTGAGGGATTGTACTGAGAGCTAGATAGCTTGTGAGCTAAAGCTTTGTGTAATCCTAAGATATTTCCACTTGTATGATAATATAGAGATCGTGGTTTTTAGTTGAGGCTTTCCCCAGAGTATTCTTCTGTTTTTCATGTGATTGATTTCTCATTCTTTGTTATATGTGTTCTATTTGATCTTGCTCATAATCGATTAAGCTTCTACAAGTTTGTTTGTAGAAGTAGATCAAGTATTTTGCTTTAGTATATTGCATTATCAGGTGATCTATAGTGGGAAATTCTATAGACACTCCTATCGTAACTTGTATTCTAAGTGTAGCAATGTGATATTTCAATTGTCACACTTAGAAATAAGTGTCTATTTCCTACCGTTTCAAGGTATGCATGTTGATTTTGATTTTATGTATCCTCTCGGCATGTATTGTTTCTATCTAAGTGTGAGATAATCGTTTCAGGACTTGTTTTCATGTCTCATTGCCTCTTGCCTTAATTGATCCGGACTTAAACAGGAACGCAACAAATTATAGAGATAACCATATACACAAAGACGCAGCGGAAATAATACTTCATTTCATTAATGGAAAATACTGAAATATGCTTACAACCAGAAATGAAAATAAACCAGCTAGGGCGATGGTAGCTTATCTCTGAGAAGAGATGTGGTGGCTACATGCCTCTGAACTGTGTTACAATGAGGCTCGAAGGCCTATTTATTGTTGAGAAAGAATGGAAAACCTTTCACATCCCGAAACCTAACCCTAAAGATGAAACGCAAAATTGTGGGCCCCGTTTGGGTAAATTGGTACATCAATTTCCTGGGGTCGTAACTTTGGCATACGATCTTCATTTGATGCGTACAATAGCTCGTTAGAAAGATCTATCCGAGCACTACCACTTTGGTAGGCAACTTTGGTCCATGGACCCATGTTGCCCCAAATTTCCCAAAAAAACGTCGTTTAGGGCCTCAAAACGGCTCCGGAAGTTCAGGACCCGAAAAACTGCTAAAAATAGTAAATTGTGCTACAATTTAGGAAACTGAAAAAGCTGAAAGAGATAGTTGTGGGGGTCCAAATGGGATAGGTGGGTAGCCACCAACATCCACCTGGATCATTCCTCCCCCCTTAGGAAGCAATGGTCCCCATTGCATTGAGTTCCTCCCTGAGATGAGGAAGCTTCTGCTACGCTGGGTCTCTGGTGAGTTGTTTTGCAATCTCTGATGTGTCCAGAAATGGTGGGAAGCATGGTCGACGACGGTCCACATTGAACACTCGGTGCAAGCTAAGGAATGGAGGAATGTTGTGCTTCAAAGCATTATTGCTCGTAGCCTTGGTACTGGTGTAAGGACCATGTCGGAGTCGCCTAAGTTTCTGATGGGTTCTGGTAAGGCGTTCTCTCTGCAGATGTAACCAAACTTTGTCGCCCACCTGAAACTTGTGTGGTACCCCTGTGGGTGAGGAGAAGTTGTTCCTGTGTCTTGTCATGACTGAATCTCTTTGCTGATGCTATTGCATGGAGGAACCCTTCGCGGGGGTCATGGATGTGATGACAATATTCCCCTTACTTTGGGAGTGAACCAGACAGATGAATTTCCTGGTCTGGGAGATGAGCTTGCTGCCTTTCTTAGCGGTGATCAAAGATGTGGCAGTAGGTGGGGCTACCTCCGGTATCCTGTATAATGAATTATTCAAAGAAATAATGACAGCACGAGGTCTTGACTCATACACATCATGTCGCCTCCACAAGTATGGTTGGCCTAGTAATACATCACAAACATCCAGAGGTGTAACATCACACAATACCTCGTTTGTGAAGGGCTTGATGCTGTAGGGAAGGCGGCACTGCTGGCGAACTTTGAGATCTCGTCCTTCATGAAGCCATCTGATACTGTACGGCTGGGGATGTGGTGTAGTCAGTAGGCCCAACCGCTTCACGGCCTCTACTGAAATAAGGTTCTTTTGGCTGCCACTGTCGACAATGAATTATAGCGGCGAACCCTTCACCCACATCTGTGAGTGGAAAAGACGCTCCCCTTCCTCTGGATTTTCGGGCTCATTTTTCTGGATCTTAGCAGTGGCAACAGTGGCGCTGGGATCTATATTAATGATTTGCTTCCCTTTTCCATTCCCCTTGTCAGTTTCTGGCTCAAGGTCGAAACATGCATCTGATTCTGAAGCCTTCAACTCGACCACCAGCGACTGCTTAGTCCGGCACTCACTTGTGTTATGAGTGGGACTCTTGTGGAACTCACACCACTTTCCTATGTCCTTCTTCAGCTTCGTGGTGGTGTTATTTTCTTGCGGCTTCGAGGGGTTGTCTTGGGTCACCCCACCTTGGCTTTTTCCTTTAGGCTTCATATTTGTAGATCCAAAGTCTCGCTTCTTTTGTTTGAACTTTTGCTCAATTTTGACAGTGTATCGGTATGCTGTGCTAGTGAGGAGATGTTCAAGAACTCCATCTCTTCCTGGATGTATCTGTGTAGGCAACCGCGGTATTTGAGTACCAGATGCAGCTCATAATCTTTGATACCCAATTGTGTGCGAAGGGTATGAAAAATGTTTATGAACTTCGACACATCTTGGTCTCGTCCCTACCGCAGTGTGGTCCATTTGATGTATTTGTCCTCATAGCTTTTGACAGGGTAGTACTGCTCCTTGATGGCATCCTGGAAGTCATTCCAAGTGGGTGCGGCTGAAAACAGTGAGCCTGTACTTTCATCCTTCTGCTCGCAGTAGGTTTCCCACCAGTCCTTGACGTGGGGGGCTGCTTTGAGAAGAGCGAAAACAATCTTTTCCCGACTTGAAAATTCATGAATAGAAAAATACCCATCTAGCAGATTTAACCATTTATCTACGGCATCTGCGTCTATTTGACCCTCGAAGATGGGGATTTCAAAATTAACTTGTACCTTAAAGGGTGTGGCATTTCCAGAGTAGCTGTTGGAAGCCGATGCGTCGCCTCTGGGTAGCCGCTGAAGGATCTGGGCAAAGTTGTCCATCATCGCGTTCCTTTGTCGCTCGAGGGCTTCTTCGAGCAAGATTTTGATAGGATCTCCTGCCCCCTCATTTTTATTTTCATCCTCCATGGGAGGTCATCGAGATTTGCGAGGCTAGTCTTGCAAAGGTTCGACCAGTTCAAGCCCTAACTCCTTATATCCCAACCTCGTTGGGGACATGCAAAGAAAAAAACAGAGAAAAAGCAGACCGCTCTGATACCACTGATCCAGACTTAAACAGGAACGCAACAAATTATAGAAATAACCATATACACAAAGATGCAGCGGAAATAATACTTCATTTCATTAATGGAAAATACTGAAATATGCTTACAACCATAAATGGAAATAAACCAGCTAGGGCGATGGTAGCTTATCTCTGAGAAGAGATGTGGTGGCTACATGCCTCTGAACTGTGTTACAATGAGGCTCGAAGGCTTATTTATTGTTGAGAAATAATGGAAAACCTTTCACATCCCGAAACCTAACCCTAGAAGATGAAACGCCAAATTGTGGGCCCCGTTTGGGTAAATTGGTACATCAATTTCCTGGGGTCGTAACTTTGGCATACGATCTTCGTTTGACGCATACAATAGCTTGTTAGAAAGATCTATCCGAGCACTACCACTTTGGGAAGCAACAATGGTCCATGGACCAGTGTTGCCCCAGATTTCCCAAAAAACGTCGTTTAGGGCCTCAAAGCGGCTCTGGAAGTTCAGGACCCGAAAAACTGCTAAAAATAGTAAACCATGCTACAATTTAGGAAACTGAAAAAGCTAAAAGAGACAGTTGTGGGGGTCCAAATGGGATAGGTGGGTGGCCACCAACATCCACCTGGATCATTAATGGTCCCACACTTAGCCATTTTGGAGCTTTCTTTGTCTTTGCAACTTGCTCAACCTTCAGCTGATATTCTCCCTCCTAGAACTGCACACTGTGCATTACCAAGTCACAATGAAGCATCTCCTATCCCTTGAAACTTCTCACTACATAGTCCTAAAGGACAATCTCCCTCCATCAGTACACTGAGAAACCTTGAAACCTAAGCCATCAATTCAGCTACCTAACCTTGTCAATTGTGCAATTATTTCTCTCTATTTCCCTAGATTACACATTACACAGTTGAATTGGGAATTCGGGCCTTTTAGTGCCACTAAATTTCCTAACTACACAGTTTCCTAAGCCTCCCTCTCTATATTTGTGCATTGTATAGTTCTAGTGAGCAACCCTGCCTCATTGTCTCTCTGAGTTTCCCAACTACATAATTTTCTTCATCAATTGAGCCGTCTATTATGCATTGTTCAATTCCAATGATAAAGGGATCAACTTTGTGTCATTGAAGTCCTCAACTACACAATCCATTAAGAATTTCTCCCAATCATTACACATTGTACAGTTATAGTGACTAATCATGCTCCTTCTGCTGACTAAGATCCCTCGTTGCATACTCCTTTGCCCTAGATTGCTCCCTACTCTGCATTATGTAGTTCCGGTAGAAAATGGAGACTTATTTTAGTCCTTGTGACACCCAACTACCCTATCTCTGTCCCTTCCTTCTTAGGGACTCCTCACTTTAGATCATTAATCGGTAAGCTCAGTACCTTGCCTCCTAGACTCCCTCACTACACAAGAAGACTTTTCATGCCCTCTTGTACTTTATATAGTGCAGTTCCAGTCAATAGTGAGGCATCCCTGAGTCCCTACAACCCTCAATTGTGCAATTCCCAACCTCCTTCTCTCAAAACCCTTACATGTTGTCTCATCTCAATCAACATCTTCCATGAGTAAGAAGAGGTAGAATAGGTGGTTTCTAGACTGATGTTGGCTTGTCATGAGTGCTCACCATCTACAGGTATCATCATCACAACATGATAGGGTAATTCTTAAGATAATTCATCAGGGAGATGCCATCAAGGAGAGGTTATAGGAGAGTACTTGTGAGGAAGGAGCAGAGGAAGAACCATCATGAAGAACACAAAGGAACCTTGGATCAAGATAAAGAATCTAACTTGGAAGGTTTCAACATTCAACTAGACCCTTTGGAGGGTGAAAATGAAGAATAATCAAAGATCTATCATGATCAAGTCAAAGGAAAAGAAACAAAGAGAGAAACTTGGCATTGCCATATCATCTTGAATTTCCATGTCATCATTGCCAAGTCATGGATTGTACAAGTGTCATCTCAATGTCATATGTGTTAATGGTTCTTACCACATGATGTGGAGTGTAACTATGTATTTTCAAAAAAATGACAAAATATAAATGTGTGGAAGTCCAAGAGTCACATGTGGACCCAAATAATCAATATAAGTTCAAAGGTCACTTAGGAAGTCTAAGAGTCATGAGGGAATCTCAGGATTCATAGGGATATGAAAGGTCACTCCTCTTGTTATAAATACATCCTCATAACTCAAGAAAGGGGATTTTGGAGTCTTATACTTTGAAGAGCTAGCCTTGGCTTCTCTAGCTTGGCATAGGAGAGAAGACAATTCTTTGAAGAAGCAAGAAGTGACTTAATGTTCCACTATTGGAGCTAGTGTCTCACCATTGTAACTGTGTACTTGGATCTTTTACTTAATTATCAGAAGCTCGTTGAAACAACACATTTTCATGCATGTAACTTGAATATTGTAAGACTATTATTTGTATGTTTTCGGTATATGTTATATTCATATGTAGTAAATAAATTGAACTACTTCATTAAATTTGGTGCTTATCTTGTTGAACGTGTGTTGTATTTGCTTTAATGATCGTTTTGTATATGTGAACTATTTCACTAGATAATTAACAAATATTTCATTGCTTTCATTTGCCTCTCTTAGGATAGTACTATTACTTTCCTTTTATAGACCCACTATTTATTTCCCTATTGTGAAAGCCTCCTTTTACACATTGCAATTGATGTTTCATAGTGTCAACTTACTTGTTGATTTCAAAGGTCATGTGCATACTCTCTTATGTTATTCATTACAGCTAAGGTAAACCTTTGAGTTATGGTGGCTAGATCGATACTCTAGATGCGACTCCTACTCCAAAAGGTGGTGAGATCTAATTGGGACTTCATGTCCAAGAGACCCCCTTAGTTGATGGATTTCCAGCACCGTCAACATGTGGCACTAGAAGGAGGGCTATATGATAAGTTGTGCCCATTGAGTCTGTTTTGAATTCTTATCTTCAATGGCTCATTCCCAAATCATACTCCTGGGATGTTTTTCTAAAAAATATAATTGTAAACTTTTAATCCACACGAAAACTTTTTATAACTTGTCTCAATTGAACTTTGATGGTAAGGGTGGTACATCCATAACCAAGCATACATCTCTTTTTCTCAATTTTTGTGAATCTTATGTGATCCGGATATTTTAACTTCAATGATGCATACAAAATTTCATATAAAAGAGCATGTAACCAAGTAACTTAAACACATGAAAAGAAGCATAAATAATAAAGAAACCATGATATCAAAGGCACACAAATGATTTGATTACGGAGTTCACCCAATGTGGGCTACATCTTTGGGCCCTGCTCAAAGTGGGGAGGCCTTCTTTCATTAAATGGCAGCAAAGAAATGAATTACAATCAACTTTACATAAATGACCCTTATACCTCCAATCTCTGTCATGGAAGAAAAATGTAGAGCTCAGATGCAAAAACAGACATCACCATTTGATTTGTGGTGCAAAATTGTGTAAAAATGACTATAATTTTGTCTCATTCTGACAGTGGCACTTCTGGACCCCAAAGGAATCTTTTCAGCATCCAAATATTCCCCTCTTTAGGGTTTCACCTTTTGTACCCCCTCTTGGTTTGTCACCTAGACCCCGCTCCGCTCCTCTGCCGGTTGAATGAATGAGTTTTTGGGTTTAAATAAAAAAAGGTGGGCAGAAATACCAACAGTTGGTCGTTGGCCCATTGGTGGTGATATCTGTGTTAGGCCTTTCGGTTGGGGAGGTCCCGGGTTCCAACTCGTGGGACCCCCTGTTGTAGTATTTCTGTGTTAATTGTTTTGGTCGAGCTTGGTTGGGGTCACACAGGAGGCAGGTCGGCCAGCTGGCCAAGTGGGTTCAAACCCCATTGGCCCCGGTGGTAATCAAATGTGGCATCAGAAGGGTGGTGGGTCTTCCTATGGAAGCCTGCCCACATGTCATATGATATATATATATATATATATATATAGTGTCATTTGGGGGTGGCGGCCCGCCACCCCAATTTTATTATTTTTTATATATAATTGGATAAAAAATCGGTGGCAGTTTTTAAGGGTTATTGGGGAAACTAAAGAGGTGACAAATTATCCCTTTCCAATCATCATTTTCCATGTGTTGTACCTTTGCCAAATTGTTGCCTTGTTAGTGACTACCACTTTGTCTAATTTGACCATAAATTTGATTGGCTATATCTTGAGCATACGAAATCAGATTTGAGTTTCATTCACATCGTTGGAATCAAGGTGATGAGCACTAAGATCTGGTATTGGTTTCACTTCAATCTGATGACTTTGATTTTTGAGCATTTTCAAAGCCACTTCTATTTCTGGGGCCACCCACATCATTATGAAATCAACTGTGAAGATGTTTCTTGTGTACTTTTCTTCCTAACACTTGAAACTCAAGTTAACCGATGGTGTCATACCTTACCAACTTATTCCATTCATTCATTTGAAAAACTCTTTAAGGAGCTTCATCAAGCCTTTTATAGGTATGATTACCGAGATGTTTATAAAAGGATTAATCAATTAAGAATGAATATTTATGAATAAATTGAGGATTTTTCTAATAAATTCCTTCACCTATGTTATGAGTTTCCTGAAGAAGATATAGATTGGGATTTATTTAAAGAAAAGTTTCAACATTTGGTTCAAATATCTTTGAAATATTGTGAATCTGAATCCTTGGGTGATTGTGCTCTCCCAACTTCTATAAACCATGAGACACCTCTAATTTCAGAGGAGGAACCTACTATTTTGTTTGTTCCTTGTCCTCATCCTTTCTTAGTACCAATTTGGGTGCCTCCTTGTGATGATGTTGAAGTTGGGGAATCTAGGAATCAAATTGTTGATTTATCATTCAACCTTCATCCACTTCCCATTATCTAGATCTAATTGAGTATAATTTGGAATGGTTCATGAAGCCCAGGGTGAATACCTATCCCATAATTTTTCAAGATGATATTAACACTTGTAGCTTCAACCTTGAATATTATTTGATTGAAAGTATGGTCTCTTCAAAGGATATGTGTTATCCTCTATCATCCCTTTCTCATGACCCTTTGTCCATTGATCTGCTTGATAACTCTCTTCCAAACTCTCTTGATTTTTATTTTCTCAATCCAAACAATGATCATGTGCAAGGTAGTCACAATTAATAGGTATATGAGAAAACATGTGAATATTCTTTCAATCTCTCCTCTTTCTCAAAATCCTCTATGTCAAGATGACATTCCTCCATTCTTGGCTGATTTAAAATCTAGTGATCTCGGTAGTCAATCAAATGAAATTAATTTGTTTAATCAATATAGAGTCTTGGGAAACCATAATTCTGATGATGATGACTCCATGGATGTACATGATGATGAATTCCCAAGTGCACTACTGATCTTTTAGTTTCTCAAGAAAATTTTGATTTAAAATATTTAGATCTAGAATCTAATTCGATAAAAAAAAAAAAAAAAACTTGTGGAAACTTCCTCTTTAGCTCACTATTCCTTGTGTCCATTTGCTTGTAATGAAAATATGCCATGCTCTTTGAATCTCCCACCCGATCAACATAATTATGAATGGACACAACATAGTGAGGATATCCATGAGGAAGAAGAAAACAACCAAATTATTGAGCATCCATCCCATTCCTTTCATTCTCTTGTTTTGCATGAGGGAAACTCTTAAAATTACGTTTCTCATGAGATTTATCCGATTTATATATCTCTAGGTTTGAAATTAGAAGAATCTTATAACTTGAGTGATCTATTGAGGTTGATAAATCTGATCAAACCAATGATGCAAATGGTTTCCATCTAGATAGTAGTCGTCTTGTTTAAATTACTAGTAGTAGTGTTCCACACACCATGCACGATATGATCCAATATTCAAAATGTAATTCTACAATCCTTGAAAGTTCTAGGACTTGTCATGAATTCGAGGCACTTCAACTTTAATTGATGGTTCTAACAGGCTCTCGCAATTCTTGTGAGATCCTTGAACTAAGTCAGATCTAGATTTTTTCGCAATATTCTTTTCTTTGCATGATTTCACTAAATGAAAACTCCTTCTTGAAATATTTTCGGTATTTCGGATATATATTTTCTAATTTTTAATATTATTATTTCTATCGAATTGAGGATTACAATTGATTCATCTCCATGAAAATCTATTATATTGAATGCGAGTTCGGATTTCATGTCTTTCATGGATGCACAGAGTTTTGAAGCCTATTCTCTTGATTATCATGAAAAAGATTATTATAAGCCAAAAGGATTTATACCTCTCAGATACTTTTGAAGATAATCATCTCTTATTCTTTTTTTTGAAAGTTTAATGCTAATCATTTTCATTATGGCATAAGATATCCTCTTAAGTGCTAGTGAATGCTTGATTTATTTGGTGAATCAAAATCCTCTTTTTAATAGATTGATTCCCCAAATTGATATGCATATTCACCCATTGTTTGTTGATTGGTTTCATGTATTTGCTATACTACCGTTCATTTTCAATTTTTTTGACGAGTGTGATGATGTTTCAGTTTGTTACCAATTGTAAGGAAATGGTATGTAACATTCAACATGCGAGGAAGATGGCTCTATCGTTAAAATCATATGTGAAACTATTCAAATTGATCTATCTCTATTGCCCACTAAGCAAGAATCTTATGCCTTCATTGGACCATCTGATCATAATTTTGGTCCTAACAATTATAATTCAACTAATCATTTTTCCATAAGTATATTTGATTATAGTTGTTGTACACTCATTGATATTTATGGTTTATCATCTCACTATTTCGATACTTTTCAAGCAGTTGAGATACTTCAGCCTTCACTGATGGTTATGACAGGTCCTCGCTATCTTGACAAGACTTCTAAACATGGTCAAATCAAATGTCTTTCTCAAGATTCTCATCCTGATCCTATGCCATTAATTGAAAAATAATTTTCTCAAAGGATTTCAGGGTTTTCAAGAGGATTGTTTTGGATTTCATAACTAAATCTATGATTTCCTAGAAGCATCTTACTTAGCAAGCCCTTTTTCTAATAATAAGTTTCCATCTTCTTGATGTTTGCTAAGAAGGACAATATAGATGAAGGTACATTAACAAGTAACCTTTGAGGTTTTTTTTATTGTGGTTTTAATAAAAAAGGTATGGTTGAAAGTTAGTTAATGTTAGTTTTTATGGCTCATCTTTATGTCGATAGACAAGACCTTCAATATTTTGTACAATATTTTCAGGTTCTTATCTTCTCTTTTCCATGTTGTTTTATATCAGCTTTAATTGCTCGTATCTTTGTGCTTGCAGGTTGAGAACAACTATGGTGGTTACATTGGAAATTTCATTACACTTAGTCTTGGCCTTCTAGATGGTTAGGTTAGTAGTAGGTTTAGCTGCATTCTTGTTTCCTTTACACTCATCCTTCACTTGCTCTCCTTTAGTCTTCCTTTTGTTTTCTTAATTTGTCTTGCATGTTTCTTTTAGTTCTCCATTTACTTTGTTATTTTGGTATTGTTCTTTTATCTCTTTGTTTTGTCTTGTCTTTTATTTCGTGTTTTTTTTAATAAGGCTCTTCATGAAATATGCTCCAGTTCGGCTCAAAATACAATGTGATAAAACTTGAAAAGGGAAATTGTGATGGAAAATAACACTTGGCTAATCTGTAATCCTATTCTTTGTGTTGGTTTATATATCTTTTAAAGTTAATGATGTATGATTGGAAAATAGGATCCATTCAAATGGAAAGCCATAAGTAGAACCATAATGTATGCATCTATTTTAGGATCTTCATTCCTTGACTCGATATGGTAATTGAATGGTGTTTTTCTTGTCGATCCAATGGAGTAGACAAGGCAATGGCGAAAAATAAGAGCAAGCAAATTATTTTAGAGGTATATAATATTATCTTAAGGAGTAACCTCTCTTTCTCTAAATAAGAGGGCATCCCTCTTCCACCTCGGTGTTATAAATGCTTATATAATACCAATGAGCATAATGAAATAAAATAAGGGGTGAAGCAAGTAACTTCATCGGGGTATTGAACAGGCTCACTGGAAACGAAGCAATGCTTGTGTTCTTGTAGTGACTTTGTTGAGGTACTGAAGAGGCATGCTGGCAGCAAAGCAATACCAAAGATGAAACTAAAACTTTGATCATTTCAAACTCGCAATTACATATTACCCTTCTCCTAGATTAACAAAATAAAAATGTGATATTGTAAGATTCGTGAATGTGTTAAACCGAGAAAGGGGGTAGAGAATACTACATCTATAACCAAGTTAAATGGGGAAACCAAGGTAATCCACACAATGAATCAATACTTTCTAAAGGACTAAGAATGTGTGCTCAAAGATAGACCTAAACATATAAGATGGATTTCTACCAGTGTATCGCCAAGTGTTGTTGTTGTGATAAACACCCTCTAAATTTTGCTTACACTTGAATTTTGGAGCCTACTTGTGATCCTATGATTTGTCATTCCTTGATTGTTCATAGTCACTTCATGGTCGGTTGATGTTTCATGAGGTTCTAACTATCAAAGTCATTTTCTTACACATGCTCAGCCTTTAAGGAATTTATAAGTGATCTTCTTTCAAGCAAGCCTAGTAGGCAATGTGTACCTTAGAAATTCAAGCACTGCACAATTATTGCAGATGCTATGGACAATGATTGCACAGATTTTGAGGATAGTGACTTCACATTTCTCTGTGGATGATGACTGCACAATCCCAAGATACAATGCTTATGCAGTCTCTGAGGAAAATGATTGTGCAGTTCCTAGAGATAGAGACTGCACAGTCCCTATAGGCATTTAGTGCACAACCCCAAGTTGACAATTCTCTCACAGTTAGGAGCAATTGTATTATCCCCCCAGTGAGTTTTCTCAATTGTCGCTTCTAGGCGCTTTGGTTTTCATTAGTGTCACTTTTACTTTTGAAACTGTCATTTCTAATTGCTTTCACTTTCACAAGTGGTGCTTTTGTGATTTCTTAGTTATATCATGTGTCACTTTCACTTTATTTATCTTTTGCAAGTGTCATTTTCTTATTTTCTTACTATCGCACTTGTTGTTTTAATTGTTTTCACTATTGCATGTATCACATTTTAGTGCACCAATAGAGGCCTCCCTAGCACATTCTTCTGTAGTAGTCAATCCTATATATCATAATATATGCACTAGACACTCTCCCATAACTTAGTTGACTTTCTGGTTGTAGTCGACACTCCTATCGTAACTTTTAGTCTAAGTGTCACAATGAGACATTTCAACTATCACACTTAGAAATATGTGTCGATTTTCTGTCATTTCAAGATATGCATGTGGATTTTGAGTTTGTGTATCCTATCAACATGTGTTGTTGCTATCTGAGTGTGAGATCATTGTTTTAGGACTTGTTTGCATGTCTCATCCCCTCTTACCTTACTGGTCCCACAGTTCACCATTTTGGAGCTTTCACTATCATTGTAACTTACGCAACCTTTGATTGATCTTTCTCCCTCCTAGAAATATGCATTCTGCATTCCTAAGTCATAGTGAAGGATCTCCTCTCTCTTCAAGCTGCACAATATGCAATCCTAAACGACAATCACCCTCCAACACACTAAGCAACCTTGAAACCTACGCCATCAATTCGGTTGCCTGACCTTGTCAATTATGAAATGTTTTCTCTCTGTATCCCTAGATTTCCAATTGTGAGATTTCAGTGGGTATTTAGGCCTCTCTATGTCACTAATTTTCCCAATTGTGTAGGTTCTTAAGCCTTTCCCTCAGTCACTACACATTGTGTAGTTCCAGTGAGCAACCCTTCCTCCTTGTCTCTCTCAGTTTCCCAACTGCGCCTTTATAGTCATCAAGTGAGCCTCCTACTATTCATTGTGAATTTCCAATGAGAAAGACATCATATATGTGTCATTCAAGTCCTCAAGTACACAATCAAGTGAGCATGTCTCTCAATCACTACACATTTCATAGTTACAATGACTAGTCATGTACCTCCTCCTTACTCAAATCCCTCACTGTGCAATCCTTTACCCTGGATTGCTCCCTCGTGTGCATTTTGTAGTTAAAGTGGATAGTAAGGCCTTATTTTAGTCCTTTTGATGCCCGAATGCGCAATCCCTATCCCTTCCTTCTTGGACACTCCTCGCTGAAGATCATTAGTCAGCAAGCTTAGTACCTTGCCTCCTGGACTACCTCACTATGTAAAAAGACTTGTCATGACCTTTTGTATTATGCATTGCGCAGTTCCAATCAGTAGTGAGGCATATATGAGTTCCTACAACCCTCAACTACGTAATCCCCAACCTCATACTCTCAAAATCCTCGCATGTTGTTTCATCTGAATCAATGTCTTCCATGAGTAAGAAGAGGTAGAATAGGTGGGTTCTAGACTAATGTTGGCTTATCATGAGTGGTCACCATTTGCAGGTATCACCACAACATGACAGGGTAATGCTTAAGAGAAGTCGTCAAGGAGAGGCCATCAAGGAGAGGCTATATGAGATTACTTGTGAGAAAGGAGTAGAGGGAGAACCATCATGAAGAACACAAAGGAACTGTTATGAAACCAGCTCACAAAAAGATAGAAAAGATAGATCAGCGCCTTAGAAATAAGCCTCTTCGAGGGGGCAACCTCCTTTACATTACAAAAATGAAAAATTCTTGGATGATACAAATGACAAGACCTCATTTCTATATATAGGATTCTAAGGGGTCATAATGTTATCAGAGCCAACATAACAATAATAATGGATAATTTTCCCCAAATCACCTGTTTGGGATGTAATTTGGGAGCCTGCAGAAACCCTAAATGTCTTAGGTTGTATCTCTGAAAATATAGTGAAACAAGATCTAAATTTCAGGCCCGAGCTTCCGCACGATTTCATCTCAAATGGGTTTTAATTTTAGAGTCTGAACTTTTGTAGAAAAAAAAAAATTATAGAGAAAATTCCACAATGGGCTATTTGAGATGGAATTCTAGAGCTTGCAAAAACCCTAACTTCCTCAGATGAGATCTCCGAAAATATAGTGAGACAATATCTAAAATTCGGACCTGAGTTAGTGAGATTTCATCTCAAATGGTTTTTTTTTTTAGCTTTTGAAACTTCGCAAAAAAAGGGTATAGCGAAAATTCCACGATGAACTGTTTGGAGCAATGAAACCCTAGAATCCAAAGCTCTAATACCAAATGTTATGAAACCAGCTCAAAAAAAGATAGAAAATATAGATCAACACCTTAGAAATAATCCCCTTCGAGGGGGCAGCCTCCTTTACATTACACAAATGAACAATTCTTGGAGGATACAAATGACAAGACCTCCTTTCTATATATAGGAGTCTAAGGGGTCATAATGTTATCAGGGCCGACATAACAATAATAATGTAAGGGTGCGAAAATAACAATAGTGGGCTTCTATGGGGCATAATAATAACAATATGGGGACTACATGGGCACAACAATATAATAAGGGGGTTGCACTAATAACAATAATGGGTTACACTAGTAGTATAGAGACATAACATGCCCCTCTCCTTCAAAAAGTGTTGTCCTCAAAGCTTGAGTAGTTCTAGATGCTTCTGTATAAAATTCTTGTCCTCCCATGTGGAATATTCAGTGGGTAAGTTCTTCCACTTGATAAGATACTCTGAAATTGATCGATTTCATAGCTGTCAGGTTCTTGTTTCCATGACTGCTTCAGGTTCCAATATGATTTTTCCTTCATCAAATTCTGACAATATTGTTTGAACTGGAAGCTTGTCACTTATAAACTTCTTTAAGCATGAAACATGGAAAATTGGGGGCTCTCAGAAAGTTGCAGGAAGCTCCAACTTGTATGCCATAGTACCAATATTTTGCAGCGCCTTGTAAGGACCATAGTACTTTGGTGATAATTTATTATCCTTCTTAACTTGCTTGAGGGACATTTTTTTGTATGGTTGTATTCGTAAAAATACCCAGTCACCTATATCAAAACTTCTTTCGTTGTAATGTTGATATGTCTATTGCTTCATTCGATTATGTGCCAAAGTGAGGTTATCCTTTAAGAGTTGGAGAACTTGTTGTTGTAGAGGCTCTACTATAACACCTTCATGAGATACAATATGACCCAAATATTCCACCTCTTGTACTCCAAAGAAACATTTGGAGGTTTTTGCATATAATTGTTTCTTGTCCAATAGTCTGAGCACTCTATCAACATGTTGAACATGATCCTTCCAAGACTTGTTGTAGATTAGTATATCATCAAAAAATACTAACACAAATTTTCTAAGGAAGGGTTTGAAAATGGAATTCATCAAACCTTGGAATGTAGAAGGTGCATTGGTAAGGCCAAAAGGCATGACCAAAAATTCATAATGACCCTCATGAGTTCTAAATGTTGTTTTCGGAATGTCTTCAGTCTTCATTCTGATTTGATGATATCCTACATGAAGGTCCAACTTGCTGAAGTAAATTTCTCCATGCAATTCATCCAATAATTCATCAATGAGAGGAATGGGAAATTTATCTTTAATAGTGAGCTTTTTGAGCTCTCTATAATCTAGACACATGCGCCATGATCCATCCTTCTTGTGCACCAATACTACTGGAGTAGAGAAAGAACTTTGACTAGGTTGAATTATACCAACCTCTAGCATTTCTGCAACCATACGTTCAATTTCACTCTTTTGTGCAAAGGGATATCTGTAAGGCCTGATGTTTGGAGGAACACTTCCTGGAAAATAAATAGCATGATCATGATCACAAATAGGTGGGATGCCTTTGGGAGTCTCAAATACATTGGAATGATTTTCCAAGACTTTTTGGAGATCTGGATAAATAGATGATTTCGAAGTGGGAACCTCTAGCAAACATAATCGTGCAATTACACCACGTTGTTCTTCCTTTATAAGCTTTGTCATGTTGTTAGAGCTGATTAAATTTCTCGGTTTCCCTGCGATGCCCCTTAATTCAACTTTCTTTCCTTCTGAAAAAAATTAATTAATTAATTAAAAAAAATTATAATTTAAAAATAAAATAAATAATAATAATAATAATAATAATAAAATTTAATTTAAAATTAAAAATTAAAAATAATAATAATAATAATTAAAAAATTAAAAATAAAAATAAAAAAATAAAAAAATAAAAAATAAAAAAAAAATGAAAAAAAATAAAAATTAAATTAAAAATTAAAAAATTAAAATAAAATAAATAAATTAAATTAAATTAAATTAAATTAAGTTAAATTAAATAAAATTAAATAAATAATAATAATAATCAGGAAGAGTTCTTGAAAATTAAAAGTTATCATACCCAAATATTGTAGCCATTGGACTCCCAATACAACATCAGCACCACCCATTTGAATGGAAAGCATTGGACTATTCAAAACATATTCTCCCATGGATAGATTGATATTATGGCACTTTCCAGAGCAATTTATGGTTCTTCCATTTGAAACCATCACTTGACACTCTGGTGCTGGATATAGGAAGCAATTCAATTCCTTCGTTATCTTACAATGAATAAAATTATGGGTACTACTCGAATCAATCAACGTTATTACCTTTTTCTTCTTGATATGTCCTTCTATCTTGATAGTTTGAGGAGTGGTAATTCCTGCCAATGCATTATAATATATGGTCGGATTCATTTCTTGATGCTAGATGTGATCTTTCACTTCTTGAACCTTTCTCTTCTTGATATGTCCTTCTAGCTTGAGAGTTTCAGGAGTGGTAATTCTTGCCAATGCTTTACAAGATATGATTAGATTCATTTCTTCTTTCTCTGGGGTTGGTTCCTTGTGTATATCCTCTTATTTTGATGTTTCTTGATCCTTTTCTTCCTCCTATTCACAATCTATGTAAAATAATTTCTTCTCACCACATTTATGACCTTTAGTGTATTTGCTATCACAAATGTATCAAAGCCCTTTTTCTCTTTGTTCTTCCAATTGTTGTGGTATAAACCTTGTAGGTTGTGGAAGGATAGGAGAAAAAACACTTCCATATTTATAGTTGTGAGTGGTAGGGTTCCTTGTTTCCATAATTCCGCTTTCAATTTTTCTTGCCAACCTGAATGCCTTCTCCAATGAATCAGGTTCCCAAAGACGAACCTCATGTTGAATGTTATCTTTAAAGTCCCTATGAAGGCATCATTCATTTGCTTCTTTGGAATATCATTTACCCTTATATTCAATTTTTGGAAGTCCTCAATGTGCTCTGCCATTGAACCCTTTTGTTTGAGATTTATCAATTGGCTAAAGAAGGTGTTGCTCTTTATATCCTCATAATGTGCTATCATTTCCTCTATGAAAATTAACCAAGTGACAAGTGGTTTACGAGAACAAGGCCCTTTATACCATAAAAATTGATTTGATTCTAAATAAAGATGTAATATGTACCTTTTGTAATATCTGTACATAATGTAGATCAAAATATTGTTCCATCTGTAGTATCCAATTTATCAAATCCTTGCCATCAAACTTCCACATATCGCCTTTTCTTGATTTTAGGAGCTTGATCTTGAAATGACTGTAACTCTATAATTTCAAATCTCTAAGGTCTAAAATTACGACCTAAAGTAGCCCTCTCCGTCCTCTTTCCATTGCCATCAGTCTGATCTAAATTGGATTCTCCAAAAAATCGTCATGCCCAATCTCCCAAGATGACCTGCTTATATAATTTTTAAGTAGAGTGAACTTGTACGAAGTGCCATGTGTTATTGTTTCGACCTTCGAACCTGAAAAAAATACCCAGAAAATTATAGTTTGTCCTCTTTTTGTAGCTTCTTACAGAATTTCAATCTGATGCTCATAGAGAAATTTACGACGATTTTCCCCAGATCACATGTTTGGGATGTAATTCGCGAGCCTACAAAAACCCTAAAAGGCTTGGACTATATCTCCGAAAATATAGCGAAACAAGATCTCAAATTCGGGCCTGAGCTTCACCACGATTTTGTCTCAAATGGATTTTAATTTTAGAGTCTAAACCTTTATAGAAAACAAACGATAGAGAAAATTGCACGATGAGTTGTTTGAAATGGAATTCTGGAGCTTGCAAAAACCCTAACTTTCTCAGATGAGATCTCTGAAAATATAGCAAGACAATATCTGAAATTTGAACCTAAGGTTTAGCAAGATTTCATCTCAAATGGGTTTTTTCTTTTTTAGCTTTTGAAACTTCGCAGAAAAAAGGTATAGCAAAAATTCCATGATGAACTATTTGGAGCAGCGAAACCCTAGAATCCAAAGCTCTGAAACCAAATGTTATGAAACCAGCTCACAAAAAGATAGAAAAGATAGATCAACGCCTTAGAAATAAGCCCCTTCGAGGGGGAAGCCTCCTTTACATTACGCAAATGAACAATTCTTGGAGGATACAAATGGAAAGACCTCGTTTCTATATATAGGAGTCTAAGGGGTCATAATTTTATCAGAGCTGACATAACAATAATAATGTAAGGGCACAACAATATAATAAGGGGGTTGCCTTAACAACAATAAGGGGTTACACTAGTAATATAGGGACCTAACAGGAACCTTGGATCAAGACAAATAAGTTGACTTGGAAATTTTCAAAAGTCACCTGGACCCTTTGGGGGATGAAATTGAAGAACAAGCAAAGATCTATCATGAGCAATTCAAATTCAAAGCAGAAAAGAGAGCAACTTGGCATTGCCATATCATCATGAATTTCCATGTCATCGTTGCCAATTCACAGATTATACAAGTTTCATCACAATGTCAAATGTATCAATGGGTCTTGCCACATGATGTGGAGTGTAACTATGTATTTTCAAAAAAATGACAAAATGTAAATGTGTGGAAGTCCAAGGGTCACATATAGAATATGAAAAGGCACATGTGGAACCAGAGAGTCAATAGAAGTTCAAAGGTCACTTAGGAAGTCCAAGAGTAATGAAGGAATCTCAAGAGTCATGGGGATATGAAAGGTCACTCATCTTGTTATAAATATGTCCTCATATCTCATGCAAAAGGCTTTGGAGTCTCCGACTTTGGAGAGCTAGCCTTGGCTTCTCTAGCTTGGCATAGGAGAGAAGATCATTCTTTAGAGAAGCAAGAAGTGACTTAATGTTCCACTATTGGAGCTAGTGTCTCACCATTGTAATTGTGTACTTGGATCTTTCACTTAATTATTAGAAGCTCACTGAGCCAACACATTTTCATGCATGTATCATGAATATTGTAAGACTATTCTTTGGATGTTTGCAGTATATGTTATGTTCATATGTACTAAAGAAATTGAACTACTTCATTGGCTTTGGTACTTATCTTGTTGAATGTGTGTTGTATTTTCTTTAATGATCATTGTGTCTATGTGAACTATTTCACTAGATAATTAATGAATATTTCCTTGCTTATGTGTGCCTCTCTTAGGATAGTACTATTACTTTCCTTCTAGAGCCTCAGCCTTTATTTCCCTCTCATGAAAACCTCCTTTTACACATTGCAAATGATGTTTTACAATTTCAAGTTACTTGTTGATTTCAAAGGTTATGTGCATACTCTCTTATGTTATTCATTGCAGCTAAGGCATATCTTTGAGTAATGGTGGTCGGGTTGATACTCTGGATGGGGCTCCTATTCCAAATGTTGTGAAGTCTAATTAGGACTTCATACTAGGGATACCCCTTAGTTGACGAATTTCCAACACCATCAACATGTCGCCAACAGTGATAATGAAGATGAGTTACTTCCTTGTCTTCAAAGTACCTCCCTCACTAAGAGAGAGTGTTGAGATTTTTAGCTTTGGAGGTACTCCAAGCCCTAAGGTTCAAGGTTTGGAGTAATGAGCACCAAAAATATGCTTTTTGGTATTAGAACCCAAGCTTGGGGTTTTGTGCCAAAAGTTGTGGGGCCAAAACCATGAGGAGATTTGGACATTTGACTCTTCGAGATGGAAGAGGACTCTTATAGAAGAAAGGGGCAACTTTAAGCACCAAGATCGGAGATCTAGAAACAAAGATATTAATTTTTATATATTTATGTTGGGCTAGAGGCATTAAAGAGAATTCGGTCTCCTTAGATTAGTGCCCTCAGGGGATGCGTTGAGCTCATTTCCTCAGATCTAAGAAGAACCAAAACATAAGATATATATCTGTTTTGGCCGAAAATCAAGAGCAAACCTCGAGGGAAGGTGAGAAGACTTATTTTGGCATTTCTTGTGACTGTTTGAGTGCAAAGTTGATATGACTATAGGTCGAAGCTATAAGGAAGGTTTTGGGGCAGTCTGGTGTGGATTTTGTGTATGGACAAACCTCCAAAAGAAGTTGCAGACCTATAATTTTGATTGGAGAAGGGGTCGAACCCTATACCTTAGGGTGGAGGGGGTCGTAAGGCTTAAACAAGGGCTAAAACCCATCCACAACAATAGCGTATGTGAGTAGGAGGCTAAGGGAGGAGGGCCAAAGATGTAGGAGGCTTGTTCAAGCTTGTAATTAGGGCTGATGTGGACTTTAGTGTGCCCTAACCAAACTACAGACTTAACAAAATTGTAAACCAGCTCAGGAAGGTATGTTGTGATGTGTTTTATGTTGGTTTGTTTCTAGTGGATGAGTTGTCAAGGCGGGACAAATTTGTGTTACTTATATTAAGGATCTTGAAGGGAAAAAAGGAGGTGCTCAAGGGAGACCTAAGTGCAGTTCAGGGAAGGAAACTTGGATTGCTAGGAGAGGCATATTGTTGGAGTCTCTAGTGGATAATATTCGAAGGATAGAAGAAGGAAGACAAAGTGAGTAGTTGCATCAGCCCAACTTCATTAAAGAGTAGGACATATCGCAGTGATAGGTGGAAATCCTCTGACCAAAAGGTTATCTTCATTGAAGGAATGCAAGAAGGAATTAGAGGGAAGAAGTCCCAAAGGAGTTGAGGAGCAGCAATGGGAAGTTGAGGTTTGTTCACAAATGAAGTTGTGAAGAACTCAACAGGATTATTTATGTGTTGATGCATTGATGGACTAACGATCAGCTAGAGAGCAGATTTGAGAGATGTGTTTAGTGACCTAAAGGAGTAGGACCATTGATAGAGGCAAGAACTACAGATTGGGAGCAGACATACCAACAGTTGTGTTTAGGGTACGATAAGAAGAGTTGTGATTGTCGATATTAGAAAATTAAATAACAAAGCAATAAAACTCATAAAATATTGTGGAAACAAAAACACAGAAACACGTAAAACAAGAGAGACGCATATATACATGGTTCACCTAATTTGGGCTACATCCTCAGAGAAACATCCTATCCTTCTTTTTATATTATCCATCAAAATGAAGTGATACAACCTATAACATATCCATTGTAATTTCCTCTTATCTCTCACACGGTCTCCTCTCTCTTTCTCACTTAGAATAATAATTCACAGTCTTAATACAATTCCATCATATAAACCGAGGGTTTCCTTGTAGGGAAAAAAAAAACCCTAAATTAACATATATCATCAGATCATCCGCCTAATGGATGACCCAGATTGACTATGAAATTACAATATTTTATAAGGAAATTTTTCATCTATTTTTAGCTTCGAGGGCGTTACCCCCAAACCCCCGTCGGGGGCCCGATAGCCCTCGGACCCCCAATGGGAGGGGATAGGCCCCCCCAAAGCCCCTCAAGGGGGACAAGTCCCCCCTTATACCCCCTTGTGTGGAGGGGTGTACAGTTTTCCTGGGGTATATACCTGAATGAAACAAGACCTCTGAATCAAGAAGATAATCGGGCTCCACACCCAACATTCGACTACATTAGCTAGACCATCAAAGTATCTTATTCTTGTATTATTGTATCAGTGGATGTATGAGGACCATTATCCCTAGTATGGGGGCCCTAGGTAGTTGTATTATCAGTTTGTTAATATAACGAAGTTATGATTTGTAAAAAGTTGTCAATATTTTTGCATGTGTTGATTTACTGCATTTTTATATTTCGTTGTGCAAAGTAGTTTGTTGTGATACTTAGATAGGTAACGTTATCGATTGTAAGATTCTAACCTAGACTATAGTATCATGGAAAAACAACATAATTACCTCAAAAAAAACACTTCCTGATAGGATAAAACAAAACATAGCCCCAACACAGTTACAGGGTCCTAGTAATCCAATACGCAAATATTAATGACATTCAATTCCAAACATCATTACACTCCATAATACTAAGGAAAAAAGCTATCAATACACTGAAAATATTTGGAACAGATAAAGAATTAATATCACCATTTAAGATTTCAGAAGGCTAGAGAAAGGTGACCACTAGTCGTCAATAAAATCCAGCACAGTGCTTTGCATTTTGTATCCCTTGAAAACGGCCAAACCCCAAAGGACTCTTATTTTCTCGCTCCTCAAGTCGTCAATGACCTTCTTTAAGACTTTTCCCCAAAGAATCAGAGCCCATATTTCCTCAATGCCATGAATATGAAGTTTCCTTTTGATATTATGCTCTGCAAGACTTGTTCGCCAGAATACTAGGAATCTCAATTAAAATTTAACATTGTCTTGCTCAAATCCAAAGGCCGCATGAAAATATGGCCGAGTCTCTCTCCCATAGAAGATGAGAAATTTTTTCTCTAAGACACAATGCAAGCCGACATGGCTCACCTCTCTCTCGCTACGTTTATCATACTTCATGGTTTTCTACAATAAATGAAATTGCATGTGTTCGCATGCTTGGCGGTGGCCACACCACCCCCCACATTTAATGTTCTCTCAGGCCCAGGGTGGCAGGCACACATCCCCATGCCAACTTCCTCGTTCATCACCCCCATTGTCAGGGTATGTATGATATTTTTAAAAAAGAGTGTGAGATTAAAAAATAATAAGGAAAAAAATCAATTGTTATATCTCATATACATTGTATCCTACGTTATACATAAAAAAATGTTTTTAGTGACAAGAGCAGTGTTCAAATGTTGAAGGAACTTTAATTTTAATGTAGTGGGTGTGTGCCATGTTGAAGCACATACGTAGTTAATATTGTGGATACATAGGGCTTTAGACATGGCACGCATGGTATTATTCATCTAAAATTTGTAGAGATTTTGAGGTGGTGTCCTAAATTTTGTGGATTTTCCCCCTCGAACCCAATCATAAGGCAATGTGATTCCATTAGGGGCATTATGCCTTGACCTCGCCCATTAGGTTAACCAAGATACTACTAAGGGTATTGCCCCTTGACTAGTAAAGGAATTACCAACTAAGTGTGCTTGGTTGAAGCAAGCCAATGTTGGGGATGAAAATTTTCTAATGTGTGTGGTGTTGTGCATTGAGTACTTGTGGTTGCACTCATATCACTTTGTAGATAGGAGCTCTAGGATCAACTTGATCTGAGAGGATAACACAATCTGTGAACAATTTTAGAGTGCATAAGGTTGTTTGTTAAGTACTTGTAGCTGCATTCAAATCACTCGGAGATAAAAGACCCACAATCAACTTGATTCAAGATTTGGATCTGCTAAATGGTGATCAACCTTTGTTTCCACCAAAATTATGAGGTCTAGATTGTTGGGCTTCCATTTTGTCACCTTTTACAAAAATCATTCAATCTTTTATCACCCATCTCCTATGATTCATAACCACATATTACCTATGTTACCATGTATTCCTAACCCTTTGAACCTTAAACCTTTTTGACACACATATTGAGGTAAACATTGTTTATTTCATTAATTCCTAATTATCTAGTAGATTAAATGAATTTTAAGTTTATTTTTCTAATGACAAATTGTTTAACCTAGTTCCTACACCAATAGTTCAATTCTAGTACCCGATCATGGTTAGCACATTTTCATCCTTCTAGAAGAAATTGTATCACATGGGTTTTGAATGAAGATGTATTAAAATAATTCTAGGTTGATCAGATTGCACCCAAGTCACACATGTGAAGCGCCAACTCCAAAACAATGTTAGAGGTTGAAGTTTATAAATATTCAACTTTGGGCACAATTTTTTAGGCGATGAGGGAAAATATGAAAATTTCAGAACATGGTTTTTGTTCCCAGTATGGAAAATTCGTTACATCAATGGCCATTTTCCAAAATTGAACGATTTGAGAGATACCCTTGGTTCTTTAACGCCAGTTTTCCCAAAATGCACAAATTCGATTAGATTTGTAAACAATGCTCAAATTTGAGGAAAACTCTAGATCAACCACCTAAACAATAAGAGGAACAAATGTTACCAATTTCCAAAGTATATAAATTATTTTTTGAGATGTATTTTTATTTGGGGGGAAGGGGATAACCCAATATTATCTTGGGTATTTTTATTTTCCATGTTGGTTGTATTCTATAGTTAGACAAATCATAGATTTTGGGATTGGTTTTGATCCATGCCAATGCTCCTCTTGTACAAATAGTTACATGTAGAAAATATTTGTTGTTGACGATCCACTTTTGTAATATGCTCTGAAAATGGTAGTTGGTTAAGGGATTCATTTGTGGCGGTAAGCTTGTTTTCTACCCTTTTGTAACTAGAGTTGCTTTACCATCAATGAATATTGCTTGTACCTAATATTTGGTGTATCATCTTAATTTGATTTGAGTGTTCTTGGCAGAATTAGTTAGGGTGAGAAGGATTCCTCCATCCTGTGCAATGACCTGCACCTTCATCTTGTTAGATTAGTTTATGTTAATTAGGTTGTCTTCATTGATTTCATATTGCTTTATGTTTTAATGTCTTGCCTTTAATTTCTACATTTTATTTCAAGAAACTAAAAACCAGAACTAGAATCCTTTTCTCGTCAAACCTAACATGTTATTGAATGCATGAATGTTGTCTCCTAGAATTGAAATATTGCATTCTAGGGTTGTACCAAGGGGTTTGAGACAAGGACTGACCAAATGGATTTTATTTTCAATGTGTGTGTGTGTTTACTATTATTTAGTTCTCCTTCATGAACTTGTAATTTAATTGTTAATTTTCAACAGTATTCGTTGGAATTAGGTTAAATTAGATTAGATTACATAGACTATAAATTTAATCATGTATTCATTGTTCTTGCATCTCCAAATTTACAAATTCCAATTCAATAATTAAATGTTGGAAATATAATACATATATTTTTCCCAACATATTTGGCATCATTTCTAGGGAGGTGCTAGAAAGGGATTAGATCATTAGTAGTTTTCTTGTTTTTCCAACACTTGTGACTTGGGGGAGGAGAAAAACTAAGACGCAAAGATGCCCTATGAAAAAGGCTCTAGCCTAATGCATCCACTTTAGTGGGTTTCTCCAAAGCCTCGTCATGTTGGTTTAGGGTGTTTTTATGTAGAAAGGAAGATGCTAACCAATGATGAATAGATAATTGGTGATAAGATGCCTTAGTAGTGTGAGAGTGTCCACGTACATGACAAATATTACTTTGAAATTGTTTTCCTTTAGCATACTTCATTTATTTATTTAGAAATTTTTTATTTTGGTGTTGTAAGAATCCCAACAACCAACAAAAGGAACTTGGAGTTGATCAAAAGTTCAAAGAATGGTCCTCCAGGAAATCTCTCTTTAGAGAAAATTTGAGCTAAAAAATGGGCCTCAAAACAAAAATGTACAACAAAAATAAACTTTATAAGAACCAATAGGATTCAATATGATGATGTCAACCATGGGCAATGATTCAACGTTTTTGGAATAAAAAAAAACTACTTTTTCAACTTATCTCCCTATGATTTTACTCAAATTTAGTGCAGGGGCACTCATTGGATGAAGAATTTAATTTTTCATCCAAGGAGTCCCCATGTTGCATACTTTTGATGGACCCTACTACACGAAAAATGTGAAATACATGAAAAAAATTTATTACAATCATGTTTTTTAATGTATTCTACAGTTTTCATGTAGTAGGGCCCATCAAAAGTATGTAACATGGGTACTCCTTGGATGAAAAAATAATTTATGCATCCAATGAGTGCTCCCACTCGAAATTTGAGTAAAATCATAGGGATATAAGTTGAAAATACAAGTTGAAAAAAGTAGTTTTTTATTTTTTCCCTCCAAAACTTGATGAGGTAATCTAATCTTATTTTATTATTTCCACTATTATTTTATAATATTCCTTAGGAGGCCAATTTTAGATCTCAAAATTTCTCTAATTAGAAAATCGTAACAACAGCTTGAAAACTCTCTACATCTCAAGAAGAACAAATCTTGGTAGCAATCAAGAACATACTTGCACTCTAGGAAGCAATAGAAGAACAAAAGATCCATGAGCTACCCCCACAAGTAGATCTCGAAGTCTTCTTTGATCAACTTCAAAAATATTTTGAGGATACCAAAGAATCATGGGCCTAATTTGATAAAGGGTTGCCATTAGAACCTAATATCAAGGAGTTTTTGACATTCCTATCATCTAATCCATCATGTACCCAAGAGATCAACCATTCAACAATAAAATATATGCATGGCATGATAGTGGAGGCAATACAGAGTGGACTAGATGAGCAAGATAGCCAAGAAAATCATGATTATATTATTTGTTGGTTCCAGATGACCATCATATCCATGTACCACTCTCTTCTTCAACAACTCTTTTCATCATATCATTTGAAGCAGTTGGTCTCTCATGCTCTGGTATATATTGAAGCCCACTTTTCAAACCTAAGTATGAGTATATTTGTTATCTTGTTACACACATGGCTTAAATATAAGTAATCTTATACTTAAAGGAGAATGTTTTTTTCTCAAAGTAGAGTAGGATAGTACAATAAATAAGTGTATAAAATAGTAAAGATAAAAATAAGTCTAGTTGTGAAAACTAGGTAATTGGTGCAACTAGACACGAGTCCTGCTTAAAAACTAGGAAACTAGCAGGCAAGATTCACAATAAATCATGTAAGTTCATGTTGGTTCCAATGGTTCTTCAAAATATTATTATTTTAATGCTTGATTTGGCTGATGTGGGATTCCTTAAGGCACGCCTTCCAATAAATCTTGTCCCACTGACTTCAACACCTTAGATGAGATTAATATCATATATCTTTTTGAGTGCCTTAGAGTTTACATAGATCAAGCACATCCATTAGTATGTGTCAGAATGCACTCTTGCACATTAACACTTATTGACATCCATGATGATTTGTCTTGCACTAGTTAATGACATCCATCAATGGTCGATAATCCAGTGATTTCTTTCTATGTTCAACTTCAACAAAATTTATTCACATAGATATAATTGTGCTAGATATGGGTTTATGGTTCGTCATCCTAACATTAGTTACAACAATGTGCCACCAAAAAGGGGGATCCAATCTCCAACATCAGCTCACAATCTCTTGATTTCAGTTGGTTTTAGTATTTTTGGAATTTTTAATATTTCTAAGCTTCACTCCTTTCAGTTCAGGACAACAACAATAAGTATTTAATAGCTTTAGTATTCATTCCATCAGTTCCAACTTTCCTGAATCATAGCCTGGGTTCCAAAGATTTCGTCCTTGTATAATTCAAATTTGATCCTCAACAAGCTTAGATTCAACATTCATCTTAGTATATGCTAGAAGTCAAACAATCTTCAGTGAAAAATACTCTTTAATTATTTTGATTTATTAGGGATAAAGGAAATTTATATGCACCTTCTGGAAGAATAGATTGAATATGTCAGGCACAAGTCTTAGTCAGGAGATGATTTCCAAGTTTTTAGAGAAAAGCTTCTATTCAAATACAAAATGTAATTTCCATTCTCTAAACACTCAATTCAGATGCAACATTTTTCAGGAACAGTATGAAGAAAGAGGTGAGTTGGTCAGTTTAAAGTGCAAACATAATTATCATGAGGCCTACATTAGGCAGTAATTGATTCAGAGAAAAATGAATGCTCATTTTGCAATATTTTTGTCATTTCATAGCTAGAAAATATTGGTCTACTGTATTTTTCCCTAAAACAAATCAAATTTTAGTTTTTGTGTCTTTGATGAAGCAATAAGCCCTTTCTTGTTCACAAGATTTTTCTACATGTTATATAGGAATTATTTTTGGGAGAAATTAGATCATTTCAAAGTTATGGCTTGTCTATTTGTTAAGTAGGAGAGTAAGGAAATTTCACCGTTTTTAAAATATTATTTTAGTATTGAATGCACTCTTCACCTCATGTTGTGCTTAATTTGTTGGAAATATGGGAATATTTCCACCCCTTTAGAAAATGAATGTGCATCATGATGCTCTCGTGCAATCCCTACATTTCTTTTCAAAGTATTATGGGCATGGGAAGACTGCTAGTGTGAATTTGAAAAAAGTAGGGGTGAGCAGACTACAAGTGAAGCAACAGAGGATCTAGTTTTGGTTCTATGAAAAAGATGATTGATGCAAGAATCACTAAAATGTAGTATGGAGGACAAGGAGAAAGGAAAAGTATTGAACAATTGATATAGGAATAACACTTTAGAAAAGGAAATGTGGGCATGGAAAGGAACAAAATAATATGGCTCTAGCTAAAGTCCCTTTTCTTGTGTTGGTTTCTTTTGCTATGTTTTTTTTCAACTTACAACATAGTTACCATGATTATTAGATACAATAACAAATTAGGTCATTCAGATTGGGACATAAGGGAGGAATTGTTTGACCACTTGTAATCTTCCATTGACCTAGTAATAAAGATGCATACCAAGTTACTATTTCATGTTGCTCTAACTTCCATTGGTTCCCCTTATACAGATAGCGGAATATTTTAATATTAATAACCATTGTGAGCTAAATGATTGTATTTGAGTCATAGGCTTTCCTCAATATACGACCTTATATGTATATGTAGCTAAAATAATATTATCTTATGCGAATTTATCAGGGGCATAGTCTTGTAAAATGTAACTAGGTTTGGCCTTCATAATGACATGTAATTGTGACTTTTGTAAATGATGTAAAGAAGAAAATAAAATTATTGTTATAAGGTTTTCTTCATGGGTTTCATGAACAAGAGATTTTATTTTATCTAGATGGATCCCATTGAGATCCTTAGGATTTATCATTAGAGTCACATAATTACTGTCATGTATGAAGAACTCTTCTTGAACGTGTGTAAATTGTATATAAGTCTGTGTAGCCCTCCAACAACTAGCACACAATCCCCTCTTCATGTCGGCTTCAAGATAAGGTGAAAAACTCATGTCGGATCACCCTATGGAGATACATCTATTCATAAGTATAGGTCATCTTAATATGATGGACAAACCACTATAATAGGCACGTCGACCTATTCCCCAAATACAGAGTTTTAGCCATCTCTCTCCGAAATTTTCGGATAGGAAAAACAAAAAGGAGGTTCGGATCTCCTATACATAACTTCACATATCTTTGAGATTTCAGTGAACAGTGGAAGAAAAAAGGTTCAGATCACCTTTAATTTGGATATCTATCTCGGTGAAGGTTGCAGTTCTATGAGAGGAAAGGGAATTCAAATCCTCTAAGATTAAGGTCACGATGATAATGAGAAAGTGACAAGTTCAGATGTCTAGGAATGCAGATAGATAAGGAAGGGATAGCGAAAGTATTTTCTGGGCTAACATAATTTCGGATCTGTGAAAGAAGATCTCAGTGCTAAGTGTTATCTTTAATGATGTGATAGTGAGTTTCAGTGATGTTAAAAAGATCACAGTTTAGTGATATGACAGTGATAATTTTGTGTGATGACAGTTCGTTAATACTATGTCTCGAAGAAGAAGATCGAAATGGAATAGGAGTCTAGAAGAAGGTTAACTATCTATAGGACTTGTGTCTTGGTCTTGGAGGGGCTACTAAGCCAAGGGTATTGGTCTTGGTATTCATCAATTGGAATCTCTATAAGAATAATTTGCGTTGGTTTTCCTCTCAAAGAGTGAGAGATTTTGGCCCTGGCTGATAGCCTACATTCTATGTCTCTTGTCTATTTATGTTCATGCATTGGTTATTGTTTGATGAAGAAGAACATTAATAATCTAACAAGAAGAAGATCCTAATCTAAAGAAGTAAAAATAATTCACAAGCAGTCACTAATAGAAGAGAAATCACCTAATGCTAATGCCCTAGATTTCTCAACATGGAATCAGAGCTAAGGTGTCAAATTCAAGGAAGGGAATATCATCAAGGGACACTCAAGAATCAAATCTCAAAAATGGCATCAAAAGCAAGTCGAAGAATATCAAAGAGAAAGTTCAAATATCTACATTAAAGAATCAAACCCTAGATCAAAGAAGAAGGTCTACTTCAGAATAAGTCTTGGGATCATCAATCAAGGCCAAAGCCTTATTTCTACTCAAGGTGAATTGTAGATTTTAACCCCGTACAGAAATTACCTGCATACGAATTCTAAAACATAGAAAATAAACAATGCGAGAGCATAACACATAAAACAGATATACACAGAGATTTTCCCCTAGGTCCCAAAACTGGGACTACCAGCTTGATTTTTCATTCTATTCCTTTCAATGTTATAATACATATTTATACATGTTGAAGCATCCAATACCATGGACCAAAAACCATCGCGTCCAAAACCATGGACCGAAAACCATCACGTCCAAAAACATGTGCGAAAGTCATGCACAAAACCATAGGTGGCTCCACCCAACCTAACATAGGTTCCAAAACCAAAATTTTATGGGGCACTTCCCTGGACCCCATAGAGTGGGGTTACCTGCACCCCTCAAACCCCCTATGACCCCCTCGCTACGCAATCGGCGCAACGAAGGGGGGGCTCCGCCCCCCCTCTAACCCCCCGGTTAACTACGTGGGCTAGTCGTGGAAAGAATATAACACAACCCAACACGAATAGATCTACAAATCAAGGCAACTAAAGGTCTACACCAGCAAGAGTGTTGGATCCTATATTACTTAGAAAAAGACCACAAAGACCCTCATCAAGATGAAGATATCTACAAAGCAAGGCAGCTCGAGTATAGACATCCAAGAGAAGAATTTATAGGACTAAGATCACATCATCTTGGAGACCCTAGAAGCATTTATGATCTACACTCATTCACCACCGATAAGACAAAGTATCTTAAAGACAAAGAAGGCTAGAAGGCAACGTCATCATCTTCAAAAGCTATATGGAAAGTTCCCGCTCATTAAAGTAAGGATCCTCTCATTATCCTTGAAGAAGATCATCCTAGGAAACAGCAAAACATCCTCATCAATCATCATCAACAAAGAGATCTAGATCTAAAGACATTTTCATCATAAAAGGAGCAATCCCCTTTATTGAAGAATGGATTTTCATTTGGAAGAAGATTGTCCAAAAGGGGGCACTAATACATCTTCTTCAACCACCATCAAAGTGATCAAGTTGAAGATTTAATCTTCACTTGTCAAGTAAGTATCCTTCATTCTATAATAAAATTTGGTAAGATGACTTTGTTTTGCAAGGAGATCTATAAGTTGGTTGGGTCATCTAAATTCCTTGCATGGAAAAGGAGGATATACATAGTCCTTGAAGAAAGTGAAGTCATTGAACATATCTATGAAAAGGTATCCTTTCAATACATGGAAAGGGATTCTTATGAAAGGTCCCCTCATATAGCAGTATTGGATACATCAAAGAGATATATATGATATGCTGGTAGAACTATTCTCTAAAGATGTGATAAAGAAGGTCATATCACTTAGATCTGATCTACACAAAATTGAAGGTATCAAAGGATGAATGGATATCTTCATAAGATCTCAACTGCAAGATCTCGGAGAGATGATAAGGAGATAATCATCATTATTCTAAATGCACTAATTTATGAATAAGGTAACAAATTTCTATGAGGATAAGAAGGATATCCCATTCAACAACTTGTGGGTTCTATGCAAGATAGAAGAATATAGGTTGGGGGGAAAAAGTATTCAGACATTTTCCAAAAGGAAAGAAGAACATAGCTAAGAATCAATTCATTACAGGAAATATTGTCCTAAACTGAAGAAGGGAAATAATAAGAAATATAGAGAAGAAGTCCATTTCACCGAAGAAGTGGAGAAAAATTGAAATAAGGAAGTCCAAGGAAGAGGAAAATCATTAGAAGTGAGAGCTCGTGACATCACCATAAGAAACATGAAGGATGTATGATAGTCAACTATGAAGGATATAGCTCTTGGTGACCTCATTGAGAGATCAAAGGAAGAAGTAATCTAGGACAAGTCTCATCATACATCAGTCAAAAGGAAACATCTACTAGAAAAGGATATGTTAGATCTCTGATGGAATCCTCATCAGAGGGTTCACCGATCTAGAGAGGAAGCAAGTGCTTCATCAAGAACTCCAACTTTGGAATTCATGGGATGATGGTATGATGACATAAGAGTTAAAGTAGATCAAGGGGTTGAAGATATTTTCAATCAAGGAAGTTGCTAAAAGAATCCTAGCTGACTCAAAGGTAAATGAGGTATGTATGCTTATATTCGATTTTATAAATTCATGGTGTATGGTTGCAAGTAACTTGGATCATTTCTTTATCTTAATAACCATTATCAAAGGAAATGAATATCCTCCTATTAAAGGTTTCTGAAAGGCATGAGTAACACTAGATGAAATCAACATAATATGTCCTCATATGAAGCATGGGGTGGTTGACTACAATTGAGGAACTCTGAATGGAAGCTTCTGAAATGTGTGAAGAAAGGAAGGAAAAGATCATTAGATATGCAACCATGGTAAAGGAAATCAACATCCAAAAGACCAAGAATATTTGACAAGGAAATCTCCCAAAAAGATATGATGACTCTAATGGAAGTCTAAAAAGGATGGATACCCTTGACAATGGATATATTTGGGAAATGTGTCAACATGTTTGTAGGATGTTGATACATACAGGAAGATGTCATGATAAAATACCATCACAAAGGTAATTTTCATTTAAGTTTTCATTTCTTATTTTTGAACAAATATCTAGATGGGCTTATGCAGGACTGCCAAAGGGAACAATTGTGGATGTCTTCCAAGAGGACCATATAGAAGGATGTAAGATCCTTCCAGAAAATATGGCATGAAGAAGGTAACAGGGCATGAAGCAAAGCCAAATGAAGACTAATGGATCAATTTTTGATGAATGATGACATTACTAAATCATGGATAAAAGTGATGGATGTTCTATGCCCTATGAAGAAGCCTGAAAAGGATGAAGACTCCTTGACAAAGAAAATTCATGATATTGAAGGAAGGAGCTCTTCAAGCAGTTGATTAAGGAGTTTTTGTAGGTCCCTATTTAAGAGGGAGCCTAAAAGTAACTTCTTACTTGGAAAAAACTTGGAAATTCCTAAGCCAGGATGGAGCTTAGTTACATTCCTTCTGTAGGAATGAGTAGATTCCTTTATTGGAATTAATTAATATGTCCTCCAAAATTGAGAGGGAGAGGTAGACACATCAGTATGGTCTTCACCTGGGAAGACAGAATGGAGGATTGGGTATTCATTTGGCATTTGAGTGTCTTTGAGGATGAGACAGGGCATCCAAGTTAAAAGTAGTCGTGGACCAATTTTCTTTGAGGACTAGCTATCCAAGATAAGAATAGTCCAAAGAAGTGTTGAAGAATCGAGGGCACCTCAGTTAAAATGAGATTCTTCTAGCGATGATAACTATTTTTGAAACACTTCTTACTTTTTCTTATTTACACAATCATCTCTTATTATTATTAGTGTGTGATATCTTTCTTCATCAAACATTTACCAAAAACAAAAGAGACAATAACACAAGATGTTGGCTCTTAGCCAGGGAAAAACCTCTCTCTCCTAGAGAGGAAAACCCTTCTATAAATTTCTCTTATTGAATCTTCAACTGACAAATGCCAAACCCTAGACCCTTGACCAATAGATCCTCCAAGCACAAGACACAATCTCTCTTCCTTTTTTCCTCCAATCAATGCCTTCTTCTGCTTTGCAACTTGATCTCTTCCTTCAAACTTCTTCTGGCAACCAATAGCTCTTTTTCTGGAAACTGCAGAAACCCTAGGTCTCCTTAGAGACCTCTTCTTCGGAGTCTTACTTTCCTTCTCTACTTCGCTTAGCAATCTTCCATTTCCTTGACACTTAGGCTAGAGAACGAGACCTTCCTTGAGAGATATTTATGAGTTGAGAGGTTAATCCTATTTACCCTAATGCAGGCCTAATTTCTTTGCATGTGTGGCTGATATAGACTTATACTTGGCCCTTTTTCTTACTTCTTTCCTTTTCTTTAGGTGAGACTTACTTTGCTTGAGATGGAGGCCTATTTGGAGCCTCTTTTTCACCCAAAACACCTCTTCTTATGTTTCTGCACTTAGGGTTCTATTATGATAGCATAATGACCCTTCTTCCTTCACATGTGTGGCAGAGATTAGCCCTAAAACAGCCTTCCCAAACTTGGTTTCTTTTCCTTCTTCTTCGCTACCCTAGAATTACTTCATTGCTCCTTTTTCGCACTTCTTTTTTAACCTTTCTTCTTCATTGATTTCATAGATGATTGATGGTCTAGTTGTGAGGTCCAATGGCCCTATATATAGTAGTTTGTCCCTCCTATTGGGCCGACTTGAGCTAGTAAGGCTGACTTGACTTTAAGTGCACCAAAAATTCATTTCTTTGAGCCAACTTGAAGAGGATACTTGTCTTTGCTTTGGAGGATAACCCTTAACATATTTCTTTGACTCTAATACATATGTTTACATAGTGTAACATGCCCACATGGGACTTTAATAATTATGTTGACTCTTTAACTTTCCTAGAAGCACTCAAACATGTGCTTGACCTATGAAATGAGCAAGAAAATCATTTTTACAATTCACAAAAATAATTATTATTTTATTTTACAAGTACAAAGATAAAAAATTACATTTATGAATACTGAACCTAGTTACATTTTCATCAACACTCCCTCTTAACTAGGGAGGTATTCATAAATCGTTATAAGGTATTTGGCCATTTTCAATTTGAAGAATTCACATAAGAGAAATCGGATTGGAAATCCATCTGTTATAGCATCATAGTAACCAACGTTGTTTCCACAGCAAGGCCTTTACTAACAGCTCTATCTCTCAATAGATCATAGCACAATGTTGGTGAGACCAATGACTATAGACACCTTCGTCATTATCTCTCAAGGTACATACCCACCCAAGTGTTCACTGAGTATGACCTTCTAGGACTATTCTTATCTTGGGTTCCCATCCCTCAAACAATATCAGTCCTCTTGCTTACTCTTATCTTGGATGCCCTACACATCCTCAAAGAGCATCGGATACCATATGATTACCTAATCCTCCATTCTTTCTTCCCAAATGAAGACAAGAATGTTGTGTCTATCTCTCCCTCTAAACTATGGAAGATATTCCCATTCCTGTAAAGGAATGTACCCAAGCTCCCTTTAACTAGGAACTTACCAAAGCTCCCTCTTAATTAGGGACTTGTCAGAGCTCCCTCTCAACCAGGGACTCTCCTTTTCACGAGCAACTCTTCTTGTGGGTCCTTCAGCTACTTGATCAATTTCTCTCCTTGATGTCATGAAATCCAGATGAGCTTCTTCCTTGTAGGGCATCAACCATTGATCACTTTGCTTCTTAGTTCGTCATGCCATTCCTTTCTTCATGGAAAGTGGCCTTCTTGATACATATCTAGAACCTTCGCCATATAGCTACTTCTTTATCATCATGCTTCTTTCCAGAATTTCCATCCACCACATGAATGTTAGTTGTACTTGCACTTACAACCCTTGTTCCAGTAGTCCTACATGAACTCATCTAGATATTATTCAAGAAATCAAAACATAACATTAAATAAAGCAGTACCTTACGAGATGGCTCTTCATCATGAAATATTGTTGGCTCGAATTATTAGCATCTTTCATGTTCATATCTCCATGGCCTTTCCAAGTGTCAAGAGTCCTTTGATCTTTTCTTCCTTAGTTAGAGTTTTTGTGCCTTCTTTCAGAAGATGTCTCAACAAATCTATCAGATGTTGATTCCTAGTGTCCATGGTGTCCTTTTATCCCTAATCTCTTTTCTCATATTCTTATTTATAGGTTCTCTTGTCAATCACCTCATACTACATATGTGGACATTTCTCATGTTGACCTTTATCAGTGTGTGAACCATGCTTTCATGCATATCTTAATGAAAGAGATCTCCTCTTATTCTTGACCATGCTTCCAGAGTAATTCCCCATGATTATAAATGATGACTCTAACGGAAAACATATAGGCATACATACCTCATATTAATTATTTCCTTGATCATCTCAACTTCCTTTAACAACTTCCTACATTGAGATTGCCTCAATATTTTAGAAAAAACCCCGTACAGAAATTACCTGCATTTGAATTCTAAAAACATAAAATAAACAATGGCGAGAACATAAAATATAAAACAAATATACACAGAGATTTTCCCCTAGATCCCAAAACCGGGACTACCAATTTTATTTTTCATTGTGTTCCTTTCAATGTTACAATACATATATATACATGCCGAAGCATCCATAAACCCCAATTCATTAACCCTGGATTAGAACATAATTGTAGTTCCCTTGACCGATCTACAAAATACCATGGACAGAAAGCCATCATGCCCAAAACCATGTGTGAAATCCATGCACAACCCAACATTCTCCCACTTGTTGTTTTCTTTCCACAAGGGGCCATAGGAGAGCTTAGTCATTGATCTAGCCCTGCAACGCCCATTGTTTCTCTACAACAAGTGAACTTCTCAGTGCTCACATACTTTGTCAATGCATCTGCAGTATTGTGCAAAGTGTCTGCCTTTACCAACAACACATTTTTGTCCTCAACCATATCCCTCACAAAGTGATACTGAACAACAATGTGCTTTTTATTTGAATGATAAGCAGGGTTCTTTGCCAAGAAAAGTGCAATTTCGTTGTCACAGTCTATCCTTATAGCTCATTGTACTAACCCCATACTTGAACACAATCTCTGCAACCAAATTGCCTCCTTTCTTGCATGAGTGGCCATCGTGTACCTTGCCTCTATAGTTGAAAGTGCCACTATAGACTATTTCTTATCATCCAACTGACTGCCTCTCCAAATAGGTTAAACACATACCGATCTAGATCTCTCGTCCAGTCTGCATCAACAAATCCATGGATGTCCAAAACTCTGTCCAATCCTGGTCTTCCTTGGTAGCACAAACCATAGTCACTAGTGCCACACAAATACCTGAAAACCCGCTTCACTATCGTCCAATGCTCCTTCCTTGGTTTTGACATAAACCTACTCAATAGTCCCACTGCATGTGCAATGTCTGGTCTAGTACAAACCATTACATACATCAGGCTACCGAATGCACTTTCATATGGAAAATGGGACATGTCCTCTTCCTCTTCTTATGTATTGGGACATTGTTTAGCATACAACTTTACACCTATAGGAAAAGGAACCTTCACCAGTTTACTATCCTGCATATTAAACCTCTGTAGTACTGTCTCGACATACTTCCTTGGGTTTAACCAGAGCTTCCTCTTTGCCGATCTCATTTAATTTCCATGCTCAAAATATTGTTTGGAGCATCGATATCTTTCATGTCGAATTTGTAGGACAACTGGATCTTCAAATCCTAGATAATTTCTTTTTCATTTCCAACCAGCAACATATCATCCACATACAAGACCAGATAAATAATGCGGTCACAAATTAATTTAAAATACACATAGTGATCTGCTTTACTTCTGGTGAAGCCAAGTCCATATAAATGTATCAAATTTTTTATACCACATCCTCGGTGACTGTTTTAACCCATACCGAGACTTTTTTAACTTGCATACCAGTTCTTTCTTACCCTTCACCGCAAAGCCTCCAGGTTACTTCATGTACATCTCTTCTTCCAAATCCCTGTGAAGAAATGGTGTCTTCACATCCATATGTTCTACCTCAAAATTAAAAGCAGCAGCAATAGATAAAAGTAATCTAATAGAAGCTACCTTGGCAACATGAGAAAAAATATCACCAAAATCAATTCTCGGCATCTGGGAATAACATTTTTCTACCAATAGAGATGTATATTTCTCCACCTTTCCTTCTACATTCATCTTCTTTTTGAACACATGATTGCTTCCAATGGGTTTTCTTCCATCCGACAACCCCATCAGATCCCAAGCCTCATTTTTGTGCAAAGATGCCATTTCATCAACCATGGCCTCTTTCTAGAGTTTGCCATCCTTTAAATCTTGCTTCCCTCACAGTTCTGGGACCACCATCAGTAATAGATAAAGTAAAATTTGAATAGAAAGTAGATGAGCTATACCTTTATAACTGCCTTCTTTCTCGAACTGATCTTCTCACAGCTAGAGTTTGTGGCTCTTCATCTTCTGATTCCTCTTCTGTTGTAGAGTCTGATTCTTCCTCCTTTAGCTCAAACTGTATCTTCTTAGGTTCCTTTGGTAATACTTCATGTTTAATAACATATTTCACCTCTCTAAACTCCACATCTTAGTTGTACACAACTTTCTTTGTTTCTGGGTTCCAAAGCTCATAACATTTTAAACCATCCATATACCCAATAAATATGCACTTTTCAGATTTACTATCCATTTTTTTCTTTTCTCCTTTGGAACATGTACATATGCATCACATCCAAATACTCTCAGATGTGAAAGAGAATGTGTCTTACCAGTCCATACCTCTTGTGGAGTCTTATCCTCCAACGTTGATGAAGGTGATCTGTTAACCAGGTAACATGTTGTCTCCATCGCCTCTACCCATAATTCTTGTCTTAACCTGACACCATTGAGCAAGATTCTTGCCCTTTCCATCAACATCTTGTTCATTCTTTCTGCAACTCCATTTTTCTCAAGTGTGTATGGAGTAGTCTTCTATCGTGCTATACCACACTTCTTACAGAACTCTTCAAATTCCTTCTTGCAAAAATCTCCACTGTTATCTGTCCTCAATACCTTTGTCTTCTTCTATGTCTGATTTTCCACCAGAGCCTTAAATGCTTTAAACCTTTCAAAAACTTCAAATTTCTTCTTGAGGAAACATATCCATGTATTCCTTGAGAAGTCATCTATAAATGATACATAGTACACAAAATTTTCCAGTGATGGAATCAACACAGTTCCAAACACATCACTGTGCACAAGCTCTAATATCTATTTTTCCCTCTTATCACCAGAGGGGAAACTCACCCAATTCTGCTTCCCATATACAGAATTTTCACAGAATTCAAAATCTATAGAGCTATTAGACATACATTCTATCATACCTTTACCATGACGTATTCCAAGGCCCTTCTCTCCAATATGTCCAAGCCTTTGATGCCATAGTATGGTCTTTTCTCCATCAGTTACTATATTTTCTGCTCCACTTTCAGGAACCACATAACTGTTGCACCTATCAATAACAGTTCTACCTTGAAGCTTGTATAGAGTTCCAATCTGAACTCCCCACATCAATACCAGTGCTCCCTAGGTATCTTTCTCAAACATTGTTTTTACACCTGCATCATCCATCTTACTTACAGAAATCAAATTTCTGGCCAATGCAGGAACATTCAGAACACCCATAAGTGTTCTAATCCTTCCACCTTGCAACTTCAACTTGACTTTTCTGTGACCAACGATTCTAGCCTTCCTCTCATCCCCTAAGAAGACATCACCACCATCATATTTCTCATACTCGCAAAACCACTCTCTATGGGGAGTGAAGTGCAAGAAAGCATGCACCTGAGTCAATCAACCATGCCTCATGATCTACATGTGTACTTGAAGCAGAAGTCAAGTACACATCCCCACCTTCATCTGAGGTGGTTTTTGCCTCTGCAGAAGGAGCATCATCAGATCCCTTTCTTTTCTCAGGAGCTTTAGATTTACAATCCCTTTGTAGTGCCCTTCCTTTCTGCATTTCCAGCACACCTTTACAGGTTTTCTTGGAGATTTAGATCTCCCACTCAAGGAATTATTTTTGTTTCTATTGTGGGACCGTCCTCATATAGACAGGGCATCACCATTCTGGCCCTCCATATTTTTCTGTCTCATCTCTTCTAATAGTAAGGATGAGACTATTTCATCAAACTGCAAGGCAGTTTCATTTCTACCTATTGCAACAACCAGACTATCCCATGAATCTGGTAGAGAACACAACAAACTGATGCACTTACCTTCATCTGAAATTTTAATAGAAATAGATAATAACTAACTTACCATAGTATTAAATGTGTTTAGATTCTCTGTCATCGAGTCTCCATCTTTCATCCTCAAGTTATACATCTTTTTCCGTAGGAGCAGTTTCTTAGATTGGTACAAAGTCCCTAACTTGTCCCACAAAGCCTTTGTCTAAGCTTCCCCTGATACATTCAACAATAATGAATCTAAGAAACAATCATATTATTCTCTTTGCCTTCGGATCCAACTTTGCCCAGTCTTCAACTGACATTGTTGTTGGTTTAGTAGCCAGATCTACCGTGATCCACTGATCTTTATTCACCTGTAGATTCTCCATGTTGAGTTTCCACAACTCAAAACTCTGACCATTAAATTTCTCAATCTCTATCTTTCCACTACTCGTCGTCTTCTTTCACCACAAGAATCGATCCCATAGATCTCCCTCTGAATAGGTTCTATCACAGGCCCAAGCAAAAACCCCTCAGCAACAAAGGCGTTCCCTTGAAGCCAAAACAACTCTGATACCAAATCTAGATTTTAACCCCATACAAAAATTACATGCATACGAATTCTAAAAATAGAAAATAAACAATGGAGAGAGCATAAAATATAAAGCAAATTTACACAGATATTTTCTCCTAGATCCCAAAACCAAGACTACCATATTGATTTTTCATTATGTTCCTTTCAATGTTACAATACATATATATACATGTCGAAGCATCCATAAACCCCAATCCATTAATCCTATATTAGAACATAGTAGTAGTTCCCTTGACCGGATCTACAAAATACCATGGACAGAAAACCATCATGCCCAAAACCATGTGTGAAATCCATGTTCAAAACCATAGGTAGGTTCGCCCACGTAATATAGGGTCCAAAAAAAAAATCTTGGGATGCTGCCCCAGACCCTGTACAAGGCGGCTACCACCCCCCCTGACCCTCGGCAGCATCTCGAGCAATGTACAGGGGATATTCCCCCCCCCCATGCGAGTGATAGTCATGGAAAGAATATAACACAGCCAACAAATATCTGCTTTTCTACATCTTTCCTTTCCTACATATCATCCTTTCTTGAATCCCCATAAGTGGAATTCCTATCGAGACATCTTCTTTTCCTAAAATTCATGAAATTTCTATTGAATATTCCACCGGGGGGGTGTCCTTATAGTCCTTATTATGCAAATGCTCCTGCCTGTTGATGATAGTGGATTTCTAAGAAGATTCTTCCTGGTCATGATCATTCCTTTATGCATTGATGAGGTCGTTCAATGGTTTCATCTTTCTAATATGAATATCTTTAGCGGATGTATTTCGACATAATGGTCCTATATTCCTAAAGATTCCATTCCCATAAAAAATTCATTCTATCCTATTGCTACATGTTCCTATGATACCCAAAACTTTAAAGAAGACTTATGTGAAGAAGTTGATCTCAGTCATAGTAGAGATCCGGAGAGTCCTCCTTCTTCTGCTTCTTTTATTATTCTTTCACTTCTTGAGTAATGTGGGCTTCTTCTCGTTTCCTCTTATTGTTTTCCTTCTTAAACTTAGGACAATCCCTCTTATTGGACTTTGGACATATCTCTTTTACCCTTTCTCTATGGACCAAACTTGCCAAATTTCCATTTTCTCTTGGCCATAGCAACAAATGCCTGCTCCTTTGATCTCACATCATCTTTGGATTTGAGTCTAGTCTCCTCAATTTTGCATGGAGACTGAAGTTCATTTAACGGGGTTTCTTCCTTCTTGGCATATATATTGGATGTGAAGTTGCCCCATTCCTTAGGTAATGCATTAAGCACCACAGTTATCATATCTCCTTCTGACATAACTTCTCCTAGTTCTTGCAGTTGGTCTCTCATCTCATTGACCTTCATGAAGTATGGGGCTATTCATTCTTCCTTGGATATCTTCATTTTGTATAGTTTATTACATAACGATATCACTTCTCCCGTTGTACTAATTGACTATAGCTCCACCAAGTTATCATATATTTATTTAGATGTTTCAAGTTTGGAAACATAAGGAACGAGAGGGTCCTTGATGGATTCTATCAGAATCCTTTGAGCCCTTGTTTCATCCTTATTATACTTTTCTAGGGCTTGAGTTTGTTCCTTAGCAGGAATAGTGACACTCCCTTTGATGTAGTCCAGAAGTTCATTTTCTTTGAGAAGTAGATCAATCCTCTTTTTCCATGCAAGGAAATTAGCAGTCCTAACCAATTTGTTGCTTTCCTTTCAAAAAGACATTTTGATATTTTCATAAGAGGACATAAAAATACTTACTTTAGAATGTTAGTGATGAGGATATCTTGCTTCTTCCTTGATGAATGAAGTCTCAACTTCTTGGATCTTGGAGTTCTTCAAGATGCTTCCGTCAAGGTTCCTTGTGATCGATTTGCTTGATGATGAAAACTTCTCAATGTGTAGATCTAGAGATATTCAATGATGGGCCTCTATCTAAGTACCTTCCTTTGAAGATGATGATTCTTTGATGTAAGCCCTTCTTTAATGAGCCTTCTTGAAGATTCCTTTAGATGGAAGGTTTTCTTTTATTCCCAGAATGATAGTCCTTTTTTATGGATCTAAGAGAGAAGATAGTAATCCTCCTTGTCATTGATGGATTTGGAACCCTTTCTTGCAGATTTGATGCTTCAACTTTGTGTGCCCTTGCTTCTTTATTTTGATGCTTCAATATTCTATGTGTTCTTAAGATTCCCTTCCTTGATGTGTCACCTTAGCTCTGGTTCCATGTTGAAGAATCTAGGGAATCTAGGTTATAATAAGATTCTTTTGACAAAGATAACTATTTGTAAAGCACTTTTTACTTTTTCTTGTTAACACAATCTTCTCTTATTATTATTACTGTGTGATCTTTTCCTTCATAAAACAGTTACCAAAAGCAAAAGAGACAAGAACACAAGATGTTGGCTCTTAGCCAAGGCAAAAACTCTCTCTCCTAGAGAGGAAAAACCTTTTGTAAATTTCTCTTATTGAAGCTTCAATTGACAAATGCCAAACCTTAGACCCTTGACCAGTAGATCCTCTAAGCACAAGACACAGTCTCTCTTCATTTTGTCCTTCAGTCAATTCCTTCTTCTACTTTCAAACTTGATCTCTTCCTTCACACTTCTTCCGACAACTGATAGCTCTTTTTCTGGAAACTGTAGAAACCCTAGGTCTCCTTAGTGACCTCTGCTTTGGAGTCTTACTTTTCTTCTCTACTTCACTTGGAAATATTACCTTTCCTTGACACTTTGGCTAGAGAATGAAACCTTCCTTGAGAGATATTTCTAAGTTGAGAGGTTGATCTTATTTACCCTACTACAGGTCTGATTTCTTCACTTGTGTGGCTGATATAGACTTGTACTTGGTCCTTTTTCTTGCTTCTTTCCTTTGCTTTAGGTGAGACTTACTTCGCTTGAGATGGAGACCTATTTGGAGCCTCTTTTTCACCCAAAACACCTCTTCTTATGTTGTTGCACTTAGGGTTTTGTTATGACAACATAATGGCCCTTATTCCTTCACACGTGTGGCAGAGACTAGCCTTAAACAACCCTCCCAAACTTGGTTTCTTTTCCTTCTTCTTCACTGCCCTAGAATCACTTCAATTCTCCTTTTTCACACTTATTTTTCAACCTTTCTTCTTCATTGATTTCAGAGATGATTAATGGTCTAGTTGTGAGGTCAAATGGCCTTGTATATAGGAGTTTGTCCCTCCCATTGGGGAAACTTGACTTTAGGTGCACCAAAAATTCATTTCTTTGAGCCGACTTGAAGAGGAGACTTGTCTTTTCTTTGGAGGATCACCCTTAACATATTTCTTTGATTCTAATACATATCTTTAAATAGTGTAACATGCCCACATGGCTATTCAATAATTACATTAACTCTTTGACTTTCTTAAAAACACTCAAACATGTGCTTGACCTATGTAATGAGAAAGAAACTCATTTTTACAATTTACAAAAATAATAATTATTTTCTTTTACAAGTATAAAGATAAAAATTACATTTATGAAGACCGAACCTAGTTACACTTTCTTCAACAAGAAGGTCATACTCTGTGAACACCCGAGTGGAGTATGTACCTTGAGAGACAATGATTATGGTGTCTATGAATCATTGGGACAACATTGTGCTCTAATCATGTGGATAAAGCTATTAGTCAAGGCCTTTCTATGTGAAATGTTGGTTGATATGATGCTAGACAGATGGGTTACCAATATGATTCTTCTTATGAGAAATTATCCAAAATGAGAATGACCAAATACCATTATGAATACCTCCCTAGTTAAGAGGGGCTGTTGTAAAATGTAACTAGGTTTGGTCTTCATAATGACATGTAATTGTGACTTTTGTAAATGATGTAAAGAAGAAAATAAAATTATTATTGTAAGGCTTGCTTCATGGGTTTAATGAACAAGAGATTTTATTCTATCTAGATGGCTCCCATTGAGAGCCTTAGGATTTATCATTAGAGTCATGGAATCAATGTCATGTATGAAGAGATCTTCTTGAGCATGTTTAAATTGTATATAAGTCTATGTAGCCCTCCAACGACAAGCACATAGTCCTCTCTTCATGTCGGCTTCGGGATAAGGTGACAAACTCATGTCGACTCACCCTATGGAGACACACCTATTCATAAGTATAGGTTGGCTTAATATGATAGACAAACCATTATAAATAGGCACCTCGGCCTATTCCCCAAATACAGAATTTCGGTCATCTCTCTCTGAAATTTTTGGATGGAAAAATAGAAAGGAGATTCAGATTTTCATTACATAACTTCGCATATCTCTGATATTTCGGTGAACAGTGGAAGAAAGGAGGTTCAGATCACCTCTAATTCAGATATATATCTCGGTAAAGGCTACAGTTTGAAGGCTACAATTCTATGAGAGGAAAGGGAATTCAGATCCCTCTAAGATTAAGATCACAGTGACAATGAGAAAGTGACAAGTTCGGATGTCTAGGAATGAAGATAGATAAGGAAGGGACAACGAAAGTATTTTTTGGGCTAACAGAATTTCAGATCTCTAAAAGAAGGTCTCAGTGCTAAGTGTTATCTTTGATTATGTAATAGTGAGTTTCAGTGATGTTGCAAAGATCACAGTTTGGTGATATGACAGTGATAAGTTTGTGTGATGACAGTGGCATGATAGTTCATTAATACTATGCCTCAAAGAATAAGATCAAAATGGAAGAGGGGTCTAGAAGAAGGTTAACTATCTAGAGGACTTTTGTCTTGGTCTTGGAGAGGCTACTAAGTCAAGGGTATTGGTCTTGGTATTTGTCAATTGGAATCTCTATAAGAAAAATTTGTGCGGGTTTTCCTCTCAAAAAGTGAGAGGTTTTGGCCCTGGCTAATAGCCTACATTCTGTGTCTCTGGTCTATTTGTGTTCATGCATTGGTTACTATTTGATGAAGAAGAACACTAATAATATAACAAGAAGAAGATCCTAATCTAAAGAAGTAAAAAACATTCACAAGCAATCATTAATAGAAGATAAATCACCTAATGTTAATGCCCTAGATTTCTCAACACATCGCCCTTTATCGTCATGCTTATGCCTAGATACACTTCATGTTGTTGTTATGAAGTTGTGGGTGAGGGATTGTTGGTGGCATAGCGATGTGCATAGTCTACAAATCACTTGATTCGTAATGAGAAACGATAACAAGATGCGTGTTTACATGAATTATGAGAGAATTTTGTGATCCTTACATTTTTATTTCCAACCTTGGTTTTACGCTTTTCTCCACTAGTATTAATTGTATTAAGGTTATGAGTTCGGACCCCATGCATAATAAAGAGAAAGGAAATGGATTACTAAACCTTATTTTAAGGCTTTGGCAAAAAAATGTTCAATCTTATAGCAATGTTTATGCTAGTATGTGTTATCCTAATAAGAGTATGGTTGGGCTTCTTCAACATATAATAAACAATTTGAAAAATCTTGCTTATGTACAGAGGGTGGAAATTAAACAATTTTATTTGGGAAAGATCATTTTGATTACCAAAGTAAACTTTGAAGGAAAATTTTAAGTCCAAATTGGAGAATGTCACTCCTTTCCTAAAGCGAACACAATGTAGTAAGTTATAAAGAAGGTTGAAAAGCCCTCCCTTGACTAAAGTCGATGTTGAAGTAGTAGTGGATTCCATGGTGTTTCAAACTCATGAAATGAAGTTCTAAATACAGAAGTTAATGAAGAGAACTGAGGTGCATTGTGATTTGGAAATATAGAGTGTGAAACTTCCGTAAACAAAGAGGATGTAAGGATATAAAAGGAAATGACATTGACTATATACTATACAACCGTTGTAGGAGCATAATGGTTTGGCTAATTTAAATTTAACTCCACTCATAAATAATGCATTGGAAACAAATGAAAATGGAATAATTATGAAGCATGGAGGAATGCTTCTTGCACATGTTACAACTGGGCATCATGTGGCTATGTGGTCTTCATTTCTTCTATTAATGTTTTCTTCATATGTTTGAAAACTACCAAGCAATTAATGCCTTTCCTTGAATAACTTAAATGAAGAAAGAATGTTAGTAATACTGAAATGTTTCATTACAAATGGTCTAGTGCGAACCCCAAGGGATGTCTCTTCATTGGAGCATTGGCTTCCTAATTGGATGGGATTTAGAATGATGAGGGATACGATTTTTAATGCAATTGTCAAATTAGGTGCAAAAATTTCATCATTATCATAGAGTGACATGCCAAGCTCTTAATGTTCTCAACTCCTTATTGTTGTATAAAAATGGAACCATTGAGGAAATACTAGGTATAAAAATATGTTTTATGGTTATATATTCATGGTCTTGGTTTTCATGACTTTGGTAATAATATGCATTGGACCTTCCATAAAGGTGCATAATGTGATGGTTGTGTAATGCAATATTGATGTGACTATTGACACTCCATTTCTTGTAGAATCTAAAACATTCTTTGTCGGGAAATAGTGATGTAAAAGAACAAACTCTTCTTCATGAGTGTAAAGACATGGGTCTCAGTTAGAAGATGTTGAATGTTGAATTTCTCTGAAAACATGATTATGATTTACATAAAACTTTGGATAATCTTTGTAGTATAGCTTAGTAGAATCCCATTCTTAAAGAGCCTCCAAAAATGAGCTTCCATGACTCAAGGATGAACTAAACATTGTTGATGGAGAGTAAAGTGTCTATAAAAGGAGTTACGGACTTCATGTTAGTTGAAAAGTTGCTTAACCATGACAATTTGAGCATGCTACAAGATTGTATTAGGGATGGATTTATTTTTCATGAGAGCCTGCAAAATTTTCAATGTGGAAGAGATGTTGGGCACCTATTTTGTCACCTTTACAAGACTCATTTGATCATTTATCACCCATCTCCTATGATTCATAACTACATATTACCCATGTTATTATGTATTCCTAACCCTTTGAACCCGAAACCATTTTGACAAGCATATTGAGGTAAAAGTTTCTTATTTCATAAATTCCTAAGTCTCTGGTAGATATAATGAATTTAAATTGATTTTGTTAATGACAAATTGTTTAGCCCAATTCTTTTACTAATAGTTTAGTTCTTATACTTGATCACAGATAGCACATTTTTGTCTCTCTAGGAGAAATTCTGCCACATGGGTTTTGAAGGCAGAGGTATTAAAATACTTCTAGGTTGATCATATTGCACCTAGGTCACACATGTGAAGCTCCAACTCCCAAAAAACATTACAGGTCAAATTTTCCAAACAATCAACTTCAAGCATGATTTTTGAGGCGATGAGGGCAAATTTTAAAATTATGGAACATGGGTTTTGTTTCTAGTATGAAAAATTGGTTACATATCGGGCCATTTTCCAAAATACTGAACGATTTGAGAGATATTCTTGGTTCTTTAATGTCAATCTGCCCAAAATGCACAAATTTGCCCAGATTTCTAAATAGTGCATAGGTTTGAGGAAAACCCCAGATCAACCACCTAAACAACAAGAGGAATGATTATTACTTATTTCCAAAGTATAGAAATTATTTATTGAGATGTATTTGTATTTTTGGGAATAAGTAACCCAATCGTATCTTGGATATTATCATTTGTCATCTTGGTTGTATTCTACATTTAAACAAATATGAGAATGGGAGATTGGTTTTGATCCACCCTAATTCTCCTCTTCTACAAAAGTTTAGATTTAGAATAGATTTGTTGTTGATGGTTCACTTTTGTGAATGTTTTGAAAATGTTAGTTAGTTAAGGGTTTTGGCATTGATGTGTGTTGCAATGTTGCAGGTGTGTTATTGGTTGACATTAATGTCAACCTGGTAGCTTGGGTTGTAGATGAACATGGGTTTTGTTTCTAGTATGGAAAATTGGCTACATATGGGGCCATTTTCCAAAATGTTGAATGATTTGAGAGATATCCTTGGTTCTTTAATGTCAATCTTCCCAAAATGCACAAATTTGCCCACATTTCTAAATAGTGCCTAGATTTGAGGAAAACTCGAGATCAAACACCTAAACAACAAGAGGAATGATTATTACTTATTTCCAAAGTGTAGAAATTATTTATTGAGATGTATTTGTAGTTTTTGGAGCAAATAACCCATTTGTATATTGGATATTATCATTTTTCATCTTGGTTGTATTCTACATTTAAAAAAATATGAGATTAGGGGATTGGTTTTGATCCACCCTAATTCTCCTCTTCAACAAATGTGTAGATGTAGAATAGATTTGATGTTGATGGTTCACTTTTGTAATATGATTTGGAAATGATAGTTAGTTAAGGGTGTTGGCATTGATTTGTGTTACAGTGTTGCAGGTGTGTTATTGGTTGACATTCATGTCAACCTAGTAGCTTGGTTTGTAGGTGAGTTGGTCACCACTTTTATGTTTGGTTATAGGTAGCTTATACATATATGATGTCTTGTTGGTCTTAGCATGTCTACTAGCATGAAGATGTGAGGATGGAGCTATGATTTGTAGGTACTGCACATAGAGTGTGAGCATAGGTTGTCATGGTCCTCATGATCTTGTTGTTTTGATCATGGTGTAACATAGAGTTGGATTGTTGTGAAGGTAAATCCCCTCTGCGGACAGAGGCGATCCCTACTAGCCCAGACCGGGTCTAGCAACAATCGAACAATGCTATCACGCAAGTTCCTAATTGCAAATTAAAGGTGGATGATGATAACCTACTTGGATTCCAACGCTAATATTCGTAGAAGAGACGTCGCTCTCGTTCCTTTCCTTCGGCCGGTCACGATCCCCACGATCTCCGTGATTGGACACCTGCACATGCAAAGAACAACACAAATACAAGCATAAAATCCAATAGATGCAATTATATATCAGTCAGAAAAGATATAACTCAACATAAATCATATGACAATGAGAGTGGAACCATAATGATAGTCATCTATTATTGATAAATAACAAAGAAGAATACAACCATAGTTCTGACGTCAAATCCTCCTTTGGCTGGGTAGTCAGCTACACAAGTCTTGCAAAGCTTGTTAGGATAGGGAACAAGCCTCTCTCTCTTTGGGTGACAAGAATCTCCTTACTTAGATTTGGCCTTATGGGTGCAAAGAAGGCTCTTGCAGCTTCAAACTCTTGAACTCCTAGTATTCTCTATCACTATGCTGGAACTAGAACTACTGTAACTAGCTTGCTCAAGGCATAGAGGCAAGCTTTTATAGATAGAGAAGAAAGAGATAGGATCAACCACATTATTCATGGGATTGGCTTTATCACTTGGAAACTTCCATGAAAGGTGGCAAACCACTTTCCTTTCTATGAAGATTCGAAGCCAAACCATCCTAGCTTAACATAGATTCAGTTGGTGAATGGGTTGAAGAGAACCTTCGGAAGCTTGTTGGTTAAAAACTTTACTCAATTCGGTAGGCGCGAGTGCGACTCTGGGACAGAGTGCCAATGGCGCGCCCTTTTTAGAGGATTTCCCTCATTGGCACGGGCAATGAACTGTGGACCCGCGCTAATGCAAAAAGAGTTGTTTTCATGGATATTTTGTAGGAGATGTCTTCAAGGCAAATGAAGCTCATACTTAGAGGAATATGATGCAAGTGGTTTCAGGTCATGTCACTTCTCACAGGTCCCGGAATGAGTCCTCCAGTGTGCGGGTGAGGGGTAATAGGGACGGTGACAAACGGTGACAAATTGCTGTGTAACAGATGCCCCCTAAAGCATGAGGCCCGAGAGAGAGAGGGGTGAAATGCTTTACAAGAACATGCATGACTGAAAACACGGCCGCCGGAGAACCTGCGTAAAGAAGTACAACTGATATATCAAGTACATGATATCTGTGGTATGGGAACAGCCATCCATAGCAGAGTACATAATAATCTATTTCCAAGGTATGGGCGCAGCCATCCAGTGAGGATCAATATAGAGACTCAGGCATGGTCGCAGCCATCCAGTGAATGAGTCATGTAATGAACATAATAATCCACAAATCGCAACCTGGATTCTAACAGACCAAATCCAGGGTCTTGCGCTCCATCTCGACCCGAATAGAGTACAAGTCCAAGCATGCGAATACAGGAGTTGAAGTCGAACATGCATGAACATCGTCTGATTACCAGTCAATGATGAAAACTGTTAACAGACGCGAGAGGTACCACCAATAATGACAATGGCCCTCAAGGTACAATCTACGGTGTGCGAATAAGTGAGCTGGCGTCGAACACCCGTAGAATCATTCGATCGGAGGTCAATGATGAAAACCTCTCGTCGAACACAAAGAACCTGCCATTGAGGCATGCAGGCTCCAAGGCACCGAAAGGGAGTCTCTAGATCAGCTTCCTGGATAATGAGCCGAAGTCGACAGGAAGTGATCTTGATCAAAGGTGGGCCATAGTGTTTCCCACATCAGTGACATGAGACAGAGGAAGGATGTTGTGGTAAATCAAAATTATGTGAGGTATCAGAGGAGGTTGTACTGCTGCAGAGGTCAACTTTTCGTGAACATATCGGCAACACGACAGTGGACTTGGCAGTATTTGACATCAAAATGAGCAAAGGTCATGGTGATAAGGCAATGAGCAGATGAGAGGTCAAATAGGATAACCCAAACCCACAGAGGCAAGAGTAAAACAAAATGAGATATCCCCACCCAGACACGAATGCAGACTAGTGCCATGTTCAAGAGCGACATACTGCCGACACGACAACAATTATGGATCCATTTTCCCTACCATTTCAGGTGAGTACCCCGATTATTTTTAACAAGCTTGACGGGGATAGCATATGCTTGTGAGTGTCATTACAACAGAACCCGATGTCATTAAGTTTTAACGAGTCTGACAAAGGAAGAACTCGGCGTCTTTTCCTGTTTAGAGAGTCTGAAAAGACAGCAGAAAAGAAAACTCCAGGGGGGTCCTTTTTTGTAAAGTTGTGTCTCCCGAGCCCGAAAAAGTATAAAACAATGCTCGAAAGAACCGCCCGACCATTACGATCGAGGAGTACTTTTCATTTATAGTGACATCGATCTGAAAAAGTAAAAAAGCGATCAACATCACGTCGTTTCGTAACCATTAACGAACCTGAAACGACAAGGGTCTGACGATCTTTTCGTTTTTACACGGTCGGAAAAAGGGTTTAAAGACGATCGCCTCTTATTTACGTTTAACGAGTCAAGAGGGGTAACTCGGCGATCTTTTCATTTTTAGCGAGTCAGAAAAGAGCTGAAAGATGACTCCACAGCGACTTTTTCGTGTATTTACCGAGTCCGAAAAAATATAAAATACAACTCGTTTCACCGTCGAAGTTGCAAAAAGGACCTGTCATAGCACCAGAAGCAAGCGTAAAATCCATTTTCGACCAAAAGTATATTAAAATACTCAAAAAACAACTTTTTAAACCTAATTACAAGGCAAAAGTTTATAAATATGGTGAAAATGTAAAAATAGAATTACTTTTTACTTTTTACCTCTTGCATAGTAGTAGTGGTCCATTTGGGGAGCGAACTTCGAGCAGTGATTACCACCAATCCGTGCAACCATTTGAGATTCCGCCAGTTCCAGGTAAGAGGCACTTCCCTTAGCTCCATTTTCATACTCTTTTTATGCATTTTGTTCCCTAATTGAGCCTCCGCAAGGGGGATTTTAAAATTTAGGGTTGCGCCCCATTGGCGCGGGTATCCAGCACGGGTCCGCGCCAATGGGGTGATTTGCCCAAAGGTGCCGCGCCATTAGCGCGACTGTTTTAGAAACAGTCGCGCCAACCGCGTGACCTAACTTTTTACTTGAATTTTCCTATCATTTTTGAAATTTTTCCGGTTTGTGAGCCTACCAGGGTTTCAATAATGATCTATTCATCCTTGTGGGTGCAGGAAACAAGCAAAAATGGTGGTGGAATGGAAAGAATGGGAGCATGATTCCATAGATGCCTTGGCCATAGCGGATGAGGGATGTATGAATGCTCTGAGAGACTGTGGTCTCAAGAAATTCTTCCTCACCTCTTATCTACGAGCTCAACCGGAGCTATTACAGTTCATAGTGGATGCTTGGGATGTTGATGAGCAAGTATTTCGATTATGGGATCAGACCTTAGAGTTGGATGTATCTGATGTGTACTTCATTACTAGGCTGTCACGGAGAGGGGCGAGCCCCATTTTGACCGGAAGCAGGCCTTCCGGAGAGAAAATAGGTGAAGTGAAGGCCCGAGTGTGTCCAGAGGCACAATTTGGGAAAAACAGTGCCAAGGTGGATATCGCCACCATCCATGATTTGGTTCTTAAGGTGATACTGTTCACCATCACACGTGCAGCTGGGGTACAGGCGCCCCATGAGGCAAGCAAGAATCATCTATTACTAGCGACAAAATGTCTCAGCCCCACCATTTTTGACTGGGCTACAGCGGTGACTACAAATATCAAAAGGCAGCTTACAAAGTGTAAGCGCGGGGGAGTGAAACAGTTCGGGTATGGCTCAATTGTGGTGTCGTTCTTCTTGGAACGATTACCCCTCTTCCAGTACCAGGGAGCTGTAGTGGCGGACCCATTGCCACGAGAGCCTAGGATGGCTCGCTGGGCAGCATTGATGCCCAGAGGAGGAGGGGGCCAGCAGATGTCTTGGCGGCCCGAGTTCTTCATATGGCTTCGCCATCAGCTGATCGTGGTAGAGGATTGGCCATACGCGGGAACCAACTTCATGGGGGACCCAAACCTCCCACTGCCAGAGGGAGAGGAGTGGGAAGAGGAGTTAGGTATGACCTTCTTTTTTGATGCCTTTATGTATTTTCATTTTTATTTTTTTTTGTTTTGGTCAATACATGCATGTTCTGATGACAGTTGTATGTATATGTAGATGTGGGCCCAGAGCAACCAGTCGGCTTGTCTCCTATAGCACGGAGAGGCCAACCTGCAGCTGATCCTCAGGCAAGGGGTGCCGTGGGGAAAGAGTTGGTGCAGAATCTCGAGGGACTTACCCAAGGGATTCCAGGTTACGCGAGATTGGCGGACGTGCCTTTTGCATACCAGAGGCACACAGTGGGGGTGCCGACCCGCATCCATCGTCTGTTGAGACGCTTGGTGCGCGTGGTGACGTGCTATCATGAGCACCACCACGAATAGACTTCTAGGCTTCTTTCATGCATATTTTTTGAGGGACATGTTGTCCGAGGATGTATCAGGATGAACATGTATTATTTTTTTGACTTATGTAATGCACGCGGTGCAAAACTTTGCGACACACATATATATATACATATGCCTACGGTTTATTATTGTGCTTTTATGTGCTTGCTTGTATAACGTTTTGATTATAAATTACGCAAATGTCTATCTAATACATGATTAGCCAATACAATAAGCCCTTGTTGTACACTTGCTTTAGTCTTAAGCTGCTGTATAGAAGCTGCTGTATAGACGAACTCCTATACTTTGTACTAGCCATAGAGTCTCACTATTAGCTTAGAGTTGATCTTTGCCAAGTGCCTTAAGCCAGTGAACTAACCAGTCTTATTAGGTGAACTAACTCTGTGTAAGCTTCGGAGAGTAAGATCTATATCGGAGAAGAAGAGGTCAATTTACCTATCATTAGATGCAGATATTAGTAAGTTAACATACCATTCTGTGGTAGCTTCGTAGAGGAAGATCTAATGGAGAGAAAGAGAATTCAGAGAGAAAGATTCTCATTAAAGCGCTTATTGGAGATAAATATGAATATGAACTATGAACAGATATGAATTGATGTATAGATTGATTCCCAACGCTACCTTTTCTTCTTTGGCCACTTTTATGAATTTACCCCTTATCTTGAGTTGGTGGGCAACTACTACCACCAATAGAGAAACCACCTTATATTACTTCAATTCCACTTATTGTAAGGTCGGGTTCAGACTCTATATCATCTTGACCATGCCACCTTTTCATCGGACCCATGAAATGGATTTTCTTATTAATGAAACATGACATTTTGAGAACCGGACAGACCTTACCAAACCCCCAAACCCCCTGTCTTATATATACAAAATTCCTTTCTAACAATTTAACACGTAAGTACAACCTTAAAATGTGACGGTCTTTGACGGAATATCGCCCATTGAGCTGATGGACGACAAGTTGAGAGTCTAGGTTAACAAGCAATGTACGAATACCGAGATTAATTGCCTCGGCTAATAATTCAATAACAGCGCTATATTCAGCAACATTGTTTGTAGTACAGCCTAAACACACACCTTGAAGATCTATCAACTCACCGTGAGGATCGTAGATCACCCATGCCGCAGAGGAAAAATTATGAGTGCTGCGGCAGGCACCATTAGCGAAACCAATGTAAGGTGCACTCGACATCTGCACAAGAAGCAAAAAGACACAATAAGGTGCAATCACGCTTTCACACCAAGCCGAAAACATGAAAACTCACACACACACACACATGCATGTACAAATCGAAGTGCATGAATCATGCATAGTACTTTTTCAAGTACATCCCATTGCGGGGCTTATCAAGAGGATTACCTTCGTAGTCAACTAGCTCATACGCCCCTTTTTGCAACACTCTCTTTACAATGTAAGGGTCTAGCCACATGGGCTCGAGTTTGCCTGCCCCAGCTTGTCATTTGCTTGGTCGTATAGCAAGACTAGATCTCCCTCAACAAAGGAACGAGGCTGAATGGTATGGTCAAAATGAGTTTTGACCCTCTTCTTTTGAGCTTCTATGGCTAGAGAGGCTAAGCGATGGGTCTCGTCAAACCGTTCTAGATAAAGAAGTCGTTCCTCTACCGGAGTAGTGTTGGGAAGCAACTCGACGACTATTTTTAACGAAGGAATTTCACATTCTATAGGAAGGGTAGCCTCCAGTCCGTAAACTAGTTGGAATGGAGTGAAACCGGTGGCATCCTTCACAGAGGTTCGGTAGGCCCACAAGGCGGGAAACAACATCAGGTGCCAATTAGACTTATGCATGTCAACAGTACGTTGAAGCATCGTCACCAAAACCTTGTTAACGGCTTCAACCTGGCTGTTAGACTGAGGATAGTACGGGGTTGAACTATCATGCCGTAAGCCTAGTTGGGTTGTCAGCTCGGTCATCATGTGATTACGGAAATGCTTTCCGTGATCTGTGACGATGGCCTGTGGAACTCCGAACCGCGTAATAACATGATTGAACAAAAACTGCGCCGCTGTATGACCGTCTTCATTTAATGTGGGCATCGCCTCGGCCCATTTTGTAAAGTAATCAACGGCAACAATAATAAACCCATGCCCCCCGGCCGAGCGAGGCTTACAGGTTGTATAATCAATGCCCCATTTTGCAAAAGGGCCTACGGTCACTACAGGGTGCAGTGGAGCCGGTGGCGCACGCATCTTCCGTTGGTATATCTGGCAAGCATGACATGAGCGGACAGCAAGAATGCAATCCTTAAAAATGGATGGCCAGAAATAACCAGCGCGAAGGATGTTTTGAGCTGTGGCATATCCGGACATGTGGCCACCACAGGCGCCAGAGTGGCAGTCATTTAGGACTCTCTCAGCTTCCTCGAGGGTAAGACATCGGCGGAGAACGGAGTCAACACCGAGACGGTACAGGGTGTCCCCTGTGATGCGATAGGGTTGAGATTGATGGCGGATCCGCCGCCGAGCATATTTGGATACAGCGGGGCGGAAAGAGGACGGTTGTAAATAAACGATAATATCCCCATACCAGGGATCAAGGGTGCTGATCAGAAAAAGAGTTTCGTCTGGGATATGTTCTTCTGAAAGAGAGGGTGCAGAAGGAGACGACAACGAACAGAGTAACTCAGCAAAGACCAGGGACTTCTTAGACTTGGCAGCAGTAAATTCCAAGTCAAACTCTTGGAGGATTACGATCCATTTTGAGTATTTGCCCCCCAGCAACTGACGTGACAAAATGTACGTCATAGGGTTGCTGTCAGAAATCACGGTCGTGGTGCGCAACAGGATATAATGCCGAAAGCATTGGACGACACAAATAGCGGCCAATGCCAACTTCGCGACGTAAGCGTATCGAGTTCCCGTATCCAAGAGGTTGCGGCTGAGATAATATATAACATGTTCATTGCCATCATCATCGTCTTGCACGAGAACCATGCCGATAGTGGTATCGGCGGCGGCCAGATACAAAGTATAATCACGGTGGTAGTTCGAAGGTCGCAATAATGGAGTAGAGACAAGGAGGCCCTTGAGTCGCTCGAAAGACTCCTGAGCGATAGCATCCCAATGGAAGGGTGTGTCTCGCTTCAATAATCGTGTGAAACCCTTAGCCACCTCGGCATAGTTCGGAATGAATCGTCTTAAGAAATTTTCTTTACCCTGCAAACTCTGCAACTGCTGCAAAGAAGCAGGGGGAGGAAGGTTCAAAATAGCTTCGACTTTGAGGGGGTCCAGACGGATGCCCTCTCGGGAGACGATAAACCCAAGTAGTCGGCCTGATTCAACGCAGAAGACACATTTATGAGGATTGAGCCTGATACGGTAGTGTCGACAGCGGAGAAAAATTTCGCGAAGATGGGAAGGATGGTCTTGACGCTTGACTGAATGAACTGGAAGATCATCCAGGTACGGCTGTACAATGTGACGAATGTCATGAAAGGCATAAGACATTGCACGTTGAAAGGTAGCGCCGACATTCTTTAAACCGAAAGGGAGCTTCTTATAGGCAAAAGTGCCCCAAGGACAGATAAAAGTCATCTTATGTTGATCAGCGGGCGCAATATTGATCTAGTTATATCCAGAAAAAACGTCCATAAACGAGTAGATTTCGCTTCCAGCACATTCATCAATAAGCTGATCGATGAAAGGTGTGGGGAAGTTATCCTTAGGACAGGCGCGATTAATGTCACGATAATCAACACAGACTCGAATAGTACCTTGCTTTTTGTTCACAGGGACTATATTAGAAACCCAATCCGTGAGTGGAATGGGGTAAATGAAACCAGCCTTGAGAAGCTTTTCGACTTCTGCTTTAATGGCTGCAGCCTTTCGGGGGTGCACAGGGCGTAGGCATTGACGAACAGGCTTAGCACCTAGATACGTAGGTATCTCATGCACCACTATGCTAGGGTCGATGCCTGGCATCTCTTCGTAGGACCAAGCGAAGACATCACGAAATTCGCGAAATAGATTGGTGTAAAGTTGAACTTCCTCTGGAGTGCAAGTGACTCCAATATGAATATGCTCGACAATCCCTGGTTCCACAGAGATGTCGATAGGTTGGGTTTGCGTAATGTTTCCCATATTGCCCTCATAAGACACTTGGTAAATCTAAATAGGTGCTTGAAGGGGTTGGAATGGGATACACGAAGCAAACCGTTCGAGACATGAGATCATTTCCTGATGGGCAAGGAGAAACGAGGAATGGTGGTGATGATTTGACCAAGGGGGCTCCTCAAGAGACATGGTCTCTATGATGGCTTCATCGGAAGGAAATATTTCCTTTAATGGATCCGAAGTAGCATCATCTCCAAGCCAAGGGAAATGAACACATGAGTCGGGAAGACCGCTCAAAAGAGCATGTTCGAGAGGGGAAGTCGATGCAGCAACGATTTCGACATAGTTGAGCTCGGTAGGACTCAACGGCATCATATCGCCCCAGGATTCTATCTGATTGGCGGGAGGAAGGACCCACGGATCAGAACGCACGGAAATCATGTTAATAGGGGCGAGATTCGGAGGTGGAAGTGGAAAGACACCCATTAGGGTGGGATCCTTAAAGAGCCCAGCTCCCACACTCTCGAATGATTTGGAGGTATGCTCCACGAAAGGCACATTGCCTTCAGAAGAGGAGGCGAAGAAGGAGAGCTAGTCCACCATGACAATCTTCCCCTGATGGGGGAAATGAATGACACAGAAAAGGGAGGAGGCCATGGCTTGCATGGCGTATGTCCAGCTACGTCCGAGGAGGAGGTTGTAGGTAAGATTAGCGTCGACAACTTTGACCTCCACTTCTACCGTCTTCCCTTCCAAGGAGATGGGCAAGCGTTGGAGGATACCGTAAGGACGAGACTCTCTTCCATCAAAGGCTTCTAACGTCGTAGGAGACTGGCTCAATGTTGGAGACCCAATAGCTTTCCAGCAAGCAACAGACATGATGCAAGTTGAGGCACCTTCATCAATGACTGTACGATGAATCGTTTTACCATTGATGATGACCTGTATAAGGAAAGTGATTTGGTGAGGTAGTCTTGGCGTATAGCCCTCGAGATCAAAAGAAATCAGATCCGAGTCAGCCGGGTCTATGCCACCGATGGTCGATAGCAAGGACTTCCTCTGGGAGGGGCAGCTCTGGAGGACTTCTAGAGCAGACATAGCAGACGGAGCCTGAGCTAAGTCCTCAACGATGCTGTAGTGTTGGGCAGCATGAGCATTAGGGTTGTAAGAAGACTTCTGGAGTACACCTTTTGGAGGGGGTCGGATAGTCGTCTCAGTGCTAGGTCTTTCGATGTGGAGTGGACCAGAACTGGACGGAGGAGCGCTGGAGGGGACCTCCGGCTCTTTCCCGGCATGAGATGGATATTCTTTCACTCAAGTAGTGACATGGATGGGAATCGTCCCAGCCATAAATACTTGAGAGCCGAATGAAGAAGAGGGTTGCGATGGATCTGCCACCATTTGAGTTTGCTGTGAAGGGAAAGGTTCTTTAAGCACAGCAGGAGTCCCAGGAGCACCTTTCAATAATTGACTAACTTCGGACCGCCTAGGGCAGTCTTTAGTGTAGTGATCCTCATCACAGATAAGACAAGGATACTTAGGTTTACGTTTGGCTCCTTCCTCGGGTGGAGGTTTAGGGGAGTCCTGTTTGGGCTGTTCGGATTTATTTTTGGCTTTCCCTTTCTTTTTCCCTTTCGAGGATTTATCTGCCGTGGTGGACTGAACGGTGTTAACCTCGGAGGTACTTCCGGAATTAGATTGACCCTAAGAAGAGTTTCCATTAGAAGCATTATGTTTTTGCTTCCCAGGGTTCGCGGATGACTTCTTTGAAGACGCGTTTACAGAGCCAATAACTCCGTCAACAGATGGTTTTGGTGGAGCTTTGGATGTTCCGGGTCTCGGGGCGTCTGGAAAATAATCATATAAAGTACCTGACTGAGAGTATACTAAGTCGAGGTACTGAGCACGCGTGATAGCTTGCTCTTCAGTTACACAAGCTCCCATGGCGATGTCTCGCGCGATTGCAGGGACAAAGGAAGTCGTGAACCAATCGGTCAGGAGCTGATCAGGAATCCAAAATTTGATCAAGCGACGACGCCATCTCCATTCATGTATATGATAGGATATATGCGTGGCCGTGTCCTGTTTAAGAGACGTAAGGAGATGTGTCCCTGTCTCATACCGAATGGGTAACTGAAAATGAGTTAAGAAAGCCATAGCCAGCGAGTTGAAATCTTGAAATGTTCCGCGATTCAACTCAACATACCACTTAGCGGCCGAGCCGGTGAGAGTCCTTTGGAAGAGGCGGAGTCGGATGGAGTCATCAAGCCATGAGTTGGATGAGCACCAAAGGTGATAGGTCATGACATGGGCTTGAGGGTCCTCACCAGCTTTGCCATCGAATTTCGGGCAATCACCGAGTATTTTAGTTGGAACTGGTGGCCAATATGGATTATGAATAATGGGGTCATTTGTCAACTTGGACACATCCGGGAGTTCCAACGTCGCTAAGAAAGGCAACTGAGGATTAAAGGACATTTATGGCTGTGGAAGAGAGGCAGTACCAGGGTTCCAACCAGGTGGTGGTTGCCCCCATGGACTTTGTCCGGATGGGCCTGGCCCATAAGGGTTCTGCCCATAGGGATTTTTCCCATAGGAGTTCTGTCCATAAGGATTTTGTCCATAAGCAGACAGTTGACCCTGGGTCTGCCCCCCAGCACCCCATGGATTAGCAACTTGACCGGCAGGTGCAACATACTGTTGCTGATAATTCTGGTAAGGAGTGACCTGCATTCGTTGATAATTTTGATAAGGGGTAAATTGAGTTTGCCCCTGGGGTTGTTGGTAGCCATACGATTGTTGAGCTCCATACTGAGCCTGATAAGAAGGCTGCGCTTGGTAGGAAGGTTGGGGTTGTGGCCCACCTTGCATTTGATAACCAATTTGAGTCTGGGGCCCAGAAGGATGTCCTTGAACAGGTTGAGCTTGGACCATCTGGCCGGAAGGTTGGCCTGGTTGGGTTTGGGATGGGCCTGTTTGCCCAGAAGGATGAGCTTGCTGGGTACCAGGTTGTCCTTGAGCAACCGAGGGTTGTCCTTGCGGAACATATGGTTGAGCGGGCTGGACGGCCGGCTGACCTTGAGGTTGACTGGCCTGTCCAGAAGGATGACTAGGCTGGGCAGTGGGTTGGCCTTGCTGTGCAGAAGGTTGACCCGCTTGTCCAGTAGGATGACTAGGCTGAGCAGTGGGTTGGCCCTGCTGTACGTAAGGCTGCCCCCCTTGCCCAGAAGGATACCCCTGTTGGACTACCGGTTGACCTTGTGGAATATAAGTTTGTCCAGCTTGTTCAGAGGGATAACCCTGCTGGATACCAGGTTGGCCTTATTGGATGTAAGGTTGTCCTGGTTGTCCAGACAGGTAACCTTGTTGGGTACCATGTTGCCCTGGTAACTAGAAGGTTGGGTCATATAAGTAAAAGATGGACCACCAGCGGCCAAAGGTTGTCCTTGATAGGGTTGTCCTTGTAGGCCCCCAAGTTGTCCTGGGTAAGACTGGCCATAATATTGCTGCCCTTGAGGCGTTTGCACATAAGATGGCTGGACTTGGTTAGGTGGTCCCTGAGGCTGTGCAGGCCTTACTTGGCCCCCATGGAAAGTGGTGGCGTTCCAAGTAATGGATAATGGTATCGAAACCTCAACAATAGGTTGAGTAGGCAAGGGTTGAGAAAGCTGAAGGTATTGACCAGCAGAATCGTAATAATAGAATGGTCCTTGCGCATTCGGATCCTGAACAGCTTGTCCATAGGCATCATATGGCCCCCCTCCTGGGACGGGACCAGAAGAGGGTGGTGCACTTTGTGCAGGGTGGATAACTTTAGGTGTGTGTGCCGGCTGGCCACTGCTCACTTGACCGTGAGGGGGACCAGCACCAGTGTTCAAAGCTGAAGACGTCGTGACGGCACTAACAACCGGAGTTGAATGTGCTATACAAACAGTTGGATTTGTCGGAACTGAAGTGACAAGTGTAGTGTGGACTTATGAAACAAAAGATCCCGTGGTGGGAGTGATATGGGGGTCCCACATAGTCGAAGCAGGGATCCTGGCACTTACCCTATCCCTCAACGACTGGTAGCGTGGGGGGAGCGGAGAAGTAGCTGGGATGGGAGTGTCGATATTCGACAACACAGGTGTCTCGCTCACTCTAGGAGATGTCTCATCCATGTGAGAGGTAGACATTGGAGACGAAACACCAGGGGGTTAACAGGAATATCGTCCTCGTCAGGCTCCCAGATGGGGTTCCAATCGACTTCGTAATCTTCGTCGCCCGGGGCACGAGAGTTGATCGGTTGGATACTCGGAATAACAAGAAGAGTATCACTCACAACCGGCACCTCAGGAGCAACAAAAGACGCATACACACAAGATCTAACCAGGTAATGTTAATCATCGCCAAATAAATTTTAAGACGCATAGACACAACTTGACCTTTTCATGTTTTAAGAGTCGAGAAAAGGACAAAAAGGTGACTCTAGTCGCCTTGGAATGTTTTGTGAGCCCGAAGTGACAAACTGCTCAAGTGAACCTTTTCTTTTAAGGAGTCTGAAAAGGATCAAAAGTGACTACTATGGAGAGACTAGGCAAAGGGTTTACCAAACAAATCCGTAAAACTGCATATACACCTTGGCAATCATATGAAAACCAAGGACTTCCCGTACGACAGTCAATCTTCCCGAATGTTGTGTTCGGTGCGTTACGGCTTGTAAGGCGGAAGACACGGCTTCCTGTGGATAAAGGATGATGACCTAGTGGGGTCTCCCCTATATACGCGACGGTACGTGGGAGCTCAAGTCCGTGCTAGAGCACTATCGAGTCACAAAAGGAGGAATCACCCAACCGTAGTGTGAAACAACAGTGACTAGGTTTAACGACGTCGGAGCACGTCTCTAGCCTAGACCTCTAATCAGTGAGCATTATGTTCCAATGCGTTTTTAAGTTAATTCAGTTCATTTTATGGTTGATCTTTAGTTAAGTTTCAATTTCCAGGTCCTACCGTATGTAATCTCTCACAATTCCCTAAATGCAAACTATATGCCAAAGAATATCATTTCGTTCGATGAATACTAACTATGAGAGAGTTGAGAATTTTTCAAACAAAATGACCACAAACAATCAAGAACCACTCTAATGCAGCTAATGACAAATAAACGAAACTTTTCTTTGTTTTAGATCGCGTAATCAATGAAAAGCTTCTAATTTCAATTAACTAATGCAACGCAAAAGAGATTGTTCGTTTTCTTTTCAATGGCAAAGTGCACTAAACAAATTTTGAGAGATAGTAACACCGAGCAAAAAAGACCAATTTCACTCAATGAGCACACAATCGAATCCCCAAAACACCAAAACAGTCCTTCAAACCAAGAAGAAAACACAAAGACCTCTACGGGCTATGTAATCTAAGCCTAAACGAAGTCAAGCGAAATCCAAGCGGAAAAGGAGCAAATCACTTGAATACCAACAAAAGGCTTTGACAACTACTGAGCAAGTGCAAAAAGTAATCACAAAGTCGACTGGACGATCAAAGAACCCAAGACTCCTACGGAAGGCTCGACGCACAAAGCCACTAGATGCCCTAGGGCTAAAATGTGAAATCGATAGAAAAAGGCAAACACCCGAAGGATGAAGGTCTAAAACCAGTCAAACAAGGATCAAACACACTCCAGTAATTGAAAAAGACGCAGCAAAATACAAATCCAAGCTCAGAGGGCTTGAAGACAAGCGAACTGGAAAAGTTGACAGGCCTGGCGCAACTGTCAGGCTGCAACTCGCGCTTTTATGGGATTGGTGCGGGTTGTCTTTGAGCAACTTGCGCCAATTGGCGCGACTGTAAGGCTAAAAAGCGCGCTAATCAAGTTTGCTAAGTCAAAAACAAAAACAAGCAACCCAGAGCTTGAAAACAGTATCTAGGCAAACCAGGGAGCAAGAAACAGCAAGAAATCCAACCCAGAAAGCTATCTAAGCAATCAAACGAGAAACAAAAGAGACAAGACTTCCCCAGTGGAGTCGCCAAATTGTTGTGAAGGTAAATCCCCTCTGTGGACAAAGGCGATCCCTACTAGCCCAGACCAGGTCTAGCAACAATCGAACAATGCTATCACGCAAGTTCCTAATTGAAAATTAAAGGTGGATGATGAGAACCTACTTGGATTCCAATGCTAATATTCGTAGAAGAGACATCGCTCTCGTTCATTTGCTTCGGCCGGTCACGATCCCCACGATCTCCATGATTGGACACCTGCACATGCAAAGAACAACACAAATACAAGCATAAAATCCAATAGATGCAATTATATATCAGTCAGAAAAGATATAACTCAACATCAATCATAGGACAATGAGAGTGGAACCATAATGATAGTCATCTATTATTGATAAATAACAAAGAAGAATACAACCATAGTTCTGACGTCAAATCCTCCTTTGGCTGGGTAGTCAGCTACACAAGTCTTGCAAAGCTTGTTGGGATAGGGAACAAGCCTCTCTCTCTTTGGGTGACAAGAATCTCCTTACTTAGATTTGGCCTTATGGGTGCAAAGAAGGCTCTTGCAGCTTCAAACTCTTGAACTCCTAGTATTCTCTATCACTATGCTGGAACTAGAACTACTGTAACTAGCTTGCTCAAGGCATAGAGGCAAGCTTTTATAGATAGAGAAGAAAGAGATAGGATCAACCACATTATTCATGGGATTGGCTTTATCACTTGGAAACTTCCATGAAAGGTGGCAAACCACTTTCCTTTCTATGGAGATTCGAAGCCAAACCATCCTAGCTCAACATAGATTCAGTTGGTGAATGGGTTGAAGAGAACCTTCGGAAGCTTGTTGGCTAAAAACTTTACTCAATTCGGTTGGCGCGAGTGCGACTCTGGGACAGAGCGCCAATGGTGCGCCCTTTTTAGAGGATTTCCCTCATTGGCGCGGGAAATGAACTGTGGACCCGCGCTAATGCAAAAAGAGCTGTTTTCATGGATATTTTGTAGGAGATGTCTTCAGGGCAAATGAAGCTCATACTTAGAGGAATATGATGCAAGTGGTTTCAGGTCATGCCACTTCTCACAGGTCCCGGAATGAGTCCTCCAGTGTGCAGGTGAGGGGTAATAGGGACAGTGACAAACGGTGACAAATTGCTGTGTAACATGGATGGTGGCATGTTACACTTTCCATGATGATAAGTTGTGCAGAGGTGTTTCATGGCCAGTGTAGAGTAGAGTTGTGATGGCCTCCTTGTTCATGATGCTACTACATGTGTTACTCTTTGTTCATGGTGTTGCTACATGAGTTATAGTTGAGGAAATTTGTTGATTAGGTCTCTATGTCATGGATTAGGTATTCATGTTGATGATATGATACATAGGGTTTGGGGAGAATATACAAGTGTTGGAGGATGCTTGAATTGGCTATACAGGTGTTGGAGGATGTCTAACATGTTCTGGAGTTGCATATTGATGGTAGCGTTGTTGTGGAGTAGTTTGATCTCCCAGTTGTTAGTATGGTTGTTGGTTGGCATCCAAGTCGACCTGGTTTGAATATTGATGATGATGGTGATGTGGAAGTGGTTTGGTAAAGTGTTGCAAAGGTAGAAGTGGCTTCCATAGGTCCTATAGAGGTTTGCCAAGCTCTAGAAGAAGTTTGGGTAGGATCTGAGGGGATTTGATTAGTTTTCTCCCATCCTTTGCCCCAACTGTGTGGAGCTAATCTTGTGTATGAGGTTGATGGGCTCCAACCACATGTAAGAACGATTATTCATGTGGTTGAAACCGAGATCCAACATTTTTTTGCATGCGGTTGAGAATTTAGCTAGAATTTCTCTCAATTCCTCACACATCTCAGCTAATTTTGGTATTGTGGTGATGTTCTTGATAAAAAAATTCCAATATATGGTCAAAAAAGGTAATGGAGCTTCTAGAAGTTGGTTAAACTTGAAAATATCCATAATTTAGTGGAGAGAGTGGCTTGATCAAGTCAAGGAGTTGGATCTAAGAAAATTGAGAAGTGTGAAAAGAATTGTTGAGTGCTCCATAACCTGTAGCATTTACTGAGTTAACCATCTAAAAAATGATAAATAAAGGAAGGTTTTTAGTCTATTTGGTTGGTTGTCTTGAGACTGTATGAGCATGCCATTTTGATGGAATTGTGAGTGAGTAGAGATTGCAAAAGCTACTCACACAATATTGCATAGATATATCATATCTATGTATGCAGAATTTAGAGAATGATTTGAGGAGAATTTCAGAGCTTTTGTTTTTCACGTGACAATGTTTAGAGCGGAGAAGCATTGGTATCTTATGGTGTGTTAAAGAGAAAAGTTTTTGGTGTGAGAAGAAGAGAAGAATTTCCCTCTCCGGGCAGAGTTTTTGATTTAGGTTTTATATGCAGAACGTTGGTGTTGTTGGGTTTCTCATGTTGAGAAAATTGAGAGCCCAGCCTAAAAAATTTATGAAATGTGGTTCACATGGAAGAAGTGAAGGTGATGAGGATTCATAGTAGACAATGATTTGGAATATTTAGAAGAAGGAACAGATTTCTCCATCCAATCGGTGTTGGATATTCCAATGATTGTTGGGCGAGAATTGTTGGTCATGGATGCTTCCAGCAGATAGATTTCTGTAAATCCATGAGAGAAACAAACTTCATAACTGGTAGGTTCCAGCATATTGTAATGCAAGCCAAGTATTTTGGCTTATGGGTGTAAGCTAATCCATGTAAAATCTTGTTCAGTTGATTAATAAAATAATTGAGCAGCGCAACAACAATAGGGTGGTTTTCTCCCAAAAGGGTTTCCACCATAAATACTTACGTCTTAATGTGTGCTTATTTGTGTTGATGCTTTATATGATTATCATGCTTTAAGATTATTGTTGCTTTCATATTTTGATAAGCTAATATTGTGGATTTGTGTTGAAAATTGTTAATCTGGAAAAAAGTTATAAAATTGATATAAAGGCCATCACTGATGATTCACCTCCCGCTCTCAATATTGATCTAGTTTCTAACAAAGGGATTCATTTTTGGCAGTAAGCTTGTTTGTTTCCTTTTGGTAGTCAAAGTTAATTTATCATCAATGAATGTTTCTTATTCCTAATCATTGGTGTATCATCTCATTCTGATTTGAGTGTTATTGGTAGCATTAGTTAGGGTGAGAAGTGTTGAAGAATCTAGGGCAAATTAAGTTAATGAGATTCTTCTTGCCATGATAACTATTTGTGAGGTATTTTTAACTTTTCTTATTAACACAATCTTCTCTTGTTTTTATTAGAGTGTGTCTTCTTAATTCATCAAATAGTTACCAAAACAAAAGAGACACAAACACAAGATGTTGGCTTTCTTCCAGGGCCAAAATCTCTCACTCTTTGAGAGGAAAACTTGCACAAAAATTTTCTTATAGAGATTCCAATTGACGAATACCAATACCATGACCCTTGACCCATTAGGCCACTCCAAGACCAAGAGACCAATCCTCTTCTTTGTCACTGTTGAGTTCATCATCAATGCTACAACACTGAGGCCATCACTACTACACCACTGAGATCATTACTGCTACAACACCGAGGCCATCACTAAGATCATTCTTGTTGCAACATTGTTGCACCTTCATCAAGATCATTGTTGCTCCTTCACAGAGACCATTGTTGCTCCTTCACTATAACAAGAGATCTCTATACTGAGATATGTATATATAAATATGAGAGTTGCACCAAGATATTCATCAAGATCGTGACCTTGTAACTATGTCCTCATCATGATCATGATTCCCATTATGCCAAGATCATGATTGCGTCCAGAATGAATGTCGAGAGTGTGTTACTGTGGGATCACCAAGATCCTCATCATCTCAACTATGTCAAGACTGTGACTGTGTCCTACCATACACCGAGATCTTCATCATCAAAACTATGCCGAGACTGTGATTATCATGATTGTGATAATGTCGAGACTTCACCTTTGTGGCACCCATCGAAAAACATAGAGATGCTTATCTGAAACACTGAACTCTTGTACTCATAAAAAATATCAGAGGATCTGAGTTACGTTTTGTCTATAATGTGGATCCTTACACGCCTATATATAGTAGTTAGTCATGCATATAAGCGGACATGAGAGAGTGAATTGTTGTGTCTCCTTATATGAGCCAACATGACTTCTTTTTATATCATTTTGGAGGTCGACTTCTTCAAGAGGGATTGTGCTTGTCTTTGGAGGGTTGTTAGGCATTTCTATAAACTTGTATACATTGAACATAGGCTCAAGAAGAGCTTCTTCATATGAAATTGACTCTTTGACTCAATAATAAATCCTTAGGCTCTCAATGGTAGCCATTAACAAGTAAACCTCTTTCTCATGAAACCCATGTAGCGAGGCACAGAGAAATAATTTTATATCTTTGATTTCATCATATACAAAGATTATGTCATTATGAAGACCGAACCTAGTTACACTTTTCTCAACAAAAAGTATCCCTCAATCATGGGTAATGACCTACCTATTCATCTTATTACCTTAGTTTATGTTAATTAGATTGTCTTCATTGCTTTCACATTGCTTTATGTTTTAATGCATTGCCTTTAATTTCAACATTTAATTTCAAGAAACTAAAAACCATGACCAGAATCCTTTTCTCTTCAAACCCAACTTGCTATTGAATGCATGAATGTTGTCTCATAAAAGCGAAACATTGCATTATGGGATCATGTCAAGAGGTTTGAGACAAGCACTGACTAGACATATTTTAGTTTCAATGTGTGTATTTACTAGTATTTAGTTCTCCTTCATGAACATGTCATTTAATTGTTAAATTCAACAGTAGTCGTTGGCATTAGGTTAGAGTAGATTAGATTAGAGAGACTAGAGCTTTAATCATGCATTCATTATGCTTGCATCTCAAAGTTTATGAATCCTGGTTCGATAATTAAATGTTGGAAATATAATGCATATAGGTTTCCCAAAATAGATTAGTTGGTTTGGGTGAGGTTTATTCCCTTCCAGGTCTCAAGTTCAAACTTCATGGGGAGGGGATAAGGATTAAGTCCACTTTGGGGGAATTAGAATATCCCAAGGGGCATCCATACTCGACTGAGCCTCACACAATCTTGGTGATAACATCCCATTGTGGGTTGATTATTCTTCTTCCATCCAATAAACTAATTAGCCCCAGCGCAAGGTTGACTTAGTCACAAAAAAACCAACATTTCTTTTTACCAAACAAGTTTTCATTTTTTGTACTTCTCTACTTGAGAAATAATTTGTGGTTTAAATTTTAAATAGATAACAACGATATGATGACATTCAAAACAAATTCAACAATAAAAAACAATATATTTATAGTTCACTAATCAAATCACCACAACAATTTACAATCTAATATAATTTTTTCAAAAACCTTTATTATAATAATTTTTAGTACAAATTTTAATTGAAATAAACGCTAACAACTTGTGGTCTTTAGATTAAAATATTTCCAATAACTTGAAGATAATGAGCTTTCTCTCACCAATGGAGCTTGAAGATAACGATTGAATGAACAAATTGAAACATTAAAAAACTCACTCATCTCCATAGATTGGGACCCATTACAATTTGACATTTACTTTGTGATTTTTTTGAAATAGAAGAACTTACTATATTTTATTAGGAAGTACTAAATATTAATAATAAAATATTATTTTCCAGTGATTTCCAAATCCGAGCGTGACCTAGCTCTGCAACAACGTGAGCACTCCTATGAGGAGTTTGGGCAGCATTGAAGGTCGTGGTCGCCCACCACAGATCAGCTTGGATGGGCCTTACTCGAGGTCGCCCACCTCCATGGAGGTGTTGGGCTCTCCTCAGGGGCCTCCCATCTCTCCTCCTCCGCCTTCTGCCTCTGAAGATTTCAACTCTCTGCTCGCATCCTTGCCAAAGAAGAAAAAAGGCGAAGCTGCAAAGTTTGTCAAGAAACTGGAATACATCCCCGAGATTTCTCTCCTGACAGATGGTCCAATCCAAGTCTCTCTATCTCTAGCAGATCGTGCCCTCGTTGGCTAGTTCATAGGGCTTTGGCCATCCCCTAAATCCACAGAGATCTAGGTTGCCAAGAAATGGGCACCCTTGATCAAAAACAGAGTAACCTCACACTTTCTCGGGAGAGACTACTTTCTGTTCGAGTTCACTACAAAAGAGGACAAGGACCTGATTTCCAAAATGGACCTTACTTCATGGGCCCTCGGGGATTGTATTTGAATAAATGGACGCCAAACTTCGATCCGGCAGTGGATGTTCTCACAGCGGTCCCAATGTGGGTGAGACTCCCTAATCGCCCAGTGCATTGTTGGAATTGGGATTCGCTAAAGCAAATAGGAAGCACCCTGGGTAAATTTATAGATCATGCTAATAATAAAGACCAGTACGATTGTGCCAGAAACTGCGTGGAGGTAGATCTAGAGGTGGGGCTCTCAGAAGCTATCAAAATCATCGTAGGACCCTGGACTCATGTGCAAAAACTCGATTATGAGCAGTTGCCCTTGAAATGCTGGAAATGCCACGTCTACAGCCATTTTTCCAGAGGCTTTCCATCCAATGGGGCGGAAGAGAAAGGGAAAGAAGAAGGATGGAACCAGTTCAAGTGCACCAAGACCTCTCACAAGAAGACTACAACTGCAAATGATAAAGGCCCTTAGACAACCCCTGTTAAGCAATCAACCATGGAAGGCTAAGAGAACAAATTCGAGCTCCTAAGATCCAAAATTGTGGCCTCCTAAGAGGTTGAGATCCCAAAGGAAATTTCTCCCGCCAAAGCTTCCCCCTCCATCTCGACCAAAGGTGGAAGTGCCACAGAGAGATCCAAAGGAAAGCTCTCAGAAGAGGAGGAGGAAGTCCAAGAATTTGGGGAGTCAGAAGAAGAAGGAGAAATAGGAGACTCTCAATCCTCTCCCAGAAGAAACACAAGAGGATGCAAGTCTGCCAGGGAAAAAAGAGAGTAGGAAACCTACAAAGACAAGCTTCAGGGCAGCTAGCCAACCCTTTCGAAGCTATTGGCAAAAACTTTGAAGATGACGACGAATCAAACTCAAGGTTCCAAGGGAGCCCACCATAACAAAAGTAAATGATGAAGATCGTCTCCTGGAACTGTAGGGGTATGGGCACTAGAGCCAAGGAAGAAGCAATGAAAAGCTTAACAAGATTGGAAGCCCCGGATATCCTCCTCATCCAGGAGACCAAAATGGAGGATACAACTTTCCTCCAAGCAAGTAAAAAATTTTGGAATAAAAGCGGAGTGCAAGCTATCTCTGCTCGTGGAGCCTCGGGAGGGCTTGGCTCCCTCTGGAATGCCAACAAGTTCTCAATAATCTCTAAGACTTTGAACACCCACTGGATCTTCTTAAAGATGCAGCATCTTGATACCAAAGAGATCATATGTCTTTTCAATGTGTATGTCCCTAACAATGTCGGGGAGAAGAATATTTGCTTGGACTCCATAAAAAATCTGGCAGATCTAGAGAACCTATAAAACATGATCATCGTTGGAGATCTTTATCTCACCCTTCTTTCATCAAAAAAAAGAGGAGACTGCATAGTAAGGGATCTGGCAAGGGAATGGGCGGAGGATCTCATGCAAGATTGGGACCTGCTAGACATCAAGCCTTCTTGCAGTAAGTACACTTGGTCAAATAAAAGAGTCAGTCCTGGTCATATAGCTGCAAGACTAGATAGATTTCTTGTTCAAAGTTCCTTTCTTCTTCTCGGTCTAGAGGCTAGAATGCACATCCTCCACAGCAGTGTTTCGGATCACAAGCCCATTAGACTTGAGCTGCTGGCTCTCAAGGATCTGGGCCCTATTCCTTTCAGATTCAATCCTCTATGGATCAAAGAGGCAGATTTCATGCAAAAGGTTAGGGATTGCTGGAAGGAGCCAGTCAAGGGTTCCCCCTTTTTTGTTTGGGAAGAAAAACTCAGAAGAGTAAAAGTGATGCTGAAAAGCTGGGCCAAGACTTTTCCCAACCCTGCAACTGAAAGAAAAAAAATTCAAAGTTCCTTAGAACTGCATCATCTTCAACTGGAAGAAACTGAAATCACAAAAGAAGGCCTGGACAAGGAGACACAACTTCAGCAGAAATTTCACAAGGCTTGCTTGGCTGAGGAAGAATACTGGAGGCTTAAATCTAGGAGCCTTTGGCTCAAAGCAAGGGATAGAAACTCCTCCTTCTTTCATAAGCAAGCCCAAGCTAGGAAATGCTCTAACTCCATCTTTGAAATTAAAGAAGAGAACTACATCCTAAAGGATATAGCCATCATCAAAAGGGCAGCTTCCAACCATTTTAAGAATCTGTACAGTGAGGGAATGGAGGTTGGACATAGTTCTAAACTCCTGGATGTGGTTCCCCACCTGATCACTACTAGGATAAACCATTTGTTAGAAGCAAAAGTCAACAAAAATGAAGGAAAGGACGCCCTCTTTGATATGGACCTCGACAAAGCCCCAGGACCGGACGGATTCACAACCAGATTCCTTCAGTCCTGTTGGAAGATTGTGGAGAAGGAATTCCTCAAAATGATCCTAAAATCCCAAGATTGCTAGAAAATTGGAGGCTGCACAAATTCAGCATTCCTCACCCTTATCCCCAAGGAAAAAGGAACAAACTCCTTCAACAAATTCCGCCTGATCTCCTTGTGCAATATTGGATACAAAGTGATAACCAAAGTAATAGTGAACAAACTGAGGAACATCCTCCCCAAAATCATCCCGGAGAACCAAGGAGGATTCATTCATGGCAGACAGATCGTGGATAATTTCATTTTGGTTCAAGAGGTGATCCACTCTAGCATGCATCGAAAAGAAAAAAGTATGGTGCTCAAGCTCGACTTAGCAAATGCTTTTGATCGAGTTAGACATAGTTTTTTGGTGGATGTTCTGGACAAGATGGGATTTGGATTAAGCTTTATAAACTGGATTTAGGCTTGTATATCGAAGCCCTAGATTGCTCCCCCATTAAATGGTAGGGTTGCAGATTTCTTCAAAGCCTCTAGAGGGCTGAGGCAGGGGTGCCCCCTCTCACCCATCCTCTTTGTGTTGTAGGCTTTTGTCCTCAGCTTTTATCTAGACAAGAAGCAACAAGACCAAGAGATAGTTGGGCTAAGCATAGCAAGAGGGGTAAAAAACATCAATCATGCCCTCTTTGTTGATGACACCTTGTTGTTGGGGGCTGCAACTCCGCTCTCAGCTGCCAGATTTAAAGAAGTGTTGGATGAATCCTGTGAAGTCTCAGGCAGCAAATTAAACAGTGGGAAATGTCATATTTATTTTTTGAATATTTCTCCATCTTCCCTAAATTGCATTGCTAGATGTCTAGGCTTTGCAGCCTCTTCAAATTGGACCTCTTTCAAATATCTTGGCCTTCCTATCTTCCTCAAGAGGGCCTTGAGCAAATATTGGAACCCTCAGCTAGAGAAATTCAAAACTAAAATGCAGGCCTGGGGCTCCTCCTGGCTCAATATTGCAGGCAAAGCAGTGCTCATCAAAGCAGTTCTCAGCAGTCTTCCATTATTCCAATTTTCTATTCTCTTAGCACCTGTGGGTATTCTCAAGAAGATGGAGTAACTTATTAGGAAGTTTTTCTGGAAGGGAGGCAAGAAAAATGAAAATAAAATCCCACTTGTCAACTGGGAAATTGTTTCCAAGCCTCTACAAGAGGGAGGACTAAATTTTAAAAACCTATGCGCTCAAAATTTAGCCATGGGAGCGAAACTGATTTGGAGAATTATAGCTCCCAATCTAGGTTGGGCGCATTTAGCATTATGGAAAAAATACTTCAAAGGAAGGCTTCTTCGCTGCTTGGATAAGCCCAAGTCCCAATTCAGATCTTCCTTCAACACTCTAAGTATCAAAGCAACTCCTTTCGTGAATGTGTAGGCTTATTGGATCCCTGGGAATGGTCAATCCTTTAATCTATGGGAAGACTGAATTATGAGCAGGCCCCCGCTGGCTGAAACTCGCTCCCTGCATTCGCTGCGGACGTGGATGATGGACGCACACATTAAATCATTGTGGGATATGTCATGTTGGATCGGACATCGCTGGGTAGGCTGGAAGCAACTCCTGGTCCCTCTTGCTTTCCAAAGCAACTGCGCAGAGCTCTACAATCTTCTGCACGGGTTGGCTCCCATTCACATTTGGAGAAAAGATGCCCGTGGCACAGGGGTATGTTAAATGCTTGGAAAGGCCATACGTACAGCCAAATCCTGCTCCCTTGAATGGGATATGGAACTTCCCTCCATCCCAAAAATTGATCATTTCTGTTGGTTTCTCTACCAAAATAATAATAATAATAATAACAGATGATAGGTTGCAGAAGAGGGGATTTTTTGGCCCTTCTAGATGCATGCTATGTAAAGATAAGCCAGAATCCGCCCTTCACCTCATGCTGGAGTGTAGATATGCCGTCCAAATCTGGAAAGAGCTCTTAGGAGCATGGAAATCTAGCTTCACTCTCCCCTGCATTATCCCGGATCTGTTTGCTGGTTGGCTATCCAGATACCCAGGTCCAACCCCAAAAAACAAATTAATCATAGCAGCTTGGACTGCTCTTCCCAAAATTATCAGTTGGCAGATTTGGTTAGAGAGGAATAGAAGGATATTCAGAAATAAAGAGTAGGATTTCAGTCTCGTTGCAATCACAGTCAAATGTCAGCTAAATGAATGCCTGAGAGATAGAATGGATGATTCAAGCCTATGCCAACAAGACATCGAGTTGGGTGCTGCACTCAGTCTCCAATTCCAAAAATCGATTATCATCCCCATTCCTCCCAAAGAATGGCAAATCAGAAAAAATGAAGAAGACTTTCAGTCCTAGATTTCCAAGCAAACAATCCCCTGTCTCTTCTTTGACGGGGCAGCCAAGGGAAATCCAGGAATAGCTGGTGCAGGAGGGCTCATAATAAATATAGAAGGAACTCCTATCCACAGATTTGCTTGGGGACTAGGTCACTCCTCTAGCATGCAAGCTGAAGCGTTGGCTCTTTTCCAAGGGATCAAGCTACTCAAAGAATTGGGATTCAGGGAGGTTAATGTCTTTGGTGATTCACAGGTCATCATCAAAACAATGGTGACAAACTCTATTCCAACAGATTTGCGTCTTGCAAGGACGATCACAAGAGTCAAAGCAATGGCAAAGTCCTTGAAATTGGAATTTTTCCATGTGCTGAGAATAAACAACAAAGAGGCGGATATTGAAGCAAACAAGGCAGCCCAGTTACCTGTTGGGGCTATTCTCAGAGACAAAGAAACATCGTGGGATCCAATTCCTTAATCCCCTATCTTCCATGTTTTACTACATTTTATTGAAGCAATTTGTATGCATTCACAAGCTCGAGCAAATAACAGAAATAGAGTTCATTGTAAAATGTAAGAAGAGACGAATCATAAGTCTATGTGCCTTGATCCTGTTGTTGGACAGGTGCTCAAAAATCACCTCCAATATCTGTAATCTGTGTTGTGGCTTTATGCCAAATATCTAATGCAATCCTATAATCATTCCTGTAAAATAATAATAATAATAATAAAATATTATTTGACACAACAATATAATGTATAAATTTAATATTCAAAGGAAAAAAAATTTAATAAATTTGCACGACTATCTATAAACTTGATATTAATCCCCTCCACCTCACCCATAAGACACCAATATCATGAAATATCACATTAAATCTATCTTTTCAACGCAAAGCATAAAGCATGAAAGATATGGTTTTTTTTTTCAAAAGTAATCATTTTAGTATTTATATATTTTATTTTATATAAAAAGTAATTGATAACCGAAGTTATTAAAGAAAAAAAGTTATAGGTATATATAACATTTATATAACATTTTAAAATTTTATTAATTCTAAATTAATAAATAGATTTTATTGAAATTATAGAAATATAGAATATTTATAGTTATTAATATTTTACTATGTGAGAGTTTTAACATATTTTGAAATTCCTTTGCAACTAATAGTCATATGGAGAAAATAAATGTAATTATGAATTCCCTTATAATGGCATGCCACGTGGATAATTGTCCACCATTTTTTATGCAAATACTTGCTTAAACTATGGTGGGAAGTTATCCACATGACATTTTTGCATAAAGAATGGTAGGCAGTTATCCACATGGCATTATGTTGTGCAAAGTTATGACCCTTGCTGAATAGATTTTTTTTAGATTTATTGTTTTTTAATATAAGTTTTATATCTCATAATTCAATTTAAAACCACCTAAAAATAGTCATCAACCAATTAGAAAATAGCAATTTACATTTTAAAAAATAAAAAATTATATATTAATTTTGAAAATACTTTAATAACTATTTTTTTCTAAACTTTAATAAACTTCATAGAATTTGTTTAAAAATTTCAAAAAGTCAAAGTTTTTTTATAATAATAAATAAAATAAAATAAAATATAACTTCCATTTTTTATTTAAGAGAAAAAAATTGTTTTTATTATTGTTTTTTTAACTATAATAATTTATTTATTTTATTTATTATTTTTTTTTATGAGTGATAAATAAATAGGATAAATTAAATAAGGTAAACTACTAATTTCAATTCAGGCATGGAATGTATGCATAAAGGTGTTGGATCAAAATTAAATACAAACTTTTAACAATACCTCTCACACTCCTCAGTACCCTACAAAATGGACGCAAATTGTCTCCTTCCCCAGGTAATGATGTCGAAGGCAATCCAGAAAGCATGTGAAATCATGTATCCAAGGCATACATATATGCATGATGAGCTCATGCTAAGGCTACCAAATTTGATCTATGCAGTTAAATACGAGGACCAAATGGAGGAAAAATATATAATTTGGCAACTTTTGTGGGTTGGCTCTATTGTTCTCGCATTAGGGAGTCATCCCCCCTGTAATTTTTTTCCTCCATGCATATTCGTTACCTATAAATTTTGTTCCAAGATTTATAATCGCTCTTCAGAGGAATCAAAATGGGTTGGAGCTCAACATTCCTCCACAGTTAGCACCTCCCTGGTCATCTACAACCTCATATGAAACTCTTTAGCCTCATTTCCCCCAATATTTGTTCGAGTGAGTATCGTGGGCTAGCGTCAACTCAAAAGTCAGCATTAAGCTCTGAAGGTAGGGTTGCTAGTTGTAGTGGACAGTCATTGTACCATGCCCCTTTATGGTTATTGGGCTACTGTATTGAAGACTCCAGCTCCTTACAGAAGACAACCAGTCAAAGGGTCTATTCAATAATTATTATGGCTCACCATTGCCACATGTGTCCGCACCCACCCCTAGATTGGTACGCAGAGGTCTTAGATCAGTATCATCAAATATTGGTCCTAACAGAAATTGTTCAAAGCTAGCAGGTCAAAATTCAACGCATGGAGGACGACATGGATGGGAAGTGCCTTGAACTGGCTGATCTCTAAGCTCATATGAACAACAAGGACTCAAGAAGCACAACAATTAGTACTCCTACAGACCAAATGTCAGTTGATCCACCTCAGTAAGATATGACAAATCCATACAAATGTATTTTTGAAAATGACTAATTTTGTAGAATCTTGAGTTACATAAGCATGAATTTTGGCTCTAGGAAAAATATGTAACAAAATGTTGCCAGAGCATTTAGAGATATCTCTTCTTTTCCTCTTAGAACTTTTGGTCATTTTGAACAAAATGTAAATCTCCCCTGTATCTTGTTGTAACCGGGCACGGATTTAATAGCAAAACTTTTCTTATTTGTATATAATAAAAAAAAAGAATTAAGATAGTCAAACCAATAACCTACTTTGCCACCAAAAAAAAATACAAATAAAAATAAATAAATAAATAATAATAATCTTACATTAATTAACTCATTAGAAAGAAATTTTTTTATATAATAATAATTCTAAATATAGTAAATTAATATTTACCTAAAAAATTATATAATAATAATACTAAATATAGTAAATTAATATTACAAAGCGTAAAAGACATGACTTCCCTAATTTATTTTTCCCTTATAAATTTTTTAATATATATAAATCTTATTAATGATTTTTTATTTTATTTTATTAAATTTCCTAATGAGTAAATTAATTTTGTAATAAATATTTTTTAATCAAATAAAAAATTAATATAATAATATTAAAAAAAATCAATTCTAAATTAAATCATATTATCAAAAATGGGATCAAAATACATAAGCGATGAAATTTTCAAACTTCACTATCATGAAAATGTCAATAGGGCTCGGCAATGATTAATTGTACCTTTATTAATGAATGGTTTCCTACAAAGTTTTCAAGTCATTTTTTAGTTAACAATGGCAAATAATGATGCCACAATTCTTATATAGGTTAATTCTTATACAGGTTGATCAAGCAAGGCTATAAGAGAATATGATGAATGGTGTTAATTTTCACAAGGTTGTTTCAACTCAGAGGACAAGACAAGTTTGTGAATGGTGAAGTTTAATTTAAGAAAAATTTTAAGGATGGAAAGTTATCTTAAATTATAGAAACTTTAGCAATTCATACTAGTCCCTAATCTACAAATTGTAAAGTGTTCGGCAATATTTTTATACAAATATTCAAAATTTTAATGATTTTATATAGTGTTTAAATTTTTGGCAAATTTTGAGGTAAAATAATTTTATCCTATAAAATTTGGGTGAATCATTTTTTTTATAAATGCAAAATTAGACTATAATTTTTCAGAAAAAAACATGGAAAATTAGTCATCTATAAAATTTAGCCCCTAAAATTTTCCCTAGTATGATCCCCATCACCTCACACGCATGCCTACAAAATTATACTTTTTCAACTAATCTTTTAATAAGCAATTGGTAAACAATGAGGCCACAAATCTCAAACATGTTGATCATACAACGTTACAAGGCTACATATTTTTTGCTCAGAAATGGAACAAATGCACTCGAAAGAATGGAACCCATTTTCCTCCTGGTGGTATGGTTATAACACAACCCAATAGCCTATTCGTGGTTAGGTTTGACTACCTCAACTCTTAACTAGAGTTACAATATAGACTCTTCTAGAGTCTTCTACATCATAATCATGTGGTTAACCTCTTTTTCATGAATAATGGGGACTAACATGGCATCATCTCAAATTATGGTGATGAAAACAGGAAGGTCAACTTCTTAGTAGCATAAATTTCACATACAGACTCTGATTGACACAATTCTTATGTCGTTGGAAAGGTCTTTGTGTGTAGAATAGGAAAAAAAGTGTTACATTAGCGAAATTTTTACCCCCAAAAAACGCCATTTGATGCCTCGAAATTTCCCCAGAAGGTTTTATACCACAATTTACCACACTGGGTCCCGCTAGTAAAAATGGTCCTAAGAGATGCTTCCTCCATTTTTTCCACTCTAAAAGCATCGAGATGGATGAAAAAAAATATAATGATTCAATCTGGATTAGAACATGTGTTACTAAAAGTGAATTATAAGAAGAGCTCACTCAAGTTAACTAACTACAAGTTGGTAGCTAGATTTTGTGGGCCATTTGATATACTAGACAAGATAGGCCAATTGCATACATGCTTGTATTTCCTAGCTCCATGAATATGTATAATGTATTTCATGTATCTTTATTGAAAAAGTATGTGCATGACCCTAACTATGTCACTCATTGGAATTTGATTAAGGTGGAGCCCATAGGGGACTTTTAGGTGGAGCCAATGTGCATCTAGGATTGGAAACTCAAAGTGCTCTAGACAAAATCCATTAGGAATGTAAAGGTCCAATGGACTTGTCAACCTTGAACACATGACATGGATCTAGAAAATGTCATGTAGGAGGCATACCTAGAATTATATATATATATATATATATACTAAGGACATTGTGAAAATAAATGGGAGGGGAATATAACTCCCTAGTTTTAATCCCCATGACTTGTAATGAAATGTATATACATATGTGACTAGGATGTGAGCCAAATAGTATGGCTAGGGGCCAATCTATGTAAATTATATATCAAACTTATTCATACAAACACATCACTAACTACAATATGAGAGGGACAATAATAGTGAGGGGCTATGATTCCATTAGATACAAATGTGTGAGAGGGTTAAGTTGCTTAGATGGGCTAAATCCTGAAAATAATATTTTAATTTAACCCTAAGTTTATTTCAAGTATGTTAGAGGATAAATAAATTCAGGGAAATATGTTGTGGAGTTAAGTGGAGGTCTTTGGGTGCCAAGTTGCAAGTTCATAACATTCCCAAACCCACATCATTAGTATGCTAAAGGAAAAATAAATTTGGGGAAATATTCCTAGGATTTAGGTGGAGTTCCTTGGGTGCCAGGTGGAAAGTTCAGAGCATGCATACTAATGCCACAGGTTTGGGAAATTCAACCATTTTTTTTGCTCAATTTTGGATTTTGATGACTCTTTTCTTATGCATTATGTTCACCATTATTTATATAAAACCAGCACTATTGGAATTGAAAATAGAAGGATTGAGGGGAAATCCTTCCTACTAATTAAGTTTTTATTGCTATGAAAGAAGGCTAGGAATTCCTATGACATAAATATGGTATGAAATTTTCTACTGGCATGAGCATGGGATTATTGTGACCATGACCCTACATGGGGTTGGATTTCTTGGATCCATTAGCATTGAGATTAGTAGACAATTTATACTTGACCCCCAAAGGGGATGATGATGGCTTGAGGGATTGTAAGGTAGAGAAGGGGATTCCATCCCTTGGTTTGTGTGGGATAGGAAGAGAGCTATGTGGATTGGAAAGGATGTGGGAATTTGTATGTTGTTAATTACTAAGTATTGGGCTATGTGAGGTCGCTAGCTAAGCATGAGAGCCATTTATCCTTGTGGACTCATAGCCCCAACTTAGGAATAGCTCTTGTTATTGAGAGAACTAGAGTGGAGCCTAGGGTTGGGAGGAACATTCTTTATATGCAACTAATCGGTGGCATTTCCTCATTAGATAAGTGTTATGGTTTATCTAGGTGGATTGGAAAGCATGCGGGAATTTGTATGTTTTTACTTACTAGGTAATTAGGCTATGTGAGGTCACTAGCTAGACATGAGATCCATTTATCCTTGTGGACTCATAGCCCTAACTTAGGAATAGCTTGTTATTGAGAGAACTAGAGTGGAGCCTAGGGTTGGGAGGAACATCCTTTTTATGCAATTAATTGGTGACATTTCCTCATTAGATAAGTGTTATGGTTTTTTTGTTGATATTTGTTTTATTTCCATGTAATCTAGTATCCAAAATGTTGTGAATGCAAACAAATTATATTTGGTCACAATTGTGAACTTTTTTTATCTATGAATTGCATGAGTTTCCATGCCTTATTACATAAATATTTCCTTTGTACAGATGGAAAAAATATATTATGGTACTGAAGCCATGTAATTGTGTAATTATGGTGGAATTCATGGGAAAATGGTTAAAATTTTAGTGTCCCACATCCTACGAGCATAGGGGTGGTCGAGAATGCTACATGTTTCCACAAGGATTGTCATAATAATGAAATATCCCTAATTATTTGCAAGCTACTAGGAACATTTAAGGGTGTATTATGGAGACTACAAAGGAGTGCTCCCTTGTTATGTGGATTTGTTAGTCCATACACATTGGTGAGGGATTAGGGAATTTGTTAGGGGCGAAATTTCACCAATTGGCTAAAATCTTGGACATTTTCTACAAAAAAACACTCATTTGGTTAAAATTTTACTTATTTTCTACATATATATGATTAAAGTGATGATATTTGCCAAAAATTTACCAATTTTAATAGTATTTAATTATATGCTTTTTGTTGAATATTCATCTATATTCTATTTGTATGATTTTTCAAACCAAAATAGTTGCCTATAATACTATACATAGGCATAATATTTGAATCCTTAAAAAATACCCAGTAAGGGATCCAACAATGGAGGATCCGATAACCTTGAAATTGGTCAATAACTACCATCTCGAAGTTGTTAAATTGCTAAGATGGGTCCTAGATAATTCCAATCCCACTAAAGACCCCTTCACACTTAGGCCAATTTCCATGCTACCCCACTAGATCTTCTAAGAAAGTGACTAAATTTAAGTCTCCAAGCACTTGGTTTCTTGAACGAAAAGGATGCTAAGATTCTCCTTCTCTACTTTTGCTTTGTGATGCTTTTGTTTCTTGGGAAAGTCGAGTCCCTTATATTGCATGACATCATCTGCATAGTTAAACTTGGTTTGGGTGAAGGAGATAATTCTCTATAAGATCTTTGTCTTTCCTTGAGTTCATGTGATGATCTTCCACCTCTTGTAATTTGTGTTTACTTTTATTTCTTCCCTTTTGCTTCCATGATATCTTCTTGGTGAGTTTTTAAAGAGGTGAACTTTATACATAGGTTGTTTAGTGGGTTGGAGGCGATTTTACTATTTTCACCTTTTTGAGTTAAGCGAAAATTTTCTTCACCCTTGCATTGATAAGGATTTGATGGAAACTTTATCAAACTGCAAGATTAAAAAAAGAGATCTATAAATTACATGACCATATATGTGATTGCTTCACTCGTTAATGATATTTCCTATATCTATTCATCCTCTCTTTCTGTTGGGTTTTCTTGATCTTGCTTGTTTTCCATTGGGGAAGAGAATTTTGGATTTTGATCTTTGCTCCATTGACATATCATCTTATTCATGTGCCTCAAGTCTCATGCTTTGTATATGCATCATGTTCCTTGTTGTCCATTGAGTCATGTTTATTGCTCTCACTATTTTTTTGGGTTGGAGTGGAGGTAGGTTGTGATTAGCAAGGGTCTTCAGATAACATGGCAATTTGTTTATTATGTGCTAGGTTATCATTTGCTTGCTTTGAGTCTTAAGGGGTTATGGCTAGGAACTTATTTTCTCCTCCTTACTTTCAATAGTAGTGAAGTCTTATATATCTTTGTTGTCACCTTTAGGCTTATTTTTGGATTATTGATTGAGGGCAGATTCCCAAACTAAGTAGTCATGTTCATGGTATTTGTGGCATGTGAAATGGATGTGGTTATAGTCTAGGGTTTGTAGCTATTCCTTACCTTTGAAGGAGATTGTTATGGTAGCTAGGAGGGTTGGAAGACGTTGATATAAACACAAGTGCGAGAATGATAAGTGTACTTACCTAGCTTGATAGACTTTGAAGATTTGACATACGACCTATTGTAATATGAATGCATTTCAAAGTTTCCTTTCCATAGAAATCCAACAAAAAGGACTAAATAAAAAACTTATCAAAATAGGGGATTATGAGAAGTCTTCCTTGTATGGATCAAACTCTCCATCTAATATAGAATGTACATTCAAGCAAAGTTGAAAAAGTGCAATCCTACTTCAAAAATGGCCTCTCTTTCATTTACACAAGAGAAAATTATAGTGAAAGCACCTTTTGCACCTAGCTTGATGTTGGTGGCTCCTATGAGATTGCAATGGGTCTTGACCCACCATTTTAGCATTGTTGTTGAGGGTCACATGCCTAAAAATTCCCAAATGATAGCATGCCAAATCATATATTGCATTCCACCTCCATCACATCTTGAGGTGACTACATAGCTTGGAATGTCATGTTATTTTTTTAGGCACTATCCCATGCTTTTTTTGAAATCCGAGCCTGATTATTATGGATAGACAAGATCCTTACTTACTGGAACCTAGGTAAAGGCTGCAAGGATCTTATCTTTTAGAATTTTAATGGAATCCTAGCTTATGTTAGCTTGGGAACTATTGAAAACATCCTTAAAGGAAGAGTGAGGGGGAACAACCCCCTTGATCATAGAGGAAATGATGTCTCCCCATGCAATGGGATGACCAATATAACATAAAAAAAACCTAAAGTGTAGAGAAAAATTCATAATCCTAGAGCTTATTTTCCCCTATTATCCATGCTATTTAAAAATGTCTACTAAAATCTCTAACAAAACTTCAATCTATACTAATTTTTGAGTTACTTAAATAATTAATTTTTCTAAACTCAATGGTCTAACGATATTGATGCATTTGTTGACAACTACTCATTTAGCTCAATTGTCAAGGGCCATGTCTAAAAATCTTCCCAATATCCATTCTATATTATTCTCATGTATTACAAGGATATCCTTGCTCATGTTAATCAATATTTGTTTTTCAAGATTCTATCAAAATTGAATTTGTTTCATCCTTGTTTGGGAGGTTTACAACTCATCACCTCCTACATATTGGATGGATTATATAACATTAGTAAACTGATGCACAAGGATTTCTGTAATATTGTTCTATGTTTCCTTGGATATTTAGGGATGATGATGTCAATTGGGTTTATCTTGACTAGTTGGGAGGAATTATTGTTATCCTCCTCACTCAAGTTCAATCCCTGCAAGTGACATGTTGAGCTCATATTGTGTTTATTATTGTAATGGCTTCAAGCCTTGTCATTATTGTTGAAAAAACACAACAAGAAAAATCCTAATTTAATTTGTCCTTGAATCAAATTAGGAATTAAATTCTAATTCTAATTCCCATAGCAACTTGTAACAATTAACTAAGTTAATTTGACTTAGTTGGCTAAGTAAATTTGAGTTGGGAGTATATCTAGAGTCATGTAGAGTGATCCCTAAATTTTAGGGGCCCAGGTTGAGTTCTTATTGAGTTGTAATTATTTAACTCATATTATCTGAGTTAAATTCAGTTAAACTAGTCCTAACTGATGGATGAACTAGTGAGAGGTCAAGTGAATTAAATTGGATTTAATTCACATGCATTAATAAATCAGATAGCAAATAATTCACTCATAAATAACTCATGCATGTTAGTTTGAGAACGACCCAATTGAGATTAGAGTTCAGGGACAATGTACTATCAGTTGTAAAATCATCTAAATTAAACCAATGGTGCATGCAATCAGAGGAAGGCCTATGGATGGATTGTGTAGTTATGAGTGAGGAATTTCCTAATTAAATATGGGCTAATTCCCAAGGGAACAACGCAAGGAAGTAGGAGCTTGGCAGGCAGCAGATTTGGCTAAGTATTGGCTTGAGTTGGTTTGTGAAGCAGTGAGATAGATTGTACTTGTGCAGAGATTGTTCGGGTTGAACAAGCATTGTATTTTCTTCTCAAATATTCTTATTAATGCAATATACAGATAGCATGGGTTTTTAGTTGTGGCTTTCCCTAGAAAATTATTGTGTTATGTGTGATTGAAATTCTTCCTTTTCTGCTTTGTGATTTCATTGATCAATTTTTGTTTTGCACTGATGAGTAGAGTATATTCAAGTCAATTTTTTTAGCATATTACAATCTGCAATTTGAATCTACAAGAAAATTCTACATGGTATCATAGTTGAAATCACTATAGAAGAGAAGAATACGAGTTTGTTGTGCTGGAGATAGATTTGCAGTATCATACTTCAGAGCCAATAGGATGTCATTCTACGAATTGAGACTTGAGTATGCCCTGGAGGGTAGCTCAAACTACATAGCTTGGAAGGATAGGATGGAGGCAATGTTGGAAGACAATAGGTTGAAGCAATTCATAGATAATGATATCTCGAAGCCTCCAACATCTAATGCTAAAGATCTGGAAGAATGGAGAAAGTGTGTGGCAAAGGCGAGAAGGATTATCCTATAAGGAGTTCGAGATCATATTGTCTTGAATCTCCATGGTAAGGAAACTCCATTTGCAATGCAAAAGGCCTTGACAGACCTGTTTCAAAACAACAATGACCACAAGAAATTGGCACTAAAGGAAAATCTCAGAAAGATCAAGATGGAGAAGGGTGATACAATACCGAAATACTTGACCAAGTTCACCCAATGTCGGGATGAGCTTGGAAGTGTCAGTGTTACTGTTGCAGAAGACGATCTGATGAGCCTAACACTTCTAGGACTTCCTAAGAGATGGCACAACTACCAGGACTCAGTCAATGGGAGGGGAAGCTATCAAAGTGGGAGTGATTGTGGTCTGACTTGGTACAGGAAGAGATTCAGTGGAACACCAGAGATGGATCCCAATCCAAGCATGATGATGAGGAGAATTGTGCCTTAGTTGGAAAGGTGAAGAAATGGAAGGGGAATTCATCCCATTCCAAATCAGATTCCATTCAGGGTGGCAAGAAGAAGGACATATCAAAAATTAAATGTTTTCACTATCGTGAGTTGGGACACTATGCCACAAAGTGTTCGCACAATGAGGCCAGTAAGAAGCCCTTAGGAGGAGTAGTGGGTGAAGCTCTTGCTTCACAATTCGAACTAGATTTCACCCTCATCACTTGCATGGTGACAACCGTGATGGGTAGTGTGTGGTACCTAGATAGTGGAGCCTCTTGTAGAAATTTTGAATAATATGACACTTATTCCCAGAGATTATCCTGATTATACACTATTGCGGAATGCATGCATAATACATAACCTACTCTACGTTGATCATCAATTTTGTGGAATTAAAAACAATGAAACATCAATCACATGCGCACATTAACACAGTATGTAACCCGGGGAAAGCATACAGCTGAAAACCCCAAACTATCTGTATATTATAATGATTGAGAACATGTAACAATACATAGTACAATACTCCTCACAAGTACTCAGTACTATCTCCACCTATTGCACACAAACTAGCTCAGATCTGAATCAATCACTGGTTCAAATCTCCTCTGTTGCTTGCCTGCCTCCACTGCGCAATCCTGCATGAGAATAATGATGAATGGTTGAAGAAAACTCATATTTCCTTGGCTGAACCACGCAATCCTCATTGGCATTACTCAATCCCATTGATTGTGCAAGATATCATGCACAACTATAGTCACAACTGATAGCAATCTCAACCTCTAACACCTATCTCCATTGAACTGTCCATGCACTAAGTTAACTGATGTATTCTTTAGTTGCTTTATGAGTTAATAATTAGTGAATTAATTTAAAAATTAATTCACATCACTCATCACTAGTGTATTCTGCAGTTAGACTAAATACAACTAGTTTAACCAAGTCAAATTGAACACAACTCCATCAACTCCACAATCAACTCCACCAAACTCAATCACTTGAGTTCTAACTGAAGTCCACCATGCAATAGCTCAACTGACTCATAAGAAAAGCTTATTTCCTTCTGAAAACTGCATGTGCCACATCTGTAGCTCGAATTGAAGTGCTCCAAGAGGATAAGATAATGTTTATAGTCCAAATATTATTAAGAGCTAATAATATTTGACTGTTCTATTTTTAGCCTGGCAGTCTAAAAATAGAAACCGCCCATATGCCTAAAAATAGAAGTCCATCTATTTTTACGAACATGACCAATCATCCACAAATAGCATCCTGCAACTCATAGACCATGATCCATATGTCTAAAAATAGACATAGTCTAAAAATAGACTTTGCGCCAAAAATAGCCTGCGGGCCCACTTAGTGAAGGCGACTCCTTTCCACTAAGCTCCATCATCTTGTTGAATTTTCAACACCTCTTTCCATATGACCAACAACAAAGAGCTCTTAAGTGACTTGGAGGAGAAGGACCTCCATATGCACATCAAGATGGGAGATGATGGGAGGTATAGCGCGACCGACATCGATACTGTTAGCTTTCAAAGGGAGTCTGGTTTTCCCCTCACATTAAAAGATGTCATGTATGTTTCGGGTTTGAAGAAGAACTTGGTTTTTGTTTCCATGTTGGAGGACTGAGGTTATGATGTGATATTTAGTAAGGGGAATGCTTTCCTTCGTCACATAGCCTCAGAACAGGTGAAGTGGATTGAGGTTCGGGTGATGAACATCTACAAATTGGATGTAGAATACTACGCTACTTTGAGTACTAAAGCAGAGAAGGTGCAGAGCCGAGACATCGGTGAATATTTGGTCACTTGCACCACGGAGCTTTGAAGATCATGTAGAAAATTTCTATAGGACTTTCTAAAGGTACACTAGAGCAGAAAGACACATGCAAAGGGTGTACATTGGGGAAGTACACCAAAGCTTCCTTTAATTATAAAGACAGTCGAGCGTAAGCAATCCTTGAGCGAGTTTACTTAGATGTGTGTGGACAGTTCTCTATAACATCCACGACTAAGCACAGGTATTATGTAATATTTGTTGATGATTTTTCCTATAAGTGTTGTATTTTCTTCATGCAGAAGAAAGATCAGACGTTCGCTAAATTTTGTGAATTTAAAGCACTTGTCAAGAAAGATACTAGCAGGAAAGTTAAAGCTCTCAGAAGCGATAATGGTGGAGAATATGTGTTGAATGAATTCAATAACTTATGTGCATCAGAAGGCATTCGACGGGAGTTGATAGCACCTCATAACCCACAACAGAATATGGTGGCTGAAAGGAAGAACATAAGTGTTGTGGGAGCGGAACAAGAGATGTTACATGATCAGGGCCTACTGTTGCACTTGTGGGTTGAAGCATGTAACAAAGTTGTTTATTTGCAGAACAAAAGTCCTCATTGAATTCTCAGGATGATTACACTAGAAGAAGATTTTTCGGGTAAGAAAAAAAATGTGGCACACTTCAGATTGTTTGGTTCATTAGTCTACTATCATGTTACCAAGGATGCACGAAAAAGGCTAGAGCCAACAACTGAGTTGGGCATATTTGTGGGGTGCACTGATACACCTCACAACTATCGGGTGTACCTGCCATCCAATAGGATGACAGTGGTTCGTAGAGATGTGAAGTTCAATGAAGAGAAGGCCATGAGATGTTCCCTTGAGAGGGAGCTTTAGTTACATGCAGATGAGGAGCTTTTAGCTCCAAAGGAGGAACCTTGGGATGATGTGGAGCAGCCACATGCAGAGGAGAAAAGAGTGGAAACACCCACTAATGCAGATACTTCCAGAGATGGAAGAAAGTGCACCAAAGAGGCTAACATATTGTTAAATGATGCTCGAGAGAATGTGGGAGCACCCACATCACATCGTAGGTAAAGGATGTCACCAGACCAGTACACTAGCTACATGGCTCTGATGAGCAAGAGTGTATAGATTGATCCATCCTTATTCGAGAAAGTAGTGCAACAAACAATGTGGGTTGATGCCATGGATGAAGAGTATGCCTCCATTATCAGAAACCGTGTTTGGGAGGTGGTCCCAAGACCAACAAACAAGTTAATGGTGAGTTCCAGATGGATTTACAAAGTAAAGCAAGCAACAAATGGGAGTGTGGAGAAACACAAGGCCAAATTGTGTCCAAAGGGTTCTCTCAGGTGGAAGGAATTGATTATGATAAGACCTTTCCTCATGTAGCAAGGTACTCATCAATTAGATCTATTATAACATTGTCAATGTAGAGAGGATAGAAGATACATCAGATGGATGTAAAGACAACATTCCTCAATGACATGATTGAGGGAGAGGTGTATATTGAGCAACTGAAAGGATTTGAGACCTTCAACAGAGAGCCACATGTGTGTAGACTCAAGCGAGTGTTGTATGGACTAAAACAAGCACCCTGTGCTTGGTACACCAGGATTGACAACTATTTCACCAGGTTGGGCTTCACCAAAAGTGAAGCAGATGCGAACCTTTATCATATTGTGGTTAAAGGTAAATTCTCGATTATAGTTTTATATGTTGATAATTTGATTATGGCAGGTGATGAGAAGCTAATTAAATCTTGCAAAGAGGGTCTTGCAAGAGAGTTCGAGATGAAGGACCTGAGGCTCATGCATTACTTTCTTGGTATGGAAGTATGTCAAGGAGATGAGGAATTGTTTGTCTCTTAGAGAAAGTATGCCAATGAGATACTGAAGAAATTCCACATGGAGAGAAACAAACCCATGGAGACTCCTCTAATTGGTAAATGGAGGAATAAGGATGCTACACCAAGTGAAATAGTGGAGGCTACTATTTATAGACAACTTGTGGGTTCACTTATGTATTTGGTGAACACACGACCGAGCATGTATTTTGCAGTTAACCAGCTTAGTCAAGACATGGTTAACCCAACCAAACTATATTGGAAGGCATCCAAACCTATGTTGAGATACCTCCGAGGCACCACTCAGTTTAGTCTTTGGAACAAACAAATAGAGGGAGTGAAGCTTCAAGGCTTCACAAATGCAGATTGGGCAGGGGGTCCATCCGATAAGAAGATCACATCAGGGGGAATCTTCAGTATTGGGTCAACAATAGTTTCTTGGTACAACATGAAGCAAAAGCAGAAGCAGAAGCAAAGTACATGGATGCTAGTCAAGCAACTTGTGAGGCTATCTGGATGAGGAGGATCGTTGTTGGGTTGTTTGGTCAACAAATGGATCCTGCAGTGATTTACTATGACAATCATAGTAGTATCAAACTCTCTAAGAATTCAGTTTTCATGATCATTCCAAGCATATTGACATCTGGTATCACCATCTAAGAGATTGTGTGCAGAGGAGAATCATGTTGCTAAAGTACATTCCTATAGAGGAGCAAGATGTAAATATTTTGACAAAGGCATTGTCAAGATGCAAATTCGAGTTTCACAGAGGCAAGATCGGGGTAGCAAATAATCCCTTTCTTGTTCAGAGGGAGTGTTGAAAAATTGCAACAAGAAAAATCCTAATTTAATTTGTCCTTGAATTAAATTAGGAATTAAATTGTATTTCTAACATAGAAACTTGTAATAGTTAACTAAGTTAAGTTGACTTAGTTGGCTTAGTAAATTCAAGTTGGGGGTCTATCTAGAGTCATGTAGAGTGATCCCTAAATTTTAGGGGCCCAGGTTGAGTTCTTATTGAGTTGTAATTATTTAATTCAGTTAAACTAGTTCTAACTGATGGAGGAACTAGTGAGAGGTCAAGTGAATTAAATTGGATTTAATTCACATGTAGTAATCAATCAGATAATTGATAATTCACTCATAAATAAGTCATGCATGCCAGTTTTGAAAAAGACCCAGTTGAGATTAAAGTTCACGGACAATGTACTATCAGTTATAAAATCATCTAAATTAAATTGATGGTGCATGCAATCAGAGGAAGGCCTATGGATGGATTGCGCAATTATGAGTGAAGAATTTCCCAATTAAATATGGACTAATTCCCAAGGGAACAACGCAAGGAAGTAGGAGCTTGGCAGGCAACAAATTTGGCTAAGTATTGGCTTGAGCTGGTTTGTGAAGCAGTGAGATAGATTGTACTTATGCAAAGATTGTTTAGGTTGAACAAGCATTGTATTTTCTTCTCAGATCTTCTAATTAATGCAATATACAAATAGCAAGGGTTTTTAGCTGTGGCTTTCCCCTGAAAATTATTGTGTTATGTGTGATTGAAATTCTTCATTTTCTGCTTTGTGAGTTCATCGATCAATTTTTGTTTTTCGCTGATGAGTAGAGTAGATTCAAGTCAATTGTTTTAGCATATTACAATCAATAGTTTGAATCTACAAGAAAAATCTACAGTTATACAACATTGAGCCTTGAAGAAAATCTTACCCTTGCCTAAGGGGTGGAGGGTGGGGTGTTTTTTTACATAGAAAAAAACAAAGGTTTAGGGATGAAAATAATAGGTAAAAATTTATTTGATATTTCTCCAAATATTGTTGGAGCTCTTCCTTAAAGGCTTCTATTTGTGGGCTTTCTCAATGGATTTAATACTAAAACCTTGTGCAATGGCCCATAAATATTATGGCATTGAGGATTGCTATATGCCTTTTACATGTGGTGAAAAAGGAGTTGATATCCCAACCATCAATGAATTGCATGTTGTTGAACTTATGTCACTAGTCCCAAAGATGCTTTGCACATTCAAATCTCATTAAGATATGGGCACTATGTTATTGTGTTCCAACACAAGAATACATATGTAACTTATACATAATATCTAACTAGTGTTATGGTAATAGTTTAATATTATGAGTTATTAACACATTACATATATTTGTTTTAAGGGTTATTGCTACAAGGATAACAAGGCTTATAAAGTTATTAGTGCATGGAGCACATTGCTTAAGGCATAGGGCTTATAACAATTTTAGGGATATTTATAATGTTCAATAGCAAACGCTTCAAAATGATTATTAGTCATACGGGAAATCACTGTGGGACCATGGTGCCATATGAGTTATAAAGATTAATGGCATACATACCATACAAATTAATAGTATGAGGATCAAAGGTTTAATAGGGGTTATGAGGTTAGGGACTATATGGGTGATTAAGATTGCAATTTTTATCAACATAGGGACCATATGGATTATAAGTGTCGTTAGAATATAGACCACCAAAAAGGTTTTTGACACATGGACAATAATAATTATAATGATTACAGGGTTTATTTACATGAAACCTATAGAGATTAGAGGCATCATGCACCATGAACCATAAAAGTTATACTTGAGTTATACAAATTATCAATGAAAGGGCTAGATATATTACATGGACTAAATGCATTATTAATATAGGGACCATACATATTATTAACACATAGATCCTAAAGATTTTAAAGGTCATTAGTATGAAGACCAATATGATTACTACGATGAGACCATACGAATTATATGATTATTGGCGAGGGGTTATATAAATTATTAATATGAAGACAATTAAAATTATAAACATGATAAGCAGTAACAAATAGTGATCACTAAATAATTATATATTGACAATAATTAAATGATTGATTTTAGACTTTTGTAATCCATACTGATTTTAATACTATCTTTTAGATTAAACATAATATAAATTGTTAAACAACATTTCCAAAATAATATAAATTATAATTTTATATATATACACAATAACAACTAATAAAAAAACCACTATTAAATATATAATTTCGATTAACAAATTAAACCATAAATACAATAACAACAATCAACCCAATAAAGCCAAAACCATTATTGAATAATCTACCATAAGCATTTATAACAGCCAATAATAACAATCAACCCAATAAAGCCAAAACCGTTGTTGACATGTATGGAATTAAACTTACTTTTAATGATAGTCATTTTTTACAATGATCTCACAAAAGTCAAAGTGAAAAATCCTAACGTTGATGTTTTTAGAATAAAAAGTGGTGTAAACTATTTCTCTTATTGTAGTTTCGGGTGAGCTGTCATCCTATTCTGCAATATGTCCATTACAATAACACTGATTGTGGCAAAGTTCTTAATCATAATCCAGTAGAAGTTCTCAATCATAATTCAATAGAGCCGTTTTCAATCACAGTGAGCTTGGGTTCTTCTCAAATAAGATTTGATTGATTTTATTTGTTGTAAAATTTAAAAATAAAAATAATTTTTTGTTTGAAGGTGAATTATCATTAGGTAAGGTATAAAAGGTTGTTAAATTTTAAAAATATAAATTGAGTGAAATATAGGATATATAAGTTTTGAGGGCAATCCAAGGTAACTTAAGATATGTTGAAACTTGAGAGATTTAGGTTCAAAATTTCCGGTTTGCGACCTAGGTTTATGGAAAGCAAAATAAGTTTATCGTAGAGCCCCAAAAATTTATTAATAATTATATATCACGCAAACTGTTTGATTCCTCTAAATAAAAAAACAAAATATATAAAATACATAATTAAAAAGAAAAAAATAAAAATTTTAAAAAGATATTTTTTTTTAAATTTATTCTCTTTTATCCTTTTAATCAGAAGAGAATTAAAAATAAAAAGATATGAGATAGAACTAATTATTATTGTAGAGCCTTATTCATGAGATTGTCAACCTTTAAAAAACCATACTTGGTAGTTTTATATCAAACCAAGACAATAATTTTAAAGAGGTTGTTTGATAGTGGATGCTTATAATCGCTAGTCTTATTATCTTTTTAAAAACCCTTTAAATACCTCTCCTTTAATAAAGGGAAGGAAACATTGGAGATTAATGAAAATTATTATAAAAAAAATATATAAAATTAATATATTTTTATAAAATTATATGTAAAATAGTATGTGTATTATAAAATAAATTTTTTTTTTTTTTTTTTAAATGTTGAATTGGAAATAGGGTAGTATATAGTTTTATATATAGAATTAAAGTTAAATTTTACTAAAAAGTATATCATCATATTAGAGGTAGTTTTCAGAATGATTATAAGTGAAATTGACTTTCTTGCATATATTATTTAGGCTATACCTACACTCACCTCCTACATTAAGACCTAAAATTGCTTCTTACAACTCAAGAGCTAGTAATCCTTTGATGTAAGGAATAATGCAATAATCCAAAAAAAAACATATGGCAAGATAGAAAGTCTACCCCTTTATAAACCACAAATAAATTATTTCAAGTAACATATTTTTTCTTCAATAATAATAGTAAGTTAGTCTAAATTTATAGATAACAACTAATAATAATTATCTTTTGTTTGTTTGTTTGTTAGGTTAACTAACAATAAGTTAACCTAGATTCATAAATAACAACTAATAAAATTCATATTTTTTTTGTTTGTTTGTTTTTTAGGTAATGTGAGTCTTGAGATGTAAGAAAGAAAGAAAGAAAAGTATTTTAATGTCCACGAGGCTAAAGATAGCATATGGGACAGATTGCTTCTTCAACTGGTTGATGCATTCTGCCCTTTTCCAATGAAGCCTCACAATAAACTCTCCCGACTTCTCGACCAACCCCTCGCTAAATAGATTATCCCAAGAGCCAGCCGCCAAAATATCTTCAGATCTTTTTCTGTTGTCTTTGAAGGCCTCGCATTCTAAAATGAAATGTTTTTCTTTTTCCACTTTTCTGGAAGAACAAAAAATACATACTCTTTCCTCCCACCCTTATTTTGGCCTTTTCCAGTGCCCTATTTCACAACGGAGTTGATGAGAATTAGTACTTAACTGAGCAATAAGAATTTTGGCTCTCCAAGAAATATATGTCTCTATGTATGCTTTTTGTTGATGATTATGAGTGGGATTAAACACTTCAATATAGTATTTGTTCTTTGTCCCTAGCTCCTTATCCCAGGTATGGTTGTGGAACTTATCCATAACAAATTTTTTTATCTCTTTACTGTTTATGGGACACGTGTTCAAGCAAATACCCCATTTACTAAACAATTTGCTATCTTGTTGCATCCAAGTCTTCTTTCTTTTGCACAATATGTCAATAAAAACAACCTTAGGCCATATGCCCTCTTCCATTTGCTCAATTTTTTTAAAATACCTTATGACTCGCACCATAACAATTGTTTCAATAGGAACAACCCCTGTTTCACTTAACAAGATAGCATAAGGAACTGCACTTTTAATTTAGAATTTGTTTGTAATCAAACACTTCTGAATTTTCTCAATTTGTTTCCACTGCATGTCAGATGTACTGCTTGCCCACAGTTCATAACCATAGAGAATCAATGGAATCACTAGAAGACCAAAAAGAGTTTGAGTGTTTTTCCAATCCCATAACTCTGCTTCTCTACACCTATTTTGAAAAGCATAAAATGCTTTCCAAGCCCCCAAAGTTCTTTTCTTTCTACATCCATTCCAAATTAGATTTTTGTTGTAGTCAATTCTGAGATATTTGTAATCCACAACTTCTTCCAAAATGTTGACTTCAAAGTAGAATGTATGTTGGTTATGTTTTCTTTTTTTAGAGAAAACCACTACTTTTGTTTTGCTAATATTGACTTGCATCCCCACCCTTCTACAAAAATGCTCAAGGGATAGTAAGTGCTCTTGCAAACCAAGAGCAGATTTAGCAATCAGAATAAGGTCATCTGCATATAAAAGAAGCCTTATAACAAACTTGCCCAAATGGATAGCATCTCCCCCTTGCAAATTTAACCACTCCTCAAGCTTGTCGGTATATAAACCAAAAAGGATATGAGACAATGGGCAACCTTGCTTGACCCCGATATCGCTTCTAAAACTTTCAGAAATGCTTGCTGACATTCTAATTTTGACTTTCACCTCTTCATATAGCCTATGCACAACTGTTTTCAAATGTTTAGGAACCCCAAGTTCCTCCATTCTGTGCGAAAGCTTATCCCTAGGAACTGTGTCAAATGCTTTTCTGAAATCAACAAAGCGACAAAATATTTCTTCCTTTTTCTCCCAAACTTTTTCAATGATGTGTCTTAAAGTTATACTATGATCAATTATGGAATGTTGAGGTCTAAAACTTGCTTGCCCTTTAGCGTGCTTATCTCTTTCTTCTGCCCACTTGCTGATTTTATTTTCTAGCATGCTTCCAAATAGTTTTGCAAACAAGGGGTTTATCATTATGGTCCTATAATCAGAGGGATTATTGATGCCACCACTCTTAAAAAGAGGTATTGCTAGACTAGTTGCCCACTCTGTGGGGAACGCCTGTTGTATGATGTTATTGAATCTTTTTGTAATGTGAGGTGCAAGAATCTTTGAGCCCCACTTTAGATACTCTGCTTGGAGTTCAGCTAAGTCTTTTTCTTTTCCAACATCCATCTTCTTGATACCCATCTCTACCTCTTGCATCGTGAAGAGTTCAGTATCAGTGATGACTAAGGGGCGAGGGTCAACCTTGGGATCCTGCTCATAGAGTTGTCTTGCATAGTCAAACAATTTAGAAGCTATAATATTATTTTCAATTTGCATCTTTATCTGATGAAGCTCCTTCCAAAATAATTTGGGATTATTTTTCCCAAGGAAGATTAGTTCTTCCCTCCTTGAAACCATGAAATAAACCTTTTTCTTTCCTAATATTTGCTTGTAAGCTTTGAGATTTATGTTATCCTTGTTTGACTCTTTCCACATTCTCCTTGCCTTTTTCCATTCCTCGTCAAAACAATCATTAATCGGAAAGCAGTTTGTTTCAGGCTTCTTACTTTTTTTTCTCTTTTGCACTCTACAAATGCGCTTTGAATTGAATGTGTTAATTCATGACATTGATGGTCGTGAATTGGGATTTTCTCCTTCTCGAAGAGCCTCTCTAGCATCATTTCGAAGGTATTACAATTTTATGGAGTCAAAATAATTATGCCCTTTGGGAGATTTTGTTGAACACACTGAGTTTTTGACTCTAACTGCTTCTTTCCAGTCTAAGAAAAACTTAAGTAAATTGGCTTGTGATTTGATTTTAAGTCTCAAAGCTAATTTCCAATCAAAACTTCTTCCATTTTCTCACACAAACCATGCGAGCAAATTACATAATATACTACACTTGCTCCATTATAAGTATTGCAAGTGAAATTATCGGACTTTTCCCATCTAGTCAAGCCATTACAAATGACTAAATCAAAGGCCCCACATAGAGTGAGCAATTGTTCACCACAGAGATTGCAACCCTTGTCCTCTGAAATTCTTTCCCACTGATGATTACTCTCTTTTGTAAGCCAAATAGGGTCGAAGTCTTCCTTACAAAGTATGTTAGCTTGCTCACTTGCAGTCCTAACATTAAAATCACCCACTATAAGGATATTACCTGGCTGAGAATATGTGGCAATATATGCTTTTAACGCTGCAAATAGATATTTGTGGTTAATCCCTCTACTTTTGTAGATATTTGAAACTTGCGGCTCCAAATAGCATGCTGCGATTCTGATGTGATTTCCATTTTCCGATATTTTAAACCAAAAGAATTGCTTATTTGAGTCTTATTTTTCTAACTGAATGAGACGACCTTCTTTTTCCCTCACTAATACCATGATACCTCTGTGTCCTTTGCCATTCCCCGTTGCCTTGTTCCACACTGCCATCTTCCAATATCCTTCAAAAAAAGGTGTCTTGCACCCTTCATGCTCATGTGTTTCTATGAGGCAAATTATGTCCCTATCTTCTGCAACAGACCCTAACCTAGGTCGTCACCTCCATGGGTAACCTTTGCAGTTCCAACAAATTAACCTTAAGGAAACCTGGGCATGACTTGATTGCTATTTATTTTGACATGCAAGACTCACAATTGAGTCTTTGTCCCTGCTTTCCCATACTAACCTTGCTTCCTGATTTCCTGTTGAAGAGTTTGTTGGAAGGAGGTCCAAATCGCACTATCATAGCTTTACCTTTATAAATCCATGCTCTCTTGCCTTCATCTCTTGCTTCCCTAACCTTTGACATTTCTTCCCTCCTTTCCTCCCGTTTTCTTACTGTTAAATCTTCTTCTAGAAAAAAATTGAGAACCCCTCGGGAGATGCTTCTTGCTTAGAATGATATATTTATCTCGCAAGAAAGGCATGATTACTTTTATGGGCCTAGCTCTCTCACCATTAAACTTACCCACCCTTCATGCTTGGCATATTTTTCCTTGCCATAACAACTTGTCTTTCAAGAAGTCCCTTGCAAGGTCAAGAGTACATTCATTTTCCCCATAGTCTTTTACCCCTTTAATAATTATGTTTGTTGCTCTATTTTTTCTTTCCTTTCTTTCTCTATCTTGCACGTTGTCAACCTGAATGCTTATTTCTCCTTCGCTATTAGCAGAATTTCTAATAACTTGAGCCCAAGTTTTGAAAACTTTTGTGGAATCTCCTTTCCTTTCTTCTCATGCTTTCTGTTCATGGTTGTTTATTTGGGCAACCACTTTCCCTTTAGCTTGGGATGGTTTTGCATTCACCACCTCTGTACTTTCCACTACAGATTTCTTTATGTTTTGCACATCTGCCTTCACACGTTGCATTCTGTCTTCCTTATCAAGAGAGCTTCCTGTAGCATTGCCACTTGTTCTGTTAGGTCCCTATAATACTAGTGATTACCCCATTACTATTGTAGTTGTATCCCTTATTAATATTGTTGTGCCCCTATTGTTCCCATATTGTTATTACTATGCCCCATAGAATCCCTCTATTGTTATTTTTGTGGCTTTATATTATTATTGTTAGGTCGGCTAGGTTATATTATGACTCCTTAGACTCCTATATATAGAAAGGAGGTTTTGTCATTTGAATCATCGAAGAATTGTTCATTTGTGTAATGTAAAGGAGATTGCCCCCTCGAAGAGGCTGAATTCTAAGGCGTTCAACTATCTTTTCTATCTTTTTGTGAGCTGGTTTCATAACATTTGGTATCAGAGCTTTGGATTCTAGGGTTTCGATGCTCCAAATAGGTCATCGTGGCATTTTTGCTATAACTTTTTTCCTGCGACGTTTCAGAAGCTAAAAAAAATACATTTGAGACGAAATTGCACTGAACCTAGAGTCCGAATTTCAGAGCTTTTCGCACTATATTTGCGGAGATATGATCTGAGGAAGTTGGTCTTTTTGCAAACTCTTGAATTACATTCCAAACATGTGACTTGGGGAAAATCGTCATAACTTTCTCTCTGAGAATCAGATTGAAATTTCGTAAGAAGGTATAGAAAGAGGATGGACTGTAGTTTCTTGTATATATTTTCAGAGCCAAAGGTCGAAACAGTGACTCGTCGTACATCATACAAGTTTTCTCTACTGAACTAGTCTATAATCAGGTCACTGTGGGAGATTTGCATAACTCTTCCCTGGAGAATCCAATTTGGATCAGACTGGTGGCATTAGAAAGAGGAAAAAAATGGCTACCGTAGGTCGTAGTTTTAGAACTGGATGATCCGAAATTACAGAGATATATCAGATTCAATATCAAGCTCCTACAAAGTGAAAAAATGTGTGTAGTTTTTTTTTAATTTTTGCATAAGCTTGGTCTGAAAAATTAGTTTGAAGGAATTCAAAGGGCATAGTAAGGAATTATTATCGGTAATTGACGCCCCGAGGAAAGAAAATGCAAACACTTAGTAAGCAACCTGAAAGCTCTAGCATGACTCATGAAGAAGAAGAAGAAATGCAACATGATATATCAAAATTACGAGACCAAGTGCAACAAGTGTCACTTGCACAAAAAGTAACAGAATCTAAGATGGATGGTTTAAAGAAAGATGTAGAAGCTAAGATGGATTGTTTAAAGAAAGGCGTAGAAGCTAAGATGAATGACGTGGAAGCTAAGATGGATGATTTGAAGATATATTTGGAGACAGATTTGAAGACAGGCATGGAAGATTTAAAGACAGATTTGACAAAGTTTCTACAAGAAATGCTTACTAATGGTGAAAGGGTAGTAAAGGAAACTCATGATGAGAACAAAAGAAATGTTAATCATGATTTCATAGACTCTAATGTTGGATCGAAGACCCACCATATTCCAAAAATCGATATGAGGAAGTTTGATCGCAAGGATCCCGCAACATGGGTATTACAGATGGAGCAATTTTTCGATCTCAATAATGTGCAAAACACACAAAAGGTACGTATTGCAACTTCATATTTGGAACCAAATAAGTTTGTATGGTATCAATGGCTTTGCTCTCGTAAACAAATTATCACTTGGGCAATTTTTATGGAAGAATTGACAGCACATTATGAGGATACAAAAAGCAACACTTTTTTTAGCCAATTGATAAGTCTCAAACAAAAGGGTTCAATAATGGAGCACATTGAAGAGTTCCAAAAATTGAACATAAGGGTAAAAAATATTCCAGAGGAGCATAGGATTGATGTGTTCATAGGGACTTTAAAGGATAATATCCAACATGATGTTCGCCTTTGGGAACCTGATTCATTAGAGAAGACATTCAGGTTAGCAAGAAAAATGGAAAGCAAAATTATGGCAACCAGGAAGCATACCACTCACAACTATAAAGATGGAAGTGTTGTTGCCCCTAGTCTTCCACAACCTATAAGGTTGACACCACAACAATTGGAAGAAAAAAGAGCAAAAGGGCTTTATTACAGTTGTGATATCAAATACACTAAAGGTCATAAAGTGTGTTGAGAAGAAATTATTCTACATAGATTGTGAAGAGGAAGAAGAAAAGGAGCAAGAAAGGTCAAAAGAAGAGGATATACTCCAGGAACAAAGCCTAGATAAAGAAGAAATGAATCCGAACATATCTTGTAATGCATTGGCTAGAATTACCAATCCTCAAACCATCAAGATAGAAGGACAAATCAAGAAGAAAAAGGTAATAGTGTTGATTGATTCAGGAAGTACCCACAATTTTATTCATTGTAAGATAGCAAAAGAATTGAATTGCTTCCTATATCCAGCACTAGAGTGTCAAGTGATGGTTACAAATGGAGGAACAATAAATTTCTCTAGAAAGTGCCATAATATCAAGCTATCCATGGGAAAATATGTATTGACTAGCCCAATGCTTTCCATTCCAATTGGAGGTGTTGATGTTGTACTAGGAGTCCAATGGCTACAATCCTTGGGTATAATAGCTTTTAATTTTCAAGAACTTTTCATGAAATTTTATGCGGAAAGAAAGGAAGTTGAATTAAGAAGTATTGCAGGGAAACCGGGAAAGATAATCAGCTCTAACGGTATGACAAAGCTTCTAAAAAAGGAACAAAGAGGTGTAATTGCACAATTATGTTCGCTAAATGTTTCCACATCGGAATCATCTATTTCTCCAGATCTCAAAAAAGTCTTGGACAATCATTCCAAGGTATTTGAGACTACCAAAGGTCTCCCACCTATTCGTGATCATGATCATGCTATTCATTTGATTCCAGGAAGTGTTCCTCCAAACATCAGGCCGTACAGATATCCCTATGCCCAAAAGAGTGAAATTGAACATATGGTTGCAAAAATGCTAGAGGCTGGTATAATTCAACCTAGTCAAAGTTCTTTCTCTGCTCCAGTAGTATTGGTGCACAAGAAGGATGGATCATGGCGCATGTGTCCAGATTATAGGGAGCTCAACAAGCTCACTATTAAAGATAAGTTTCCCATTCCTGTCATTGATGAATTACTGGATGAATTGCATGGATCAATTTACTTCACCAAGTTGGATCTTCGTTCAGGATATCATCAAATCAGAATGAAGACTGAAGACATTCCAAAAACAACATTTAGAACTCATGAGGGTCATTTGAATTTTTGGTCATGCCTTTTGGCCTTACCAATGCACCTTCTACATTTCAAGGTTTGATGAATTCCATTTTCAAACCCTTTCTTAGAAAATTTGTGTTAGTATTTTTTGATGATATACTTATCTACAGCAAGTCTTGGAAGGATCATGTTGAACATGTTGACAGGGTGCTACAACTATTGGAGGAGAAACAATTATATGAAAAAAGATCCAAATGTTTCTTTGGAGTACAAGAGGTGGAATATCTGGGTCATATTGTATCTCATGAAGGAGTTAAGGTAGACCCTAGCAAAATTAAAGCCATTAAGGAATGGAAAATCCCCACATCCATAAAGCATCTACGAGGATTTCTCGGGTTGACAAGGTATTATCGCAAGTTTGTTAAGAATTATGGGAGAATAGTAGCACCTCTAACAACATTATTGAAGAAAGATGCATTTTCATGGACCCCAAAAGCAACAAAGGCCTTCGAACATCTTAAAGAGGCAATGTGCCAGGCACCGGTCTTAGCTACACCGGACTTCACAAAAACCTTTATTGTGGAATGTGATGCTTCAGGAAATGGAATTGGTGCTGTTTTAATGCAAGATGAAAGACCCATTGCTTTTGAAAGTCGTCCATTCAAGGGAAAGTTTTTACACAAAGCTATTTATGAGAAGGAAATGTTGGCAATACTACATGCACTTAAGAAATGGCGACCCTACCTAATGGGAAGACACTTCAAGGTAAAAACGGATCATGATAGCCTTAAATACTTTTTAGAACAAAGATTATCCTCTAAAGAGCAACAAAAGTGGGTCACAAAGATGTTGGGTTATGACTTTGAAATCATCTACAAAAAAGGGAAGCAAAATGTGGTGGCAGATGCACTCTCAAGAAAGGATGAGGATGTGGAAGCATTGTTGTGTGCCATTTCTATTATCCAACCAGATTGGATAAACGAAGCAAGGGAGGAATGGAAGAATGATGAAGAAGTGTGGGCACAACAAGATTCCAGTACATCTGATACATTTAGCTGGAAAAATGATTCGTTATGGTACAAAGATCGTTTATACCTCTGTAAGAACTCCCAACTCAAACAAAAGATTCTTATGGAATTGCACACTTCTCCCTTAGGAGGGCACTCAAGATTTTTAAAAACTTACCACAGGGTTAAGAAGGAATTTTTTTGGGATGGCCTTAAATCGGATATTCAAAAGTTTGTGGCGGAATGTTTGACTTTCCAACAAAATAAAGTTGAAACAATTAAGACCCCGAGTCTACTACAACCTTTATCCATTCCAAGCCAACGATGGGAGGAGGTTTCAATGGATTTTATCACAAGCTTACCCAAGTCTGAGGGAAAGAGTGTCATCATGGTGGTAGTTGACAGACTTACCAAGCATGCACACTTTTGTGCATTATCACATCCATTTAAAGCTAGTATAGTTTCTATTGCATTTATGGAAACAATTTAAAAGCTATGTGGAAATCCAAAGATTATTGTAAGTGACAGAGATCCCATTTTCACTGGAAATTTTTGGACAGAATTATTTTCTTGTCTTGGTACTCAGTTAGCTCATAACTCATAGCTCATCTTATCATCCTCAATCTGATGGGCAAATTGAGATAGTAAACAAATGTTTGGAAGGATATCTTCATTGCTTTGTATCTGATAAACAGACACAATGGGTCAAATGGTTGCCTCTGGCTGAATGGTGGTATAACACTTCTTTCCATATAGCAACAAAAATGACCCCATTTATGGCACTTTATGGATATCAGCCACCATCACGTCATATTTAAGAGAAAATTCTAATGTTCAAGCAGTGGAACATCACATCGAACATCAACAAGAAGTCCTCCAACTCTTAAAGGATAACCTCGTGTTGGCACAGAATAGAATGAAACAACAAGCAAATCAACATCGCAGTGAAAGAAGTTTTGATGTAGGTGATTGGGTATTCCTACGGCTACAACCATATAAACAAATGTCCCTCAAGCAAGCTAAGAAGGATAATAAATTAACACCAAAGTATTATGGTCCGTACAAGGTGTTGCAAAAGATTGGTACTATGGCATACAAATTGGAGTTTCCTGCAACTTCTCAAGTGCACCTAGTTTTCCATGTTTCATGTTTAAGGAAGGTTATAGGCGACAAGCTCCTAGTTCAAACAATATTGCCAGAACTTGACGAGGAAGGAAAAATTATATTGGAACCGGAAGCAGTCACAGAAACAAGAACTCGACAGCTACGAAATCGATCAATTTCAGAGTATCTCATCAAGTGGAAGAACTTATCCGCTGAAGATTCCACATGGGAGGATGAGAATTTTATACAGAAGCATCCAGAACTACTCAAGCGTTCAGGACAACACTTTTTTGAAGGATAGGGGCATGTTAGGTCCCTATAATACTAGTGATTACCCCATTACTATTGTAGTTGTATCCCTTATTAATATTGTTGTGCCCCTATTGTCCCCATATTGTTATTATTGTGCCCCATAGAATCCCTCTATTGTTATTTTTGTGGCTTTATATTATTATTGTTAGGTCGGTTGGGTTATATTGTGACTCCCTAGACTCCTATATATAGAAAGGAGGTTTTGTCATTTGAATCATCGAAGAATTGTTCATTTGTGTAATGTAAAGGAGGTTACCCCCTCGAAGAGGCTGAATTCTAAGGCGTTCAACTATCTTTTCTATCTTTTTGTGAGTTGGTTTCATAACATGTTCTTTCAAAACTTTATTGCTTTATGCTAAAGCCTTGTTTTAAGTTGTTATTATATGGATTTTATGATATCTTTCATGTTGTTTAGCTTCTAAAACCTCCAACCTCTGTTTTGCATTTAACAATTTTATCACATAAAGATCAGATGACCAGTGAGAGATGTGGATGTGGGACTATAGAAGGCATAATCATCAATGACTTTTCCTCTGGGCTTGTTCTTGCCATATGCTTGTAGAGGGGACTTGTTTGAATGCTTATTGCAAAGGGTCCGAGTACTTTACATTTGAGACCTTTTTTTCTTTGTCTGCTCCCATTTTAGATGGGCTAGACTTCGTTTTAAAATGCCCCAATATTGTTTGGCATTGACCCAAACCCACTTCCCAGCTTTGGCGGATGAGGCAATTTTCACTTGTCCTAGATCATTTGTTTCCACAGGTTCTAAAATTTCTTGTCCCGTTGTCATGTTTGAATGCATTTCTCACTGATTCGATTTTCTAGTGCTTGAAACAATGAATTTTAAAATCGCCCCCCCAAAAAAAAAAAATTGTTGCATGCATAAGCTTGATGGTAAATTTGGCACTACATTTAATGATACTACCACTGTCAATCGGGTTTCAATTAAAACCCAAACTGGATGCCAACTATGAAACAAAGCCGATTCCCTCAATGACACACCTAACGTGTGACTTGAGTAGCCACGACCCAGGGGCATCTAAGTCGTCAAAATCACCCAGGGATCAATAACTCTTAACATGACTATATTTTTGCCCATAAAACTTTGAATTGATGACTTTTTCACCACCAAATATCTGAACAGAACACCCTCTCACCATCTATTCTACTTTCAATAAGCAACAATTAATAACTATCATCCTTATTAATAATATTATAATAAATATTATATTTATATAAATTATAATATATATAAAAAATTATACTACTTTCACCCGATCCTTCCCCATAGTGAGGCCCGAGGGAGACTTGAGAATAAGTGTAAGTGGTGAGAACATGCTAAAAGATTGACGGTTACATCTAAAATTTTGTCGGGATATAACCTACAATTCAAAAGACGAACTTATTATAATGCCTATAAAAGAAAATTGTTACACTTCCCTACATTTAGGTTATGATTGCTTCAATGTTACGTAAAACGAGTCAATTACCTTTAAAATTATAAAGAATAAAATATATTATTCAATTTAAATAGTTTAATACTAAGCAGTATTTGTTTAGTTAAAGTCACCTAAACTTGGAAAATTTTGAGCCATTTAAGATTGAGAGCGGTTGATTTAGTTAGTTAAAGTTTAGGTTTTTTTTTTCAAGGTCAAGGTAAATGTTAATGTTGAATGAAAGAATTATATATATATATATATATTAATTTAAGTTCAACCAGTGATATTATATAGTTTTTTTAAAGTTTAATCAATAATAAAAATAGGAATTATATCAGTTTTCAACATGTCCATTGTATGTAGTAAGACCATCCAATAAATCAAATAAAGAGTAGAAAACAATGTCATAGGTCAATTCCTAGGAGAGCAATGTTGTTTTTAACAATGATAATGTTGCTAACTTGGAAAGTGAAATGTATCAAATCCACTGCAACACAAATTCTGATCTTCGATATAGCATCCGCTGTGGAATTGTATTCCCTATAGATATACTCAAAAGTAATAAGTTGAAATAATAGTTTAAGATATTCAATACATTGAAAAACAATAAGTTGAAATAATAGCTTAAGATATTCAATGTAACAAATCCAACACTATAAATGTAAATATGAAATTATAAAAATACCATTCATATTATTAATAAAAACCTATAAAACTTCAAAAATATAAATATTGTAAATCTAAAAAAACTAAATATATAACATACTATCATTTAATTTTGTTCAAATTACTTAAAATTTATTTTATTGCTATTATAAAAACTCAATTGATTTCTTCTCTTTATTATTAAAATTGTATTTCCCACCTCTTAAATTTATATCATTATCGTTAAAGCTTTTAAATTGATTAAATATATTTATATCACAAATTGTAATTTTATATATTTAATTTTTGGATAAACTATATACTTTATATTTCAAACTTAGATATATTTTTATTAAGAAATAGCTGAAATGTCAGCTGAATAGTTCAAAAGTGCCCAATGATTTGACATTTGTTCCCCTGAAACTTTTCAAACATCATGGAGGGGCGGATTTGTTTAATGATTCCTTCATCATAGAGTTATCTCATGTCCTGTGTTTCTTTTTCCTTTTTCTTTATTTTAATATAATTGTTTTGGAATTATATTTTTATGAAGGTCGGCAAGATCTTTCACTTTTTCGATTGTCTTTTTCCCTTTTAGTGCATCAAAAGTGTCAAAGTCCCTTTTCATTTGATTTAATTAAGGCGTAATTTATATAATATTTTTCCTTGTATTGAAAAGAATATTAGGGGTTTTTCTGACTGGAGTTTAGAAGGTAAATGGAGAGATAATTTAAATCAATGGTTAAAAAATTAGATAATATAAAAATATGATGGTTTATTATTATTATATTAAAATGTATAATATTTTATTAAAAAGCGAGTATATTTTATGATGTATTTTTTGGTATATTTTTTTGGTTGAATTTCGGTAAGAATTTGTTAGAATTGCATATTTGAATCATGGAGTTTACATAATTTCTATGTCTAAAACTTTTTTCTTAGGGCATTGAATCCATTAATACATTCAAAAATGCAATTTAAATTACGAACAATTGTAATCTCATGAGGAATTGTATTGTTGGATTTCAATGAAAAATAAAAAAACGTAGAACATTCACTGCTCGTGTATCATATATATTGTATCATACATTGTACATAAAACACATTTTAATGATAACAATAAGACTCATTTGTGAATGTGCTTTGACTATTAATGTGTTGATGATATGTCTTCTTCATACATTGTGTGTTGTGGAGGGTATGTATGTCTTGTTTAAGACATAATGTAGAGTGGTTGCATGGCATGTTGAGGTGCACACAAAGATAAAGTGTGTGTGCATAAGGTTTTAGACATGATATTCATGGTGTTGTTTGTCTAAAATATGTAAAGATTTTAAGGCGTTGCCTTAAATTTCGTGGGGATGTTGCCACTTGACCCTAATCATTAGAGGTGACATGATGCCATTAGGGGCATTGCACCTTGACCCAATCCATTAGGTCAATCAAGATACTATTATGGATGTTGCCCCTTGATTAGTAAATGAATTAGGAACTAAGGGTGTTTGGTTGAAGGAGGCCAAGGTTGAGGATGAACACTTTCTAATGTGTGTGATATTATGTGTTGAGTACTTATAGTGGCACTCAAATCACTTTGGAGATAGGAGGTTTAGCATCAACAGGGGAGTAAAACTTTCTACAATGTATGATGTTGTGTGTTAAGTATTATGGTTGCACTTGAATCACTTGAAGATAAAATGTAGGGGGATCAACTTGATTCAAGATTCAAATCCATTAAATGGAGACCAACCTCTCTTTCCACCAAGTGGGTTTTCATTTTTCTTGCTTCTTTGCTTGAGAAGTAGTTTGGGATTTAACCTTTGAATAGGTAAAAACCATATGGTCATGTTCAAAACAAACTCAACAACAAAAGGCAATGTGTTTTTGTTCAACAATATTCAAATCCATTTCCATTAAATGGAGATCAACCTCTCTTTCCACCAAGTGGGTTTTCATTTTTCTTGCTTCTTTGCTTGAGAAGTAGTTTGGGATTTAACCTTTGAATAGGTAAAAACCATATGGTCATGTTCAAAACAAACTCAACAACAAAAGGCAATGTGTTTTTGTTCAACAATCAAGTCTAACTACAACAATTTACGATTTAGTATAATTTTTTCAAGAAGACCCTTGTTCCAATACACTTGCATGCAAATTTAAGTAAAAGTAGATGCTAGCAAATGTGATCTTTAGCTTGGAGTATTTCCAATGGTCTTAGGGGATTTTGCACTTCAATTTTCAAAAGACGAAATAAGCTTTCACTCACTAAACTTGGACATAATGATTCATTAAATAGATTGAACCTTGGTCACCGAGGCCTCATAAAGAGCTTAATCATCCCCATAAAACAACACCCATTACAATATGATGTTCATTTTGTTAAGCATATAAATAAATTCAAGAATAAAACATCACTTGATACAACAATGCATTAAGCCTTATAAATTTTTTATGTGAATAAAAAAAAAGCTTTCAATTTCAGTTATACATAATAAAATCAAGCAATCTATAAACCTCATATTAAACCCATCACCTATGAAAAACATATCTTCAAATATGACATTAAGACTATCTTATCAATGCCAAATAATAAGGGGCAAAACTTCATTGAGTTCAAAAATAAAAGTGAATCATTACTAAAAATATACTTTCCATTTAACTAATTTATTGAAATTAAATAATTTATTATTATTTTTTCAGCTAAAAATTTATAAATAAACTTTAAATTAATTAAATTAAAAAAATAATCATTTAATACTATAATTTTTTTAAATTACAAATTTATTTTTTATTTATAATTTAACAATAATAAATAAAATAAATCATTATTATGATTATAAATCTTTTTTTCACCCATCAAAATAATAAAAAATCTATGACCTTCTCATTAATATAGAAAAGATGAAAAATTTCAAGCTTAATTTAACAATATTTAAACATATATATAAAATAATAATTTTGAATATATTAAATTAATATTATAAAACTAACAAAATAAAATGCATGAACTCTCAATCTTTCTCATCAATTCAGTGGTGAAACAGGGCGTTGGAAAAGGCCAAAGGAAGTGTGGGAGGAAAGAGTGCATTTTTTTGTTTTTTCCAAAAATGTGGAAACATAAAAACATTTCATTTTAGAATGTGAGGCCTTCAAAGACAATAGGGAAAGTTATGCAGAGATGCTGATAGCTAGCTCTTGGGCTAATCTATTTAGCCAGGGAGAAGCTGGGAACATTTATTTTGAAGCTTCACAGAAAAATGACCGAATACATCAAGGAGATGAAGAAACAATCTGTCCCATAGGTTATCTTTAGTCTTATTGACATTAAAATAATTTTTTTCTTTTTTAATAATATCAATTTACTTTATTTGTTTTACAAATTATATTGAATTTCATTAATTTATAATAAAGAGAATAAATTAATTTTGTTGTAAATACATTTAATAATGTTTTAAAAATTTAGTTAGTTTATATTATTATTATTTAATTTTAAAATCATAGTTAAGTTAGACACCAAATTGATCTATTTTTTTTGTGGAAACACGGACTTACTTCTGAATAATGATTTGATTACTAAATTTAAAAAATATAGATATTATGAAATATAAAATCAAAATTGAGATCAAAATTCTTGAAGGGTGAAATTGTCAATTTAGCCCTCTCACTGAAATGTCAACTGGGATGGGCCAGTGATTTCATTCTACTTTAATAAATTATTTATTTATTTACTGGACAACACCCTCAGTTACATAAGACTCCACCGCAACGGCGGGTGTTGAAGCATTCCACGTGGCAGGTGGTCGCACTACCAGAATATTCTCTTAACATTTTGAATTTCTGTGATAATAGCACGAGGAGGCAAGAGCAAAATAAGCACAAATTAGAGTTAGAGTGAAAGTTCGGAAAATTTTGGCATCGGACAAAGCACACTTCAGGATTCGAACAACCGACCTCTCGACGATGATTTGTAATCCCGCCAGTTAAACCATGGGAAGCTGGCGATCCGAGAATACGGGAAAGAAAAGCCACGCAGAAGAAGAGAAAACTCCGCGTAAGATCTTTGGAACGGTTATGGATAAGAGAAACTTCATCGCCTGTTAGTTCCGCGTCTGGGTTTCGTGATTATAGACACAGCTAGCGTAGTTTCCAGGTACTTGTTTTGAATCATCAATTGGATTGAATCAGTGTTTGGTTTTTTCAGTGGATTCTGTCAGTTGCTTTTTACTTCCGTTGAATCGGGTGAGGGTTTTGTTTATCGGTAAATGAAAGGCCCAATTTCAATATCAGTTTTGAATTGGGAGTTCTTTGTAGGGTATGAAATTTGAATGGGAATTCGTTGCAGGGTATGAAATTGGATTACTTATGTGCTTGTGTTATTATTATTAGTATTCTTCTGATTGGGTAGCTTATGTATGTGATAGTGTAAGAATGAGATTTTATGCCGAGGCAAGGGTTATAGAACATGGAAGAGAATTTAAGAGAATCGGGGGAGAAGGAACCTGTTTACAGACATTTGGGATCGGAAGCCTTCAATTCATCAAATGCACAGTCCTTTTATCGCCCCAATGATAAGCTTTTGGTGGTTAATAAATCCGATGAGAGATTCCATGCTGTCGGGGATAATTTTTATGCCGATCAGCAGGGGGCTAGGGTTGCGATCGAGATGGAAGTTCGGCACGAAGCATCGAGGATGCCCATGAAACCCAATCTGCAGGGTAGATCTGTATTGGTGGTCCAAGGGCCGGGAGAGTTTGGCAATATGACCCCTTATTATACTGATATGACGGGCATTCTGGGTGGGGGTGGAATGGGGTCTGGTGACAGTTTAGAAGGCATGATACCGATTGCGGAGAGAGGTGGCTATAATCTGGAGGCTGGGAGTAGTTATTCTCAGGCATGTAGAGATTCCGCAAGAGGAATGCAGAGTATCAGGTCTTTGGATGAGGATGAAAACCGGTCCAAGGAAGGGTCGGGGTCTCATGGGGCTCGGCTGGCCGAATTTCAACAGCACCGGGATCAACCGATGGGAAAGGTGAAGCTTATGTGCAGCTTTGGTGGTAAAATTCTTCCCAGGCCTAGTGATGGGAGGCTTAGATATGTGGGTGGAGAGACGCGGATCATTACAGTGAATAAAGGTATTACTTATGCGGAGCTTGTGCAGAAGCTGACAGATGCTTACGGCCAAGCTCTGATTCTCAAGTATCAATTACCGGACGAGGATCTTGATGCCCTAGTTTCTGTGTCTTGTGACGAGGACCTTGAGAATATGATGGAAGAGTATGCCAGGCTTGAGGGCGGCGAAGGTTCTTCAAGGCTCCGCGTCTTTCTATTTTCCACAGCTGATTATGATCTCAGCCATTTTGATGCAATGAATGATAAGTGGAACGCCAAGCAACGATATGTTGATGCCGTCAATGGCATCTCTGGCATCCCAGAGACAGGATTCGGAAAGCACGCTGACAGTATAAAATCTACATCTATGCTACAAGCGGAGAAGATGAATGCGCACGAGGCTTCAGAGAAGTGTGGGAGTCCAAGAGCTCAAGAAAATGTAGCTCAGTCATTTTTTTCCGCACAACCTACCCATGATACTACAAATCCAGCGCATTTGCTAGTTAAAGTGCCACTTTCTTCAAAACAACCAATATCAAGTGCTCCTGTAACATTGCCACCATCCTTACCTCCGTTATCCTCTTTGTCAATTCGGGCTAAGCAGTCTACCATTGCCAATATTCCTATGTTTTTTCCAGAACAACCCCTGAAGGTCAGTGGCCACTCATATATAACTAGGCCATCTGAAAGTGAGCAGGACTACGGGGGAACTGTAACTTCTTCTGCATGCCAGCCTGATCTCCACTACCGATTTCCAGATCCAAGGATTCCAGAAGTGTCTTCTAAGACAGATCCTGTTTTGTCCCCTCCTTTAGGCCATCCAGTGCTTCTCCGTCGTGGTGATGAACGAGTCGATGACACCATATTAACAAGAGTTGACTCCCAAGGAATGCTTGTTTTGGATCACAGGTTGGATGTCCAATCAGTCATGGATCCACAGACCATTGTTTTTCAGCATCCACCACCCTCCTTATACCAATCTCCACGGAAGCATCAACCTGATGCACATCAGGATAGTTACAAGAGAATGGATTACACACATCAGGCTGTATTTGAAGGTGGAAATTTGCAACAGCATCCTCAGCACCATTCTACTTTTTCAGCACACCTTTTTAGTCAGCAGTTGGCAAACAATGAGGCCACAAATCTCAGACAGGCTGATCAGGTAAGGCTACAAGAGGATATGGTAAATGGTGCCTATCACAAGGTTGTTTCAACTCAACGGACAGGCTTGCAGATGGTGGGGTCTGATCCGCCATCACCTCATCTTGTAAGTCGGCAAACGACAGGACCACTGCAGCCAATACAAGGGCAGTGTGCATCCATGGCTCTGAACTTGGAACAACAACAATATGGAATGGCTGTGTACAGCTATACTGATCAAGGTGGAAGAGTTTTTTATCCTACCACAACTCCAGCTAGTTACCGTGAGTTAACCTCTGAAAAATTTATTCCTCCTCAGATATTCTCCATTGAGCAACAATATGGATGTCAGCAGGCCATATCTCACGACCACGTATCTCACCAACAGGCATTGAGTCATGCATATTCTGATACATCGTTACTTGATCAAAGGGTGAAACCAGTTCAACCTGTATATGAAAAGGTTTTACATTCTGATGGTTCAGCAAGGCCAGTCCCTTTGTATACAGGACCAAGCACATTGCAAGATGAAGTGATATTCAAAGATTGCCAAGGGATGAATGGTCGAAAGAGTGGAAGTGGTCAACACGGGAATGAAATGGAACTGAATTCTTCTGGACTGCAAGGCTACACAGTAACAAGCAGTCCCTCAGAATCTGTAGTGCAACAACCAGCTGTTCTTCCTAACTTCCATGAAAAACAGGATAGGACTGATGGATTGCTACAACAAAGAATGTTAGAGCACAGTGACGTCACCAGACAATTTGTTTTGTCACCAAAAATACCAGAAACTGGAATTAAAGATGAACAGATTCCTCAGTTGTTGGAAACTAGTAATGCACAACTTGGAGAACGCTACACCGTGATGGGTTTTACAGAAGACATTAATGCCGGTTTGGGCCCAGGCATGGATTGTTCGCATGGAACTTATCAGAAACCTGAGACCTATAATCTATTTGAGGGAACACATACAAAGAGGCCTGCCATTTTAGGACAGCCTGGAGTTGTAGGATTATTTACTGAACCTTTACAAGCATTAGAACTTACTAGGCAAACAAAAGAAATGGGAGTGCCTCCCTCTGTGGATAGTATACAGGATCATAGAGGAGCTCATCTTGTTACAGAGCATTCTATCAACCAGCAAGTACCGTTAAGGAACTCAGAAACATGGTTGGGTAACTGCTTAGATGCAGTTCTTGCTAAAGATGAAGTGTCTATGGATGTCCTTCGACAAGCAGGGAACTTAAGTGAAACTGAATCCAAGAATGTATCACCCTTAAGGGCAAGTGACAAGGCACACCAGGACGTTGATAATCTTACAATTAGTTGTTTTAATGAAAATCCAAGTCATCTATCCCATGGATCTCAAGGCCACCAACCGGCATTAGTTGTTAAGAGCCTTCTTGATGACAATAATGACCAGTCTGTTTATGTGCAATCCAAAATTTTGCCCAAAGCCTCTTCTGATGGAGGGACAAGAAGTTCTGGCCCTGAAGTTACAACCTTGCCAATCAGTATCATTGATACAAATATGATTAACGTTTTATCTTTTGACTTACCCACTTCAGAAACATTGCAAACCGCTTGGATGGTTGAGCCAACTGCCTTTATTCCTTCATCGGTTAAGGATACTCCAACTGTGTCCAGTGGTAATTCAGTTTCTTTTAGCCCCCAATTTGAGGGAGAAGGTGCTATCTCTACCCATGCAAGAATAAAGAAAGGTATGTCAGATGAGCATGTCAAAGCAGAGTTACAGAGTGTAGCAGAGAATGTGGCAGAAGTTGCTCTTCGGCCACCTCTTCTTCCTGCTCCAACATTATCAATGAATGAATGGGCTCAGGTCAATGATGTTGTAAAACACGAGGAACACACTTCAAATGGTAGAGTGGCTGAGGCAGCAGAGGAGGATAAATTTATGAATGAAGAGGTGTGGGTTTTTTAGGGACCTCCTATCTATTCTTTAACATTCTTAGGAAGTTTTTAGCAGATGCATTTTGATTTACATTGAGCTGACATTTGTTGTGTTTAGGATGCTAAGGTTAAGGACTCAGATAATGATGACCTACTTAGTGATGCAGTCAATGTTGAAGCTGAAGCTAGTCTCCATGGGTTGCAGGTTTTAATATTTCAATATCAATATGATAATTAATTGGATCATAAGTTATTGTCCCTATAATTTGGTCATTTTTATTCTAAATATTCCTTTTATCATATGTTTTTGTCAACAGATAATAAAGAATGCTGACCTTGAAGAATTGAAAGAGCTAGGCTCTGGAACTTTTGGAACAGTATACCATGGTAAATGGAGGGGATCAGATGTTGCAATTAAACGGATAAAAAATAGTTGCTTTGCAGGAAGGCCGTCTCAGCAAGATCGTCTGGTGGGATCCTCAATCCGAAGTTTTCAATAGGTGCAGTTTATGGTTTCTTTCCTATCAGTTATATGTTGCTATGATGTGCATAACATACTATGTCATAATTCCACAGAGAGCTGATTTTTGGAGTGAAGCTTGCTTGCTTTCAAAACTCCATCATCCAAATATTGTGGCCTTCTATGGTGTAGTACCCGATGGACCTGGTGGAACCTTGGGAACTGTAACAGAATATATGGTGAATGGCTCTCTCAAACAGGTTTTGCATTGGAAGGATAGGTATCAATTATGTTGTTAAGGGTATTTGTTCTTCCTGGTTCAAGAAGCGACGAAGAGGTAGAAAATTATTTGATTATTAAATAGTTTATAAGTCACATTGCTGTTTGCAGGACAATTGATCACCGCAAAAGGGTCATAATTGCAACAAATGCTGCTTTTGGAATGGAATATTTACATAACAAAAAAGTTGTGCACTTCGATCTGAAATGTGAGAATCTGCTAGTTAACATGAGGGATCCTCAACGTCCTATATGCAAGGTACATGGATATTGTTTTCAGTAAATGGTATACTCTATCCTTTGATTTGCATTGTTGCGTATATACTTTTAAAGGTTTAGTTTCACAGATAAAATTACAGCTTTTCTAGTGCAAAAGGCCTCCAATCCTGTCTTAATTGCATTTAGTGTCACATGGTTTGGGTTGAGTTTGGGTTCAACAATGATTAGGTTCGGTTTGAGTTCGATTTTTTTAATGAGGTTCGGATGAGGTTTACCATTAGGTTCGTCTATATATATATATATTTCAAATGAATTATAAGATAAAATAGTAAGAAATCAACATCAGTAAACATCAAAAATGCTATCACAGACATGGAAACTGCAAGGATAAATTACAAGCTTGAGTTGTGACATGAGTTTATGAGTTTTGATCCATGGACTTGGTTAATGGCTATAAGGTTCGATGAGGTTTGCCGAACCTCAAATTTTTTTTAAGGTTCGCCAAAATTTGAACCTCAAGGTTAAAGTTCGACGAACTTTGTAACATAGATTGCATCTTGTTCTATGAGAAACATATATATCTGTTGGCTCTTAGTTAAAGAACATAAAGCTCTTTAAGGTCAGTAGTGAAACAGTTTGGGTGGCTTAGTTAATTAAAGCTGTTGATAGGTGTAGAGGGTTCGTTCAAGGTTGCCTGGAATTGCATACCTGTGATTTACACTTGGCTTGTTGCTTCAATTGAATTTTAATCCTCTGACCTGCTTCTGTCTTACTAACTTGGTATCCAGAGGTTTCAAGACTTGAACTTGTGAAATGCCTTAAAATGCATGAATACAGTAAGTTAGTTGACAACGGAAATCAACTAATATGTTACCTCTGCCTTTATTTTCTTCAGGTTGGAGATTTTGGCTTGTCCAAAATCAAACATCAGACTTTAGTCTCTGGTGGTGTCCGGGGAACCCTTCCATGGATGGCTCCGGAGCTTTTAAATGGTAGCAGTAGCAAGGTTTCTGAAAAGGTGAAACAATGGTGTATAGTCATATAAAGGTTTCCATTTTAGATTTTTGGTTAACTATTTGGGGAGGTGAAAAGCAATAGTTTATGGCCCTAATTCAGTGTTTTTGACATTGTTTTTAGTTTTTTTTTTGAATTTGGCTTCAGGTTGATGTGTTTTCCTTTGGCATAGTAATGTGGGAGCTTCTCACTGGTGATGAACCTTATGCTGATATGCATTATGGAGCTATTATTGGTATGAAGCTGGAAGCTCTGTTATTTTTTTTTTTCCAATTTTGAGCTGTCTTTTTATTTGTGTTAGATGGAGGATTGAGGATGTGAAAATTGTTCATTACATAGAAATTCTTCTATGATCTTCTGATTTCTGAGGCATCAACGTTTCTATATGATTCGTTCTATGATCTTCCCATATCTGAGGTTTTTGTTTTGGGCTGACTGTTCAGGAGGGATAGTAAGCAATACATTAAGACCACCTGTGCCTAACTGGTGTGATCCTTCATGGCGGTCACTAATGGAACAGTGTTGGTCAGCTGACCCCGCTGCAAGACTTTCTTTCACTGAAATTGTCAATGAATTACGGGCAATGGCAGCATCACTTCATTCCAAGGGACAAGGTCATCATGCTCCAGTTCAAGCGCATGCTCAGAAACAAGCTTAAACCCACATATGTATAGCATTTGGTATTCTTTTGTTTGCAAGCAATTTTCTGTTTGTGATATTTTTGTCCATATAGTATGGAGGCTTTCCTGAAATCATTGCAACATTATTGTCTCTTGTTGAAATAGGGCATCGTTGCATATGTATTATGCTTAGTTGCCCATTTCATGCTGCTATATTTCTGTCCAACTGCCCACAAATCTACATACATTCTCACTGCTTGTTGGAGGAGGGCATCTGTATGTAGTAATGGTTGCCTATTTCCTAATAGGTATGAAGGAGAGCTCCTATACAGCATATTATGAAAATTGTTTTCTAATGTCATTTGTTTTTCAGTTTTTTCGCATAGGAGTCACATGCAGTTGACTGGAGTTTGACAGATGAATCAGAAATAGCTCAACCACAACAAACTGTAGCTTCTTCGAGTTTCAGATCTTAAGCATGTTGCATTATAAAATTACCAGTTTTGAAAACAGAATGTAAAAAAGAATTTTTATTTCTGAATTAATCTTGAAGTTGATTTGTTATTGTGATTTGATTGTATATGTGCGTGTTTGTTATGTAAAACCCCGAGGATTTGGGATATCCTGTATTTGTGAACATATGAAAATCGTTGTCTGGCATCAATAATCAGTGGTTGAACTTTGATTTCAATTTACAAGTCTTAAGAGTATATGTGCAAAACATTAGAGCCATTTTCTCTCTAATCACATTCTAAAAGAAATTTCCGGTAATGCTTTGTACATTGATGACATGTTTGGAAGTTTAGATTGTTCTATTCTGGCTGCAGCTGAGACAATGTATCATCGTCATTGCATCATTCATTAGTGGTTGAACTTGACATCTATTTACAAGGAAAAAATGGGCAAAAGATGAGAGAGGATTGCTTTCTAATGACATTTTTTTGGGTAATATCTGTACACTGATGACATATTTGGAAGTTTGGACCGTTATATATCAGCTGCAGCTGAGACACAAAGTCATTTTTGTCTGCCACAGCCCATAAATTATGTAACATTCCATGTTTAACTCTCTGTAACACTGAACTCAAACTTGTTAGCCATAAACTCATTTCTGTGATGTGATATACTATATAAGAAGTGATAGAAGCAATTGTGGCAATTGTGAGGTCATAGTTATTTGCTTGCTACAACGAAACACACACATGATCTCAGTGATACGGTTCATTACTGCTTTCTGTTGCTCTCAGTTGTTACCACGGGACTGTGGTTTGGAGTTTGGAGGTCATTCTGAAAAAAAAATGCTATTATATCCAAAAGTCCCTTTAAGGAAGACATTAGTATGGAATAATAAGAGAGTATTATTGGTCCTTTTTCTGGTTGGAAGAGATACGTTTATAGAAGCAGTCTCGGTCCATATTACAAGTCTCTCTCTGGAATTAGGTCTTAGCCAGATCAAAACCCTGAGTTGGATGTCTTCATCCAAAAATAGACCTTTTTCTTCTCGGAATTCAAAAATTTAATTAAACTTACAGTTTTATCCTTAATATTCCCTGTCGTGAGTCTTATTAGTTGTCAAATGGGGAACTTCTGTTTTACTTGTCTCCCGGCTGAGTTACTTGGCTGACTTCTGTTTTACTTGTCTCCTGGCTGAGTTACTTGGCTGAGCGTCTATCGTCAATGGGCACGACTAGATCTTCCTTGAGTGGTTCTTCCTGGCTTTCTTTTATGTTTTAACAGTGAATTTAGGTCCCTCATTGCTTGCAGTTGAGGTATGAAATCATCAGCTAGGTTGGAAATGCTCCACCTCTAGTTGCTTCGAGTCTCATTCCAACTTTTCAGTTTCCCTCTTCATGTAATCCATATTGGTTTAGTAAAGACATGCCCCATCGAATCTAGTCACCACATATATTCTTGGTATTGACTCATATATTGTCCATTTACTTTGAAGGCGTGCAAAATGTTTTAAAGCATATATCTCTGTGTTAAACAAGAAACTAAAGTGGGTGGGTCCCTTAGAAAAAGTCCGTAATTATCTGATATGGCACTTACATTGGGCATGAAAGCAGTGGTGTGTTGATTTTATTGATGCATCACATGTCTATGTTGATGAACGCTTCTCTGTTCAATGTTCATAATGCAATTGGTTTCATATAACTTCACATGGCATTTAAAAGGAGAAACAAGAACTGCTGTGACACGTTTTTGTGACATTCATGAGTAAGTTCTGATGTTTGGAAGGCCATGATAGCTCTACTAAACCACATATCTATTTCTTGTGGTTTTGCATTTGATCAAATACCAGATAGTTTCAACATGTAACCAGATCTAAGGAATAAAGCCCAACCCGAATGAACATTGTTATAATGGTAAGGGTTTCATTAGAAGAAGTGTGCTTACCCTATATAGAAACTATACCCCTTAAAGCAGAGCACGCAGGTCTTCATCTCGGACGGTTTTGCATTTGATCAAATACCAGATGGTTTCAACATGTAACCCACTCTAAGGCATAAAGCCTAACCTGTATGAACCTTCTTGTAAATGCTTAAGGGTTTCATTAAAAGAAGTGCTTACCTCATATCGAAATCAAATACTAGATGGTTTCAACATGTAACCCACTCTAAGGCATAAAGCCTAACCTGTATGAACCTTCTTGTAAATGCTTAAGGGTTTCATTAAAAGAAGTGCTTACCTCATATCGAAACTATACCCCTTTAAGCATAGCACGCAGGTCCTCATCTCGGAAAGAAGCGTTGTTTAAGTATTGACGTGGCATGTGTAAGATTTAAAACATGCCATACACATTTGGTTCGAAACATGGCACCCATATTGATATTATATGGTTTATGGCTATGATTATATGCAAAGTCTATATATATATATATATACTGTGTGTTCATGATATGGGTTTGATTTATCGTGTAGGCTAACAAGTGATATTTTCGCTCAGAAAAGGTTTGCTTTTTTGGCAGATTTTTGGTTAAATTTGCTTGGAATTAAAAAAAATAAAATTAGATTATAGTTTTCAAATTGTGAAATTTGGGATGTCTTAGGTTTTTTTTTGATGATGCTGAATCCATTTTTAGTATTAAATTTTTTAATAAAATTTTGATTGAAATGCTAAAAAACTAAAATTTTGCAATCCAAAATTCACTAGATTCCAAAAAATTTACGGGTAAAATTGTGGCCTCAATAGACAACGCCAACAAAGGTGGTGAAGTTAGTGAATTTGGTCGTGGTTTTTGTTGAGTTGGCATGGACGTAACAATAAGTCATGCATTAAAGCTGGAGTGATGCACATTAAGTCTGCCAGCTTTTATAAACAGCATACCAACCAGCTCCACTTCGTGGTGAGTTTTCAGTGTTTAACATCTCTTTTGTAACTCTCGTCGAAGGATCTTCGCATTTATTTTGCTTGGTATAGACATCTCTCTTGGCGCCTTTCTCCATTTAGAGTTAGTCTCACCCCACCCTTCGCAACATTAGCCACAAGGCAGGTCTATTCAAATCTTACAAACATATATAGCTCTTTCTGTAGCTATTCAACTTTCAGAGCATCGTTTTTTTCAAAAGTTGAGCAAAGAGGTAATATCTTCTCCACCAAAGCTTTAAGTCCCTAATTTTCTAGAAGTCTTTGCATGGACGACATATAGTGGTTTCCAATTTGGGCTTGTTCTTAAGCAGGGACGACATATAGTGGTTTCCAATTTGGGTTTGTTCTTAAGCAGGGATGCCATATAGTGGTTTCCTATTTGAACATCTTTAGTGAGACTGTTGTCATCCAATGCTAATTGTGTTTTCAGTTGTTGGAAGTGCAAAATAGCAGTGAAGTTTGAAGCCATCTTTCAAGCCACAGAAGCTCTCAAAGCTAAATCAGACCCTCTTCATTGCATAGTGCTCGTGATAAGCTTTCCAATGGTATGTGGAAGTCCAAAAATGGACTTCTGGATCAAAAGTTGGAGCAATTTTAAAGTTACCCTTGGAAAGCTAGAAAACAAAGGGAAATAGCCCAAAGGAAAAGGTTCACCGCAAATCGCAATCGGAGCTTTCTTCGGCAACAAAGGAAGGCAGTAAGATCAACGATAAGCTGATATCGCAAATCGGCTATCGGGGAGACCAACGCAGAGCGCAAATCGCAATCGACGGTCGGATGGCCCACGACACATAGTGAATCGACGGTTCATGATGCTTTACGCTGATATCGCATATTGGCGATCACATGCGCAAAGAGATGTGCACAAGCATAGGGTCTTGAACATTGTCGAATGCCGATAAACACTAAAATCGCTGATAATATGGCCCTTCAGTGTTAAAGCGGTGGGAGGGGCCGTTTTCATTTAACAAAGAAAATCACTGAAAAACTAAGGGCAGGCGGATCCCCCCGCCCCCCCTTTCTCTCCTCTAAGGGGCCACGTGGCAAGATATTAAAGGTGTTGCATATTGCATGTCCCGCAAATTGACGATCGCACAAAGAAAAGTCTTTCTTCCGCCGAAGTTCCTTCCTAGTTGCGATTGTGATATGCAAAAGATCTCCCCTGGATGCGATATTTTATGTGTCACGCTTTATGAAAGTTTTGCGTTCGGACAAGTCGGCCCGTGCAATGAAAATAAGTGGATGGGTCTCTTCCTTTCATGGGTTGCGATTGCGATACCTCGGGTGGGCCCAGTCCTGTAGATCGGCGATTGCAGGGGTCAAGGGGTGTTATCAAAGGCAAGCGCCATAAACTGCCGGTGTGCGGGATTATAATTAACAAAGGAAAAAGCTCCCCAGACAGGGGTCTAAAGGCCTTAGCGCCCGAGGGTTAAGCACCTAGTTCAAGTCCTCGGTCATATGAAGGAAATTACAAAGAGGGGCCGAAGTAAAGGGGCTAAAGCACATTGGAAGGTCTCACCCTGTAAACACTGATTTAAGAGGAAAGGTCCTGTTGCCGTAAGGCCTCGAGCGCATGGTACAGAGTTTTAAACACTAATGGGTCGACAGTTGAAAGCATTGGATGAAGTAGTGGCGCAACGGTAAACTAGTGAGGGGGGCTTAGGAAGACTTAATGGCACGACATGGTGCTCCACTCCTTTACACAACAAAGGACTGTCGGGAGGGGCTCTATTTCTTCTCTGTGACATACACTCACAATCGACCCACTCCCTACTCTAGAGAACGAGCTATTCAGACAGTTAATGTAGAAGTGACATGAAACAACCAAATAGTAGGAGAAGCTCATCACAGTTGAGATGTGGCTTGATGAGAGGCCTTTCACGGGGACAACAAGGGGGGCACTTCCACCATCATCTTTCAGTGTTCCTCTTTCTTCGCATTATTTTGTAATTTTTGTTTGTTTCCAATAAAGAGATCAGATCCTTAGAAATCTTTTTGGGCAGCGGGAGCTATCACAGGCCGAGGCAGTTAGTACATCAGACAGCTGGCCTTTGGCTGAGATATTTTGTAACTGTAATCCAAGCTCCCCCTCTTCTTATAAATAAGGGGAAGCAACACTTTAAGGAGGTTCTGGAATCTCGCTCCCACAAAGGGTTTGAATTCAGAGATGCCATTATTGGTTCTAAATGGCCTGTTCATAAGGGATGAGAGTGACACATGCTAAATATAATGGACTGGTATTTGAACCCTTCAAGTATTAATTAAACTCTCCTGGTGATTCCAAGCAGATCAATGTGCAATATGTTTCCTCTTTGTAAATCTCATTTCATTTGTGTTTTCTCTTTTCTGAAATAGTGTAATGAAGCTATTGGTTTCTCTTTGATTTATAGATTTATCTAGGTTGCTAAATAGAGAACAATATCTGCGTTATATTATAGATTTACTTGTGTTATTCAATAGCCCACAATACTTGTAATAATTACAAATTTATTCGTGTTATTCGATTAACTTGTAGTACCTGTGTTACTCTCGATTTACTCATGCTATTGGCAGATAATGTTACCCATGTTATATCCGGCATGAAACCTTAATTAACACCCCGTTATTTCTACCATTTCACCTCCTCCCTCTTCCATATTTATGTTGGAACATTGTTGCAGAGGATTTTGTTTGTTTACAGTGCTACACATCTATTTCCCTTCTTCCTTTCCTCCTCTCCACTTTCACTACTACTTCAGTGTTAAGCTGTATCATTGTTGTGTGTTGGCCACCAGAGTAAGACATTTCTCTTTGAGGTTGCCCCGATATACTCCCTCGCATTTGGATCCATGTATTGGCTTGAGTCTATCTTAATGAAGGCTTGTTGAACCAAGCCTCTTTTATCTTTTTATTACGTGACAATTGGAGTGCTGCAAAAACCCCTCATAGCTAATCTTCCATGCGCTCCTCTATTTAAGATGTCCTAGGCACTGGTCTACAATCAACCCATAGACTGTCTCTAGGAGTCTTTCTATGTCCCCTGAAGCACTCGTGCTGCTGAAGGTGGTGCTAGATAAAGCCACAACATCTTTCTGACACCGTTGCTAGGGAATGGATTATAATTTTTTTCCCTGGGTACGACAAATCTTTACATTCCCCCGGTTGGGTGAGCAAGGGAAGTGTGGGTTGAAGATCTCTCACCTTGGCGACTCCATTATTTCAATCTTATGGCAAACATCCTGGCGAATCCATTGTCTGAATTTCTACCTCTTCCGATTTATGATTCATATGATTCAGAGGAGGATGAAGTGGTTACAAATTGTCAATGGGATCTACCTACAAACAAGTGGGGAGAAGGATCCCAGTAGCAAATTTTTCAAGAAGAGCCCAAAGTTGAAGGACCAAGTAGAGTTTGCGACTGTCGGTTGCAGAAAGATTCCTGCCAGGAATTTTTAGTAGGCCCTCCAGTCTATGACTCATGCAGTTCATAAACTGAAGATTTTATTGCGGATTTCCAAGAGGGTTGGCCCGTTGACAAATGGGTAGCAAAAGATCAGCAACAATATTTTCTTGAAAAATCTAAGGCTGAGGAGCTGAATAGTGTTTGCCGCTGCCCTGACCAAGAAGATATCAGTCAGCGGACTTTTCATGGAAATAAGGCAGCCACAAATTTTTCTTGTTCGTCCTATGACCCTGTCGCTGATTACATGAGCACATTCTTTGGTCACCATCATAGGTTGTTTTTGGAGTATGCATCAAGTTTTTTATTTGAAGATTTTCATGGTGTATGCTTGTTTTAATTTTTAAATTTCAACAAAAGGGAGGCATTAGGTCCAACACCCAAATGCTGGCCTGGCTCCATTGTAGGGTTGAACTCACTTAGGTGAATTGAGCCGTGTACGCAGGTAGGAGTTGTATATAAATAAGCTGACTAGTTGAGCATTTACTTTATAGTTGGTAGAATTTATTTTTCTACGTTTTAGTTTGATAAGGACAGGACTCTCTACGAGTAAAGTTTTAGTTTGATAAGGACAGGACTCTCTACGAGTAAAGTTTCTTGGAGATTTTATGGTTGTACAAGTTCATTATAATTTTAACTCTATGCCCAATGGTGAAGGCTACTGGTCTGTAGGTTCTTAGCACCTTGCCAGCGAGACACTGTCCCCAGTTGGAGCCAATGTCGTCACTCACTGCTAAATGTGTTTTCAGTTGCCCGAAGTACGAAAGAGCATTGAAGTTTGAAGCCATCTTCCAAAAGCTTTCAAAGCTAAATTAGAGCCTCTCCATTGCATAGTGCTCATGATAAGTTTTCCAACGGTATGTAGAAGTCCAAAAATGGACTTCTAGATTAGAAGTTGGAGCAATTTTAAAGTTACCCTTGGAAAGCTAGAAAGACAAGGGAAATAGTCCAAAGAAAAAGGTTCATCGCAAATCACAATTGGAGCTTCCTTCGGCAGCAAAGGAAGGCAGTAAGATCAGCGATCAACCGATATTGCAAATCGACTATCGGGGAGACCAAGGCAGAGTGCAAATCGCAATGGACGGTCGGATCGCCCACAACACATAGCATATCGATGGTTCATGATGCTGAACGTCAATATTGCATATTGGCGATCGCAGGCGCAAAGAGGTGTGCACAGGGATAGGGTCTTGAACATTGCCGAACGCCGATAAACACTAGAATCGTCGATAATTCAGCCCTTAAGTGTTAAAGCGTTGAGAGGGGCCAATTTCATTTAACAAAGAAAATCATTGAAAAACTAAGGGCAAGCGGACCCCGCTCTCCCCCTGGCACCCCCCCCTTCTCTCCTCCAGGGGACCACGTGGCAGGATATTAAAGGTCCCGCAGATCGACGATCGCACAAAGCAAAGTCTTTCTTACGCTGAAGTTCCTTCCTAGTTGCGATTGCAATATGCAAAAGATCCCCCTAGATGCGATATTTTATGTGTCATGCTTTATGAAAGTTTTGCGTTCGGACAAGTTGACCCGCGCTATGAAAATAAGTGGATGGGTCTCTCCCTCTCAGGGTTGCGTTTGCGATACCCTAGGTGGGCCCAACCCGCAAATCGACGATCGCAGGTGTCAAGGGGTGTTATCAAAGGCAAGCGCTATAAACTGCTGGTGTGTGGGATTATAATTAACAGAGGAAAAAGCTCACTGAATAGGGGTCTAAAGGCATTAGCGCCCGAGGGATAAGCACCTGGTTCAAGCCCCTGGTCATATGAAGGAAATTACAGAAAGGGACCGAAGTAAAGGGGCTAAAGCAGATCGGAAGGTCTCGCCCTGTAAACACTGATTTAAGAGGAAAGGTCTCGCTGCCATAAGGCCTCGAGCGCATGGTACAGAGTTTTAAAGACTGATGGGTCGACAGTTGAAAACATTGAATGAAGTAGTGGCGTAGCGGTAAACCAGGGAGGGGGGCTCAGGAAGACTTAATGACACAACATGGTGCTCCACTTATTTACACAACAAAGGACTGTCGGGAGGGGCTCCGTTTCTACTCTGTGATAGACACTCACAATCGGCCCACTCCCTACTCCAGAGAACGAGCTATTCAGGCAGTTAAGGTGGAAGTGACAGGAAACAACCAAACATCAGGAGAAGCACATCACAGTTGAGACGTGGCTTGACGAGAGGCCTTTCACAAGAACAACAAGGGGGGCACTTCCACCATCATCTTTCAGTCTTCCTCTTTCTTCGCATTATTTTGTAATTTTTGTTTGCTTCCAAAAAAGGGATCATATCCTTAGAAATATTTTTGCGTAGCGAGAGCTATCACAGGCCGAGATAGCTAGTACATCAGACAACTGGCCTTTGGCTGAGATATTTTGTAACTGTAATCTAAGCTCCCCCTCTTCTTATAAATAGGGGGAAGCAACACTTTAAGGAGGTTTCAGAATCTCGCTCCCGCAAAGGTCTGAACTTTGAGATATCATTCTCGGTTCTAAATGGCATGTTCATAAGGGATGAGAGCGACACATGCTAAATGTAATGGACTGGTATTTGGACCCTTCAAGTATTAATGAAACTTTCCCCGTGATTCCAAGCTGATCAATGTGCAATATGTTTCCTTTTTGTAAATCTCATTTCATTTGTGTTTTCTCTTCTCTGAAATAGTGTAATGAAGCTATTGGTTTCTCTTTGATTCATGGATTTATCTAGGCTGCTAAATAGAGAACAATACCTGCGTTATATTACAGATTTACTTGTGTTATTCAATAGCCCACAATACCTATAATAATTAGAAATTTATTTATGTTATTCGATTAACCTGCAATACCTGTGTTAGCCTAGATTTACTCATGTTGTTGGTAGATAATGGTACCCATGTTATATCTGGCATGAAACCTTAATTAACACCCCACTATTTCTACCATTTCACCTCCTCCCTCTTCCATATTTCTGCTAGAACATTGTTGCAAAGGATTCCATTTGTTTACAGCCCTACACATCTATTTCCATTCTTCCTCCCCTCCTCTCCACCTTCACTACTACTTCAGTGTTAAGTTGTATCATTGTTGTGTGTCGGCCACCAGAGCAAGACATTTATCTTCGAGGTTGCCCCGATATATCCCGTCGCATTTGGATCCATGTATTGACTTGAGTCTACCTTAATGAAGGCCTATTGAACCAAAAGCCTCTTTTATTATCTTTTTATTACGTGACAATTGGAGTGCTGCAAAAACCCCTCATAGATAATCTTCCATGCGCTCCTCTATTTAAGATGTCCTAGGTACTGGTCTACAATCAACCCAAAGGTTGTCTCTGGGAGGCTTTCTATGTCCCCTGAAACATTCGTGTTGCTGAAGGTGGTGTTAGAAAAAGCCACAACATCTTTCTGATGCCATTGCTGAGGAGTGGATTATAATTTTTTTCCCTGGGTACGAAAAATCTTTACATTCCCTCTGTTAGGTGAGCAAGGGAAGTGTGGGTTGAAGATCTCTCACCTTGGCGACTCCACTATTTCAATATTATAGCAAACATCCTGGCGACTCCACTGTCTAAATTTCTACCTCCTCCGATTTATGATTCATATGATTCAGAGGAGGATGAGGTGGTTATAAATTGTCAATGAGATCTACTTACAAACAAGTGGGGAGAAGGATCATAGCAAATTTTTTTTCAAGAAGAGCCCAAAGTTGAAGGATCAAGCAGATTTTGCGACTGTTGGTTGTAGAAAGATTCCTGCCAGGAATTCTTAGTAGGCCCTCCAGTCTATGACTCTTACAGTTCATAAACTGAAGATTCTATTGCATATTTCCAAGAGGGTTGGCTCGTTGACAAATGGGTAGAAAAAGATCAACAACAAGATTTTCTTGAAAAATCTTAAGTTGAGTAGCTGAATAGTATTTGTGGCTGCCCTGACCAAGAAGATATCGGTCAACAGAATTTTCATGGCAATAAGGTAGCCACAAATTCTTCTTGTCGGTCCTATGACCTTGTAGTTGATTACATTAGCACATTCTTTGGTCAACATCAGAGGTTGTTTTTGGAGTATGCATCAAGTTTTTTATTTGAAGATTTTTCATGGTGCATGCTTGTTTTAATTTTTAAATTTCAACAAAAGGGAGGCATTAGGTCCAGCACCCAAACGCTGGCCTGGCTCCATTGGAGGGTTGAACTCACTTAGGTGAATTGAGCCCTGTACGCAGGTAGGAGTTGATATAAATAAGCTCACTAGTTGAGCATTTACTTTCTAGTTGGTAGAATTTATTTTTTGCGTTTTAGTTTGATAAGGAAAGGACTCTCTGCGAATAAAGTTTCATGGAGATTTTATGGTTGTACAAGTTCATTATATTTTTAACTCAATGCCCAATGGTGAAGACCACTGGTCTGGAGGTTCTCAGCACCTTGCCAACAAGGCACTGTTCCTAGTTGGAGCCAATGTTGTCACTCACTTCTAAATGTGTTTTTAGTTGCCTGAAGTGCAAAAGAGCAGTTAAGTTTGAAGCCATCTTCCAAGCCACAAAATCTTTCAAAGCTAAATCAAACCCTCTCCATTGCATAGTGCTCGTGATAAGTTTTCCAACGGTATGTGGAAGTCCAAAAATGGATTTTTGGATCAGAAGTTGGAGCGATTTTAGAGTTACCATTGGAAAGCTAGAAAAGAAAGGGAAATAGCCCAAAGAAAAAGGCTCATCGCAAATCGCAATCGGAGCTTCCTTCGGTAGCAAAGGAAGGCAGTGAGATCAACGATCAACTGATATCGCAAATCGGCTATCAGGGAGACTAAGGCAGAGCACAAATTGTAATGGACGGTCGGATAATCCACGACACATAGCGTATCGGTGGTTCATGACGCTGAACGCCAATATCGCATATTGGCGATCGCAGACGCAAAGAGGTGTGCATAGGCACAAGGTCCTGAATATTGCCGAATGCCGATAAACACTAAAATCGCCGATAATTCGGCCCTTAAGTGTTAAAGCGTCGGGAGGGGCCAATTTCATTTAACAAAGAAAATCACTGAAAAACTAAGGGCAAGCGGACCCCCCTCTCTCTCCTCCAGGGGGCCACGTGGCAGGATATTAAAGGTCCTGCATATCGCATGTCCCGGAGATCAACGATCGCACAAAGCAAAGTCTTTCTTTCGCCGAAGTTCCTTCCTAGTTGCGATTGCGATATGCGAAAGATCCCCCTGGATGCGATATTTTATGTGTCACGCTTTATGAAGTTTCGCGTCCAGACAAGTCGGCCTGCGCTATGAAAATAAGTGGATGGGTCTCTCTCTCACGTGTTACGATTACGATACCCCGGGTGGGCCCAGTCCCGCAGATCGACTATCGCAAGTATCAAGGGGTGTTATCAAAGGCAAGCGCTATAAACTGTTGGTGTGTGGGATTATAATTAACAAAGGAAAAAGCTCCCCGGACAGGAGTCTAAAGGCCTTAGCGCCCGAGGGCTAAGCACCTGGTTCAAGCCCCTAGTCATATGAAGGAAATTACAGAAAGGGGTCGAAGTAAAGGGGCTAAAGAAGATCGGAAGGTCCCGCCCTGTAAACATTGATTTAAGAGGAAAGGTCCCGTTGCTGTAAGGCCCCGAGCACATGGTACAGAGTTTTAAAGACGGATGGGTCGGCAGCTGAAAGCATTGAATGAATTAGTGGCACAACAGTAAACTAGTAAGGGGGGCTCAGGAAGACTTAATGGCATGACATGGTGCTCCACTCCTATACACAACAAAGGACTGTTGAGAGGGGCTCCATTTCTACTCTGTGACAAACACTCACAGTCGACCCACTCCCTACTCCAGAGAACGAGCTATTCAGGCAGTTAAGGCGGAAGTGATAGGAAACGATCGAACAACAGGAGAAGCACATCACAGCTGAGACGTGGCTTGACCAGAGGCCTTTCACAGGAACAACAAGGGGGGCACTTCCTCCATCATCTTTCAATCTTCCTCTTTCTTTGCATTATTTTGTAATTTTTGTTTGTTTCCAAGAAAGGGATCAGATCCTTAGAAATATTTTTGGGCAGCAGGAGTTATCATAGGCCAAGGCAGCTAGTACATCAGACAACTGGCCTTTGGCTGAGATATTTTGTAATTGTAATCCAAGCTCTCCCTCTTCTTATAAATAGGGGGAAGCAACGCTTTTAAGGAGGTTCTGGAATCTCGCTCCCGCGAGGGTCTGAATTTTGAGATACCATTCTTGGTTCTAAATGGCCTGTTTGTAAGGGATGAGAGTGACACATGTTGAATGTAATGGACTGATATTTGGACCCTTAAAGTATTGATGAAACTTCCTTGGTGATTCAAAGCAGATCAATGTGTAGTATGTTTCTTCTTTGTAAATCTCATTTCATTTGTGTTTTCCCTTTTCTGAAATAGTGTAATGAAGCTATTGGTTTTTCTATGATTTATGGATTTATCTAGGCTACTAAATAGAGAACAATACTTGCATTATATTATAGATTTATTTGTGTTATTCAATAGGTTACAATATCTGTAATAATTACAGATTTATTTGTGTTATTCAATTAACCTATAGTACTTGTGTTAGCCTAAATTTACTCACGCTGTTGGAAGATAATGGTATCCATGTTATATCTGACATGAAACCTTAATTAGCACCCCACTATTTCTACCATTTCACCTCCTTCCTTTTCCATATTTATGCTAGAATATTGTTGTAGAGGATTCCGTTTGTTTACAGCCGTACGCATCTATTGCCCTTCTTCCTCTCCTTCTCTCCACCTTCACTACTATTTCAGTGTTAAGCTGTATCATTGTTGTCTGTCGGCCACCAGAGCAAGACATTTCTCTTTGAGGTTGCCTCGATATACCCCCTCGCATTTGGATCTATGTATTGGCTTGAGTCTACCTTAATGAAGGCTTATTGAACCAAGCCCTTTTTATTATTTTTATTATTACGTGACAATTGGAGAGCTGCAAAGACCCCTCACATATAATCTTCCCTACGCTTCTCTATTTAAGATGTCTTAAGCACTGGTCTACAATCAACCCAAAGACTATCTCTAGGAAGCTTTCTATGTCCCCTCAAACACTCATGCTACTAACAGTGGTGCTAAAAAAAACCACAACAGCCGCTGGTTCAAAAAAGTGAGACAATGTTATGCTCCTGGTTCAAACACTCAGAATATATTCTTCGGAGGCCACTATCAAAGACACATGGGTCTGGGTCGCTACCAAGACTCCAACTACACAAAGCTGTAAGATTACTTGGTACTTCGTTGGAAAAGGTGTGTACCTACTTGCATAAAATTTCATCTAAGAAGCGTGGAAGTGATGAAAACGTGTGTTTAACAGCATGGTAGTGATGAGAACGTGTGGAAAGCCTTTTGCTTTCAAACATTACAGTTTACGCTTTTTTTTTTTCAACCAGGGGAAACCAACAATATTATATTAATATAACATACTGTTTATAGACTTTACGCTTTTAACTTTATGCTTCTTACATTCAAGTGTTTTGTTTTTCTCTCTGCATGAGATTTCTTTTGTTTTTCTATACATGAGATTTCTTATGAAGGCTGCATTGCAGACTCCTCTTATAACAAACTGTTTATAGACTTTATGCCTTTTTGTTTTTCTCTCTGCATGAGATTTCTTTTGTTTTTCTCTACATGAGATTTCTTATGAAGGCTGCATTGCAGACTCCTCTTATAACAAACTGTTTATAGACTTTACGCTTTTAACTTCATGCTGCTTACATTCAGTTTTTTGGTTTTTCTCTCTTCATGAGATTTCTTATGAAGCATGCATTGCATCACTTATGAAGGCTGGCTGCATTGCAGACTCATCTTTTCAATGTTTTGTACTTTTATGTTTTATTTTATTGATATTTTATAAAGAATGTTTCATTTCATTAATATTTTAATCCACTGTTATTTGTGTTTTATATTCTCTTTCTTGCTCTCTGTTAAATCTCATTTTATGTTTACACATGTCATGCTAACTTGGTTAGTGCTTTTCATTATAAATTTTTCAACGTTTTGTCTTTCGAGTATTAATTTTAGGTTTTATCTTTCAAATATTCATTTTTATTTCACTATACGAAGATACTAATTATACAAACTTATATCAAAATGTTAACTATACAAGCTTAACAAATTAGAAGATCTTTGTTGACGCATTTCGAACCAATTAGTGTGATTCATCGTTAGGACAAGTTGAGGAGTCAGATCATGGCTGCATATTAAATAGGGAGAGCAGATCCTCCAAATGGCTAGGTTGACTAGATTGACCATCAACAAGTTGAGGAGTCAGATCATGGCTGCATATTAAATAGGGAGAGCAGATCCTCCAAATGGCTAAGTTGACTAGATTGACCATCAACAGTTAAATAGAAAAACTGCTAGATAATATTATAAAGTTAAAAATAAAAATAATATTATAATTATAGTAATTAAATTATTATATATTCGAATGTAATACCATTTTATTTTAGTCAAAAGTAAAAAACTAATATTATAATTATACAAATTAAATTTTCTCCCTAATAAATAATTAAAAATATTATAATAATATTATATATTATATAATATTATAATATATAATATTATTTATTTATAAAATTTTAATTATTTATTTATTATGGTTGTTAAATTAACTTATTTAATAGATTATTTAAATCACCAAGGATAAATAAAGGGGTTTTTTTAATAAAATTGATTTAATAGAAAAAATAAACTATTAATGAATATTGGTTAAATTTTTATTTATTTATAGAGGAGGCCAATGTTATTGCCAAGGTTGCGCAGTTCCATCATACAGGGAAGCTATTGAAATTGAAAGAAGGCCTAACAATCTCAATAGAGATGATGGCGAGATGATGGCTGGAAGATCAGTAGTTGCTGGATCCCTGCCCTTTCTTCTTAATCTTGCTTTTCCTCCCTCCGCCTTTTAACCTTTTCGAGCTTTAGATGATTCCTCTTAATTTCCCGGATCCTTTTCCTTTCAGCCATGTCTTTTCCTTCCTCCTAGGGTTTCTCCTTTGGCTCCGTGGTTTACTATTGGTCCTGTTCTTGACCTTTTTTTTTTTTAAATGTGTCGCTCATTCTATTTATTTTTCGTGAAAGATATAAATAAATAAGAATTTAACCAATATTCATTAATAGTTTATTTTTTCCATTAAATCAATTTTATTAAAAAACCCCTTTACTTATCCCTAGTGATTTAAATAATTTATTAAATAAGTTAATTTAACAACCATAATAAATAAATAAATATTTATATTTATAAATAAATAATATGATATATTATAATATTATATAATATATAATATTATTATAATATATATTATTATAATATTTTTAATTATTTATTAGGGAGAAAATTTAATTTCTATAATTATAATATTAGTTTTTTACTTTTGACTAAAATAAAATGGTATTACATTCTAATATATAATATTTAATTACTATAATTATAATATTATTTTTATTTTTAACTTTATAATATTATCTAGCCGTTTTTCTATTTAACTGATGATGGTCAACCTAGTCGCTCTCCCTATTTAATATGCAGCCATGATCTGACTCCTCAACTTGTCCTGACGATGAACCACATTAGTTGGTTCGAAACGCGTCGACAAAGATTTTCTACATGTGATTTACGCCGAAATTCTTCTTATAACTGTTATGGATCACAAAAGCCTCAATTCAACAAATTAGAAGATTATTTTGTACTTTGTTAGAAAGTGCTTACTTGTTTATCCACTATACCAAAATGCTAACTGTACCACCTTAACAAACTAGAAGATTATTTTGTACTTTGTTGGAAAGTGCCTACTCATTTGGATAAACAGAAATTGGGAAGGAAATGATGAAAATTTATAACTTCTTGGATTATGCTTTAGCCTTTTGTGTTTAAGTATTATATATTCACAATACTTATATCACATTGGGATATATAGAACTTTGTGTATAACACAAAAACACACCTATATAGAATTCTATACATAACATGTACATAACATAATATGGGGACACAATAGGGGACACACACAAGAAGAATTACAAAGATAAAATATAGAGCGGAAGATGTAATTTTTTTGAACATTTAGAAAATATAATTACATCAATCATACATTGGGTGCATTATTAACATGTTAGAACACATTTGCAGATAGGGCACATTATTAATATGTTGGGCTACATTCGCAAAGTTTTTTATTTTTTTGGTCATCTAGAGTGCTTGACACATTGGGAAATGCAATGGAACATGCATAGGACACACATTGGGAAATGCAATGGAACATGCATAGGACATGTCTCATATGTGTTTGACACTTAGTTGTATCACATGCATAATTGAGACTTATTTGCTTGTAACTTTTTGTTGTTTGTATTTAGTATTATTCTAATAAAAATTGGTATTACTTCTATGTGCATTGCATGCCTATCTTCTTACTATTTTGTACTCCTATGCTTTATTTGACATTTTAGATAAAAAAAGCATATGTATAGTCATGCCTACTTTTGTTTCTCTATCTCTTGCTCTTTGCTCAACATCTCTTTTTGTGTGTGCATACATCAAGCCTCTCTTTTTGTGTGTGCATACATCAAGCCTTACTCAACTATTGCCTTCCATTATCCCTTTTTGTGGAGATAACTCTAACTCTTAGTGAACTTTTTTGACTTTTTTGATCAAACTTGTTTAGATACGATTAAATATTTCAAGGAGTTTTGGCTTTTGATTTTAGGCCGAGTAATGAAACACTTATGGTAGTCAGGGTTGTTGGTTGGGGAGGGGTGTGTATTCCATGTTATTTGATGTTTAGCTAGATGGTAACCTTAAATTAAGTTATGATTATTATTATTAAAAATTTTAATGGATCTCGACGTTATAATCTTTTGCTCACTACAATTTTAAGTGCAAGATTCTTTCGAAAGGTGTGGTAATTCCACATTGTTCCAAAAAGGGTGTGGGTGGTGTTACAAATATGCACCTCCGTCCCGACCTTTTTATTAGAAGCAATTCAAATGAATAAATATATTTTTATGGACTTAGATTAAGCCAATCTTCTTAAAAGAGGCCAATTGTATTAAAAGACAATGATAAATATATTTATACATAAGGCTTAAAAATTCCTTTGTGAGTGCCCTTCTCGAGGTCCTTAAGGTCTAATGGATTCCCATATTTTTTCTTTTTATAGGCCTCTTCGACAATGATAAATATATTTATACATAAGGCTTCCATACTTTGCCACTTTGTTAGTTTATAGTCATACATAAATGAAGTTTTTTTAATCAAATTTCCTCAATGCCTTCGTTTATCCATTTAATCATCCCTTTAGTGCCAAGAAGGTTTGCTATGTATGTTTTGCAATGGGTCAATTATTAATTTTAATTGTTCAAATATGATCTTGCTATAATCATCGCTAAGACCTCTCCTAGTCCCTTTAGTCAATTTGACAATTTTTGCTTGGTTGTTATTGCCTTCCCTTGTACTAACCATGAATATAGTAAAGAAGATATAGTTGTCTTGCTTTAGTACCTCCCCTAGTCACTAAGTAGGAATATAGTCAAGAAGATGCAGTTATCTTGCTTTATTGTTATTACTAGTCTTTTGGTATACTATGTAAATGGTTAAGAATTTAAAGTTGTCTTTTGTTTCTCCCCACACCGTCAAAGTTAATTATTAGTATATATCTTGGGGTGAGGCTCAACTCTATGTGGAGATAATTTAACTAGAGGCTTGTCTTTCAACTAAAGTATTATCGGTCATTTTTAACTAGTTTATTTATGACATTTCATATATTTTTATTCTATGCAAGTAATATTTAGATTTATTATATATATATATATATATATATATTTATTTTTGTCTTGATTCACTATACTATTTTTTTATATCACTATATGTAATAAAATATGGAATGTTGAGTATGCATTGGAGGCAAGTACCATACAAAGGAAAAATATCATAGAATGTTAAGTATGTATCAAAGGCTAACACCATATAAAGGTAAAAAATTATGGAATGTCGAGTATGTGTCAACCTTTCGTTGTATAGAGACTTTGGTGAAATATGACCAAAGTCTCCCTTGATAATGGATTGGTTCACTAAAGAACATACAAATTTAGATGGTCGATTCTATTCTTTCCAAGCAAGCACACAAATAAAGCAATGATCTAGGGTTTAAAGATGAGGAGGGAACATAAACTATGACATTCCTTGCTAAGTCTTCTATTCTTGACAGTTGTGTAAAAATAGGAGGAAGATATTGAGCTTAGAATGGACTTGTAGACAATCAATTTAGAAACTCTACTCTATTTCATAATGATAAATATTATATCTACTTTCTCAAGAAAAATAGAATACCAAACTTACTTAAGATCCAATGAAAGAAAATGTATGTAATCAACATCAAATCATCAAGATAGAGGGGAAGAAACAAATTAGTTTACCATTTGCCAAAAAAAAAGATTAAAATAAGCTACCTTGCACATGAAGAGGTGGTTTCAAATTACTCATCCTTTGGGTTCTTTCCTCTTAAAGCTTAGTTAGTCCAAAGCTATTTATGACTTCTTCCCCTCAATTTTCAACAAACAATGGGTAATGTTGAAGCAAAAGTGAAAATTAAGCAACCTTGTATGAGAAGAATGCCATCATAAGCCAAAGTTGTTTTTAGTAATCTCTCTTTAAGGATATCCAAAAATTCTTTGCAATGTGTAGATTAAACTCTTCTTTAGAATAAGGTTCCATCCTACAACTTTTGGATGAAGACTTGATTACCTTCTAGAGATTTGTATCAAAGATTGAATGGTTAAAAAAAAACTAAAATTTGGTGCCATCAACATATTTGTGTGCATATTACATTGTTTTTAGTGCAGTTATGTGACTTTGAAAGAGAAATGGACCACACTAGCCAAATTAACCAAGGAAAACACATGAAGAGTTGGTTCACCTTCTAGTGATCTGTATCAAAGATTGCATGCTTTTTTGTTTTTAACGAAAGTTGATGCCATCAACATAGTTGTGTGCATATTACTTTGTTTTTAATGAAATTGTGTGACTTTGAAAAAGAAATGGACCACACTAACCATTTTATCCAAGCAGAACACATGAAATTCCAAAGTTGTTACATATTTTTAGTTTTTCCATACAAATTAGATCACCCATGAATTCATTCTAAAGATAACATTGTTTCATAATGGACTTGTGAGAGCCTAATGAAAAACTCACCTACAAGAAAGAGGAAAGAGAACTATCAACAAACACAACAAATTTTGGTGACATATGATATCATTTCTTTAATGAGATAGGCATCCTCATGCTTGTATATGAATTAAGTAAACCATGCCATATAAATGGGACCATTGCTCAATTGGGGAAACAAGTCAAAGAACATAAAACAGGTTTTCGAATAATAACATAATTGATTGCTCTCAGTATACCAACAACAATGTTGTATCCATAAAGGTCTTTGCTTTAATATGTAAACCCAGGGTTCGTACAAACTTAGGAGATATCTTGCACTATTTGTATGAGCCACACTTGTTCCCACTCTTTAATGTATCTCTAACCTATTTGACGAAAGAAAATGTAACTCTTATTAGGTGAAACAGAGAATGAATTGGTGAGCAAAATACTCAGCTTAAACTAATTGCAACTAAAGATCTATATACCAAATTTTAAGAAACATATATGCAAAAGAATAAATGCTAGACTGAATTGCAAGAAAAGTGTTAACTCTAGTTGCAGAGAGAAAATTTGCAATAAAGGAAATCCTATTCTATTCTTGTAGAAGTATAAACTTTAATATTACTTTTAGAAAACATGAAACAACTATACAATGAGTAGAAAACAATCTTACAAAGATGACTATTCGATTCCTTAACTTCCTTGTTCACTATATCACATCAACAAATGCCATTTTATGTATTTATAGATGAAATATCCATCAACCATGAAGAAAAGTGCTAAAAAGAAGCTCTCGATATTTTACTATAGGAAGCTTTGTAATGCTATAGGAAAGTTTTGCAGTCCTACACGAAATTCCAGATTTGAGATTAATGCAACAACTTGATGGTGTAAAGCTTAAAACTCATATATATATATATATATATATATATATATATATATCATCAGAGACAACTCAACAAATTATAAAGACTAAGTTACTAAAATTCTAAGTTTCTTCTATTTCATGAGAACAACTCAACAAATTATAAAGACTAAGTTACTAACTTCTATAGGAACATGCTAAACTAACTTCTATAGGAACATGCATTGTATCACTTACTAAACTAGTAGCATAAATTGAAATACATAAACAACATGAAAACATGAAAATGAGAAAGAGAAGGGTACATAGGGGTCTTCAGAGCTCTTATGGGTGGGCCTTCGAAAGGTGCTCAAAGACCTAATAAAATTCCAACACTAGTTGCTTGGCAAGAATGACTGTCCTTCCATTAACTTAAATCAACAATACATAAATTTGAATAAAAAGAAAGTTGTAGAGATACAATGTAATAAAAAATGTTCTCCTCCTCTTAGGCCTTTCCTCGAGTCCTTTCTTATAACCTCCTTGAAGGTAGGGCTGGTGTAGATTTTTACTGTAGATTCAACAACTTACCTGACTTGCTAAGACACACGACAAGAATATATTCTACTCTTCAGCGGAAGCCAAAATTGATTGATGAAAACAATAAGAAGAAAAGGAAGAATATCAATTTCAAATAACACAATATTTCTTTGGGGAAAGCAACTGCTCAAAACCTTGACTACATATATTGCATTAACCAGAAGACCAGAAAAGAAAATACAATGCTTGTTCAACCCGCACAATTCCTGCACAAGTATAATCTATCTCTATGCTTCCTAGGCTGACTCTAGCCAACACTTAGCCAATTTAATAGCCTTCCAAGCCCCTACTTCCTTGCGCAATTCCTGAGAGAATTAACACATATTTAATTGGGAAAATCCCTCTCCACAATTGCGCAATCCATCATAGGACTTCTACTAATTGCATTTGCCATCTGTACAACTCAGAAAATTATGCAACTGATAGTACACTATCCCTGAACTGTAATCTCAACTGGGTCTTCCTTTGAACTGACATGCATGAGTTATTTATGAGTGAATCTTCAATTAACTGGTGTGGTACCGGTGATGCATTGGTGGACTACTCCACTACTAGACCTCTACTAGTTCCTCCAACACTTCGAACTAGTTTAACTGACTATAACTCAATTAGAATGAGTTATCGAATTACAACTTAAAAGAACTCAACCCGAGCCCCTAAAATTTAGGGATCACTCTACATGACTCTAGATAAGCTTCCAACTCAAATTTACTAAGTCAATTAAGTCAACTTAACTTAGTTAACTATTACAAGTTGCTATGAGAATATAATTCCTAATTTACTTCAAGGACAAATTAATTAGAATTTTTCTTGATGCTACTTTCAAAATTTCTTGTTGCAATTTTAAATACTCTCTCTCAACAAGAAAGGAATTCAACTCTATCCCAATGCGGTACCTTTGGAATGTTCTGCATGCAACACTTGTCACTGTTGTTGTTGCTACTACAACATTTGCAACCAAAAATCATCCAATATGAATAGGTATGATGCATATGTCACCAGAGTCTCTGAATGCTACTAGCTCTGCCTCTGTCGACTGAAAAATTTGCGCTTCTGCTGACTTTGCCTCTGTGCCATCTGCATTGCTGTCAACTGTGCTCTTCCCTCTCTAGTATTTGACTGCTGCTAGCCTCTGCCTTTGTCACTCTGATATCTGACTACATCAACCGCCACTGATCCATCCTGCTACTGTGTACTGTGGGCTCTTGTAGCAAGGTAATGATCCATGAGACAAAACATCTCAATGGACCCTACCCAATTTCTGCACCCTTGGGACTATTACTTCACATCGCCCCACCTCTCACCTAGAGGTATGGCTGCATGTGCTCCTCTGCCCACTTGGCTCAAAATTTCCCCCTACTGGAGGTCTTTGCTTGAGTGGATGTATCCACTCGGTCTCCTCTCTGCTTCTCCAATTATGGTTGCTCCACAACTTTCTGAGGTTGCTTCTGAGGTTTCTTATGGGGCTGCATGTTGAGAGGTAATTCACTCTCCCTCTCAACCACCAAGTCTCTAGATTTTTCCTTGCTTCTCAAGGATTTTCATGCATCTTGTACCTCAAGTGCATACATGTTCTTGACTCGCACACCGATATATTTCACTTGTCCCGTGGTGATGTGTCTAAGGAAAACCTTTCCTTTGCTAAAAATCACATCATAGCCACGGTCTTCTAATACCACGACGGAAACAAGATTCTTCTTTAGTCCTGGAACATACATCACATCTGTGATTCTGAGAGGGGAGCCAAAATCCCTTTGAAAGGTAACTGTATCGATCCTGGTAGCACTATACCTCCTGTCATCTCCAAACTCTATGTTATGATTGAGATCTTTCTCCTCAAAATCACTTAAGAGATCTCTATTCCTCGTCATATGGCACGAGGCACCACTGTCGAGATACCACATGCTTCCCATTATAGTGCTGGCCATGCAAGAATGAGAGTAAAATCTAGTTCAAATTGTGAAGCTAGAGCTTCACCTGATGCTGCTACTGCAGACTCCTTCTTGCTTGCTTTCTTCTGTGGGCAATTCGTGGCATAGAGCTCATACTCATGACATTGAAAACACTTGACTTTTGACAAGTCCTTCTTCTTTCCACCCACCTCGCCTTGGGACTTCTTTCCCTTGGATTTCTTTTCTTTGCTCACTAATGAAAATTCCTCCTCCACTTCTTTGAAAAAGGTCCCATCTTTGGTGTTCCGCTGAATCTCTTCCTATACCAAATCTGACTACAACCACTCCCATTCTAGTAGCTTCTCCCTCCCATTAACAGAGTCTTGGTAACTATGCTAGATCTTGGGAAGTCCTAGAAGAGCTAGGCTCACTATATCGTCTTTGGAAACAGTGATCCCGACACTTCCAAGCTCATCCCAACATTGGGTGAACTTGGTCAAGTAATTCAGAATTGAGTCACCCTTCTCCATCTTGATTTTTCTGAGTATTCCCTTTAGTGCCAACTTCCTATGGTCACTGCTATTTTGAAACATGTCTGTCAATTCCTTCCACATTGAGTATGGAGTATCCTTTCCATGGAGATTGGAGACAATGTTGTATCAAACTCCTTCCGAGATAATCCTTCTTGCTTTTGCCACACAATTTCTCCATTCAACCAGATCTTTAGCATCCGATGTTGGAGGCTTAGGAATGTCATGATCTATGAATTCCTTGAGGCCATTTTCTTCCAACACTGCCTCCATCCTGTCCTTTCAAGCTATGTAATTCGAGCTTCCCTCCAAGGAATACTCAAGTCGCAAAACATAGAATGACATATTTCCGCTCTAAAGTATGAAATTGCAAATTTTATTTTTACCTGCAAAACAAACTCAAATTCTCTTCTTCTATACCATCTTCAGCTCCGATACCATGTAGATTTTTACTATAGATTCAAAAACTTATGTGATATGATAAAACACAAGACAAGAATCTACTCCACTCTTGAGTGGAAACCAAAATTGATTGATGAAAAAAATAAGCAGAAAATGAAGAATACCAATCACACATAACACAATATTTCTATGGAGAAAGCAACTGCTCAAAACCACGACTATCTATATTGCATTAACTAGAAGATTTGAGAACAAACATTAAGGGAAAATGGGCCTCCTAAGAAAAATGTACAACCAAAATAAACTTTATAAGGACCAATAAGATTCAAGATGATGCTATCAACCATGGGGGATGATTCACCATTTTTGGAGTAAAAAAGTAAAAAGATTAAAAAATAATAAAATAATAAAGCTACTTTTTCAACTCATATTTTTAACTTATCTCCCTAATATTTTACTCAAATTTCGAGCGATAGTACTCGTTGGATGCAAAATTTAATTCTTCATCCAAGGAGTACCCATGTTGCATACTTTTGAAAGACTCTGCTACACGAAAAATGAGAAATACATGAAAAAACATGATTGCAATCACGTTTTTCAGGTATTTCTCATTTTTCATGTATAAGTGTCCATCAAAAATATGCAACATCAGTACGCCTTGGATGGGGAATCAAATTCTACATCCAACGAGTGTTTCCGCTTGAAATTTGAGTAAACCCATAGGGAGATAAGTTGAAAATACGAGTTGAAATAATAGTTTTTTCTTTTTTCCCTTTAAATTTGATGATGTAATGTAATCTTATTTTATTATTTCCACTTTATTTTATATTTTCCTTAGGAGGTCCATTTTAGACCTCAAAATTCCCCTAATGATACAATTCTTGTTCAACCCGAACAATTCCTGCACAAGTATAATTTATCTCTCTGCTTCCTAGGCTGGCTCTGGCCAACACTTATCCAATTTACTAGCCTTCAAAGCCCCTACTTCCTTGCGCAATTCCGGAGAGAACTAGTCCATATTTATTTGGGAAAATTCATCACAACTGTGCAATCCATTATAGGCCTTCTACTGATTGCATGCACCATCTGTGTAACTCGGAAAATTATACAATTGATAGTACACTGTCCCTGAACTCTAATCTCAACAAGATCTTCCTTTGAACTGACATGCGTGAGTTATTTATGAGTGAATGTTCAGTTAACTAGTGTGGTACTGGTGATGCACTGGTGCACTACTCCACTACTATACCTCTACTAGTTCCTCCAACAGTTAGAACTAGTTTAACTAACTATAACTCAATTACACTGAGTTATCTAATTACAACTCAAAAAAACTCAACCTGGGCCCCTAAAAATTAGGGATCACTCTACATGACTCTAGATAGACTTCCAACTCGAATTTCCGAATTGAATTAAGTCAACTTAACTTAGTTAACTATTACAAGTTTCTATGAGAATAGAATTACAATTTAATTCCTAATTTAATTCGAGGACAAATTAAATTAGAATTTTTCTTGATGCTATTTTTAACATTTCTTGTTGCAATTTTCAATAGTGGGTTCTCCCTCGAAAACCATAAAATAAGGTAGTTGTCTCTCAATTAGCCTTTTAGATTCCTTGAATTGTCTTTAATGCACTAAATTAGTTGAGTTTGACCTCTCCTACAAGAGTGGACACGATCCCTACATTTACTCTGTTTCGCTGATCTTAGGAATCTGTCAATTATCTTTCAAAGTTGCACAAAAATGAGGTTAAAAGTTACACATAGTTGGCTATTAACTTGAATTACCCTAAATGCTCATAATATCAACAAACATCAAAGTAGTGCATATACAAGGTCAAAAAATGTGATGTCATGATGGTATGATAATGTGATATATGAGGCATATGGAATGTCTAATGTAGGGGCCCATCATACCTCCCAACTTGAAGTGTTGAACATACTTGGGAAATCATTCCTTCCCCCACTCTTCTTGGTCTCTATCATACAATCCCTTAACATATGTCCTAACATCCCATGAAATATACCTTCGTAGTTCTCCACGTTGATAAAACCCAGTTGTGTCCTCTCTCTCTTTCCACTTAGTTTCTTGTTCCTGGATATTATGTGTTGTTAATATTAGTAGTAGTGGAGGTTTGAACCTTAGGCCAATTCAACATGTTCCTAGCCTCTATAGAATTCTCTTGTAAAGAGGTGTCCTTGATATATCATTATATAGTTTAGTGGGGGAATGAAGTTATATGACCTATAAGCTATAAGGTAGAACCTGCCATCTCCTCTGGAATACCTGTATGGCCACCTTTCGTAGTAATATTATCACATCCTAAAAGTGTAGGATGGCCTCCTTGTTGATATTTGTAGCTTGGGAGGTAATCTGAACCCTAGGGTACTTGGTTTCAAAGGAATTGGCAAACAAAAGTGACTTTTGGGCTAATAACCCATGTCTGTGGGATTTTCACCAAATCATGTAGGTGTGAAACTGTGATGATGATTGATGGTTTGACAGATAGAGATGATACAAGACCTCTAGAGAAATCGAGGGCAATGAAAATCATCGAAATATGAGGTATAGAAGTCAAGATATAAAATTTTGAAGTTATGTGTGGGCTAATTTGTCAAGGAGAGCAAGTCAACTAGGGTTAGTTTATCCCTCTTGAAAAATTCATTGGAGCCCTCACTTGAGTGTATAGATAGAGGTGAAGTTGAAGGTTATTTTTCACATCAAAGGGCATCTATCTTAGAAACACACCACCAAAAGAGGATGCATATTAGGAGCTTACCTCACGAAGGAAGAAGGAGCATGGTTTTTGTCCTTTTGTGACTATTGACAAAGCCACAACGATTTATAAGAAAGGCCGCATGGTTGGAGGGTAATCTGGGCAGGTTTGTGGAGTGTTTGATGGTGTTTCTCCTACCCTTGAGCACACCGCAACTCTGGTTTGTTGATACAGGGAGGCCACAAACCTTTTCTTCCTTGAGGAAGGACAAGACATGTTTAGGTGTGTTTTGGATATCTATCCCTTTGGAATTAGGCTTCAACCATGGTTGTTAGGACATGTAGGGCACATGTCTTATTATAGGGGGCGGTGAGGCTTATTTGGGGCTAGAAATTAACCCAAAAAAACAACAAGTGAAGGAAAAGATAAGACAAGGGAGGAAACACCTGAGAAGAGGGTCTTGGAGGAAGGGTTGACATGGACTGCCATATTCCCTAACCAGTAACAGAACACTATAGCAGTGCCACATCATCCTAGAGGTATTTTTGATGATGTGTTGAGTTGATTTGTTTGCTTAGTAGATGAGGGTCCAAATTGGACAATTTGGTGAACATCCTATGAGAAATCATCATTAAAAGTTGCATGTGTGTCAATGTCAATAAGAGTAGCAGGATGTTTCTTTTTTGAGAATATTCTTCGGCGAAAATCACATAGAGATACTTTTGTCGACGCGTTTCAAACCTACTAGTGTGGTTCATCGTCAGGACAAGTTGAAGGAGCAGATCTTTCTTTTCATATTAAATAGATAGGGCAGAATATCCAATGACCAAATTTCTAGACAAGGTAACGGCTAAACTAACAACAGCTAGATGGGGTCCTAGTGTTGGATAATTTGTTTGTTTGGTATTAGAAACTCATGGAATGTTGGAGGGAAGCATGAGAGTGGACCAAGTTAGCAGAGTTGGAGAAACCTGAAGAACAAATTATGGAGGATTGTAGAGGCTTGCTTCAAGCCTAAGGAATACGTTTCTTGAAGGACTAAGGGATTGTTATAAGTGGAAGAGGAAGATCTCATAGGTATGATAAGCCAGGAGTAGTTTGAGTATCCTTGGACTTGCCTTGTGGAGAAGGACATCTACAACAGAAGTTGGGAAATCCTCAATGCCCTAAGTTCATCGTTGGAGAAGGGCATCCAACAATGATAGTGGGAAGCCCTCTGACCCTAAGTGTGTCTTCATTGGGAAGCAGAAGAAGGCGCTAGTGGAAGAAATTCCCAAAAGAGTTGGAGCAAGAGTGGGTAGTTGAGAGTTGTTCACAAATGAAGTTGTGAACAACTTGACAAGAGTCTCAATGTGTTGATGCGTTGAAGGATTGATGATTAACTAGAGATCATGTGAAGCCAATTTAAGTGACCTAATGGAGTTGGTTCATTGATAGAGGCAAAGTTGTGTTGTTGTAGATCAGGAGCAGAAGGATTGGACAAGTGTGTTTAGGGTACGATCGAGGGGAGTTGAGAGAGCGTATTACATTTTCCAAATGGACAAGGTACTTTGTTTAGGGCAGATTGGTTGTCAAAGGATTGACACTAAGCCCTAGTTATTGTTGTCTTATATTAGTGGATGTATGAGGGCCATTATCCCTGGTACATGAGCCATATACTGTTTAGTTATTCGTTTGATTAACCAAGTTGGGTTGTTGTATAATTTTGCAAAAAGTTGTGTATGTTTTGTGCAATAGTAGATTTACTACTATATATTGTTCCGCTGTTGCAAAGTAGTTTGTTGTGATACTTGGATTTGGTAGTGTCAATGATTTAAGATTCTATCCTAGACTCTAGTATCATGGAAAAACAACACTCCTCTCATATTTTCCTTTAAATGGGTGTTGCATGTTGATCTCCTATTAGGATGTTGTGTGTTGTAATGATAGTTTGACTAGGGTTTGTTGCCTAGATGCATAGTGGGTTAGTCAATTCTTACTCCAATGTATTTTTTACAAGATCAACCCTTATTTCTTCATGCCTCAACCAAGAGGCCAAGGCTAGAAGTTGTACATCCCCTACATAGGGGTTGGGATTGCAAGATGGTGACTCTGATAATACAATATTGTTTAAATAAAATTCACACGATCTAGCCTGATTTATAACACAATGTTGAAATATTTTAATGAAGTTTTAGGGAATTTGAATGTGGAACCCCCCTTATTATTCTAAATAGTACAATAGAACTTATACCATTACTCTTTTAGGAAGAGGTTGTATGTCCTTACTGGTTTCCTACAGTTGGACACTTTCGAGGATATGTGGGCCATGATCCCCAAGGAAATTTCCATTTCTGCAATTTGGTTGTATCTAGATATCATTACTTAGTATGCTCTATAATTTGAAAATGATTGTTATTTACATCAAAGGCTATCCAAATGAAAGAGAAATTTACATGGTTAAATAACATATTTTGAGTCCTACCCAATGATATATGGCACGCCTTTTGGAAATATTGTTTTGGATTTCTGATGCCACTTTTAGATACCCCATATTTGAATGAATTCTTACTCCAATTAATTAGATCAAATGAGAGCATAATATATATGGTTGGAAATTTTGTTTTGAGACCTTTCTAATGATATATGACACTCCCTCTAACTTCTTATAGTTGAGGAGAAATGATTTTTTTAATATTCATTATACATTCTACTAGTTGCACAAGTCATCCCAACCAGTGGGAAAATAGGCCCTGCTTTTGGTGATCAAAAGGAACCTAAGAATCAATGACTCAAGAAAATTTGGGCCTGTGTAAGAAACTGAAGGAGCAATTTCGAGGCTCATACCTCATGAACCAAGTAAAGTGAAGCCGAGTTGGAGAGATTTTTTGGCACTCTTCGGGTAGGTTTTTGGTCTCGGTTAGAATCCAAGTTGCGTAGCGATTCTAGAGGCCAATTTTTAGCCATGTTGAATGCCAAAATTCAGCCATATTAAGGCCAAGTTTCAGGTTGTTCTAGGGGCCAAATTATGGTTTTCAAAGGTCGAGTTTAGCCCTAGTTTGAAGGCCCAGTCTTGGAGTTTTGAAGGCTGAATTCAGGTCTAGTTTGAGGGTTGAGTTTGGTACATTGAAGGACAAGTTCATGTCTAGTTTCAAGGACAATTTCTAGTGTTTTAAAGGTCAAGTTCGAGTCTAGTTTGTGGCCGAATTGCAATCCTATTATAGACCAAGTTCTGGTTTTATTTTTGAGGTGGTCGGGCTCTGTTGGAGAAATTTTGCAGGGATCTCTGTAGGTTGATTCTAGTTGGCTAAGGAAATATTAAGAGAGATATTAGTTGCAACAATTGTGATGTTAAGGTGATCATAGGGCCAAGCCTTATTATGGACTGAGGTGCAGTAAGAACAAGGCTATCATGGACACTTTTTATGGTAGGCCTATGGGATGCATAAGGTGAGTTGTTAGTGCAAAGGTTGATAGGCTACAAGAAGCATAACTTCAAGGTTGTAAAGTCCCATTTTGGTTCCAAGTGTTTTGAAAAGCCTTATGTAGAAGAAAAAATATAGTGATGCGTACAAGCTCCCAGGTGGGTAGACCTTCTCTTTGAACATATAACGAGCTTGATAAGTGACAATTGAACAATAAACAATAAGAGTTGAGGAAGTTGAAGTTTCAGGTGGATAGACATATTTTTGATTAGATACAAAAAACTGACATGTAATAGATCAAGTGTTTGATCTAAGTCAAGAAGCCTAGTTGATGAGTAGAAAGTTAAGGTGTATAGGTCAAGTGGCTATGATAAATATTGAAGGTGAAAACTTGAGGGTTGTATGGTTAGATGAAAACTCACTAAATATTTTGTTAAGGACTAGAAGTTATTTATGATAGATACAAGGAAAAAATTGAAGACACAGGTTGGTGCCTATAGTTTGCTGAGTTGGTTCCCATTGGCGGATTGGTGTCTCCTATAGGTTGGTGCCTACACTCGCTGAGTTGGTGCTCAACTAGAGGAATGAAATTTCCTATAGGCTGGTGCCTACGGAAGTTGTAAGTTAGAGCTTACTTTGTACAAGGAACTTTACAAAATATTTACAAATAAAAATTGTACGTGTTTCTTATGAATATTTTTGTTTCATGATTTATGTGCAACAATTTTTTTAAAAGATAAAAGTGGTTAAAAATAATGAAACACTGATTCACCCCCCATTTCAGTATTTCCAACAATTGGTATCAGAGAAAGTTCCTTCAGGCACAACCTAAAAATTGGAAGGTAGACCCCAGAAACACAGATGGAAAAGTCAAAAGGGTGTGAATCCAAATCCACGAAAGAAGTCGCCTCCATAGTCATGAAAAAAAAAATATATTAAAGAAGATGAAGACAATAAGGACAAAAAGTTAGATCTAGTCGAAGGTTACACCATTGATTTTGAAGCATAATTTGTGGATTCTTATGAAAAAATAGTTAGGTTCAAAAAAGAAAATATAAGGCTTAAAGAGTAGTTGAAAATCCTTGAAGAGAAAAGCCATAACGGTGATGAAAAATAAGTTTTCCTCGTGAGAATTAAAACAAAGGAGGCAAAAAAGAGAAGAATTATTTTCAAGTCAGCTGAAGGAAAAGGCCGAGGATTATGAGAATCTAGAAGTAAATTTGATAAAAAACTAAAATAACAAGAGTAGAAATTTGAAGAAGTCATCTCCTTGAAAATTCAACTAGAAGCAGTTAAGAGAATAGAAGAAGTGATGAAAATCCAACTGAAGGAAAAAAAAGAAAATTGTTAGAAGCTTGAAGTAGAAATTGTGTCATTAAGGAATGAAGTACAAAAGCTCAACAAGAGATTGAAAAGTTCTCAAATTTTGGATGATATTTTCAATAGTCAAAGATCACCATATGATAAAACATGTCTTAGTTATGCGGGGAAGATTTCATACAATGACTTGAAAATAAAATTGAGTAAAAGCCTGAATGTATTGCTAATATTCTTCAAATCCCCAACCAAAGTTGAATCAAGAGAAGAAATCATGATGAGTTTGGAAGAGCTATTACACTTAGAATCTATGCCAATGCCCCCAAGTGGTCCCTAAGCAGTAGTGAAATAAGAGACGAGGATCATAAAAGAGTTGAATTTGTTGAAGAAAGTGTAACTAGGTCCGGTCTTCATAATGACATGATCTTTGTATTTGATGTGATAAGAGAAAATAAATTATGCTTGTAATCTTGCTGCATGGGTTTCATGAGCAAGAAGTGTCATTAGATGAAAAACCTCTTCTTGATGTCTTTAGGATTTATTTCTATGTCAAAGAATCATGTCATTAGTCCATGCAAATGTTTACAAGTCTTCATCAAGTGTAGCAACCCTCCAAGACCAAGATCGAATCCTCAAGATCAAGCAATAGAAGTATGCAAGCAAAAATATTAAATAGAGTTCATGCTCAAAAGTAAATTAAATATATAAATATATTTAATGTCAGCTTGAAACAAGAGTGATGTCGGTTCATGGGCTCACGTCGGCTCATATATGGAACACTCACCACTATAAATACCCACGAAGGGTCAACTCCAAAAGGCAAAATTTCACACTTCTTAGAAAGGGAAGACACAATCATGAAGAAAGCAGACACAGTCATGAAGAGAGGAGCCGCAGGGTTTGACTGCACCTGGTTTGGGTTTTAGGTGCAGTCACAACCTCGATGCATGGAGCAATGAATAAGGTCTCCGCAACAAAGTCTGGGTACACTTAAGATCTGAAGGTAGTATCCACAGCAAACTCTGGGCATGTCACTCTCAGCATACTTAAGATCTGAAGGTGGTATCCACAACAAAGTCTGGGCATGTCACTCTCGGCATATCTATCTCGAATAAAAGGATCAAGACAAGTTTCGGATGTGGACATAAAGATCATGATGGTATTCCTGTAGTAGACAACAATCAATCTCAGTGATGATCACAGGGATACAGAGAGATCATACATCACAGTGAGATTCAGATCTATATCTCACTGTCTCAGCATAAGGAGAAGTATCACAGTCTATATGGAGAAATAGTCCTAAAGCTCCAACAAACTAGTAATGGAGGAATGATATAATAAATAAGAATACTTGAGTAAAATCATTAATGAGGATCACTATATCAATTATGATGAAGATATAAGGCTCATTCATCATTTTGGAGAAGACCTCGTTGACATAATGTTATGGATGATCTCAGTGATACTGTAGTGATGGCTTCAATGGTGCAACAATGAGGAGGACCTCAGCAGCAACAGAAAGTAGGATTGATATCTTGGTCTTGGAGAGGCACAATGTGTCAAGGGTCATGGTCTTGGTATTCTTCAATGGAATCTCTATAAGAATAATTTACGCATGGGTTTTCCTCTCCAAGAGGGAGAGGTTTTGGCCCTGGCAGAAAGCCAAAACATTTGTGTTCTTGTCTCTTTTGTTTTGATAGCAGTTTGATGAAGTTAACATATACATGCTAATAATGAAGTAAACATCAAGTTAAGAAAATTGTTTAAATACTTCACAAATTGTTATCATGTATCGAAGAATCATTGTAATTATGCATGCCCTAGATTCTTCAACATAATATTCTCCATAATAGAATAATTTTAGAAGAGTTACTTCATCGAGATAATCCTTCTTAGGCAGGTATATAAATATATTTCCTAGTCACTGTTTTTCATGTATAAACTTTGGACATAAAGCAAGGGATTGTAGAGCCTATGTCAAGGATGATTTTAGAGGCCCTTATTAGAGCTCTAGAAACAAAATTATATGCAATTAAATCAGGGGTCCTAATTAATATAACAATAGAAATCATAATTCATTCACTCCCCTATTCAAGCACAATACAAAATGCTACAAATGCCACAATTTTGGGCATATAACATATGATTGTAGAAGTAGCATGAGATGGTTTCCTAAATAAACCAAGGAAGAAGATATTTCTACCAAGCATAAATAAAAATAAACCATGGTGTGGAGAAGAAAACAATAAGAGCCAAAAATGGATCTAAGTGATCAAGACATTGTTAGACCAAAGATCACTTTGAGAAGGGGGGGGGGGGTGAATCAATATGAGAGAAAATATACAGTTTCACAAATTTTCTTTATCAAACAATTATGTAATAATAATCCATAACCATTTGCAACAAATCAATAAGTAGAGATATGAATCTTCACATGAACAATATATCATCAACAAATCAAAGATCCATCACATCAACACAAAGAGACACAAAATTTTATGCGGAAACCCATACAACATAAAGCTCCAAATTATTCTTCTTCTTATGCTTCAATTCATTACATAGATTTGCAAGCTTCAACATGTTAGAGGAACTGTTATGAGACCAACTCACAAAAAGATAGAAAATATAGATCAACGACCTCAAAATCAGCCTCTTCGAGGGGGAAACCTCCTTTACATTACAAAAATGAACAATTCTTGGATGATACAAATGACAAGACCTCCTTTATATATATATGAGCCTAAGGGGTACCAATAAAATCAGAGGCTACATAACAATAATATTGTAGGGGCACAACAATAAAAATGGTGGGCTTCTATGGGGCATAATTATAACAACATGGGGATTATATGGGCACAATAAGACAATAAGGGGGTTGCACTAATAACAATAAGGGGTTACACTAGTAGTATAAGGACCTAACATGCCCCTCTCCTTCAAAAAGTGTTGTCCTCAATGCTTGAGTAGTTCTGGATTCTTATTTATAAAATTCTCATCCTCCCATGTGGAATATTCATTGGGTAAGTTCTTCCACTTGATGAGATACTCTAAAATTGATTGATTTCGTAGATGTTGATTTCTTGTTTTTGTGACCCCTTCCGGTTCCAATATGATTTTTCCTTCCTCATCAAGTTCTGGAAATATTGTTTGAATTGGGATCTTCTCACCTATAAGCTTCTTTAAGCATGAAACATGGAAAACTGGGTGCACTCGGGAAGATGCAGGAAACTCCAATTTGTATGCTTTAGTACCAATATTTTGTAACACCTTGTATGAACCATAATACTTTGGTGATAATTTATTATCATTCTCAGCTTGCTTGAGGGACATTTGTTTGTATGGTTGTAGTCGAAGAAATACCCAGTCACCTACATCAAAACTTCTTTCACTGCAATGTTGATCTGCTTGTTGTTTTAGTCTATTCTACGCCAAAGTGAGGTTATCCTTTAAGAGTTTGAGAACTTATTGTTGATGCTCGATGTGATCTTCCACTACTTGAACCTTAGAATTTTATTTTAAAGATGATGTGATGGACGATGGATGATATCCATAAAGTGCCATAAATGGGGTCATTTTTGCTACAATATGGAAGTAAGTGTTATCCCACCATTCAGTCAGAGGCAACCACTTGACCCATTGTGTCTGTTTATCATAAACAAAGAAACAAAGATATCCTTCCAAACATTTGTTCACTATCTCAGTTTTCCCATCAGATTGAGGATGATAAGATGAGCTGTGAGCTAACTGAGTACCCAAATATTCCACCTCTTGTACCCCAAAGAAACATTTGGAGCTTTTTGCATATAATTGTGTCTCCTCCAATAGTTTGAGCACCCTATCAACATGTTGAACATGATCCTTCCAAGACTTTTTGTAGATTAGTATATCATCAAAAAATACTAACACAAATTTTCTAAGGAAGGGTTTGAAAATGGAATTCATCAAACCTTGAAATGTAGAAGAAGCATTGGTAAGGCCAAAAGGCATGACCAAAAATTCATAATTACCCTCATGAGTTCTAAATGTTGCTTTTGGAATGTCTTCAGTCTTCATTCCGATTTGATGATATCTTAAACAAAGATCCAACTTGGTGAAGTAAATTGCTACATGTAATTCATCCAATAATTCATCAATGACAGGAATGGGAAATTTATCTTTAATAGTAAGCTTGTTGAGATCCCTATAATCTGGACACATGCGCCATGATCCATCCTTCTTGTGTACCAATACCACTAGAGCAGAGAAAGAACTTTGACTAGGTTGAATTATACCAACCTCTAACATTTCTGCAATCATACGTTCAATTTCACTCTTTTGGGCATATGGATATCTGTAAGGCCTGATGTTTGGGGGAACACTTCCTGGAATCAAATGAATATCATGATCATGATCACGAATAGGTGGGAGGCCTTTGGGAGTCTCAAATACTTTGGAATGATTGTCCAAAATGTTCTGGAGATCTGGAGAAATAGATGATTTCGATGTAGGAACCTCTAGTGAACATAATTGTGAAACTACGCCCTGTTGTTCTTTCTTTAGAAGATTTTTCATAATGTTAGAGCTGATTATATTTCCTGGTTTCCCTGTGATACACCTTAATTCCACTTCCTTTCCTTCCCAAAAAAAAATCAAGAAAATTTCTTGAAAATTAAAAGCTATCGTACTCAAAGATTGTAGCCATTGGACTCCTAGTACAACATCTGCGCCACCTATTGGAATGGAAAGCAATGGAATATTCAAGACATATTCTCCCATGGATAACTTGATATTATGGCACTTTCCAGAGAAATTTATAGTTCCTCCATTTGCAACCATTACTTGACACTCTGGTGTTGGACATAGGAATTAATTCAATTCCTTGGCTATCTTACAATGAATAAAATGATGGGTACTACCCGAATCAATCAAAAGTATTACTTTTTTCTTCTTGATATGCCCTTCTATCTTGAGAGTTTGAGGAGTGGTAATTCCTATCAATGCATTACAAGATATGGTCAGATTCATTTCTTCTTTCTCTAGGATTGGTTCCTGGTGTATATACTCTTCTTTTGACGTTTCTTGTTCCTTTTATTGCTCCTCTTCCCCATCTATGTAAATTAATTTCTTCTCAGCACACTTATGACCTTTAGTGTATTTTCTATCACGACTGTAACAAAGCCCTTTTTCTCTTTTTTCTTCCAATTTTTGTGGTGTCAACCTTGTAGGTGGAGAAGGGCTAGGAGAAACAATACTTCCATCTTTATAGTTATGAGTGGTAGGCTTCCTTGTTGCCATAATTTTTCTTTCCAACCTGTATGCCTTCTCTAATGAATCAGGTTCCCAAAGGAGAACCTCATGTTGGATGTTATCCTTTAAAGTCCCTATGAACACATCTATCCTATGCTCCTCTAGAATATCTTTTACCCTTATATTCAATTTTTGGAAGTCCTCAATGTGCTCCATCATTGAACCCTTTTGTTTGAGATTTATCAATTGGCTAAAAAAGGTGTTGCTTTTTGTATCTTCATTATGTGCTATCATTTCTTCCGTAAAAATTTCCCAAGTGAATTTTTTTTTACGAGATCAAAGCCATCGATTCCATACAAACTGATTAGGTTCCAAATATAAAGTTGCAATGCATACCTTTGGTGTTTTTTTCACATTATGGAGATCAAAATATTGCTCCATATGTAGTATCCATTATACGGGATCCTTGCCATCAAACTTCCTCATATCGATCTTTGGAACATGGCGGGTCTTCAATCCAACGTTAGAGTTTATGAAATCATGATTAACATTTCTTTTGTTCTCATCATGAGTTTCCTTTACTGCCCTTTTGCCATTTGTAAGCATTTCTTGTAGCAACTTTGTCAAATATATCTTCAAATCTTCCATGTTGCATTTAAGTTTTGCTTCTATCTTAGCTTCCATGCCATCCATATTAGTTTGCAATCCATTCATCTTATATTCCACACCATTCATATTAACTTCCACGCCTTTCTTTAAACCATCCATCTTAGCTTTTGTTACTTTTTGTGAGAGTGAAATTTGTTGCACTTGGTCTCGTAATTTTGATATATCATGTTGCATTTCTTCCTATTCTTCATGATTCATGCTAGATATTTCAGGTTGCTTACTAGGTTTTTCCATTTTCTTTCTTTAGGGCATCAATTAATGACAATTATGCTTCATTATTTCCTTTGAATTCCTTCAAACTATTTTTTCAAACCAAACTTATGCAAAAGTTTAGAAAGACTACACACCTTTTTTGGATTTGTAGGAGCTTGATATGAAATCTATTGTATCTCTATAATTACAGATCTCCAATATCTGAAATTTTGACCTATGGTAGCCCTCTACTTCCTCTTTCCAATGCCACCAATTTGATTGAAATTGGATTCTCCAAGAAAGAGTTATGCCCAATCTCCCAAGATGACCTGATTATATAATTTTTCAGGAGAACAGACTTGTACGAAGTGCCACGTGTCACTGTTTCGACCTTCAGACCTGAAAACAATACAAAGAAAATTACAGTTCGTCCTGTTTCTGTAACTTCTTACAAAATTTCAATTTGATTCTGAGAGAGAAAGTTATGACTATTTTTCCAAGGTCACCTGTTTGGGATGTAATTCGGGAGCCTGCAAAAACCCTAAATGTCTTGGACTGTATCTCCAAAATATAGAGAAACAAGATCTTAAATTTAGGTCCAAGCTTCACCAAGATTTCGGCTCAAATGGGTTTTAATTTTAGAGTCTAAACCTTCGTAGAAAAAAATTATAGCCAAAATTCCACTATGACCTGTTTGAAATGGAATTATAGAGCTTACAAAAACCCTAACTTCCTCAGATCATATCTCTGAAAAGTGAGAGAAGATCTGAAATTCAGACTCGAGGTTTAGAACGATTTGAGATCAAATGGTTTTTTTTTAGCTTCTAAAATTTCGTAGATAACAAGTTATAGTGAAAATTCCATGATGACCTATTTGGAGCAGCGAAACCCTAGAATCCAAAGCTGTGATACCAAATGTTATGTAACCAGCTCACAAAAAGGTAGAAAATATAAATCAACGACTTCAAAATCAGCCTCTTCGATGGGAAACCTCGTTTAAATTACACAAATGAATAATTCTTGGATGATACAAATGACAAGGCCTCCTTTCTATAAATAGGAGTCTAAGGGGTCCCAATATAATCAGAGCCTACATAACAATAATATTTTAGGGGCACAACAATAAGAATAGTGGGCTTTTATGGGGAATAATAATAATAACATGGGGACTGTATGGGCACAATAATAAAATAAGGGGGTTTCACTAATAACAATAAGGGGCTACACTAGTAGTATAGGGACCTAACAGGAACCCACCCCCAAGATATGCAAGTTAGTACTTGCGATATGCGACAACTTGATTGAGGCACCAACTTTGAAATGTGTAAGCAACATGATCCAGGTGGATATTGGTGGCCACCTGCCTATTCCACTTGGACCCTCACCATTGTTTCTTTCAGTTTCCTTAAATGTAGCACAATTTATTATTTTGGCAGTTTTTTGGGTCCTGAACTTCCGGAGCCATTTTGAGGCCCTAAACGATGTTTTTTTTGGAAAATCACCATGGAAAATTAGACTTTTCAACTCAATATTCACTTTCAACAATCCTTAGATAGATATTTCTAACGAGGTATCACGTGTGTCAAACAAAGATCGTATGCCAAAGTTACGATCTTTGGCGTTTCATCTCCTAGGGTTAGGTTTTTGGATGTTTGGGGGTTTCCATTGTTTCTCAATAATAAATAGGCCTTCAAGCCTAATTGTAACACAGTTCAGGGGCATGTAGCTGCCACAACTCTTCTCAGAGATAAGTTACCATTGCCCGAGCTAGTTTTTCCATTCTGCATGGAAGCATATTTCAGTTCTTTGATATTAATGAAATGAACTTTTATTTCTACTGCATCTATGTGTTTATGGTTATATCTGTAATTTTTTGTGTTCCTGTTTAAATTCAAATCACAACAACTCACTGTAGGCTACAAACTGATTGAGGCAACAACCTTGATGATGAGCAAGCTATGACCTGCTCTAGGCTCTAACTTGAATGAGGCTCCAACCTCGATGATGAGAAAGCTACAACCTGCTCTAGGCTCCAACCTTAGTGGAGGCACCTACCTCCTTCTCCAACCTCTTGTTTACCTTTTTTAAAAATATTTCAATCTGGATCCACTTTCTTCTTCAAATATAAGTCTTTAAAGTAGATAACCTACTGCTGTCATACTACTATAAATGACCTTTCATAACTCTACTCCAAACTGATCATTAAAACTCAGAATCATCTTCTACCATGAACTTAATAACATTGCAACCTACTCATAGGAATTCAAAACATATAATGATGATTTCAATTGTTAATAATATATCAATAAGGCTTTTTATGTCTTTAGGAGCATCCACTTGTGATCACTGCTCATTGTACAACTTGGGATTCCATTTTGACTCAAGAATGTGCTCATAAACTCCATTCAACCGTTTAAAACCATGTAACAAAGTAAACATTACAAAAAATTCCCTTTTCTGGTCGCATTAGACATAATGGACAAATTTTAGTTGATGGATTCGACATAATGATCCTTTACAATAAGTTAATAATGCAAAAAAATGGAAGCTATATAAAAATTAAAAATACTTGTCTGACCTGTCAATTGTCGAAGGTAAAACCTATGACCTTAGCTAAACCATGCACCTCCATAGCCAACTAGACTACACAAAGTGACCTGTTACACCATTCCCATCAATTGAATTTATAATGCATGTTCATACCTTGAATGAAAATAAAGGGCTCAACCTTGTTCCCAATCCTCACACATGAATTAATGACTATGTAACTTGTAACAATTGTTAAGCTTTCCCACAACACAAGATATCCATTTCATAGTAGAGAAAACATACATGTGCACCCTTCACTATAGAGCTCAACCCTTGGCTATTTGACTATGTGCTTTAGCCGTCGGATGTGGAGCTCAGTCCCTCAACCCTATGTCTACGTAACTTGGCTATGTGGAGGCATAACTTGACCAAATGGATTTCTAATTTGTGACTCGATCCTCAACTGCGGGGATTGAACCTTGCTCACTGTCTATGTGACTTTCCCTATGGACTTATGATTATGTGAATTAAACCTTCTCTATGGGGCTTGACCCTCGGCTCACCGTCTATGTGACTAGCCCCATGGCATTCTGATTATGTGACTTGACCCTTAACTATGGGTCTCCACCCTTGGTTCTTTGTGACTTTAACTTTGGATCACTATCTACATGACTCAACCCTGTTAGAGAATCTAGGGAAAAGTAGTGTTGTGATGATTCTCCTAGACTTGATAACAATTTGTGATACACTTTTACAATTTATCTTCTTCTTATTATTAATGTGTGTGTTTCATCAAACTGCTACCAAAAAACAATAACAAGAACACAAAATTTGGCTCTCTACCAGGGACAAACCCTCTCCACTCTTGAGAGGAAAACCCTTTGTAAGATTTCTCTTATTAAAGCTTCTTATTTGAACAACCGCCAAACCCTAGACCCTTGACTAGGATATCCTCCAAGCATAACTCAAATCCTTCCTCTTTCTACACTATCACTTCCAGTACATGGACCTTTGTTTTCCAAAACTTCGTTCTCCTTCTTCTGGCACTTTGTTCTTCTCTCAACCTTGTTATCCTTGCTCTAGAGAAGACACTATTGATGAGACCCTTATTCTTATGGAGTTTCCATTATTCTTTCCACCAATCAACTAACTGGGATGTAGGGTTGATATGATTGCATACAAAATTCTGATTCTTGTACATGTCACTATTTTCTGCCCTACAAAATAGTCCCTTCAACTTTGAATTTGGTCCTTCTTCCTTCGTTTATGAGATCTTCTTATTCGCTGGTAGAGAGAGGCTTAGTAGACCTCTGTTTGCACCCAAAACAATGAGATAATTTGACCTATACCTTTCTGCTGCAATGGTCGCAGTCAAACCTTGCTCGACCTTGCATGTGTCACTGTTTTTCTTCAGAAACATCCTCCTTTTCTTCATTGTTATGTCTTCTTATTATGCTGCCCTTGTAGCCTTCTTCCTTGCCTTTTATTAGTATTCTCGCGTCCTCCTTGCATGCGTATTTCAGAGCTTGGTTGTGCATTTTATTTTGGAGTGGACAACCTCTATAAATAGAGGCATGTCCCTCCAATTAAGCCGACTTGACTGGCCGAATTTAGGCCGACTTACAATTTGCATTATAATTCAACTTGTACCCATCGTTTTGCGGCTTGGAGACCACGTTGATGCTAGGAGAGGATTTGACCATGCTTGGAGGTGTTCCCTTGACCTTTTATGATGCCATACATGATGTATCATGCCCTCAAAGGGTCTTATCATAATCACATTTTGACTTTGACTCTCTAGAATCACTTCAAGATGTGCTTGTCCTATTTTCAATGAGTAAGAAACTCATTAAAAAATAATACAAAAATAATTTCTCTTTTTCTTGAATAAGTACAAATATCAAAATTACAATTATGAAGACCTAGCCTAGTTAAATTTCCTTCAACACTCCCTCTTAACTAGGGAGGTATTCATACAACATTACAAGGTGTTTGGAAATTTTCAATCTTGAAGAATTCACATAAGAGAAACCAGATTTGCAATCCAGCGATTATAACATAATATTCATCAACATTGTCATAGTGCAAGGCCTTGACTAACAACTCCATCTCTTTATGAGACCATGAGATACAATGCTGGCAATACCAATGATTTATAGACACCTTCATCATTGTCTCTCAAGGTACATACCCACCGGGTGTTCTCCAAGTATGACCTTCTATGACTATTCTTATCTTGGGTTCCCAACCATCAAAGAATTTGGTCCTCTTTCCTACTTTTGTCTTGGATTCCCTACACATCCTAAAAGAGTATCGAATGCCATATTATTACCTAATCCTCCCATAATTCTTCCCAAGTGAAGACAATAATGTTGTGTCTATATTGTGTCTACATTTCCATTCATGGCCTTCATCTAGACTTACGACTGTTAGTCATGGTCTAGTACATGATGGGGAACATAATTGTCACTCCTTTGTAATCAGGGGTGATTCAAAAAATCCCTCTTGATCAGGGACATATCAGATCTCCCTCTTAACTGGGGACTCTTTCCTTCATCAATAGCTTCTTCTTTGTGGGTCTTTTAGCTCCTTGATCTTCTTCCTTTATTGATGTCACGAAGTCTTTGATCTAATTTCTTCTTGGTAGGGAACCATCCATCGATCACTTTCCTTCTTGTTTTTTCATGTCATTGCTTCATGGAAAGTGACTATCAAGTTTTCAATCTTGGCTACTCCTTTGTCATCTTGTCCATGCTTCAGAATACTCTCCTCATGGATGCTTCATAGTACTTGCTAGGTTACATGCTTTGACCTAGTAGCCCATTATGACTTCATTCTGATATTACTTCAACATTTATTTTTGTTGGATGGCTTTTATATCACGACATCTCTATAGAGTAGAATAATTTATCTTCACCTTTTGTATCTCCAAGGCCTTCAAAGGTGTTAATGATCCTTTCTTCTTTTATCAGAGTTGTCTTTCCTTCTTTTGGGAGATGTCTTGTCATGGCATTTTGTCAGACAGTGATCCTTGGTGATCATGGTGTTCTTCACATGCTTGATCTCTTTCTTCATTTGCTTCTCCTCGGATAGATAGGTCAACCATATAATTCTTCTTGTGAAAGAATTCCTTCATTTATTGATTTTTGGACTTGTCAACATTTCTTCTTACTTCTTAGTCATCGATCTTATGCTCCTTATGTGAGCATATTATTTTGTTGACCTTCATGGCATTGTGGTACATACCTTCGAGCATGTTCTTGGTGAAAGAGATTCTTTCATGGTTGATCATGTTATAGAACTATACCCATGACTCAATAATATACAAATGATAACATGACTTAAACTTTGATGCATACACACCTCATCTTGATTGTCCTTTGATCATTCTTTGGTGTAGCCCTTCTTGCTTCATCTTACCTTGCATGCATATCATCCTTTTCTTGAACCCATGAATGGGATTACCAATGAGACATCTGCCATGGTTCATGAACCTTCTTTTGAAGATTCCATCATAGGATCTTAAAGATCCTTGCCTTGCAAATGTTTCCTTCCTTTGATGATTTAGGTCTTCTTATCATGATCAAGTTTTCTTTCATCATGTATGAGGTCCTATACTAGGTATGCTCCTTCTACATGAATATCTTGAGATATATTTGTCATGCTCCTATATTCTATAAGATATTTATACTCATGCATTTTTGTTCTTATCATAAATTCTACATCTACACGAGTGTCTAGAACTCTATGTACATTATGTTGCTAGATACTAGAGGGTGATTCTAGCCATGCAATTTAATTTATTCCTACATGCTCCTATTCTACTCAAAAGTTTTAAAGAAGTCTAGAAGTAAAGAGTTTGACCTTGTCATAGTAGAGATCCGAAGGATCTTCCTTTTTTTTCTTCTTTACTTCTTCTTTCACCTCTTAATTTATGTGAGCTTCTTCCCTCTTCCTTTTGTAATTGTTTTCTTTCTTAACATTAGGACAATTCCTTTTGTAGTGTCCTTATTCTTGGAATCCAAAACATTGGATCTTGGACATGTTTTTGTTGTTTGTTCTTAGTGGAACAAACTTTCCAAATTTACCCTTTATTTTGGCCATGATAGAAAATGCTTGCTCCTTTGATCCCACATCTTCTTTTTCCTTAAGTCTGGTTTCCTCTATTCTACATAGAGACCACATTTAACTGAGAGTGGTTGCTTCCTTCTTGGCATTTATTCTAGATGTGAAGTTTCCCCAATCCTTAGGTAGAACATTGAGTACTACAGTTGTCATCTCTCTGCCATACAAGACTTCCCCAAGCTCTTGAAGTTGATCTCTCATTTCAGATATTTTCATGAAGTAGGGAGCTATTCCTTCCTTTTTTATCTTCATCTTGTACTATTAATTCCTCAAAGATATTACTTCTCCGGTTGTGGATACCGAGAATAACTCTACTAACTTATCATAAATTTCTTTTGATTTCTCAAACTTGGAGACATAAGGAATGAGAGAGTCTTTGATTGATTCTATCAGAATCCTTTGAGCTCTTGTCTCATTCTTATTGTACTTGGCTAAGGATTGAGTTTGTTCCTTAGCAGGTATAGTGATATTCCCTTTGACACGATCTAGGAGTTCATTCTCCTTGATAAGTAGATCAATCCTCTTCTTCCCTGCAAGAAAGTTATTTGTGCCTACAAATTTATTTATTTCCTTGCAAAAAGACATTGATGTATATTCAGAAGGGAACATGTACTTACTTGATAGATTTTGAGATTTGATGGATTTTCTTCCTCCTTGAAAGCTTGATGGCTTGTCTTCCATGGATCTTGATGTCCTTTAAGTTTCCTTTTTCAAGTGGAGTTTCTTGGTGTTGAGGTTTGCTCGAAGACTTGTAGCTTGATGTAGATCTGCTCTTCTTTTTAGGTGCCTTTATGTAAGGCTCTTCTTCTAGATTTGTAGACCTCCTTGGTGAATGATGGATTGTAGACCCTTCTTTTCCTTGAGGCGATTGAGACTTCTATGCTTGATGCTTCAATTTTGTAGATGCTTTTCCTTGACGAGTGTTATTGAGTTTCCCTTTCCTTAATGTGTCACCTTAGCTCTGAAACCATGTTAGAGAATATAGGGAAAGTAGTGTTGTGATGATTATCTGAGACTTGATAACAATTTGTGATGCAATTTTATAATTTATCTTCTTCTTCTTATTAATGTGTGTGTTTCATCAAACTGCTACCAAAAAAAAATAACAAGAACACAATATTTGGCTCTCTGCTAGGGACAAACTCTCTCGAGTCTTGAGAGGAAAACCCTTTGTAATATTTCTCTTATTGAAGCTTCTTACTTGAACAACTGCCAAAACCTAGACCCTTGACTAGGATATCCTCCAAGCATAAGTCAAATCCTTCCTCTTTCTACATTGTCACTTCCAGCACATGGACCTTTGTCTTCCAGCACTTCATTCTCCTTCTTCTGGCACTTTGTTCTTCTCTCAACCTTGCCATCTTTTCTCTAGAGAAGACACTATTGATGAGACCATTCTTCTTATGGAGATTCCTTTCTTCTTTCCACCAATAAAATAACTTGGATGTAGGGATATTATGATGGCATACATAATTTTGATTCTTGCACGTGTGAATGTTTTCTGCCCTAGAAAACAATCCCTTCAACTTTGATTTTGGTCCTTCTTCCTTCGTTTATGAGAGCTTCTTCTTCACTGGTAGAGAGAGGCTTAGTAGAAATTTGTTTTCACCCAAAACAATGAGATACTTTGACCTATACCTTTCTGCTACAATGGCCACAGTCAGACCTTCCTTGACCTCACATGTGTGACTGTTTTGCTTCAGAAACATCCTCCTTTTCTTCGCTGTTCTATCTTCCTATTATGCTTCCCTTGTAGCCCTCTTCCTTGCCATTTCTTAGTCTTCCTTCATCCTCCTTCCTTGCAGATTTTAGAGCTTGGTTGTGCGTTTTATTTTGGAGTGGAAAACCTCTATAAATAGAGGACTGTCACTCCAATTAAGCCGACTTGATTGACTACCTTTAGGTCGACTTACAGTTTGCATTATAATTCAAATTTTAGCCATCGTTTTATTGCTTAGAGACCACGTTGATGCTAGGAGAGGATTTGACCATGCTTGGAGGTGTTCCCTTGACCTTGTATGATGTCATAAATGATGTAGCATGCCCTCAAAGGGTCTTATATAATTACATTTTGACTTTGACTCTCTAGAAGAACTTCAAAATGTGCTTGTCCTATTTTCAATGAACAAGAAACTCATTGATAAATAATACAAAAATAATTTCTCTTTTTCTTGAATAACTACAAATATAAAAATTACATTTATGAAGACCTAGCCTAGTTACATTTCCTTCAATAGACCCTTGGTTATGTACCTCGATACTCAAACTGCAAAGTTTGGTCTTCTAGCTATGGAGTTCATCCCTCAAATCCTCGTGCTCATTCATCTATCAATAAACTTCTGGGCTTGATCCTTCAAAATGCAACATGACCATGACTTCAACTATCAACTATTCTACTCAAGACTTGATCATATAATCGATCAAGCCTTGCATCTTGTCTTATATGTAATCAAATACACATTCATGACCCAATGCTATTGATATTGATCATCTCAAAAACAAAATCAAATAAGATTGCAGTCCATATGATGCTCATAACTTGAGTCATGACCGATTACTGTAGAAAAACACCATGCATACAAAACATGGCTTGTAAAAAATTAGAGTGTAAATTAAACTTGGCCAAGGCTCATCATCCATGTATAAACATAACTCAGCCATCGCTCGTCATAACTCATAAGAAAATAAAACTCGACCATGGCCCATCATAGCTCGGAACCAAACACCATGTAAAAACAAAGCTTGCCACAACCTATTACCTATGTATAAAATGTACTTGGCCATGGCCCATCACAACTCAATGTAAAGAAAAACTTGACCATGGCTTGTCATAGCTTAGAACCAAATAAAAAATCAGATATGGCTTGTTGTAGCTCAAAACAAAAAAAACCTCGATCGCGGCCCATCGTAGCTCAAAACCAAACACCATGTAAAAACAAAGCTTGCCACTGTTTGCCACAGCTCAAATCCAAATAAAAACTTGACCATGGTTCATTCAAACACAATATATAAATAATTACTCAAAGGTTTGACTATCCAACCGAATACCTCAACCTTACACTGATGCCTCTTGATTCAGACATATAATTTTGTATTGCATGAGTTCGCTCATGATCTCCTTCGTGGTATGGATATTTATATATAAATTTGTTGATTGAGGCTGATGGAGTCGACCACGGGCATTCCATCCAATTGGTGGAGCCAACCATAACTCATGCCATCAAATTTGGAATTTTGTAGTAGATATGACCCGAAATATATTACAATGGAAAATATGCCCAAGAAATATCAAGATTGATCCAAAAATATAAAATATAAATGTTTTTCTTTATTAATCAAACCCTTGAGGTAGGGTAACACCATACAACTACTCCTTAAGGAGTGAGATCACTCCACAAGCCATCACTTGTCAATACAAAACCAATAATTCACATCCTCAATGGGGAGTTTTTATCCTCTATATAGGCTTCATACATACAATACCATGGCAATGTGGTATACCTAGGGGGGATATTAGGGGGTACAAAGGGGGGTACCCAAGGGAGTAATGTAATAATGTGATGGACCAAATTTAATAAATAAAGTGGTTAACCCACATTATTACATTATTCCCTTGGGACCTCCCTCTGTATCCCCTAATATCCCCCCTAGGTATAATACAAATTCCCCCACTTAATATTTTCACCATGACAATTTGTGATTGTGCCCTTCACTTTAGGCTTAGATTATGAGCTTAATTTTGGAAGTTCATGTGACCATGAACCATGCACATCTTTTAATACATTTAGTGTTTTGGATTTATTGCCCCATATTTGGGTCCTCCATTTCAAATGGCCATAACTTCTTGTCTAGGGGGCATTTTTCAAGGAATAATATACCATTGGAAAGGTATTGATGAGAACAATCCAACCATGCTATTCATAAATTGATTATGGAACCACAAATTCATCAAAAATTTGATAATATTCAAAATATTATATTTCAAGAGAGGAGAGTGTACAAGGGATTAAACTAACATACTACTTCATATGTGATACTGCTGCTTTCTTAGATATTCCCTTTTGATATCAATGACACTTGTTGTCATCAATGAAAACACTATGTGCAACAAACAAAAGTCCAAATTTTTGATGAAAGCTTATTCAAGTACATGCAAGGTTGAATTCTCTAAGGCAATTGAAGAAAGAGAAGTGTAGACAGTTTTGGACAATCTTTGCAGTTTAATGGGGTCCAGTTGTGGGGTTGAAAAATTAGACCCTGTAATTTGATTCAATTTATATTTTGAAACTAATTGTTGTAGATGTCTACTTCTTGTGGCTCCACTTAGTTTGGCTATGTGTATAATGATAGTACTACAAGATCCTCCCTTAGGACCATAACATGGAAATCCATTTGAAGAAGGAGATGTTGATGATATAGATATCTAGATATGCTACCCCCTACATTTGGAACTGAGTCCCCTTTGGCTTACAGAAGATGAGTTTTCACGACTCAAGGGTACTACACTTTATCATGCAACCAAGCTGCAACTAAGAAAGAGATAGTAGTGAGGCGACATTCAGTTACAAAAGAAAGAAGTTACAACCATTAAGGCTGGAAACCCAAGGCACACATGCAAGTAAAGTTATTGAGTTGAATACTCAAGGTTATGTGACTTGTACAAGAGGAAATGACTTGGTGAAACTTATTGTTGCAACTCTAAAGAAGATGAAGTTGCATTAGGGGATTTTTTGTAGATTTTCCTATAGATTCATAGCTCATGTAATGTACTAAAACACAAGGCAAGAATTTACTTTACTCTTTAAGCAATAGAAACGAATGATCTATGAAAACAATAATCAATAAGAGGAAGATAATCAAAGACACATAATACAATTGTTTCTCTGGGGAAATCCACTCCTCAAAACGCTGAATATCTATTGCATTAATAAGAAATCTGAGTGATAATGCAAGTCTTGTTCTCACAAGAACAATTCTTGCACAAATACAATCAACTCTCTGATCACAAGCTAGCTCAAACCAAAACTTAACCTATTTTTTTTCTCTCCAAGTCCCTATTTCCTTGCACAATTCCATTTAATGAGGAAATCCTTCTTCCATAACTGAACAATCCAAACTTAGGTCCTCAACTGATTGCATGCATGATCTGTAAAACTTGGAAAATCATACGACTGATAGTACACTGTCTCTATACTCTAGTATCAACTAGGTCTTCCTCTGAACTGACATGCATTAGTTATTCTTGAGTGAATATTAAGTTAGCTGGCATGGCACTGAGGAAGCACTAGTGCACCAACTCACTACTAGACCTCTACTAGTTCCTCCAACATTTAGAACTATTTTAACAGACTATAACCCAGTCAAACTGAGTTATCTAATTACAACTCAAATAAAATCATCCTATACCCCTAAAATTTAGGGAGAACATATGCATGACTACATAAAGACTTCCAACTCAAAATTCCTATGCTAATCAAGTTAATTAAACTTAATTAACTATTTACAAGTTGTTATGAGAATAGAATTCAATTTTAATTCACAATTTAATTGAAGGAAAAATTAAGCTGGAATTTCTTGTTTCCATTTCTCAATGCTCCCTCTCAACAAGAAAGGGATTATCAGCTACCCCAATCTTGTCTCTGTGAAACTCGAATTTACATCTTGAAAATGCCTTTGTCAAAATGTCAGCATCTTGCTCCCCTGTGGGAATGTACTCCAACAACATAATCCGCCTCAATACACAATATCGAAGATGATGATATCAAATATCAATATGCTTGGAATGATCATGAAAAACTGGATTTTCAAAGATATTGATACAACTATGATTATCACATTAAATCATAGTTGGATCCATTTGCTAACTAAATAAACCAACAAGAATATTCCTCATCCAAATGGCCTCACATGCTACTTGACTTGCAGCCATGTACTCTGCCTCTGCCGAACTGAGTGCAACCGATCTCTGTTTCCTTGTGTACCAAGAAACATTTGCTGATCCAATACTAAAGGTCCCTCCTGATGTGATCTTCCTATCAGATGGACTCCTTGCCCAATCTACATCGGTGAATCCTTGAATCTTCACTCCCTCTGTCTGTCTGTACCACAATCCATATTGAGTAGTTCCCTTTAGGTATCTCAACACATGCTTTTCCGCCTTCCAATATAGCTTGGTAGGCCTAACCATCACTTGACTAAGCTGGTTAACTACATATAACATATTCCACTCGTGTGTTCACCAAATACATGAGTGAATCGAGAAGATGCCTATAAACAGTAGCTTCCATTACTTCACATGAAGGAGCATCCTCTTTCCTCCAGTTACCTACTAGAGGATTCTCCATGGGGTTGCTTCTCTCCATGTGGAACCTCTTGCCATACTTTGATGCCAAGAAAGTAGTGCATGAGCCCCATGTCATTCATCTCAAACTCTCTTACATGATCCTCCTTACAAGACTTGATCAGCTGATCATCACCTGTCAAAATTAAATCGCCGATATATAACACAATGATAAAAATTTTACCTTCCACCATTGCGTGGTACAGGTTCACATTTGCTTCACTCTTGGTGAATTCCAACCTGGTGAAGTAGCTATTGATCACGTTGTACCAAGCACAAGGTGCTTTCTTCAGCCCAAACAATGCCCTCTTAAGTCGACCCACATGCGACTTATGGTCAAAGGTCTCAAAACCTTCAAGCTACTCTATGTACACCTCTTCCTCATTCGTGCCATTAAGGAAGGCTGTATTTACATCCATCTGATGTATCTTCCAACCCATTTGCTACACTAATAATGCCAATATAGATTTGATCAATGAGTACCTTGAACAGGAGAAAAGGTATCATCATAGTCAATCCCCCTGATGAGCCTCATCATTGGGTAACTATATGGACCTTAATCCACCTCATAGATTAGTCAAATCAACTCTTCTCACAATTTATTACATATTTTGATTGTATTTTGTTTAATGAGATGAGTCAAAATGAGATATTATGCTTAGTGGACTAATGTGCATTGATTACATGTTTGTGAGAGAAAATCGTGGAATTTTGGCTAATTAAGGGGTGAAACTTGAATGAGATAAGGAGGAGAGATTGTAGGAGGTAGATCCTCCTCATTTAACCCTCCCTCATTCAAATATTCCTCCATCAATCACACTAGCTCGGAGTACAAGCAGCCAAGTCATGGAGATCAAAAGGCAGTCGATCAAGTGACAATTAAAGAGCTTGTTTATCTCAATTTTGGGAGCCGAGCCTCCCTAGATTTAAGGAAGTCATTGGAGAATTTAGTTGTATAAATAAAGAGGCCCAGATACTCATTAGGATTCAAATTTTTGCTGTAAAAGCACTAGTCATTTTTGAGTTCAAAACTTGTGGAAGACATTGTTATGTAATTTTTTGTTTTGATAATGAGAATGAGCATTTCCTTGATCCAACACTGAGTTAACTCAGAGGAGTGAAGCTCTTGGCTTAGGGCCCAACCCTAGCAGCAAAGGCTCCTCTTCTTGTATTTGTATGCTTAGATTTATTTCATAGATTAATGGTTGAATTGTCTTTAGAATCACTTCATTGCGAGTAGTGTAGATTTGATTAGTTTGCTTATTAGCTTGCTTCCATTTGTGCTTTACTTCAGCAGTAGTTTGGAAGAGACAAAGGAACATCAAAAAGATATCAATAGGTGGTTTTTGCCTCACTCCTACCTTCACGGATCATGGTTTGAGGAAAGAACTCCTATGCAGCCCCAAAAAGACAGAATTCTACTTTCTCATGGAATTTAGGGTTTTCTGTGCTTAGACCAACATTTGATCAGTTTGCAAGAGTAGGATATAGTTATCATCACTTCTATCTTCAGTGTTACATTAGATCTCATTAATGTTTCATCTTATTCTACAATTTTTTCCTCATGCATGAAGTAGACAACTAGCTCATGAAATTTTGTTTTCCTTAGATAATTGAAATTCTTCTTGTTTGCATGATTTTTGGGTAAATGTCAATGTTTGATGCAGTGCAGGTGTTTCAGAAGTACAGAGATATTTCATAGTCAGAAACCTCATTCCAACTTCATCCATCCATTGTCCTCACCTTCTTTCACTAAAACCATCACCAATTTCATCATTTCACAATGAAACTTCTCCAAGCTTGTTGAGAAAATCCAACCAGCTCCCAAATTTAGTTTTGAGTTTTGAAGTGGTCCTAGGCACTCCCTTGCCTCATTCCATCCACCAACTGCCTTCCCTAATCCTTTCATCACCTTCAACACCCATCCTTTTTATCTCGGCTGTATCCTGTAGAAATACAAGGGATCCTGTAGGTTTTCAAGACATCCTGTAGAATGCATTAGGACATCCTATAGGTTTACCTGTAGTGGCTTGTTTTGAGGCATAATTGAGGAAAAAGCCTCTAGGAAGCTAGCAAAGGGTCCCTACTTGTATCCCAAGCCTTCTGACCATTCAACATCATCTCTAAGCCACTAGCCACATCACCAAAAGAGATTAGCTTTCACACTCTCATATAAAAAAATACAAAAAGAAAAACAGACTTATTTTGTTCATTTACATGCACATAAGTAGAAGGTTTGATGGTTTGAATCTGCATGATTAGGACAATAGGATTGCATACATGTTAACTTAACATTCTTTTGAAGCAAAGCTGATCTGAAAATGAGATCTTAGATTAATATTAAGGTATTACAGACTCATGTGCAAGACTTGCCTATATCACTTAGTGCAACAGATCGAAAAGATTGCGAATAATATAGAAAATGAGCAGTTAGAGAAACATAACAGACACACACATAACACAACAAATAATCAAGGAGTTCACCCAAAACTCTTGGGCTACATCTCTTGGTCCAGCTTTTAGTGGTGACCTCTCTATTATGTCTTCAAGAACAGAGTTTTTACAATTGTGAGCTCAAATTGAGTCTCAACAAAACAGGAACAAACAATAGGGTTTTACTTGAATCCCTCAAGCCTTTCTGAGTACAAAAACTCTCCCTCTCACTCTCTGTCTCTATCTTCTCTTTGTCTCAACACTGCCTGCTCTTGTCTCTGTCATTCAGTGGCTTTTAATCCAATCAACGCTTGTTTGTTCTTTTTCCCTTTCAGGTTCTCTGGCTCCCAGCCTTTGTCCGCTCAAATCCCCTCTTAGCGTTAACCAATCATGGTGTAACGTCTTGAGGTATGGTGGCCACCTGTTATAAAATGGAAAGGACCACTGGCGTGTTGAAATCCCCAAAATATCGTTTCTCTATTTACACAGAGAAATACACAGGAAACACTATAAAATCCACCAAACTGCCTTTTATCGGACTTCAAACATTATCGATTCCGCCCTAAACTCCATTGGGTCTGCCTTTATATCGCTATCGCAAGTCACTAGTCATGGTTTCCTTTGTATTTGGGTTTATAATGAAAAACCCCCAAATACACAGAAAACCTGATAAAATGGCTTCATATCGGACTTCAAATATTATGTGTTTGCATCTATAAATCCCATCGGGTCCATATCGTGTATCGCATCTCCTTCCAGGTCTCTGATCACCGATTGCGCCGATCGGCCTTATCGACTATCGGCACATCGCATGGTTGCTGGCCTCCTTGGCATCACCCCTTACAAAGCTGCAATGCGATATATCGCAATCACATATCGCCAATCCTTCGAACCGTGGGCTAAGCCCTTCTGCATATGAGCGATGCGATAACATGGGTAAATCTGGACTGTTGAGATGCACGCTTGATCGATGGTCCTCGTTTAATCGCGCTAATCACCATCATGATTTCCATAAGGCCGTCTCTGATAGACTTCGCCTGTTGCCTCCGATTGCGATATGCCGATTAGATCTGGACCGTTGATCGGCTAGATTCGCCAGCTCCTGTGCATTGTTGTTTTAGCCTCTGATAGGCTCTGTTTTCACCATTTCTGCGTGTGTTTCTTGTCCGATAGTGTTTTCCGCCATTCTTGAAGGTTTACCCTTTGCAATGGTGTTTAAGTATTGAAAGAATTAGAGGGTTTTAGGATCCATTTTGGATCAAAAGCCTCTTAGCAGTTAGTTAGGAAATGGTGTGTTTTAGCATTTGATTTCAGTCTTTTTCCTTACTGTAGTAGACAATCTTTCTTTTAGAGTAGATTTCTCTTTCCCTCATTAGTAATCAAGCTTCTTCGAATCCATAGAAGTCTAGTTTGAAAAACCTTAGTGGTATATCGCCAGATTAGCAGTGACAAAGAGCATACCCATCACATTTACTTGTGTATACAACACGGTCACCTCCAAGTTTGTGTGAACCCCGGGTTGATAAAGTAAAGTTGGTAGCCCTAGGAGTTGCAACATTCTTGCTACAATACTAGTGCTCATCACTTTTTGGCACCGTTGCTGGGGAGGTGTCTGAGTAATATGTGGTTACTGCTTTCTTTCTTTCATTTCATGTCTCTAATATTCTGCTATTAGTTTCATTTCTGCAAAAGAAATTTCGATGGTTTTCTTGTCCATTATGCATTATTTGCTTTCCTTTCCATTCTGCAAGTAAGATTTCATTCAAGTACTTAGTTTTCATTCAGTCAGTTAGTTTTCATTCAGTTTGCAATTTCAATTCTGCAATTATTTTCAAAGCTTGAAAAAAAACACAAAACAAAACAAAAACACTTCTTTCATGCCTTGTAGGAATAGGGATAACTTAGGGAAATTTTTGCCAAATACCCCCACCACTTCAAACAACCAACCTTCCCTCTTCTTTGGTGGCTGTGAATTGGAGGAACCCTTAGGTGAACAACCAAAGATATTTGAAGAACCTACAAGGGGAGAAGAAGAAGAAGAACCCATTCCAACTGACCCAATGGTTGAAAATAGAAATGATAGAGGAAATAGAGAAAGAGTTGAGGGGTTCCTTTCCCATCAGAGAAGCTAATGGGGATACCAAGATGAAGAATATAAGCCCCTCTTCTCCTCCTCATTTCCATGGCATGACCTAAGAATATCCAGGCACTTTCTTGTTTGAGTTTGTTGTTATATGTAGAACCTATGGTTACACCAATGATGAGCAGAAGTTGAAACTATTCCCATCCACTCTCAAGGATGCAGCTTTGCGTTGGTTCATGGTTTTACCTAGGGATAACATCACAACTTGGGCTCAGATGCAACAAGCATTCAACAACAAGTATCAAGACTACTGTACGTCTAAAGACACTAAAGAGGAAATTTTTAGGATGACCTTAGGGCATGATGAATCCCTAGAGGATTATGAAGAAAGATTGTAGCTTAGCTACAAAAGGCCTAGGTTCACACTTGATCTTGAGTCACTAAAGCTAGTCCTTCTTAGAGTGGTAAGGGAAGATATTCTGGATACCCTAATATTTCAAGCAGAAGGGGACATCTACCAGTTACCCTATGAGGATATAAAGACTTTCTTTAGAAACCATTCTAGGGCATCTAGGAAAAAGGGTAGGGTAGTCAACCTATGGTCAGTCCATCCTCTTCCAATAAATCCATCAAGGGTGAAATTGGAAACATGCTGGAAGATTTCAAGAGTGAGATGCTGCAAACCCTTTCCCTACAGATGGATACTATCCACATTAAGAGAAAACATGAGGAAGCAGAGAGAGCCCTAGCCATTTTTTGCCCTAGATGCATGAGGAGGCACCATAGGAATGAATTTCCATTAAAATTGATTGAAGTCTACTAAGCTTGTGAAGAAAACCACTCCATAGATAAGTGCCCTTCTCTAGCTCGACTAAAAGATGTATATCAGGGAGCTGAAGGGGTGACTGAACAACTCTGCAACATAAATCAAAGGATACCTCATGGGCCTCAGCCATACTAGCAAGGCATGCAAGGGTCATCCCATGCATATTATAACCCCAACCAGATCACATCCATTCCCTCTTGGGGCCTCCCTACTCATCCTTCCTGGTCTACATCTCGTCCTTGGTCCTTTGCACCTCAATATCATTCCCATTCGACCATCCATTCATTTCGGCCATATGCTCTGCCACAGCCTGAGTGGAATGCACCACCCCAGGGGTGGAGGCCCTTATACAATAGTGCTCTAGATTTATTACCTTCACCACCTACTCAACCACAACTTTTACACCCTGCTCCACCTAAACAACCCCAAATTCCTGCCCAACCATATCCGAACCCGAACAAAAGACAGGCACAACAAGTATACAATGGAGAGACATCCTATCCTGCTTATGCTGTGGATATTCAAGAAATCAACCTAAGATCTAGGAGAGTACTCCTGGAAAACCAACCTCTACCTCCACCTAGGGAGAGTGAGGAAGAACGAGAGGAAAACATGCTTAAAGTAATCCACCACCCTTTCTTGAGAGATTAACCCAACCACTCTAGCCTACCCCAGAAGAGACTGAACTTCTGGGAGAATTGAAAAATATATGTGTCAAAATTACACTTCTCCAAGCCATAAAGGATGTACCTATTTACAACAAGTTGATTAAGGGGAAGTGATTCAAACATCCAGGGAGGCGAAAAAGAGACGCGTGTACCATTAATGTCATTGGACAACTGTCTGACTTAATGCTGGGGCATAAATTTGTCCAAAGTATTTGGACCCCAGAAGCCCTGTAGTAGATGTGCACATCAATGGCACCATTGTTCCACACATTTTGATTGATCTTGGGACTGTCATTAGTGTGATGACTAAGGACACCATGCTCAAGCTCAATCTCCAGGGTTCATTGAGAAAGACCACAACAATATTGCAACTTGCAGACCGTTCCATAGTGATACCTGAGGGGATTGTGGAGGATGTGATGGTCTCCATTGACTCTTGGGAGTACCTTGAAGATTTCCTACTTCTCCAGCCTAAGGCCAAGCTTACTGGTTACCCTCTCATCCTTGGGAGGCCCTGGTTCGCCACTGTCGATGCCTACATCAGTTGCAGGGCTGGAAATATGATTATAAAAAATGGGCATGTGTCTAAGCAGTTAGTCATGTACCATCCTGCCCAGCCATCTCTAGAACATGACTTACCTTTATGGTTGGAGGAGGAGGAAGAAGATGAAGTTTATTCAGCCCAACTCTATACCTTAGAGACAACCATGGGAGGAGGAAAACCAGATGAAGATGATTTAATTGAACACATGCTCCAAAGTACAACTCCCAGTACATTTTCCTTAGAGGAATTAGTAAAGGAAACCTAGAACAACCATCAAATTGATATATGCTTAGCTGATTCAAAACCTACCCGTGTCAAAACCATAGAATTCGTCCTTGAGAGAACTTTGAAAAAGCAACCCATCACTTTCTGTACACCAAGAAGAAAAGTTGTGCAACATGCTAAAGGAACATCTGGATGCCTTTTCTTGGAGTTACAAAGAAATGAATGGAGTGCACCCCTCAGTGTGTAATGACCACATTTATATCAAATAAGGTTGCAAACCAGTCTGACAACCCCAAAGGAGAATGAATCCAACTCTTAAGGATATAGTCAAAGAAGAACTGCAAAAGCTACTATATGCAGGATTCATTTACCCTATCTCAGACAATGAGTGGGTCTCTCCTTTGTTTTTGATTCCAAAGAAATATGGGGAGTGGAGGATTTGTGTCAATTACAGAGAGTTAAATAAAGCCACAAAGAAGGACAATTTCCCTTTAGCTTTCATCCACCAAGTGCTAGATGACCCAATAGGGAAAAAGTTTTTCTTTTTCCTAGATGGGTTTAGTGGGTACAATAAAATCCAAATCAGCTTGGAAGACCAGGATAAAACCACCTTCACTTGTTCTCGGGGTAATTTCGACTATAGGGTCCTTCCTTTTGGCCTATGCAATGCCCCTGCCACTTTCTAGAGAGAAGTCCTGAGAATCTTTGCCGAGCTAGTCCATGATGCAGTAGAGATTTATATGGATGATTTTCACCCTATGGGTGTGATTTCCAGGAGGATTTGTCCAAATTAGGTAAGGTGTTGAACAAATGCATTGAAATGAACCTGTCCCTTAGCCCCAAAAAATGTGAGTTCTTAATGACTACAGGGACTGTGCTAGGTCATTCAATATCCCAGCAAGGACTGGAGGTGGACTGACGAGCCTCATCGTTGGGTAATTATATGGGCCTTAATTCAACTCCTAGCTTAGTCAAACCAAATTTTCTCACAAATTATTACATGTTTTGATTATATTTTGTTTAATGAGATGAGTTAAAGTGAGATATTATGCCTAGTGAACTCATATGCATTGAATGCAGGGTTGGAAGAGAAAATCAAGGAATTTTGGCTAGACTAAAGTTTGAAACTCGAATGGGACAAGGGAGAAATATTGTAGGAGGTAAATCCTCCTCATTTACTCCTCCCCCATTCGAATATTCCTCCATTAATCCCATCAGCTCAGAGTGAAAGCAGCCAAGTCATGAAGATCAGAAGGCAACCGAGAAAGTGATAGACAAAGAGTTAGTTCATATCTAGTTTGGGAGCCGAGCCTCCCTAAATTTAAGAAAGTCATTATGGAATCTAGTTGTACAAGTAGATAGGCCTAGAGCCTCATTAGGATTTGAATTTTTGTTGTAAAGATTCTAGTTATTTTCAAGCTCCAGACTTGTGGAAGACTTTGATGTAATTTTCTGTTTTGGTAATAAGAATGAAATTTTTCTTGATCCAGGACTGAGTTAACTTGGAGGGCTAAAGATCTTGGGTTAGGGACCAACCCTAGTAGCAAAGGCTCCTCTTCTTGTATTTGTATGCTTAGCTTAGTTTCATAGATTCATGGTTAAACTATCTTTAGAAGTATTTCATTGCAAGTAGTGTAGATTTGATTAATTGTTTATTAGTTTGCTTCCATTTGTGCCTTACTTTAGTAGCAGGTTAGAAGGGATAAAATAAGCACCACAAAGCTATCAGTAGGTGTCCTGGCCTCACTTCTTCCTTCTGGGATCATGATTTGAGGAAAAGACCCTTATGCAACCCCAAAAAGACAGATTTCCATTTCTTTCATAAGATTTAGAGTTTACTGTACTTGAACTAGCATTTGATCAGTTTTGCAAGTGTAGGATTTCATTTCCATCTCTTCTATATTCATTATTGCAGTAGATCTCATCCATGATTCCATTTTATTCAGCAATTTCCTCATGCATAAGGTAGACAGTTAGTTCATTAAATTTTGCTTTTCTAGCTCATGAGAATTCTTCTTGTTTACATGACTTTTTGGAAATTACACATGTTTGATGTAGAGTAGGTGCTTCAAAAGTAGAAAAAGATCTCATAGCGAGAAACCACCTTCCAACTTTATCCACCCATAGACATTCCTTGTTTTCATCAAGACCTTCACCAATTTCATAATTTTACATAGAAATTCCCCCAAGCATGTTGAACAAATCCAACCATCTCCTAAACTTGGTTTTGGGTTATGAGTGATCCTAGGACTTTTCTCACTCCATTCCACCCATCAACCACCTTTCCTAAGCCTTCCATCACCTCCAACACCCATTGTTTTTTTGTCGGTTGTATCCTGTAGAAATGCAGGGAATCTTGTAGGTTTCTAGTACATATTGTAGGTTTTCCTGTAGTGGCTTGTTTTGAGGCCGAATTTAGGGAAAACCTTTAGGAAGCCACCCAAGGCCACCCAAGGGTCTCCCAAAACTTCCAAACATCTCATGAACCTTCCAGTCATCCACCAACATCCCTAAGCCACTTGCCACATCACCAAAAGAAATTAGCTTGCACACTTGATTTTTCATGAAAAGCATAAAAAGACAAAACAAATTTATTATAGTCCTTTACATGCATAACAACGATGTTTGATGTTTTTGACTTCCATGCTTAGGACAATAACATTTTCTTCATGGTAATTTAGCATTATTACAAAGCATAGCTCTTAGAAGTTAATTAGGAAATTGTGTGCCTTAGAATTGAATTTTAGTCTTTTTCATTATTACAGTCAATCAGCTCTCTCTTAGAGTAAATTTATATTTTTTCATCAAGGAACCAAGCTTCTTCTGAATCGATAGAAGTATAGCTTGAAAACCCTAGTGGTCTCTCGCAAGCTGAACAGTGACAAAAGGCAGAACCATCACTTTTACTTGTGTATACAACACTGTCACCTCCAAGTTTATACGAACCCCGGGTTGACAAAATAAAGCTGGTAGCCCAAGAGTTGTAGCATTCTTGATGCAATATTGGTGCTCATCACTTTTTGGTGTTGTTGCCGGGGAGGTGTTTGAGTAATATGTGATTACTACTTTCTTTCTTCTACTTCTTGTTTCTAATATTCTGCCATTAGTTTCATTTCTGCGAAAGTAATTTAGTTGCTTCCTTCTTCATTCTATATTGTCTACTTTCCTTTCCATTTTGCAAGTAAGATTTCAATTCAGCAATTAGTTTTTCATTCAGTTAGTAGTTTTCATTCAATTTGAAATTTCACTTTGCAAAGTACTTCCCAAATTTTGAAAAAAAACACAAAACCAAACCAAAAACATCTTCTTTCATGCCTCATAGGAATAGGGATAACTTAGGGAAATTTTTTCCAAATACCCCCACTGCATCAAACAACCAACCTTCCCTCTTCTTCAGTGGCTGTGAACTGAAGGAACCATTTGGTGAGAAACGAGACATATTTGAAGAATCTACAAAAGAAGAAGAAAAATAAGATCCCATTCCTACCGAGGAAATGGCTGAAAACAAAAATGACAGATGGAATAGAGAGAGAGTTGAGGGTGCCTTCCCCATCAGGGAAACCAATGGGGACACTAAGATGAAAAATATAAGCCTCTATGCACTTCCTCATTTCCATGGCCTGACCACAGAAGATCCCGACACTTTCCTATTTGAGTTTGCTGTTATATGTCGAACCTATGACTACACAAATAATGAGCAGAAGTTGAAACTATTTCCATCCACCCTTAAGGATGAAACTTTGTGGTGGTTCATGGGTTTACCTGGGGATAACATCGCAACTTGGGCTCAGATGTAGCAAGCCTTGACCAACAAGTATTGAGACTACTATTTTTATAAAGATACTAAAGAGGAAATTTTTAGGATGACCTTAGGTAATGATGAATTGGTAGAGGATTATGAAGAAAGATTCCAGCTTAGTTACACAAGGGCCAGGTGCACACTTGACCCTAAGTCACTAAAGCTGGTCCTACTTAGAGGAGTAAGGGAAGACTTTTTGGATACCCTGCACTTGTTAGCAGGAGGAGATATATACTAGTTACCCTCTGAGGATATCAAGACTATCTTTAGAAACCATTCTAGGGCAGCTAGGAAGAAGGGTAGGGGAAGTCAACCTATGGTAATTACATCCTCTTCCAATTCATCCATCAAGGGTGAAATTGGAAGCATGCTGGAAGATTTCAAGAGTGAGATGCTGCAAAACCTTGCCTTACAGATGGACACTATGCACATTAGGAGAAAGTATGAGGAAGCAGAGAGAGCCTTGGACATTTTCTGTCCTAGATGCACCAGGAGGCACCCTAGGAATGAATGTCCATTGAATTCTATTGAAATTTGCTCAGTTTGTGAAAGAAACCACTCCACAAACAAGTGCCCTTCTTTGCCTGGACTCAAAGCTGTATATCAAGGAGTTGAAGGGGTCACTGAGTAGCTCTGCTACATAATTAAAAGGAGATCTCATGGGCCTAGGCCATACCAACAGGGCATGCAAGGGTCATCCCATGCATATTAAAACCCCAACCAGACCACATCCATACCTTCTTGGGGACCCCCTGCTCATCCTTCCTCGTCTACACCTCCTCCCTGGTGCTTTTCATCTCAGTATCATTCCCAGCTAGCCAACCAGTCATTTTAACCATATGCTCTGCCACAACCTCAGTGGAATGCACTGACCCTTGGGTGGAGGCCCCAGTACAAAAATGTTCATGCTTTATTGCCTTCACCACCTACCTAACCACAAATGTTACACTCTGCTCCAACTAAACAACCCCATATGCCTGCCCAACCAAATTCGAACCCGAACAACAGACAGGCATAATAAGTATACAGTGGAGAGACATCATATCCAGCTTATGTTGTGGAGATCCAGGAAATTAACCTGAGATCTAGGAGAGTTCTCCCGGATAGCCAACCTCCACCTCCACCTAGGGAGGTTGAAGAAGAAAGAGAGGAAGGCATTCTTAAAGTAAATCTACCCTTTCCTGAGAGATTAAATCAGCCACTCCAGCCTAATCCATAAGAGATTGAACTTCTGGTAGACTTGAAAAACCTATGTGTCAAGATTCCACTTCTCCAAGCCATTAAAGATGTACCTATTTACAACAAGTTGATTAAGGAGAAGTGCTTCAAGCATCCAGGGAGGCAATGTTGGGGCAAGCAATCTGTCATTGGACACTTAATGCTAAGGTAGGCAATCTGTCTAAAGTATTTGGACCCTGGAAGCCCTGTCGTAGATGTGCACATCAATGGCCATTGTCCCACACACTTTGATCGATCTTGGGGCTGACATTAATGTGATGACCAAGGATACCATGCTCAAGCTCAACCTCCAAGGTTCATTGAGAAAGATCACAACAGTCTTGTAGCTTGCAGATCACTCTATAGTGACCCCTGAGGGGATTGTGAAGGATGTGATGGTCTCCATTGACTCTTGGCAGTACCCTACGGATTTCCTAGTTCTCTAGCCTAAGGCTAAGCTTACTGGTTACCCTCTCATCCTTGGGAGGCCGTGGTTGGCCACTGCCAATGCTTACATCAGTTGGAGAGCTGGGAATATTACCATCAATAATGGGCATATGTCCAAGTAGCTAGTCCTATACCCCCCCTACTCAACCATCTCTAGAACATGATGTACCTTTATGGTTGGAAGAGGAGGAAGAAGATGAAGTTTATTCTACCCAACTGTATACCTTAGAAGCAACCATGGGAGGAGGACAACCGGATGAAGATAATTTGATTGAACACCTACTCCAAAGTCCAACTCCTAGTACATTGTCCCTAGAAGAAGTAGTAATGAAAACCCAGAACAACCATCCAATTGATCTATACTTGACTGATTCTAACCCTCTCCATGTCAAAACCATATAATTCGGCCCTGAGAGAACTTTGAAAATCAATCCATCTCTTTCTATTCTCCAAGAGGAGAAGTTGTGCAACATGCTAAAGGAACATCTGGATGCCTTCGCTTGGAGTTACAAAGAAATGAAGGGAGTACATCCCTCAGTGTGTACTCAACACATTTACATCAAAGAAGGTTGCAAGCCAATCCGACATCCACAAAGGATGGTGAATCCAACTCTTAAAGATATAGTCAAAGAAGAACTGCAAAAATTGCTAGATGCAAGATTCATTTATCCTATCTTCGACAACGAGTGGGTCTCTCCTTTGGTGTTATTTCCCAAGAAAAATGGTAAGTGGAGGATTTGTGTCGATTACAGGGAGTTGAACAAAGCCACAAAGAAGGAACATTTCCCTCTACCTTTCATCGACCAAGTTCTAGATGGCCTGGCAGGGAATTTTTTTTTCTCTTTCCTAGATAGATTCAGTGGGTACAATCAAATCCAAATCAACCTAGAGGACTAGGATAAAACCACCTTCACTTTTTCTTGGGGAAATTTTTCCTATAGGGTCCTTCCTTTTGGCCTATGCAATGCTCCTGCCACTTTCTAGAGAGCAGTCGTGAGTATCTTTGCTGAGTTAGTCCATGATGTGGTAGAAATTTATATGGATGATTTTACACCTTGTGGATGTGATTTCTAGGAGGCTCTGTCCAACCGAGGTAAAGTGCTGCACAAATGCATTGAAATGAACCTGTCTCTCAGTCCTGAAAAATGTGAATTCTTGATGACTATAGGGACTGTGGCGGGTCATTCAATACCTTAGCAATAACTTAGGGTGGACCCAAACAAAATAGCTATCATCCAAAGGGTCCCACCTCCTCAAAAGCAGAGAGATGTCAGAAGTTTCCTAGGGTTAGCTGGATACTACCAAAGGTTCATAAAGGACTTTAGAAAGTTTGCCTCTCCTTTATTTGGGTTGTTGGCCAGAGACTCTAAGTTTATATGGTCAAAAAGCTATTAAGAGGCCTTGGACATCCTGAAGAACAATTTAACCATTGCACCAATTCTCTGAGGCCCAAATTGGGCCCTTCTTTTTCATATTCATGCTGATGCCTCACACAAAGCCACAGGAGCAGCCCTAGGTCAAATAGATGAAAAATTGCCTTATGCCATTTACTTTATCAGTAAGAATCTGTCAAAGGCAAAACTGAACTACACAGTGACTGAAAAGGAGCTCCTGGCTGTTGTGCATTCATTGAAAAAATTTATGAACTATATTATAGGCTATCAAACATTTGTCCATACTGACCATGCTGCAATCAATTTTTAATTAATAAACCCAATGTGAATGCTTGTATTATAATATGGTTACTTTTATTACAGTAGTTTGATCTAACTATTGTTGATAAGCCTAGCAAGGAAAATGTTGTTGCAGACTTTTTTTCCAGATTAACTCTGCCTGCAGGTGAGGAGGGAATGGTTGATGACCAGTTACTAGATGAGCACTTGTTCACCATTTCAATTCTCTCTCCATGGTTTGCTGACATAGAAAACTATTTGGTATCTACACAGTTCCCACCGAACTTGTCCTCCAAAGAGAAAAGAAAGATTATAAGGAAGAGCACCCCCTTCACTTGGATTGGGGGAAATCTCTTCAAACTTGGCCCAGATCAAATCCTGAGAAGGTGTGTCAGGGAGGAGGAAGTCTTTGACATCCTTCTGACCTGTCATGATGGGCCTTGTGGAGGTCACTTTGCAGCAAAGAGGACAACATTCAAAGTGTTACAAGTAGGCTATTATTGGCCCACTCTTCATTAGGATGTGAAAAGATATACTAGTCAGTGTGATCGGTGCCAAAGGATGGGAAAGCCTACTCCAAGGGATGAAATGCCTCTACAGCCTCAAGTGACTTTCGAGCCATTTGACAAGTGGGGCATGGACTTCATTGGACCTATTAACCCTCCTTCCAAGAAAAAATAGTACATCATTGTGTGCACTGACTATTTGACTAAGTGGGTTGAAACCAAGGCAATTAAGGTAACAACAAAGGAGAAGGTATCTGGGTTCTTAAGGGAGAATGTATTTTACAAATTTGGGTACCCTAGAGAGCTGGTCATTGATCAAGGAAACTAATTTAACTCCATCACAAGATCAAGCATATAACCTCCACTTCCTATCACCCACAAGCTAATGGGCAAGCGAAGGTGACCAATAGAGTGCTGGAGGGCATCTTGACCAAAGTGGTTAACAACAACAGGAAAGATTGGGCAGATAGACTAGTTGAGGCCTATTACACAGTAATTTGTCACTAACCTCATCTCAGTCCCTCTGCTATGTCATACATTAGATAAACATGTCCACCTCTTCCTACTCATGCGAGAATATTAAGCAAGTTCTCTCTAATGCTGAAGATTGACCCTATTTGCCTAAGTTTCTGCATCGTCGCAAGTAAACCCTTAAAAACTGCGACGATTCCTTGTCATGAATTGTATCGTTGCGACGTCGTCGCAGGTGTACACCTATTTCCTGCGACGGTCGAATTTTAGGGCTCGAAGAAAGTCTTCCAGATGCTTATTGCGATGATTGGTCTGAACGCATTGCTCCCTTGCGATGTTGTCGCTAAGCCCTAGTTCATGACCTGCGACGATCCAAATTAGGCGAATTAGTTCAAACAGTCGGCCTTCTGGGTGATTCTAGAGCTAGTTGTTTGGTTAGATTGGTTCGCCTTTCCTCCTCTGGGATTGTAGTTCCACCTTTTATGAAACCTCCCTTGAGGATAAGCTCCCTCTCCCTCATTTCATGGAGGCTCCTCCTCTTGTAAAATCACTCATCATTGCTATGATCAGCTAGTTCCTAGTTACTGGTTGTTATTTGGATTGAAGCAGATTAGATAGCTTTGGTGTGAGTTTGAAAAGTGTGAAATTGCTAATAGTTTGGTAAGAGGTTGTGGAGTGCCTTAACCTTGCATTAGAAGTTTGTGAGTGAGAGAGAGATATTATCCATTGGGGAGACCCATTATTGAGAGTGAATGCTTGAAGGAACATACCGATTAGACCCTCTGAGAAGGCTTGCGATGTTAAGGCTTGGTTGTAAGCTTTGCTCTTGATTTATCTTAATACAATCAATAACGATTTCCTATATCTCGTGTATAATTTACTTGATAGCTTATGATTCTTTGACTTTTTAAGTAAATAGATCATTGTTGTTCTTGGTTACATGCTCTGTTGTTTTCTTGTGGTGTTTCAGGTCAATTACTCCTTAAGGGGAAAGAAATGGAAGCTGGGGCAGCACAACGGAAGCTTCACTAAACAACGGTTTTGAGGTAGGCCTCCAACGATGATTATTTAAGGAAATCGATTGTTGTTTTGTTTTTCTGTGACTAGACCCACTCTAGGGCTAGAGGGGTTGCCTCTGTCCATAGATGGAACACTTTCCTACTTCAAAAGTTGGCGACTTCGCTGGGGAGTCCTTTGTATGTTTTCTTCTTGCTCACTTTTGTTTTGTCTTTTGATTTAGTGTCTCTTAAACTTTGGGGTTTCACCTTCAGTTTTTTGGATTACGTTGGTCAATCTGAGAATTCCCATCACTGTCTGGAAGGATAACCTGGTGTTTTTTCTGGTGTTGTCACTTGTCTTTTCCCCTCTTTACACTTGTCACTGAAGATAGCTTAATAGTTGTGACGACATTGCCCTGTCCTCTTTAGTAAATCTGTGCATCACTGATTACTTGTCGTACAGTCATGACTATTCCTGAAATCGGACCGTTGCAGAAGATAGGTGTACCCCTGCGACGACGTCACTCAGTTGCTGTCTCTACACTTGCGACGATTGGCTTGTCATCACAAGTTGCTTGTTATAAGCTCGCGATGATTCCTGTGCAAGTTGTTTTTTTTACAGCTTTGCCTCCTGAAACCATCAGTCTTGCTTACCCCCTGCTGTTTTCTGTCTCTCATCAGCTTGTTTTGATTGCTTTGGTTAAGGCTTGTTTCTCTTTGATTTCATTTGAATGAATCTTGTCTTTTTAGCCCCGTGACCTAGCTCTTTCAAGTTTTTCCAACCGTTTGCCTGGGTTACTTGTCTATCCAAGGTTCATCCGCAACCGTCTTATTGATTTGCTTGAGGCTTTTTGCTGCTTGTTTTCTTGCTGATTGATTTTTGGTGTTGATTATTGAATCGGTTTCCCATATTGATTTGATTTCTTCACTACCAAGCATAGATCACAATTGTTTGGATCGATCAGGTTGACACTTGCTTGTTTGTCTCTTTAAATTCAAAAAAAAAATCAAAAGATTGCATTCATTTAGTATATGAAAGTGAAAGTACATTTGCATTACGAATTTTCATGTTTTGAGAAATTGGAAAGCAAACTTTAAATTTTTCATTAGTAGTATCGATGCATTGTAGGATTAGTGTGTTGATGCATTGTGTTTCTTAGCGCTTGCATTAGCTTGTCTTGGTTTTGTGTTCGCTTGGGAATGAACTCTCTACCTTTCTTTAAGTAGGTGTTCATCGAAACGATTGATGCTTTACTCATTCTAGTTGCATCCTAGGGATTTTTGACATACATACGGTAGGGCCTGAAAACCGAAACCTAATTAAAGATCAACTCTAAAATCAACGGAATGAACTTAAAAATGCATTGGAACTTAACGCACATTTTTTAGAGGTCTAGGCTAGAGACGTGCTTCGGCGTCATTAAACCTAGTCACTATTGTTTTCGCTTAAGGTTGGGTGATTCCTCCTTCTGTGACTCAATAGCTGCTAGTACGGACTCGTGCTCCCCATACCGTTGAGTATATATCAGGAGACCCCACTAGGTTATCATCCTACATCCATAGGAAGCTGTGTCTGCCACCTTACGAACCATAATGCACCGAACACAACATTCGGGAAGATTGACTGCCGTATGGAAAGTCCTTGGTCATTTCTCTTTCATTTGATCACCAAGGTGTATATGCAGTTTTACGGTTTGTCTGGTAAACCTTTTGCCTAGTTCTCCAGAGTAGTCACTTTCATTCCTTTTCGACTCCCTAAAAGAAAAGGATCATCTGAGCACTTGTCCTTTTAGGCTCATTAAATATTCGAAGGTGACTAGAGTCATATTTTGTCCTTTTCTCGACTCTTTAAAAATGAAAAGGTCAAGTTTTGTTCCTGTGTCATAAAATTTATTCGACCATGTTCACATTTTCCTTGTTAAATCTTGACTGCGTTTCAGTTTGCATAGGATTGTTTTCCCTGCTCTTTTATCTTTTCCTAGGACTTTTGAGTTAAATCATCCTGGCGGAATCACCGATCCCGTCTCCCGTACCAAGTGACCAAGGCTCTGCATCTTCTGTTGCTTCTGAGGTACCGGCGGTTAGTGATACCCTTCCTATTATTCCGAGTGTTCAACCGCTTAACTCTCGTGCCCTGAAAGAGGAGTTGTACGACATCAATTGGAACCCTATTTGGGAGCCTTCCGAAGAGGACTTCCCTGTTACTCCTCTTGGTGTTTCGGTCTCGATGTCTTCTTCTGACATGGATGAGATGAACCTCGTCTCTAGTAACGAAACCCCTATACCTATGGAAACCTCGCCCTTCTGTGTTACCCCTCTCGGTATCACACTGCCTTTATGCTACCATGCTTTGGCAGACATCATAGGTTCTCGGTATCCCCTTATGAGTTCCATGTGGTCCCGTACTGTAGCTCCGACCTCAGAACCTTTTATACCCAAAATTCACAATGCGCATGTCACATCTGTCCTGACTATACCTACTGTTTGTGTGTCTTCTTCAGCTTCTGCTGTTAGTGCCGTCGCTGCCTCCTCGGTGGTGACCACTGTTGCTGGACCTTCCGTTGGTCCTACTAGTGGTGGACCTTCAGCATCGGCATCTGGCGTTGTTAATCCCACCAGTAGTCTTCCACCTTCTTTTGGTTCCATTCCGGCAGGGTGGACATATGACCAGTACATGCATGCTTTTCAGAATCCGACTCCACAGAATCCGTTTCATTATTATGATTCTCAAGGAGCTCATATTTATCACCCTGGATACATCCCATCTCAGCCTACGGTTGAGGTTTCCGTTCTGTTACCTGTTGCTTGGGGCCCAACTAGTTATCATGATGGCCAAGCATAGCCTTCAGCTTTTCAAGGTCCACCCTCTCAAGGTCAGCCGTACAAAGGACAACCTTATTTAGGGAAACCAGTTGGCCCACAAGGACAACCCTTACAGGGACAACCTTCGGCCTTCACCGGTTCCTCTTTTAATTACTTCAGGCAGCCTTTTGGTCAATCGAGTCAGCCTTACATCCAACAACGCCAACCTGGTGCCCAGCAAGGTCACCCCTCTAGACAAGTAGGTCAGCTGCAAATCTAGTAAGGCCAACCTACTGTCCAGCCTGGTCAACCCTCTGGACAAGTAGGCCAACCTATTGTTCAGTCCGCTCAACCCTCTGGTTAGGCAGGCCAACCTTTGGTTCCGCAAGGTCAACCCATTACCCAACAAGCTCATCCTTCTGGGAAAATGGGTCAACCTCGGTCTCAACCAGGCCAACCTTCTAACTAGATGAGTTAGCCTCAGTTTTCGCAAGGACATCCGTCTGGTCCCGCTCAACTGGGCACTCAAACGCTCGTTGTTTCTCAAGCTGCACCCGGTTACCAGACCCAGTCTGGACTCCAAACCCAACTTGCTTATCAAATGCAGCCTGGACCCCAGGCACAGTTTGGAGCTCAGCCGCCATATGGTTTTCAAAATTTTCAGCAACCCCAAGGGTAGCCTCAAACTGCCCCGTATCAAAATTATCAACAACCGCAGGTCAATCCTTATCAGAATTTTCAGCAGCCGTACGCTGCTCCTGTTGGTCAGGTTGGTAATAAATGGGCTGCTGGTGGTCAAAACCCGGGTCAACCATCCGGTTATACTTATAATCCCTATGGACAAAACCCTTACAGACAAAACCCTTACGGGTAAAATCTGTCTGGGAAAAATTAATGGGGGCAACAAGGAGCTGGATGGAACTCTAATGCCATTTCTTATCCGCGGCCTCAGATGTCCTTCAATCCTCAATTACCTTTCTTGGCGACTTTGGAACTGCTTGATGTGTCCAAGTTGACAAATGATCCCATCCTTCATAATCCGTATTGGCCACCGGTTCCGACTAAGATTCCCGGTGATTGTCCCAAATTCGATGGTAAATCTGGAGAAGATCCTCAAGCTCATGTCATGACCTATCACCTATGGTGTTCATCTAATTCATGGCTTGACGATTCTATCTGGCTCCGTCTGTTCCAATGGACTCTCACTGGCTTTGCCGTGAAATGGTATATTGAGCTAGCTCATGGAACTTTTCAGGACTTTAACTCGCTTGCTATGGCATTTCTAACTCATTTTCAGTTGTTGATTCGATATGAAATGGGCACACACCTCCTAACATCTTTGAAATAGGACACGACCATGCATATCTCTGATCATATTCATGAATGGAGGAGGCATCATCATCTGATTAAGTTCTGGATCCCTGATCAGCTTCTGACTGACTGGTTTACAACCTCGTTCGTCGGTCCAATAGCCTGGGATATTTCTATGGGGGCATGTGTTACTGAAGAGCAAGCTATTGCGCATGCTCAGTATCTTGACTTGGTTTATTCCCAGTCTGGTACGCTATATGATTATTTGCCTGATGCTCCACAACCCGGAACTTCCAAAGCTCCGTCAACGCCATCTGTTGATGGTGTCATTGGTTCCATTAGTTCATCCTCCCGAAAGTCTTCCGCGAACCCTGTGAAGCAAAAGTCCGCTGCTCCAACTGAAAATGCTTCTCAAGTCACATCCAATCCTGGTAAAACTTCCGAAGTTAATGCCGTCCAGTCCACCGCAGCAGATAAAACTTCAAAAGGTAAGAAAAAGGGTAAAGGGAAGAATAAATCCGATCAACCAAAGCAAGATCCTCCTAAGCCTCCAGCCGAGGAAGGTGCCAAACACAAACCTAAGTACCCTTGTCTCATTTGCGATGAGGATCACTATACTAAAGACTATCCTAGACGGTCTGAGGTTAGTCGTTTACTTAAGGGTGCCCCTGGGACTCCTGCTGTGCTCAAAGAGCCTTTTCCCTCACAACAGGCTCAAATGGTGGCTGATCAACCTCAATATTCTTCTACTTTCGGCTCTCAAGTTTTTATGGCTGGGACGATTCCCATCCATATTAGTACTCGGTCAAAAGAATATCCTCCACCCACCAGGAAGGAAACTGAAATCCCCTCCAGTGTTCCTTCATCCAGTACTGGTCCCCTCCATATCGAGCGGCCTAGTACTGAGGTAGTCATTCGACCTCCTCCCAAAGGAGTGCTCCGGAAGTCTTCCTACAACCCTAACGCTTGTGCCGCGCAGCACTATAACATTGTTGAGGAGCTAGCCCAAGCTCCTTCAGCTATGTCTACGTTGGAAGTCCTCCAGAGTTGTCCCTCCCAGAGGAAGTCTCTGCTATCAGCCATCGGTGGCATTGACCCGGCTGATTCAGATTTGTTCACTTTTGATCTTGATAATCATGTACCAAGGTTGCCTCATCAGATTGCTTTTCTCATTCAAGTCATCATTAACTCTAAAAATATTCATCGCACCGTTATTGATGAGGGTGCCTCCACTTGCATCATGTCTGTTGCTTGTTGGAAGGCTATTGGTTCCCCGAAGTTGAGTCAATCTCCAAATACCTTGGAAGCCTTTGATGGAAGGGATTCCCATCCTTTTGGTATACTCCCGCGTTTGATTATTACTCTGGAAGGGAAGTTAGTTGAAGTTGAAGTCGAAGTTGTCGATGCCAATTTAACTTATAATCTCCTCTTAGGTCGAAGCTAGACATATGCCATGCGAGCTGTAGCTTCATCCCTATTTCGTGTCCTTCATTTTCCCCATCAAGGGAAAATTGTCACAGTTGACCAATTGTCCTTCTTCGCTTCTTCTTCTTCCGATGGCAATGTGCCTTTTGTGGAGCATACCTCTATTCCATATGAGAGTGTGGGCGCGGGACTTCTTAAAGATCCTACCCTTATGGGTGTTTTTTTGCTCCCACCTCCCAATGTCACTCAAATCAATATGATTTCTATCTGTTATGATCCTTGGGTCCTTCCTCCCGTCGATCAGGTAGAATCTTGGGGCGATGTCATGCCGTTGAGTCTTGCCGAGCTCAACTATGTCGAAATTGTTTCTGCATCGACTTCATCTTCTGAGCCTGCTCCTTCAAGTAGGGCTCTCGATGCATATGTACAATCCCCTTGGCTCGGAGATAATACTTCTTCGGATCCATTACAGGAAATCTTTCCTTCTGATGAAGCAATTATCGAGACTATGTCTTTTGAGGAGCCTCCTTGGTTTGATCATCACCATCGCTCCTCGTTTCTCCCTAGCCACGGGGCCATGACTACTTGTCTTGAGCAGTTTTCTTCTTGTCTCCCCTCCCAACCCCTTTAGACGCTGATTCAAATCCATGAAGTTTTCTCTGAAGGCAATATGGGGAACATTACGCAAACGATGCCCATTGACATCTCTGTTTGGAGTAATCTGTACTCCAGAGGAGATTCAACTTTATACTGACCTTTTCAGAGAACTTCCTGATGTTTTTGCTTGGTCATATGAAGAGATGCCCGGAATTGATCCTAGTATCATGGTGCATGAGATTTCTATGTATCCAGGTGCCAAACCTGTTCGACAACGTTTACACCCCATGCACCCCTGAAAGGCTGCAGCGATTAAAGCAGAAGTTGAAAAACTTCTCAAAGCTGGGTTTATTTATCCTATCCCGCTCACTGATTGGGTCTCTAATATTGTCCCTGTCACCAAGAAGCAGGGCATTATTAGGGTTTGTGTTGACTACCGTGACATTAATCATGCTTGTCCCAAAGATAATTATCCTACGCCTTTCATTGACCAGCTCATTGACGATTGTGCTGGAAGTGAAATTTATTCGTTTATGGAGGGTTTTTCTGGTTACAACCAGATCAATATATCACCTGCGGATTAACACAAAACTGCCTTTATCTTTCCATGGGGTGCCTTCGCCTATAAGAAGCTCTCTTTCGGTCTAAAAAATGCCAGTGCTACCTTCCAATGCGCAATGTCTTATGCATTCCATGAAATTCTTCACATTATGTAGCCCTACCTGGATGACCTTTCAGCTCATTTAGCAAAGCACCATGACCATCCAAATCACCTCTGCGAAAGTTTCTTCGCTGTCGACACTACCGTATCCGTCTTAATCCGCACAAATGTGTCTTCTGCATCGAATCCAACAGACTTCTTGGGTTTGTCGTCCCTAGGGAGGGCATCTGTCTAGATCCCCTCAAAGTCGAAGCCATTCTGAATCTCCCTCCTCTTGCTTCTTTGCAGAAGTTGCAGAGTTTGCAGGGTAAAGCAAATTTTTTACGTCATTTTATTCCGAACTACGCTGAAATTGCTAAAGGCTATACGTGGTTATTAAAGCGTGACACCTCCTTTGTTTGGGATGCTGCTGCACAAGAGTCATTCGAGCAACTCAACGTGTTCCTTGTCTCTGCTCCTTTATTGCATCCGCTTGATTATCATCGCGACTATACTGTTTATTTGGCCGCCGCTGATAGCACAATTGGCATTGTCCTGGTACAAGATGATGATGCTGGAACCAAGCATGTTGTCTATTATCTCAGTCGCAATATACTCAACACAGAAACTCGATATGCTTATGTTGAGAAGCTCGCTTTGGCAGCTGTTCATGCTGTCCAATGATTTCGTCACTATAGTTGTTGCGCACAACTACGGTGATTTCTGATTGCAACTCGATGACGTACATCTTGTCGTGTCAGTTGCTTGGGGGAAAATACTCATAATGGATTGTTATCCTTCAACAGTTTGACTTGGAGTTTACTACGACCAAGTCTAAGAAATCCCTTTTCTTCGCTGAATTGCTGTGCTCGTTACCATCTGCCACCACGCCCTCTCGGTTAGAGGATCGTATTCCGGATGATACTATTTTCTTGATCAGCACCCTCGATCCCTGGTATGGGGATATTATTCTCTACCTCCAGACATCCTCTTTTCATCTTGATTTGTCCAAGGATGCTCGACGATGTATTCGCCATCATTATCAGCCTTATCGCATTATCGGGGACACCCCTTACTGTCTCAGCATTGATTCTGTTCTCCACCGTTGTTTGACGTTCGAGGAAGTCGAATGAGTCTTGAATGTTTGCCACTCTAACGCCTGTGGTGGTCATATGTCTAGTTATGCTACTGCCCAAAAGATCCTCCGCGTAGGTTATTTTTGGCCCTCTATTTTTAAGGATTGCATTCTTGCCGTCCATTCTTGTCATGCGTGCCAAATCTACCAATGGAAGATGCGTGCGCCTCCCTCTCCTTTACACCCTGTCATTATCGTTGGCCCTTTTTCCAAATGGGGCATAGATTATATGACCTATAAGCTTCACTCGGCCATGGGGCATGGGTATATCATTGTTGCTGTTGATTATTTTATGAAATGGGCCGAGGCGATGCCTACATTATCTAATGACAGTAAGACAGTAGCTCAATTTTTATTCAATCATGTAATTTCTCGATTCGGAGTCCCTCAGGATATTGTCACTGATCATGGTTCTCATTTTCGTGGTCATATGATGACTGAGTTAACAACCCAGCTAGGCTTGCGTCATGATAGTTCGACGCCGTATTATCCTCAGGCCAATGGCCAAGTAGAAGCCATCAACAAGGTATTGGTCACGATGCTTTAGCGTACCATTGGCATGCACAAGTCTAACTGGCATTTGACGTTGTTTTCTGCTTTATGGTCCTACCGTACTTCTGTGAAGGATGCCACTGGATTCACTCCTTTTCAGCTTGTTTATGGTCTGGAGGATACCCTTCCGATTGAATGTGAGATCCCTTCTCTTAAATTAGATGTCAAATTTCTCCCAAACACTACTCCGGTAGAAGAACGTCTTCTTTACATAGAGCAGTTAGACAAGACCTGTCGACTAGCCTCTTTAGTCATTGAAGCACAAAACAAGAGAGTGAAAACTCACTTCGACCAAATTGTTACCCCTTGTTCTTTCATTGAAGGAGAATTAGTCCTGCTCTATGATCAAGCAAATGATAAGCTGGGGGTAGGAAAATTCGAGCCTATGTGGCATGGGCCTTATATTGTGAAACATGTTTTGAAAAAAGGGGCCTATGAGCTGATTGATTATGAAGGGAATCCTCTAGATAAGCCCCAGAATGGGCTTTATCTTAAAAAATATTATGCATGAAATTTGTGCATCTACTGTGTACATACGTGTGTTTTCAGTGTGTGTGCATGTGTGGCTTGGTGTGTAGGCGTTATTGCCACTTATTGTGTCTTTTTGCTTCTTGTGCAGATGTCTGGTGCACCTTACATTGGTTTCGCTGATGGTGCCTACCGTAGTACCCAGAATCTTTCCTCCGCGGCATGGGTGATCTACGATCCTCACGGTGAGTTAGTAGACCTTCAAGGTGTTTTTCTAGGTTGTACCACAAAAAATGTCACTGAATATAGCGATGTCATTGAATTATTGACCAAGGCTGTTAACCTCGATATTCATGCATTGGTTGTGAATCTGGATTCTCAACTTGTTGTTCTCCAACTTAAAGAGCGTTATTCCGTCATAAATCCTCAAATTCTAAGGTTGTATTTGCATGTTAGATTATTGGAAAGAAATTTTGATTTTATCACATATCAACACATTCCAAGAATATTAAACACGTTAACTGATGCATTGGAAAATCATGCATTAGACAGACATTTACGCAATTTATAATCAAACATTGTATGCAAGCATTTAGACACAGTAATAAACCATAGATAGTATATATATATATATATATATCATGTGGCGCACCGAGGTGCTAAAAAATAATGTGTATGTCAAAAAATGGAGTATGTGTTCATGATCCATCCAAGACATATGTCTCTCAAAAATAGCAGCAAAAGAAATCTAGGCGTCTACTGCGTTGGGTTTTGCTCCTTATATCAGACCACCGCTCGCACTACTCATCTAACCAGTTTGTGGGTCCTAGGTGTTATGCCAACAATATGTCTCTGGTACTCTCGCGGGACCTCCTTGACCCCCATGTAATCTGGGATCCCCTCAGTTAGGCCCTCGAGGTTCTCGGCAACCTCCTCCTTTGCATCACCTCCTGGGAGTGGCAGAGCCAGCTCTCTTTTGTTCTCCCTCCGTGCTGTACGAGTGAGACCCACGGGCCTCTTAGGTCCCACATCTGCAAATAAAATGAACATGATGATTAAGACATATACATCTAAAAATACAAAAACATTATAAAAAAAACAAAAACACATAAATAGTGTGGTGGTTAACCAAGTGTGTTACCTCTCTCGTCCCATTACTCGCCGGGTGGGAGCAACATGTTAGGATCTCCTCAGAAGTCTGTGCCCGCAGAGGGCCAATCCTCAATGATAACCGTCTGCCTATCCAGCCACTCCCAGAAGAATACTCCCCATGAGACTGGCCGACCACCACCCCCTTGTGGAATCACATGCGCCCATATGGTGATGCGAGTCTCTCACGGTCCTCGCACGTACAAGTCCATGTCCTGCAGCTGAAGTGATGGTACCCACTCCAGCAAGAGCAGTATCAGTATGGACCCGTATCCAAACTGTTTGGTCTCTCCGCATTAGCATTTGGTCGGCTATCTCTTCATGTTCAGAGACACTGCTTCAGCCCAGTCATACATGGTCGGGTTAAGGAAATCTAGAGCCAACAGCAATTGGGTCTTAGTTGCATCGTTCTATGCCTGAGAGCCTGCTACTCTTGTAATCATGAACAATATGACGTGGAGTGTCAAATCCTCCACTGTTGGGATCTGCAGTTTCCCACTAGTAGCTGATTTGTGTGCCCCCAGGCACACTCGTGCAATCAACAGATCGAGAGTCTCTCCACCAACCCACATGCCTTCCATGCGGGGTTTCTCACCTCGACGAGATAAGGCTGTCAAGAAATATATGTCGGTCGCATCGAAGTCGACATCCTGGCCCTGAATAACAAACTTGCCCTCCGTCGGATTCCACGAGTGAATCAAGAAATCCAGCAAGTCTAGTTGTGCCCGAAGAGAAGGTGTGAGAAAAAATTTTAGTAGCCCGTAGTTTCACAGGGCTCTTCTGCATTAAGGATCATTGAATGCTCTTTCATCATCAACGTCATCAGTTCACTCTTGCCACACGAACACCATTGTTACACCTTGCATTAAGCAAAGACATCAATTAGAATTGTTTTGACTGGCCAAAATAAAGACAAATATAAAAATTTATATTTTACGGTGCCGTCGCAGCTGTTTTTAAAACAACAGCGATGACTCGATTTCATAGTCTATTTTTTGTCGGATCGTCGCAGTAGTACATCTGTTTCCCGCGAGGATGTCGATGGTGGTACATGCAAAAATCCTCGATCTTCGCTAACTCGTTAGGGATTTTTGCGACGACTGAGGCACGAATATGAAACAAAAAATTCGCCAAAAACCACCTAAAATGCATGAAATTCGACTTCAAAATAATCAAAATGCAGAGAATGGCTTGATGTACTTACTTGGTGAAAGTCCCGCGTGAAATGGTCGATCACAGGAACTGGAATTGAGCTCCAAAATCGCATAGGTATGTAGTTGAAAAATTACCAAAGGGTGAAAACTCAAAGCACAATGTAAAAATGATTTACCATAAGCCTTTATATAGCCATTTTTCGAAATTTTAGGGTTTTAAACTATAGGGCTTAGGGTTTTTGTGATATGTTTTGGGGTTTTGCCTATGGTTTTAGCGTTGTTGACCTAATTTTTCAAATTTATAGTACATTTTTGTCGAATGGATCTTATACAATGTTTTTTTGTGCAGAAAACAAGGCAGTGGATACATTTAATGATTAATACATGCTTGGTCCATATTGTGAAATCTTCTATAAGTCTTCTTTAAGCCCTTTTCCAACTTATAAAAGACGAAAAGATTGCTGAGTTTTCCCTTTTAACTTGTTAAATGGAATAAAAAAGCGGTCCACTTTTAGCTCTTTTCTGACCGTATAAATGCGAAAAGATGGCTGGGATTTTGTCATTTCAAGTTTGATTTTGGTTATGAAACGTCGTGTCTCTGATCGCTTTTTTACTTTTTCGGATCGGGAACACTAATTATGAAAAGTACTCCTTGATCATAATGGTCAAGCAGTTCTCTCGAGTATTATTTTCTACTTTTTCGGGCTTGAGGGACACAAATTTACGAAAAAGGACCCCCCTGGAGTTTTCTTTTCCGTGTCTTTTTCAAACTCTCTAAACATGAAAAATACTTTGAGTTTTACCTATGTCAGACTCATTAAACCCTGACGACATTGGACTCATCGCCATGACGGGACTTGAGCTTCTCCTCCCTAGGGCTCGTTAAACTATCAGTAGGTTGGATTCGTCCGAAGGTCGAACGTATATCACAAGCATATGCTATCCCCTTCAAGCTTGTCTTTCAAAAATAATTGGGGTACTCGCCAGCAATGGTGGGGGAAAATTTGGAAGTCATCATTGGTTACCTATGACGAACTTTCATTATTGGTCTTCAATTGGGTGATTCCACGAGTGTTTGACTTCAGATCACTTTTCACACTTAGTGGATTGTACTGGCAGTACCTTGAGAACCATTGGCATTATTGTTGGTCTCTCTTGCACTTGTTAACGATTTCCATCATTGACTGGTAATCAAGCAATTTTCTATCATGCTCGACTTCATCACATCTGTTCGCATGCTAGAATTTGTACTATGATCAGTTGGGTTTCAAGACCCCAGACTAAGATTTCATATGTTCAGGTTGCGTGGATTGGTTTGTGATTACATGCATGACTCTTTGATTGGATGGATGTGACCATACCTGAGTCTTTATGGATGGCTGTGACCATGCCTTTATTTTTATATATGTTCTTACTAACTGGGTGGTTCCGTCCATACCACAGACCAAATTTCATATGTGTTTTGGATGGCTGCGCCCATGCCTAGACTACGTGTATTTCACTATCAGAGATATCAGTTGTACTTGCGCCTGCAGGTTCTTCATGATGGTGTTCCAGTTCGGTTATGATTTCATAAAACATTTCACCCCTCCCACTCTCTCAGGCTTCATACTTTAGGGGGCATCTATTACACAGTAATTTGTCACTAACCTCATCTCAGTCCCTCTGCTGTGTCATACATTAGATAAACATGTCCACATCTTCCTACTCATGCGAGAAGATTAAGCAAGTTCTCTCTAATGCTGAAGATTGACCCTATTTGCCTAAGTTTCTGCATCGTCACAAGTAAACCCTTAAAAAGTCTGACGATTCCTTGTCATGAATTGTATCGTTGTGACGTCATCGCAGGTGTACACCTGTTTCCTGTGATGGTCAAATTTTAGGGCTTGACGCAAGTCTTCCAGATGCTTATTGTGATTATTGGTCTGAACACATTGCTCCCTTGCGATGTCGCCACTAAGCCCTAGTTCATGACCTCCGACGATCCAAATTAGGCGAACTAGTTCAAACAATCGACCTTTTGGGTGATTCTAGAGCTGGTTGTTGGGTTAGATTGGTTTGCCTTTCCTCCTCTGGGATGATAGTTCCGCCTTTTATGAAACCTCCCTTGAGGATAAGCTCCCTCTCCCTCATTTCATGGAGGCTCCTCCTCCTGTAAAAGCACTCACCATTGCTATCATCAGCTAGTTCCTAGTTACTGGCTGTTATTTGGATTGAAGCAAATTAGATAGCTTTGGTGTGAGTTTGACAAGTGTGAAATTGCTAATAGTTTGGTAAGAGGTTGTGGAGTGCCTTAACCTTGCATTATAACTTTGTGAGTGAGAGAGATATTATCCATTGGGGAGACCCATTATTGAGAGTGAACGCTTGAAGGAACATACCGATTGGACCCTCTGAGAAGGCTTGCGACGTTAAGGCTTGGTTGTAAGCTTTGCTCTTGATTTATCTTAATACAATCAATAATGATTTCCTATATCTCGTGTATAATTTACTTGATAGCTTATGATTCCTTGACTTTATAAGTAAATAGATCATTCTTGTTCTCGGTTACATGCTTTGTTGTTTTCTTGTGGTGTTTCAGGTCAATTACTCATTAAGGAGAAAGAAATGGAAGTTGGAGTAGCGCAATGGAAGCTTCACCAAACACCGGTTTTGAGGTAGGCCTCCAACGATGATTATTTAAGGAAATCAACTGTTGTTTTGTTTTTCTATGACTAGACCCACTCTAGGGCTAGAGGGGTTGCCTCTGTCCGCAGAGGGAACACTTTCCTACTTCACAAGGCCACCTGGGCCTATAATACCACCTGGACGACAACCACTGGATTCACACCCTATGAGTCGGTCTATGGGGAAAAGGCCTTGCTGTCCATTGAGTTTGAGTATAACAAATTAAAGATGGCAGCCCAAATAGATCTAGATCTCAGCAGTGCACAAAAATAGAGATTGCTCTAGTTGAATGGTTTAGATGAGTTCATAATGCAGGCCCTCCTACACACAGAGGTAACCCAACTTCAGAGAAATATATGGAATGATAAGAACATCAAGGATAAACAATTTCAAGAAGTGATTGGGCTTTGTTATATGATTCTAGATATAAAAAATTTAAGGGAAAGTTAAGGAAAAGATGGCTAGGGCCTTATGTTATAGAAAGATCTCATGATAATGGTTCAATTTAGATCAAAACCATAGATGCAGACACCATTCCTTTACTTGTTAATGGACACAGATTTAAAGTTTACAAAAGACCATTGTCAAAGCAAGAGTTCATTGATGGTATCAATAAAAAAGTGATGGTAATGGAGCAAGTCTCAGCTCTTGCCTCATCAAGTCACTGAGAAGAAAAAAATAAGGAGACTCAGGTGAAAACCTCCATGAGGCACCTGAGTCCCACTATTGGGTTGAAAACCTCTTGGGGCGGCCCAATGGTGTCAGAAAAAAGAGAAAAAAAAAGAAAAAAGAAGAAGATGAAAATATCTCTGGGTGAAAACCTCTCTTGGGGCGCCCAGGGAAAACAACTAGGATGAAAACCTCTTAGAGTTAGACTAGTTGTTTTCAAATTAAAAAAAAAGAGAGAGAAAAAAATCATGAAAATTTCTATTTGCAGGCCAGCAAGGAGGACGATCAGAGAACAAAAGGGAGTAAAAAAGGGACCTATTTCACTCACACTTTTATTTTTCCACCCATAATCATTCATCACTCCACCATTTCTTTCATTTTTTTCACTCCTTTGCTTTAGTTTACAAGGGGACTGTGTTTTCTATAGGATCCCCTGAAAACCTATAGGATGATCCTGTAGGAATTACAGTGGCTCGGGAATCCTACAGGAAGTGACCCTAGGGTGAGAAAATGACCCGCCATGTCAAAAAAGTAAAATACCTACATCACCACTTCATTACCATACCTCTCTCCACCTTGATCGACCCTTCATTCATCATAAAAAAATTAGTTTCCAATTTTTTTCATAGTCCTCAAGAGAAAACACAGAGAAAAAATGAAACAAGAGGGCAGAAGGGAACAACACCTGAGTGTATTCCTTATTATTCACACTCCTAGAACTCCTCTCTATCCATTTCATCATCTTCAAAATACTAACAGAGTGTATGATTAAAATATCTGAGGGAGAAGAAACTACATGACATCCTATAGGAAATCCTGTAGCAGCCTATCCCACAGAATAAAAATCATGAGTAGAAGCGAGCTTTCAGAATGAAGATCCAAGGGCAGAAGGAGCTCAATAGCAGTAGCAACACCATCATCTTCAACACCAGGTACCTGCACATCAAAGGAATCATCAGAGAGCAATAAAAAGGAAGGAAAAATAACATGCAACCAACACACAACAAGCACCTCATGTCTTCAACAAACTACAACAAGGTATTAGCACCACAGGTAAGTATCTCGCTTCACTCTCTCATTTGCATTATTTAGTAAAAGAATGTAAATGTTGTGAGTGAGTTGGTTTATAAGCAAAAGATGGCCAGTTAAATTAGCCACCTTTGTTCAGTCGATGAAGACAAAATAGTTGGTCCTCCCACACGTGGCAGTAGTCAAGTCAAAAAAGAGAGGAGAAGGAAAAAAGCAGTTAAGTCTACGGAGGCATGAATTGGGAGTTGATTATGAGGAGAGGGGAATAATGAGGTGGTAGTGGGGACTGAAAAAATGGAAAATGTACCTCGACTGCCAGCACACCACCTCACCCAACTCGACCATAAGAGGAAATAATTTTCTATCCCCATGCACTCATGCATTCATTTCCTTGAGGTTCACTCTAGCAAAGTCGCTCTCATACCAAGGAAACCTACAGAAGAGGAAAATTCCATCTTTCTCCCATGCAGGACTTGCTAGAGGATCACATAGGAAATCCTACAAGATCACATAGGAATCCTACAAGATAAGGGAATTGTCTCCACAGTTATTTTAGTTATTTACTTATGCATTCAGAAATTGTATCAACCATCTCTTCTTCTCATAATTCACCAACCAAAATGACATGGGGGTTTAATAGAAGGGAGCCCATTAACACTGTGAGAATCCACCAACACCCTCGGGTGTTAGAAATATTCACAAGGAATAATTGAATGGGGTATTTTGAAAAATTAAGAGGGTATGATGATGAAGTGGCCCGAGATTTTTCTCTCTTTCGCATTCCACTAACCAGAGTCCATGTCACTGTTGTGGTGAGAGGCCTCTCTATAGAGCTTGTTAGTCCTTATAATCTCCTAGGCTGAAAAGGAAATCGAGAAGGGTAACCTCAAACCACTTCAGCTTAGTAGCTAGCCCTACTAAACATGAGATGGATCTCTCTAAGCCTCTTATCAGTGATATGACTTTAAAGAGAATGAATTTTAGGCTAGATATGTGTATTTGTTTGTGAAAATTTGGTTTTTAGGGTTTGCTGAACTTAGGGTTTGGAGCCACAAATAGGTCTAGGCTATAGGAGTGCAGGAGAAAATATGAGAAGGAGCTAGATATCAGAAGCCATGGTGTATTTTGAATATTTTCAGTGTAGTATAGAGGATATAGTGTGGAAGAAACTAATTAGCATAAATAAACATGATTTCATTAGCTTAGGGAGACATACACATAACTATGAAAACCAAATAACAGAGCTTGAAAAACAAGAATTCTGTGTATTTTACTGTAAGGCATCCATAGAAAGAAGAGATATAATGTAGATAAATATTTCTAGACCTTTAGAAAAAAAAAAGAGTGAAGTACAAGCACCATGAACTCACTGGGCTAGAGTTCCTTGAAAATAGCTGCAACTTGTCTCTGTATTAGATGAAAAGATGATTACATGCAAGCTTCCTTCACAAAAAGTTCAACCTTCTTCTCCTAAAGAGAAATGATACATATAGACTCTCCTAGACCACTTTCCCACCTTCAGGAGTCGAATTCCTTGGTGGAGGAACTGACTCCAAGATTCTCTCAACCAACAGGTGAGAGTGAGAAGGTGAAACTCAAACACTTAATGGAGAGTTTGTTTCAGAGTTTGCTTCCTTTATGAGGCCTAATAAACATAAAAAAAAACTTTATGATGTACATTTATTCATGCCTACATCAACTAGTCTTGAAACTAGTGCCATTACATAGAGAATCTTGTCTTTGATTGAGTCAAACTAGAAACTAGAAATTTTACACAGTGAAATTTGCAAATTAAAACACAAAAAAGTGTAGAAGCGCAACACCGACTTTGAACTGATTTTGAGGTGCCTTCCAGGGGTCAAAATTAAAAAATGAGAGAACAGTCAACTATACCTTCAAGTCTAGTTTCCATAACAGTTTTCATTTCTGAATTTGGACCATGGGAAGGCCTTCAAAAATCCATTCTCCCAAGGTCGCTCCAGAAGCATAGAACCTGTCAAAAAATGATCCAGAATGCTAGTTTTTTGCCACTTTTTTGCATTTTTCTCCAAAAATAAGCCACCTCTGCAAAATATGGGCAAATGGGTTTTTAGAGGATGGAAAAAATGTAGACCTTTCCTCAAATGGAGTTATGAGGAAAAAGCGTAGCGCCTTCTGGAGTAGCTGATTTTCTGAATTTAGACCAAAAATTCTTGAAAAACTTAAAGTGCTAAGAATTTTCTCAAAATTGGATGGAAGATGTAAAAATATGTTTGTTAAACCTTCATAGATGCTTCAGAAAGCATCTCCAAGTTTCCCTCATCCTTTTGGTCTTTTTTGGCTTCCTTGAGCTTGTTTTCAAGCTGCTTAACCTTGACATTGGCGATCATGTTTTGAGCTTGGTAGTGGTGTGCCATATGTATGCGAAACTAATTATCCTTGTTTGGCTTCTCAAGGAGCTTCTCCAAGTGTTCATTCACACTATTGAGCCAATACTCCTTGTCTTGATTGACCTCTAGAGCAATTTTGTCCTATAGGTCTGGCTCTTCATTCAACAAAATATGTTCTTCTTCCTCTTGCAATGCCTTCTTTAGGCCCTTTGTTCTTGGCCTTTTCCTCTTACCCTTCCCTTGTTTTCCTTTAGGCTCACTTGAATCAATGATTGCTTTTCCCTTTCCAACCTACTGCAATAGTTTGGTTTTCTCTTTCTCCATGATTAATTGTTTCGCTTTCAGCTGACTATTTTCCTGTTCTAGGAATGAAATGATGTACCTTGCTCTTGCCATGTTAACTGTGAGTTCCTTGATCTGATAATATTTGTCTCTGATCATCTGATGCATGCTTGAAGTCTCTTTTTCTGCCTCTAGGTCAACCAACTCAAACTCATGCTCAACCATGTCCTTATCTCGCGCTGTCGATCCCTGTTTTGCTGATGTAGAAGGCTTGGCCCTTTCCTCAACTTGAGGAGAAAACACAAGTCCTTTTCATCTCTGGTATGTTTTGGTCACCTCAGGTCTAGGTGCCTTGGGAACCTCCTCTGATTTGTTTGATAACCCTACTTCCATAGGTTGTGTTGATGTGTCTTGGTGATGGCTTGGTGAAGCAATCTCATTTCATTTTTGAAACCCTAGATGATAGGAGAGGGGAAAAACTGTGAGGGATGAGTGAAAAATGAAATGATGGGTAGGTGGAGTTGAAAAAATGGCGAAGGAAGTTTGAAATAGGTGGATATGGACTATTAAAAACTAAAAAAGATGAAAGGAATTGAAATGAGGGAGTGATGTATTTGTAAAAGGGAAAAATAGAGCTTTTAGGAAAAGTGCCCAAAACCCATAGGAATGAGCTAGGGTTTCACTTTTAGTGAGGTAATTTAATGTTATGAGTTTGTTTCAGTGGTTCATATAGCATATTAAACATGTGTAGAGGTATAGGATAAGATTTTACATGTTTAAAATCAAGAAAACCAAACGACCATCATCAACCCTATCATCATTTCAAGAGAAATTCACTTGAAACCCTAATTGAAGAAATCTTTGGCTTGAATTAATATTGAAAAACAAAAAGGTAAGTAAAGTGGTGTACTTTCTTGTGGATGAGCTTAGGATTTCAAGAAAACAGGTTAGAAAGCTTAAAAAATCAATTTGGGTGAGTTTCTGGCAAATTTGAGGTACTTTGGCCCAAGCACAGTGTTTCTGAGTGCAACACCATCTTCAAAAAAACTTTTGGAGGCCTTAAAATGCTCCAAATTGAGAACTTGATAGCTCTTTGGAACTCTTTAAGTCTGCTATAATATATACACCTCAAGCATGCTATTTGGACACTCCACCAGAGAGAAAAATTTATTTTCCCAAGGTCCCTCCAAAACCCAGGGTGTCTCTAACAAAAGAGTTGCTCCAACTTCCAGAGCACTTTTGGATGCCTTCCACTAATCCAAATCATGGTTTGAAGGTACCATTGGAAATCTTAGGATGTCTGCTACACAATAGTGTCCTTAATCACTACCAACACTTTCTCCGAACCCCTTAAAAATTGTCATGAAGTGAAGTTGTCCAGAAGTTCAACAACTCTCCTGTAGCAAGTGTATTGTGGGAATTTCTTTCAAATCATAACACTTGTGCATAAAAGGAAGGTTTTTTTGTTCCTTGGACTATAATGGACAAAACCTCTTTCAGGTTTGTAAAATTCGTCTCCATTTTATCATAAACATATCTTGAAGCAAACATGTCCCTATGAGAAATGATGAGGCAAGGTAGTGTATTGCAACATTGTCTTATTTGAAATTAAACATTACCTTTACCTTTTTTTTGATTTCCCTAAGATGCTAACTCCCTTTACCCACTCAATTAAATGATGGACATGTTTTGTTTTGTCATATGGTATCATGATGACACATGGAGTGAAACCCTAGACCATGACCTAAAATGAGGAATTTAACCAATATCATGACCGAAGACATTTAAATGAAGATATGATACCTCGAAGAAGACAATGACCATGATGAGTGATGAAGACCATGAGTAAGTGAAGGGAGCAGCAGTTACCTAGACACAACAACCAGTGACCAAATTTTTATTTTAAGACTCACTAAAATGACAACAAATTGACTTGACACGTTAACGACACCTTGTAAGAGCATATTTGATCACTGGTGACAGGCTGAACTAACTGACAATAATAGAGCTTACCCCTGAACTCATAAGCATAATTACCACACTTCCGCAAGGAGTGCCTTGGAGAAAGGAAGACAAGGGAGATAGCTAGACTGCCAAGAAGAAATTCTTTTTAGAGGGTGAGGAGCCCATTGAGGACAATAATGGATTAAGGAGAACAAGCCTACCATATCCTTGGAATGAGGTGAGATACCACCTTATAAAATACATATCATGTGAGGGTAGGTATAGTGTGGTTTATGTATATCACTTTATGCTTCTTGAAGAATTGATGTTTGGACCAAAAACACCTCCTCACTGCAGGCTCCACATACCATACTTCCTTCTGCAATCATTGATAGACACAAGCATACAAGTGTAGGAGGGAAACCCCCAAGAGTTAGCTCACCATGGATTAATTAGAATCATTATAGAAGATTCCCTCCACAACCTCAAAATTCCTATTCAATGGTCAATTTTTAGAGACATGCAAACAGAGGAGGATATCAAAGCCCTCACATATGACATTAGTCCTACTTTTAGTGAAAAATATGAGGAATAAACTGAAACAGATGGAGAAGAACCAGAGAGGGATGAAGATGAGATAGATGAGGAGGAAGAAGAGGAGAAAGAGAAGGAAGGTGACGAGGAAACATAGGAAGATGTCAAGGAGGAGACTGATAAAAAAGATGAGGAAGAAGAGGAGAAAGAGAAGGAAGGTGATGAGGAAACATAGGAAGATGTCAAGTAGGAGACTAATAAACAAGATGAGGATCTATAAGGAGGAGAAGAGGGGAAAAACATAGAGAAGGGTAATGGAAAAGAGGAGGTAGAAGACAAGAAGGAGTCACCTAGGGTGTCTCCAGAACCAACCAAGAGAGAGGCAACAATTGCCCTCACTGCCCTTAGCACCCCTATCAAACAAAAAGGAAAAAGATAGAGGCAAACCTGCTTATACTTCAGAACAAGGAAAAGCACAAGGATAAGGCAGGGAAAATCCCAAACTCCAACAAAGGTTCCCATTATTATTGAGGACTCACCTAGACAGCAGGAGAAGATGGCTCCTCCTACAAAAACTCAAGAAGAAGGATCCTCAACCCAAACCACCCCTAAGTCTCCTATCACCTGTGTGAGAAGGCCTGTAACCAGGTTTGCCTCATCCAAAGGAAAAGGCATCCTACATGATACACAACAGGACCTACACGAAGCAGAGGCAGTCCTACAGGAAACTCAAAAATTTGATGAGGAAATAAGTGAGAAGCCATAACCAAAGAGAGAGGACCCAGAGCTAGAGGAGCCTAGTCCTCAACCTAGCCTTGACTCCTACTACAAATTTATTGAGGGGGGTAGGGTCATTCCACAAAAATTCACCATTCCATTATTCTTTGGGCTTGAGAAAGAGAGAGCTAGAACTCATAGGTGGATGCAGATTGCCAAGTCCAAGGGAGTCGAGGACATTGGTCATATGGAAGAGAAGCTCAAAGAGATGGGCAGAGAGCTAAGTAGCTTGAGGGACAGAGAGGCTGTTGAAATTTCTAAGTCTAGCCTTTTAGAAACCCTTCATGTACTTTTCTGATTTATTTTTGCCTACTTGTTCTGTTAAATTAACAAGTTATTTACCATGTAAATATTGAAAATAAATACAAGTACATGCTCAAAACATTACAGATCATCAACTGAAGGAAACAAAACAAGCACACAAGTGACACCGTTGTTTTTGGACCAATGTCCCTGGAAAAAACCCAACGCGGGAAAACCGATGCAACTATTTGAGGGTTTTATTATTATGCAGTTTCTAAATACAATCTAGGTGCCAAAACCATCTCACCCAATAGAGAATACTCTTAACAGTAGTACCTCTCAGTCAGAGATAGATGTTCCGACTGAAACCCCAGATAATCACTCCGACAGCTTCACAACTCCAATTTGCCCCACGAAACCCCAATGTCAGCCTCTAGGGACAACGTCAGCGCTTTCTGGCCCAACGTTTGCCCATTGTCAGTCTAGGTTGGCCTGTGTCGGCCTCTGGAGGCACTGCATCATCCCTATGGCCCTATGTATCACTCACGCTGGCCCTCTGAGGCACTCTGTAACTCCTGGCTGCCTTTGCATGAACCCTAGCTGGCTTTGCATGAACCCTTGGCTGGTTCTGTGTCCCTCACTCTCGGCTACTACGTTGATCCTCTTGGTTTTATCTCTGCTTCTATATTCACTTCCCCTCAGCTACAACTCTGATCACTCTCTCGACTTTCTCAGCAAACCCAACCCCAGAAAGTCAAAATCTTGATCAACTCAGTGTGTTCTTCAAGTGACCCTCAAGCCTCCTCTTATGATTTTCTCGTTGACAAATCAACAACTGAGATTAAGTCCCTAATCAATGGCTAAGATTAGATCTGGCTTTATCAATGACTTTTGGACCATTCTAACACAGTTTTATATTAATTCACATTAATATTTTATTTTCCCTAAGTTTATACTTAGGGACTCCATTAAAAATATTAATTATTTTAGTATTTCCCAAACTGTTTAGAATCCGCCCAAACCCTTTCTGGGTATTGGATATCTCATGTGCCTTACCCTCTCTGACAATTTTCGTGGCTAGATAACATCATATGCTACCCCAAATCAACACTCCCTCTTAGCAAGGACTGTGCTCTAGCAATATTGCTCACTAAGTATCACCCTGATCATCCGACATCAGTCCCTATGCTGATGCTAGGTTTGCTTCCCATCATCTACACTACTGCATTATGTACTACTACCCAGAGCCCTGCCACTACCACTGTTGCATTTGTACTGCAACTCCCTCTCATCTTGTTTCATCGTGCTGCCTATAGCACTGTCATTGCTAACTGTTGCACTACAACCCAGTTACTGAGAAGTAAGTAACTGATCTCCCAACTCTAACATCTCCATCAGGCTAGAGACACCCATGATGTTGAAGCTCCCTCTGTCATTGACAAGTTCTCCCTCTCTAACCTCTATGCTACTGCAACTACTCTGTGCATCTCGCACTGCTGCCTCATGCTGTCCTGGGACTCCTGCACTGTAGCTCCCTCTGTCGCTCCATCCACATCCATCTCTACTGACATCTACCAATCCTGCTACTCCTCTTCGAGGCTCCTGTAGCAAGGTATAATCCAAGAGGTTTCTTACCTCGAGGATCCTACCCCTCATCATCTGTAGTCCGTCTGACTACAGTTCGATGTCTCCCCATTTCCGCTCAAGTGGCGTGTGAGCACTCATGGCACAGCCATTGTCTGTCTCTAATTCCTTCTCTGCCCTTGCTAGCGTAGCCTTGGTCTCGAAGGCCTTTCCCTTGCTCTTCTTCCTTGGACACTGGGTCACATAATGACCCAGATCCCCACAGTGGAAGAATTTGACCTTGGAGAGGTCCTTCTTCTTCCGTTTCTCTTGCTTTCCCTAATATGCTAGGGAAGAATCCACCACCTCCTACTTCTTGATTCTGATCCCCTTTCCGCTGCTTCATGCCTTGCTCAGACTTCTGATCTCTTCTTGGTGAAGAGCCACCCAAATTTCCTCCCAATCTGCAAGGGTTTCCCTACCCAGCGTACTCTAGACAAACACCTCCCAGTTTTCAGAGACTATGTTCAGGGCTGTTCTCACCATCAATTCTTGATCCAACGTGGCTCTTATAGAAGTGAGCTGATCCCGGATCTCCTTCAATCGACTGAGGAAGGTGTCAATATTTTCTCCCTTTTGCATCTGGTATGCCCGCAACTGATTTTCTAGTAACATCCTTTTCTGCATAGAAGTATGCTGGTACAATTTCTTTAGGGCCTCCCACATCTCATTTGTAGTGTCCTTTTTGGCAACATGGTCCTTAATCCCGTCAAGAATGATGCTTTTGGCCCTCGCGCCTCCTCGTACTTGTCATTATCAACTGGGTCAACTGGGATTGCTATCGTCTTCAAGGTGAAGTGCTTGACAAGATTCTTGTCTAGAATGTTTTAGTGTCAGTCTTCGAAACCTTCCTTCAAAATTTGGTCACTGGGTATTAGGTCTAGGGTTTTTTTTCACTCCATTCAAAGTTGTCCAAATATCAGTCCATGTCACCATTCAGCTAAGTGTACCATCATTCATAGGGTTGTCATCATCATGTCAGGTTCCAATCAGTCATTTTACACCTTGTTCATGCTTCAGTTGTGCCTAGGTAAGGTTCATTTCCCTCTCCTAGGGTTTTGACGATAATTTCTCTTGGATGGTCAAATCATCAGCAAAACTTGTATCCTGATGTTCATACACCTTACCCTATCCTTAATGTACCTTATTAAACACTTCCCATCACTGATATCCCTCAAATTCCTCATTTTCACACAAACCCTAGTTTCTTGCTACAATTTGACAATTTTCTAGGCTAGGCTTGTGTTTTTCCCTTTTGGACTCCTTCCCCTCACTCAATCTTTGAAATTCCACTTTCCCCTGCTTCCTAACATCCATAACTACTTCCCAAAATTTTCTCAAGAATTTAGAAGCCCCTTATCTGCTTCATTTCACTTCATTTCGACAAATCCCCGGTTCCACACATCGGGATAGGTTTTACTCCAATGATGTTTATGAGCAATAAAAGATGAATTTGGGAAAATTGAGAGAGTTTTTTGTCCAAAATTTGTGATGGAATAAAACCCTCCTTCACTTTTTACACAGGTGTCATGGTTTTAGAGAAATGTCAAAAATATAGTTGCCTCAGGAGAATTGATTCACCTCTGAAGTGACCTTGGGAAAATCAAGATTTCTCCTAGCTTGGTTGGCCAAATGACTTGCTTGATAAGTCAAATGATAACGAGACACAAAGATATAGCCAATGAGCTATCATGAGCTCAATTTGGGGTTGAGTAAGACCTTCAAAAGTTGACTGCAACAACACTCTGCCTTTAGGCATCCTCATTTTGTACATTTTGACCAATCTTGGGAGATTTGACTTTTGACAGGGCAAATGACCTATAAGTTGAAAAATTCAAGATTTTCTGGAAAGTAGACTCAATAGGATTTCCAAGTAGCTATCGTGCACCCAATTTGGACATCAGTAAGGCTGTCAAAAGTGAGTCTGAAGTAGGCGCAACACACCTGGGTGTTGGTGCGACGCACCAGTCTGCGAAGCCAAAAAACTCTTGCAATCGATCTTCTAAATCTCAAAATCTTGCAAATATCATTCCTAAAGTAAGTTAAACCTCCCATTTTTCCATTTCAAGACATTTTATCATCTTTGATGGTGTTTTGATAGGTGAAATATCAAACCCTAGTTTGCTGCACAGTTACATTACAAAAACTGCCTAGGGTTTGCAAAGTTGCAATTGTTGCTATTTTCTCCCCTACATCATTTTCATTTCCCTCCACTAAATTTCCCTTTCCCTCTCTCACTTACAATAATTCTACCTCCGTATCCCCAAAACCCTAAAACCCTAGATTCTAGGGTGAAACCCTAGTTTTCTTCATTGCACTAGTGGTTGTATACCCTATCCCCTTAATCCCATTCCCCTCATACATTTTCCCCTTAATCCCATTCTCCACATATAACTTACCAAACTCTACACTCCCCAAACCCTATCCATATCCCTAAACCCTACTCACATCCCTAAACTCTTACTCCCATCCCTAAACTCTGTTCACACATACATTTTTACACTCTCTCTTCCTACACTCTACCCATTTCATTCCTCCACCATATTTTCACATTGTTGTCCACAAAACCATCCATATACAACCACATTTTTCAAAACCAAAGGAAAACAATGGAAAGAGAAAATGATTATGTGTATGAGCAAGAGATTGAACATGACCGGGAAACTTGGTTAGAGAGGGAAAACATGCACTTGGAAAATATGCTGGAGAAGGCCAACAAAGCGAAAAAGATGTTGAGGCACATGGCCTATCACTATTTGGCAAGAAACAAAATTTGCAAAGCGAGAATAAGGACTTTGAAGGCCAAGTTGAGGAAAGCATTGAGGAAGAGAAAAGAGCAAGACAAGCTCTAGATTTTGGCTGAGGCTTACTTAGCCCAACATAGCACTTGATGCAAGACACTCAGCCCAAATTTCAAGAAATTTGTGATACTTTTGGTCAATTTTGAATTTTTGGGGTAAAAAATAGGTTTTTCTGCCTGGTGCGCCGCGCCACCTGGCGCGCGCTTTTTATAGGGACCTCCTTTTGAGGAAAACTTAGCATTTTTGGATTCCTTAGGCAAAAATATGAATTCTCACACATGTCCAAGAAATTTTGTCAAGTTTTTAGCTTCCAAAAGGGTCAAAAACACCTCAAAAATGCCCTTTCTGCCTCTTTTTGGCCACACAGGAAGCAGTGCTGGGAGAACTCATTTTGGGAGGGGCAAATGGACACCAAATTTAGAAATTCCACTTGTTCTGGAAAGTAGATAGGAATACCTTTCCAACAAGACCACTTGGAGAAAATTTGGTGCATGGGAAGGCCTCCAAAATCAGCTGCAAAGTAGCGCAACACACAGGGACAGGAGCGCAGTGCACGAGATGAAAATTTGTCATTTTTGCCAAAAAACTTTGTTTTTTTGCCTAGTTTTTTTCTCAGTTTGACTTTTCTCTCTCTCATAGTCAAAATTATGATGTAATTTTATGTAACTTGATGGAATTTGATGTAGAAATGTTAAAATTTCATTCATGAAGGTAGATACATCATGAAAAGGTAGTTTGAAGCTGAATGAATCAGTTTCCTAGGTTTTAGAGGCAAGCTGTTCCACTTCCTACTTTTCAGTTCTTAGTTTAGATCTTGTTGAAACAACTCCTAAAATCATGAATTCGACCCCTAAAGCCTATCATGCGTTGTTTGTTGCCTATATCTAGTAGTTTTTCAGTTATTAGTAAAGGTTGGACTCTTGTGAATGCTTTGAGCATTATTGTACATTCATCTCTGCAGTTTGGCAAAGGAATAGACTAGGGTTTGCAGCACTTTATGGGATTCTTGTGGCAACTTGATTTGGTATTGTTTTTCCTTTTGTAATTTCAAGTTTACATGTGTTTATGTATGCCATAATCTCTCTCTATTCATCTAACTAAATGAAACAAGGATAAAGGTAGAATTCATTGAAGTTGCAGTGCTCTACCTAGGGTTTGTTTAGTTATTTATGTTTTCAGCTGTTTGAAGAGGATCCCTGAGACTTTCATGCCCTCTCCAACTCCTCACCAGTCTTAAGACTCTCCATCTCACTCAATTTGAAGTACTAAACCATTTTCCTACCTCGCCCCATAGAGATCTCTAAAAGACTGTGTCCATTCCTCGGACCCAAATCTGCCTTTCACATTTGAGCCAAGAAACCAAAATTAAATTCAATCAAACTCCTCAGAGCATATACCTAGTGAAAAATAAATCTTCACATTAGTCATCTCAACCTCCTTGATCATATTTTCCTGAGATTGACAAGGAGAGAGCCCTCTCCCGACCTGGTAGGGCTAGCTACCAGGTTAAGCATGGTTTGACGTTACCCTAGATCCTGCCTTTCTCAGCCTGAGGTAGATTTAGGCCCTAACAGAATGGATAAGATTCTAGCCTTCCAGACTACGAATTTTGAGGCTCCATTCAGCCTATCCTGGTCTCTTACCCCGTTCATTGCCATCTCTCTACTCCTCTACTTCCCTCCTAGAATTTCTTGGTATGACTCCCTCTAAGCCTTGATTTCCCTCCTGGAAACCCTTCTTCCAATGTCGAGATGCCCCCACTCTGATCGTTAGTGCAACTGTGCCATTGATCTGGATTTCCCGGCTAGAAATCCTCGATAGAAAATCCCTCCTCCTTGGCCTTGTGCTGTTAGGTACTGTTGTGATTACAATACCCCACCAGCTCCACTCTGCAACTTATCCACAACCTCCTAAACCTTAGGAAAATGAAGGTTAGAGCTCCTAGGCTATGCCAATCAAGTACTGGCTAAAATGCTCCCGTAGCCAATTACATCAACCCTCCTAGTCTCTATGTGGCTCTGCGTGAGATTTTTCTGCCATCCTCAGTCTTTGCGCTGGCCTCTTACTGGCTCAATCTGGATGACGCAGGCACTGCATCACCCCTTCCTCGCTACTACTCTGCTAGGAACAACTTCTGTCACTCGAGACAACTGTTTTATGTTGCTGTTGCTCTGCTCAGCTGATGTCCTTAGTTCTCCTATGATTTGCAACCATGCTCTGATACCATGTTGAAATTTCTAAGTCTAATATGTAGAACCCTTCATGTACTTTTTTGATTTATTTCTGCCTACTTGTTCTATTAAATTAACAAGTTATTTACCATGTAAATACTGAAAATAAATACAAGTACATGCTCAACACATTACAAATTATCAACTGAAGGAAACAAAACAAGCACACAAGTGACACTGTTTTTTTTGGACCAATGTCCCCGAAAAAAACTCAATGCGGGAAAACTGGTGCAACTATCTGAGGGTTTTATTATTATGCAATTTCTGAATACAATGTGGGTGCCAAAAATAGCTCACCCAACGGAGAATAATATCAGTAGTAGTACCTCTCATTCATAGACAGATGTTCTGGCTGAAACCCTGGATAATCACTCCGACAGCTTCACAGCTCCAATATGCCCCACGAAACCCCAGCGTCGGCCTCTAGGGACAATGCTAGCCCTTTCTGGCCCAATGTTTGCCAATCGTCACTCTGGATTGGCCTGCATCAGCCTCTAGAGGCACTGCATCATCCCTTTGGCCCTCTGTGTCACCCACGTTGGCCCTCTGAGGCAGTGTGCAACTCCTAGCTGCCTCTGCATGAGCCCTAGATGGCTCTGCGTGAACCCCTAGCTGGTTCTTCTTCCCTCACTCTCGGCTACTGCGTTGATCCTCCTGGTGCTATATTTTCCTCTCTGCTTCTGTATTCACTTCCCCTTAGCTGCAACTATGATCACTCTCTCGACTTTCTTAGCAAACCCATCCCGAGAAAGTTGAAATCTTGATCAATTCGGCATGTTCTCCAAGTGACTCTCAAGCCTCCTTTTATAGTTTTCTCGTTGAAAAATCAACGGCTGATATTATGTCCCTAATCAATGGCTAAGATTAGATCTGGCTTGATCCATGACTTTTGGACCATTCTAACACAGTTTTATATTAATTCACATTAATATTTTATTTTCCCTAAGTTTAGACTTAGGGACTCCATTAAAAATATTAATTATTTTAATATCTCCCAAACTATTTAGAATCTTCCAAAACCCTTTCTGGGTATTGGAGATCCCGTGTGCCTTAGCCTCTCCACAAATTTTTGTGGCTATAGCGCATCCAATGCTACCCCAAATCAACAGATGCCATCATGAAAAATTAGTTAGAGGCAGAAAATACATGGTTGAAAGGACAACTGCAAGAAAGAGAGAATCAATTGGCATCCATGGCCAGTCTCTCTTTGGAAGCAATCTAGTGTAGGATTCCAACTAAATCCTATGCCCTATACCTTAAGGAACAGTGGCTGCTATTCCAAATCAAGACCCTAGCACAGAGAGGCACTATGCCATTTCAGGATTATAGATAGTTCATTGATCTTTGTGATCAAAGTACATTGGAAGATAGGGCCAAGATGTCTGAGTTTTATTTGCATAACATGGCCTTAACAGACATGAATGTATGCGACCCTAATGCCAAGCTAGGATATTTATAGTTGATGGATTTGGCATCATGGATGAACCATGAGGAAGAAAGGGCTGCATAAACGAAGAAGATATTGGCAAGAGAAAAAATAAAGCCTCTTATGATCAGAGTTGAGTAGTCCAATCCAATGGCCCTCATTAGTACACATAAGTTAATTGCAAATGATCCCCAACTTGCACCTCGGTATCTTGCTGCCCAAGAGCAAGAAATTACACATTTTGAGGACATGTTCAAGTTGTTAGGGGATGACAACATGCAAGCTTTCCTGAGGAGATGGAACACATTGCCATACAGTTTAAAGATAAGAGAGTACCACTCTCCTCAAAGAATGAGAGAAGCACTGAACATGACACCCATGTACAAGCAATCTATTCAAAGGCTCAAAGTCAATTAGATTGGCTTGAGACTCAGTCCACCACTGCTCTTAGGGATGCTAGAAGGAAGGAAGGAAGAAGAAGAAAGGAGGTAGTGGGAGGAGGTAGAAAAGAAGGCAGGTTTCTATGCACAAGAAGAGGAAACCACAGTAGAGGCATGGGATGTCAGGGAGGCCACTAGAGCTATGAAAGACATGGATATTGATTGAGTTGCTCAAAGGATGAGCAACTCTTTCAGTATTGGGGTGATGATGAGCCTCATCATTGGGTAATTATATGGGCCTTAATTCACTTCCTAGCTTAATCAAACCAACTCTTCTCACAACTTATTACATGTTTTGATTATATTTTGTTTAATGAGATGAGTTAAAGTGAGATATTATGCCTAGTGAACTAATATGCATTGAATGTAGGTTTGGAAGAGAAAATCAAGGAATTTTGGCAAGACTAAGGTTTGAAACTCGAATGGGACAAGGGAGAGAAATTGTAGGAGGTAAATCCTCCTCATTTACTCCTCCCCCAATTGAATATTCCTCCATTAATCCCACCAAATCGAAGTGGAAGAAACGAAGTCATGAAGATCAAAAGGCAGCCGAGAAAGTGATAGACAAAGAGTTAGTTCATCTCAAGTTTGGAAGCCGAGCCTCCCTAAATTTAAGGAAGTCATTGGGGACTTTAGTTGTATAAGTAGAGAGGCCTAGAGCTTCATTAGGATTCGAATTTTTGTTGTAAAAACTCTAGTTATTTTCGAGCTCCAGACTTGTGGAAGACTTTGATGTAATTTTCTGTTTTGGTAATAAGAATGAACTTTTTCTTGATCTAGTATTGAGTTAAATCAGAGGGATGAAGCTCCTGGGTTAGGGCCCAACCCTATCAGAAAAGTTTCCTCTTCTTGTATCTGTATGCTTAGTTTCATTGATTCATGGTTAAGCTGTCTTTAGAAGTATCTCATTGCAAGTAGTGTAGATTTGATTAATTGTTTATTAGTTTACTTCCATTTGTTCCTTACTTCAGTAGCAAGTTAGAGGGGACAAAAGAAGCACCACAACGCTATCGGTAGGTGTCCTTGCCTCACTTCTTCCTTTTGGGATCATGTTTTGAGGAAAAGAGCCTTCCCCAAAAAGATAGATTTCCATTTCTTTCATAAGATTTAGAGTTTACTGTACTTGAACCAACATTTGATCAGTTTTGCAAGTGTAGGATTTCATTTCCATCTCTTCTATCTTCATTCTTGCAGTATATCTCATCCATGATTCCATTTTATTCAACAATTTCCTCATGCATAAGGTAGATAGTTAGTTCATTAAATTCTTCTTTTCTAGCTCATGAGAATTCTTCTTGTTTACATGACTTTTTGGAAATTACACATGTTTGATGCAGAGCAGGTGCTTCAGAAGTAGAAAGAGATCTCATAGCAAGCAACCACCTTCCAACTTCATCCACCCATAGACATTCCTTGTTTTCATCAAGACCTTCACCAATTTCATCATTTTACATAAAAATTCCCCCAAGCATGTTGAACAAATCCAACCATCTCCTAAACTTGGTTTTGGGTTCTGAGTGATCCTAGGCCTTTTCTCACTCCATTCCACCCATAAAACACCTTCCCTAAGCCTTCCATCACCTCCAACACCCATCGTTTTTCTCTCAGTTGTATCCTGTAGAAATACAGGGAATCCTGTAGGTTTCTAGTACATCCTATAGGTTTTCCTGTAGTGGCCTGTTTTGAGGCCAAATTGAGGGAAAACCTCTAGGAATCCACCCAAGGTCACCCAAGGGTCTCCCAAACCTTCCAACCATCTCCTGAACCTTCCAGCCATCCACCATCACCCCTAAGCCACCTGCGACATCACCAAAAGAGATTAGCTTACACACTTGATTTTTCATGAAAAGAATAAAAAGACAAAACATGTTTATTACAGTCCTTTACATGCATAACAATGATGTTTGATGTTTTTGAATTCCATTCTTAGGACAATAGCATTTTGTTCATGTTAATTTAGTATTATTGCAAAGCATAGCTCTTAGCAGTTAATTAGGAAATGGTGTGCCTTAGAATTGATTTTCAGTATTTTTCATTATTATAGTAGATCAACTCTCTCTTAGAGTAGATTTTTATTTCTATCATCAATGAACCAATCTTCTTCTGAATCCATAGAAGTCTGGCTTGAAAACCCTAGTGGTCTCTCGCCAACTGAACAGTGACAAAAGGCAGAACCATCACTTTTACTTGTGTATACAACACTGTCACCTCCAAGTTTGTATGAACCCCGGGTTGATAAAGTAAAGCTGGTAGCCCAAGAGTTGCAACATTCTTGATGCAATATTGGTGCTCATCATGGACCCAAACAAAATAGCCATCATCCAGAGGGTCCCACCTCCGCAAAATCAGATAGATGTCAAAAGTTTTACAGGTTTAGCTAGATACTATTGGAGGTTTATAAAATACTTTAGCAAGTTAGCTTCTCCTTTATTTGGGTTGTTGGCCAAAGACTCTGAGTTTGTATGGTCAAAAAGCTGTCAAGAGGCCCTGGACACCCTGAAAGACAAGTTGACCACTGAACCTATTCTCCGAGGCCCAAATTGGGCCCTTCCCTTTCATATACATGTTGATGCCTCACACAAAGCCATAGGAGCAGCTCTAGGCCAGATAGATGACAAATTTCCTTATTCCATTTACTTTATTAGTAAGAATATGTCAAAGGCTGAACTGAACTACATAGTGACCGAAAAGGAGCTCCTGGCTGTCATGCATTCGTTGAATTTTTTTAGGAATTACATTACATGTTATTAAACATTTGTACATACTGGCCATGCAGCAATTAAATATTTAATGAATAAAATTGATGTGAATGCCCATATTATTAGATGGTTAATTTTATTATAGTAGTTTGATCTAACTATTGTTGATAATCCTGGCAAGGAAAATGTTGTTGCAGATTTTTTGTCCATATTAACTTTTCCTACGGGGGAGGAAGGAATGGTTGATGATCAATTACCATATGAACACTTATTTGCCATTTTAGTTTTCTCTCCATGGTTTTTTGACATAGAAACTACTTGGTGTCTGCACAGTTCTCACCGAATTTGTCTGCCAAAGAGAAAAGAAAGATTGTGAGGAAGAGCACCCCATTCACTTGGATTGGGGGCAACCTCTTCAAACTAGGCCCAGATCAAATTTTGAGAAGATGTGTTAGGGATGAGGAAGTCTTTGACATCTTTTTGACCTGTCATGATGGGCCTTGTGGAGGTCACTTTGCAGCCAAGAGGAAAACATTCAAGGTGTTACAATTTGGTTATTATTGGCCCTCTCTTCATCAAGAAGTGAGAAGGTATACTAGTCAGTGTGATCGGTGCCAAAGGATGGGAAAGCCTACTCCAAGGGATGAAATGCCTTTGCAACCTCAAGTGACTTTCAAGCCATTTGACAAGTGGGGCATGGATTTCATTGGACCGATTGACCCTCCATACAAGAAAAAGCAGTACATCATTGTGTGCACTGACTGTTTGACCAAGACGGATGAAACCAAGGCACTCAAGACAACAACAAAGGAGAAAGTGGCCGAGTTCTTAAGGTTAAATGTATTTTTCAAGTTTGGGTATCCTTGAGAACTTGTCACTGATCAAGGCAGCCAGTTTACATCCAACTTGATTGAAGACTTGTTAAGCCATCACAAGATCAAGCATAGAACCTCCACTCCTTATCACCCATAAGCTAATGGGCAATTGGAGGTGACCAACAGAGTGCTAGAGGGCATTCTGAGCAAAGTGGTTAGCAACAGTAGAAAAGATTGGGCAGATAGATTAGTTGAGGCCACCTGGGCTGTTAGGCCCCTATACTACTAGTGTAACCCCTTATTTTTATTAGTACAACCCACTTATTATATTGATGTACCCATGTAGTGCCCATATTGTTACTATTGTGCCCCATAGAAGCCCACTATTTTTATTATTGTGCCCTTACATTATTATTGTTGTGTCGGCTCTGATTATGTTATGACCCCTTGGACTCCTATATATAGAAAGGAGATCTTTTCATTTGTATCATCCAAGAATTGTTCATTTATGTAATGTAAAGGAGGTTTCCCCCTCGAAGAGGCTGAATTCTAAGGCGTTGATCTATCTTTTCTATCTTTTCTTGAGCTGGTTTCATAACATTTGGTATCAGAGCTTTGGATTCTAGGGTTTCGCTGCTCCAAACAGGTCATCGTGGAATTTTCGCTATAAGTTTTTTTCTGCGACGTTTCAGAAGTTGCCAAAAAAACCCATTTGAAAAGAAATCTCGCTGCACTTGGGGTCCAAATTGCAGAGCTTTTTGCGCTATATTCGTGGAGATATGATCTGAGGAAGTTGGTCTTTTTGCAGACTCCTGAATTACATTCCAAACAGGTGACCTGGGGAAAATCATCATAACTTTCTCTCTGAGCATTGGATTGAAATTTTGTAAGAAGGTACAGAAAGAGGATGGAATTTAGTTTCTTTTATATCTTTTTCAGAGCGAAAGGTCGAAAAATTGACACGTGGCACTTCATACAAGTTTTCTCTTCTAGAAAGGTCTATAATCAGGTCATCTTGGGAGATTGTGCATAACTCTTTCTTGGAGAATCCAATTTGGATCAGACTGGTGGCATTGGAAAGAGGAAACATAGGGCTACTACAGGTAGCAATTTCAGAACTTAAATATATGAAAGTACAGAGTTACAGTCATTTCAAGATCGAGGTCCTAAAATCAAGAAAAAGCAAGACGAGGAAGTTTGATGGCAAGGATCCAGTAAATTGGATACTTCAAATGGAGCAATATTTTGATCTACATGGTGTACCACTATTACAAAAGGTATGTATTTCATCTTCATATTTAGAACCGGATCAATTTTTATGGTATAAAGGGCTTTGTTCTCGTAAACAACTTGTTACGTGGTCAATTCTCACGGAGGAAATGATAGCACATTATGAGGATACAAAGAGCAACACCTTCTTTAAAGCAACGCCACAACAATTGAAAAGAGTAAAAAGGCTTTGTGACATATTTGAAAGTAAAATTATGGCAACAAGGAAGTCTACCCCTCACAACTATAAAGATGGATGTGTTGTTTCTCCTAGCCTTCCACAACCTAAAAGGGTTACACCACAACAATTGGAAGAAAAAAGAGAAAAAGGGCTTTGTTACAATTGTGATAGAAAATGCACTAAAGGTCATAAGTGTGCTGAGAAGAAATTATTTTACATAGAGTATGAAGAGGAGGAAGAAAAGGATCAAGAAACATCAAAAGAAGAGGATATATGCCAGGACCTGACCCCAGAGAAAGAAGAAATGAATCAGAACATATCTTGTAAACTATTGGCAAGAATGACCACTCCTCAAACTCTCAAGATAGAAGGACATATCAAGAAGAAAAATGTTCAAGAAGTGAAAGATCACATCGAGCGTCAAGAAATGAATCCGACCATATCTTGTAAGGGATTGGAAGAAATTACCACGCCTCAAACTCTAAAGATAGAAGGACATATCAAGAAGAAAAAGGTTCAAGTAGTGAAAGATCACATCGAGCATCAACAACAAGTTCTCCAACTTTTAAAGGATAACGCCACTTCAGTGCAAAATCAAATGAAACAACAGGTAGATCAACATCATAGTGAAAAATGTTTTGATGTAGGCGATTGGGTATTTTTACAGCTACATCTAAAGCAAGCTATTTATGAGAAGGAAATGTTGGCAATACTACATGCACTTAAAAAATGGCGACCTTACCGAATGGGAAGACTCTTCAAGGATGAGGATGTGGAAGCATTGTTTTGTGCTATTTCTATTATCCAACCAGATTGGATAAATGAAGCAAGGGATGAATGGAAGAAGGACAGAGAAGTATGGCCACTTATTCAATTGCAAAAGATCCCAATTCAAACAATATTGCCAGAAATTGAAGAGGAAGTAAAATTCATATTGGAACTTGGAGCAGTCACAGAAACAAGAACCCGACATCTACGAAATCGATCAATTTCAAAGTATCTCATCAAGTGGAAGAACTTACCCGCTGAAGATTCCACATGGGACGACAAGAATTTTATACAGAAGCATCAAGAACTACTCAAGCGTTGAGGACAACGCTTTTTGAAGGAGAGGGGCATGTTAGGCCCCTATACTACTAGTGTAACCCCTTTTTTTTATTAGTACAACCCACTTATTATATTGATGTACCCATGTAGTGCCCATATTGTTACTATTGTGCCCCATAGAAGCCATAGAAGCCCACTATTTTTATTATTGTGCCCTTACATTATTATTGTTGTGTCGGCTTTGATTATGTTATGACCCCTTGGACTCCTATATATAGAAAGGAGGTCTTTTCATTTGTATCATCCAAGAATTGTTCATTTATGTAATGTAAAGGAGGTTGCCCCCTCGAAGAGGCTGAATTCTAAGGCGTTGATCTATCTTTTCTATCTTTTCTTGAGCTGGTTTCATAACATGGGCCTACAATACCACCTAGAAGACCACCACTAGATTCACACCCTACGAGTTGGTCTATGGGAAGAAGGCCCTGCTGTCCTTTAAATTTGAGTACAATACATTGAGGATGGCAACCCAACTAGATCTAGATTTCAACAGTGCAAAAAAAGAGAGATTGCTCCAGTTGAATGGGTTAGATGAGAATATCAAGGACAATAAATTTCAAGAAGTTGATTGGGCTTTGTTATATGATTCTAGATATAAAGACTTTAAGGGCAAGTTAAGGACTAGATAGTTAGGGACTCATGTCATAGAGAAATGTCATGATAATGGTTCAATGCAGATTAGAAACATAGATGTAGAGGCTATTCCTTTACTTGTTAATGGGCACAAATTGAAGGTTTACAAGAAACCATTGTCAAAGCAAGAGTTCATTGATGGTTGTTATACAGGAAAATGACCTCACCAAGTTCACAAGCCTAGTTGTCATGCTAACACTCTCTAGGCACTAGGAACCTACTTTATAAAGCTTCCTAGCAAGGCTAAGGGTGCGTTAGTGCCTAGGGTAACTATGTCTATTACCTCGAGAAGAGAATTAGTGAACCTTAATGCGTTTCTATGGGTCAAGGGAACAAGTTGACCAAGAAATATCCCGAGATTCTCTCCTATGTCATCTCACAAAAGCAGGGAAACATTAGAAATCGACCTGTTTGGAGGAATTACTAATTCCTAATGGAGTATACAAATGGGAAAGAGCACAAAGGCATGGAAACATCACTGCTTTTGCCTAATGGAACTCATGAAAGACTTGGTAACCCTATCCTCACATGATATATATGCAAGGCTAGGGCCATTATGAAAGGGGTCAAACCATTTGAAAGGATTGCCTATTTGACTATCGAGCATAGTCTCAAACTAAGGCATTAGAAGAGGTTAAGAAGGGAGAGAGAGAGGAGCTGGAAGGGTAAGGGAAGGCTGATACAACCAATGGTTGTAATCACTCTTTTCTACATCAATATAGAATTGCAATTATGTTGTCCACTCCACGATGTTGGTAGTATAACTTGTTTATATGTTTATGTAATGTCATTATGATGAGTGGCTTAGATACATGAAAATAGATATATTTATATGTTCATGCATTTTTTATCAAGGTTTTATGCTATGATATTACGCTTATCTTATCTATGTGCAGGTTTTGATCTGGAGCTAGCTCAGGGGTCTTCCACCTAGATACATTGTGCTCTCCAACAACACCACACTAAGACTTGAGGTAATAAGTCCTTGCTTTGATATTCATTTGTTAAGCATAGATATGCATGCATCTTTGTGATAGCTGTAGCTAATCTTACACTGTTCCAAGGACCCTGGGAAGATCCTTGAGGGTTTCTACATCACCAAACACCCATGCATTAATCCCTATAGCAGAATTTGCGACTCCGCTAGGGACTACACTTAGTTCTTGGTTTTTCCCAGAAATTTCCTAGATCTCTCTTTCTTCCAAGCCTTCCTGTACTTCTTCATTCCCTTTCTAACCACTCAGGACTATACAACACCCTTCTCTCAGTGCTTAACCCTAGATTTGATCCCCACATCCTATTTTTTGAGCCTTTTTCCTCACTAACGTTGCATGCTAGTGTAAACAGTGCTTTATAAAGCACCGTGGCCACAAAAACAATGCATTGGTGCTGCAAGTAACACTCTGTATCCTCTAGTACAAAGCATTAGCCAGCCATTTCTTGATAAACAGACTGCTCTGTGACCTCAAGGGTTGTAGATTGATCAGGGATATGAAAATATGCTTGTTTGACGGATCTGTGTTTTGAACAATTTTTTTTTTAATTTTTTTAAGAAAATAGCTTTACTTCTTAAAGTTTTTGTTTTCATAAAAGAAAAAATACAATTTTTTTACTGTTTTCTTCTTAGTTGGTTAGATCTACATTATTTGGTTTCAAAAGTTGTTAGTGAGCATTGTAGTTCTATCGATTATGCCAGCGTTTTACTAAACAAGATGCATGGTATATATATTGATGTATGAATGAATCTCCCTTTGTAGAAGCAACTTATTCATCGAAAGTGAAAATTTACAAGCATTGTTTTTGCATTATTTGAGTCAGAGTCCTATATAAGTTCATATGTCAACACCCCTACCGAAGACTATAACAAAGTACATTTAAAATCTATCTAATAAAATCAATCAACAACTCTTTTTTAGAGTAAACACACATTAGTTTAGGCTAGGATCTTGGGATAGGCAGTGTGAGTTAACTGCCCAAGATCATACACCGAAACTAATGTCATTAAAGAGAGAAATCCTTCTGCACTCATACTATCTGGGACCACTCCAGTAAAAGCGTAGCTAAATATGAGACAACATTGGACTGTAAGTGAAGGTAGCCAACCTTTTCTTACATCTCCTTTGGGTATTCTGTGTATCGGGGATCCCTTCGGGGATATCAGAGCTGAGTTGGGGACTCAAGTATCCTACCCACACAGTGTACTGTCTGCGACTATGTCCCCCCCGGTAGTGTCTGTGTTTTGAGGTATCCTTAGTGGCCACACTTTTAGGGATGAACACAAGGTGACTAGGGTGGGCTGCTCTGGTACCTAACACAGACAAACCTACTCCATCTTCAGTTTTTGGGAGGGTGCTCATCTTCACAAGAGTACTTGGCCCCTTAATTTGAGGTTCGGGAAAAGCTCAAGAGTAATCGTAACTATACATTTGGCCAACTCTCTTTGTTATTCATTGTGATACTACGTTTCATCTCCAGTGATCGATGCTTATCAGACAGGGTCATTTTTGTCTGCTTCTTTATTGATTTCCTTAGTGTATTTTTTATTTTTTAAGTGCTAGATTGTTATCATCGAGACTTTAACAAATATCACTGTAAAATCTATTGATAAAATTTATAGGTTATCGTGGCTACATCTGGTCCTCGTCGTCAATCTAGATAGTTGTTAGGTCTTCCCCCACTCATTGTGGAGGATCCATCGAGCCCCAGTGAACTAGATTCCTCGTCTTTGGGAAATCAGTCTCTGAGATCTAACACAAAATCAGTTTGGACATCTCACGATTCAAGCTTAGCAGAAGATTTTTTTGCTCAAGGTTTCATTCCTCCATGCAATCCTCCGATCACGAACCCATTGGGACCACTCTTTATTCCCATTGAATTTGTACCGCTTATGTCTTCTATTGGACCTGCACCACCCATCCCATCGACGAGTAATGGGTCGTGGGATTTTGTGGACACTTTTGGTCCACCACCACCTCCCCAGTCGACAGTCAGTATTGCACCTATGATGGCAAACCCCGCTATCCCGCCTGTCCCAGGTTCAAATCGTATCATGACACCCACCACGAGTGGAACCCAGTACATACCGGCTTTTGCCCCTTTTGTGTCAGCCCCCGGACCTTCAAAAAGTGATACATATAGGGCTCCTTATAATGCTCAATATAACATGGTTATGAAGGGTCCCGTCAACCCCCCCTATAGTTGGCATCCATTGTTTAGTTCTAACCCCATGTTCAGATGTCTGGGGGCATAGTTCCCAATATGCATATACCGGACGGGAACGTAACAGTTCTCCCTTCGTTTACAAGACTATAGGGACAGTCATTGATTGACATGAACCCTCCTTATGTCAGTCAAGGACCTATAGTTAATTATGTGGCGAGCGGGAACCCTCAACAAGGTCCCAATCAATCCATATGGGCACCCTACTCTCAACCTCAAATGAGTCAAGGGGGCATTCCTTATCCTGGGGGCACTTCCAACCCCAGTCTAACAACCCCTATGGAAACCCACAGTACATGACTGTACCCCAAGGAAATTACTATTCCATGCAACCTGTGTATAATATTGGGAACAACATGATGGGAGGACCACAAGGATCCTCAAGTCATATGTCATCGCCTTGGTATGATTCGGGGGCATCAAACACCCTGCCTTTCTTGGAAATGCTTGATATCCCCGACTTGTACAAACTTACACACAACCCCATCTATCAAAACTTACTTTGGCCACCAATCCCACATAAAATCCTGACAGACATCTCGAAGTTCGAAGGGAAACAAGGGGAGGATCCGAGTACACACAACACCACCTATCATTTTTTGTGTGTTTCTAACTCCATGGTGGATGATAGTATCCGGCTACGACTATTTCCCCACACCCTTACTGGTAATGTAGCCAAGTGGTACATCGAGTTACCACACATGTCAGTCAATACCTTTGGTGCTTTAGCGATGGAATTCTTAAAGCACTTCTAGCTACCCATCCGCTATGAAACTGGGATGGAACTCCTCACTTCATTACGTCAGGACATCACCACCCACATATTTGATCATATACATGAATGGAGACGTAGACGGAGGCTAGTTAAAGCTCCCCTCCCAGACTATCTATTAACGGATTGGTTCTGCAAATCTCTTCTCCCTCAAATCACTAAATATGTCACCTTAGGTGGTGCGGTCACGGAATACCAATCCATTCGTCGTGCCCAACACTTAGATTTGATTTATTCACAGTCTGGCACATTATACGACGTCATTCCCAATGCCCCTAGAAATTCTAATGCTCTTGCTACTCAGAAACCCTGTGTGTACGCCGATGGTATTATCATCACCACCTCTGGGGCTGCTGTAAAATAAATTAGCAGTCACATTGCCCAGTTGTTAGTTCACCCCTCTACCATATCGACTGATCTTCCTACCACTACGATAAAATCTGTGCAGTCTACACAAAAACCCGACGATAAGAACAAGAAGAATAAGAAAAATACCGCTCCTTCTGAAGAGTAGTCAACCAAGCAGTACAACCCAAAGTAGAAGGCTACTGCACCCTCTGACGATGGAAAGGAAAAACCCTCCAGATTCCCTTGCAAAATATGTGTGGAAGATGATATGACATATCATTTTCCGTGTCTCCAAGAATGCATAGATTTCATTGCTAAAAAGGACACTAGCAGGACCCCTATGATCCTAAACAATACTTTCCCTGCTCAGTAGCAATAGCCCCTTATTGCAAACCAACCCCAACCCTCGCAAGGGGGAAATGGCGGTTTGCATCATCCTTCAGCTGGTGAAGGACCATCTTCTGTTTACACCTTTGAAACGGTAGATCTACAAACAATAGCCAAAACTGATGGGGCTCTAGTCGCTAATGCTGAGGAAGCCTCCTCGAGTCAAAATCCACCGCCGCCTAATGATATTCATATCGAAAGGCCGGTTGCTGATCTTATGATTCCGCCCCCAAAAGGGGCACTTCATCGCACAATGCATAATACATTTGCACGTGCTGCTTAGAACTACAATATTGTAGAAGATTTGGTGCAAACACCATCAGTTATGTCGGCGCTCGAAGTTGCAAACATGTCCAAAACAAAGGAAAGTTCTGCTTTTAGAAATTGGTGGGGTTGATCCTTAGGCTTCCATGCTTGAAATTTTCGATATGGACAAATGTAAACCTCCCCTTTCACACCAGCATGCATTTTAGGTGAAAATATTTTTCGAAAGGGTGAGGAGTACATAGTATTGTCATTGACGAAGGTGCTTCAACCTACGTCATGTTGGCTTCATGTTCGCTCACTTTGGGTTCTCCAACCCTATCCCAGCCGTCGAATTCCCTTAAAAATTTTGATGACCACACTTTCATCCCAAAAGGTTACCTAGCCAACTACCCCATCACTCTTAGTGGGAAAATGATAACGGTGGATATTGAAGTCGTGGATCAAAAAATCGACTATAATCTACTGTTGGGTTGCAATTGGACTTATGCCATGACCGCCATTGTGTCTACTATATTTTGCATCATCCTATTTCCATTGGATGGAAGGATAATCACAGTGGACCAGCTATCCTTTTGCACCCCAGATTACTCCCTGTTACCTAGTGGCTCTATACCCTTAGTGGGTGGTGTACCTGACTCTTACGTCAGTATCAGTACCGGTCTATTGAAGGGATCTTCCTTGATGGGTTGTTTTCCTCTCCTGCCACCCACGGTTCCACAGACGGTCTCTATGGTTTCATCCATTCCTCATGAACTGACCGATCCTTGGATCCTCCTGGCCCCTTCAGACATTGACACTTACGGAGAACAAATGCCGCTGTCACCAGCTGAATTGGCCTACCAAGCCATTCAATCTGCATCTGAATCTCTGGTCACTTTGGTCATGACCAATGGTACCTCCTCCTCTCCCATAAATTCTCCTTCTTATGATCTCCTCAATCAAGTCCTACCTTCGGATGAAGCTATTCGAGAGATCATGTGTTTTGAAGAGCGACCTTGGGAGGACTCTCACCATCGTGTCTCGATATCTGATTCGAACACGATGCCCATTCAAATCCTATCTTATGACGCACCTGAAATTGTTCCCTCGCCTTACACAACTATCCAAAATTTGGATTTGGAAGGGAATATGGGCAATTTTTCAAAGACATTTCTCATCAATATTTCCAGAAAGGCAGGCATTGTGGAAAAGATCCAGGTTGGAGTCGATTTCACTCCTGAGGAAATTGCAAGCTTCACCTACCATTTTAAGGAATTCCACAATGTTTTCCCTTGGTCTTATGAGGAAATGCATGGCATAGACCCTTCTATTTTCAAACATGAGATCAAGAAGTGTCGAGCATTATTTTTATGGTATTTTTCTTGCTTGTTAATCTGAAAAACCTCGAGTCTACTTGTTTGGGCTCGTTAAACTACTAAAAAGAAGATATGAGCATTTTTTTGGGACTTTTTTTCGCTCGTAAAATTGAAAAAACCTGGGTTCCTTCTTTAGGCTCGTTAACATATTATGAAGAAGATATGAGCAACTTTTTTTCTATCTTTTTCTAGCTCATTAAACTAAAAAACATAGTATGAGAAACTCTTTTTCTCTCTTTTTCTAGCTCATTAAACTGAAAAAGATAGTATGAGCATTCTTTTTAGGGACTTTTTTTCCCTCGTAAAATTGAAAAAAACTTGAGTTTTCATCATCGGGCTCGTTAAAAACCTACTACGATGGTATGAGCACTTTCTTTTTGTGACTATTTCTTGCTCTTATATCGAAAAAATCCCCGAGTTTTTCCCTTATTTGGGCTCTTTAAATTTATGAAGAAGGAATGAGCAGTTCTTTTACCTCTTTTTCCTCGCTCATTAAACTGAAAAAGATACCTCGAGTTTTCTTCATTTGACTTGTTAAAATTCGATGAAGGTCTATTGAGTTTGTTGTCACGTGACTCATTAAAATTTCATGAAGAATATTGAGTTTAGTTCGTCTCCTCGTACTCGTAGAAAAATGAGGCAAGCATGTATTTAGCATAGATTTCTCTTTATCCAGACTCAGTAGATTAACTTACAAAAAAGGAACCTTTTCGGGTTACTATTAAACCTTTGTCACACCCGGTTAACAACTATGAAAAAGGGACCTCCCTGGAGTCGTTCTTTATGATATTTTTAGACTCTCGAAATATGAAAAGACCACCAAGTTGTCTTGTCTGGACTCATTAAATTAAACATATGAGGAATGGAGTTTCTCTTTACAATCTTTTCAGACTCTTGAAACATGAATAGACCAATGAGTTTGCCTGTATAGACTCATTAAACTAATCAGATAGGGCATAGAGTCACTCTTTTACGATCATTTTCAATCTCTTAAAACATGAAAATACCGATGAGTTTACCTGTCTAGACTCACTAAACTAATCAGATGGGGAAAGTGGAAAATGCAATTTCTTTCTGTTCAATATTGTGAAAAGATTTTTTTGGCAACGGTCGCTCCCTTGAACATGGAACTCCCTCAGATAAACCTTCCTTATGATGGCCTCTCAATATGAACCTTACCATCCTATGATTTTAGCCTATATACCCCAATGTTCTTGCATCTCTGTATCCTAACACTCTTTGATGTTCATGAGTCTAGTGCTGCATGGTTAAAACTATTGTCGTGCCTTCTATTGTTCAAGGGAAAACCTTTCTCTTCTATTTCCTCCATCAAACCATCAAGCATATCCTATCATCATGCCCTCTGTCGCTTTGACCCAATGCTCAAAATATTCCTCAAAAAACAATCATTCTTGTCCCATTTCATGTCGAATGATGTAGGAAACCTTATTTCCTACCTTTCGACAAGTCTCTTCCTATCGACTTCAACACTCTATCTAGGAAGAAGGCCCAGAAACACTTCAGTGCCTTGGTACTTGTAGACATCAGTGGCAGGTTACCTTGTGTTTGGTCAGGGGTTTCCATTATTGGGTCCTATTTAAAGGGTTCTATGAGTGTTCGATGACAAAAACATTATTCACACTCGCTAGATTGTACTGTGCATCTTGGAGACCATCACCATTATCGGTGGCCATCCTCACGTCTGTTAACGGTCTCCATTATTGGTTGGTAATCATATGATTTCATGCATGTTCGACCTCAACACCTATATTCACATGTATCGATCTATGCTATTGTGGTGAAGCGGAAATCAAGACCTTGGGTAGAGGCTTACATCACTTAGCCTTGTTTCCTCTCCCAAGTTGTGTTGATTGTTTTTTGGAGACAACTCATCAGAATGATCCTATTATGACATAGGTTCTGCATTGCGCTTATCAGCGACCATCATCGTCATTTTTTATTTATTGATAAAATCACTCTGACATAGCTACTGAGCATGGGAATGCCTGACTTAGGACATGATTTTATTTGTTTTATAAACATGTGTTGTATCAAGTTTCTTGTACCACTCGAAGCTCTGATCCTATCTCTCTTTTTTCCAAAGACAAGGACAGTTAAATATAAAGTATTTTGGCCATCATCGTAGCCTATGATCTCACACTTTAGGGGGCATCTATTATATAGGAAAATGACCTCCTCACCAGCTCAGAGGAGAAAGACATGATGACTGAAGGACTGACCAAGTTCACAAGCCTAGTTGTCAAGCTAACATTGTCTAAGCACTAGAAACCTTCTTTATAAAGCTTCCTAGCAAGGCTAAGGGTGTGTTAGTGCCTAGGGTAACTCTGTTTGTTACCTCGGGAAAAGTATTAGTGAACCTTAATGAGTTTCTATGGGTCAAGGGAACAAGTTGACTAAGAAATATCCCAAGATTCTCTCCTATGTCAGCTCACAAAAGCAGGGAAACATCAGAACTCGACCTGTTTGGAGGAATTACTAATTCCTAATGGAGTATACAAATGGGAAAGAGCACAAAGGCATGGAAACATCACTACTTTTTCCTAATGGAACTCATGAAGGACTTGGAAACCCTATCCTCACATGATATATATGCAAGGCTAGGGCCATTGTGAAAGGGGTCGAACCATTTGAAAGGATTGCCTATTTGAATGTCAAGCATAGTCTCAGACTAAGGCATCAGAAGAGGTTAAAAAGGGAGAGAGAGAGAGGAGCTAGAGGGGTAAAGGAAGGCTGATACAACCAATGGTTGTAATCACTCTTTTCTACATCAATATAGAACTGCAATTTTGTTGTCCACTCCACAATGTTGGTAGTATAACTTATTTATTTGTTTATGAAATGTCATTATTATGAGTGGCTTAGATACATGCAACTAGATATCTTTATATGTTCATGCATTGTTTATCAAGGTTTTATGTTGTGATATTATGCTTGTCTTATCTATGTGCAGGTTTTGATTCAGAGCTAGCTTAGGGTTCTCCCGCCTACCTACATTGCACTCTCCAGAAACACCACACTAAGACTTGAGGTAATAAGTCCTTCTCGCTTTGATATTCATTTGTTAAGCATAGATATGCATGCATCTTTGTGATAGTTGCAGCTAATCTTACAGTTTGCCAAGGATCCCGGGAAGATCCTTGAGGGTTTATACATCACCAAACACCCGTGCATTAATCCCTATAGCAATGGTATCAGAAAAATAGTGATGGTGTTGGAGCAAGTGTCAGCTACTACTTGATCAAGTCACTGAAAAAGAAAAAAAAGAAAAAAGAGAAATAAGGAGACTCAGGTGAAAACCTCCATGAGGCACCTGAGTCCCATTGTTGGGTTGAAAACCTCTAGAGGCGGCCCAGTGGTGTAAAAAAAAAAAGGAGAGAAATAAGAAGATCTTTGGGAGAACACCTCTTTTGAGGTGCATAGGGCAAGCAACTAGGATGAAAACCCCTTGGAGGCAGACTAGTTTCTTTCAAATATAAAAATAAAACAAAAATTAAAAAAGAAAACAAAAGAGAAAAGAAAACTTTGAAAATATTGTTTGCAGGTCAGCAGGAGGAGGATCAGAGCAACAAGAGAGAATCAAATGGGACCTATCTAGATCATTTTTTTATTCCTCCATTCATTATCCTTCATCATTCCATCATTCCCTCCATTTTTCCACTCATTTACCTAAGTTTGCAAGGGTTATGTGTTTTCTACAGGATTCCCTGTAAACCTACGTGATTCTTTGAAAACCTACATGATGATCATGTAGGAATTACAGTGGCTTGGTAATCCTAAAGGAAGTAACCCTAGAGAAAGGGGATGACCTACCCATGTCAAAAAAATAAATTCCTACTTCACCATCTCATCACCATATCTCTCTCCGCCACGATCACCCCTACATTCATAAAAAAAGTCAGTTTCAAAAAAAATATAGTTTTCAAAGAAAAAAACATAGAGAAAAGAGGATGAAGATAGAGAGCAAGGGGACAACACCTGAAGGCTATTTTCCTCATTCAAAAATCCCTAGACCCCTTATCTACCCATGCCAACCATCCTTAGGCTCAAGCCGTGGAAAATGATTAAATTTTTTGAGGGAGAAGAAGCTGCTATAGGACATCCTGTAGCAGCATATCCCACAAAACAAAAATCACAGGTTGCAGTCAACTTCAGGCATGGAGATCCAGAGGTAGAAGAAGCTCCTCCAAAGCCTAACAACAACATTAGGATCATCACCATCACCATCCAAGTACGTGCACATCAAAGAAAATCATCAGAGGATAATAAAAAAAAGGAGAAAAACACATGCAACAAAAACACAACAAAGACTTCATTCTTCAACAAACAACATCAAGGCATCATTACCATAGGTAAGTATCTTTCTTCCACTCTCTCATTAGCATAATATGATGAAACATGTAAAATTTGTGAAAGAGTTCTTTTATAAGAAAAAGGTGGCCAGTTAACTTGGCCACCTTCGCTTAGTCAACGAGGAGAAGACAATTAGTCCTTACACACGTGGCAACAGTCAAGTCAAGGAAAAGAAGAGATGAGGTTAAAAGTAGTTAAGCTACGGATTCCTGAAGTGGGAGTTGATTACGAGGTGAGGAGAATGATGATGTGGTAGTGGGACCAATGGTCGAAAATGGATCCTTGTACCTCAGCTACTAGCACAACATGCCACTCAAATCACTCATATGAGGAAATAAACGTTGATCCCCATGCATAGAAGCATTCACATTATCGAGGTTACATACTAGAAAAGTCACTCTCGGCCCTCAAGCAGTGGGTTTTTTTCTCTACGTAGGACCACCTATAGGATCCTACGGGATACAGTCCATCACCTATAGGATTGGCAGTGAGCGAGTTTAAAATGGGAAAACAGGGGTTGGCTTCATCAAGTAGTGATAAGGAGGTAGGCTCTATATTTCCCCACATTTTTCCAAGTGAAAAGAATATTAAAAAACCTTCTAGTTTGTTGAAAATGATTGCATCATAAGGGAATTTCATATACATAATTTTCATTTAAATTTCCTCATTCATTAAATTTTGTATCAGACATATACACCCCTCCATCCATTAGAGAAAATGACAGGGGGATTTAATAAGAGGGAACCCATCAACACAGTGAGGATTCATCAACACCCTCCTATGCTAGAGATATTCACAAGGCATAATTGGATGGGTTTCTTTGAGAAATTGAGGGGGTATGATGATGAAGTAGCCAAAGATTTTTCTCTCTCCCTCATTCCACTGACTAGGACCCATGCCATTGTTGTGGTGAAAGGCCTCTCTATAGAACTCACCCCTAAAATCATAGGTAGAATCACCACCCTTCCTTTAGGAGTACCTTGGAGAAAGGAGGATAAGGGAAATAGCCAAACTGCAAAGAAGAAATTCTTTTTAGAAGGAGAGGAGGCCATGGAAGACAAAAATGGAGTGAGAAGAGCAAGCCTACCATATCCCTGGAATGAAATTAGCTACCACCTTATAAAATATATATCATGTGAAGGTAGGTACAATGTGGTATATGGATACCACTTTAGGCTTCTCCAAGAGTTGAGGTTTGGAGCAGATACACCACCTCAAAACAGACTTAGCATACCCTACTTCCTTCTTCAATCAGTAATAGATATGAGCATTAAGGTGCAGGAAGGGAACCATTAACAACTAGCCCATCATGGGTTAATTAGACTTATCATAGAAGATGCCATCTAAAACCTAGAAATCCCTATCACATGGGAAACTTTTAGAGACATGCAGACAGAGGAAGATATAAAATCCCTTGAATATAACAAGAGCCCCATTGCCAGTGAAAGGGATGAAGAAGAAACTGAAAAGGAGGAAGAAGAAACAGAGAGGGATGAAGAAGAAACTAAAAAGGAGGAAGAAGAAACAAAGAGGGATGAAGAGGAAGTAGATGAGGAAGAAGAGGGAGAAAAAGAGAAGGAAAGTGGTGAAGAGACAGAAGAGGATGCAAAGGAGGAAACTAAAGAACAAAGTGAGGAACTAGAGGGAGAAGAAGAGGAGAAAGACAAAAGTGAAAAGGAAAATGGAAAAGGGGAGGCAGAAGGCAAGGAGGAATCACCCAGGGTATCTCCAGAACCCACTGAGAAAGAGGTATCAGATGCCCTCATTTCCCTTAGTACCCCTATCAAACAAAAAGGGAAAAGACAGAGACAAAATCCATTATACTTTAGGACAAGAAAAAGTACAAGAATAAGGCAAGGAAAACCTCAAACTCCCACCAAGGTTCATATTGTCATTGAAGACTCCCCAAAACAACAGGAAAATATATCTCCTCTTATGAAAACTCAAGGAGAAGGATCATCACGACAAGTCTCTCCCAAGTCTCCTATCACTTATGTTAGAAGGCCTGTGACTAGATCTACCTCATCCAAGGGAAAAGGCATCCTACAGGATACATGGAAGGAACTATAGGACGTAGAGGTAATCCTACAAGAAACTATACTAAACCTACAGGAAACTCAGAAATTGGACAAAGAAGGGAGTGTGCAGCAAGAAACAAAGAAGGAGGATCCAGAGCTAAGGGAACCTAGTCCTCAACCTAACCTTGACTCCTACTATAGGTTTATTGAAGGGGGTAGGGTCATTCCACATAAATTTTCCATCCCCTTGTTCTTTGAGCTTTATAAAGAAAGGGAAAGAACACATAGATGGATGTAGATTGCCAAATCCAAAGGAATGGAGGACATAGGTCACATGGTGGAAAAATTTAAAGAGATGGGTAGAGAACTGAGAAGCCTGAGGGACATAGAGGCAATGATGAAAGCTCAGTTGGAGGCAGAAAATGCATGGTTAAGGGTAAATCTACAATAAAGAGAGGATCAATTGGCATCCATGGCCAATCTATCCTTAGAGGCAATCCAATGCAGGATGCCAGCCAAGTCCTATGCATTCTACCTTAAGGAACAGTGGCTATAGTTCCAAATCAAGACCCTAGCATAGAGAGGCACTATGCCATTCCAGGATTATAGACAGTTCATTGATCTTTTTGATCAAAGAACATTGGAGGACAGGGCTAAACTTTCTGAGTTCTACCTACATAATTTAGCCTTGACAGATTTGAATGTATGTGACCCTAATTCAAAACTAGGGGGACTTACAGTTGATGGATTTGGCATCATGGAACCATGAAGAAGCAAGGGCTACAAAAATGAAGAAAATAATGGCATTGGAAGAAACGAAACCTCTCATGATAAGAGCTGCGCAGTCAAATCCAATGGTTGTCATCAACACACATAACTTGATTGCAAATGACCCTCAACTTGCACCCCGATACCTTGCTTCCCAAGAGCAAGAAATTACACACTTTGATGATATGTTCAGGATGTTAGGAGATGACAACATGCAAGCTTTCCAAAGGAGATGAAATACTTTGTCCTACAAATTTAAAATTAGAGAGTACCATTCTCCTCAAAGAATGAGAGAAGCATTGAACATGACACCCATGTACAAGCAAGCTCTCCAAAGTCTCAAAGTCAATTGGATTGGCTTGAGAATTAGTCCACCACTGCTCGTAGGAATGTTGGAAGGAAGGAAGGAAGAGGAAGAAAGAAATTAGTGGGAGGAGATAGAAAGGAAGGAAGGATTCTATGCACAGGAAGAGGAAACTACAACAAAAGCATGGGATGTCAGGGAGGCCACTAGGGCAGTGAAAGACATGGATATTGAGTGAGTTGCTCAGAGGATGAACAACACTTTCATTAGGGGGGTGATGATGAGCCTCATCATTGGGTAACTATATGGACCTTAATCCACCTCATAGCTTAGTCAAATCAACTCTTCTCACATTTTATTACATATTTTGATTGTATTTTGTTTAATGAGATGAGTCAAAGTGAGATATTATGCCTAGTGGACTAATGTGCATTGATTTCAGGTTTGTGAGAGAAAATCATGGAATTTTGGCTAATTAAGGGTTGAAAATTGAGTGAGACAAGGAGGAGAGATTGTAGGAGGTAGATCCTCCTCATTTACTCCTCCCCCATTTGAATATTCCTCCATCAATCACACTAGCTCGGAGTACAAGCAACCAAGTCATGGAGATCAAAAGGCAGTCGAGCAAGTGACAATTAAAGAGCTAGTTTATCTTGAGTTTGGGAGCCGAGCCTCCCTAGATTTAAGGAATTCATTGGAGACTTCAGTTGTATAAATAAATAAGTGTAGAGCCTCATTAGGATTCAATTTTTTGCTATAAAAACACTAGTCATTTTCGAGTTCAAGACTTGTGGAAGACATTGTTATGTAATTTTCTGTTTTGATAATGAGAATGAGAATTTCCTTGATCCAACACTGAGTTAACTCAGAGGGATGAAGCTCTTGGGTTAGGGCCCAACCCTAGAAGCAAAGTCTCCTCTTATTTTATTTGTATGCTTAGATTAATTTCATATATTAATGGTTGAATTGTCTTTAGAATTATTTCATTGCAAGTAGTGTAGATATGATTAGTTTTCTTATTAGTTTGCTTCCATTTGTGATTTACTTCAGTAGTAGTTTAGAAGAGACAATTGAACATAAAAATATGTCAATAGGTTGTTTTTGCCTCACTCCTTCCTTCAAGGATCATGGTTTGAGGAAAGAACTCCTATGCAGCCCCAAAAAGACAGAATTCTACTTTCTCATGGAATTTAGGGTTTTCTGTGCTTAGACCAGCATTTGATCAGTTTGCAAGAGTAGGATCTAGTTATCATCACTTCTATCTTCAGTCTTACATTAGATCTCATCAATGTTTCATCTTATTCTACAAAGTTTTCCTCATGCATGAAGTAGACAACTAGCTCATGAAAGTATGTTTTCCTTAGATAATTGAAATTCTTCTTGTTTGCATGATTTTTGGGTAAATGTCAATGTTTGATGCAGTGCAGGTGTTTGAGAAGTACAAAGAGATTTCATAGTCAGCAACCTCATTCCAACTTCATCCATCCATGGTCCTCACCTTCTTTCACTAAAATCCTCACCAATTTCATCATTTCACAAGGAAACTTCTCCAAGCTTGTTGAGAAAATCCAACCATGTCCCAACTTTGGTTTTGAGTTTTGAATTGGTCCTAGTCACTCCCTTGCCTCATTCCATCCACCAACCACCTTCCATAAGCCTTCCATCACCTTCAACACCCATCCTTCTTCTCTCCACTGTATCCTGTAGAAATACAAGGGATCTTGTAGGTTTTCTGGACATCCTATAGGTTTACTTGTAGTGGCTTGTTTTGAGGCAGAATTGATGAAAAAGCCTCTAGGAAGCTAGCAAAGGGTCCCTAATTGTCTCCTAAGCCTTCTAACTATTCACCATCATCTCTAAGCAACCTAATACATCACCAAAAGAGATTAGATTTCACACTCTCATATAAAAAAGAAGACAAAAAGAAAAACAAATTTATTTTATTCATTTACATGCACATAAGTAGAAGGTTTGATGGTTTGAATCTGCATGCTTAGGAAAGTAGGATTGAATACATGTTAAATTAGCATTGTTGTGAAAAAATCCTGTTAGTATTTAGTTAGGAAATGGTGTGTTTTACCATTTGATTTCAATATTTTTTCTTACCGCAGTGGACAAGCTTTCTTTCAGAGTAGATTTCTCTTTCCCTCATTGGTAATCAAGCTTCTTCCAAATCCATAGAAGTTTGGTTTGAAAAACCTTAGTGGTCTATCACCAGCTTAGCAGTGACAACGAGCAGACCCATCACATTTACTTGTGTATACAACACTTTCACCTCCAAGTTTGTACGAACCCCGGGTTGATAATGTAAAGTTGGTAGCCCTAGGAGTCGCAACATTCTTGCTGTAATTGCTGGTGCTCATCACCCCCCCACCTGTGAAAATCCACAGGCCACAAACCTTACCTTATGCTTCTCCACACTACAATCTGCAACTTTATTTACCTTGTAAAGCCATCAAGAGCTCACCACTAACTTGTCCTCCAGTCTCAGGACCACACCAAACACTGTTATGAACTATGGAGTCATACTCCTCCACCATGGCATCAACCCAAATCGGTTGTTGCACTGCCTCCTCAAAATAAGATGGCTTTGTCTCAACATATTTGCTCATAAGAGCCATGTATCTAGTGTACCTATTAGGTGGCCTCCTCTGCCTACGTTGAGATGTGGGTGCTCCCACATTCTCTCGGGCTTTGCGCTGAGATGTGGGTGCTCCCACATTCTCCCGTGCTTCATGCAATAACTTATCAACCTCTCGGGTGTGATTTCTCCCATCTCTGGAAGACTTTGCTTGAGTGGATGTCTCCACTCCTGGATCCTCTTAGTGTGGCTGCTCCACCTCAATTTGAGGCTCCTCAACCTTAGGAACTAAAATCTCCTCAACCGCATGTAGCTCAAGCTCCCTCTCAAGGGAAACTCGCATGACCTTCTCCTCATCGAATTTGACATGCCTGCGAACCGTTGTCATCCTGCTGGTCAAAGAGTACACCCGATAGTTGTGAGGTGTATCAGTGCACCCACAAATATCCCCAAATATGGTGTCGGCTCAAGATTCTTCCGTGCATCTTTGGTCACATGGAAATATACCGATGACCCAAAAATCCTAAAGTGACCAACATCTGGTCTCTTACCAGAATAAGCCTCCTCTAGTGTATTCATCCCAAGAATCTGATGCAGGCTACGGTTTTGCAAATAAACCGCTGTGTTGCATGCCTCAGCTCACAAGTGTAGTGGTAGGCCCCAATCATGTAGCATTGCCTGTGCTGCCCCTATAATGCTTCTATTCTTCCTCTCAGCCACCCCATTATGCTATGGGTTATGGGGTGTCTTCAAATCTCATTTAATCCCTTCTACCGCATAGGAGTTCTTAAAATCATTTGAGACATACTCACCACCGTTATCACTCCTTAAAGATTTAACCTTCTTGGCAGACTCTTTCTCAACCAATGCTTTAAATTAACAAAACTTTGTGAATGTTTGATCCTTCTTCTGCATGAAAAATATCCAACATTTACGAGAAAATTCATTAACAAATATAAGATAATACCTGGGTTTGGCCGTGGATGTGGTCGATAATGGTCCACACACATTTGAATGGACTCACTCTAGAATCACCTCTGCTCAATTGTCTCTGTTGTGAAAGGAAGCCTTGGTGTATTTTCCCATAGTACACCCCTTGCATGTATCAACTTGCTCTAATGTACCTTTGGGAAGACCAGTATATATTTGCTGCATGATTTTCAAAGCCCCATGATGCAAGTGACCCAGTCACCTGTGCCACAACTCACCAACGTCTCGGCTCTACACCTTCTCACCTTTCATGCTCAAAGCAGAACAATCCTCTACCTCCAACTTATAGATATTCTTAACTTGAATACCTATCTTCTTTTCTTGACCCTTATCTATGTGTCGAAGGAACGCCTTTCCTTTCGAGAAAATCACATCATAGCCTCTATCCTCAAGCATGGAAACCGATACTAAGTTATTCTCCAAGCAAGCACATACATAACATCTCTCAAGGTGAGAGAAGAACCATTCTCCCTCTGAAAAGTAACCATGCCCAATCCAGTAGCACTATACCTCCTGTCATCACCCATCTCAATATGCATATGGAGATCCTTCTTCTCCAGGTAGCTAAACAACTCCTTGTCATCAGTCACGTGGAATGAAGCTCCACTGTCAAGGTACGTACACCACCCATCATTGATGACACCATGCATGCAATGAGAATAAAGTCCAATTTGAATTGAGAGGCCAAAGCCTCACCCGCTGCTCCTCCTAAGGACTTCTTCTTGGACTTATTGAGCGGACAATTTGTATCAAAATGGGCCAGCTTGTGACAATGAAAGCACTTAACTTTTGACATGTATTTATTCTTACCTCCATGGAAAGAATCTGATTTGGAATGGGACGCCTTCCATTTCCCCTTATTTACCTTACTCGCCAAGGCACAGTTTTCCTCATCATCAATATTTGATGAGGAACCATCTCTTGTGTTCCTTCTGATCTCCTCCTGCATCAAATCCAACCACAATCGTTCCCGATTTGACAACTTCTCCCTCCCATTGACAGAGTCTTGATAGCTATTCCAATTCTTGGGAAGACCTAGGTGAGCTAGGATCACCAAATCATCTTCGAAAACGGTTACTCGAACACTTCCAAGCTCATGATTTTTCGAAGTTTGTCTTTTAGTGCCAACTTCCTATGGTCACTGTTGTTCTAGAATAGGACCGTCAATGATTTCCACATTGCATACAGAGTTTCCTTCCCATGGAGACTCGAGACAATGTGGTCTGGAACTCCCTCAAGGATTATCAGCCTCGCCTTCACCACACACTTCTTCCATTCGACCAAATTATGTGCATCCGATGTTGTTGGGTTAGGAATTTTTCTCAATTAATTCCTTGAGGCCATTATCCTCCAACAAAACCTCCATCCTATCCTTCTAGGCTATGTAATTTGAGCTACATTCTAAGGCATACTTGAGCCTCAAACCGTAAAAATCCATTTGCCGATCCTGAAGTATGTATTGCAAATTTGAATTTCACCTGTAACTTAAAACTCAAAACTTCATAATATCCTCTAATATACTTCCTTCAGCTTCGATACCATGTAGAAAATTTCTACAAATCTAACTCCGATACCATGTAGATTTTCCTGTAGATTCAGAGCTCATGTAATGTACTAAAACACAAGACACGAATCTACTCTACTCTTTAAACAACAAAAACCATTGATTGATGAAAACAATAATTGACAAGAGGAAGATAATCAAAGACGCATAAAACAATTATTTCTCTCAGGAAAGCCACTGCTCAAAATGCCGACTATCTATTGCATTAATAAGAAATCTAAGTGATAATACAAAGCTTGTTCTCACAAGAACAATTCCTGCAAAAGTATGATCAACTCTCTGCTCACAAGCTATCTCAAGCAAAACCTTAGCCTATTTTTATGTTCTCCAAGCCCCTATTTCATTGCACAATTCCTAGAGGAATTAGCCTCTATTTAATGAGGAAATCCTTCTTCCATAACTATGCAATCCAAAGTTAGGTCCTCAACTGATTGTATGCATGATCTGTACAACTTGGAAAATCATACAACTGATAGTACACTGTCCCTACACTCTAGACTCAATCGGGTCTCCCTTTGAACTGACATGCATGAGTTATTCTTGAGTGAATCTTTAGTTAGCTGGTGTGGGACTAAGGATGCACTAGTGCACCAACTCACTACTAGACCTATACTAGTTCCTCCAACATTTAGAACTAGTTTAACTAACTATAAATCAATCAAATTGAGTTATCTAATTACAACTCAAATAAAATCAGCCTGAACCCCAACCGAAACCCCTAAAATTTAGGGAGAACATATATATGACTACAAAAATACTTCCAACTCGAAATTCCTAAGCTAATCAAGTTAGTTAAACATAATTAACTATTTACAAGTTGCTATGAGAATAAAATTCGATTTTAATTCATAGTTTAATTCAAGGAAAAATTAAACTGGAATTTCTTGTTGCCATTTCTCAACATTTTTGAGGTCTAAAATGGGATTCCTAAGGAAATTATAAAATAATAGTGGAAATAATAAAATAAGATTAGATTACATCATCAAATTTTAGAGGGAAAAAAGAAAAAACTACTTTTTTCAACTCGTATTTTCAACTTATCTCCCTATGGGTTTACTCAAATTTCGAGTGGGAACACTTGTTGGATGAAAAATTTGATTCCTCATCCAAGGAGTACCCATGTTTCATACTTTCGATGGACCCTGCTACACGAAAAATGAGAAATACATGAAAAACGTGATTGTAATCACGTTTTTCCATGTATTTCTCATTTTTCGTTTAGCAGGGTCCATCGAAATTATGCAAGATGGGCTTTGGATGAGGAATTAATTTTTTCATCCAACGAGTACTTCTGCTTTAAATTTGAATAAAACATTAGGGATATAAGTTGAAAATACGAGTTGAAAAAATAGTTTTATTATTTTATTATTTTTACTTTTTTACTCCAAAAATGGTGAATCAACCCCCATGGTTGACATCAGCATCTTGAATCCTATTGTTTCTTATAAATTTTATTTTGGTTGTCCATTTTTCTTAGGAGGCCCATTTTAGATCTCAAAATTCCTCTAATGGCAGTTTTGTTAGTGTTTTATGTGCAGGATGAGGTCTTGTTGTCAAATAGAGAGCTCAAGGTGTACAATTTTGAATACTTTGAAAAGTGACTAGAATAGGGGAAAAAAAAAATCCACATCAATGAAAATGAAGTAGTGGGAGTGAAACACAATAGTGAAGAATAAGAACAAGGGTTCTATCTAAATCTGTTGAGGAGAAAGTTGAGAAGAGAACCCAAAATGATGAGAATATTCTACTACTAGTGACCATAAAAAATTAATCCAATTTAATCCCCTTGACTATGATATGGAAGAGGACCAAGTTAGTACACTTCTATGCAAAGTCAAGTTTTATTTTCTAGTTCAAAAAGGAATATCTAAAAAATAAGACTTCTTTGTGAGCCTCATTCAGGCACGTGTACTTTTGATGAACCCCAAAGAATGAGCTAGAAGAAATTTAAGTAGAAGGTTTTTCCTTAGATACTCACACAATATTTTGTCCCTATGTTGTACATGACCAACCCATTCAAGTATTTATAATCACTGGAGGAGATCATGTAGTTTACTTGGAAGTTGAAGATGAATCATTGGTACATAGGAAACATTTGGAAATTGAGTTTAATGCATCTTGCCTTGAATTAAATCCTGTTGGTGATAATCCTAATCAGAGTGAGTTTGTAGTTGTTGAACTGTGGAAATAATATAGTATTAGGATTTACTCACTTTTAAAGTTTAACTTACTTACAAGGTTCCAATTTTAGAAAATGTTCCTCCTCAATCTATTTTTCCTTAGTAGATTAAAGGATTCCATACATGCTGCATGGTGGATTTAGGCTTTCAAAGTCTTGAAGACACTCTAAAGATACATATAATGGTCAATTATATGGAGCAAAATTGTATTAGACATGATTTATATACATATAATGTTATGAGATATGGAGCAAGATGTCCATATTCGACTTTTGTTGAAAATTATTGATATAAAGATGAAGATTGGAGCACAAACTTAGGGGGAAAGTCCCTAGTGACAAAAAAAGAGGAACATCTATTAGGAAGTGTTGAAAAATGTATAAATAGGGAGAACCCTTTTCTATTGATGTAAAAGGGGGAGAGAATGCAGATAAGGGGAGTAGCTGATAAGAAGTATGAAGAGAATGTAGACAGGGGGATTAACCATCAAAATAAGTTGATATCGAAGTGTTACCATCAATAACAAAGGGAGATATTGTTGAAAATGGTTGTTATTGATGTTAAAGACTGTCCAAATGAAAGAGAAAGTTACATAGTCAAATAACATATTTTAAGATCTTTCCAATGATATGGCACACCTTTTAGAAATATTTGTTTTTTTTATATTTTTGATGCCTCATTTAGATACCCTATATTTTAATGCCTTCTTAATCCAATTGCCTAGCTCAAATGAGAGCATAATATCCACAATTGGAAATCTTATTTTGATACCTTTCCAATAGTATATATTACTCCCTCTAACTCCTCACGGTTGAGGAGAAATATTTTTTTGAATATTCACTTTACATCCTGTTAGTTGCATAAGTCAACCCAACTAGTGGACAAGTCAATCGAGCCAGTGAGAAAGACAACCCAATTAGTGGACAAGTCTGCCCAACCAGTGGGAAAGACAACCTTGCTTTTGGTGGTCTAGTGTGTAGTATACCTAGGGGGGATAATATGGGGTACAAAGGGAGGTACCCAAGGGAATAATGTAATAATGGAATGGGCCATAGTAATAAATAAGGAGGTTAACCCGTATCATGTAAGGGACCACCATTAGTTAGCAATAATGTAATAAGCCCATGGTATTAGATAGATGGTATTGACGGAACCATGGTAATGACCCATGGTATTGTATGTATGAGGCCTATATAGAGGCTAGAGACTCCACATTGAGAGATGTCAAGGAATATTGTATGAACAGGCATATGGCTTGTGGAGTGTTCTCCTTCCTTAAGGAGTGAATGTATGGTGTTACCCTACCTTAAGGGTTTGATCAATAAAGTGAAGCATTTATATATTCAGATCTTGTTTTTCTTGGGTTTATTTGCATTGTCTTATATTTTTAGATCAGATCTATAACAAGTGGTATCAGAGCACTTTCTTGGGCAAAGTGGAGAATATTTTTGCAAGAATTTTTTTGGGTTGGCAAGTTTTTAGATCAGATCTGTATGTTTTGGTGCAAAATCTTCAAAATATAATTGCAGATCTACATTGTTTGTGAAAAAATACCTGATTTCAAAAAAAAAAATCGGCCGAATTGGAGTCCGGATGAAGGAGATCTCGCTGATTTAAAAATTAGTTGGGTTGCAGACATTTTTTTTCAGGGCGACGATTTTGTGGCGTAGATATATACATTCTGGTGCAAAATCTTCAGAATATAATTGCAGATCTGGATTGTTTGTGAAAAAATACCCAAGTTAAAAAAAAAATCAGTCAAATCGGAGTCCAGATGAGGGAGATATCGCTGATTTAAAATCAGCTATTTTTCAGCAATTTTTTGTGACGACGGGATAGTTGCAGCGTGGATCTGCAATTCTAGTGCCTAGATCGGGATTTCTACCACATGAGAAGATGCAGAATGGTTGTTCCATTTCCGAAAACAGGTCATAATAGGGATTCTGAGCAATATTGACGGAATTGTGGCCATTTCAAATTTTCGCCAAGTAAGTGAATTTTTTTCAAAACACTCTTCATGGCGGCTCTTAAATTTACAGGGAGAGATGATAGCCCTACTATTGAAGAATTCATACAGAGACAAAAGTTCACATATGGGACACTTTGGAAGGTTTCAGTGTGGCTTAATTTCAAAGATGAGGCTGCCAAATGGTGGTTCTCACTTGACAACAAGCAGTTGTCCAAACTTTCAGATGCAGAATTTGAAAGAGTCCTTTTAGACAAATGGTCTCGTGCTAGAAAAAAGAGAATGAGACACGTAAGGGGTTATTTTCTACTGGTGTCTCCTTATTTCAGGTTCATGGTGTTATCACAAAATCATGCCCCTGATAGGCTGTTGATCAGGAAGACTTTGAGTAACTATTTCAAACCAAACTTTTGGCTGAGGCTTAGCCTCCTCAGCCTGAGAGGGCTCTCTCAAAGGGTTAAAGATTTTGATTAAAGAATAAGATAGATGGCTAACTCTATAGTTTGTGATTGTATATGTTTATAGGTTGAAAGATGAAGGTTGGCTACCATTGGGCTATGGAGTCAAAGTATGTTTAGTACCACAGCAAGATCAGCTTTAACATGAAGTCAGGGCATAGAGAGTTTTTATACATCAACAAAACAAAGATACAATGCAAGGAAACACAGTTTATAAATACATGAAGGAAGTTAGAGCATCATTGATGAATTCTAAGTAACATGTATTCATACCACTGCAAGTAAGTGAAAGAGGAAAGCCATGAGACAATAGGACATTAAAAACCCTCTTTGAATCCTGAGTAGTGAAGCCAAAACATTCTACCTAGCATGGAAGTCAAGGCATTATAGAGTTCAAGTGCAGAAATGCAAATATAAAACAGTGAAACACAATTAGTTTATCTATGAAGGAAGTCAGAGCATCATTGATGAATTCTGAGTATCATAAGTAAACCTCACTGCAATGTAAGTATTGGAAGATGCCATCAAAACAAGAACATACAAGAACTCTTCATGAATCTTGAGTTGTCTAAGTAGAAATTCTGCATTAGGTTAAAAATATACACAGTCTGCACATAGAGCAGCAATTGAGCCAAAAAGTCTCCAACCCTTTGCTAATTCGACCTCTTGCTCTATATAAAGCATTTACAATTAGGATTCCATCATCCCTCCTCAAGAGAATTCGAATTTGCCATCAGTGACACCTATTCTAACCATAAAACAAACCATTAAATGTATTTGACACCTAACTAGTAGTCCTAGAGACCTAATACAACTAGGAGTGTAACTCCTTATTACAACAAACTTATCTAAACATTTAAAGCATTCTTTGACACCTAATACTCCATGAGGTCGAATTTGATGAAGCCTCCCACGTGGTCACCCAACTGCTGATGAGAAACCCTAGAATTTAGGGAACATGTTTCCCTGTTTTTAGGGTTAGATCCTTGAAAATTGCAGAGCCTTTATCTCTTCATCCATGACACATTTTACGAAACTGAAGGAGGTTTTTGTAGCCCATGATGTCTAGAACAAAAACCTCTCCTGGTTTTTTAAAATATTTCTCCAGCTGTCCAGAACCTGTCCTTGAAAAACACGTGGCAAACAGGGAAAAATCCGTTTTCTGAAATCAGGGTCTCAATGAAAGCTTCTTATCTCCCAACTGAAAACACATACGAATAAAGTGAGATAGGTTATTGTAGCTGGACATGTTATGAAGAGAAACCTCCTTCAGAATTCCAAGATAGCCTTTCATGTGACCAGAAACTGATTTTGAAAAACACTACTAAAACCAGTAGACAAAGCTTGACTTTCTGCAGTTTTGTAGCGCAAGTTTAACCATAAATTACTCCCACCTCAGAACGAATTTGAAGAAACGGAAAGAGGTTTTTGTAGTGCAGCATGTTAGGAAGAAAAGCCTCTTTCAGTTTGCAAAATTAAGTTCTCAGCTGCTTAGGAAAGCTTTTAGAAATTGACTAGTAAAAGCAGAAAACAGAGTTTCTTCAGCTGAAACAGGCTGCTACAGGGGTTTCGCAGCGCGCTGCGAAAACACTGATTTCGTAGTGCAAAACAGGATTTTTACACTGTCTGCGCTACGAAAACGTGGATTCGTAGCTAGTTTCAAAATTTCTCCTTATCCTCCTCAAATCTCTGTCTTTCTTCTTGACTGTTGGCTGCCTTGTTTCTGTCATTCTTGTACATTGGTGATGGTTGTACTGATGATGATATTTTCCTTTCTTTTGACATTTTCTCCTTTGAAATTTCTTTAGACAAAACAACTTGGAAGAAAATACCTTGCTTAATTGAGGAGCTGCCTTGCTTGAATTTGATGAAGATTTCTGCTCTCCTTTTCCTTTGAAATATTTTCAGTGATAACAGTGGCTCCACTTGGGATAGTGTGCCCTTGTGGTACACTAAGAACCTGCAGTTCCAGTGCCTTATCCTCTTATCATGAACAAAAATTTATTTGACAAACATCTTCTTTAAGTTCCTTGGGCCTTCACCTCAGGCTTAAGCTTGATGATCACTGTAGGAGAAAGAAGTCTATATCTACTGAAAAATAAAAATGCTCAGTCACCTTGAGCTTATTTGCACTTTCCTACCTACCTACCCTATCAGCTGCAAGCTCCACTTGTAGCTCAAGGAACATGAAACTTCCAATAAATCCATTCATCAATCTGATCTGAAACTTGGATCTCCTTACTGTGCTTGAAGCATAAATAAACGAGATACTGAAATAACCAAGGAAGCATGAGGTGCAACTGTTCTTCAAGATGAACATATAATTGGAAGCCTGAACAGTAAATCTTTTCCATGTATTCAGCTATAGGGTCAAAAAACACATGGTTAGTTTGATGATTCTCATAACATTTTATATCTTCTAACAACTTATCCTCAACCACACAAAATTCCTTTGATGTGCTATCCAACTGCCTTTCTGCATGATGCCCACAAACAATGGAATTTTCCTCATTATAAAGATCATTCTTTGATGCAAGCTGCTGCAAGGAATCACAAAAATGAACAACCTTTTCCTCTGCCTGAGGGTCATAAAAAATTTCTTCCAACATTTCTTCTTGCTGTGCGTAATCATTTTCATCTTCATTATGATTCGAAGACTGAGAAGTCCGCTGCATCTCTACATCAATCTCAGAGGATGTAATATGATTTTCATAAGTAAACCCCTGCTGATCTTCATGCTGCATTTCATGAGATGTTGTACTTTCTTCTTGGTGCTGAAATGCATTGTTATGAAGAGCCTCTAAAATTTCTTCATCCATAAATTCATCATCATCATAACAATCCTCCAAGTACTGAATAAGACTTAAAGAATGTCTACAACAATCTTTGAGCAACAATAAGGAAGGATGACACTCTTTATACATGTCATAGAAGACATCATGGAAATCAGCAAGAGAAGATAATGAACCATTTTCCAAACTTTTATACCAAGACCATGCTTTTCCTTCTAAAGTGGCCATAAACATCCTCATGAGACAATCCTCAGGAAAGTGAACCTTAAGACTGCGTACATGCATATGAAACCTAACCAAATGAAGAGCAGCATTGTCTTTCTTTTCATCTTTGAATATCGGAAGATCCTCTAACCAATCAACCTTTGGCATAGGATTTGGAAAACCAGGGATATGAGACCGATTCATAGGAGCATACCTGGCATTCATTCTTGCAGTGGAACTCATTTTGAAACTTCATCAAGCTACTGATCTTCTAGCAGTGGAGTCACCTTACAATTTCTTATTCAATGTGTGGAGTCGCCAAGGTAGTTTTGCAGCCTCAAAGATGTCTGAGCTCCTGCTACCTTCAGAAGTTCAACCATTGATTTCGGGAATGAATAGACTTCAGGCTCCCGGCAGACGCACCAAAATGTTATCACAAAATCATGCCCCTGATAGGCTGTTGATCAGGAAGACTTTGAGTAACTATTTCAAACCAAACTTTTGGCTGAGGCTTAGCCTCCTCAGCCTGAGAGGGCTCTCTCAAAGGGTTAAAGATTTTGATTAAAGAATAAGATAGATGGCTAACTCTATAGTTTGTGATTGTATATGTTTATAGGTTGAAAGATGAAGGTTGGCTACCATTGGGCTATGGAGTCAAAGTATGTTCAGTACCACAGCAAGATCAGCTTTAACATGAAGTCAGGGCATAGAGAGTTTTTATACATCAACAAAACAAAGATACAATGCAAGGAAACACAGTTTATAAATACATGAAGGAAGTTAGAGCATCATTGATGAATTCTAAGTAACATGTATTCATACCACTGCAAGTAAGTGAAAGAGGAAAGCCATGAGACAATAGGACATTAAAAACCCTCTTTGAATCCTGAGTAGTGAAGCCAAAACATTCTACCTAGCATGGAAGTCAAGGCATTATAGAGTTCAAGTGCAGAAATGCAAATATAAAACAGTGAAACACAATTAGTTTATCTATGAAGGAAGTCAGAGCATCATTGATGAATTCTGAGTATCATAAGTAAACCTCACTGCAATGTAAGTATTGGAAGATGCCATCAAAACAAGAACATACAAGAACTCTTCATGAATCTTGAGTTGTCTAAGTAGAAATTCTGCATTAGGTTAAAAATATACACAGTCTGCACATAGAGCAGCAATTGAGCCAAAAAGTCTCCAACCCTTTGCTAATTCGACCTCTTGCTCTATATAAAGCATTTACAATTAGGATTCCATCATCCCTCCTCAAGAGAATTCGAATTTGCCATCAGTGACACCTATTCTAACCATAAAACAAACCATTAAATGTATTTGACACCTAACTAGTAGTCCTAGAGACCTAATACAACTAGGAGTGTAACTCCTTATTACAACAAAATTATCTGAACATTTAAAGCATTCTTTGACACCTAATACTCCATGAGGTCGAATTTGATGAAGCCTCCCACGTGGTCACCCAACTGCTGATGAGAAACCCTAGAATTTAGGGAACATGTTTCCCTGTTTTTAGGGTTAGATCCTTGAAAATTACAGAGCCTTTATCTCTTCATCCATGACACATTTTACGAAACTGAAGGAGGTTTTTGTAGCCCATGATGTCTAGAACAAAAACCTCTCCTGGTTTTTTAAAATATTTCTCCAGCTGTCCAGAACCTATCCTTGAAAAACACGTGGCAAACAGGGAAAAATCCGTTTTCTGAAATCAGGGTCTCAATGAAAGCTTCTTATCTCCCAACTGAAAACACATACGAATAAAGTGAGATAGGTTATTGTATCTAGACATGTTATGAAGAGAAACCTCCTTCAGAATTCCAAGATAGCCTTTCATGTGACCAGAAACTGATTTTGAAAAACACTACTAAAACCAGTAGACAAAGCTTGACTTTCTGCAGTTTTGTAGCGCAAGTTTAACCATAAATTACTCCCACCTCAGAACGAATTTGAAGAAACGGAAAGAGGTTTTTGTAGTGCAGCATGTTAGGAAGAAAAGCCTCTTTCAGTTTGAAAAATTAAGTTCTCAGCTGCTCAGGAAAGCTTTTAGAAATTGACTAGTAAAAGCAGAAAACAGAGTTTCTTCAGCTGAAACAGGCTGCTACAGGGGTTTCGCAGCGCGCTGCGAAAACACTGATTTCGTAGTGCAAAACAGGATTTTTACACTGTCTGCGCTACGAAAACGTGGATTCGTAGCTAGTTTCAAAATTTCTCCTTATCCTCCTCAAATCTCTGTCTTTCTTCTTGACTGTTGGCTGCCTTGTTTCTGTCATTCTTGTACATTGGTGATGGTTGTACTGATGATGATATTTTCCTTTCTTTTGACATTTTCTCCTTTGAAATTTCTTTAGACAAAACAACTTGGAAGAAAATACCTTGCTTAATTGAGGAGCTGCCTTGCTTGAATTTGATGAAGATTTCTGCTCTCCTTTTCCTTTGAAATATTTTCAGTGATAACACATGGATAGATTCTGAAGGAGAAGATGAATGTGTCTATAAATCCTAGCTGCAAGCATAATTTTATCAATGTTAATCTGGCAAAAAAATTGCAAGTTCTAGCCAAACACATTGAAAATACATAGGTTGATGATGAGGATGTTCAAGTTTATAAGGATTTGAAGCTTTCTATGGATAAGTATGTGTTGCATGGTGATTTTTATATTTCAAATATGGATAACATGGATGTTGTGTTGGGACATCCTTGGATGGAATCCGTGGGTACTATCAATATTAATGTGCAGAAGAAATTTCTGAAGCTCTGGTATAAAAAGAAGAAAATTACATTGCAGGATATTGCCATTAAACCACAAGTAGAGACTAAGGAGGCAGTAACACAAATCTCTAATGAAACTTACACATCAGATGATGAGCCTTTGATGATCAACAATCAAACACAAACAAAGGCTGAAGCAGAAAAGGTTACAGGTGTTGATACATCAAATGAGGGCTTAGTGGTTGAAGTAATATTGGAAGATAAGACACCACATCAGGCACCAAAACATGCACCAGATGACAATCAGGCTCCAGTAAAGGGTGAATTAAATAAAAAGACACCGTGGGTTAAAACTTCAACATATCATCACCCACATCACCCCGCAAGAAAACAATTAACAAGATGGCAACCAATTAGCCACAAGGACAACAACCCCCACATGATAGATAGAGAGAAGTGACGATCCACCTACTACACATCAACATGGAAGAGCCACCAAGGTCAACTTCCATCTCAAGCGAGCGAGGCACGAGCTAGATCGAGAGTTCACCTTTCTCTTAGATGGCTAGATGCACGTGCATGGTACCAGTGGACTACTCTTTTGAGTAGATCTTATTATTTGTGTTCTTCCCATGTTTCGGAGATGAAACATGTTAAGGGGGGTGGAATGTAGTATACCTAGGGGGATAATATGGGGTACAAAGGGAGGTACCCAAGGGAATAATGTAATAATGGAATGGGCCATAGTAATAAATAAGGTGGTTAACCCGTATCATGTAAGGGATCACTAGTAGTTAGCAATAATGTAATAAGCCCATGGTATTAGATAGATGGTATTGAGGGAACCATGGTAATGACCCATGGTATTGTATGTATGAGACCTATATAGAGGCTAGAGACTCCACATTGAGAGATGTCAAGGAATATTGTATGAACAGGCATATGGCTTGTGGAGTTTTCTCCTTCCTTAAGGAGTGAATGTATGGTGTTGCCCTACCTTAAGGGTTTGATCAATAAAGTGTAGCATTTCTATATTCAGTTCTTGTTTTTCTTGGGGTTTATTTATATTATCATATATTTCTAGGTTAGATCTATAACATAGTGCAATGTATATAGGCGTTATGTGGAGGAACCTAGGACCCACTCAATCAACCCAATTCAGGTCTATCTAAGAAATCTAAGGAGTAGTTTTGAGGTTCATACCTCATGAACTAGGTAAAGTGAAGCTAGTTTGGAGAGCTTTTCTGAGGGAAGCTTTTTTTGGCACTTTTTTGGAAGGGTTTTTTGCACTCTTTAGGAAGGTTTTTGGTCTTGGTTAGAAGGAAAGTTGCAAATATATTCTAAAGGAAAATTTTAAGCCTAGTTGAAGGTAAGTCTTAGCCCTGTTGAAGGCTAAACTTCAACCCTTCTAAGGTCAAGTTTTAGGTTTGTTATAGGGGTTGATTTCTGGTTTTTGAAGGCCAAGTCTTGGAGTTTTGAAGTCCAAATTTAGGTCTAGTTTGAGGATTGAATTCTAGTGCATTGAAGGCCGAGTCCAATTCTGGTTTGAAGGATGGTTTCTATTGCTTTGAAGGCTGAGTTCAAGTCTAGTTTATGGATGAAGTTTCCATCTTGTTATAGACCAAGTTCTAACCTAATTTTTGAGGTGGTTGATCTCTATTGGAGAACTATTTTAGGGATCTTTGGAGGCCGATTCTAGTTGGCTAAGGAAATATTAAGAGAGCTATTAATTGAAGTGGTTGTGATGTTAAGGTGATGATAATACCTAGCCATATTGTGGATAGAGGTGTAGTAAGAACATGGATATTGTGGAAAATTTTTGTGGTAGGCCCGTGGGATGCATAGGGTGAGTTTTTAGTAGAAAGGTTGATAACCTACATGAAGCAAAACTTCAAGGTTGTAAAGGCCTATTTTTGTTCCAAGTGTTTTGAAAATCCCTATGTAGAAAAAATAAATCTATAGTGATTAGTACATGATACCAAATGGGTATACCTTCCCTTTGAACATATAATGAGAACTACTAGTGACAATTGAACGATGAATAACAAGAGTTGAGGGAGTTGAGGTTCCAGATGGACATACCTATTTTTCATAAGATACAGAGAATTAAAATTTATCATATCAAGTGTAAAGATCTAAGTGAAGAAGCATAGTTGAAGAGAAGAATGCTAATATGTATAGGTCAAGTGGGTATGATCATTAATATTGAAGGCGGAAACCTAAGGATTGCATGGTTAGATGAAAACATACTAAATAATTTTTCGAGGACATGAAGTTATTAATGATAGATCCAAGGAACAACTTAAATATGTAGGTTGGTGCCTACAATTTGTTGAGTTGGTTCCCAACTAGGGCATTAGTGTTTCTTCTAGGTTGGTGCTGGACCCGCCAACATGTCAGCCGATCTCCCAGGTAAGAAGTCCCAATTAGACCTCAAACCATTTGGTGTAGGAGTCCCATCAATGGGTCATATGGTAATGCCTTGACAACGATTTCATACAGAGGCAAGTAAGATAACTCTTTTGGTAGCAAGGGTGTGACAGCTGCTGTGAGTTAGGGAAGGTACATGAGAGGTTCTAACACATGGGGGTTGAGACGAGTGCACCCCTTGGCAACTTGTAATAGTACTCGACTTGGAAGGGAACACACAAGCAAAGATACATCACAACATGGAAGGCAAGTTAGCGAGCAATACAAAGTGATGGTTAAACCAACAACACATTTCAGAAAGATTCATACATACTTATACATAATAGTCCATACATGCATGTATAAGAAAACCAATACATATATCATTTAGAGTAAACCAGATAGCATAGAATACAATACAAAATATGCATGAAACATGCTAGCTATTATTATATAAAGAAGTGTAAGTTCCAGTCATACAGTACATCCATGTCCAACCACTAGTTCCAATAGTGGAACGTTACAACCACATCCGCGTGCTCCTCGAAAGAGATGTACTAGCTCTGCACAGTGGAGAAACGAAGGTTCGTTACAATACTGTCCAAGATCTCTCCAAGATAGCCTTACCGGAAGCTTGTCTGACCAAAAGCCTTTCTAATGAGTTATGAGGGACTATTTATAGCACAGGGTGGGGGACCCTTGACATTCCCCTTTGTGACAGTTCAACTACCCTCATGACCCTTCACCTACTCTATGACTGTTACATCCAACTATCACAACTTGAATTACACTTGACATGACTTTACATTACAATGCACATGTACCCATGTGAAACAAAATGGCTTGAGCAAGCCAAGATAGGAATCACTTTGACTTAGATAACCATGGAAGTCCAACTCCTCAACATCCTCATGTTGATTGATAGTAACATACTGATGCCAATATCGGTAGTCCTTGATGGTGTCCATGTGCTCCGCGGTGACATCTATCTAAAACCTGACTCTTGCCTCCATAACATTCGGGTACACTGCTCGGGCTCCTCTATCCAACTCATCTGAAAGAATGCACATCATTGTCTTCAATGTGGCCGGACCAACAACATACTTGTTCATGATGTCTTCACTGATGGGTAAGTCTAGGCTGGTGCCAATGTGCATCGACTCGTCGAAGTACGAGTCAAGCTCTAATTGGACTCGTTTCTTTGTCTTCGCCTAGGTGAGAGTCCCAATAGATGGGATCGCATGTGCGCGCACCACAACATCCATGCTCTTGAAATCATGCATTTGAAGCCTGTATGCTAGTGATGAGCTGCGAGATCTCTTCAGAGTTCTAAATCTGATTCTGGATACGTGCCTTCAGCTCGACCACATTGGCCCTCATCATCTTATGCAAGTGAAGCGAAGCTCCCTTGTGTTTCATCGTCCATGTTTTCATGTCATCAAAAACAACATGCAATTTCGTCAAGATACGTGCTCTTCTAGCACATCGCTCTTACCATCTGTTGAGATGGAAAACTACCTTATGCACAGTACCAAACTTGGAGTACAACACTCGCATCACTATGTCAAGCGACAATACTTCATCTAGTATTGCCTTCTTTAGTTCAGCTCAGGTGAATGCTCCTACCAAGTTTCCTCTTTGCTTGGCCGTCTGTAGTTCCTTTGGCATTAGCTCATTCTCAGCTATCAGAAAGTGAACACTTGAGCTAGTGGCTTTGACATACACTCTGGTTGCATCGGAAAAGGCTTCTTGTCATGCTTACAAGAACCTCTCCCACTCCAAAGCTTATATATATTCCAAGATATATGCTTATGATTGATAATTTGCAGAAATAAGCACTTGAAATAGGTGTATGTTTGTGTTTTCCTTTAATTGCTTAATTGCCTTAAGTTGATTTGCTTAAAATGAAATAAAAAACATAACAGTAAAATAGTGCAGCAAATAAGCAAACCACAAGATAACAAGCTTAATATGGAGTTCACCCTGATATCTTGGGCTACGTCTCCTTGAGATCTAATCAACTTGATTAGACTCTTTGGGATTATGGCTGAATTATTTTACAAGTTCCACACTCAACTCCAATAGGTTACAATTGAACCATTGGGCTTAGAATACCATTTTTATCCTTGGTTGTTTGGCTCTCTGGCTCTCGGCTTAGGCTCAAGCTCAGGCTTAAGCTGTCGGCTTTGGCTCTGGCTCTTGGCTCTGGCTCTCGGCTCTCAGCTCTGGCTCTTGCTCTGGCTCTGGCTCTAGCTTTGGATCTCGGCTCTGGCTCTGGCTCTTGGCTCTGGCTCTTGCTCTCGGCTCTAGCTCTGGCTCTGGCTCTCAGCTCTGGCTCTTAGCTCTGGCTCTAGCTCTGGCTCTCGGCTCTAGCTTTAGTTTTGGTTCTGGCTCTCGGCTATGGCTCTGGCTCTCACGAGCTTCTAGGTTCGCTCGACCTCCAAGTAACTCTCCATCAATTGAGCTCTCTGGTTTCGCTCGACCTCCAAGCGACTCTCCGTCAATTGAGCTCTCTGGTTTCGCTTGACCTCCAAGCAACTCCAAAACTCTCTCTGTCAATCATGCTCTCTGGCTTTGTTGAGGCATCCTTCCAGCTCTGCGACTTCTTGTTCATTCCTCAGTGTGTAATCATTCCTTTGCCTCTGCGTTTCTTCGACTGGCCCTTTGGCTCTCTGGCTTTGTGGATCTGCGACTGGCCATCTCACTCGCTGGCTCTGTGGCTCTGCGACTGGCCATCTAGCTCGCTGGCTCTGTGGCTCTCTGCGTATAATGCATTCCTGTTACAATGCATCATTGTTACAAAACACTTGTTTACAGCGTGGCACAAATGATTCAAGAACAGGGACAATTTACAAAGGAATCAAAGGCCTTTCTTCAGACAAAATCCTGAAAATGACCATATTTCCAATACACAGAAGTATTTGGATTTACACAGGAAAACGCACGCAAAACACATCATGAGCCATTTAAACGGACTTCAAATAATATAGAATCACATCTATATCCCTCTCAGGTCCATCATTTTATCGCATATCGCAATCGCATTGTGTATGGCCAAAAACCCAAATACACAGAAAATACAAAGAAAATCCGCAATTTCGGATTTCAAATATTATGAAATCGCATCCATAACCTTATTGGGTTCGGCCTTTATCGCATGTCGCGAGTCGCAATGGCTGTTGTATTGGGGATTCACCGATTGCTCTATTGGCACTATCGCTATCGGCCCATCGCATTGGCGTATCGCATTGGTGTATGTTGCATGTAACGACCCCCTTGGTATTTGTGCGCCTCGATCGCTGATTGCCGATATCGCAATCGCTAATCGCACATGTAAACGGCCCGAGGTTTCGATATTGCATGAGGGCCTTCCTCTGATGCGATATATTGGAGATCGCTATTGGGGATTCCTTTCGCCATTGCTTAAGTCCTCCCTTTGAACTCATCTGATGCGATTTTCTTCAATGAGCCTTTAAGTCCATTTTTATAAGAAATTGCCTCCTTTTCTAAGGATAATGGGCAATCTTCTTTTTGCAATAACTCCTTCGTCCGGAGTCCATTTTCACCCATTCAAATTGTAGTATATTCAAATTGAAAAGATCTACGCAATGAGACTATTCCCAAGAGCATCCTTTGACTTTCATTTTTCCTCTGTGAGGAAAATTCATAGACTTAGAAGTGTATGTTAGATCCATTTTGGATCACACCTTCCCACTAAAAATATTTTGGACTCCAAAAGACTGATATACTGATCTGAACAGTAAATGAGAGTACATCACCCTCTTCTTTTAGCCTGCATACACTTGCCTTGCATAGTGCCTCTGAACTAAAGCCTTTGAACACTCCCTTCCTGGATGTGCTTTTCCTCCTGGGAAGAACTGTCTTCCTCCTTGACTTCCTGCAGAACTCTTGTTGAGAAGGTCACAGAAGGTAGTCTTAACTTCTCTGCCTTGATCATTGATCCAAGGTGGCTCAAACCAATGTGAAGTTACATCTGCTTCACAAAATTTTCATTTTTACCTGTTTGACATACTGTCAACAACAGGATTACAGACAAAAACTGGATGGCCTAAACTCATGCTTCAACAAAAGAAACAAATTTCACATCTTGTGAAAATCTCCATGTCCTTACATCTACATTTACAAATGATGGACTAGATAACAAGCCTGATATTACATGCATGTTTAAAAACAAAGCAATCAACCCTTCAAGTTAATTACACATACATGTTCAAGTACAAGGAAATCATCAACATCCTTGTGTTCATGCACATCATGCTTATGCATGCATTTCATCCTTCAACTTTCGCTTAAGTACACTGTACTTTCAAATCTTAAATGAATAATGTTGCGGCAATAAAGTGAGTCTCATACTCAACTTTTCCATTAACCTTCTTGGTAAAAACTTGGAACTTGCATTCCATTAACAAAGTAATGCAAATAGATGCATTATATCAATAGACATGCAATCTTAATTGGATAAGAACTCTAACCATTTCTTACTAATCCATTTCAAAGGTCCTTCCTTTGTCTGCACATCAGCATCAACATGTGAATCATCCTGAAACACATCAATCATGGAATATTTCTTCCCATTCCTACCATTCTCTCTTTCCACCTTCTTCAAGTTTCGTGGAAGCATTGTTGGATTCAGAGTCCAACATTTTGCCGCAATATGTCCTTGCTTATGGAAGTAAGTGCAACACATGTGCATCCTCTTGACAACATGATTTTCCTTGTCCAGTGGACCTTTGGCTCTTTACTTATTTTCCTTCAAAAGTTTCCTGTATGTGGCCATTCTCTTCCAACATCTAGAAACATTATGGTTATTCAAACCACAAAAGGAACATGCAATTCTTTTCCCATACTTATATGGAAATTTACCATGCTGAACATAATCAAAAGGAATAAGATTAGAACTATATTTATACCTTTCTTTTTCATCGTTATTGCCTTCATGAGGAGGTGAGTTGAATGAAGAAGTAGCTCCCTTTGGAACACCATCAATCTCTTCTAGGCTGTCAGAGTTTCCACAACTCTCTGGTTCAAGTGTATGCTGATATACACCTTCTTTCTGCAAAGTATGCTTCACACTATTGCATTCCCCAAGAATACAATCTTCACACTCTTGAGGTAGAAGACCTGCAATGAAACTCCTTCTTGGAGCTGTTTCAATGGTCTTCATGGCAGCTTTGGAACTTTCTCCATAAGCTTGTCCATAGCCAAGACCCAAATACTTAGGCCTTTCCTCAACCATTATTGGCTCAACAATACCTTGTGCATGTTTGCCCAAGCCTTTTCCTTCATAGCCCATCTTGGACATTAACTTGGAACCTATGCCTCTGGTATGTTTTTCAAAAGAACCAATATAAACATTCTTAGAGGAAATTGAAGACAAACTGGAATTATTTACCTCTTCTTCAAGCTGATACTTGACTAAGGCTTCTTTGGAAACAAGGAGCTGTGTCTCCAACTCATGCATCCTTTCCAGGTTCATATTTGCAATATGAAGTTGTCTCTTCATTTCCTGAAATTTTTCAGAAAGCAATTGCTTCTCTTTCTTCATGGAATTCAACTGCTCTCTAAGTCTGGTGCTCTTCCTTTCATCCTCAAACATTTCTCTCACCATATCCATCATGGTGAACAAGTCTTGCTTCATGTCTTCATCAAAGAATCTTGTGATGAAAGTATAATTTGAGGACTCACTTGTAGAAGTTGTCATTATCAAAATGAACAAAATAACTTCAAACAAGATTAACAAAGAGCTTATTCAAGCAACCTTTTGCAACAAACCTCTTATGCTTCAAGGATTTCTTTGAGGTCCTTTGGGATAAGAAGAATGCCTTCAGCCCTTCTTCCTTCTTGTCCTCTCCTAGACTTATATATCAATAGATTTCATCTCTACAAACTCACACACCAGTCAGTTAAAAATAATAAAACAATCAATCGTTGACTGTTTAAACACCTTTCAAGTTAAGCAAGCAAATAGATTGCTTTGTCAATCAAGCATTCTGATCTGATACCACTTCCATAATGATGCAACCTGCTTCATGGTATAACCAGTTCTGATATAACCTTCTCTGAAGGTGGGGTTAATTGACCTAATGCTCTGATACCACCTGATCTGAAATGAGGCACTAAAGGCTTCTTGTCATGCTTACAAGAACCTCTCCCACTCCAAAGCTTATATATATATTCCAAGATCTATGCTTATGATTGATAATTGGCAGAAATAAGCACTTGAAATAGGTGTATGTTTGTGTTTTCCTTTAACTGCTTAAGCCTTACATTGATTTTCTTAAACTGAAACAAAACACATAACAGTAAAACAGTGCAGCAAATAAACAAACCACAAGACAACAAGCTTAATATGGAGTTCACCTTGATATCTTGGGCTCCGTCTCCTTGAGCTCTAATGAACTCGATTAGACTCTTTGGGATTGTGGCTGAATTCTTTTACAAGTTCCACACTAAACTCCACTGGGTTACGACTATACCCTTGGGCTTAGAATACAATTTTTATCCTTGGTTGTTTGGTTCTCTGGCTCTCGGCTCTGGCTCTTGCTTTGGCTCTAGCTCTCGGCTCTAGATCTGGCTCTTGGCTTTGGCTTTGGCTCTGGCTCTCAACTCTAGCTCTGGCTCTTGGCTCTGGCTCTTGCTTTCGGCTCTAGCTCTGGCTCTGGCTCTTGGCTCTGGCTCTGGCTCTTAGCTCTGGCTCTGGCTCTGGCTCTCGGATCTGGCTCTAGCTCTAGTTCTGTCTCTTGGCTCTGGCTCTGGCTCTTGGCTCTGGCTCTGGCTCTGGCTCTGGTTCTGGCTCTCGGCTCTAGCTTTGGCTCTGGCTATGGCTCTGGTGATGAGCCCCAGAAATGGGTAACTATATGGGCTCATTCTGCCTATTATTTTCATTTAATCCACCATTCTCAATAGTTTTGTGCATGTTTTTGAATATATTTATGTCAATAGAGTGAATGGGGATAGTCACTTTGCCATGTAGTCTAATGAATGTTTATTGCATATTTTTTGGACAATTTTGCAAAAGGACTAGGAATTTATGAGAAAAATGGCAGCCAAACTTGAGGAAACAGGGATGAGGACTTGTAGGAGGGGTGTCTCCTTCATTAATGACCCCTTCCTTGAATTCTCCATCAGCAGCTCGGAGTACAAAGGCCCACATTGATGATTCCAAGGGGTAGCCGAGCAAGTCAAGTAGGGCTGCTGTTATCTTCAGTTCTAGACAGTCGAGTTCCTTAAGTTTAGGAGGAATGTTGGGAGTCCCCACTTGTATAAATAATACGGCTTCAAGCCTCAGTAGGTTATCCAGTTCTCAATATATTTTCGCACTTTTGTGCAGCATTGTACTCAACTCATTTTCGAGCTCTTTTTGAAGACATTTTTGAGATGTAACTGCTATTTTTTTTTATAAATGAAGATGAACCAAGTTTTGAACCAGCACTGATCTTTTCTAGAGGGCTAAAGCTCTTGGGTTAGGGCCCAACCCAAGTTACCCAACACCTCCTTTGTGTATTTATATGTTTTCTTGCTTCCATTCATGAGTTAATTTTTGTTGCATAGATTCATTTTGCTTTGTTAGAATAGGTTGCTTTTGATGGTTAGAATAGTTGTCTTTGCTTCAAGTTGCTTAAGTAGTTTGATGTAGTGCAAAAACGATCTAAAAAGGTCAACAACAGGTCTTGATCTCCTTTCTCCCTCCTTGGGACCATGATTTGAGGTCAAGGCACTACTGCTGCCACCAAAAACACAGTTTTTGCTCTTCTAATGCAACTGCTAGTGTGATATTTCGAGTTGGAGAAGTTGATATTAGTTTGGATTCACATGTTTAGATCATTTCCTATTTATTTACCATGGTTTTCTCACATGCTTTCCTGTTCATAAGATATTGTTTAGCATTTTTCTGGTTTTAGGTCAGAAATTAGGTTAAGTTAGACAAAACTCTGTTTTTTTGTTCCTGCTATGGTTAGTTTTGCTAAGTTAATGTGCATATCTATTGTAGGACATCTCAGCTCATCATTCCTCCATAAAACAGCCAGCACTAGCTCACTTCTCCTCGATTTCCCAACTCATTTGCAACATTTTGCCAATATGCCCTAATTTTTGCGTTTTTCCATAAAGATGCTTTCTTGACCCTTTAAACAAATCCAACCATCTCTTTCGTTCCTTATCTTCCTTGACAAGTTCTAGACACCTCAACACCTTCATCCAGGCTTCATTTCCATTTTTCTATCATTTTTCCACTCTCAAAACTCCCAAAAACCACTCTCGGCCTCCTCCTGTAGATCCTCCTGTAGAACCCCCTGTAGATCCCCTGCAGCCTCTTGTAGAATTTCCTGTGAGTGATTTTTCGAAGCTTGATCACAATGGAAGCCTTTAGAAGGGTACTAGGGGCTTCTTAGGACCTCTCCACACATTCCTCACCCTCTGCCAAAGCCAACTCCATCTTCCTTTTCCACCAAACCTCTGCACAACCACAACCAATCAAAACACAAGCATAATAATTCCACATAAAAATGCTCAGAAGTACAAAAAGATGATTTCTTCTCATTTCTCTTCAGAAGTAGCTTGAATAAATGCAATTTACCTTTTCAGTAGTCAATGGCACCCATTTCAGTAGTTTCCATCTCTTTTCTTGCAAAAGTAGGATTAGTGGGTAAACTAGGGTTCGCTAAGGTTTGTTTGGGTTTGCATTTCATTTCAGTTTTCCTTCTCTTTCTGCATGTAGAATAGCCCTTGTAGAATTAGTTTCCTTTCATCACAGTTAAAGCTTCTTCTGAGAACTCATAGAAGTTGGCTTAAGCTCCTAGCGAACTTGTGCCAGCTGATCAAGTGACAACCTGCAGTAAGAGCTAGTACTTGTGCATACAACACCGTCACTTCCAAGTTTGTTACGAACTACCAGGTTGATAAAAGTAAAGAAGGAAGCCCCAGGAGTTGCAGCATTATTGCTGCAATACTGGAGCTCACCACTCTTTTTGGCGCCGTTGTCGGGGAAGCGTCAGAGTATTTTGTGATTACTGCTTTCTTTTATTTTCTACTGCAACATTCTGCTAAGTAGTTTATTTCAACAAAAGTAGAGTAGTTGTTTCATTTCAATTCTACAATTTCCTTTATGAAAAAGTAGATTAGACATTTTCTGCTTTCATTTCAATTCTGCAATTTCATTTCAGCAAAGTAGATTAGTCATTTCCTGCTTTCATTTCAATTCTGCAATTTCATTTCAGAAAAGTAGATTAGTCATTTCCTGCTTTCATTTCAATTATGCAATTTCATTTCATGTTGGGTCCCTATAATACTAGTGATTACCCTATTACTATTGTAGTTATAACCCTTATTAATATTGTTATGTCCCTATTGCCCCCATATTGTTATTACTGTGTCCCATAGAATCCCTCTATTGTTATTTTTGTGGCTTTATATTATTATTGTTAGGTCGGCTAGATTATATTGTGACTCCTTAGACTCCTATATATAGAAAGGAGGTTTTGTCATTTGAATCATCCAAGAATTGTTCATTTATATAATGTAAAGGAGGTTTCCCCCTCGAAGAGGCTGAATTCTAAGGCGTTGATCTATCTTTTCTTGAGCTGGTTTCATAACATTTGGTATCAGAGCTTTGGATTCTAGGGTTTCGCTGCTCCAAACAGGTCATCGTGGAATTTTTGCTATAACTTTTTTTCTGTGATGTTTCAGAAGTTGAAAAAAAAACCCATTTGAGAAGAAATCATGCTGAACCTCGAGTCCAAATTTCAGATCTTTTCACGCTATATTTGCGGAGATATGATCTGAGGAAGTTGGTATTTTTGAAGACTCTTCAATTACATTCCAAACAGGTGACCTGGGGAAAATCGTCATAACTTTCTCTCTGGGGATCAGATTGAAATTTCATAAGAAGGTATAGAAAGAGGACAGGCTGTAGTTTCTTGTATGCATTTTTCAGATCCAAAGGTCAAAACAGTGACTCGTGGCACGTCATACAAGTTCACTCTACTGAACTAGTCTATAATCAAGTCACTGTGGGAGATTTCGCATAACTCTTCCTTGGAGAATCCAATTTGGGTCAGACTTGTGGCATTGGAAAGAGGACACAAAGGGCTACTACAAATCACAAATTCAGAACTAAATGATTGGAAAGTACAGAGATACATCAGAGGCAATATCGAGCTCCTACAAAGTGAAAAAAGGTGTGTATATTTTCTTAAATTTTTGCTTAAGCTTGGTTTGAAAATTTATTTTGAAGGAATTCAAAGGGAATAATAGAACATTATTATCGGTAACTGATGCCCCGAGGAAAGAAAATGCAAACACCTAGTAAGGAACCTGAAAGCTCTAGCATGACTCATGAAGAAGAAGAAGAAATGCTATATGATATATCAAAATTACAAGAACAAGTGCAACAAGTGTCACTTGCACAAAAATCAACAGAATCTAAGATAGATGGTTTAAGGAAAGATGTAGAAGCTAAGATGGATGGTTTAAAGAAAGGTGTAGAAGCTAAGATGGATTGTTTAAAGAAAGGCGTAGAAGCTAAAATTGATGGCATGGATGATAAGATGGAAGAATTGAAGATAAATATGAATAAGTTGCTACAAGAAATGGTCACTAAGGGTGAAAGGGTACTAAAGGAAACTCATGATGAGAACAAAAGAAATGTTAATCATGATTCCATAGACTCTAATGTTGGATCGAAGACTCACCATATTCCAAAAATCGATATGAGGAAGTTTGATGGCAAGGATCCCGCCACATGGATATTACAGATGGAGCAATTCTTCGATCTAATGTGCAAAACACACAAAAGGTACGTATGGCAACTTTATATTTGGAACCAAATCAGTTTGTATGGTATCAATGGCTTTGCTCTCGTAAACAATTTATCACTTGGGCAATTTTTACGGAAGAATTGATAGCACATTATGAGGATACAAAAAGCAACACTTTTTTTAGCCAATTGATAAGTCTCAAACAAAAGGGTTCAATAATGGAGCACATTGAGGAGTTCCAAAAATTGAACATAAGGGTAAAAGATATTCCAGAGGAGCATAGGATTGATGTGTTCATAGGGTCTTTAAAGGATAATATCCAACATGATGTTCGCCTTTGGGAACCTGATTCATTAGAGAAGGCATTCAGGTTAGCAAGAAAAATGGAAAGCAAAATTATGGCAACCAGGAAGCATACCACTCACAACTATAAAGACGGAAGTGTTGTTGCCCCTAGTCTTCCACAACCTATAAGGTTGACACCACAACAATTGGAAGAAAAAAGAGCAAAAGGGCTTTGTTACAGTTGTGATAGCAAATACACTAAAGGTCATAAGTGTGCTGAGAAGAAATTATTCTACATAGATTGTGAAGAGGAAGAAGAAAAGGAGCAAGAAAGGTCAAAAGAAGAGGATATACTCCAGGAACAAAGCCTAGATGAAGAACAAATAAATCCGACCATATCTTGTAATGCATTGGCAGGAATTACCACTCCTCAAACCATCAAGATAGAAGGACAAATCAAGAAGAAAAAGGTAATAGTGTTGATTGATTCAGGAAGCACCCACAATTTTATTCATTGTAAGGTAGCAAAAGAATTGAATTGCTTCCTATATCCAGCACCAGAGTGTCAAGTGATGATTGCAAATGGAGGAACAATAAATTTCTCTGGAAAGTGCCATAATATCAAGCTATCCATGGGAGAATATGTATTGACTAGCCCAATGCTTTCCATTCCAATGGGAGGTGCTGATGTTGTACTAGGAGTCCAATGGCTACAATCCTTGGGTACAATAGCTTTTAATTTTCAAGAACTTTTCATCAAATTTTCTACGGAAGGAAAGGAAGTTGAATTAAGGGGTATTGCAGGGAAACCAGGAAAGATAATCAGCTCTAATGGTATGACAAAGCTTCTAAAAAAGGAGCAAAGAGGTGTAATTGCACAATTATGTTCGCTAGATGTTTCCACATCGAATCATCTATTTCTCCAGATCTCCAAAAAGTCCTGGACAATCATTCCAAGGTATTTGAGACTCCCAAAGGTCTCCCACCTATGCGTGATCATGATCATGCTATTCATCTGATTCCAGGAAGTGTTCCTCCAAACATCAGGCCGTACAGATATCCCTATGTCCAAAAGAGTGAAATTGAACGTATGGTTGCAGAAATGCTAGAGGCTGGTATAATTCAACCGAGTCAAAGTTCTTTCTCTGCTCCAGTAGTATTGGTGCACAAGAAGGATGGATCATGGCGCATGTGTCCGGATTATAGGGAGCTCAACAAGCTCACTATTAAAGATAAGTTCCCCATTCCTGTCATTGATGAATTACTGGATGAATTGCATGGATCAATTTACTTCACCAAGTTGGATCTTCGTTCAGGATATCATCAAATCAGAATGAAGATTGAAGACATTCCGAAAACAACATTTAGAACTCATGAGGGTCATTATGAATTTTTGGTCATGCCTTTTGGCCTTACCAATGCACCTTCAACATTTCAAGGTTTGATGAATTCAATTTTCAAACCATTCCTTAGAAAATTTGTGTTAGTATTTTTTGATGATATACTAATCTACAACAAGTCTTGGAAGGATCATGTTGAACATGTTGACAGGGTGCTACAACTATTGGAGGAGAAACAATTATATGCAAAAAGATCCAAATGTTTCTTTGGAGTCCAGGAGGTGGAATATCTGGGTCATATTGTATCTCATGAAGGAGTTAAGGTAGACCCTAGCAAAATTAAAGCCATTAAGGAATGGAAAATCCCCACATCCATAAAGCATCTGCGAGGATTTCTCGGGTTGACAGGGTATTATCGCAAGTTTGTTAAGAATTATGGGAGAATAGCAGCACCTCTAACAACATTATTGAAGAAAGATGCATTTTCATGGACTCCGGAAGCAACAAAGGCCTTTGAACATCTTAAAGAGGCAATGTGCCAAGCACCGGTCTTAGCTACACCGGACTTCACAAAAACCTTTATTGTGGAATGTGATGCTTCAGGAAATGGAATTGGTGCTGTTCTAATGCAAGATGAAAGACCCATTGCTTTTGAAAGTCGTCCAATCAAGGGAAAGTTTTTAAGCAAAGCTATTTATGAGAAGGAAATGTTGGCAATACTCCATGCACTTAAGAAATGGCGACCCTACCTAATGGGAAGACACTTCAAGGTAAAAACGGATCATGATAGCCTTAAATACTTTTTAGAACAAAGATTATCCTCTGAAGAGCAACAAAAGTGGGTCACAAAGATGTTGGGTTATGACTTTGAAATCATCTACAAAAAAGGGAAGCAAAATGTGGTGGCAGATGCACTCTCAAGAAAGGATGAGGATGTGGAAGCATTGTTGTGCGCCATTTCTATTATCCAACCAGATTGGATAAACGAAGCAAGGGAGGAATGGAAGAATGACGAAGAAGTGTGGGCACTTATTCGAAAGTTACAACAAGATTCCAGTACGTCTGATACATTTAGCTGGCAAAATGATTCGTTATGGTACAAAGATCGCTTATACCTCTGTAAGAATTCCCAGCTAAAACAAAAGATTCTTATGGAATTGCACACTTCTCCCTTAGGAGGGCACTCAGGATTTTAAAAAACTTACCACAGGGTTAAGAAGGATTTTTTTGGGATGGCCTTAAATCAAATATTCAAAAGTTTGTGGTGGAATGTTTGGTTTGCCAACAAAATAAAGTTGAAACAATTAAGACACCGGGTCTATTACAACCTTTATCCATTCCAAGCCAACGTTGGGAGGAGGTTTCAATGGATTTTATCACAGGTTTACCCAAGTCTGAGGGAAAGAGTGTCATCATGGTGGTAGTTGACAGACTTACCAAGTATGCACACTTTTGTGCATTATCACATCCATTTAAAGCCAGTACAGTTTCTACTGCATTTATGGAAACAATTCAAAAGCTACATGGAAACCCAAAGATTATTGTAAGTGACAGAGATCCCATTTTCACTGGAAATTTTTGGACAGAATTATTTTCTTGTCTTGGTACTCAGTTAGCTCATAGCTCATCTTATCATCCTCAATCTGATGGGCAAACTGAGATAGTAAACAAATGTTTGGAAGGATATCTTCGTTGCTTTGTATCTGATAAACAGACACAATGGGTCAAATGGTTGCCTCTGGCTGAATGGTGGTATAACACTTCCTTCCATACAACAACAAAAATGACCCCATTTATGGCACTTTATGGGTATCAACCACCATCCATCACATCATATTTAAGAGAAAATTCTAAGGTTCAGGCAGTGGAACATCACATCGAACATCAACAACAAGTCCTCCAACTCTTAAAGGATAACCTCGTGTTGGCACAGAATAGAATGAAACAACAGGCAGATCAACATCGCAGTGAAAGAAGTTTTGATGTAGGTGATTGGGTATTCCTACGGCTACAACCATATAAGAAAATGTCCCTCAAGCAAGCTAAGAAGGATAATAAATTATCACCAAAGTATTATGGTCCGTACAAGGTGTTTCAAAAGATTGGTACTATGGCATACAAATTGGAGCTTCTTGCAGCTTCTCGATTGCACCCAGTTTTCCATGTTTCATGTTTAAAGAAGGTTATAGGTGACAAGCTCCTAGTTCAAACAATATTGCCAGAACTTGACGAGGAAGGAAAAATTATATTGGAACCGGAAGCAGTCACAGAAACAAGAACTCGACAGCTACGAAATCGATCAATTTCAGAGTATCTTATCAAGTGGAAGAACTTATCCGCTGAAGATTCCACATGGGAGGATGAGAATTTTATGCAGAAGTATCTAGAACTACTCAAGCGTTGAGGACAACACTTTTTTGAAGGAGAGGGGCATGTTGGGTCCCTATAATACTAGTGATTACCCCATTACTATTGTAGTTATACCCCTTATTAATATTGTTGTGCCCCTATTGCCCCCATATTGTTATTACTGTGCCCCATAGAATCCCTCTATTATTCTTTTTGTGGCTTTATATTATTATTGTTAGGTCGGTTGGATTGTATTGTGACTCCTTAGACTCCTATATATAGAAAGGAGGTTTTGTCATTTGAATCATCTAAGAATTGTTCATTTATGTAATGTAAAGGAGGTTGCCCCCTCGAAGAGGCTGAATTCTAAGGCGTTGATCTATCTTTTCTATCTTTTCTTGAGCTGGTTTCATAACATTTCAGCAAAGTAGATTAGTCATTTCCTACCTTCATTTCAATTCTGCAATTTCCATTTCAGCAAGATTTATTTCAGTTAGTTGCAATTTGTTGTTCAATCCATTTTAGTTTTGCAGGTACAAGCAGAGAAAAAAACAAAAATCACCCAAAAAATATTTCCTTTCATGCCTCGTAGGAATAGAGACAATTCAGGAAAATTCCTACCCAACACCCCCACCACATCACTGAGTCACCCTTCTCTCTTCTTTGGTGGCAGTGATCCAGAAGAACCTATAGGTGAACCTCCAGAGATATACGAAGATCCTATAATAGAAGAAGAGCAAGAAACCATTCCTCCTGAGACCATGGCTGAAAACAAAAACGTTAGAGGAAATGGGGAAAGAATAGAAGGTGCCTTTCCTATCCGAGAGACCAATGGGGACACAAAAATGAAAAACATAAGTCCTTCAGCCTTACCTCACTTCCATGGATTGACTACCGAAGATCCTGATACCTTCTTGTTTGAATTTGCTGTTCTTTGTCGAACCTATGACTATGCAGAAGATGAGCAGAAGTTGAAACTGTTTCCTTCTACCCTCAAGGATGCAACATTGTGCTGGTTCATGGGGTTACCTGGAAATAGTATCACAACTTGGGCTCAAATGCAGCAAGCCTTTAACAACAAATACCGAGACTACTGTAGGTCAAAGGATACCAAGGAAGAAATCTTCCGAATGACCATGGGAAGTGATGAATCTTTAGAAGACTATGAAGAGAGGTTTCAACTCAGTTATAAAAGGGCCAGGTGCACACTTGACCCCGAATCTTTGAAGTTGGTCCTACTCAGAGGAGTCCCTAAAGACCTTCTAGATACCCTCCATTTGCTGGCTGGGGGAGACATCTACCAACTACCTTATGATGACATAAAGACTGTGTTTAGAAACCATTCCAGGTCAGCTAGAAAGAGAGGTAGGGGAAGTCAACCTTTAGCCAGTACATCCTCATCTAGTTCATCCCTTAGAAATGAACTTGAGAATTGACTGGAAGATTTTAAGAGCGAGGTGAGGCAGACTCTTGCCATGCAAATGTATACCTTGCATATCAAAAGGAAACAAGAGGAAGCCAAGAGGGCTTTGGCCATATTTTGAACTAGGTGCACTAGAAAGCATCCTAGGAACGAATGTCCATTGCACTCTATAGAAGTGTGTTTAGTCTGTGAAGAAGACCATCCTACGAATCAGTGCCCTTCCTTAACCGGAATTAAAGCTGCATATCAGGGGGCTAAAGGAGCCACTGAACCACTCTATTTCAAGAACCAAAGGAGGCTACATGGACCCAGAACTTACCAGCAGGGAATGCAAGGGACATCCTAGACCTATTACAACCCCAATCAAGCCACTTCCATGCCTTCTTGGGCCCCCCCTGCTCATCCTTCCTGGTCCACACCCCCTCCTTGGTTGTATTCTCCCCAATACCAGGCTCTGCTAGTTGCTCATTTGTTTCACTCTTATGTTTAGCCACAACCTCAGTGGAATGCACCTCATCAGGGGTGGAGGCCCCATTACAGCTCTCCTCTCACTCTTTTGCCTCCACCACCTACTCAACCATAACCATTACCTCCTGCTCCTCAAAGACAACCCCAAATACCTGCTCAACCAAACCCGAACCCTAATAACAAATAGGCCCATCAGGTATATACCGGAGAAACATCATGCCCGACTTATGCTGTGGAGATTCAGGAGATTAACCTATGATCTGGGAAGGTTCTACCAAATAGCCAACCTCCTCCTAAGGAGGATGAGGAAGAAAATTAGGAAAGTGAACCAAAAGTCATTCCACCCTTTCCTAAGAGACTAACTAGAACCACATAACCGACCCCAAAAGAAATTGAACTTCTGGGAGAATTGAAACAATTATGTGTAAGGATACCACTTCTCCAAGCCATAAAGGATGTGCCTATATACAACAAGATGATCAAGAAGAAGTGATTCAAGTACCCAGGCAAGCTCAAGAGAGATGCCCCAACTATCAATGTCATAGGACAACTGTTCGACCTGATGTTGGGGCAGGTGATTTGTCCGAAATATCTAGACCCTGCGAGTCCTGTAGTTGATGTCCACATCAATGGCACCATAATCCCCCATACCTTGATTAATCTAGGGTCTGCCATTGATGTGATGACCAGGGACACTATACTCAAACTCAACCTTCAGGGTTCCCTAAGAAAGACCTCAATAGTACTGCAGTTAGCAGACCGCTCCACCGTGACCCCCGAGGGGATTGTGGAAGATGTAATAGTCTCTATTGATTCCTGGGAGTACCCTGCTAATTTCCTGGTTCTCCAGCCAAAGGAAAAGCTCACTGGGTATCCTCTCATCCTAGGTAGGCCTTGGCTAGCTACTGTAGATGCCTACATCAGTTGTTGAGCTAGGAACATGACAATGAAGAATGGGCATATGTCCAAACATCTAGTCCTATATCATCCTGCCCAACCTCTGTTAGAACATGATTTACCTCTTTGGTTGGAGGAGAAAGATGAGGATGAAGTCTATTCCGCACCATTGTGTATAGTAGAGGCTACCTTGGGGGGCCCACAAAACAAGGATGACCTTATTGAAAAATTGATTAAGAATCCACCCCCAGTGTGTTGCCATTAGAAGAGTTGGTGGAAGAAACCCAAGCTAATGCTTTAGTTGATCTCTGTGTGGCTGATCTGACCTCTCTCTGAGTTAAGAATGTGGAATTCAGCCCAGAAAGAACCTTGAAGATCAACTCATCCCTATCCACCTCTTAGGAGAAAGAACTGTGTAGCTTATTGAAAAACCACTTGGATGCTTTTGCTCGGAGCTATAAGGAGATGAAGGGAGTCCACCCTTCAGTTTGTACTCATCAAATTTACATTGAAAAATATTGTAAACTAGTCAGGTAGCCTCAAAGTAGGATGAATCCATCCCTTAAGGACATTGTCACAGAAGAACTGCAAAAGTTGATGGATGCAGGATTCATCTACCCCATCTCTAACAGCGAATGGGTCTCTCCTTTGGTGCTAGTGCACAAAAAATATGGGAAGTGGAGAATCTGTGTAGATTATCGGAAACTAAACAAGGCCACCAAGAAGGACCATTTCCCTTTACCTTTCATAGATCAAGTGTTAGGTGGCCTGGCAGGGAAGAAGTTCTTCTCCTTCCTAGATGGGTTTAGCGGGTACAACAAGATCTAAATCAGCCCAGAAGACCAAGATAAGACCACTTTCACTTGTCCTTGGGTTACTTTTGCATACTGGGTCCTTCCTTTTGGGTTGTGTAATACTCCCGCCACTTTCCAGAGAGCAGTACTGAGCATATTTGCTGAACTGGTTCATGATTCAGTGGAAATCTATATGGATGACTTTACCCCTTATGGTTCTAACTTCCAGGAAGCTTTGACTAACCCAAGGAAAGTTCTAGCCAAGTGTATTGAAATGAACCTGTCCCTCAATCTTGAAAAATGTGAATTCCCGATGACCGAAGGGACCGTGCTAGGTCATACAATTTCTCAGCAAGGATTACAGGTGGATCCCAACAAGATTTCTATCATCCAAAGAGTCCCAAATCCTCAAAAGGTAAGATATGTTCGGAGTTTTCTAGGCTTAGTAGGGTATTATAGAAGATTCATTAAGGAATTTAGTAAGCTAGCCTCTCCATTGTTTGGTCTTTTGACAAAAGATGCTGAGTTCATATGGACCGATGACTGTCAAGAGGCTCTGGATGCCTTGAAAGGTAAACTGGTAACTACCCCAATTTTGAGAGGTCCAAACTAGGCCCTACCTTTCCACATTCACACAGATGCCTCGAACAAAGTGATAGGAGTAGCCTTAGGGAAAGTTGATGAGAAGCTGCCTTATGCTATATACTTTGTAAGTAAAAATTTTTCCAAGGCAGAACTAAACTACACTGTAACCGAAAAGGAGCTCCTAGCTGTAGTCCATTCCCTAAATAATTTCAGACACTACATCACCAGCTATCAAACATTCATACACACTGATCATGCTGTAATTAGGTATTTGATGAATAAACTGGATGTAAATGCTAGTAACATTAGATGGTTACTTTTATTGCAGCAATTTGATTTGACCATTGTTGATAAGCCGGGTAAGGAAAATGTTGTTGTTGATTTTCTGTTTAGACTAGATCTGCCTGCAGGTGAAAAAGGAATGGTGGATGATCAAATGCTAGATGAACACCTATTTGCTATTTCAGTACTCTCTCCATGGTTTTCTGATATAGCAAATTATTTGGTTTCAGCACAGTTTCCGCCACACCTGTCCTCAAAAGAGAAGAGAAAGATCATGAGGAAAAGTGCCCCATTCACCTAGATTGGGGGCAATATTTTTAAACTTGGCCCAGATCAGATTTTGAGGCGATGTGTCAGGGAGGAGGAAGTTTTTGACATCCTCCTAACCTGTCATGATGGGCCTTGTGGGGGCCATTTTGCAGCAAAGAGGACTGCCTTCAAAATTCTGCAAGCAGGCTACTATTGGCCCACTCTTCATCAAGATGTCAGGAGATATATCAACCAATGTGACTGATGTCAAAGGATGGGGAAACCTACTCCAAGGGATGAGATGCCCCTGCAGTCTCAAGTGACTTTCGAGCCATTTGAGAAGTGGGGCATGGACTTTGTGGGTCCTATCAACCCTCCTTCAAAACAGAAATCTTACATCATTGTGTCACTGCTTATCTGAGAAAATGGGCAGAAACAAAGGCGATCAAGGTAGCAACAAAATAAAAAGTAGTTGAGTTTTGAGGGAAAATATCTTCTACAAGTTTGGCTATCCAAGAGAGTTAGTCACAGATCAAGGGAGTCAGTTTACCTCCAATTTGGTTAAAGAGCTGCTCACACATCACAAGATTAAGCACAGAACTTGCACCCCTTATCATCTGCAAGAAAATGGACAGGTGGAAGTCACTAACAGAGCTTTGGAAGGGATTTTGACTAAGGTAGTGAGTAGCAGCACAAAATATTGGGCAGCTCGATTGGTTGAGGCCACCTAGGCCTATAACACCACCTGGAAAACCACCATAGGGTTCAAACCCTATGAGTTGGTCTATGGGAAGAAGGCTCTGCTGTCAATAGAATTTGAATATAACACATTAAGGATGACAGCTCAACTGGACCTAGATCTCAGCCATGCACAAAAGGAAAGATTGCTTCAGCCAAATGGATTGGATGAACAGAGATTATAGGCCCTTCTCCATTCAGAGGTAGTCCAACTTCAAAGGAAAATATGGCATGACAGACACCTCAAAGAAAAACAATTCTAACATGGAGATTGGGTGCTGCTGTATGATTCAAGATATAAAGATTTCAAGGGTAAACTGAGGACAAGATGGCTAGGACCATACACAATAGAAAAATGCAATGACAATGGTTCAGTCCTGATCTGGACCATTGACAAAGAAGCCATCCCCATGCTCGTCAATGGGCATAAGTTGAAGATCTACAGGAAGCCCCTTTCCAAGCAGGAATTCATTGAGAATCTGGGTAAAACAGTGTTGGTAGTGGAGCAGGTCTCTATCTCCACTCCACCCACACCCTGAGCTAATATATATATATATATATATATATATATATATATATATATATATATATATATATATATATATATATATATATATATATATATATATATATATATATATATATATATATATATATATATCTATATATATATATATATATATATACAGAGAAAAAGAAAAAAACAGAAAAAGGAATCAAAGATCCCTGGGTGAAAACCTCTTGGAGGTGCCCAGGGCAGGCAGTGAGGGTGAAAACCTCCTGGAGGTGCCCCAACTATCTCAAAAAAAGAAAAATAAAAAAAAGAAACAAGAAAAGAAAAAAAGAGAAAAAAATAGAAAATAACCTAACTTCTTTTTAATGCATTGCAGATTGCAGGAGGGTCACACAAGAAGAAAAGGACATGGCCAGGATACATACACCCTTGATAGTTCATTCTTCCATCACCACTATCTTTTCCCAGGCCTTGGTCTCACTTGTTCTAAAAATTTTGCATCCTACAGGAAACTCTGTGCATTCTACAAGAGGCTCCTGTAGAAATCACAGAGAGCTCAAAATCGAGTTTAGGAAAGAATCTAAGGGCTAGAAATTTGTCCAGAAGGCCTGTGGACCTCCCTGCCACCATCCATACTCCTAATTCTCCATTCCATCCCTGCACACCTACATTTCCACTAGCTTTTTCTTCCCTACACCAAAAACACAGAATTCTGTTTCTTTTGATTTAAAAAAAAATGATGAATAAAACAACAACATTCTTCACTTTTTCTTACCTGATGCCTTCCAGCTGTTATTCCTTTCATTTAGAACCTTCTTCAACTGTCTCTTCAGCCCCTGCTCAGGCATTAGCTTGAGATTTCAGAGGGAGAAGAAACGACAGGAAATCCTGCAGGATTCCTGTTGCAGCTGATCCCTTTAAAAAACAAGCTCCAGAGACAGGGTCGACGCAACCAAGATATATGCAACATGCAAGGAGCAGAGCCTGATCAAAAAATCACCAACATAAGCCACCAGTTCAGAGGCCATGAGCACCAATAGCAGTAGCAATGAGAAAATGAAGTGCCAAAGTCCGAGCATGCAAAGCACCAGCAACAACAGCAATGAGAAAATGAAGTGCCAAAGTCCGAGCATGCAGAGCACAGCAATGACTAACAGGTAAGTGGCTAAACCTGTTCCTCTGTTGAATGAATATTATTTAGGAACTGCATGAACTATTGGGATGGTCACGATTAAATGAAATCAGTGGCCAGCTAACTGGCCACCCTCGTTCAGTTCAAATCACCCTTGTTGAGTTCAAACAAGCTTTGTCCCATTCAAACAATAGTTCAGATACATAGTCAGCACGTGTGGCCCGTCAACTCGGGAAGAAAAAAGCTCAGAACCGGTAGTGGTGGCGGCGTATAACGGAATAATGGAAGTGATGGTGGTTAGGCGACATGAAATACCATAATGGCACTGGAGTAGGACCAACGGTCCGGATGGGGATAACGTACCCATCCTGCCACCTCACCTCATCACCGCAGATCATGCCATCAGCTTAAGTACAGTGTGGTCTAAGCCTCCACCACCTTTTGCTTTCATTTGCATCGACGAGTTCTCGACTGCAGCACTCACCTACCACCTTCAGAACAACGAACCAGTCGTTCTCTGCTAGTTTTCAAAACCCTCCTGCTTATCGGGCTCTACAGGAGCATTATTGCATTCTACAGGAGTAGGAACACCATCTACAAGAGGCTTTCTACAGGAAGGCCAGAGAGCAGCTCTACAGAGGAAAAATTTGGAATTTTTGTCAAATTCGAGCTTGAAAAGAGGTAGGCTCAGAAACCCACTCTGCATGTGATATATCTATACAAGGTGGTGGATTAGAAGCAAAGTATTGGGTTGAAAAAAAGAAAGGAAAGAGAGCTCAAAAGTTTGCCTGTGTTTTCCTGAATTCCATACAGTCTTTCATTTTTCTTCTCTGCACTCAAAAATAAGTTTTTTTCCCTTTCCTGTAATCTCCTGTAAAAAACAAAGGATGCAACCACAGAAACCAAGCCTATGAAAAAACGAAGTTGCAAGTCTATCTACTTTGTGAAAAAAACATTGTTTTATATATTCTCTGTTCTGTCAAAATATTGATTTCTTCCAAAAGCTGAGAAGTAAATTCAAGTTGGAAACTGGGTTGAAGGGAGGGAAAAATTGCAAATTGATGTTGTGAAAAAAGAATAACACGAGAAATTCCCTCTCTGGTTTCAGAAAGATAAACCTCAGCTATTCCTCTAATTTTGGTCTTGAAGTTTGTTGCCTTCCTCCTCACCTGAACATTTCCAGCAGTCACTAAACACCATGCCAGGAGGTTTTATGAGAAAGGAGTCTTTGAACTCTAGCAAATTACATGAACACCCAGAAGTGGTAGCCCTCTTCACTAGGGCAACCTGGATTCCTTTCTTTGAGAAAATTCATGGATATGGTGAGGAGGTGACAGAGGAATTTTTAATGTCCTTAAGACCACATTCAAAAACCCATGCTACAGCCAGTTTCAGGGGTTTGACCATAGAGCTTACACCAGAATTCATCAGCAGAGTTACAAATCTTCCACTTGGGCTCCCATGGAGCAAAGAAGGAAAACCATTAGGACAGGTTGCTAAAAAGACATTTTTTTCAGCTTGATGAACATCCTGTAGAGGGTAAGAATTGGGTCAGAAGGAAAAGTTTACCTCATCCATGGGGTGAGGTCAGCTACCAGATCATGAAATATATCTCTTGTGAAGGAAGATTAAATATAGTTTATGGTTATCACTTCAAATTATTGCATGAATTAAGATATGGAATGGACTTACCTGCAGCTACAAAACTCAGCCTGCCATATTTTCTCCTCCAGTCTTTGATAGAGTGTGGCACCAAATTGAATGCAGGGGTTCCAGACCAACTGGCCCACCATGGGCTCATCAAATTGTTGGTAGAGGATGCCCTACACACATACACCATCCCTATAGCCTGGGAAATTTTCAGGAACATGTCTAGAGAAGATGACATCAAAACTCTTACTGATGACCTTAGCCCATCTGGCAGTGAAGAGGAGGAGCAGACAGAGGAACTTGGAAAGGAAATTCATGAGGAAGCAAAAAATATTCAAATAGAAGAAGAAAAAGAGGAAAAACAGAAAGAAGAGAAACCGGACAAAACCACAGCTAAACCTAAGGCAGAAAAGAAAATAGCATCAAAAGCAGAGAAGAGGAAGAGGACAAAAGATGAGAAGAAGAAGCCCAAGAAAGCTCAAAAAAAGGCTGCCACAGGAAAGGTAGAGACTCAGCAAGAAAAGGAGAAGACACCACCAGAGACAACAGAAATAAAAACAAAAGCAGCAGACACAGGCAAAACAACAGAGTATGAAGAAGAATAATAGCAAGAAGAAGTGTCCCTTGAGACACTAGCAAGGGAAGCAACAACTATCCTTGCTGCATTGAGCACTCCAGCTTAGCAAAATGGGAAAAGAAAAACATAGACATCTATGTATTTCAAAGCTCGAAGGAGCACCAGAATTAAGTTAGGCAAGCCACAACCACCATCAAAAGAACCCATTATCATTGAGGATGCACCTACTGTGACAAGAGAGGAATCTCCCTCCAAAATCTCTATCACCTACGAGAGAGGGAGTCCTAAGACCTCCACCTGGAAGGAAATGATCAAATTTATGGACTCTAAAGCAGTCATATAGGAGGCACAAACCTCTCTACAAGAGACACTGGCCAAGCTCAAAGAAACTGAAAAATTGGAAAAGAAGGCAGAAGAACAGTCCCAAGAGGAAGGTAAGGAAAAAGAAATACCTGAGCCAAGCCCTCAGCCTAATTTAGGCTCCTATTACAATCTTCTAGAAGGTGGGAAGATCATCCCACAAAAATTCGCAGTGCCTCTTTTTTTCGAACTAGAAAAGCAATAAGTCAGGACCCACACCTGGATGCAAATTGCTAAATCTAAAGGGGTCGAAGATATAGGGCACATGGAAAATAGGTTGAGAGAGATGAGCAGAGAATTGGGCATGGTAAGGCACACAGAGAGCATTAGAAGAGCTCAACTACAGGAAGAAAATGAACTATTTGAAAAATCATCTACAGGAAAGGGGACCTCAAGGAGGAGATAGGCTGCCAATCTCTGAAGGACAACAACAAAAAGAGGGACCCCAGGCAGATAGTGAAGCAACAGAGAAACAACAACAAGAAGAAGAATTACAGACAGATAGTGAGACACTGATGAAACAACAACAAGAAAAAGAATCTCAGACAGCAACTGCAGTGCTGATTTTGAAAAGGTAGCTGCAGGAAAAGGAAGCCCAGATGGCTTGCATGGCCAGCTGGGCAATGGAGGCCTTGTAGTGCAGATAACCAGCTAGATCATATGCACTGTATCTCAAAGATCAGTGGCTCCTATTCCAGATTAACACACTGGCCTAGAGGGGAACAATACCATTTCAAAATTATGACCAATTTATGTATTTATGTGATCACAGCTCAACCGAGGATAAAGAAAAGCTAGAAGAATTTTACCTACATAACATGGCACTTCCTGACATGAATTTATGGGATCCAAATGCTGCATTGGGATACTTACAACTCATGGCTATGGCTTCTTGGTTGAGCCATGAAGAAAATAAAGTGGTGGAAATTCAGAAAATAATGGCAAAAGAGCTGAGTGAGCCCCTGATGATAAGGGCAGAACGAGAAGACCCCTCGGCTCTCATCTATGCCCACCAGCACCTTGCAGCCAATCCTCAAGTTGCCCCTGACTATGTTGACAGGCAAGCACAAGCTATTGCTCACTTTGAAGATATGGAGAGATTGTTTGGTGTTGACTGCCTTCATGCCTACATGAGAAGGTGGAATACATTATCACATAGCCTAAAGATCAGGGAGTATCACTCCACAATCAGAATGAGGGAAGCCATGAGGAGAGTGCCCCTATATAAGAAATCAATGCAAAACTTGAAAACCAACTGGATTGGTCTTAAATTTAGTCCTTCACTGTTGCTAGGATTGTTGGAAGGAGTTAAGGAGGAGGAAGAACAAAAAAAATGGGAGGAAGTGGATAGGAAAGCAGGTTTCCATGACAGAGAGGAAGACATTACATCAGAGGCTTGGGATGTCAGGGAATCTTGCTCTCGGCTCTGGCTCTCGCTCTGGCTCTTAGCTCTAGCTTTGGCTCTGTCTCTCGGCTTTGGCTCTGGCTCTTGGCTCTGGCTTTAGCTCTAGCTCTCGACTCTGGCTCTAGCTCTGACTATGGCTCTGGTGATGAGCCCCAAAAATGGGTAACTATATGGGCTCATTATGCCTATTATTTTCATTTAATCCACCATTCTTAATAGTTTTTTGCATTTTTTTGAATATATTTATGTCAATAGGGTGAATGGGGATAGTCGCGTTGCCATGTAGTCTAATGAGTGTTTATTGCAGTTTTTTGGATAATTTTGGACAAGGAAAGAATTTATGAGCAAAATGGCAGCCAAACTCGATGAAACAGGGATGAGGACTTGTAGGAGGGGTGTCTCCTTAATTAATGGCCCCTTCCTTGAATTCTCCATCAACAGCACAGAGTACAAAGGCCCACATTGATGATTCCAAGGGGTAGCCGAGCAAGTCAAGTAGGGCTGCTGTTATCTTCAGTTCTAGACAACCGAGTTGCTTAAGTTTAGGAGTACTGTTGGGAGTCCCCACTTGTATAAATAAGAAGGCTTCAAGCCTCAGTAGGTTAGCCAGTGCTTAGTATATTTTTTCACTTTTGTGTAGCATTGTACTCAGCTCATTTTCGAGCTCTTTTTGAAGACAGTTTTGTGATGCAATTGCTATTTTTTTTGATAAATGAAGATGAACCAAGTTTTGAACCAACACTGATCTTTTCTAGAGGGCTGAAGCTCTTGGGTTAGGGCCCAACCCAAGTTTCCCAACACCTCCTTTGTGTATTTATATGTTTTCTTGCTTCCATTCATGAGTTAATTTCTGTTGCATAGATTCATTTTGATTTGTTAGAATAGGTTGCTTTTGATGGTTAGAATAGTTGTCTTTTCTTCAAGTTGCTTAAGTAGTTTTTTGCAATGATAGAAAAAGATCCAAAAAGGTCAACAACAGGTCTTGATCTCCTTTCTCCCTCCTTGGGACCATGATTTGAGGTCAAGGCACTATTGCTGCCACCAAAAACACAGTTTTTTCTCTTCCAATGCAACTGCTAGTGTGATATTTCGAGTTGGAGAAGTTGATATTAGTGTGGATTCACATGTTTAGATCAATTCCTGTTTATTTACCATGGTTTTCTCGCATGATTTCCTATTCATAAGATACTATTCAACATTTCTTTGGTATTAGGTCAGAAATTAGGTTAAGTTAGACAAAACTCTGTTTTTTGTTCTTGCTATGGTTAGTTTTGCTAAGTGAATGTGTAGATCGATTGTAGGACATCTCAGCTCATCATTCGTCCATAAAAATACTAGCACTAGCTCACTTCTCCCCAATTTCCCAACTCATTTGCAACATTTCGCCAATCTGCCCTAATTTTTTCCATAAAGTTGCTTTATTGCCCCTTTGAACAAATCCAACCATCTCTTTCATTCCTGATCTTCCTTGAAAAGTTCTAGACACCTCAACACCTTCATCCAGCCTTCATTTCCATTTTTCCATCATTTTTCCACCCTCAAAACTCCCAAAAACCACTCTCGGCCTCCTCCTGTAGAACCTCCTGTAGATCCCCTGCAGCCTCCTGTAGAATTTCCTGTGAGTGATTTTACGAAGTTTGATCGCAATAGAAGTCTTCAGAAGGGTACTAGGGGCTTCTTAGGACCTCTCCACACCTTCCTCACCCTCTGCCAAAGCAAACTCCATCTTCATTTTCCACCAAACCTCTGCACAACCACAACCAGTCAAAACACAAGCATAATAATTCCACATAAAAATGTTTAGAAGTACAAAAAGATGATTTCTTCTCATTTCTCTTCAGAAGTAGCTTGAATAAATGCAATTTACCTTTTTAGTAGTCAATGGCACCCATTTCAGTAGTTTCCATCTCTTTTCTTGCAAAAGTAGGGTTAGTGGGTAAACTAGGGTTCGCTAGGGTTTTCTAGGGTTTGCATTTCATTTTAGTTTTCCTTCTCTTTCTGCAAGTAGAATAGCCCCTGTAAAATTAGTTTCCTTTCATCACAGTTAAAGCTTCTTCTAAGAACTCATATAAGTTGGCTTAAGCTCCTAGCAAACTTGCGCCAGTTGATCAAGTGACAACCTCCAGTAAGAGCTAGTACTTGTGCATACAACACTGTCGCTTCCAAGTTTGTTACGAACTACCGAGTTGATAAAAGTAAAGAAGGAAGCCCCAAGAGTTGCAACATTATTGATGCAATACTGGAGCTCAACATCTGGCTCTTGGCTCTCGCTCTGGGTCTGGACCTCGGCTCTGGCTCTGGCTCTCATGAAATTCTGGGTTCGCTTGACCTCCAAGTGACTATTTGTCAATTGAGCTCTCTGGTTTCGCTTGACCTCCAAGAGACTCTCCGTCGATTGAGCTCTCTGGTTTCGCTCGACCTCCAAGCAACTCCAAAACTCTCTCTATCAATTGTGCTCTCTGGATTTTGTGAGGCATCCTTCTGGCTCTGTGACTTCCTGTCCGTTTATCTGTGTGTAGTCATTCCTTTGCCTCTGCATTTCTTCGACTAGCCCTCTGGCCCTCTGGCTTTGTGGCTTTGCGACTGGCCATCTAGCTCGCTGGCTCTATGGCTCTGCAACTGGCCATCTGGCTCACTGGCTCTATGGCTCTCTGTGTATAATGCATTCCTGTTACAATGAATCATTGTTACAAAATGCCCGCTTATAGCGTGGCACAAATGATTCAAGAGCAGGGATAATTTACAAAGGAATCAAAGGAATCGACGACCTTTCTTCGAATGAAGTCCCAAAAATGACCATATTTCCAATACACAAAAGTATTTGGAGTTACATTGGAAAACACACGCAAAACACATCATCAGCCGTTTAACCGAACTTCAAATAATATAGAATCGCATCTATATCCCTCTCGGGTCCGTCATTCTATCGCATATCGCAATCGCATTGCGTATGGCCAAAAACCCAAAGACATGGAAAATATAAAGAAAATCCGCAATTCCAGATTTCAAATATTATGAAATCATGTCCATAACCTTATCGAGTCCGGCCTTTATCGCAAGTTGCAATCGCATGTCACAAGTTGCAACGGCCCTTGTATCGGGGATTTGCCAATCGTTGATCGTCGATCGCTCTATTAGCGCTATTTCTATCGGCCCGTCGAATCGACGTATGTCACATGTAATGGCCCCCTTGGTATTTGCATGACCCGATCGCTGATCGCCGATATCGTAATCGCTAATCGCACATGTAAACGGCCCGGGGTTCCGATATCGCATGAAGGCCTTCCTCCATTGCGATATATTGGAGATTGCTATTGGGGAGTCCTTTCACCTTTGCTTAAGTCCTCCTTTTGAACTCGTTTGATGTGATTTTCTTCAATGAGCCTTTAAGTCCATTTTCATAAGAAATTGCCTCCTTTTCTGAGGATAATGGGCAATCTTTTTTTTGCAATAACTCCTTCGCCGAAGTCCATTTTCACCCATTCAAATTGCAGTATATTCAAATTGGAAAGATCTACGCAATGAGACTATTCCCAAGAGCATCCTTTGACTTTCATTTTTGCTCTGTGAGGAAAATTTATAGACTTAGAATTCTATGTTAGATCCATTTTGGATAAGTCACGATCACTCATTCTTCAAATTGCGCAGGGGATGTATGATGCTCTGGAGTTGACACTCTGTGAGACTATACAACTCTATGTTGATATTCTTCTAATGAGATGTTGTGCATCTCTCCTTCTGGCTGATCACCAAGGATCTTAATGCCTCCTTGGTCACTTGAGACTTGCTCATAATCTAGATGTGGCGAAGCGGGTAATTCAACCTCTTGGTGATGAGGCATGAGGTCGGTGTCCTGTTTGGACTCCTGCTACTCCATGTCTATATCAAACTGTTGAAGTGCTTGTTATATCTCATGAGCGAAATCTTGCTCTTGCGATGGTTCACCCTGTTTTCCTGATGCCAGTTGTTCTAATGAATAAACTACTTATATGGGCATTGTTTCACCTATTTTCACATGTTGCACCCCTTGCTATATCTACTGCGGCTGCGCTTCCCTCTCTTGTTTGCACAACTTTTGTTCCTTTTGGAGTTGCTCCCTCAGCTCATGCAACTCCTTCTCTGCTTCTTCCTTTCTTCTCTTATCCCTCTGCCTCCGCGCTTCGCATGTTGATTTGATGCCTCTTTTCCTCTATAGACATAGCTGATTTCTCTACTAATGGATCAACTCAGAACTTGTAAATTTTCTCCTCCTGCATGCGATCGACAATCTTCCTCTTACCTTTATCGAGCATTGGTATGCTTGCCTCTGCTGCTACTACTGGTGCTGGTGTTAGTGCTCTTTGAGATGCTGCTTCATGTTGCTTCACTAACCACTCCACAGTGAAGCCAACCTGTTCATTGGGTCTAGAGAAACTGTATCAATATCTCCATGGGTCCTTCTCAACCCAATGAAATGCCCCGTGGATCCAGTTGAACTGAAATCTCATGCAGTGATCCTTTACAATACAATGCGGGTCATACAGATTGTAACTTTGCAGGGCGAATGGATACTTCTTCATCAGTTCTGCTTCAACATCCACTTGCTTGATACTTTGGATCTCATATAACCCAATCCGCAACAAAAGAGAGGGCAAAGGTGCCTTCTTCTTCCGGTGCAATCTAGTTGTCAATCCTATCGAGATGTGATAGGCTACTTCCTACATGACAAGTATGTCCAAGGTAAACTTAGGTAGAACATGCAGAGGCTTCTCCATGCTGAAAATTTGGATGAAGGTGCCAGATGGTGAGGCATACCAATCAACAATGTCTAATAATGCCTCCATTGCTTCCTTTGACATGCAGGGTGTATCGTATTCGAATATCATCTTGTAGACTAGGGTGAAAAAATAATCGAATAACCGTGTGATTACTACTTTGAAGTTGCATTTGGATAACAACTTGAAATATGTGTTCACAACAGTCTTCGCTGGTGATCATGCCCACTCCAAGCTCGAGAACTCCTATTAGGCACAGATTACATCTAAGATGTAGGCAGACATGTAAATCTCTACATGCATACCTCCGGGTGACTGTCAAGCCTTTGTTACTTGTTCCTTCAGCTGATGAGCCAACATGCCGGACCAATTACATGGTTTTCCCTCTCTAGCCAGTTGGTCCAGCGCAATCACCCAACTCTGTGGGAAGGTTTCCGTGCTTTCTTGGCCATACAGTTGACATGAAAATATGACCAAGTATTGATATGCCTTCCACAATATCTTTGTCTTATAGATCTGGTTGGGTGTCAACCTGAATTGAGTCGGCTCCTTTACCCAGTTCTTCAGAATGTCTCTAGAGTTAGCACTGCTGTTGGGTAAGCTGAAGGGAGTCTTCATGATAGTCACAGGCTCTAACATCTGATACATCTCGTCATAGTCTCGTGCCCAGAAGGTTGCAAGCTTCGTCCCACTGACACTACTCAAGGTCATCATCTCGGGATCAGTGTGAGAGATGATCTAGTGTATCATGTCCGGGCATGGGAACGAATGGTATCTGCATGCAATCCGGTACATGCCGGAATTGTGAATGTTTACATACACTTGACGGTCTTCAAGGTATTCCTAAAAAGTGTCTACAAATGCTTCATTGACCTCTTGCCACTTTAGTTTGATGTCCTTGTCTAGAAATAGTTTGGTATATTCATAGACAGTAGACTAGAGGAAACTCGCTCAACAACTGCTCCAGCTGCCTTTCCGTCCGTGTCCTATGATCGCACTCTCTTGGAAGCCATTGATCCTATACTGCTAAGAGGAGGATGAACACCTGAAAGATTTGGAGACAAGAAACATGCATGGAAAGACATCTGTCAACGAAAAATAAAGCAAATTCGGGGAATGACATAGCACATACCTGGGGAATTGATAAGCAAGATTGCACAATTTCTTTTGGGAGGCTGGGTGACTGGCTGCCAGAACTATGAAAAAGGTAGTATGGGCTGTCTGGGAGGCAAGACTGGCTGTTGGATTTGCACAATGCACAATCCAAACTAGCTGCTGGCTACTGGGAATGCATAATTCCAGCTGGGAGTGACTGCAGGCTCAAGGAATGCATTGTGCAATTTTCTGGGCCAACAGTCACTGTCCCTCAGAAATGCGCAAAATAGTCCTAGAGGATAGTGCCTGGGTAGAAATGCACATTTCTAGAGAGGAAGATAGAGCCTTCCTTCCCCATATTACGCAATGCTATCTCGATGAGGGTAGATTCAGGGCCAAGGTTGGCCAGACTCGCTGACGGGCAACTGAAAGAAAATATGAAATTGAATGCATGGTGACACTAAGTGAAAGTAGAAGTGATTGAAAGTGCATGAAAACATGAAAGAAAGATTCAGTAAATAGATCAACATGCATGTGGGTGAAGAGAATCGCCGAATCGGCGACCGTTCGTGTAAAATAGTTTCATGCATGCAACATCAGTGAGATAGCAACGAAAATTGAAACAGTGCTAAGACAAGCTAGTATACATGTAAACGACAACAAGAGTTAAAGAAATAAAGCAAACAACACTGACATAAGCGAAAACATAAAAAGCGACAGAAATGTTGAAAAAGACAAGTTGAGGCCACTTACCCGTGAATAGCTGAGCCGGATGTGTCGAAGAGACCTGGATGTTCTATGGGAAAAGAGACCCAAGATTGATGTGAAATAATGAGCTTTGATGCATTGAATAAATAAGTTTTGAGCTCATGATGCACATGCCACAAATCTATGAAAAAGCGACACTTAGAGGAAAGTTTCTAAAACAACTTTGCATGTAACCTCCATCTGCTAAAAATAGATCCCTAAATCATGGGATGCGTTTTGCATTTTCCTTTTGCTATTCTGGGAAAAAGCAAGCCATGCATGAAAGTCAAGTTTCCTTGGTCCTGGGTAGAACCGGTCAACCCAACTGCTCAACTTCTTGAAGGAAATGCACATTTCTGGCTGGGAGCTGGGTTGGCTGCCCAAGAGATTTATGCAATTTCTGGGCGGAGTAGTTAATTGCTACCCAGATTTGCGCAAATTCTGGGCTGAGAAGCCCTGCTGGGGAAAATTGCTCAATTTTCACTATGAGGGTTGATTGGTAGAATTGCATAATTCTGGAGCCCATCTGGCTACCAGACAGGATTACATAATTTTTGGAGGGAAAGCTAGTTTACCTCCAGAATTGTGCAATTTCTTAGGGGAGATGCTTAGCCTGTAGCTAGACCAAGTCCGGATGAACAACCTGTGAGGGGAATGCATCAAGTTGTGATTGACATACTGCCTTTGTGCAAGAAAAACACTGAAGCTTGTGTACTTGACGAAGCAAGACACTGTGCTATGAAAGGTTGGTAGGGAGGCTCCAAAATGAAGCTAAGGAAAAATTTTGGAGGGTGGTTGTAGCCACTACAACACTTGGCGACACACTGGTAGAACTCCAACTCTTTGAATGCACCTTGTTTGTGAAAATAAAGTCTAACACCTCCAGAAGTACTGTTTATTTTTCAGCTCATCTTGGTTTCACACTAACTTGATTGCAATATGTAACATCTTCCAGTCTCTTGGCCGATTGACACACATTCCAAGCCAAGGCGACATAGTTGTTTCGATTGGGGTTGCCTTAGTTTCATCTCTGGTGTTGCTTCATTAGCAGCATGCTTAGACAGTACCGTGGCGGAGTCACATAGGAACACAAGCATGGTTCCACTGCCAGCGAGCCTGGTCAGTACCCCGACGGAGTTACTTGCATCACCTCTATGTGCAGGAAGCCTTTCTCTTCTTTCGCCTTATTCATTTTCATTTTGAATTTTTCATTTTTCATTTTTTTCATTTTTCATTTTTCATTTTTTCAACTGTGCATAACACTTATTCATTTCAAAGGCGGAAGAGGGATCCTGACTTATTGAGAGCAGAAGAGGTTGTTCCAATAGAGAAGCAGTTTATTATATCTCTAACGTGCTTATTAAGGTTTTTCGCCTCACCTTACTCTACTTGAATGAGCTGAAAAGGGTTAACCCAAAACAACCGACTAGAGTAGGTGACACTAGTTAGCACACAAGCGTTGTGTTTTCACCAAGGTTCACTTTGAAAAGTACATATTTTCCTTCGACGTATCATGGACTAAAAGTAACAAGTTCTTCATACAAAGGCAAGATGATAGATAACCAAGTAGTGATAGCTGTACAAGCCCTCTTGTACTTTACCCAACTCGTTTCAAGGGTCACACATGGTTTCATGCGAAGCTAACATACGAATGAAACAAGTGAACTAACAAACAACAAAATAAAGAAAGAGCAAAAGCGAAAGCGAAAGAAAATCTAGTAAGCAAACAAGTAAGCAAGCAAGCAAGCAAACAAACAAAGTAAGCAAGCAAACAACCATGCAAGCAAACTGAATGAAAACATTACTCCTACTCCTAAGCTAACGGTGCATGGGCCTGATCACGTGAAGTGAAATTTCCAATGCAGCCAACAGCGCATTGGTTGACCCATGTTGGTGAAGGCTTGGTCTGCGAGAAACCCAGTTGTGCGAACCAGCAAGCAAGAAAGATATGACAATGAAGACAACCACACTTCATGTTTCAAAGTTCCCACATGACATAAGTGAGTACAAGTGTATGACAAGCAGTCCATGGACTTATCATGAAGTTGTGCGAGACTGCATGCAAATTTGAAGCATAAGCACACTCTTGACTGTGACATGCAAGCAAATGAAAGAAACAAAGATAACTTGCGTCATGCACGTGTGCTTGCAATGTAAGTTTCCTCCAATGCATGAGCGATAGGATCATGTAGTTCGAGTGGAGGAAGTATGATATATGTGTGATATGGATCTTCAATGCATACAAATGAGTGATGAGGAGCCTTGGGTAATTGAACAGTTTCCTAATCGTAAGTGAGACTAACCCCAAGAGAGCGAGGACCTGACATAAAAATCAGCTCGGGCTAAAGTGCCTTGATAGTCTTGGGTGTTTCAACTTCATCATCAGGTAGATCATCATAAAACGGTGGCTTTGAAAGATCAACTGTGATAGAGTCATGATCATGATCAAATATGGTAGTAAATGGATCACGACCGCCATGATCAGAAAAATCAATGATTTCATCGACGTCCTCATGATCAAATAAATCAAACAGAGGGGTAGATGAAAAGTGAAGAAACCCATCCTCTGTGTTTCCAGAAAAGGTAGATGAAAGATCATGTGGATTTTCAATGAATAAGTTATCCTCTCCATTGTTGGATGATGGACTGACATCCAGTGTGTCCTGCGAGTGATCAACAATGGGTGCATCTGTGGATGAAGATACACATGAAAATCATGGATGACAGGTTCACCAAAGATGTCAGGAAAGAATAGAGGATGCTCTTATGGAAGGGAGTCATCCTTCACCGAGTGTTCATGCTCAAGCTCCCACTCATACTCTTCATGAATGACAGTGCATGTTGGTTGTGAAACACAAACTCCATCAATGACTTGTTCCTTGATCACAACAAGTGAAGAGTCTGGAATGGAAGAACACGAGACAATATCATCTGGAGGAACAACCAAGTGTGAAGACAAAGGATATGGAACAAAATGCATATGACAACTCGAAAGACTCACAACCAAATCTGCGCGAAAATTAAGCAAAGTGATGTTAGGAGGAGGTGAAAGCTGAACAAGTGTGTGAGCATGATCCTCAACATCACTCTGCAGTGGTGGAGTTGTTTGATGAGGGGATGGTAGAAAAACACTGGTGACAGTGACCGCATCCGACTCAGATTGCGCAGCTCCCTCACTGAAGAAGCTCGAGCGAGGCTTGATTTCAAACTTCTTCTTAGGATGAGCAGATTTCTTAATCAAATACTTGAATCGGTCCCAAATATAGAGAAATTTCATCTCGCTCCTCAGAGCTTGAAACTACAAGCCACGGAAGCGCTGCCAAAAGTACGTAATCGATTCATGCGGAGCCTTCCGTTGTTGTAGTAGTTCTTAGTCAAGATGGCCTGGATCAAAATGATAGAAAGTGTCTTCAATGAGATCACAGAAGTGCTCAAGTGATTGCATGCTATCAGGCGGTAGGCTGAACAACCATCAAAGTGGATATTCATGAAGTGTGTATGCAAGCAACAAGCTGGCTTGTTCATCAGAACACCCATATTTCTCATGAAGCACAGAAAGAAAGTCATGTAAGTACTCAATCCAGGCCACTTCGCCTTCACCATCATATGTGTAAGTGGACAAGTGATCGAAGAACTCCATCGTGATGGTGACATCTTCATGATTCGAGAAACATAGCAGAGGAAGAAGAGTGCAAGAATCCATGATAGATATGCAAAGGTTCAAAATAGGATGCGAGGACACAACTTGTCATCTGGCCCTTCTTCTAGTACCAGAAATGTTGACGGTGCTGGACCTGCCAACATGTCAGGGGATCTCCCCGGTAAGAAGTCCCAATTATACCTTAGATCGTTTGGTGTAGGAATCCCAGTAGTGGGTTGTATGGTAATGCCTTGACCACGATTTCACACAGAGGCAAGTAAGATAACTCTGTTGGTAGCAAGGGTGTGACAACTACAGTGAGTCAAGGAAGGTGCATGAGAGGTTCTAACACACGGGGGTTGAGATGAGTGCGCCCCTTGGCAACCTGTAATAGTACTCGGCTTGGAAGGGAACACACGAGTGAAGATACATCACAACATGGAAGGAAAGTTAGTGAGCAATCCAAAGTGATGGTTAAACCAACAACACATTTCAGAAAGATTCATACATACTTATATAGAATAGTCCATACATGCATGCGTAAGCAAACCAATACATATATCATTTAGAGTAAACCAGATAACATAGAATACAATACAACATATGCATGAAACGTGCTGGCTCTTATTATATAAAGAAGTGTAAGTTCCAGTCATACAATACATCCATGTCCAACCACTAGTTCCAATAGTGGAACGTTACAGTCACATTTGCCTGCTCCTCCAAAGAGATGTACTAGCTCCGCGCAGTGGAGAAACCAAGGCTCATTACAATACTATCCAAGCTCTCTCCAAGATAGTATTATCGAAAGCTTGGCTAACCAAAAGGCTTTCTGATGAGTTATGAGGGATTATTTATAACAAAGGTGGGATGACCCTTGACATTCTCCTTTGTGAAAGTTCAACTACCCTCATGACTCTTCACCTACTCTATGACTATTACATCCAACTATCACCAACTTGACTTACACTTGACATGACTTTACATTACAATGCATATGTACCCATGTGAAACAAAATGGCTTGAGAAAGCCAGGCTAGACATCACTATGACTTAGACAACCATGGAAGTCCAACTCCTCAACATCCTCATGCTGATCGACAATAACACACTGATGCCAAGATCAATAGTCCTTGATGGTGTCCATGTGCTTCATAGTGACATTTGTCTAAAACCTGACTCTTGCCTCCATAGCATCTGTGTACACTGCTTAGGACCCTCTGTCCAACTCATCTGAAAGCATGCACATCATTGTCTTCAATGCGGTCAAACCAACAACATACTTGTGCATGATGTCTGCATTGATGGGCAAGTATGGGTTGGTGGAAATGCGCATAAACTCGTCAAAGTACGAGTCAAGCTCTAGTCAAACCTGTTTCTTTTTCTTCACCTGGGTGAGAGTCCCAATAAATAGGATTGTATGTGCACACACCACAACATCCATGCTCTTAAATACTCGTGCACGAGAAGCCTATTTGGTAATGATGAGCTGCAGGAGCTCTTCATAGTTCCGGATATGACTCCAGATACGTGCCTTCAACTCGAACGCATTGGCCCTCATCATATTAGGCAAGTGAAGTAGAGTTCCCTTGTATTTCATATTCCATGTTTGCATGTCATCAACAACAACATGCAACTTTGTCAAGATATGTGCTCTTCTAGCACATCACTGCTGCCATCCGTTGAGATGGGCGACTGCCTTATGCATAGTACCAAACTTGGAGTACAATGCTCGCATCACTGTGTCAAGGGACAACACTTCATCTAGTATTTCCTTCTTCAGTTCAGCTTGGGCAGATGCTCTTTCAAAGTCTCCTCCTTGCTTGGCCATCTGTAGTTCCTTCACCATTCGCTCATTCTCAGCTATCAGAAAGTGAACACTTGAGCTAGTGGCTTCAACATACATTGGTTTCATCGTCCAAGGTTGCTGGATGTTTTCTCACATCAGTCACGATCACTTGTTCTTCAACTTGCACAGGAGATGTATTATCCTCTAGAGTTGACACTCTGTGAGACTGAACAACTCTATGTTGAGATTCGTCGAATGAGATGTTGTGCATCTATCCTTCCGGCTAATAACCAAGGATCTCAGTGCCTCCTTGGTCACTTGAGACTTGCTCATCATCTGGATATGGTGAAATGGGTAAGTCGACCTCTTGGTGATGAGGCATGAGGTCGGTGTCATGTTCCGACTCCTGCTGCTCCATGTCTGCATCCAATTGTTGAAGTGCTTGTTCTATCTCATCAGCGAAGTCTTTATCCTGCGATGGTTCATCTATTTTCACATGTTGCTCTCCTCTCCTATTTGCACAACTCTTATTCCTTTCAGAGTTGCTCCCTCATCTCATACAACTCCTTCTCTTCTTCTTCCATTCTTCTCTTATTTCTCTCCCTTTACGTGATTTACATGTTGCACTGATGCCTATTTTCCTCTATAGCCATAGTTGCTTTCTCTACTAATGGATCAACTCAGAACTTGCAGCTTTGCTCCTCCTTCATGAGATCGATAATCTTCCTCTTACTTTTTTCGCACACTGGTATGCTTGCCTCTGTGGCTACTACTATTGCTGGTGCTCTTTGAGATGCTTCTTCATATTGCTTCACTAACCACTCCATAGCGAAGCCGACCTGTTCATTGGGTCTAGAGAAACTGTAGCAATATCTCCATGGATCCTCATTAGCCCAATGAAATTCCCCGTGGATCCAGTTGAACTGAAATCTTGTGTAGTGATCCTTCACAATACAATGTGGGTCATACGAATTGTAACTTCGGAGGTTGAATGGATACTTCATCATATTTTTTTCTTCGACATCCTCTTGCTTGATACTTCAGATCTCATATAACCCAATCCGTAACGGAAGAGCAGACCAAGGTGCCTTCTTCTTCCAGTGCAATCTAGTTGTCAATCCTGCCAATATGGGATAAGCTACTTCCTGTATGACAAGTATGTCCAAGGCAAACTTTGATAGAACATACAATGGCTTCTCTACGTAGAACATTCAGATGAAGGTGCTAGAAAATGAGGCATACCAATCAATAATGTCTAACAATGCCTCCATTTCTTCCTTTGACATGCAGGGTGGATCTTGTTCGAATATCATCTTGTAGACCGGGGTGACAAAATGATCGAACAACTATGTGATTACTCCTCTGAAGCTGCATTCGGATAAAAACTTGAAATATGTGTTCGCAACAGTCTCTGCTAGTGACCATTCCCGCTCCAAGCCCGGGAACTGCTGTCAGGCATAAATTGCATCTAAGATGTAGGTGGACATGTAAATCCCTACATGCATACCTCCAGGTGACTGTCGAGCCTTTGTTACTTGTTCCTTCCACTGATAAGACAACATACCAGACCAATTACATGGTTTTCCCTCTCTAGCCAGTTGGTCCAACGCGATCACCCAACTCTGTGGGAAGGATTCCGTGCTTTTTTGGCCATACAGTCGACATGACAATATGACCAAGTATTGATACGCCTTATGCTGTATCTTCATCTTATAGATATGGTTGGGTGTCAACCTGAATCAAGCTGGATCCTTTACCCAGTTCTTCAGAATGTCTCTGGAGTTAGCATTGTTGTTGGGTAAGTTAAAGGGAGTCTTCATGATAGTCACGAGATCTAACATCTGATACATCTCATCATAGTATCATGCCCAGAAGGTTGCAAGCTTCGTCCCATTAACACTACTCAAGTTCATCGTCTCAGGATCAGTGTGAGAGACGATCCAGTTTATCATGTTTGCGCATGGGAACGTGGGGTATCTAAATGCAATCCGGTACAAGCTGGACTTGTGGTCCGGCTTAGATACACTTGATGGTCTTTGAGGTCTTCCTCAAAAGTGCCTGCAAATCATTCATTGACCTCTTGCCACTTCAGTTTGATGTCCTTGTCTAGAAAAAATTTGGTATCTTCATAAATCGGTAGACTAGAGGACACTCGCTCAACTGCTGCTCCAACTACCTTTCCGTCACTGTCCTGTGACCCTGCTCTCGCTGAAGCCATTGATATTGTACTGCTAAGATGCAGATGAACACCTCAAATATCTGGAGACAAGCAACATGCATGGCAAGACATTTGTTAGTGAAAAGAAAGCAAATTCCAGTAATGACATAGCACTTACGTGGGGAACTGATAGGTAAGATTACACAATTTCTTCGGGGAGGCGGGGTGACTGGCTACCAGAACTACAAAAAAGGAAGTCTGGGATGTTTGGGAGGCAATACTGGATGCTGCATTTGCGCAATGCACAATCCAGACTGGTTGCTAGCTGTTGGGATTGCGCAATGCGCAATTCCAGCTGGGAGTGACTATAGGCTCAAGGACTGCACTGCACAATTTTTTGGGCCAGCAGTCACTGTCCCTCAGAAATGTGTAAAAGAGTCTTGGAGGACAGTGCCTAGGCAGAAATGTGCATTTCTAGAGAGGAAGACATAGCCTTCCTTCACTAGATTGCGCAATGCTATCTCGGTGAAGGTAAAGTCCAGGCCAAGGTTGTCCAGACTCTCAGATGGGCAACTGAAAGCAAATATGAAAGTGAATGCATGGCGACACTAAGTGAAATCAGAAGTGATTGAAAGTGCATGCAAACATGAATGAAAGATTCAATAAACAGATCAACATGCAAGTGGGTGAAGCGAGTCGCCAAATCGGCGACCTTTCGCGCAAAACAGTTTCATGCATGCGACAATAGTGAGATAGCAATGAAAATAGAAACAATGCTAGGAAAAGCTAGTATACATGTAAACGACAACACATGTTCAAAGAAATAAAGCAAACAACATTGGCACAAGCGAAAACATAAAAAGTGACAGAAATGCTGAAAAAGACAAGTTGAGGCCACTTACCCGTGAATAGTTGAGTCAGATGTGTCGAAGAGTCCTGGATGTGCTGTGGGATGTCAGAGCTCCAAGATCGATGTGAAAGAATGAGCTATGATGCATCGAATAAATAAGTTTTGAGCTCATGATGCACATGCCACAAATCTAGGAAAAAGCAACACTTGGAGGAAAGTTTCTAAAAAAACTTTGCATGTAACCTCCAGCTGCTAAAAATAACTCCCTGAATCATGGGATTCCTTTTGCATGTTGCCTTTTTCTATTCCGGGAAAAAACAAGCCATGCATTCAAGTTAAGTTTCCTTGGTCTCAAGTGGAACTAGTCAACCCAACGTCTCATGCATGAAGCTGCTCAACTACTTGAAGGAAATGTGCATTTCTAGATGGGAGCTGGGCTGTTTTCCCAGGAGATTTGCGCAATTTCTGGGCAGAGCAGCTAACTACTACCCAAATTTGTGTAAATTTCGGGCTGAGTAGCCCTACTGGGGAAAATTGCGCAATTTTCACTGTGAGGGTTGACTGGTAGAATTGTGTAATTCTGGAGCCTAGCAGGCTACTAGATAGGATTGCATAATTTCTGGAGGAAAGGATGGTTGCCCTCCAGAATTGTGCAATTTCTTGGGGGAGCTGCTAAGCCTGCAGCTGGACCAAGTCCAGATGAACAACCTGTGAGGGGAATGCATCAAGCTGTGATCGACAGGCTGCCTTTGTGAAAGAAAAACACTGAAGCTTGTGTACTTGACGAAGCAAGACAATGTGTTGTGAAAGGTTGGTAGGGAGGCTCCAAAATGAAGCTAAGGAAAAATTTTGGGGGGTGGTGGTGGCCGCTACAATAGGTGCCTACATTCACTGAGTTGGTGTTCAACTAGGGGAATGAATGTCCTATATGTTGGTGCCTATGGAAGTTGCAATTTGGTGTTTACTTTGTACAAGGAAGTTTACAAAATATTTACAAAGAAAAAATATATAAGTGTTACTTATGAAGATTTGTGTTTCATGATTTATGCACATCGAATGTTTTAAAATATAAAAATAGTTAAAAATAATGAAATATTGATTCACCCCCCTTTCAATATTTCCAACATGATCCAATTTTTGTATATGTTATCTATTCTCCTTTTCCGAGTATTCTTTGTTGTTGTATTTTTGGATTTTCAAAATCATCATTTATTCATTGAGCTTGTCAAGTTCATCTTTCTAATTTGACCACTTCTTCAACACTTTTTCTGCCATGATTCTCTTCCATTTGTAGGCCTTCATTTTTTCCTTTTCCACCTCTAACATCACAAGGTGTACGAGATGGGAATGAAGAAGTCACATAGTAGAGGGCCCATCAATCTTTAGAGAATTAGGTTACACTTTTTGTTTCTCCACGCCGAGTTTCTTTCTCCTGTAATGTTGTCTATTCTACAAGATATTTTTCACGTTGTTCCTTTGAATTAGGTTCTTCCTCCACATGAATGATAATTTGAGAGGATTTATTTTGTTGAGTTATTTGTTGGTATTATGATTCAGGTTTGGCGCTATGGCACAGGTGTTGTACTTGATGGCAACTCACTCAAGAGGCAGATCTCTGTTCAGGATCTCAAAATCATAGAAAATGAGATACCCGCAGGTGAGCCTAAGAAAAGCTGCGGACCCGCAGGTACCCCGACCAAGAAGTGCGGACATACCCGCAGGTACTCTGTTCAAAAGGTGTGGACCTCAATTTCACTCACTTCAATGCAGAGAAGCATGCACACGTGGGAATTCTTATGAATGGTCCATGATATTTAGTCCGACGTATATGATCCTATGGTTTTGGTCCGTGGTATAGCATCTAAATTATTGAACCCCGGTTTTGGGTCCCTTGTATCGGTTCTCTATGGTTTTGATCCTTGGTTTGAGTACGGGCTTGCCTATAAAAAGGAAAGGAGATCATTTGGCTAGACACCTTTTGAAGATTGAATATCTTAAGATTTGAAACTTTGGGTGATCGGGTTGACAACGCTAGATCTAAATCAAGGTGAATACTGTATATTGTAAGGCGGATCTATCGTGATCTCATTGGTGCATGATCAGATCTGTGGATCTGACAGTCTGTGGCACATTGGAGGATTGATAAATTGGCTCTAGTCAGAGGTCCGTAGGCGATCCACAGCGCAGGTTTCAGAGGTACGCAGCTCAATAGAAGGTGAAGGTGCGGAGGTACGCAGTGCAGCAGAAGGCACTGGTGCGGAGGTACGCAGTGCTGCAGAAGGCACAGTGAGGAGGTATGCAGAGGAACAGTAGGACCAGGTGCAGAGGTACGCTATCTGGTAGACAGCGCAGGCGCGGATCTGCGCAGAGGTACACAGTGCAGTAGAAGGAGTAGGTGCGGAGGTACGCAGAGCAAAAGAAGGATCATGTGCGGATCTACCCAGTTTAGACACAGAAGAGCTGCAGATATTCACAGGTTTCTATTAGTGAAGTTGCGGACTTTTCTTGAAATATTTCTTGGTTGCCTTTTATCTATTGCTGAAGAGTTCTGGGTTTAGATTACTGGTATTACTATTCTGGTTACTGCATTATGAGAAGTTATTGGATTGATTCATTGGTTGATTGAAAAAGGAGATTGGTTGATTCACATGTACTTGATGATTATTTGATGTTCATGGATCCAGTCTGAAAATTAATGAAACGTGGTCCTTGGAAGCAAAGAAGTAGGTCATCACCTACGTACTAGTAGATCAGCTAGTACAAGAGCTAAGGGGGTTGTAGCTCCCTTCCAGGAGAGACTGGAAAATGAGAGAGGGTTGTAGCTCCCAGCAGGTTGCAGCCTGCGTACTGGTAAAGGACTGCACCCGTACAAAATCATACTAAAAGAAGTTTCTAATTGAAAGAAGATAGAGACATATTGCAGCAGGTGGTTTTCACCCACATTTGGTTTCCACCTTATATCTGGTGTTCTTTGGTGTGACTTTCTATTTTTCTTGTTCTTGCTCATTATTATATGGTACTGGCATACAAATTAATGATCAATATCTGAAGAATAGATTAAAGTATAAATCTGGAAGATATATTGAAAAGAATTTGATAATACTGATTCACCCCCCCCTCTCAGTATTATTTCCAACATTATTTCCTTTGTTCCGTGAATTTGTCTTCTTAAAGTCTAAAGCTCAAATTTGACCACTAGTTCTCTTTGTTTTGGTTTGGGTTGTGTCCTAATTTTTACTAAAATAGCTACAATTTGTTTTTAAATGATTTCAGGCTTGGCCATTTTCTCCTTTTGTTTAGAATACCTAGGGCTAAAGGATGTTTTCTCTTTTCCTTTTGTCACACTGGTAGGCCCTAATTCTTTTAAGTCTTCTCAAGTTTCCAAGAAATCTTGTTTGTCCATGTCAATGAATCTTATCCAAGGGACATGGTACTCTATACTATATTATGCATTAAAAACAATTATATAAGTTATCCCATGATGGGATAATAACTCATGTTTACCTCCTTTCACTTTCCTACTCATTTCATTCAAGGATTGCAATAACAAGTGGGGAATAATTAGGGTCTAAGAAGGTTGATAATGGGATTGGTATATAAGTTGGTATAGTAACTTGCATTGATAGGAATATACCACATTAAGTCATCCCTCACAATAAATGTATTCCAATGGGTAGTATGCCACCTCTTTACAATTGGATGACAAGATATCCCTCTTAATTCCATTGACTTTTCTACAAACTCTTCATTTTGTAGGTTTAAATTATTTTTTTTCAAAAGTTTCCTCTTGCGTTTCTTCTTTATCCCAAGTTATGCCTTGAGAGACACCAATTATTTTGAGAATTTATTCTTTATTAATGTGAGTTTCTAGTCCTATTGCTACTGTGACATACTCTTGTTCCCCACAAATTTCAAGATTCAACACAAATTCAAAAGGCACATCATTAGATTTTCAATTATTGCCAACCACTAATTTCTTTGGAAGGTGTTTACCACCCCAGGATTTTGATAGATTCTGCTAGGGTTCATGGGTTCTCTTTTGATAAAACCTATCCCCATCTTGTAGGTGTGTACAAGGGAATTTGTTGTTGGAACAAGATTTTATTTTTTGTTTTTCTCCTTTAAATTCAACCAATTCTTATGACCTTCACTAATTAGGCTCACCTTACTGACCTTATAGGTCATAGAAATACACCTAGTAGATTGTAAAATTTACTCAACAAACTAGAAAATTATAGTTCCAACTTTAGGAGCATATAATTTTGATTAGTGGGTTAATAGGTTCACTTATCAAACAATATAAAATAATCCTGGTAAACAATAATAACCCATTTTAATTTTTAAGTTGTGAAAATTGTGAAACATTTTGAACTAGCAGATTGAATTTTATCTTCAACAACTTGTGTGAATTCAACCAAACAATTATGAGAATTTGATCCAAAAGTTACTATAATTTAACCCAATAGTTACTATACATGAATAAATCAACAATTGACTTTATAGGCCACATAAACCCATCCTAGAAATTATGGATATTCTTGTAGGAGAGACCCTAAATATTTGACAGGTTATAATATGTGCAACAAAGTTCAAGGGGATGGGACCAACCTGATCTTCAATTGAGAGTGTTGCTGGATTTACTGTGATATCCTCAGAGTTTCTTGTAGTTATATGACCATGTATTGTAGCCTGGTAGTTGTGATAGTAGTGTATTATGTAGAGAGTAATTCTCCTATAGTAGTTGTCAAGGAACAAAACGACATTAAGGATATGCATGTAGAGTTGGTGGAGTAGACAAGGCGGTAGAGGTTTTCAAAAATATCAATGCAAAATGACATGCCTCATGTCCTATATTTTAGCGATCTATCACTTTTCTCCATGATGAATGTAGTTAACACACCTTTTCAATTGACATACTATTGAATGTTGATGTGATAGTATGCCAATTTTTGAGATTACTGTGGTTGGCTACCTAATTATTAAATATTTCTATTGATTTCAAGAGGAATAGTCATGATGTGATCCTATGATATCTTTCCATGTGGGTTTTGGCCCCACTCAAATCCTATTTATATCGTCAAGTTTTTCTTATCTTTTCTTATATAGGTTGGTTTTTTGTTTTGTTTTGTTTTTTGTTTTTTGTTTTTTTTTTTGTTTTTTTTGTTTTTTTGTTTTTATTTTTATTTTTATGTTTATGCATTTTGACTCTTTTACACTAGGATGGCATTGCAATAGAAAAGTGTTGAATAGGAAAGGGAGCAATGGTATTTAGTCATACCTAGTGGTACTCGATGATGAATAAATCATGTGAGTGTTATGGTTGTGAATAGTTGATATTTGACCATGGATGTTTGCTCCTCGGTGTTCTACAGGGGATCTTGTAGAAATATAGGGTACCCTGTAGAAGTCCAAAAAATGAACTTTCTGTTTTCATGAGTGTAGGTCTTACCTTGATGATGATCTACGTGATATTTGAGAGCTATAATGCAAAAAATTCAATAGCTTGTAGCTTTTTAGTGAATCTGGACTTTATTGTAGAAATACAAGATTGTTTTCTACAAATGGTTGTCTGAATGGGGAACACTTGATGGAGGAAAATGTAGATGATTGTGACGATACAAAATTTTTGTTATAAGGTATTGCATGTAACTTCTTTGATTACCTTTTGTCCTTCTAACATTTTCCTTGAAGCTTTGTATCCTCACGTGATTAGTGTTTTGCTTGTTAATAAAAAATAGGTAGACAAAAATTAATGTGTGAAAAATTAACCATCACGTGGAGTTTCTTTTCCATATTTGCTTTTCTTCTCCTTATTCTCTCTCTCTCTCTCTAATAGGGAAATGGTTTCATCCCTAGTTTTCGCTATTGCTCTATCCCTACTAGAAGGGTTTTCTTAGAAGGGGGTTTTATTTTGCAAACTCATAGATGCCTCATAGATGTTTTTGTATTGAGAGTTTGTCCTAGGAACCTCAAAGGAGGTTTTCACCCATTCTAATTATTATTATTATTTTCTTCTTTAAGAACTATATGGATTGGGAACATTTATGATCTTAATCACATTTAGATCTCATATTTTAACTACTTTTGTGAGCTCATCTTTATTTAGAGGTTTGTTATAAATTTTGAGTCTAAAACCTTTCACCAAGAGGGGGCTTTGTTCTTCATCAATGGTCCTAATTTTTACAGTTACATTCTCATAACATTTTCTACTTGTTCATAAATTTACCTTTAAAATATTCAACTTTAGAATCATAAAATAGGGCCCAATCACCTTCCTTGAAGTCCCTAGTCTTGATGAACTTATCATTACATATATTTCTTTGTATTTGGATCATCCAATATGAAAGAGAGCTTGCATCCTTTGTTTATCCAATGCATTCAGTTGTTGTCTCCTTTCCTCTTAAGCATTAGTTATATTCATCTCCAACCGTGATGCTATGCTCAATGTAGCAAATTCAAACTCAATGGAATCATGGCCTTTTTACCTTATACTAGCTCATAAGGGGTGAACCCTATTGTTGGGTGTATGTTATATTCTTTCCACGACTAGGTATATGCGCTGTACATTGGGACGGGTGTAGCAGGGGGTTTGCAGGGGGGATAATTTATTTATTTATTTATTTTATTTTTATTTTTATTTTTATTTATTTATTTATATTTTTATTTATTTATTTATATTTATTATTTATTATTTATTATTTTTTTATTTATTATTTATTTATTTATTTTTTATTTTTTTATGCAGACCCAATAATAGTTGGGAAGACCCAAGGATGGGGGGAAAACCCAAATATGGTGGGAATACCTACCCATGGTTTTGTGCATGGGGTTTGCACATGGTTTTGGGCATAATGGTTTTCTTCCCATGGTATTTTGTAGATCCGGTCAAGGGAACTACATTTATATTCTAATAAGGGTTAATGGATTGGGGTTTATGAATGCTTCAACATGTATATATATGTATTGTAACATTGAAAGGAATATAATGAAAAACCAATCTAGTAGTCTTGATTTTTGGATCCAGGGGAAAATATATATGTATATTTGTTTTATGTTTTCGCGATTATATATTTTTATGTTTTAAGAATTAGTTTGCAAGTAATTTTTGTACAAAGTTAAAACCTACATTTGGTATCAAAGATGTTTCGACTTCAAGGGGACGCCTTTTCTGTTGAGGGGTTTTTCTCAGGTGAACAATGGAAAGATAGAGATCGAGAAATTTAATGATCAAAGTTTTGAGTTGTGGAAGTTCAATATGGGGGATCTGTTGGTGGACCAAGATCAACGGATTGTTGTAGATACTGGTTCAACACCAATAGGAATGTTGACAAGAGACTAGGTGAATCTAGATCGAAAGGCGAAGAGCACAATACGATTGCGTCTCTCAGATTCAACATTGTTGAATGTATCAGGGGAAGCTATAGAAAAGGCTTCGTGGGACAAGTTAGGGACTTTGTACCAATCTAAGTCTCTAGTGAACAAACTGTTCCTATGGAAAAATCTATATAACATGAGGATGAAGGATGGAGACTATTATGCAACCAACTCATAAAATATAAGAAAAGATAGATCAATGACTTAAAAATTAGCCTCTTCAAGGGGGAAACCTCCTTTACATTACATAAATGAATAATTCTTGGATGATGCAAATAACAATACCTCCTTGGTATATATAGGAGTCTAAGGGGTCACAATATAATCAGAGGCTACATAATAATAATAATGTACGTGCAAAACAATAACAATAACGGGATTCTATGGGGCACAACAATAATAATAGGGGGCTACACTAACAATAAAAATAAGGGGAATACACTAGTACTATAGGGACCTAACATGCCCATCTCCTTAAAAAAAGTGTTTTCCTCAACGCTTGAGTAGTTCTGGATGCTTCTATATAATATTCTCATCCTCCCATGCGGAATATTCAGCAGGTAAGTTCTTCCACTTAATGAGATGCTCTGAAATTAATTGATTCCATAGCTGTCAGGTTCTTGTTTCCGTGACTACTTCAGTCTCAAATATGATGTTTCCTTCTTCATCAAGTTTTGGAAACACTATTTGAACTAAGAGCATGTCACCGATAACCTTCTTTAAGCATGAAACATGGAAAACTGGGTGTACTAAAAAAGATGCAGGAAAATCCAATTTGTATGCCATAGTACCAATATTTTGCAACACCTTGTAAGGATCATATTAATTGGGTGATAATTTATTATCCTTCTTAGCTTGCTTGAAGGACATTTTTTTTGTATGGTTGTAGCCATAAAAATAACTCGTTGCCTATATCAAAACTTATTTCACTGTGATGCTGATTTGCCCGTTGTTTCCTTCGATTCTGCGGCAGAGTGAGGTTATCCTTTAAGAGTTGGAGAACTTTTTGTTGATGCTCGATGTGATCTTCCACTGCTTGAACCTTAGAATTTTCTCTTAAAGATGATGTGATGGATGGTGGATGATATCCATAAAGTGCCATAAATGGATTCATTTTTGCTGCAGAATGGAAGGAAGTGTTATACCACCATTCAGCTAGAGGTAACCATTTGACCCATTGTGTTTGTTTTTCAGATACAAAGCAACGAAGATATCCTTCCAAACATTTTTCACTATCTCAGTTTTCCCATCAGATTGAGGATGATAAGATGAGCTATGAGCTAATTGAGTACCAAGACAAGAAAATAATTCCATCCAAAAATTTCCAGTGAAAATGGGATATCTACCACTTACAATAATCTTTGGGTTTCCATGTAGGTTTTAAATTATTTCCATAAATGAAGTAGCAACTATACTAGATTTAAAAGGATGATATAATGTCAAAAAGTGTGCATACTTGTAATTCTGTCAACTATCACCATGATGACACTCTTTCCTTCAGACTTGGGCAAACTTATGATAAAATCCATTGAGACCTCCTCCCAACGCTGACTTGGAATTTCTAAAGGTTGTAACAGACCCAACGTCTTAATTGTCTCAACTTTATTTTGTTGGCAAACCAAACATTCTGCCACAAACTTTTGAATATCGGATTTAAGGCCATCCAAAAAAATTCCTTCTTGATCCTGTGGTAAGTTTTTAAAAATCTTGAATGCCCTCCTAAAGGGGAGGTGTGTAATTCCAAAAGAATATTTTGCTTGAGTTGTGAATTCTTACAAAGGTATAAGCGATATTTGTACCACAATGAATCAATTTTCCATCTAAATGTATCATATGTACTAGGATCTTGTTGCAAATTTTGAATGAGTGTCCACACCTCTTCATCATTATTCCATTCATTTGTTGCTTTGGTTATCCAATCATGTTGGATAATAGAAATGGCACAAAGCAATGTTTCCACATCCTCATCCTTTCTTGAGAGTGCATCTACAACAACATTTTTCTTCCATTTTTTGTAGATGATTTCAAAGTCATAACCCAACATATTTGTGACCCATTTTTACTGCTCTTCTTAAGATAATATTTGTTCCAAAAAGTATTTAATACTATTGTGATCTGTTTTTACCTTGAAGTGAATTCCCATTAGGCAAGGTCGACATTGCTTTAGTGCATGTAGTATTACCAACACTTCTTCTCATAAATAGGTTTGTGTAAATTCCTTTAAAAAGTAATGGGTCTTCCTTCTTGAATTAAAAAAACACCAATTCCATTTCCTAAGGCATAACATTCTACAATAAAGGCTTTTGTGAAGTGTGGCATAGCTAAGACCAGTTCTTGGCACATTTCCTCTTTAATATGTTCGAAGGCCTTAGTTGCTTCTCGAGTCCAAGAAAATGCAACTTTCTTCAGTAATGTTGTTAGAGGTGTTTCTATTCTCCCATAATTCTTAACAAAATTGTGATAATACCCTATCAACCCGAGAAATACTTGAATATGCTTTATGGTTGTGGGGATTTTCCATTCCTTAATGGATTTAATTTTGTTAGGGTCTACCTTAACACCGTCACGAGACACAATATGACCTAGATATTCCACCTCCTTTACTACACAGCAAAATTTGGAGGTTTTTGCATATAATTGTTTCCTCTCTAATAGTTTGAGCACCCTATCAACATGTTGAACATGATCCTTCCAAGACTCGTTGTAGATTAGTATATCATCAAAAAATAATAACACACATTTTCTAAGGAAGGCTTTGAAAATGGAATTCATCAAACATTGAAATGTGGAAAGTGAATTAGTAAGTCCAAAAGGCATGACCAAAAATTCATAATTACCCTCATGAGTTTTGAATGTTGTTTTTGGAATGTCTTCAGTCTTCATTCTAATATGATGATATCCTGAACAAAGATCCAACTTGGTGAAGTAAATTGCTCCATGTAATTCATCCAACAATTCATCAATGACAAGAATGGTAAATCTATCTTTAATAGTGAGCGTGTTGATCTCCATATAATATGGACACATACACCATGATCCATCCTTCTTGTGCACCAATAATACTGGTGAGAGAAAGAACTTTGACTAGGTTTAATTATACCAGTCTCTAGCATTTATACCACCATACATTCAATTTCACTCTTTTTGGCATATAGATATCTATAAGGTGTGATGTTTGGAAGAACACTTACTGGAATCAAATGAAAAAATGATCCCGATCATGAATAGGTGGGAGGAATTTGGGAGTCTCAAACACCTTGGAATGATTGTCAAAGACTTTTTGGAGATTTGGAGAAATATATGATTTCAATGTTTGAACCTCTAGTGAGCATAATTAACTTTTTCTTCTTGATATATCCTTATATATTGAGAGTAAGAGGAGTGGTAATTACTACCAATGCATTACAAGATATAGTCAGATTCATTTCTTCTTTCTCTGGGGTTGTTTCTTGGTGTATATCCTCCTCTTTTGATGTTTCTTATACCTTTTCTTCCTCCGCTTCACAATATATGTAGAATAATTTCTTCTCAACACACTTATTACCTTTAGCTTATTTTCTATCAAAACTTTAACAAAGCCCTTTTTCTCTTTTTTCCTCCAATTGTTGTGGTGTCAACCTTGTAGGTTGTGGAAGAGTAGGTGAAAAAGCACTTCCATATTTATAATTGTGAGTGGTAGAATTCCTTGTTGCCATAATTTTTCTTTCAACTTTTCTTGCCTCCCTGAATTCCTTCTCTAATGAATTAGGTTCCCAAGAGCGAACCTCATGTTAGATGTTATATTTTAGAGTCCCTATGAAGACATCAATCCTATGCTCCTCTGGAATATCAATTACCCTAATATTAATTTTTGGAAGTATTCAATGTGCTCCGCCATTGAACCCTTTTATTTGAGATTTATCAATTTTATAAAGAAGGTGTTTGTCTTTATATATTCATAATGTGCTATCATTTCCTCTGTAAAAATTGACTAGGTGACAAGTGGTTTACGAGAACAAAGCCATCTATACCATACAAACTGATTGGGTTCTAAATATAAAGATGAAATATGTACCTTTTGTGAGGGTTGCACATCATGTAGATCAAAATATTGCCCCATATATGTTATCCATGTTACTCGATCCTTGCCATCAAACTTCCTCATATCTATTTTTGGAATGTGGTGGTTGTTAAATCCCACATTGTGTTGAAGGAAGTGTAACTAGGTTTGGTCTTCATAGATGTACTTTTTATATTTTTACTTATTAAAGAAAATAAATATTATTATAATATGTGTCAATGAGTTTCTTTCTCAATAAAGTAGGTCTAGCACATGTCAAAGTGCTATAGGTGAGTCAAATAGTCAAGAGAAGATATTTAAGGTCGTAAGGGCATGTTACACTATGTATAAATATATATTAAAGGCAAAGGGAAACCTCCAAGAAAATTCAAGTATAATCCTATGTAATGACACCTTCAAGAAGCTCCTTCAAGCATGCTACAACACCATGGAAAATATTTGAAGACTGCTCAACAAATCAGCCACCAAACTACCCTCAAAGTCAGCCTACAAACAACCCTCAAAGTTGGCCTACAAGAAACCAATCAAATCGGCCTACAAGTCACCTTAAATGGAGGTAAAGTCCTCTATTATAGGGGCTGCCCAGTCCAAATATAACACATAACTCAAGCTCTGAAATCCACAAGAAAAGAGGAGACAAGAAGATGTGGTAAAAGGTCTGTTAGGGCAATGAAGAAAGGAGGAAGAATAACAAAGGTTAAAAGATTGTTTTCTAGGGCATACACAACCACACATGCGAGTAAATGAAGGATAGTCTACATCTATCACAACAGTGAGATCATAGTTACATATATCCCTTTGTTTGGGGTTGAAACTAGGCCTACAAGGCTTCCTACTCCAGCTTAGAAGGAAGACACTCAAGTGAAGGAGAGAAGAGCATATAATACCTAGTAATCGTCCCACACGTGCAAGAAACTAGGGAAACATAACAACAACAATGCCATACTCTCATATATTAATAGAGATCTCATTTTTTCAACATTGAAGTCTAATTGTGTGAGGGCTAGAAGAGGAACACCTCAACTCAAAGACTCAAGAATGTCTATCACTAGACAAGATTCATAGTACGAGAACGAAGTGCCGGAAGAAGGAGGAAGAAGTGCTGGAAAACGTGCCAGGGAATAAGGTGCAGAAAGAAGGACTTGACTTGTGCTTAAAGGAAACTCTTGTCAGGGGTCTAGGGTTTGGCATTTATCAGCAGAAGCTTGAATAAGAGAAATTCACTAAAGGGTTTTCCTCTCAAGAGAAGAGAGGTTTTGGCCGTGATAGAGAGCCAACATCTTGTGTTCTTGTTCTTATGTTTTTGGTAGCAGTTTGACTAAGTACACACACATGCATTAATAATAATAAGAAGAAGATTAAGCCAACAAGAAAAGTAAAAGGACTCCACAAATTTTTATCAAGTAACGAAGAATCACACCACACTACTTTTCCCTAGATTCTTCAACATGGTATTAGAGCTAAGGTGACACATAAAGGATAGGGAAACTCAAGAACACTCATCAAGGAGAAGCATCTACAAGGTTAAAGCATCAAGTCTAGAAGTCTCAATCACTTCAAGTTCAAGAAGGGTATACAATCCATCATTCATCAAGGAGGTCTACAAAGCTAGAAAAATAGCCTTACATAAAAGCACCTACAAAGAAGAGAAGATTAAACCAGGACCTACATCAAGTTACAAGTCATCAAGAAAATATCATCATCAAGCAAGTCCAATTGAAGAAGGCAACTTGAAGAACATCAAGATCCAGGGAAGACAAGCCGTCAAGCCTTCAAGGAGGAAGCAAATCCATTACATCTCAAAATCTGTCAATTAAGTACATGTCCCCTTCTGAATATATATCAATGTATTTTTGCAAGGAAAGCAATAAATTGGTAGGTACCAATAACTTTCTTGCATGGAAGAAGAGGATTAATCTACTACTCAAGGAGAATGAACTGCTAGAGCATGTCAAAGGGAATATCACTATCCCTGCTACAGAACAGACTCAAGCCTTATCCAAGTACAATAATGATGAGACAAGAGCTCAAAGGATTCTGATAAAATCAATCAAAGACTCTCTCATTCCTTATGTCTCCAAGTTTGAGACATCAAAAGAAATTTATGATAAGCTAGTAGAGCTATTCTCGATATCCACAATCGGAGAATTTATATCTTTGAGAAATGAATTATACAAGATGAACATAACAAAGGAAGGAATAGCTCCCTAATCCATGAAAATATTTGAAATGAGAGATCAACTTCAAGAGCTTGGGGAAGTCATGTATGATAGAGAGATGAAAACTATAGTACTCAATGCTCTACCTAAGGAGTTGGGAAACTTCACATCAAGCATATATGCCAAGAAGGAAGCAACCACTCTCAGTGAAATGTGGTCTCTATGTAGAACAAAGGAAACCAGACTTAAGGCAAAAGAAGATGCGGGATCAAAGGAGCAAGCATTTTCTACCATGGCCAAAAGAAAGGGTAAATTTGGCAAGTTTGGTCCATGAATAACAAACAACAAAGACATGTCAAAGGTCCAACGCTTTGGATACCAAGAATAGGGAAATTACAAAAGGAATTGTCCTAAGCTTAAGAAGGACTACAACAACAAAATAAAGAGGAAAGAAGCTCACTTGACTCAAGAGGTGAAACAAGAAGGAAATAAGAAAAGAAGGAAGATCTAATGGATCTCTACTATGACTCGGTAAAACTTTTTACTTCTATAATTCTCTAAAAGTTTTGAGTAAGATAGGAGCATGTAGGAATATATTAAAATTGCATGGTTAGAAACATCCTCTAGAATCTTGAAGCATAATGTACATAGAGTTCTAGATTCTCATGAAGATGTAGCATTTATGATAAGAACAAAAATGCATGGGTAGAAATATCTTCTAGAATATAGGAGCATGATAAATATAGCTCACGCTATTCATATAGAAGGAGAATACCTAGTATAGACCCTCATCCATGATGAAATACAAATTTGATCATGACTAAGTATCTTAAAGACCTCCATCATCAAAGGGAAAGGAACATTTGCAAGGCAAGGATATTTAAGATCCTATGATGGAATCTTCAAAAGATGGTTCATGAACCAAGGAAGATGTCTCATGGGGAGTCTCAATCATGGGATTCAAGAAAAGGATGATATGCAGGCAAGCTAAGATGAAGAAAGAAGGGACACACCAAAGGATGATCAAAGGAAAATTAAGATGAGGTATGTATGCATCAAAGTTTATGTCATGTTTTAATTTGTATATTATTGAATCATGGGTATAGTTCTATAGCATGATCAAGCATGGAAGAATCTCTTTCATCAAGAATATGCTTGAAGACATGTTCCACAATGCAATGAAGGTCAACAAAATTATATGCTTACATAAGGAGCATAAGATTTCTGACTAAGAAGCAAGAAGAAATGATAACAAATAGAGAAAGAAAGCAATGAAGGAATTCTCTCACAAGAAGCATTAGATGGTTGACATATCTATCTGAGAAGAAGAAAATGAAGAAATAGATCAAGTATGCGAAGAACACCATAATCACCGAGAATCACTACCTGACAAAAAGGCTTGAATATATCTCCCGAAAGAGGGCATGAACACTCTAATAAAGAAAGAAAGGATCCTTGACACCTATGAAGGCCTTGGATATATAAAGGTGCAGATAACTAATTCTACTCTACATAGATGTCATGATGAAAAAGCCATCCAACAAAAGAAAAGGCAACGCTGAAGCAATATCAGGATGAAGTCATGATGTGCTACTAGGTCAAAACATGCAAACAAACAAGTACATAAAAACATCCATGAGAAGAATATTTAGAAGCATGGACAAGATGACAAAATAATAGCCAAGATGAAAAGAAAACCTGATGAATCAAAAGAAAGCCACTTTCCATAAAGGAAGCAAGACATGAATTTCCAAGAAGGAAAGTGATCGATGGATGGTGCCCTACATATAAGAAGTTCGAACATAGACTTCATGACATCAAGAAAGGAAGGAGACCAAGCAGCTGAAGGACCCACGAAGAAGAAGCTGCTGATGAAGAAAAGAGTCCCCAGTTAAGAGGGATCTCTTACATGTCCCTAATCAAGAGGGAGTTTTTAAATCACCCCTGATTATAAAGGAGTGACAATTGTGTTTTCTATTTCATGGGTCATGCACTAGACCAGGACTAACAACCGTAAGTCTAGATGAAGGCCATGAATGGAAATGTAGACACAATATAGGCACAACATTATTGTCTTCGCTTGGGAAGAAAGAATGGGAGGATTTGGTAATCATCTGGCATCTGATATTCTTTGAGGATGTGTGGGGAATCCAAGACAAGAGTAGGCAAGAGGACCGGTATTCTTTGAGGGATAGGAACCCAAGATAAGAATAGTCCTAGAAGGTCATACTCGGAGAACACTTGGGTGTGTGTGTACCTTGAGAGTCAATGATGAAGGTGTCTATAAATCATTAGTCTCACCAACATTGTATCTCATCGTCTCGCAAAGAGATAGAGCTCTTAGTGAAGGCCTTGCACTATGACAATGCTGATGGATATGATGCTATAACAGATGAATTGCTAATTCGGTTTCTCTTATGTGAATTCTTCAATATTGATAATATCCAAACACCTTGTAATGTTTTATGAATACCTCCCTAGTTAAGAGGGAGTGTTGAAGGAAGTGTAACTAGGTTTGGTCTTCATAGATGTACTTTTGGTATTTGTACTTATTCAAGAAAAGAAATATTATTTTTATAATATATTTTAATTAGTTTCTTGCTCATTGAAGTAGGTTGAGCACATGTCAAAGTGCTATAGGCGAGTCAAATAGTCAAGAGAAAATATTTAAGGCCTTAAGGGCATGTTACATTATGTATAAATATATATTAAAGTCAAAGGGAAACCTCCAAACAAAGTCAAGTCTAATCCTATGTAATGACACCTTCAATAAGCTCCTTCAAGCATACTACAACACCATGGGAAATATCTGAAGACTTTTCAATAAATCATCCACCAAACTACCCTCAAAGCCAGCCTACAAACAACCCTTAAAGTTGGCCTACAAGCAGCCAGTCAAGTCGGCCTACAAGTCGGCTTAAATTGGAGGGACAATCTTCTATTTATACAAGTTGTCCACTCCAAATATAAAGCATAACTCAAGCTTTGAAATCCACAAGAAAAGAGGAGACAAGAAGCCGTGGTAAAAGGTTTGTTAGGGCATCGAAGAAATCAGGAAGAACAGTGAAGGTTAAAAGACTGTTTTCTACGACATACACAACCACACGTGTGAGGAAATGAAGGATAGTATACAACTATCACAACAATAATATCACAGTTACATATCTCCCTTTGTTTGGGGCTAAAACTAGGCCTACTACTCTAGCATGGAAGGAAGACACTCAAGTGAAGGAGAGAAGAGCATATAATACCTAGTAATCCTCCCACACGTGAAAGAAACTAGGGCATTAGAACAACAACACTGTCATACTTTCATATCTTAATAAGGATATCGTTTGGTCAACGTTGAAGTCTAATTGTGCAAGGGCTAGAAGAGGAACACCTCAACTCGAAGACTCAAGAAGGTCTATCTCTAGACAAGATTCATAGTAAGAGAACAAAGTGCTGGAAGAAGGAGGACAAACTGCTGGGGAATAAGGTGCAAAAAGGACTTGACTTGTGCTTAGAGGAAACTTTTATCAGGGGTCTAGGGTTTGGCATTGATAAATAGAAGCTTCAATAAGAGAAATTCACTAAAGGGTTTTCCTCTCAAGAGAAGAGAGGTTTTGGCCCTGACAGAGAGCCAACATCACGTGTTCTTGTTCTTATGTTTTTGGTAGCATTTTGATGAAGTACACACACATGCATTAATAAGAATAAGAAGAAGATTAAGCTAACAAGAAAAGTAAAAATACTCCACAAATTGTTATCAGTTAACGAAGAATCACACCACACTACTTTTCCCTATATTCTTCAACACATTGGAGTCTCTAAAATCATAATTCATATTCCTTTTTTCCTCATCATGATTTTCATGGATTACCTTGTCACCACTGGGAAGCCTTTCTTGCAACAACTTTGGTCGAACCTTCCAACTTGACATTCATCACATCCATGTCTACTTTAAAAAACTCAATGTTTATTTTTACACCATCCATGTGATCTTTGGTTTCTCTTTGTGAGAGCGAAATTTGTTGCACTGGGTCCCATAATTTTGATATATCATGTTATAATTCTTCCTCTTCATGCATCATAGTAGAGCTTTCTGAGGGATTAATGGGTGTAGAAGTATTTTGTTTGGGAGGAATTTCCAAACCAAATATTGATATATATGCTTAAATATTCCCTTTGAATCACTACAAATTGATTTTTGAAACAAAAGTTATACAAAATTAAAAAATACACACCTTTTTCTTTCTTTTTAGTAGCTTGATATTGCAACTAATGTATCTCTGTAACTTCAGATTTCTAAGGTCTAAAATTTCGTCATGTGGTGTCCCTCTGAGTTGTATTTCCAACCACACAAGTAAGACTAATATTGGAATCTTAGATAAATATTTATGCTCAATATCCCATGATGATGTGACTATTGATTGGTTCAGTAAAGTGAACCTGTATGGATTGCCACGTTCCATTGTTTCAACCTTTGACCCTGAAAATGATACACGAAAAACTACAGTTCATGAAATTTCATCCATATTTTATGAAATTCAAATATGATGCTTAGAGAGAAAGTTATGACAATTTTCCCTAAGTCACCTGTTTGATATTGAATTCTGGAGTCTACAAAAACCCTAACTTCCTCGGATCATATCTCCAAAAATATAGTGAACCAAGATCTGAAATTCATACACGAAGTTCACCAATACTTAGGATCTACGTGGTTGCAATTTTAGCTTCTTAAGCCTCATAGAAGAAAAAACGTTATAGATAAAATGCCAATATGACCTGTTTGAAGAAGCAAAAACCTAGAATCCAAAGCTATGATACCAAATGTTATGCAACCAACCCACAAAATATAAGAAAAGATAGATCAATGACTTAAAAATTAGTCTCTTTTATGGGGAAACCCCCTTTAAATTATATAAATGAATAATTATTGGATGATACAAATGATAAGACCTCCTTGGTATATATAGGAGTCTAAGGGGTCACAATATAATTAGAGCCTACATAACAATAATAATGTAAGGGCACAAGAATAACAACATGGGGGATACATGGGAATAAAAATAACTGATGCGGGTGATACATGGGAAAAAAATAACAATAGGGGGATACATTAAAAATAACAATAAGGGGAATACACTAGTATTATATGGACCTAATAGAGACTTGGTTATAGTGCATTTGAACACCTTTAATATTGTGGTAAGCCAATTGTTATATGTTGATATTAAAATTTCAGATGAAGATAAGTGCATTGGTTTGCTGTTTTCTCTACCAAATTCATGGGATAGTCTGGCTGTTGCAATAGGCGGCAATACAACTACCTTGAAGTTTAATGAAATAGTCTCATCCTTATTATTGGAAGAAATGAGAAGGAAAAATATGGAGAGCCAGAATGGAGATGCCTTGTCTATGAGAGGACGGTCCCATAACAGAAACAAAAATAATTCCTCAAGTGGGAGTTCTAAATCTAGAATGAGATCTAAATCTCTAGGAAAACCTGTAAATGTATGCTGAAAATGCAAAAAAGAAGGGTACTACAATAAGGAATGTAGATCTAAAACTCATGAGAAAGGAAATGGATTTGATGATGCTCTTTCTATAGAGGTGAAAACCACCTCAGATGAAGGTGGAGATGTGTACTTGGATTCTTATTCAAGTGCACATGTAGATCATAAGGAATGATTGATTGATTTAAGAGCAACCTTTCACTTCACTCCCCATAGGGAGTGGTCTTGTGAGTATGGGAAATATGATGGTGGTGATGTCATCCTAAGGGATGACAAGAAGGCCAGAATCATAGAATGCAGAAAATTCAAGTTCAAGTTGCAAGGTGGAAGGATTAGAACACATCCCGAGGTTCTGCATATTCCTGAATTGGCCATAAATATGATTTCTGTAAGCAAGATGGATGATGTAGGTGTAAAAATATTGTTTGAGAAAGATACCTTCAAGATGGTTCGAGGAGAACTCATGTTGATGCGGGGAGCTTGGGTTGCAACTTTGTACAAGCTTCTGGGTAGCATCGTTATTGATGGGTACAACAGTTCTGTGATTCCTGAAAGTGGAGCATAAAATCTAGTGGTCTTTGGAGAAAATACCATGTTATGGCATCAAATTCTTGGAAATATTGGAGAGAAGGGACTTCGAATACTACATGGTAATGGTATGGTAGAAGGTATGTCTAATGTTTCTCTGAATTTTTCTTTCTGTGAACGTTGTGTATATGGGAAACATAATCATGTGAGTTTCCCCTCTGGTGCTAAGAGGGAAAAAGGGATATTAGATATTGTACATAGTGATGTGTTTGAACCTGTTTCAGTTTCATATCTAGGTAAATATGTGTACTATGTATCATTTATAAATGAATTATTGAGGAGTACATGGATATATTTCCTTAGGAAGAAATATGAAGTCTTTGACAGGTTTAAATAATTTAAGGCTCTGGTGGAAATTCAGAGAGAGAAGAAGATCAAGGTGTTGAGACAAATAATGGTGGAGAATTTAACAGGAAGGAATTTGAAGAGTTCCATAAGAAGTGTGATATAGCATGGTAGAAGAATAATCCATACACACCTTAGAAAAATTGAGTTGCAAAAAGAATGAAAAGGACATTGATGTAAAAGGAAAGAAGCATGCTTAGTGGTGTTAGGTTAGGATAGGAATTTTAGGTAGAGGCAATGGAGACTACATGTTACCTGTTTAACAGATCACCTTCATTAGTGTTGGAGGTTAAGACTCCACATGAGGTATTGAATGGTAAGAAACCCTCTCTCTCACATCTCAGGGTATTTGGATGCGATGCATATGTACATGTTCCAAAGGAGAAGATAACCAAGTTGGGTAGTAAATTTGAAAGGTGCATCTTTATTGGGTATAAGGATGGGTTAAAAAGATATAAGCTTTGGAACCCATAAACAAATAAGGTTGTGTACAACTGAGATGTGGTGTTTAGAGAAGTGAAAGATGTTTTTAAACATGAAATCCCACCAAGGGAACCTAGAAAGATAGAGTTTTAACTAAAGGAGGAAGAATTAGAATCTACAACAAAACAAGAATAAGAAGAGGAAGAGCCATAGACTCCAGTTTTGAAAATATCAGTTCAGAGAGAAGGAAGCTAGAGAGGTATAGTCCATCTTCTTTCTGTTCAAATTTTTCTTTATATATTACTGATGATGATCCTAGAATTATCAGGGAGGCAGTTGATTCAAAGGATGGAAAACTTTGGAAAGAGGCCATGGTTGATGAAATGGCATATTTGGAAAAAAATGAGGCATGGGATCTAGTAGGGTTGTCGGCTGGAAGGAAACCCATTGGCGGAAAATGGGTGTTTAAGAAGAAGATGAATGTAGAAGGCGAGGTGGAGAAATACAAAGCTTGATTGGTAGAAAAATGTTATTCCCAGGTGTCGTGAATTGATTTTAGTGATATTTTTCTCCTGTTTCAAAGTTAGCTTCTATTATATTACCTTTATCTATTGCTGCTGCTTTTGATTATGAGGTAGAATATATGGATGCGAAGAAAATATTTCTTCATAGGGATCTGGAAAAAGAGATCTACATGAAGAAACTAGAAGGCTTTGCAGTGAAGGGTAAGAAATAACTGGTATGCAGGTTAAAACCATCTCTCTATGGGTTAAAACAGTCACCAAGGATGTAGTATAAAAAAATTGATACGTATATACGGGGACTTGGCTTCACCATGAGAAAAGTGGATAACCATGTGTATTTTAAATTAATTGGTGACCGTGTTATTTATTTGGTCTTGTATGTGGATGATATGTTTCTGATTGGAAACGACAAAGAAATTATCCAGGATTTGAAGACCCAATTGTCCTCCAAATTCGACATGAAGGATCTTGGTGCTGTAAACTATATTTTGGGAATGGAAAATAAATGAGATCGGGAAAAGAGGAAGCTTTGGTTAAACGAGAGGAAGTATGTCGAGACAATATTGCAGAGGTTTAATATGAAGGATAGTAAACTGGCGAAGGTTCCTAATCCTGTAGGTGTAAAGTGTTGATTTGGGGTAGCATTGGATGTGCTCTAGAGATGAAAATTGGTGGAGAGGCTAAGGCACATGAGATCTCTAATAGCAAGAAAGGGTTTGGGCAGATTATAAATAGTTTGAGAGATATTAAAATAATCAATATTTTTAATGGATTCCCTAAGTCTAAACTTAGGGAAAATAAAATATTAATGTGAATTAATATAAAATTGTGTTAGAATGGTCCAAAAGTCATGGATCAAGCCAGATATAATCTTAGTCGTTGATTAGGGACTTAATCCTGGCCGTTGATTTGTCAACGAGAAAAGTATAAGAGGAAGATTGAGGGTCACTTGCAGAACGCACCAAGAGATCAAGATTTCGACTTTCTGGGGCTGGGTTTGCTGAGAAATTTTAGAGAGTGATTATTGTTGCAGCTGAGGGGAAGTGAATACAAAAGCAGAGAGGTAGAGATATCACCGGGAGGATCAACATAGTAGCCAGAGAGAGGGAGGCAAAAACAGCCAAGGGTTCACGCAGAGGCAACCAGGAGCAGCGCAGTGCCTAAGAGGGTCATCGTGGGTGACGCAGAGGGCGAGCGGGATAATGAAGTGCCTCCAAAGGTTGGCGCAGGCCAAGCCAGAGTGACGTTAGGCTAACGCTAGGACAGAGAGAGGCTGACACAGTCCCTAGAGGATGACGTTGGGGTTTCTTAGGGCAGATTGGAGTTGTGGAGCTGCCAGAGTTTTTATCCAGGGTTTCAACTGGAATATTTGCTTTCGAGTAGAGAGGTACTACTGCCGAGTTTTTTCTCTGTTGGGTGAACCAGATTTGGCACCCAGATTGTATTCTGAAACTGCTTAATAAATAATACCCTCAGATAGCTGCACCGATTTTCTCGCATTGGGTTTTTCTGGGGAAATTAGTCCAAAAACAACGATGTCACTTGTGTGCTTGTTTCTATTTCCTTCAGTTGATGATTTGTAATGTGTTAAGCATGCATTTGTATTTATTTATAGTATTTACATGGTAAATAGCTTGTTAATTAATAGAACAAGTAGGTAGGAATAAATCAGTAAAGTGCATGAAGGGTTTCTAACATGTCAGACTTAGAAATTCCAACATGGTATCGGAGCGTGGTTGTAGATCATAGGAGAACTGAGGACATCAGCTGAACAGAGCAACAACAGTAGAAAAAAGTTGTCTCGAGTGACAGAAGCTGTTCCTAGCAGAGTAGCAGCAAGTAAGGGGTGACACAGTGCCTGCGTCATCAAGATTGAGCCAAGAAGAAGCAGAGTAGAGTCTGAGGGAGGCAAAGGCAGGCTCACGTAGAGCCATGCAGAGGCAAGGAGGCCTGACGCAATTGGTTGAGGAGGATGATTTTCCGGTGTTAGGATTACGCAGAGCTTAGGAGCTCTAACCTTCAATTTGCTGGGGTTTAGGAGGCTGTGGGTAAGTTGCAGAGTGGAGCTGGTGGGGTATTGTAGTCAGAACAATACCTAAAAGGGTAAGGCTAAGATAGAGGGAGTTGCTGCTGAAGTGGATTTCTAGCCAAGGAATCAAGATCAATGTTGCAGTTGCACAGACGATTGGAGAGGGGCATCTTGACATTGGCAGAAGGGTTTCTAGGAGGGAAATCAAGGCTCAGAGGATTCATACCGAGAACTTCTAGGAGGGAAGTATAGGAGAAATGAAATGGCACTACACGGAGTAAGAGACCTGGATATACTTGATGGAGCCTCAAACTTCATAGTCTGGAAGGCCAAAATCTTATCCGTACTAGATAGGAATCGTATCAAGCACTTTGTCTTGAGGACGATAGCTATCCAAATTGACTCGACTGATAACGATAGGTACGGGGATGCAATGTCAAGGGCTAAGAGTATCATCCTTGACGAGGTCAAGGATCATATAGTACCACATATTGCCGAGAAGAACATGACACAAGAGATGTGGGAGGCCCTGACCAAGTTGTATCAGCATACTTCCATGTAGAGGAATATGATTCTAGAAAATTAGCTGCGATAATAAAAGACGCAGAATGAAGAATAGATAAATCCATTCCTCGATCGATTGAAGGAGATCTAGGATCAGCTAACTTCCATAGGGGCAACATCAGATCCAGAATTGATGGCGAGAACAACCCTAAATGCAGTCTCAAAAGACTAGGAGGTGTTTATCTAGAGCATACTTGGTAGGGCGATCCTTTCAGATTGGGAGGAAATGTGGGCTTCTCTTTGCCAAGAAGAGATCAGAAGGCTAAGCAAGGTGGGAAGCAGTGACAAGGTGATCAGAATCAAGAAGGAGGAGGAGGAAGATGTTGCACTAGCATCTCAGGGAAAGCAGGAGAAACAAAAGAAGGACCTCTCCAAGGTTAAATGCTTCCACTGTGGGGAGCTGGGTCATTATGCAACCCAATGTCCAAGGAATAAGAGTAAGGGAGAGGCCTCCGAGACCAAGGTAGTGCTAGCAAGGGTAGAGAAGGAAGTGGAGACAGACCATGATTGTGCCATGAGTGCTCATGTGCCACTTCAGAAGAAGTGGGGAGACATCGAGCTGTAGTTAGGCAAACTATGGGCGATGAGGGGCAGGATCCTTGAGGTACCCAGCCTCTTGGATTAGACCTTGCTAAGGGATCCCCAAAGAGGAGTGGTAGTACTGGTGATGTTAGCAGAGGTGAATGCAGATGGAGCGACAAAGGGAGCTACAATGTAGGATTCCAAAGAAAATGCGAGGCTAGCAGGCTCCAACAATGTGAGAGGCACAAGAGTGTTGCACCAATGTAGGATGGCACAAAGAGGTGTGCAATGGTGTGAGATGTATAGAGTTGTTGTAGCAGCGCAGAGGTTAGAGAAGGAGCACTTATTAGTGACAGAGGGAGCTTCAACATTAGGAGTGTTTCTAGCCTGACGAAGATGTCAGAGTTGGTAGATCAGTTACTTACTTCTTAGTAACTGAGTTATAGTACAACAGCTAGTAGTGGTAGTGCTATGGGAAACACGATGCAACATGATGTGAGGGGTTGCAGTGCAGATGCAGCAGTGGCAGTGGTAGGAGCATGGGCAGCAGCACAGATGCAGAGGGAGTTCTAGTATGGATGCAGTAGTTGTAGTGGCAGGGCCATGGGTAGGAGTACAAGATGCAGCAGTGCAGAGGATGTTGGGCAGCAAGACTAGCATCAACATAGGGACCGATGCTAGATGATCAGAATGATGCTTAGTGAAGAGTATTACTAGAGCACAATCCTCACTAAGAGGGAGTGTTTATTTGGGGTAGCATTGGATGTGCTCTAGCCACGAAAATTGGTGGATAGGCTAAGGAACATGAAATATCCAATATCCAGAAAAGGTTTGGGCAGATTCTAAATAGTTTGAGAGATATTAAAATAATTAATATTTTTAATGGAGTCCCAAGTCTAAACTTAGGAAAAATAAAATATTAATATGAATTAATATAAAACTGTGTTAGAATGCTCCAAAAGTCATGGATCAAGCTAGATCTAATCTTAGCCATTGATTAGGGACTTAATCTTGGCCACTGATTTGTCAACGAGAAAAGTATAAGAGGAGGCTTGAGGGTCACTTGGAGAACTAACCAAGAGATCAAGATTTCGACTTTCTGGGGCTAGGTTTGCTGAGAAAGTTGAGAGAGTGATTAAAGTTGCAGCTGAGGGGCAGTGAATATAGAAGCAGAGAGGCAGAGATAGCACTAGGAGGATCAATGCAGTAGCTGGAGAGAGGGACGCAGAAGCAGCCAAGGGTTAACGTAGAGCCAGCAAAGGATCATGCAAGAGGCATCCAAGAGCTGCGTAGTGCTTCAGAGGGCCAGCGTGGGTGACGCAGAGGGCCAGAGGGCTGACGCAATGCCTCCAGAGGCTGGTGCAAGCTAAGCCAGAGTGACGCTGGGCTAAAATTGGGCTAGAGAGAGGCTGGCATAGTCCCTAGAGGCTGACGCTGGGGTTTTGTGGGGCAGATTGGAGCTGTGGAGCTGCTGGAGTGTTTATCGGGGTTTCATCTGGAATATCTACTTCCGAGTAGGGAGGTACTACTTCTAAGATTTTTCTCTGTTGGGTGAGTTGGATTTGGCACCCAGATTGTATTCTGAAACTGCTTAATAAATCAAACCCTCAGATAGCTTCATCGATTTTCCTGCATTGGGTTTTTCCAGGGACATTAGTCCAAAAATAATGGTGTCACTTGTGTGCTTGTTTCTATTTCATTCAGTTGATGATCTTTAATGTGTTGAGCATGCATTTGTATTTATTTCCAGTATTTACATGGTAAATAACTTGTTAATTAACAGAACAAGTAGGTAGGAATAAATTAGTAAAGTGCATGAAGGGTTTCTAATGTGTTAGACTTAGAAATTCCAACATAAAGTTATCTTCTTAGCAATGTACCAAGACACAGGAAGAGGAACAAGACATGTTCTGTGTTCCATATGCGAGTGTAGTTGGTAGCATGATGTATGCAATGGTATGTACTAGACCAGACATTGCAGATGTAGTGGGAGTATTGAGCAGGTTTATGTCAAAACCAGGGAAGGTATTTGCATGGCACTAGTGATTATGGTTTGTGCTACTAAGGAAGACCAAGGTTGGACAGAGTTTTGGACATCCATGGCTTTGTTGATGTAGAGTGGGTTAGCGATCTAGATCACAAAAGATCAATAAGTGGGAATGTGTTCAACCTATTTGGAGGAGCATTTAGTTGGATGAGAAAGGGACAATCTATAGTGGCACTTTCAACTATAGAGGATGAATATATGGTAGGCACTCATGCAACCAAGGAAGCAATTTGGTTGTAGATATTGTGTTCAAGTATGGGGTTGGTACAAAGAGCTATAAGGATAGATTGTGACAACTAAAGTGTAATTTTCTTGGAAAAGAACCATGCTTATCATTCAAAGACAAAACACATTGATATTCAATCACTTTGCGAGGGATATGGTTGAGGAAAAAAAGTTGTTGTTGGTAAAGGTGGACACTTTGAAGAATGTTGTAGATGCATTGACGAAGTCTATGAGCACTGAGAATTTTTATTGGTGTATAGAAATAATAGACATTGCAAGCCTGGACCAATGACTAAGCTCTCCTGTGACCCCCTGTGTAGAAAGAAAACAACAAGTGGGAGAATTTTGGTTGTTATATTCTTTCCATGACTAGCGATGCATGATGTACATTGTAGCATGTGTAGTGGGGGAGGGGGTGGTAGTGCCCCTATCGAGGGGTTTGAAGCCCCCTTGCACAAGGTCCAAGGCGGAGCCCCGAGATTTTTTATTTATGAAAACCCAATAATAGTTGGGCATATCCAAGGATGGGGGGCAAACCCAAATATGATGGGAGTACTTACCCATGGTTTTGTACATGGGGTTTGCACATGGTTTTGGGCATGATGGTTTTCTTCCCATGGTATTTTTTAGATCTAGTCAAGGGAACTACAATTACATCTTAATCTAGGGTTAATTAATTGGGGTTTATTAATGTTTCAACATGTATATATATGTATTATAACATTGAAAGAAATATAACGAAAAAACAATTTGGTAGTCTCGGTTTTGGGATTCGGGGAAAAATCTTTGTGTATATTTGTTTTATGTTCTGCCCATTATATATTTGTTTTGTTTTAAGAATTTGTTTACAGGTAATTTTTGTACAGGTTTAAAACCTACACCTATGATGGTATTCCATTTGGTGTTGTAGGCCCATGCTTCCTCGGTGAATTTGTCAACCCAAGCTTTTTTTCTCATGTTGATCGTTTTGGTGAGATTGTTTTCTAGCTCTTTATTTGTTACCTCAACCTTTTCATTATCTTGGGGATGATATGGAGTGGATTTCTTGTGATGGATGTGATGTTGCTCCATAATCCTTTCAATGAGGTTGGAAGTGAACTAAGTACATTGATTTGAACCACCTCTCTTGGGAATCCAAACTTGTTGAAAATGTTTTCTTAGGAACTCTACTACCTCTAGCTTCGTGGCCAAATTTTTCTCTCTTGGTAAGCTTCCCATCCTCTAGTATTCATCATGCTAGGATGTGTATTGATGAAGATATTTGTGAAGGTTATGCCAAAATTATCCACCTTGTAAGATATTATAAGTTTTCCTCTTGGATGCAAGATGTCCTCTACATGGACCATCATGATAGGCTTCTAAAATATCGTGTACTTAACCCTCCCTTTCACATCTTATTAGTATATGATTAGGCCCTAGCTTAAACAAGAAAATTGTAACGCATGTGTAGGAGGAATTTTTCTTGATTATTTTTCACTTCTTTATATAGGGTAGATACAAGGAAAGCTTCCCAATAGTAAGGAAGTTGGCTATTTTAGAAAAATAGGGATTGTATGTTGAGAAGGTAAATGGATGCCCATCTGGAAAATGACCATCAACCATGCCTTCATTTGCATAAACAATTAGTCTCGACAAGAATTTTTTCAACACAATTCTCATTCCCTTCTTTATCAATTATTGTTAGGTCAAACTATTACAATAATAATTATTATTGGATAACCCTAGCATTAACATAAGGCTTATTCATCAAACACTTTATAGAAACATGATAAATGTGTACAAAAACCTGATATCCAACAATTAAATTCTTAAATTTATTAAGATCATGAAGGACAACAAGAAATTATATTTTAGTTACAACATGATTCAATTTTGCATTATGTTAAGTAAACTTGACTCAGGTGAAAAATTCAAATTTGATCAGGTCAAATGGTAGCAGTTTTGGGCACGTGGTTTAATGTACCCATGATTTTCTACCCATGGGATTCATGTGATTGAGAAATTAAAAGTTTGAGAAGAACTCTATTGTAAGGTGGATAGGGATGTGAGTGATGAAGGGTCACTTGGTCGGCTTGGCTAGGGTTTTGGTCGAGGAGACTAATGGAATTTCGTTATGGTGAATTTTCCCTTGAGTTGAGGTTTTCCCATGGAAAATTTTATGTTTACTATGTTTCATGTTTATTGTTGGTTACTTTTTATTATTCTTTCAGTAAATATGTTTTGATGCTCCGGTTAAATTTTCTATATTTTTCATCAGAGCTGAAGGTGGATGTATTTTGGCTTTAGAAGGATGCTTCTAGTGCCAAGGAATTATTTCTTTTAGCCAGATCTATGATAGACCTACAATTGAGATGCTAAGTTGGAATATGTGTAGAAGAGTGGCTATTGTGTAGGTGTGCATCAGGCCATGTGCTAAAATGTCAACCCGTCAACCAAGTTGGAATGTGTAAGAGAAGATCAAACACCAGACGCTGCTGGAATCAATGGATAGGACTACTAATCAATATGCCCAGGCCACTAGATAAAATGTCTGACATGCAACCTCCTGGGTCCAAAACAAGATCGCGAGTTCCAATGGAGCACTTGTTAGTCATGCAGAGGATATTAACAATGCAAAGATTGTGTTGAACATTGCACAACCACGCCTAGGTGATCAGAGTCACACTATATAAGGAGATGCTATATGGATATTCTAGGGTTGCTAAGGTTCATAATCATTACACAAGACAACAAATGGATGGTCGGGGTATCCATAGGTGAGTTCTCAAGGTTTTTGTATGATGTGAGGGAAAAAGAAGGGAGTTGCAAGTGTGACTGTGTAATAGTCTCAAGAATATTGGGTTGTGAGCTAAATGACTGATGGTGCAGTCCCTCTAGGACAAGTTTAGTTTGAGGGAATTGGTGGAAATCCACTATGAAGTTATCAACGAAAGCATAAATTATTTGAATTACAACAGATGATGAGGCAAGATTGTACTCCGCACAAAGTTTTTAGTTTGAGAGCTCTGGTATCCCCTTCGTGGGACACATTTTTCTATTAGACACTTACGAAACATGGAAGAACTACAAAGGATTTTTGAGAACAAGGTTGGGAGTTCTATAAGTAGTGGACGATGACAACCTCACCTACAATGATAGTGGAGATGGAGGAGTTATTTGTGGTCATTCTAGATGAACTGTTTAGGAATACCTGTGTTGAGTCACGTGAGTCAATTCCTCCATGTAGTGAAGAGAGTGAGGAGGAAGAGCTCATCATTTTTCCAAGGCATATGGAAGTTATGGTGATTGGAAATAATTGAATGAAACTTGTTCTGATTAGGATTTGTGGCATGCTCAAGATGGCCATGGGCCTCAGTGGCTGACATTGGATGGTGCTACATAAGTCGATATCAAAGGGCCACAACGAGTATGCACATGAAGATTAGTTGTGTAAGTATGTATAGTTGGGGAAAGGCTATGAATGTTAGCAAGGATAAATATTTGTAGGTGATTTCACTATTTTAGTGCAGGAGGCATTGCTAAGGTTATGGATCTTCTTATAAATATATCAAAGATGGGCCGTTGTAGTGTTTTTTTGGTGTTAGAGCCCGCTACCATAGAGAACCAATGGAGGTCGCAGTGTATAAGTGCATATAAATCAACCATGGGCATTGGTTGCATGAAAAGTATTCGAAAAAATGTGTAAACCAAATGTTTAGTGTGGTGGTGCATGGTTGATAAGAGCATAAGGAAAGGTGTGTTTCAAGTCGAGAGAATGGATAGAAATGAGGGAAAAATGATTATTTATTATTATTATTATTATTATTATTTTTAATAATGGAGTCAATTATTACATGTAAATGGGTATACTGCTGTAATACCTAGTAAGGCATGCATACCCCTAGGAAATTTTCAGTAAAGTCTAGTGTTAGACCTAGGTGATAAGGGGAATACTGGGTTAACATACACCCCGTGGTGAAGTAAAATTATAAGTGCGGACACAAACAAATTCCTCTAGCCCGATAATGGGTCTAGCCACAACTGATACATTCTATGGAAGATTTCCTTAGTTTATAACCAATTAAGAGGGCCTACCTCTTAGTACGCTTATCCCGTTTCATGATGTCCTTGCTTGTTCGCTCCAACTATCTCTCGCTTCCTTCTTCAAGCACCTAAAACAATTAAAAAACAACAAACAACAACCGTGATAATAGACAAATTGTAATTCAACCTACTTAATAAGTCAAGAAACATTAAGCCATGAATATGTAAGATGACAAATCATGTAGGAAATCAATTGATAGTTGCATATATATTGAATCAAGAAGAGATTACAACCATTGTCTTGGCGTTGCTGTTCTCCTCTGACATGACCAGGTTCCCACACACTTCTACTATAATTCCATGATGGACTCAATCAAAAATAGTTTTAAGCCTATTCCCTTTAGGCTTTGCTCCAAACCAAATCACACTTCTCCCTCACACAACTAGAGAGCTACAACTATGAATAACTTGCTGTCTACTCCAAACCAAAAGAGCACTAGCACGCCAACATTAACACTAGCTTGTGCTTAGGAAGAAGGGAGGTTTATATAAGATGAATGGATGGGAGATGGATCCTCTTCTCATGGGAGAAGGTTTTATCCCTTGAGGTAGTTCCATCATTATAGGGGAAAGGAGCCCAAATTGACATCCTCGACCCCACCCTGCCAAACCATTTACCAGACTTCCGTTATGAAGCTTCTAGAGTTGGAAGCTTCAGCTCTTAATTAAAAAAACTTTCCATAATAGGACTGGTGCGACTGGAACACATCTCAGTCACTCTTTTTGGTGCTAGGGACATTGATAATCTCTGCACATTGGCGCGGGGAAGACAAGGGCCATTAGCACCGGTCTTGTACACTGGGAAAAATAGAAGTTTTAGGGGAAATGGTGCAAAAGGGAATTGATCTGTTCATGAAGAGGGACACAATGGGGGTTTATTCATGAAGAGAAATCATGTAGGGTTCACTGTAGAGGTCCTTTGGGATCAAGGAATGGGGAGTATAGGGACAGTGAAAAAATGATGTGTAACAGATGCCCCCTAAAGCATGAAGGCCAAACTAGAGTGAGGGATGAAATGCTTTATGAATTAGTGCGGGGAATCATAGTTTTCCGTCGGAAAACTTGCAAGCAAGTATAGATACCTATACATAACTGAGAACTCTGTCAAATGATACATGAATCGGAGCATGGATGTAACCATCCAAAGAATGATCATATAACTGGATCCAGGTATGGGCACAACCATCCGTCAAAGAGGATCATAATGAAACCAAGGTATGGTTGCAACCATCCAATCTGAAAGAGACATGTATATCAACGTAACCATTTCAAATCACTTCGCAACCTAGACTTTTGTGATTTGAGCCCAGGGTCTTGCGCTCCAACACGACCCGATCAAAGTACAAATTCTAACATGTGAATAGATGTGTTGACGTCGAACATGCTATAAGTTGCTTGATTACTAGTCAATGATGTAAACTATTAACAAGCGTGAGAGAAACCACCAATAATGACAATGGTCCTCAAGGTACTATCAGCACAATCCATGGAATGTGAATAAAGGAACTGAATTTGAACACCCGTGAAATCACTCGATCGAAAGCCAATGATGTGAAGTTGTCATCAAGTGTGAGAGGTACTGAAAGGGAGTCTCTTGGTCAACTTCCTGGATAATGAGATGAAGTAGATGGGAAATGATCGTGTCAAAGGAGAGCCATAATTTTTCCCACATCATTGACACGAGACGAAAGGATGAAAAATGATTTTTGGCGATACAGAGGATCAAAGGCAAATGTAATTGCAGAAGGATAACTCTTAAACATATCGGCGACACAACTAGAAGTTTGGCATCTTTTGGATCCATAGGATCGGTGGTCAAGATGACATGGCAAAGATCAAATGGAAGGAAAAAATGAATAGCCCAACCCAGGAAGGTCAACGATATAAAGGAGGATATCCCAACCCGACATGAAGTAGAAAGTGTCATGTTCAAGAGTGAGCTGCCGACACAACTGATAGATTTCCAAATTTCTCCCCAGCATTTCTGGCAGGTACCCCAATTATTTTTTAATCATAAGCTTGAAGGGGATAGCATATGCTTGCTTTGTAAGTTCATCCTTCGGACAAATCGACCTAATAAGTTTAACGAGCCCTAGGAAGGAGAAGCTTATGTTCATCATGGTGACAAATCCAATGTTGTTTTATATTTTAACGAGTCTGACAAAGTCGTAACTCGATATCTTTTTCATGTTTAGATATTTTGAAAAAGACACGTAAAAGAAAACTCCACATGATACCTTTTCTTACATTTGTGTCTCTCGAGCCCGAAAAGGTAGAAAACAATACTTGAAAGAATCGCTTGACCATTTTAATCAAGAAGTACCTTTTTTGTAAATAGTGCCTCCCATCCCAAAAAAGGGGTAAACTTATACTGGGCGCATAACATTTCGCATCCGTTAATGAGTTCAAAATGACAAGGGCTCGACCATATTTTCACTTTTAAAGGGTCGGAAAAGAGCTTGAAAGCGGAACCCCCATTTTATTCTCTTTTACAAGTCAAAAGGGAAAAACACAACAATATTTTCATATGAGCTTAACAAGTCGAGAAAAGAGCTGAAACATGACTCGTCATCAACATCGAACATCCATCACCTGTCACTACGCAAAAAGGTAAAGTGTATTAACTAGTTCTTGAGGGAATATAGGTTAAAATATTTACAAAAACCTGATATTTTCATGAAAAAATGAATAAAAATGAGAAAAGTAAATATATTTTTACCATTTACCATTTTACCTTGTTGTGAAAACTTTTTTACTCACTTTTTCCCTAATTGTTCCAGAGCAGATTGCGGGAGATCTGGGAGGTCATTCACCGAGCCTTGAGTTACAGGTAAGAGCCAAAGCCCTGAGCTCCATTTTCATGTCTTTTATTCCTATTTTTAACCATTTTTTTGTTTTTTTGAGGGGGTTTTGCAAAAAAAAAAATCGCCCTTGGTTGGCGTGACTTCTGGGCACAGAATCGCGCCGGTCAAGGATGATTAACAAATCTAGTCACATCGTCGATGCAACTATTTTTAAAACATGCACACCGACAACGTGAATAGGGAAAAGCCCTATTTATTCAAAAAATCACCGTTAAAACTCAAAATTTATGGGCCAAGCATGATTGTTGACTTAAATTAATGGCTTTTTCAAGAAAGAATCGCTAAAAATGGTGGACTGGAAAGAACGGGAACATGAGGATGTGGACACCCAGGCATTGAATGATCCAAATTGCTTGGAAACTTTGAGGGCTTGTGGGCTCTTCAAATTCTTTCTCACGCTAGGGATGCGGGCCCAACTCGAGTTGCTTCAATACCTAATTAGTCTTTGGTACATTAATCGGGAAATATTTGTCATTGGTGACTAGGAGCTGGAGTTGGAAACTTCAAATATATACTTCATCACTGGATTGTCCCAAAGAGGAGAACCAGTTAACTTGTACAAGTCACGACTGATTGGGGAAAGCATATCTCATTTGCTTACTGAACACTGCCCAAAGGCCCTAAAATCCAAGAGTGGGAAGATTGATATTTCCAGTTTTCAGGATCTGACAGTGAGAATGGTTATGTTGACCATCAACAGAGTGGCAGGGTCCCAGGTAGAACATGAGACCAACAATTTGAAGTTCCTATATGCTATCGACTGTACAACACCTATCATCTTCAACTGGGCAGAGGCCATGAAGACCAACATAAAGCGCCAACTATCTAAAGCTAAGGTAGGGAATCTGAAGCAATTTTGCTTCGGATCTGTGCTTGTGACCTTCTTCTTGGAATGGTGCCACTGTTCCAGTATCAATTGACTGAGGTAGATCCTCCTTTGCCACGTCATCCACGGATGGCCAGCTGGAGTCGTTTGATGCCCATGATCACTGGGGGTCAGCACATGTCATACAGACGTGCATTCTTTTCATGGCTACGATGACAGAAGATCTTCGTGGAGGACTGGCCATACAGTGGCATCGACTTCTGTGGAGATCCAGATATTCCCTTACCAAATGGAGAGGATTTCGATGATGAAGGTAAAAAATCAACTTTTTAATTTTGAGATTTTTTAATTGTTTTTGGTATATATGTGCTTATAACATTTCTCTTGTTAATGAAGACGTTAGACCAAAGCAGCCTGTTGAGATGTCCCCAATAGCCAGGCGAGTCCCCCACCCGATTGATGTTGTCACTCCTTATCAGGAGGGGACTAACAACGAGGAGGAGATCGCGAGGAACCTTGAGGGGTTGACTCGTGGTATCCCGGAGTATGCTTGGGTAGGAGACATTCCTCATCAGTACCAGAGATGTAGGAATTTACAGGGTAAGTTCCTCAGAAAGAACACCAAAAAGACACCGCTCACAACCAGATCTCAAATCAATACACCAGTATTTTTGACGTGGTTAAAACCCTCAAAGAGGGAAACAGTCCACGGCCTGAGCCAACGTGGCCACTTCAGGCAATTTATTAATCAAAGAATGAAAATTTACATAAGCTTTCTCTCATAGACGGATTACCTGAACAATGACCCTCCATGCGCTTTAAATAGAACTCATGGACCAATCGGGTGTCAAGCCACGGATCAAGTGTCGGTAATACTGAGGAGAGAGTGAACCGTCGGATCACTACATATCGTGACCGTCGGATTGTAAGTTACAAAATGTACAACGGTAAAGAAACACACTTTACCTAACTCTATACCTAACTCTATACTAGACCAAGTTGAACTTAACTATTTCCTATGTGTCGGAATATCCTAACATCCCCCCTTAAGAACAACTTGGGATAGGATTGAAGGATTTACAAATATGACACAATAGGAGAAGGAAGGAGGCACTAGAGCCTATCCCCCCTTAGTGACAACTTCCTGAACTCCAAGCATATATCGAATTTTAGTGAACTTCGCCTCTGTGAGAGCCTTTGTGAAGATGTCTGCAACCTGATCATCTGTTGAACAATATTGCACTTCAAGAACATGGTCATGAATGAGCTTTCTGATGAAGTGCATGTGTAGTTCAATGTGTTTGCTGCGCTGATGCTGGACTGGATCTTTGCATAGCTGAATGGCACTTTGATTATCACACCAAAGTGTAGTCGGATGCTGCTGCTGAAAGCCAAACTCTGACAGGATCTGACGAAGCCACAAGGCTTCCTTACTAGCTTCTACGGCACCACGATACTCTACTTCTGTTGATGAAAGAGAAATGGCAGCCTGTTTCTTACAAGCCCATGTAATAGGTCCTAAACCAAGAGTGAAGACATAACCGGCAATAGACTTCCGATCATCAGGGTCACCAGCCCAATCAGAATCAGTGAAACCAACTAATAGAGGAGCTGCTTTGGCACTGTAATGAATCCCAAACTGTACTGTACCTCGAACATAATGAAGTATTCTTTTAGCTGCTTTCCAATGACTTTCACGGGGGTTTTGCATAAAACGAGCAACAAGGCCAACAACAAAGGAAAGGTCAGGACAAGTATGGGTTAAATACAAGAGTTTTCCTACAAGTTGACAGTATAAGGTAGCATCAACTTCAGGAGAAGTACAAGAGACTGAAAGTTTGACTCCAGACTGAAAGGGAGAAGGGGATGGCTTACAGTCTTCCATGTGAAAATGACGAAGAATATCACAATCATACTTGGACTAGGAAAGGGAAATACCCTCCTTGGATTGCAAGACTTGAAGACCGAGAAAATAGTGTAAGTGTCCTAAGTCTGTCATTTCAAATTTCTTTTTAAGGCTAGACTTCACATGGTTTATAAGGTTGGGATCACTACCAGTAAGGATAAGATCATAAAGAACAAGGATGATAAGAGAGTTGCCCACTTTCTTGGTGTAGACAGTATTGTCAGAATAACACCTAGAGAAGCCAGATTCTAAAAGAAAGCTATCCATTTTGGCATACCAAGCCCGAGGAGCTTGCTTGAGACCATAAAGAGATTTCTTAAGTCGACATACAAGGCTGGAGTCTGTTTGGATGAAGCCAATGGGTTGTTCCATATAGATTTCTTCATGCAAGTCCCCATGCAAGAAGGCAGATTTAACATCCATCTGATGGACTTCCCATTTTAAAGAGGCAGCAAGGGAAAGAACAAGGCGGATAGAGTTCATTTTGGCAACAGGGGAGAAGGTTTCAGTGTAGTCAATGCCTTCAACCTGTGAAAATCCCTTAGCAACAAGACGAGCTTTATGTTTATCAACTTTCCCATCTAGTCCATACTTGGTTCTGTAAACCCATTTACATCTAACAAGTTTGCGTCCCTTTGGTAGAGGAACAAGATCCCATGTATCATTTGCCAACAATGAATGATATTCTTCATTCATAGCTGCTTCCCAATGTGGATGGCCTGAAGCTTCTGCAAAAGTGTCAGGATCATGATTTATTGGAGCTTGAGCCAGTAAAGAAGAGGCTCTTTCAAACTGAGAACGAGTACGTCGCTGATCTGTAGGATCACCAGCAAGATCACCTGCTGCATCCCGAGTAGCACGGACCCATCTTGGAAGTTGAGGATCCTGAGAAGGTGGGCACTTTCATCATCTGAAGAAGAAATTTTTTCAAAAGTAGAAGAGATAGGAAGAGGTGGCACATCCGCCGGACTAGGCCCGCAGGCCAATTTATTTTCATCAAATTTTACATCTCTTCTAATGATAAAATTTTTGGACTTAAATGGAATAAGTCTATAACCTTTTACATCTTCAAAATATCCAACAAAAGTACATTTCTCACTCTTAGGTTCTAAATCTTTATGCTTTTCATCTGGAATATGGGCCCATGCTTCACTTCCAAAAACACGAAAGTGACTTACATCTGGTTTAATGGAACTCCAAGCTTCTTCTGGAGTGATATTCTTTAGAACCTTAGTATAATTTGCACAATTAATTGCTTCAGCCCAAGAAATCTTCAATGCAAGAAAAATTATTAGGATCCAATGTAAGCAACTCATTTTCAAGTTGATGGGCTCTAATTTCATTTTTAATCCCAAAAACTTTAGTGATTTGTTCCAATGCTTCATGAGGAGTATCAAGTTCTGCAATATGGAATCTAAGATCAGGAGAAATAGACATCCCTATCAAACCACGTGCTTGATCTTGTCTATTTTCCCATTTTGCAGCCTTGTCTTCATCTTTTGGTTTCTTCTCTTGGTCTGTGGCTATTCTGTAGAGACCTTTACTTCTAAGTAAATCTTCCATGTAGGATATCCATTGGAAGTAGTTAGTGCTGTCAAGAATGACTTGGCATGGAATTTCCATTTAAAAAAAAAAACTGAAGCTGAAGATGCTGAAAGTAAGTGTTCCAATGGATAGATCTCGAAAAATTAGGCTGTTTTAAAAAAAATGGCTCTGAAAAAGGCTTCCGGATGAAGAAGTTATGGCTTTTTGAAAAAAATTGTTGAAGTTGCCGGCAAAGTGCGCGAATGTGCGGGAATGAAAAAAAACGCCCCCACAAAATGGAGATTTGAACCCAAGACCTCTACTCTCTTAAAATAGCTTTGAACCAATTGAGCTATACAAAAAATTTGAGAGAGAGAGAGAGGGAGGGAGGGAGGGAGGGAGGGAGGGAGGGACGGGGGGGGCGGGGGCCTTGGGTTGCGTGCTTGCCTTGAGAAATCTCTTTTTTTCCTACAAAACAAAAACACAAAACCCAACACGAATATGCAAAGAAAAACGAACCTTACGGCTCGAACTTAGCTTTAGCCGGAAACTAAATATTTTTCTCAATGTTTCTGATTTTCCAAGATCACACTAAGGTGCAGGGAAAAGAGCATACGCATGAGAAAAAAACTTCCTTTCTGTTTCTGATTTGCCGAGATCGCACAGAGTCGCAGGGCAAAGAGCATACGCAGAAATGAAAGGTATAGATCCGGTAATAAAAAAAAAGATAAATAAACAGAAACTGAAATAACTAGAGAGAAAATAACAATAAACTGCAGATAAACACTGTATACCTCCAGATCTTAAAAATGATGCAGATAGGGCTACCGGAAACCTTTTCGCGTGAAACGAAAGGGGTTCCTCACTGGAACAGATGCTCCGAACACAACAGAGCAGTCCTCTCGGCCTAAAAGCAGTCAGAAACAGTAGATCTAGGAAACGACAGCCGCATGCAGTTCTACCGGCTTCAGATTTGGATCACCAACAGACGCGGCCCTCAAATAGCTCCGATACCATGTAGGAATTTACAGGGTAAGTTCCTCAGAAAGAACACCAAAAAGACACCGCTCATAACCAGATCTCAAATCAATACACCAGTATTTTTGACGTGGTTAAAACCCTCAAAGAGGGAAACAGTCCACGGCCTGAGCCAACGTGGCCACTTCAGGCAATTTATTAATCAAAGAATGAAAATTTACATAAGCTTTCTCTCATAGACGGATTACCCGAACAATGACCCTCCATGCACTTTAAATAGAACTCATGGACCAATCGGGTGTCAAGCCACGGATCAAGTGTCGGTAATACCGAGGAGAGAGTGAACCGTCGGATCACTACATATCGTGACCGTCAGATTGTAAGTTACAAAATGTACAACGGTAAAGAAACACACTTTACCTAACTCTATACTAGACCAAGTTGAACTTAACTATTTCCTATGTGTCGGAATATCCTAACAAGAGACACACGGTGGGAGTCTCGGATCAGATTCGCCGATTTCTGACTCATGTTGCAAGAGCTGTATCATGCTACCACGATCACCATGTTGATTAGTTCCTAGGTCCAACACTTACAATTTTGAGGCCTATGAGCTACCGATGTTATTTTGGACACATATGTTATTTTTGGGGCTCTGAGGTATCAAACATTATCACCCCATATATATATGCTGTATTTTCTTGCCTACTATGGTACAAATGGTTTGTTTTATCTTTTCACATGTTTCATAAATATCTATCCAACACATAATCAGCTAATGCATCTGTCAATGTATTCATGCGTCTAGGAATATGATGATATGTAATGTAATCAAAATGTCTTTCCAGTAGACGAATACGGAGATACATTCTCAATATTTGAGGGTTTCTGATGGAATATTTCCCGTTGAGTTGAAGGACGACAAGCTGTGAATCCGAGTTGACAACCAAATCTCTAATGTCAAGAGCAATGGCTTCTGACAACAGTTCGATGACCGCAATGTATTTAAAATGTTGTTAGTTGTGCAACCTAGACAGATTACCTTGAAGGTCAATCAACTCACTGTTAGGGTCGTAAATAACCCATGTTGCAGATGATAGCTTCTGGGTACTACAACAAGCACCATCAATGAAACCAATGTGGGGATTTGCAGACATCTACAAAGCAAGAAAAGCATAGTAAACAGGAAAGTTGTTTGAAAACTAACACACAAAACCATGCTGCACAAAAATGAATGACATGCTAGTGTACATAAGTAACCATGCAATATGACCTAAGCATAGTACTTCTTGAGGTAAAACCCATTTTGGGGCTTATCCAGAGGATTTCCTTCATAATCAATAACCTCATAGGCACCTTTCTATAAAACACATTTCACAATGTAGGGCCCATGCCACATGGGTTCGAACTTGCCTGCCCCCAACTTATCATTATCTTGGTCGTATAATAAGACCAAATCACCCTCAGAGAATGCGTGAGGGGAGACCAACTGATCGAAATGGGATTTGACCCATTTCTTTTGTGCTTCGATGACCAAGGCAGCGAGACAACGAGTCTCGTCCAGTCATTCTAAATATAAGAGGTGCTCCTCCTGAGGTGATGTTTTAGGGAGGAGTTCAACAACTAACTTGAGTGAAGGAATCGTGTGAAACTAGTTGCGTCTTTGGTTGAGGTTTGGTAGGCCCACAAAACTGAAAAGAGCATGAGATGCCAATTTGACTTTTGCATCCTAATAGTACGTTGAAGCATTGTGACTAAAACCTTGTTCACGGCTTCAACTTGGCCATCGGCCTAAGGGTAATATGGGGTCGAGCCATCGTGGCACAAGCCCAATGTGGATGTCAGCTTAGCCATCATGTAATCTCTGAAATAGGAGCCATGGTCTGTGACAATGGCTTGAGGTACACCAAACTTGGAAATAAAATGGTTGAAAAGGAATTGAGCTACTGTCTTATCGTCTGTAGAGTATGTAGGCATTGCTTTGGCCCATTTGGTGAAATAATCCATAGTGACGATAATATAGCCATGCCCCCCAGCCAAACGAGGATTACATGTCATATTATTGATGCCCCATTTGGCAAAAGGACCAACGGTAATGACAGGGTGTAGGTGAGCGGGTGGGGTACGCATCTTGCATTGGTAAATTTGACATTCATGGCACTTGCAAACAACAAGAATGCAGTCTTTGAAAATATACGGCCAGAAATAACCAGCACAAAGGATTTTTTGAGCGGTAGCGTAACTAGACGTATGACCACCACATGCCTCGGAGTGGCAATCATTGAGAACTCTTTGAGTTTTCTTGATCGTAAGGCATTGACGAAGAACTGAATTGATACCGACACGGTATAAAGTATCGCCAATAATACATTGGGGTTGGGAGTGATGTTGAATCCTTCGACGATCATCCTTAGTCAACACAGACCGAAACGTGGACATTTGGAGATACACGATGATAGCACTGTACCATGGATCAAGGGTGATAATCAGGAAGAGGGTCTCATCCGTAAGCTGTTCATCTGCACCAACATGAAGAGAATTAGAGGGAAGGGAACAAATAATTTCAAAGAAAACAAGTGACTTATTAGATTTGGCAGTAATAAATACCAAATCAAATTCTTGTAGTTCTCCCCAGCAACTGACGAGTTAGGATATAGGTCATGGGGTTGCATTCAGAAATCACTGTAGTTGTGCACAGAAGGATGTAGTGCTGAAAGCGTTGAACAACCTGGACGGTAGCCAAAGCCAACTTCTCGACATGTGCATCATGACTGAGGTAGTAGATCACATGTTCATTGCATTCATCGTCGTCTTGGACCAAGACCATAACAATGGTGCTAGGGGCCTTGACTAGGTAAAGGAAGTAATGTCGATAATAATCTGGCAGGTGCAATAGAGGAGCATTTACGAGAATGACCTTGAGATCATCAAAAGATTTTTGGGCTACCTCATACAAAGGGATTTCCTTATTTTAGCAACCGAATAAATCTTGTGGCTAGCTCGACATAATTGGGTATAAAACAATGGAGAAAGTTGGCCTTTCCTTCCAGGCTCTGGAGTTGGTGTAGTGAAGATGGAGGGGGTAAATTTACAATGGCCTCAACTTTCAGTGGATCAAGGCGAATACTGTCCTTGGAAATGATGAAGCCGAGGATTTGTCCGAATTCTACGCAGAAAACATATTTGTGCGGTTTTAACCGAACGTTATAGTGTCTATAGCGTAGAAAAATCTGCCAAAGATGGTCCGGGTGATCTTGGTGCTTATGAGAATGAGCGGGAAGGTCATCCAAGTAAGGTTGGACAATGTTGCGAATTTCATGAAATACATACGAAATTTCCCGTTGAAACATATCCCCAACATTTTTGAGGCCGAAAGGGAGATTTTTGTACGCGAATGTACCCCACAAACAGATAAAAGATGTCTTTTCTTTATCAGTCGATGCAATGTTGATCTGGTTGTAACCAGCAAAACCGTCCATAAAGGAAAAGATCTCGCTCCCGGCACATTTATCAATGATTTGATCAATGAATAGAGTAGGATAGTTATCTTTACGACAAGCACGATTGAGATCACGATAATCAACGCAAACGCAGATCGTGCCCTGTTTTTTAGTCACCGAGACAATATTGGACACCCAGTCTGTAAGAGGGATGGGATAGATGAACCCAACTTTGAGAATTTTTTCGACTTCACCCTTAATAGAAGCGGCCTTCCTAGGGTGCATCAGGCGGAGCCGTTGGCAAACGGGCTTCGTGTGTGGATAAGTTGGTATTTCGTGCACTACAATACTAGGATCAATGGAGTACATTTCTTCGTAGTGTTGGGTGTGGAGCCTGATTATATTCTGTATTCAAAGTTATCTCTGCATTGGACCCTATTTCATAATGGGACGGCAAAGACACCCATAAAATGTACGCTATAGGGGGGGTCCCGGGGGGGCGGCTAAAAATAGATGTAAAATTTCCTTGTAAAATGTTGTAATTTCATAGTCAATCTGGGCCGTTAATTAGGTGGAGATCTGATGGTTGAAGTTATGTTTAATTTAGGGTTTTTTGCCCTAGAAGGAAACCCCTCGCTATATATGAGGGAATTGTATTGTGTCTATGTATATCTGTATTCTTAGTGAGGAAGAGAGAGGATATTGAGAGAAAAGAGGGAATTACAGTGGATCTGTTGTAGGTTGTATCTCTTCAGTTTGCTGGATAATATAAAAGGAAGGATTGGCTGTTTCTCCATGGATGTAGCCCAAACTGGGTGAACCACGTATATCTGTGTTCCTCTTGTTTTATGCATTTTCTGTGTTTATATTTCTGCAATATTTTATGTGTTCCATTTCTCTATAATATATAATTTTCTAACACGTAGGACCATGCAAACACATCATGGAATTCCTGAAATAGAGGAGTATAAGGCTTTATCTCATTTGGAGAAAAAGATACCCCAATATGAACATGTTTAATGATACCAGGCTTGATATAAATATCAATCAACATTTTTTGGGTAATATTACCCAAATTTCCTTCCGACCATACTTCATGAGTCATGATCGGTGGTGGAAACGGAGAAGAGGACTCTTTGAAAACAATAGACATGACCGTCGGACGAGGCAATAACGAGGAGCAATGATGAGTATCGATCTAAGGTGGTTCCTTGAGAGACATGACTTCCATGATACCTTCATCAGCAAGGAAGGTCTTGGCTGAGGGATCAGGTGATTCCAAAACGCCAAGCCACGGGGATATGGAGTACATATCGAGAGAGGTCTTTGAAATAGAACAATTTGAAGCCGAAACAATTTCCACGTAATTGACTTCGGTGGGACTAAGCAGCATAACCTCACCCCAGGAATCAACAAGATCTGGTGAAGGTACGAACCAATGGTCAGATTTAACCGAGAACATGTTGATAGAGGCAACATGTGGAGGTGGGAGCGGAAAAATCCCCATTAAGGCATAATCTTTAAAAATACCTGCCCCCACGTTGTCATAGTGAGCACCAGTGTGCTTTACGTACGGAACATTGCCATCCGAGGAGGAAGAGGCAAAAAAAGAAAGTTGGTCGACAGTGACAATCTTCCCTTGATGGGGAAAACGAATCATGTGAAATAAAGAGGAGGCCACGTCATGCATGGCATGGGTCCAACTCAGGCTGAGTAGAAGATTATAATTGAGATTGGCGTCAACAATTTCTACCTCGACTTGCATTGTCCTGCCTTCTAGAGTGATGGCAAGGTTAGGTAAGACACTGAAGGGTTGTGAATCGCGCCCATCGAAAGCTTCGAAAGTGTTTGGAGATTGGTTCAAAGCAGGAGAACCAATAGCTTTCCAACATGTGGTCGACATGATGCATGTGGAAGCACCTTCATCGATGAAAATCCAGTGGATGGTCTTCTCATTGATGATTAACTGAATGAGAAAAGAAATATAATGAGGGAGGTGCAAAACATGTTTCTCTAGATCAAAAATATCAAATTGGAATTGGTGGGATCAATGCCCCCGATGGCTGACAACAAATATTCCCGCTGCGATGGTCAGCTTTGGAGCACCTTGAGAGCCGACATAGCTGATAGTGCCTGAGACAAATCTTCAACAATATTATAGTGTTGAGGAAATATATCCATGTATTCCTTGACAAGTCATTTATAAATGATACATAGTACACAGACTTACCCAGTGATGGAACCTTCACAGGTCCAAACACATCACTGTGCACAAGCTGTAAACACTGTTTCGACCTCTTACCACCAGAAAGGAAACTCACCCAATTCTACTTCCCATATACACAATTTTCACAGAAATCAAAATCTAGAGAGCTATTACTCATACCTTCTACCATACCTTTACCATTAAGTATTCGAAGGCCCTTCTCTCCAATATTTCCAAGCCTTTGATGCCACAACATGGTCTTCTCTCCAAAGACCACTATATTTCCGCTCCACTTTCAGGAACCACAGAACTGTTGCACCGATCAACACTAGTGCTACCTTGCAACTTGTACAGAGTTCCAATTCAAACTCCCCACATCAATACTAGTGCTCCCCGGACCATCTTGCAGCTATCATTCTCAAACACTATTTTTACACCTACATCATCTAGCTTGCTTACAAAAATAACATTTCTGCCTAATGCAGGAATATGCAGAACACTCGGAAGTGTTCTAACCCTTCCACCTTGCGACTTCAACTTTACTTTTCCACGACCAACGATTATAGCCTTCCTGTCATCCCCCAAGAAGACATCACCACCATCATATTTCTCATACTCGTAGAACCACTCTCTATGGGGAGTGAAGTGAAAGGATGCACCTGAGTCAATCAACCATGCCTCATGATCTACATGTATACTTGAAGAAGCCAAGTACACATCCCACCTCCATCTAAGGTGGTTTTTGCCTCTGCAGAAGGAGCATCATCAGATCCCTTTCCTTTGTCAGGAGCTTTAGATTTACAGTTCCTTTTGTAGTGCCCTTCCTTTCCGCATTTCTAGCACACCACCCTTAAAGGTTTTCCTGGAGATTTAGATCTCCCACTTGATGACTTTTTTTTTTTTTAATTTAATTATTTTTTTCTTGTTCTAGGACCGTCCTCGTACAGAAAAGGCATCACCATTCTGGCTCTCCATATTTTTCCATCTGATCTCCTCCGTCAGCAAGGATGAGACTATTTCATCACACTGCAATGTAGTTGCATTGCTACCTATTGCAATAACCAGACTATCCCACGAATCTGGTAGAGAACACAACAAACTAATGCACTTATCTTCATATAAAATCTTAATATCAACAGACAATAACTGACTTACCACAGTATTAAATGCGTTCATATGCTCTGTCATCGTGTCTCCATCTTTCATCCTCAGGTTATACATCTTTTTGTGCAAGAACAGTTTATTCACCAGAGACTTAGATTGGTACAAAGTCCCTAACTTGTCCCACAAAGCCTTAGTCGTAGCTTCCCTTGATACATTCAGCAGTACTAAATCTGAGACACACAATCATATTGTGCTCTTTGCCTTCCGATCCAACTTCTTCCATTCTTCATCGGACACTCTCATTGGTTTAGTACTTGGACCTACTCCGATCCACTGATCTTTATCCACCAATAGATCCTCCATCTTGAGTTTCCATAACTCAAAATTCTGACCATTAAATTTCTTGATCTCTATCTTTCCACTACTCGCCATCTTCTTTCACCACCAGAATCGATCCCATAGATCTCCCATTGAACAAGGTCTACCACAGGCCCGAGCAAAACCCCTCAGCAACAAAGACATCCCCTTGAAGCAAAAACAACTTGATACCAAATGTAGGTTTTAACCCCATATAGAAATTACCTGCATATGAATTCTAGGAACCAAAAATAAACAATGCGAGAGCATAACACATAAAACACATATACACAGAGATTTTCCCTTGGATCCCAAAACTGGGACTACCAACTTGATTTTTCATTATGTGCCTTTCAATTTTACAATACATATTTATACATGCTGAAGCATCCAATACCATGGACCGAAAACCATCGCGTCCAAAACCATGTGCGAAAACCATGCACAAAATCATAGGTAGGTCCCCCCAACCTAATAGAGTGTCCAATTTTTTTTTCCTTGGGGCGTAGCCCCAGACCTCATAGAGGGGGGCTACCCACCCCCCTCAAACCCCCTGTGACCCCCCCACTGAGCAATCGATGCAACGAAGGGGGGGCTCTGCCCCCCCTCTAACCCCCCGGTTAACTATGTGGGCTAGTCGTGGAAAGAATATAACTCAACCCAACAATACCAACTGTTACACAAAAATATCATCACCATGATTATTTGCAGTCAGTATGGGTCTATCATCACTTGTACTGTCCTCCTAAGCAAGTCTAGAACCTCAGCTCTTCAAATCAAGCTTTGGAAGTGGGAGAAAGACATTAAAAATCAATGTAACTCTGGTTCCGCACTTTCTCTCATGGTCACCTGCGGTCCCGCACCTTCTGTGTACAAGAGCTGCGTACCTACCTGCTCTGTTCCTAACGGTGCAAGTGCGGACCCCTGTGAAAGTCAAAAGGCGCAATTTTTATCTTAAAAAACTCACTTTGGGTTAATTCTAGAGTTTTCTAGAAGGAATTTTGACGTGGATTATTCGCTTTGAGGTGGTTCATGCATCCCAAAAGAGAAGGAGCTAATCCCTTGACTAAAGGAGCTATCCCTTTGAAGGAGGGCTTTATCCCTTTGAAGGAGGACCTAGTAACTTCCCTCCATTGCACTATAAATACAGGCATTGGGGTGAGGACTAGGGAGGTTAGAAGCTGAACATTTTGAGGGTAAATGCTGGTGAAATCAAGACTCTTTGGTTGAACTTGAGAGGAAAGATCACATACCTCTTGGTTCCATTGGAGAGTGAGTGAAGCTTGTCAAAGTAGAGGAGACATCTTGTTGGACCCTGGGAGGAGCTTGTATAGCGTCAAGGCAAAAGTTGTAAAGTTCTTCTTCTTTTGAATTAATACAATCAAACTCATTTTTCTCAACAAGTATCTTATGTTATTTGTTTCATGGACTCCTTGACTTTCATGTTAAATATGTTTCATGCAATTGGTTTTTCAGGTGCTATTTAATTTGTTTGCCTTGTTTGTGTTTGCAGATTCGCGAAGAGGAGCTCATTTGGATCAAAAGAGCGAGGGCATCCACAAGCTTGCGTTGGACCAAAGGTAGGCCCTAAAAACCTTTGTCTACTATTGTTTATTGAAGCATATTTAGAGAAAGATAGTGTCTGGTTGGTTTGCTTGTTGTTAGGTCTTCTTTAGATTCTAGGAAGGTCTATCTTGTCCGCAAGATCGACCCATTCCACGCGACAGAATGGCGACCATACTGGGGAGCTTGATTGTTTTCTTTGTCTATACTTTGACCTGAGAAATTGTATTTTCTGTTTCTGTTTTTGACTTGATGATTGTGGGATTGGGTGTATTTAGTTAATTTTGCGTTAGTTTTCATTTTTCATAGTTTTGGGAGAGGTACGCACCCTCTGAGTTAAGCACAGTGCATACTTGTACGCACTTTTGCTTTGTGCACAGAGCGTAGACGCACCTGTGTAAACAGGTTGCCTGCATACCCTGTCAAAAATTTGAAGAATTTCAAATTTTCCTCTTTTTTATCAGTTTAGAATTTGTTTATAAGTTTTAGCCATTGCCCAGACCTGCTTGTTCCCTGTCAAAAACTTTCCTTGGTTTAATTTCATTAGCATTAGGGTTTTAGGTGGAATTCCTAGGAATTTTGCTTGTTGGGTTTGTTTTTCGTTTTGGTTGTGTAGTGGCTCTGAGCTTAGAAGCCCTAGAGACCTCAGATTACCTTGGTGTCTATTGGTCTTCTTGTGAGTCTGACCATTTATGAAATCTCCCCTTGTTGAGGAATTCGCTTTGAGTTTTCTCATTTCAAAATTTCGAAAAGCTTGTAGTTGAAAGTTTGGAATTTTCATTTTTACAAAAAGAAAACGAAAGATTGGTTGTTTTTTGACTAATTGTGATTCTGCATACATTAGTCCTTAGCTCACATTTAGCTAAGTAAAACATCCTCAAAAAGACTTTTAGTAGGCTTTAACTTCAAGTAGCTTTTTATAGTTTGTAGCTCTCAAAGTTAGTCATTTTCATTAGTTTTGAGTGTCTTTTTTACAAAATATAAAAAACAAAATCTCTTTTGGAAAAGTTTGTCTTTTGTAGTGATTGTTTGCTTTGAAAAGAAAAGGGAAATTTGTGTGAAATAGCTAGTTGTCTCGTTTTGAGTGCTTTGGAAAGGAAAAGCTCTTCTTTTAATTTGTTTAATTGAGAAAGATTTGTGTTTACAAAGTAGTTGCATTTCTCAAACTCTTTCTTAAGTTTAGAAGTTCATCAAAGAGAAAAAATTGTTTAAATCATCCTAGGTGCATCTTTTTAGTGATTTCGAGTCGAGTCTTTACACCACGAGTTTCATCTCCACCACCTCTTGACTTAAACAACAACCACTAAAATTAACGCTTAAAGTAAAATTCACCTAGTAACATTTTATTTCTAGGGCTCTGATACACCAACTTAGCTTAGGCTAGTGTCTTGGAGTAGGAGAGTAATTAACTCTCCAAGACAGTAAAAACAAACAAGTAGATGTATCTTGTGGTAGGAAGAAATCCAATTGTTGCATTTATGCTCTGGGAAAGCTCCTCTTAAAGGAGAAGCATGAGATCGTGTCTGAACCAGTGTGGGAATCAATCCTTCCTCATTGGGAACGACGCCAGATATTCACGTATTAAAAATGGTAAACCTCGAATTAACCATTGTCGAGGAGCCTGGGGTCACTTGTTGGTAAACCTTGGATTATGTTAAGGAGCCTTCAAGGGGATTGAGCTTGCTACTCTGCCCTTGCGTGCGTATCGGATCGTAGACTGTTCCCCCAGGTGTATTTGTCTCAGTTGGTAACCTTAGTGGCCATATTCTTTAGGATTCTTCCTAAGGTGACAGTGGTGGGAAGATCCCACTGTACCTGGAGCAGACGTCGGCTAGACTCACTTGGATTTTCTGGGGGGTTCACTTCACTTGAGACGGTTAAGTGGAGGAACTTGGTTCAGTCTATTCATTAAGCAGGTTGCCGGGGTAACTGTTCCAACCGCCATTTCTGTACTGAATTCTGCGACGTTGGATTTCATCACCAACTAGTGTTTTCGGTCCGGAAAGTTACTGTTTGTGTGTGTTTTGATCTCTAGATTCTTTAGGCATGTGATTCAAATTTGTTTGGTTCTTTAGAGGCTTTAGGTGTTTTTCATTGAGTTTTTACTTTGTTTGCGTGTGAAGTAGTTAAAAGTTTTTAACTGTGGCTGAATTACCAAGACTCAATATGTACTCCAAGGTCAACTCCAGTATCAATTTATACCTCAAGGTCAACCCCAGTATCAGTACGTGCCTAAGGGATATCTACCCCAAGGTCAGTACTCGAACCAAGGTTTCCAACCACCCCAAGGTCAATCTTATGTTCAAGGGACGGGAAATGTACCTTTCAACTATCCAACCTACCCTCAACCCGGTTATGGTCCTCAATATTCTCAACCTATTATGGGTCAATACCCCGGAACAAACATAGTGTGTGATCCATCGCAAACTCAACAAGTGTTGCAGCCAGGTGTACAGTTGTCATCTCAAACTAGACAACCCTTAGTTTCTGGTTCACCCCAGCAACCAACCCAGTCTAACATTCAAACTTCTGTACCTTCGGTAGTTTCACAGTCTGGGCCTACTGTGCCTCGTACTCCATCTCAAACGACTACTGCAACTACCGCAACATCTGTTCCATCTACCCCACCTACTTCTGGAGTATCGACAACTCCGGTTTCTACTATTTCTGTATCTACTCCTCAGACATCTTTACCACCGTTTGGATCCACCATTCAAACTACGGTTCAGATGCCTGTAGGACAACCTGGTTTAAGTACGATTGTCACCAGTCAACCTCAATTCACCTATCAACCGTACCAGGGATAGTACCAATTCGGTCCTGCTGTCCAGCAGCCAGTTTATCAGTATCAACCGTATCCTGGGTACACTTATCAAAAACCTCAACAACCCCAGTACGGTACGGTTAATCCTGGTTTTCCGGGAGGATACAATATCCCAAACGCGATTCCTATTCCTAGTTATCCTGGATATCCTCCTCCTGGGGCTGGTCTCATGACCCAGAGTTTTAGGGATCCTAATTGGCAGTTACCATTTATCGCAACTTTGGACTTACTAGACTTGTCGCGCCTAACAAATGATCCGATTGATTATCTTCCGTTTTGGCCACCAATGCCGAATAAGTTACCCAGTGACATTCCCAAGTTCGAAGGTAAATCTGGAGAGGACCCGTCGAACCATGTGATGACTTACCACCTCTGGTGTGCGTCTAACTCCATCACAGATGATTCGATCCGTCTTAGACTTTTCCAGCGCACTCTGATTGGTCTCGCGGCCAAGTGGTACATTGAGTTACTGCGAGGCACTTTTTATAATTTTAGTCAGTTAGCTACCTCGTTTTTAACTCATTTCCAGTTGCCAGTTCGATATGAAAATGGCACAAAATTGTTAACTTCGCTAAAACAATCGACATCCACGTATATTTCAGATCATATTCATGAGTGGAGACGTCGACGACGTTTAGTGAAGGTATTCATTCCGGATCAAATCTTGGCTGAGTGGTTTGTAAAATCTTTGTTGCCAAGGATCACTAAAGATGTTGCTAAAGCCGGAGTTGTTACTGAGGAGCAAGTGATTTCTCAAGCACAGTACCTTGACTTGGTCTATACTCAGTCAGGTACGTTACATGAAAAGATCCCCGATCTTCCCAAGTCGAATCAAATCACTGCAGCTCCTTCGGGATCTCATGCCGCTGACGGTATGATTGGTATAGTTAACACTAAAAGTAAGAAGAAGTCTTCCAAGAATTCTTCTCCTATCATAACCTTGCCTGATTCCCTGACAGGAGATTCTTCTGCAAAGGTTTCCGCCGATGTTCACGTTGTAGAATCATCTACAGCTAAATCAAAATCCAGTGGGAAGAAGAAAGGAAAGAAGAAGAATAAAATAGACAAAAGTTCAAAGGAGAAACCTGAAAAGGCAGAATCCAATGATGAAAAGCGCAAACCTCGTTATCCGTGTCTCATTTGTGACGAAGAACATTTCACAAGAGACTTCCCTCATCAAGCAGAGGTTGCGAAAATCGTCAAAGGTTCCCAAACTCCTACTTCTAACCTCCCTAGTCCTCACCCCAATGCCTGTATTATAATTCTGAGCTCCTCTTCGCGAATTTGCAAACACAAACAAGGCAAACAAATTAAATAGCACCTGAAAAACCAATTGCATGAAACATATTTAACATGAAAGTCAAGGAGTCCATGAAACAAATAACATAAGATACTTGTTGAGAAAAATGAGTTTGATTGTATTAATTCAAAAGAAGAAGAACTTTACAACCTTTGCCTTGACGCTGTACAAGCTCCTCCCAGGGTCCAACAAGATGTCTCCTCTACTTTGACAAGCTTCACTCACTCTCTAATGGAACCAAGAGGTATGTGATCTTTCCTCTCAAGCTCAACCAAAGAGTCTTGATTTCACCAGCATTTACCCTCAAAATGTTCAGCTTCTAACCTCCTTAGTCCTCACCCCAATGCCTGTATTTATAGTGGAATGGAGGGAAGTTACTAGGTCCTCCTTCAAAGGGATAAAGCCCTCCTTCAAAGGGATAGCTCCTTTAGTCAAGGGATTAGCTCCTTCTCTTTTGGGATGCATGAACCACCTCAGAGCGAACAATCCACGTCAAAATTCCTTCTAGAAAACTCTAGAATTAACCCAAAGTGAGTTTTTTAAGATAAAAATTGCGCCTTTTGACTTTCACAGGGGTCCGCACCTGCACCGTTAGGAACAGAGCGGGTAGGTACGGAGCTCTTGTACACAGAAGGTGCGGGACCGCAGGTGACCATGGGAGAAAGTGCAGAACCAGAGTTACATTGATTTTTAATGTCTTTCTCCCACTTCCAAAGCTTGATTTGAAGAGCTGAGGTTCTAGACTTGCTTAGGAGGACAATACAAGTGATGATAGACCCATACTGACTGCAAATAATCATGGTGACAATATTTTTGTGTAACAGATTGCCCCCTAAAGTGAAAAGTCTGTAGTAGATGAGGATTTCATTTATCATATAGGAAGAGTGAAGTACTTTATCATTTCGAGGATTATCTTGTGGAGAGCCCAGTCGGAACCTCAGAATCCAATGAAACAGGCTATAGGAGCTGTTGATGTTCAGGACCCGAACCTAATAATATTTGATCTAGAAAATAGTACACCTCGTTTGCCTCATCAAATGGCTTTCCAGATTCCAATGATAGTAAAAAACAGGCCTATTCATCGGACTGTAATTGATGAGGGAGCCTCAACGTGTATTATGTCGATACAGTGTTAGAGATCGCTTGGTTCTCCTTCACTAAATCAATCCCCGACGATTCTTAAGGCCTTTGATGGCCGTGGGTTTCATCCTTTTGGCATTCTACAAGATTTGCCTATAGGGGTTGAAGGAAAAACCATTAGTCTAGATGTGGAGGTGGTTGATGCCCCTCTAGACTACAACCTTCTCTTGGGTCGAAGTTGGTCTTACGCTATGACAGCGGTCGTTTCATCGGTCTTTAGAGTTATAATATTTCCACATAATGGAAAGATCGTAACAATAGACCAGCTGGTTTACTTTTCATCCGACCCAGCCTCTTCGGAGAGTATTCAGCATGTTGGTAAAATGACTATCCCATATAAGGATGTTGGAGTAGGATTAGTTAAAGATGCCAGTTTACTGGGAACTTTTCCTTTTCCTCCAATCAACGCATCATCTTCATTTGCAACTATTCATATGATTACATCAGACACTATTTTTTATGACGATCCTTGGATCGTTCCTTTTGAATCTGAAATAAACTCATTTGGTAATTCCATGCCTTTGAGTCCATATGAAATGGCCTATGAAGCTGTGCAGTCTTTTGCCGACCCGTGTTCAACCGAAAAAGGCTTAATGAATGTGGTCCGTGAGGAATCACTTTTCACATCAACCTCGGATTTAACTACGTTTTCTGAACTTGTTCACTCTGATGAGCAAATTCGTGAAATCCTATGTCTAGATGATTTACCATGGGAAGATCTCCATCACAGATCTTCGTTTTTACCTGAGGATGATCGTTTTGAAAATAATTTCTCATCAATCTTTACGACCGAATATGTCAAGGAACCTCAGAATCCAATGAAACATCCCGATTCAGAGTTAAATTTGGGAAACATTTCTCGAACTATTCCCATTGACATTTCGGTTAAGCCTGGAATTGTTGAGAACATTCATATAGGTGCCTCGTGTACAGATGACGAAATTCAATTATATAAGGCCCTATTTCAAGAATTCCGCGACGTGTTTGCCTGGTCCTATGAGGAAATGCCAGGAATTGATCCCACAATTTTTGTTCATGAGATCAAAACTTACCCAAACGCTAAACCCGTCCGGCAACGTTTGCGTCAGATTCACCCACGAAAAGCTACTGCAATTAAAGCAGAAGTTGAAAAACTGTTGAAAGCAGGTTTCATTTATCCGATCCCACTAACGGATTGGGTATCGAATATTGTTCCAGTTAACAAAAAACAGGGAACAATAAGAATATGCATCGATTATAGGGACATTAATCGAGCATGTCCAAAGGACAATTACCCAACTCCCTATATCGATAAAATCATTGATGATTGTGCCGGCAGCGAGATATTTTCCTTTATGGACGGTTTTTCCGGATACAATCAAATCAACATTCTACCTGCCGATCAACCAAAAACGGCTTTTATTTGTCTGTGGGGGACATTGGCTTATTGAAAATTACCTTTTGGGCTTAAGAATGCCGGAGCAACTTTTCAGAGGGCGATGTCTTATGCGTTTCATGACATCAAGCACATTGTGCAACCCTATCTCGATGACTTGCCTGCTCATTCACTACATCAATCTGATCACCTCGTCCACTTACGAGCAATCTTTATGAGGTGTAGGCATTATCGTATTCGGTTGAACCCACACAAATGTGTCTTCTGTATAGAAACGGGTCGATTGCTGGGATTTGCAGTTTTGAAAGCCGGCATTCGCGTTGATCCCTCGAAGGTCGAAGCTATTATCAATTTGCCTCCTCCTTCGAGTCTTCGCCAACTCCAAAGTTTGCAGGGGAAAGCAAACTTTTTACGACGATTCATTCCTAACTACGCTGAGGTTACAAAAGGTTTTACATGGTTGTTGAAACAAAATACTCAATTTTCTTGGGATGAGATAGCTCAGAAGTCTTTTGATGCACTCAAACACGCGTTAACCCATGCACCGTTGTTGCATCCTCCCAACTACAACCAGGATTACTTTTTGTACCTCGCCGCCTCCCATTCCACCATTGGAATGGTCTTAGTTCAGGAAGATGAATTCGGAACGGAACATGTGATATATTACCTTAGTCGCACGTTAAATCTAACTGAGCTAAAATACTCACATGTGGAGAAATTGGAATTGGTAGCCGTTCAAGTTGTCCAACATTTTCGTCACTACATTTTACTACGTAAAACTACGGTAATTTCGGATTGCAACCCTATGATCTACATTTTGACCAAACAATTGCTAGGGGGCAAGTACTCTAAATGGATCGTTATCCTGCAAGAGTTCGACTTGGAGTTTGAGAAATCTAAGTCTAAGAAATCTTTAGTTTTTGCAGAATTAATGTGTGACTTCCCGCGTGCTGACACAGAAACTGTGGCAGAAGAGCCCATTGCGGACGAATCTTTGTTTCTAATCAGCACTTTGGATCCGTGGTATGGGGATATCATCGTTTATCTCCAGACCCAATCCTTTCGGCCAGAAATTTCAAGGTCGGAACGTTGGAAAATTCGATTCCAGTCCCAACAATTCAAAATTATTGGAGATACTCTTTATCGCCGTGGGGCGGACTCTATTTTTCGACATTGCTTAACTCACGAAGAGGCTGAAAGGGTTCTAAATGACTGTCACTCTAGAGCATGTGGTGGTCATATGTCTGGGTATGCGACAACCCAAAAGATATTGCGCGCTGGCTATTTCTGGCCGTCCTTTTTTAAAGATTGTATTACGGCGGTCCGAAAATGCCACAACTGCCAGATTTTTGATCGTAAGATGCGCGCTCCACCTGCTCCTCTCCACCCTATAATTGCCGTTGGTCCTTTTGCCAAATGGGGTATCGATTTTATTACATGTAACCCTCACTCAGCTGGGGGGCATGCGTATATCATCCTAGCGGTAGATTATTTTACTAAGTGGGCCGAGGCGATGCCTACATTCGAAGCAGACGGCAAGACAGCTGCAATTTTCATGTTCAATCATATAATTGCTAGGTTTGGTGTCCCACAAGCGATAATCACTGATCATGGGCGTCATTTTCGAAACGTTATGATGACCAAACTTACAGGCCAGCTTGGTTTACGTCACGATAGTTCAACCCCTTATTATCCACAAGCAAATGGTTTGGTTGAATCCATCAACAAAGTTTTAGTTATCATGATCCGACGAATCATTGGGATTCATCGGTTGAATTGGCACAACATGCTATTTTCAGCGCTTTGGGCGTACCAAACTTCAGTAAAAACATCAACAGGGTTCACTCCTTTCCAACTAGTCTATGGTTTAGAAGCTGTGTTACCCATTGAGTGCGAAATCCCGTCACTGCAAATGGCCATCGAGTTACTTCCAGCTACTTCCGAAGAGGAGAAGCGTTTGTTATACTTAGCTCAATTAGATGAGAATCAACGTGATGCTGCATTGGTGATCGAGACTCACGCAAAACGTATGAAAGCTCAGTATGATCAGAATGTGACCCCTCGAAATTTTTCGGAAGGAGACCTAGTGTTATTGTATGATCAAGCTAATGATAAAATAGGCGCTGGGAAATTCGTTCCTATGTGGCATGGTCCCTATATTGTTAAGCGAAAGCTAGCAAAAGGGGCCTATGAGTTGGTAGACTTTGATGGGGACTCTTTGGGTAAACCCAGAAATGGACTTTACTTGAAGAGGTACTATGCTTAAAAGAATGGGGTATGGAGATTTTTAGTTAGGATAGTTTTCTTTCTAGCTGGTGTGTTTTAGTTTAAAAAACAAAAGTGTGCTTAGCTTAGAGAGTGTTTTTCGTCATTATTCCTGCTTATCTTGGTTTTACTCTTGATATTGCAGATGTCGATGCCTCTCCAAACATACATTGGATTTGCTGATGGTGCTTGTCGTAATACACGGAACATCTCTTCCGCAGCTTGGGTTATCTATTCGCCCTCTGACGAGTTAGTTTCTATGCATGGGGTAAGTCTCGGTCAAACAACAAACAACATTGCAGAGTATAGTGCAGTGATTGAGTTATTATCTGAATCTATTTCATTTGGGATTCGGAGTTTGATAGTGAGTTTGGATTCTGAACTCGTTGTATTACAGCTTAATAGAGTGTATGCCATTAGAAATCTAGTGTTATTAAGATTATTTTTGAGAGTGCGTCTCTTGGAACGTGAGTTTGATTACATTGAATATCAACATATTCCAAGGTCTTTAAATACATTAGCAGATGCAATTGCTTCTCGAATGTTAAATAGACATTTGCAATAATCATACATGTAAATTTAAAACCATTCCATGACATGATTTACAAGATAAGCCGGTAATAGTGATATATATATATATATATATATATAGGAGTGTGTCAAAAAATACATCGTCTTCGATCATAGGTTGAAAAACACCTTATGATCGGCAAAAATGATAAGTACAAAAAACAAAAATGTCACATGTGCCCACAAAAGGCGATCGTCCTATCATTGGTGATGATCTCTATAAGAAACCACTGCCCGAGCCACCTTGCAAAGGAACCTCCTAAAAGGTCCCGAGACTCCAATCACATAGCGCTGAGGTCGACGAGGAATGTCATCGATAGTAGTCTCAGGAATATCTCCTGTCAAGCGCTCAAGATGACTCTCCAACTCGGCCAAAACCTCTGCTGATTCGTCCTGTGGGGCTGGTGCGGGTGCAACTGGTTGCCTCCTCTCGAAAGGCCGGAGAGCGGCTGGTCGCTGTGGACCCACATCTACATTTGAAATTTTTACTATCAGTTTTGAGACGATGAAAAATATAAAAAAAAAAAATTATAGGGAAATTTGAAAAGGATTTTACCTGACTCGTCCCACTGCTCTCCTGGTGGAAGAGCCATGTCTGGGTCACCACGGAAATCTATCCCAGCATAAGGGAAATCCTGAATGCAAAAGACCTGGTTTTCCAACCATTGGAAATACTCAGGTTTGAACCGAGCAACCTCTGTCCTCTCGTCCAGGTGACGGGCCATGACTGCGACCCATCGCATCAGTTTAGGCTCTCGAGGAAGCCCACCTCCAATAGTAAGATGCTGTGGGATCAGCATAGGAACCCTCTCCAGGCCAAAACTCACGACCAAAGCCCCATAACCAAAGGTCTTTAGTCGTCCGCTCTTGGCCCTGGTCAGTTGGCCTTTCACATTGGCCAGCACAGCATTGCACCAGTTGAGGGTGGTGCCTTGAAAGCAATCAACTGCCATACGCATCTGGGATCTGGTGGCAACATGTAATGCGACAGCTCTGCAAAGTCTGGTGACAGTAAACGCAATCACCATGAGCTCAGGATGGGATATGGTCTTTATGTCTATCCCTTTGTCTTTAGCCTGGCTGTTGCAGTACTCTAGCCGGAGGCTATCGACAGACTGGCCACCTGGCCTAGTCCCGAATAGAGTCAAGTCCTCGCCTCTCTTAGGCAAACCAGTCAAGAAATAAATGTCCTCCAGCTCGATTTCGAGCCGGTGTCCGCCAATGAAAAAGCACTGGTCCTGTACGCTCCACCTGTCAACCAGCCACTGTAAGAAATCTACCTGAGCCCTCATGCCAGGAATGGTCCAGAATTTGTACAGTCCGCATGCCCTCAAAGCATCAAGTGAAGGCTGATGATTCCATGCGGCGGTATCCACATCCTCATGCTCCCATTCTCACCAATCTAGCATGATATATTCTCTGCATCAAGTATAAAGATTAATTAGATTGATAGAAAACATTTTGATTGGTCCATTTTTGAGGAATTTTAGGTTCAAAACCCTTGCTGCGGGGTACGCACCCTCCACATTAGACACAGTGCGTGGGTCCGCACTTTTTCTACACGGAAGGTGCGGACCCCGAGCTTTTTCCCAATGGAGAAAAAGTCGAGGTCCGCAGGTCCGCAATGGTAAACCTGCGGACCCCCGCGCGCGGGTTTTGCGCCAAAAAACTCTCCCAAAAAAACAAAATGAGGGGCTAAATAAAAAAACTAAACGGTTGAAAATGAAGAGTAAGGTGATGTGGATTACCTAGAGAAGACGGCGCTCGATTCCGACGGTTGGATTTTCCAAAATCTTCACGGGAAGTTTTCTAAGCAAAAGCACTATTTTCTCACCCAAACTCGAACGGTAAAAATGAATTGACAAAGGCCCTTTTTATAAGTTTTTTGAGTAAATAAATCACAAATTTGTTTATTTTTCACTTTGAAAAGGTATTTTGCAACGCTTTTATCCATTTCAAACAGGTATGAGTAATGTTTGTGTCTTTGTGCAGAATATAAGATTATTCAGGCGAAATCTATCATTTTCAACGAAAAAACAAGTAGAGTCATCTTTAAGCCCTTTTCTGACTCCTAAAACATGAAAAGATTGCCGAGTGTTTCTTTACACTCGTTAAAATGGAATTAAAAGACGGTCGACTTACAGCTCTTTTCCGACCGTAAAAACATGAAAAGATTGCCGGATTTTTGTCGTTTCAAATTCGATATTGGTTATAAAACGACGTGTCATTGATTGCTTTTCTACCTTTTCGGGTCAGTGACACTAATAACGAAAAGTACTCCTTGGTCGTAAAATATCAAGCGGTTCTCTCAAGTATCATTTTATACTTTTTCGGGCTTGGGAGACACAAATTTACGAAAAAGGTCAACCCTAGAGTTTTCTTAAGTTTTTTCAGACTCTCTAAAATTGAAAAACGCCGAGTTTCTCCTATACTGGACTCGTTAAAATTTCACAGTAAAGGACCTGTTCAATTACAAACAGGAACGAACCACTCCTTCTTAGGGTTCGAATTTAAACTAAGTTGGACTCATCCGAAGGATGAGCTTATAATCAAGCAAATGTTATCCTCCTCAAGCTTGTCAAAAATAAAGAGGTACTTGCCAGAAATGGTGGGGGAAAAGAGAGGAAAATGAGTCTGTTTGTCATACTTTGTAACCCCTCTTGAACACGACACTTTTATTCACCTGGGTTGTGAAATCCTTTGCCTAACAGTTGATCAAACCACATTAAAAGTCTTCAGCCGGTTTCTGGGTATTAACTTTGGGTCAATTGTCACCTCTGTCGTGTCGTTATGTGTTCAAGAGGTCACTACCAATAAGCCATTCATCTGCAAAATATCTGTCATCCATCTTGACCATCCCTGAGTCAGTCCTTGCAACAAAATTTCTTCAACTTGATCTATGATTTCGTGTTGTGGGCTTGCTTGCAACGGATCGCTTTCTATCGACTTCAGCTCATTATCTAGAAAGATGATCTAGAGATCGTCAGTACCTTGGGATCTGCATGCCTCAATGGCAGGCTTCTCACCTTTGACGACAGTTTACATCATTGACTTTCGATCAAAGGATTCCATGATATGTTCGACATCAACACATTTACTCACATCTCATGGATTGTACTGGGTACTTTGAGATCCATTGACATCACTGGTGGTTTCTCTCACACTTGTTAACAGTTTACATCATTGACTGGTAATCAAGTGGTTTCTACCATGTTCGACATCAACACATTTATTCGCATGGATAGAATCGTACTATTTCGGGAAATAGAAATGAAGACCCTAGATCTAGTTTCCACCATCCAGGCTGCGAGGAATTTTGTACTCATTATGTTGTGGACTATTCATAAAAGATGGTTGCGTCCATACTGTGTTCACATGAGTCTATACTTATGATGTTTTACAAGATCATTCCTATATTAGAGTAGTAGATAGGTTTCTAGTTAGTTTTGATCTGAGTATGGGAATGCCTACCTCAACGATGATATGATCTCATATATATATATCTTGCATTGAATGTTTTTACAGGTTCCGACCAGGCTCTCCACAAGATAATCCTCGAAATGATAAAGTACTTCACTCTTCCTATATGATAAATGAAATCCTCATCTACCACAAACTTTGCACTTTAGGGGGAAATCTGTTACACAAAAATATCGTCACCATGATTATTTGCAGTTAGTATGGGTCTACCATCACTTGTACTGTCCTCCTAAGCAAGTCTAGAACCTCAGCTCTTCAAATCAAGCTTTGGAAGTGGGAGAAAGACATTAAAAATCAATGTAACTCTGGTTCTGCACTTTCTCTCATGGTCACCTGCGGTCCCACACATTCTGTGTACAAGAGCTGCGTACCTACCCGCTCTGTTCCTAACGGTGCAGGTGCGGACCCCTGTGAAAGTCAAAAGGCGCAATTTTTATCTTAAAAAACTCATTTTGGGTTAATTCTAGAGTTTTCTAGAAGGAATTTTGACGTGGATTGTTCGCTTTGAGGTGGTTCATGCATCCCAAAAGAGAAGGAGCTAATCCCTTGACTAAAGGAGTTATCCCTTTGAAGGAGGGCTTTATCCCTTTGAAGGAGGACCTAGTAACTTCCCTCCATTGCACTATAAATACAGGCATTGGGGTGAGGACTAGGGAGGTTAGAAGCTGAACATTTTGAGGGTAAATGCTGGTGAAATCAAGACTCTTTGGTTGAGCTTGAGAGGAAAGGTCACATACCTCTTGGTTCCATTGGAGAGTGAGTGAAGCTTGTCAAAGTAGAGGAGACATCTTGTTGGACCCTGGGAGGAGCTTGTACAGCGTCAAGGAAAAGGTTGTAAAGTTCTTCTTCTTTTGAATTAATACAATCAAACTCATTTTTCTCAACAAGTATCTTATGTTATTTGTTTCATGGACTCCTTGACTTTCATGTTAAATATGTTTCATGCAATTGGTTTTTCAGGTGCTATTTAATTTGTTTGCCTTGTTTGTGTTTGCAGATTCGCGAAGAAGAGCTCATTTGGATCAAAAGAGCGAGGGCATCCACAGGCTTGCGTTGGACCAAAGGTAGGCCCTAAAAACCTTTGTCTACTATTGTTTATTGAAGCATATTTAGAGAAAGATAGTGTCTGGTTGGTTTGCTTGTTGTTAGGTCTTCTTTAGATTCTAGGAAGGTCTATCTTGTCTGCAAGATCGACCCATTCCGCACGACACCAACCATGTGAGCTTGTGAGTCACTCGCATTGGTGGCACTTGAAACCATAGAAACATTCAGGTTTTTCCCCCCAGGCGGTGGCACAACTTCGCCACTGACTAGAGGGATGGAAGAACTGTCAGAGACATTCTTTGAAACTTCCGGTTGTGCCTGACAGTAACTGGGATTGACAATACAAGGGTATTCAGAATGGTAGGTTGCACTGGGACTGAGGTAATAGCTTGTTGGGAAGTCGTGTTCGCAACGAACGGACCTGAAGTAGGCATGGCGCATGATGCCCAAACATGCTTATGGTAAAGTGATGAGGCACTAGGTGTACATGAAACCAACTGTGCCAAAGACACATAGTTGGGTGGAAAACTGGCGGGAATACCCCCAGTATAGGGGAAACCATCTAGAGGAAAAGGATTCTCTTCCTCCTCAACAGTGTGTGGAGTAGAAACTTCGATCTCTTCCGGAGAGGTGACTAGAGCATCGCCTTTAGGTTTCATATCTGGGAATAAATGACGATGAATGGCCAAAGAAGTATGAGGGGATAGTTCCAATGGAACACTTGGCTAGTCATACGAACTTTAAGGATGTTGCAGTGATATCACAACAAGGTCAAATAGAGGATTCAAAGGGTAGATAACCAGTCCAAGCTGATCATCAATGGTTGGTGAGTCCTCGAGAGTTTGAATGGGATTGTCCAGAGATTCTAGGCCAAGATCAGCAGATGACCTGGTATCGAAAGTAGGCGGAGGATGAGATGACAAAGGTTGAATGCTCAGAATGATTCTGAGTTCAACACCTTGGTCCTCAAGTGATTCTGGTAACTCAAGAAATGGCTCCTCAAATAATCTTTTAGATGGAGGAGAGGAAGAGGAACTGGGTGAACCAGATGGTTCAACCACGATGACCTTGTCTTAGCTGACAGAAAAATTAACTTCAAGGCTTTAAAATGTTTTTTAAGGGAAACTCATGATTTGGTATTAGAGAAGACTAATAGGGTGTTTTCGGATCGAGGGCAATCAATTATTAAGGCGCATAAAAGACTAATGCTCTTTCATTTTTTAAGAGTCGAGAAAGAAACAAAGATGACTCTATTTCTTTCGATTGGAAACGAGCTCGAAAGGACAAGTGCTCGAATGATCTTTTAAGTTTAATGAGTCAAAAATATCAAATTATTGCTCTTGATGATCTAGGTAAACAAGATTACCAGGCAATCGTGAACTGCAGAATACCTCTCGACGAACCGAGAAGTACGAGCATGCAATCTCCTTGAATGTTGTGTTCAATGTATCACGTTCGCAAGGCGGCTGACTCGACTTCCTAAGGATAAAGGATTGCAGCCTAGAGGGGTCTCCCGTTATATACTCGATGGTACGGGGAGCACAAATCCGTACCAGCACTGTCTAATGCCAAAGCTAACGACAACTGCTAGGTTTTAAGACTCGGGAACACGTCTCTAACCTAGACCTTCTAGATATGATAGTGTTGACAGGCTGGAATTCTCCACCAACAGCAAGGGGGATCTCCCCGGTGTAAGTTCCCAACTAGAGCCTGCACCATTTGTGATAGGGGTCCCTTCCAGTATGTATGCCTGACTGCCATTTAGTTTTTTTGAGATTGCTTCGGAAGGAGGCAAAATATAAACTCAATTGAAAGCATGTACCTCAATAAATACAAGGAAATAATTGACAAATTTTTTATGCCACATAAACCATGAATAGCTAGACTATAAAAAAAATAAATCTTATGTAAAGTTACTGTTAGAAAGCTTCAAATAAGACTCATGTTTGACCAGATAAAATGCTTAGTAATTGTAAATTAGTTCACAATGATCAAACATTTATGAGCATAAACAAAGGTGCAGTCAAACAGATTATACCAATACCAAATAAATAGTTCACCAACATGAGCATAGAGTTACTGAATCAAATACCATTCATACGAAGCAACACAAAGTTGGGAGTATGAGACAAAATATGAGAAAACCGCACATCAAAGAGCTTTCAGGAACATCCAATCCATCAAGTGAAGAAAATACTCATGGCATTAGAACATAAAATATCTGAAGAATCCAATAGTTGAAACGTACAAATACTCGTATCAATTAGAAGGACATAAATTCTCTTAATTAATGTATATATATATCCAAAAGAGTCCTTCTCAAAAGCCCCCCCCCCCTTTACAAATGAGGCATGAGGGTATATTTGTAGGGTGAGAGTGGCTCTTGGCCTACCCTTGACACTTGAACTTCCTCATGACTGTTTCATCTACCTGGTGACTTTTGGTATTCCACATGACCTTTCATATTCACAAACATGTTCTATGCTACTGCAGAAGCTGGTAGTATCTCTCTACCTTCCTTCTCCCTTGGAGCTAGCTTGACTTCAATATCTGTTTTTGACCAAGATCATGCATTTCCACAACAATGATCCTTTGGGTCATTTTAGCAACAAATAGGCTCAAGTGTCTGCATAAATGATAGGGACTTGCCTTCACCACTTCAATCCTACACATGTATAAAATCATAAATTAATCATCAAGGAAAAATGTACTTTGATGAAATATAAGATATAAATATCACAATTAATACGAGCCAGAATTCGTAGCCTTGACATCTCTTGCAATTTCATGGTCACAAATCTATGCGTTGATACGTTCCATGTCTTGGCATAAATTGGTTCTTTCCTTGAGTGGTTAGATTATCATTGTTATATCACCTTTCACACTCATTTTCATCCTCGTCGTACATGTTGGGCATTGTTGCATTGTGTTGTTTTTAAACATTTTCAAAGGTACTAAGTAAATGGTCAGTTGAGGCCTATATTTATAGTATTAGGTCACACATGTGGGGTCGCATGGGTCACAGGGCCTGATATAGGTTAGTGTTCGACCTTTGTGACCCATGCGACCTATGCGACCTGTGAAACCTTTGTGACCTATGCTATCTATGCGACTTATGCAACCTTTGCGACCTTGCAACTTGTGCGACCTATGCGACCTATGCAACCTTTGCGAGTCATGGAGTCACATAGTCGCACGAGGGACTGACAGTAATTAAGGTGACTTTGTGACTTTGCGACTCGGAAGGTCACGGGGTCGCATGATAGTTAAGCGGTTGGAGATGCTACTACGCGACCTTGCGACCTTTGTGACCTATGCGACCTATGTGACCTGCGACCTATGCAACCTGCGACCTATGTGACCTTGCGACATGTACGACCTGTGCGATCTTTGTGACCTTTGCGACCTATGTAACTTGTTCAACCTTTGCGACCTATGCGACTTGTGTGACCTATGTGACCTGCGACCTATGACCTGTGCAATCTTTGTGACCAGTGACCTTTGCGACTTTGTGACTCAGAAGGTTTATGAAAGAGACGTGAGTCTTTCTAGACCTTTCTGGGGTTTCCCGGCTTCTGAATAGACTCTAAGGATGGGCGGTAGCTATGGAAAAGGTGGAGGGGCTCCAAAATTTAGAAGAGTTTGAAAATTTTGGAGGGGTTGTTGCAGCGGCTACAAAAATTGGCGATTCACTGGTAGAATTCAGCATCTTGGCCCACATCCCTACAATAGTTCGAGTCTAGATAACAATGCAAGGGAATATTGAACAGTTACTATGGGTACCTATTACCTTGACCTTTATAGATATGCCTTCTCTTTGTGTCTCATCCAGGTCCTGTTAGTAAATAAACATCCAATTATGATTTCACATGTGCCAATAGTCAATGATGATGCAAAGAATGAGGCAGAGGGCTTATTATACTCATAATTTTAAAATAAGTTTCTAGTGTTGCTCCACTGCCAGAAGGCTTGGACAGTACCCCAGTGGAGTCACTCCAAGAAATCACAAACATTGCTTCACTACCAGCAAGCCTAGATAGTACCTTGGTGGAGTCATTCCATTACCTCTCTGCGCATGACGCCTTTCTCAATCCTTTACCCTTTATTTAACTTCATTTTATTTTATGTGTAAATTTACACTTATTATTGGGCATTCATTTCGCTAGTGTGGACGAGGGATCCTGACTTATTTTACAAGTAAGAGAGGTTATTTCTTGTTTGATAGAGAGTAAAAAATATCCTGATTTAGGTTTTCCTTCATGTCAAGCTTTCTCATCTCATCTCCAGTTAACAAGTGAACAAATAAAGCAAGTCATTGAAGCAGTCATGACCATGGTGAGCACAAGGTTCAAGTTAAGAGTATAGGTCATTCAAACTGATTAGGGTTCCCCACAAGCAATATGTTCTTATCTTCCTTGTAAGTAAATTAGACTCGTAGGAAATATATCCAGGAGGTGACTTTGATGGTTGGTTCTAAGAGAAGCTACCCATTGGCATGACCATCACAACTTCACACAATCATTAGGGCTCAGGTTTTAATTCTAGGGTTTCTAATGACTAGGGAAGCTCTCCTAGGGTTTCAACATGTGCGAAGAGGTCGAAGTAACATAGTTTAAGGTTTGAGAAAGTGCAAAAAAAGGCGTGAGAAATATATTCACAGTACCAAAGGTTCGAAAGCTTTAGGCTCATGGAGGCTCAATCAAGTGGTATGTGAAATAGAAGGAATTTCCAAGTTAGGTCCAAGGCAAGTGTTTGTTAAGAAAGAAAAGATGTATGATGTAATGCAGCGGACGGGGCTTATGATGCAAGGTAATGATATGTACATAAGAGATAAGCTAATTGCAATTAAAAATACCAATGCAATGCATATGCAGAAGTTTCACAGGTTCCATGTAATAATAAGAAAATGTAAGGACATGAGTGCAAAATAAACATGCAGGGAACAAACTATCTATAGTAAAGAAAATGAAGCATGACAAATTTCAATCATAAAGCAAATTCCAATCAGCCAACTAATAAGCAAAACTAAAACCTAGCTAGTCTAAAACCCTAAATCCTAATTTAACCAAAGTATAGGTCGGGTTATGTGAAATCAAACTTCCAATGCAACCACCGCAACAATTCCCAACCTGCAAAAACAAAGATGACAAAAATTAGAATTTGTGGAAAGAGTTGTGCAAAACATAACATGTTTACCTGTAAAACATGCACAATAGCAAGAAAATCTCGTCCACCTACATGAAAATGTGTCAGAGAATACCTTTCAAGGAAAACTGCCACCCAATCCTGATAAATCGAACTACAAGCGTGAAATTTATAGTCATCTAGCCATAACATACATCCGTTTATGCCTAACCCTAAATCCAATGCAAGTAAGGCAAGATGTTGCCATCTAGTAAAGGCATCTGCCAGATTGATCTGATCAATGACCCTATCATGATGTAGAGGATGACCAACTTGATAACCTTGAAAAGAGGGGTCCCTGTTGGGCATAACTAAGATCCCTGAGGATTCAAACACAAAGACCCCAATTTCAGAAACCCTAGTTTGAAATTGTTCATGGACTTCGTCAAGGACGTGAGGACTTGACATAACCATCAATAGATGCTGAAGTGCCTCATTGTCCTGGCCAACTTTTGAACCTTCAAACGACACGCCATCCAATATTGGTAGCTTCACAAGATTAATATGTGAGTGCATATGGTTATCGTTGGTTGTGATCGGACAACTATCAGTGAAAATATTTTGGATTGGATCCATTGACTGAACATTGATAGAATGGTAGCTCGACAAATGAGATTCTTTAGATTCTAGAGAATGAACTGAATCAACCACAAGAGTATCAAACGAAGGGGAGATCAGGCGATTGGCACCCTCCCATCTAGGATATTGTAAGGTATCATTTGATTGCATATGTTGACAGACTGTATTGGCTGGGAGACAATAAAAAATATTCGAGACAATGGCCAGAGCACTCCCCTTAGCAAACAAAATAGGATAAAGAGGTTGATGCACCTCAGTTGAAAGGTGATGGAAATATTTTCTCAAAGAGACATTGCTCCAATTAGAGGGCTTCCAAGATGAGCTCGCATCCAACGAGAAACTGTTGTGAGGAGCGTGATGTGCAGAAACCCTAATTTTAGAAACCCTAATTCGACTAGGTTCAGGGGTCTCATCGGGAACGTGAGAACCTGACATAACCATCAGTGAAAGCTGAAGTGCCTCAACTTCCTGATGAGTCCCTAAACATTCGAAAGGTGGGTCATCAAATTCTGGGGGCTCCGTAGGATCAACAGCCGGATAAGTAGGAAAATCACTAGAGGCGTGAGTGAATATATTTCTGGAAAAATTAGGATTGCTGAAAAAGGGATCAATGAGAGACCCAGCTTGAGTTGGGTGAGATGCATGGCCCTCTTCCTCACTTGTTAAAGGCTGCAAGTGGCAAAGATCCAACATAAGGGATTTAGACTCTGCATCCTTTGATTGCGAAACCTCACCCCCATGCACATGATTGCAATCAGTGTGAGTGAGATAAGGATATGAATGATATGAAGGAACTGCCAATGCAGTAGACCCATAGACTAAATCAGGGTAGGATGGATGTACAAGGTCAGATGAAGGAACACTGATCATACCCGGATTGACATCCTACCCGTTTACGTTCGCCAAAGAGAAAGATGAATTTAAAGGCCTGATATTCTCCTTGGATTTGATAACACAGTCAACATTACTTGAGACAAGACCAACGCCATCATGAAAAATTGAATGAGATACTGAGATATAGTGTGATGTATTTTGAATGGACTCAATTGGAACAAATGTTATGTGATTTTCAGATTCCAAACCAAAAGAATGTATGAGGGATTTAGAGACGATACCATCAGATCTGTTTCCTAGAAAACATTGTTCATCGTTTGAACCATTTACGGTCACAATATTATTATGTAACAAGTCAAGAGGAGGATAAGAAATCCCACAAATAGTAATCTCTTCCACGAGGGTTTGAGGTTGTTCCATATTTAAAGAGATAGGCCAAAAAAAATTACGGGAAGAATTTGGACACTTTGTAATATGCAAATTATGATGATACTTATGCGGAACAACGCTTGTTTCTAATTGAAAATGTTGTAAAGAAACGAGAACCAATCACTAAAAATTTATATTCAAATACACCCAGTCAATATCACTTTCAGGAAATTCAAAACAAAGATGCACAAATCTGAAAGAAAAACCCTCTAAAGATTCCTCAGGTTTCATCTTAAGCTCATTTATCCTCTTTAACACATCTTGAAAGTCGTACCTGTCAAATGCTTGTTGGAGCTTACTGATGAGTTGCTTGAACGAATGAATGGATGCCGCTGGAAACATGTGGCACCATTGCTTGGCACGACCTTCAAGGGTGAGGGAGAGAAATGCACAAGCAAACTCTTCATCATCGATCTCAAAAGATTCACAAAACTCGAGGAAATCAGAAATGTTCTCGTTTAAGGTTGTTCCATCCTCACCATCAAACTTTAACTAAGAAAAGTGATGGAGTTGCTCCTAGGGGATGGAAAATCGGAAAATAGACAAACCAGATAAACACCTTAGGAGCAAGATTTTGATCAGAGCCATTAACAGATATGAGACTAAACTCCATGTTCCAAGGGCTTAGTTTGTCAACTATCCTTCCTTCTAGCGCCAACTCTATTGATGGGATGGAATTCTCCGCCAACAGCAAGGGGGACCTCCCCGGTGTAAGTTCCCAACTAGAGACTGCATCGTTTGTGATAGGAGTCCCTTCTGGTATGTAGGCCCGACTGCCATTTAGTTTTGTTAAGCTTGCTTCAGAAGGAGGCGAAATATAAACTCAATTTAAAGCATGTACCTCAATAAATACAAGGAAATAATTGACAAATCTTTTATGCCACATAAACCATGAATAGCCAGACTATAAACAACATAAATATTATGTAAATTTACTATTAGCAGGCTTCAAATAAGACTCATGTTTTCCCAGATAAAATGCTTAGTAATTGTAAATTAGCTCACAATGATAAAAAATTTATGAGCATAAACAAAGGTGCAGTCAAACAGATTATACCAATACCAAAGAAATAGTTCACTAGCATGAGCATAGAGTTCGTGAATCAAATACCATTCATACGAAGCAACACAAATTTTGGATTATGAGACAACATATGAGGAAACGGCACATCAAAGAGCTTTTAGGAACATCCGATCCATCAAGTGAACAAAATACTCATGGCATTAGAACATAAAAGATTTGAATAATCCAATAGTGGAAACGTACAAATACTCCTTGTATCAATTAGAAGGACATAAATTCTCTTAAGTAATGTATATATATCTCCAAAAGAGTCCTTCTCAAAAGCCCCTCCCCCCACCTTTTACAAATGAGGCATGAGGGTATATTTATAGGGTGAGAGTGGCTCTTGACCTACCCTTGACACTTGAACTTCCTCATGAATTTTTCATCTACCTAGTGACTTTTGGTATTCCACATGAGCTTTCATATTCACAAACATGTTCTATGCTACTGCAAAAGATGGCAATATCTCTCTACCTTCCTTCTTCCTTGGAGCTAGCTTGACTTCAATATCTGTTGTTGACCAAGATCATGCATTTCCACAACAATGATCCTTTGGGTCATTTTAGAAACAAATAGGCTCAAGTGTCTGCATAAATGACAAGGACTTTCCTTCACCACTTCAATCCTACACATGTATAAAATCATAAATTAATCATCAAGGAAAAATGTAATTTGATGAAATATAAGATATAAATATCACAATTAATACGAACCAAAATTCATAGCCTTGACATCTCTTGCAATTTCATGGTCACAAATATATGCATCGATATGTTCCATGTCTTGGCATCAATAGTTTCTTTCCTTGAGTGGTTAGATTATCATTTTTATATCACCTTTCACACTCCTTTTCGTCCTCGTTGTACATGCTGGGCATTGTTGCATTTTGTTGTTTTTAAACATTTTCAAAGGTACTAAGTAAATGGTCGGTTTAGGCCTATATTTATAGTCTTAGGTCACGCATGTCGGGTCGCATGGGTCGTAGGGCCTGATATAGGTTAGTGTATGACCTTTGTGACCCATGCGACCTATGCGACCTGTTAAACATTTGCGACCTATGCTATCTATGCGACTTATGCGACCTTTGCGACCTGTGCGACCTTGCGACTTGTGTGACCTATGCGACCTTTGCGAGTCGCGGAGTCGCATAGTTGCATGAGGGACTGACGATAATGAAGGTGACTTTGCGACTTTGCGACTCGAAAGATCATGAGGTCACATGATAGTTGAGCGGTTGGAGGTGCGACTACGCGACCTTGTGACCTATGCAACCTGCGCGACCTGTGCGACCTATGCGACCTGCGACCTATGCGACCCTGCGACATGTGCGACCTGTGCGATCTTTGTGACCTTCGTGACCTATGTGACCTGTGTGGCCTTTGTGACCTATGCAATTTGTGTGACCTATGCGACCTACGACCTGTGAGATCTTTGCGACCTTTACAACCTATGCGACCTGTGACCTTTGCGACTTTGTGACTCGGAAGGTTTACGAAAGAGACATGAGTCTTTTCTAGACCTTTCTGGGGTTTCCTGGCTTCTGAATAGACTCTAAGGATGGGCGGTAGCTACAGAAAAGGTGGAGGGGCTCCAAAATTTAGAAGAGTTTGAAAATTTTGGAGGGGTTGTTGCAGCGGCTACAACAGATCGTTAAGTGTCAAATGCGCCTTAGGTTAATTGAATTCATTTTAAAGTTTATCTTGAGTTATGTTTCAGTTTTCAGGTCTTAGTGATGCGACTCGAAAAACCTTAAATGCAACTAAATGAGACAAGACCCTTTCAATTCGATGAAATGCCTACACTAGAGAGGGTAGAAACTACACAATCAAATGCAAACAACCAAGCAATTGAAAGAAAAATGATCTTTCACTACCTCACTTTTTCGAAAAATAAACTAATGAAAAATGCATTCCAATTCCTAATTTCCTGACAAGCACATATCTAACAGTCCTTTTGAAAGCAAAAAGAGTTATTTTCCTTGTTCAAATTCCAATGCAATTCTATTCTTTTAGTGATGCAAGCTATCATAGCACAATGATGCAACGAACTCGAATTTCATATTTTTTCATGAAAAAACAAAATAAACTTTTCACATACAACACTTCAATGAAAAAGTTTTTGAGACAATCAACTCTTCAAGCAAATGAAGACATGAAAAGAGAGGCTCATTCAGACTAATGAAGCACTAATGTTACCAAAAACAAGACAAGTAATGTAGTCCACGCCGGAAAAGAAACGTTTAAACAAGCAAACGAAAACTTTTCAAACTTGTGTAATAGAGGTAAAAGTCGCAAAATTACTGCAAACGAAATGCAAGGAGTAAGTACAGCTACAACTTGACTTACTGAGTTCACAAACAGCTGAATGGATGACAACCTAGATGCCCTAGAGTCACTGACCACCCAATGACTCAAGAAATCAAGAAAAAAGATGATAAGCCAACAAGCAAACAAAACCAATTCAAAAACAACTTTCTAGTCAGGGAGAAAATGGTCTAAAAGGCTTACAGGATCAAAATCATAAGAGAAAAACACACTGGCCAAGATTGGGGACAAACCCTGATCTTCACTTACAGGCATCAGCGTGACTGTCTAACTGACAACAGGTGCTAGAGGCTAGTCGACGTAACTGTTTCTCAGCAAATCGCGCTGATCAGCGCGATTGTCAGCGGATTAAGCATGCTGATCGAGGGAGACAAGAAAAAAAGTAATTTTTTTTGAAACAGGGACCAGATCTGCTACTATGACTTTCAGACTCAAGCAAGCAGGAGAAAAGAAACAAAATCAAAGGGAAAATGTGGAACTAGAAACGTTCATAGGAAATCATGAAATCCAAGACAAACAAAAGGATTGGTTCCCCAGCAGAGTCACCAATATGTGGTGAAGTAAAATTATAAGTGTGGACACAAACAAATTCCTCTAGCCAGAGAATGGGTCTAACCACAACTGATACATTCTATGGAAGATTTCCTTAGGTTAGAACCAATTAAGAGGTCCTACCTCTTAGTACGCTTATCCCGTTTGATGATGTCCTTGCTTTCTTGCTCCAACTATATCTCGCTTCCTTATTCAAGCACCTGAAACAAGTAACCAATAGCAAACAACAACCATGATAATAGAAAAATTATAATTCAACCTACTTAACAAGTCAAGAAACATTAAGCCATGAATATGTAAGATGAAAAATCATGTAGGAAATCAATCGATAATTGCATATATATTGAATCAAGAAGAGATTACAACCATTGTCTTGACATTGTTGTTCTCCTATGACAAGACCAGGTTCCCACATACTTCTGCTAACATTCCATGATGGCCTCAATCAACAATAGTTTTAAGGTTCTTCCATTTAGGCTTCGCTCCAAACCAAATCACACTTCTCCCTCACATAACTAGAGAGCTACAACTATGAATAGCTTGTTGTTTACTCCAAACTAAAATAGCACTAACATGCCAACATTAGCACTAGCTTGTGCTTGGGAAGAAGGGAGGTTTATATAAGATGAATGGATGGGAGATGGATCCTCTTCTCATGGGAGAAGGCCTTATCCCTTGAGGTAGTTCCATCATTATAGGGGAAAGGAGTCCAAACTGACATCCTCAACCCCATCCGGCCAAACCATTTACCAGAATTTCGTTACGAAGCTTCTAGAGCTGGAAGCTTCGGCTCTTAATTTAAAAAAAATTCCATAACAGGAATAACATGACTGGAACATAACTTAGTCACTCTGGTCGACACTAGGGACAGTCCTAATCTCTTCACATCAGCACGGGGAAGACAAGGGCCATTAGCGTCGGTCTTGTAAACTGGGCAAAACAAAAGTTTTAGGGGAAATGGTGCAAAAGGGAATTGATCTGTTCATGAAGAGGGACACAATGGGGGTTTCTTCATGAAGGGAAAGCATGTAGGGTTCACTGTAGAGGTCCTCCAGGATCAAGGAATGGGGAGTACAGGGACAGTGACAAAATGTTGTGTAACACACCCTGGGTATAAACTTTGAGGGCGGTAATTGCTAGAGTGAGAAAGGTTGAATAATTTGGTTGGTTTTGTAGGGGTTAGTTAAGGGAAATTCCAAGTCAAGGTTTAAGGGTGGAATGCTAGGTAAACTTGAATCAGAGGAATGAGTTAAAGTTGATCGGGTCAAATAGTAGTGCTTTTTTTCACGTGGTTTAGGGTACCCTTGGTTTTCTTCCCATGGGATTCATGTGATGGAGCCTCTAAAATGCCAAGAAGAACTCTATTGTAAGGTGGTCAGGCATGTGACCGGTGAAGGCTCACTTGGACGACTTGGATAGGGTCTTGGAAAAAGAGACTAATGAAATTCTGTTAAGTAGGGTTTTTCCTTGGAGTTGGGATTTTCCTTGGGTAAGTACTTTGTTTACCGTGTTTCATGTTTGTTGCTGGCTATTTCTTAGTAATCTCTCGGTAAATATGTTTGTTTGGATAAATTTTCTACACATTCGATAAATTCTTACTAATAAAATCAATTTCCCAAGGAATCTCATCTTGTTGTTGACCAAGCATTTCCCCTATTTCCCTTTTTGAAGCATTAGTGTGAACTTGGTCCAATTAGGACTTTGTAGGACAAGCGCTGAAATAAATTTTTCCTTAATGTAATCAAAATATTCTTGACACTTAGATGATCAAAAAAAATCTTAATCCTTGATCAATATGGAAAATAAAGGAGAAACAATTTTGCTAAAATCTTTAATGAACCTCCTATAGTACCTTGCATGTCCATGGAAACTTCTAACATAATTTTTTCTTTTGAGGAATAGGAAGGTGTTTATTGATGTCCAAATTGCTTGGATATATCTTGATTTATTTTGAGGATATGTAATTCCCTAAGACAACCCATTCGCTCATAAGAAAATGGAATTTCTCATGACTCAACGAAATTTTCGAGAACCTTGCTACGGTTGCTAACAACTTCTTGAAATATTTCCATAAGGTCTAAAGTCATCCATATAAATATCTATGGTGTCATGAATCATATATAGAATATGTTAAGCACAACTGTTTGAAATGTGGTAGGGGATATGCATAAGTCAAAGGGAATAAATTTGTAAGAAAATGTCCCCTAGGGATAGGTAAAAGTTGTTTTATCTGATAATTCACACTTATTTGGATTTGGTTGTAAACACTAAGCTCATCCAAGAATGAGAATAATTATTTTGTTCCTAAAACATCTAAGACTTGGTCAATGAAAGGTAGGGGAAAGTGGTCCTTCCCATTGGCTTTGTTGATTCCCCCCTAATCGACACATATTATCCATTTGTCATTTTTCTTATGAAAATTAACTAAAGGATATACCCACTCATTATTAGAAATATGATAAATAAACCCAACATTTAAGAGCTTTTGTAATTATTCTTTAACAATGTATTTTATTGTTGAGTTCATCATTCTTTGAGGTTGGAAAATGGGTTTATGATATTCATTGATATAAATGTGACGAGTACAAATATACAAATGGATTCATTTCATCTCCCTATAATCCCATGCAAAAGTTTCAATGTGCTTTTTCAAAACAATGATCAACTCTTGTTCTTGATTAGAAGTGATGAGCCTTGGTATTGCACTAAGAATGTTGCAAATCCCAAGGCTACCAACTTTAACTATCAACCCAAGGTTCGTAAAAAATTAAGAGGTATCAGAACTATATGTCTAGCATGCAATTTATCCTTCCTTTGATGTCATGATGTAATGGAGTGCATGTACTGAAGTCAAATCCTAAACTAATTGGAGAAAATGAAATTCCCGAAATGGAAACCTTAACCTATTGCAAGAAAGAAAGTACAAGGAAAGAAACTTATTATAATTGGATAAATATCATCAACTATTTGTAAAACATTACATTTAAAAGAGTTTATATCCATTAACAGAGTTCATTTGAGGTGGAAATCAAGAAAATCATCATTGTATTATCCAATCCATAAATCTGTCCATTAGCACAAATCGTTGAAATGTTTTGCATGGGTAAAGAGGCAAGTCCTGAGTGGTATTTAGTCTTCCATAATCATTGATTTATATCCTAGGGGTATTGATTCAACCCTAAGGGATCATAACCAATCTTCTTGAGCAAATCTGGGCAAGTATATACACGCTGGAAGGTTGCTACAGGGTTTCCTGTAGTACTACTACAGGAAACAACAAATTTTCTATAGGGAGTTATAATTCATCGAATGAATAACCAAATAAAATACAAATTGTATGAGACAATTTTTTTATTGAATAGGATGTATTGGGTCTCCATTCGAAGCGAAATCACTCAAAAATACCTCCGTTAACCCATGCTAAAAAATGGCAGAAAATTACTAGTCTAAAATCTAGAAATTCGAAAACTAGTGAGCTAGTAAATCTATCAAATGCCTAACCTAATCAAGTGAAAATACAATGAGGTAACTTTTGTTATTAACTAATTTTTTTTTGATCTAATTCAAGTGGAACCAACTTGATTGAAGCTCGTTAGCATGCTCTAAAAAATAACAGAAAATTACTATTATTTTCCACAAAGGAGTTCCAGAAATCTAGATTTGGGAATAAACAAACTAATCCAAGTAGCTAAATGATTTCTATGACCTTCAAAATATCCAAAGATGAAATTATGTTTTTGATCCTGAAAAATAAAGTACATCAACTATTTAACCCAATCCTACAACAAGAAATCAGTAATACTAAATGCAGAAATAGAAAGAAATAAGAACAAGAGATGCATGTGAATAAGAAGTGAAAAGAAGAAAAACAAAAGATACAAAAGGGCTCTGATGCTCCTAGGATAAGCAAGCCCAAGGAAACTAAGAGTCCTATGAAGGATACCAAGGTTTAGACGCTGAACATGACACCAATATTCATTATTTTCATCAATACAATTACATCCCTAGAAGTTACAATGGAGCTGCAAAAATACGAGTTCTCTCCATAAGAAGACTAATAAAAATCTACCCCTAGAGGAAAATTCGAATTGGTACTTATACAAAATTATTAGGAATCATTCCCCATGAAATAAGGAATCTTTCCCCACCAAAATCGCTTGATTAGTGGATCTAGTTCCCAATACTAGGAATTTGCATTAAATGGCAGGGAACACATTCCTAGATTTTCTCAATCATTGGAGCTCCACAATCTGTGCCATAATTCCAAAATATCTTGTTGATTTATTATTTAATATTGATCCTCTTGTAGTAGGGAGAAAGTCCCTAAATCATCTCCTCCTCCAAATCTTCATAATATGTCCAATATTCTCAAAATATTCCACAAAAATAAATAATATTAGGCACAAATACGAAATTATCCATAAAATTTCCTAATGAATATATTAAAGTTAAAAATACATTATCTAATGAAAAAATAGAGGTTTAATGTGCTGAAGGATGGTCAAATGGGCATTAATTTATGTCTAATTTAGAGGCCCATCACACCCCCTTACTAAAAGTGTTTCTCATCCTTTGAGAAACTTAGTGACCTCATTGTGGCTCATTCATGGCCCTGGTGGCCTCTCTCTTGTGTATTCCTTGGTCATTTCTCTTAAGAATCTTGGTTGTAAGTTTTGCAAGGATAAGCACAAAAATGTAGTTGTTATTTTCATAATTGTTTAACAATATTTCAAGAGAAAAAACATAACTTTCCTCTTTGCAAGTGAACTCTATTGGCTTGTAGATCCATTTCATTCATATCCTCTCCCTTGAAACCTTCATTCCATTTTCACTCATTTTTCCAAAAATGTTTGTGCATAGAAAAAATCACAATGTTTCTTGAGACCATTAGCTTTCCTTCTTCCCCTCATTCAAGATGGGTTCTTGAATATTTTACATTTTGGCAAGGTCTTCCAAATCCTTTTCCAACCTTATGCTACCTTGTTCCACCATTTGGACACCTATGAAACCTTCAAAACTCCTTTAGATGAGAACTAGGACATTTTGTTGTTTCCTATAGTAGTACTACACGAAACCCTGTAGTGGTTCTTGTAGTACTACAAGAAACCCTGTAGCAGTTCCTATAGTACTACAAGAAACCTTGTTTAAACGTGTTTTGAGCAGAAATGATAGTCTGAGCCTAGGGTAGTCCCTCAAGTTGACTTCCATGCCTTTCTCCCATTTCTATAACATCTTTTAGGCCTTGGAAAAAATCTAGAAAGAGATTAGAGACCTCTTGGAAAGCCTATTTTTATCATTGCAGTTTGAGTTCTATTTTGATGGTGAATGTCTTCTTGCCTTTTGTTGCCTTCTTCTTCTCTTTTTTTGGCGTAGATGATTGCCTAACGGCCTTGGAGTTCTATATTTTGATTAGGTCTCTCTTAGGCAACCCCATTTTGGGTTTTAGCACAATTTGTTCCTTTCTTCCTTCTTGTAGTAGCATTCTCCCTTTCTGTAACAATCATTTCTTCTCTTTCAGGGTCTTCTAACTATATGGTAGTGATGAGAAATGATGTAGATGGTTTTGGAGGATGATGCTAGGGCTCAGAGGGAGTAGTGTAGGTTTGTGAAAATGGAGAGGATGTGCTCTATGTGTTTTTTCAAGAAATTTTCAGGGTTCGACAGAGTGTAGGGTTTGTTCTTGAAAAATATTAATTTTTTATTTATGAAATGGGATTGATGAATGATAGATAGATAGTGGATATGAAGTGGATGGAGGTATTGGAGTGTTTTGGTGACTTGTACTTTGCACAAATTTCCTCTTTTAACTATTATCCACATTCCTCGAAATCATCACCCTTCATAATTTGGCTTTTCCACATTGCATGAGTGAAGCAATGAGCTGCAATTAACTAGTTGAAGATGGTTGAGATTTCTGATCTACCCTTAGCTTATAAAATCTCATGTCTAATGCATTGACAACAAATTTCTAACTATAATATGCTCAAGAGAAGAGGTTAATAATATTGCATACTTGTACCTACCTGATGGTTGTTGGAGAGACATGCATGTTGCTTATGAGTTGATGATTGATCCATGGTCCTCTGGAGGTGATAATTTCCCTTATTTTCTTCTGCACAGGTCTTCATAGCTTGGTGATTCTAAACCTCTGTCTTCTAGTTACCATGAGTAAGCTATCCTAGTCAAATCCATCCTTCTTGGAGTGATGGGTTTTTCCATGGGTGATGTTCACCTTCCCTATACCTTATTCCATCATTAGACACCTTTCCCACACTTTATTGCACCTTTCTTACCATCTCCTAAGCTTTCGACCTATTTCTTGTAGTAAAACAGGGCATCCTGTAGTAGAACTAGGACATCTTGTAGTAGTACTACATGAAACAAAAGATTTGCCTTGTTTTATCCATATCTCCCAAATGGTAGAATGGATTGACCTGAAAATTTCTGAGCATGTTGCCATCATCCTTATGCACCTCCCCATAAAACAATTTTGGCCAATGGATGCACGAATTTTGAGAAAAAATAAAAATGGTGGAAGTTGATGGAGGTTGATTTATTGGAAACTGTGCACTGGAATTTTCTAAAATCGCTTGGGCATGTTACCATCACCCATATGCATCTCCCCATGAAATAACTTTTTAATAGATTCACGAATACCGAGAAAATTCAAAAATGGATGTAGGTGATGGAAGCCGATTTCTAAAAAAATGTGCACTAAAATGTGCTAAAATCGCTTGAGCATGTTACCATCATCCATATGCATCTCCACCTAAAACAACTTGGCAAATGGATGCATGGTTTTCAAGATATGACAAAAATAAATTTATGCTCTATGTATTTATGTTTCCTGTAGTAAAAGAAAGCATTCCTGTAGTATTTCAGGACAAGGAGGAAAATGAATCTTGGGAATGATGAGTGGATGGTAGAAATAGATGAGGATGATGGATTTTCATGGCCTTGGTCCTTCTTGAGCATCTGAGCAAAGGAGGAGAAAGTCCAAGTTTGACTTCCTTTGACTAGAAGTTTGACCAATTTTTTTCTTTTCTTTGGTGCCAACTTGTTTTTGTTGCTTGTAGATGTTGGAGAGAAGCTACATTCATCAGAGAGATACATGGAGCAAATATTTTTTATTTTTTCCTTTTTTTTTTCTTCTAGGTCTATTAGCCACCTCAATGAGGTTTTCAACTTGTAGGTCTGCCTAGGTGCCTCAAAGGAGGTTTTCACCTAAGATCCTTTTTTTTATTATCTTTTTATCTTTTTTCTTTTTTCCAACCCATTCACTGCCTCATGGAGGTTTTCAATCAATGAGCCAATATCAGGCACCTCAAATGAGGTTTTCACTTGAGATTTTTATTTTTCTCTTATTTTTCATTTTTTTTAATTTCTTTTTTTACCCTACTCTACTTGAAAAAAAAAATCTCTTTCAAGTATAAGAATACCTCCAATGGAGCCATGTGCCCATCAAGATGAAAAATAAACTGATGTGTAGGTTTGAAATACAGTCTTTGACATGTACCTAGATTTCAGAGACCAAATGCTTTGACTTTGATAATATCAAGCATAGTTGAAAAAGACAGTGATGCTCCATCTTGTTGATTTTCTGGAACCAAACCTCAATATAATTTTGATGCCCTTCGTTTGCTTGCTTATCTGGATCATTCTTCATGTCTTCTTCTACCATGACCTTCAAATATTCCTCTTTTTGTTGATTGAACTCTTGAATACATGGAAGATTTGATGGTAACCATGAGGGAGCTTTCTCAATCTTTGATTTTGATGTTTGCTCTTTATCAAGTGCAGCCCATGATTCTTTGTTCTCCTCTTTTGAATCTTCTTTTTCTGCATGTTGTCCTTCAATGGCATCAAGAATTTTTTTTTTTTTTTGTAATATTCTTCTTGAGCTGAGATGAATACCATTGAGATCAAGAGGAGACATTTGGAAGTGTTGTACCTCAACATTGTAAGTGGGATGAGCTACTTCATTGTGTGGTTTTGGAAATGGTGGTACATGTAGTTGAGTGGGAGTAGATATTTGAGATGGATGTGGTTGGGGTGGAGGTGAATGATAGGGATAACATGGAGTTGGGTATGGAGGATATTGAGTAAAATATTGAGGATATTGTGGATGACTCCCATAATTTCCTTGCCAACCTTGTTGCCAAGATTGGTTTATGGGTTGATATGGCCAATGTTTCCAAGGAAAGGGTCTGTTCCAATTACTTTGAGAGGGATGTGCATAAGCTTGAAATTGTGAATTAATATCTTGCACCATATCAGGTTGAATAGGATGCCATGATCCTCTTGGAGCTACATAACATAGATGCATTGGAAATTGACTTGCTCCATTTCCCTCTTGGTAGACTTCTTTCAAACTTGGTGATGAGGGGCAATATTTAATAGCATGTGATTCTGCATGGACAACATAAATATAAACATATTCTTTTTCCTCATCTTGCCTTCTTAACATTTCTACTTGTTTGGTTAGATTGCTAAGAATTTATGTTATAAAGTCATCAAACAAACTTCCAAGTTTAGCTTGACTTACCAATGTCGATGGTGATTGACTTACTCTTTCCCTTCCTCTTGATATGTGTTTGCATGTTTCACAAATTTCTCCAAATGATAATTGGTATAAATCACCTCTACTCATGAGATCAAGAATATCAGTCCACCCATCCCTAATTTTTCTAAGTAAGAGGATTTTTAGTGTGTCAGATCCCAAATGATGTAGTCTTTCCCTCTTAACATTATACATGAACTTCTCTATTGGATCCTCTAGACTCTCATCTTCTTTTTGATTCATTCTAAAGGTTTCTTCTTTAAGATCATGATCTTTATATTTTTCTAGAAATATCTTTTGCATATTACTCCATGATCTTATTGAATTAGTCCCTAAACTCATGAACCATTTAAGAGCTCTACCCTTCAATGTTGCTGGAAATAATCTCAATTTGTGAGTGTTTAACTAGTAACCATAAGATATACAAAGGATTTCAAATTCAAAGTTTCCGGATCCTTTGACCTCAGACCATGAAATTTTGGAAGAAAAGATGGAGGAATGCTATTGATGTGCACACTACCATTAGTATCTTGAATGGGAAATCTGAGAGTATCTTCCTCATTGTCATCATCTCCATCCATTTCTTCTACATTCTTTACCATGTCTTCTTATTCTACCTGCAAAAGTGGATGGTGATGTGGCTCTTACTGCACCACGTGATCAAATGGGGGGGGTGGGTTGGTGTTGGATATTTTTTGTTTTGTTTTTATGATTGAATGAAAACACTAATGCAATGCACTTTTATGTTCTTGAAATGAAATATGCCTAATGCAAATATTTTTTATTTTTTTTACAGAAAGTAAAAGAAATGAATCAACTAGGGAAGAAAACAATTCATACTTTAATACCTCCCCGACAACGACGCCAAAAAGTGATTAGCCTTGGTATTGCAACAAGAATGTTGCAACTCCCAAGGCTACCATCTTTAATTATCAACGCAGGGTTCATAAAAAATTAAGAGGTATATGTGTCTTTCCTTTGATGTCATGATGTAATGAAGTGCATGTACTAAAGTGAAATCCTAAACTAATTGCAAAAAATGAAATGCTCGAAATGGAAACCTTAACCTATTGCAAGAAAGAAAGTACAAGGAAAGAAACCTATTCTAATTGCATAAAAATCATGAAATAAACGTAAACCACTACATTTGAAATAGTTTAGATCCATTAATGGAGTTCATTGGAGGTGGCAATCAAGAAAATCATGATTGTATTATCCAATCCATAAATTTGTCCATTAGCACAAATCGCTGAAATGTTTTGCATGGCTAAATAAATTCCTAAGTGGTCTTTAGTCTTCCCTAATCATTGATTTAGAGCCTAGGGGTATTTATTCAACCCTAAGGGATCATCACCAAGCTTCTTGAGTGAATATGGGCAAGTATATACACACTGGAAGGCTGCTATAGGGTTTCGTGTAGTACTACTACAAGAAACAAAAAATTTTCTATAAGGAGTTATAATTCATCGAATCACAAACCAAATAAAATAAAAATTGGATGGGAATTTTTTTTTATTGTTAACCCATGCTAAAAAATGACAGAAAATTACTAGTCTAAAATCTAGAAATTCAAGAACTAGTGAGCTAGTAAATCTATCAAATGCCCAATCTAATCAAGTGAAAATGCAATGGGGTAATTTTTTTTTCTTTTAATGCAAGTGGAACCAACTTGATTGAAACTCATTAGCATCCTCTAAAAAATAGTATAAATTTATTGTTATTTGCCACAAAGGAGTTCCAGAAATCTAGATTTGGGAACAAGAAAACTAATCCAAGTAGCTCAATTATTACTATGAACTTCCAAAGTTTTTCCAAGGATGAAATGATGTTTTTGATCCCGCAAAATAACTTAAATAAATTATTTAACCCAATCCTACAACAAGAAATCATTAATACTAAATGCAGAAATAGAAAGAAATAAGAACAAGAGATGCATGTGAATGAGAAGTGAAAAGAAGAAAATAAAATGATACAAAAGGGATCTGAGGCTCCTAGGATGGAAAATCCCAAGGAAAATCAGAGTCCTATGAAGGATACCAAGGTTTATAAGCTGAACATGACACCAATATTTATTATTTTCATCAATACAATTGCATCCATGCAAGAAATGACAATGGAGCTGCAAAAATATGAGTTCTCTCCACAAGAAGACTAATAAAAATATACCTATAGAGTAAAATTTGACTTGGTAATTATAAAAAATGATTAGTAATCATTACCCATGAAATAACGAATCTTTCCCCACCAAAATCCCTTAATTAGTGGATCTAGTTCCCAATACTAGGAATCTGCATTAAATGGCAGGGAACACATTCCTAGATTTTCTCAATCATTGAAGCTCCACAATCTATGCCATAATTCCAAAATATCTTATTGAATTATTATTTAATATTGATCCTCCTATAGTAGGGAGCAATTCCCTAAATTATCACCTCCAAATCTTCATAATATGCCCAATATTTTCACAATATTCCACAAAAATAAATAATATTAGGCACAAATATGAAATTATCCATAAACCTTCCTAATGAACATATTAAAGTTAAAAATACATTATCTAATGCAAAAAGACAGGTTTAATGTGTTGAAGGATGGTAATATGGGCCTTAATTTATGTCTAATTTAGAGGCCCGTCAAGAAGTAAGACAGGTGTTGATTTTCAACAGTTTAGAGGGGAAAACTGCCACTATTTTGGTGGCATTCTTATAAAATCTAGTAGTGAGTAATTCTATCCACAAATTTTCCCTTAAGATGCTAGATTTTCCTTGTTGGAATCATATCACTATTGCGTGGGGAGTGGGTGGGGGGGGGGAAGGGATGGGTGAATCAATAGCGATAGAAAATATATTCCATTAATTTTTATTTTTTACAAATTAATTAATCAAACATTACACAACGTATTGTCAGACAATATCAGCATGCAACCACATCAAACAATCAACATCGACATCACATCAAGCATACACAAAGGATGAAAATATATCTAGAGGAAACACTCAAGGGGAAGAAAACTACACTAATGTTGATTTGCTTCTTATCTTTATTACTATCAATCAATTTCCTTTTACAAATTCTATCCACAACTAGCTAGGAGCCACAAAGCCTCTACAATATTTTATTGACCACTACTAGCTAGGAAACCCCAAATACCTATCTACTAGCCATTACCAACAAGGAACCACTACTCCTATCTTGGAAATTCACCACTTTTTGAAGGCCCTGACCTCATCAAACTCTATGGGCCACTATTTCATTCATTTTATACTGGACCCCAAAGAAAACAAACAAACTTTGCAACACATAAATAAACAAGCTCTCTCTGCAACAAAATCTCGTCCTCTCTAACTATTGTTCACTACTACAAATATACAAACAACTTCGTTATGTACTGTAGCTCCACTCATTTCCAAACAAGGCATAATATATAATTATTATGATCTAATTAGGTTGGACCAAATAAACACATTAATTACACTCCATTCTCCTTGATGACCATATAAACTAAGCACTCACACCAAATACCATGGGAAAATCCTCTGGTAATGCCAGTAGTTTTTCCTTTTCCAACCTACAAGCATAGATGCTAGTTCTCCACACTAAATCTAGGTTACCTCCACTAGTATTATTGATAATATACATTTGTAAACTTACCTCCACAAATTGCTAGACCAGAACCTACGTCTGTTTCATAATTTAGGGAAAACTAAAGAGTCTTCACCTAGATCTGTAACAACTCCTCAATACTACATAATCACACTAAAAGACACCATTATAACCACCTAAAATATCAACCAAACATTCGCAACCATGGTTTACCATAAATACAAGCAAAATTGTTATGAAACCAGCTCACAAAAAAATATAAAAGATATATCAACGCCTTAGAATTCAGCCTCTTCGAGGGGGGAACCTCCTTTACATTACACAAATGAACAATACTTTGATGCTTCAAATGACAAAACCTCCTTTCTATATATAGGAGTCTAAGGGGTCATGATATAACCAAGCCGACCTAACAATAATAATATAAAGGCACAAAAATAACAATAGAGGGATTCTATGGGGCACAATAATAACAATATGGGGACAATAGGGACACAAAAATATTAATAAGGGATACAACTACAATAGTAATGGGGGAATCACTAGTATTATAGGGACCCAACATGCCCCTCTCCTTCAAAAAATTGTTGTCCTCAACACTTGAGTAATTCTAGATGCTTCTGTATAAAATTTTCATCCTCCCATGTGGAATCTTCAGCGGATAAGTTCTTCCACTCGATGGGATACTTCGAAATTGATCAATTTCATAGCTGTCGAGTTCTTGTTTCTGTGACTTCTTTCGGTTCCAATATAATTTTTCCTTCCTTGTCAAGTTTTGGCACTATTTTTTGAACTGGGATCTTGTCACCTATACCTTCTTTAAACATGAAACATGGAAAACTGGCTGTACTTGAGAAGCTGCAGGAAGCTCCAATTTGTATGCCATAGTACCAATCTTTTGCAACACCTTGTACAAACCATAATACTTTGGTGATAATTTATTATCCTTCTTAGCTTGCTTGAGGGACATTTTTTTATATGGTTGTAGCCATAGGAATACCCAGTCACCTACATCAAAACTTCTTTCAATGTGATGTTGATCTGCTTGTTGTTTCATTCTATTCTGCGCCAACACGAGGTTATCCTTTAAGAGTTGGAGAACTTGTTGTTGATGCTCGATGTGATGTTCCACTACTTGAACCTTAGAATTTTCTCTTAAATATGATGTGATGGATGGTGGCTGATATCCATAAAGTGCCATAAATGGGGTCATTTTTGCTGCAGTATGGAAGGAAGTGTTATACCACCATTAAGCCAGAGGCAACCATTTGACCCATTGTGTCTATTTATCAGATACAAAGCAACAAAGATATCCTTCCAAACATTTGTTTACTATCTCAGTTTTCCCATCAGATTGAGGATGATAAGATGAGCTATGAGCTAACTGAGTACCAAGACAAGAAAATAATTTTGTCTAAAAATTTCCAGTGAAAATGGGATCTCTGTCACTTACAATAATCTTTGGGTTTCCATGTAGCTTTTTAATTGTTTCCATAAATGCAGTAGAAACTATACTGGCTTTAAATGGATGTGATAATGCACAAAGTGTGCATACTTGGTAAGTCTTTCAACTACCACCATGATGACACTCTTTCCTTCAGACTTGGGTAAACCTGTGATAAAATCCATTGAAACCTCCTCCCAACGTTGGCTTGGAATGGATAAAGGTTGTAATAAACCTGGGGTCTTAATTGTTTCAACTTTATTTTGTTGGCAAACCAAACATTCCGCCACAAAATTTTGAATATCTGATTTAAGGCCATCCCAAAAAAATTCCTTCTCAACCCTGTTGTAAGTTTTTAAAAATCCTGAGTGCCCTCCTAAGGGAGAAGTGTGCAATTCCATAAGAATCTTTTGTTTGAGTTGGGAATTCTTACAGAGGTATAAGCGATCTTTGTACCACAACGAATCATTTTTCCAGCTAAATGTATCAAATATACTGGAATCTTGTTGTAACTTTCGAATAAGTGTCCACTCTTCTTCGTCATTCTTCCTGTTATCACTTAAGAATTCTAGTGCCAAAATTTCTCATACTAGTTTGATGATAAAGGTCAGTGCTAGTCTAAGTTTGATTTTGTTTTTCCTTAGAGTCTGAGTCTTAGGGGGTATTGAGTCAAATATGCATTCTCATTCATCACTGGTCATTCTCATTCATCACCGGTCTCATAGCCATGTGTCAGTTTTGTTTAAAAATTGCTATGTGCCACAAAGCCTTTTAGGTGATTTCGTAGCGCATGTAACCATTTTGAAGTGTTTTTGCAGCGCATAAATCCTTTTTAGTAGTTTCGTAGCGCAAAAGCCCTTTAGGTGATTTCACAGCGCGATGTGTTTTAGGTGATTTCGTAGCGCATAATTCAAAATTTACACTGAATGCACTACGAAATCGGAGATTCGTGCATTCCACAGTGAATCTTTCCTAACTGTCAAATCTGTTAAGTTAATCTATGGTTGCATCATTCATTGTCAGGTTATGCACTCCACATATCATATCCAACCGCTTATCTCCATTATTTCAACCACTAGGTACGTTGGTACACACGAATTACAAGTTCCAAGAAAAGCCAGGTATTCACAGTCTTAATGATGATTGTATGCGTTGCATGAGGAACAAGTCTACAAGTTTTAAATTTGAATACATTGTTATCAAGTGAGGCAGTTATCAAGCGAGGTAGTTATCAAGCGAGGCAGCCATTCAAGCAAGGCAGAGATTGAAATTTGAGCAGCGACAGTGTTTCAAACCTTCATTGAGGGATCAGCAGAAAGGAAAGACCACAGATCAGGCAAATGTTTTAGAAATGAACCTGAAGGTTTAGACATTACCTTGAAGAACAGAGAATTCGAGCATGCGTTTAAACAAGCTGGATGTTGGAATTTTTGCAAGAAGCTCCAGGGAGGTCATGCACAAGTTACTAAGGAATTTGCCCTGAATTTCATAGGACTAAACTCAAAGGTTGGTATGCTGGAATTGCAGGTCTCACCAAACATGATATCCACAGTTACAGAGATTCCAAGGGGGCAAGAAATTTGGTTTAAGAATTTCAAATTTGATATGACCCCATGCAAAAAATTTCTAAAGCAAGAGTTCATTAACTCAGATTTAAACAAGTCTATTCCTAGAAGTTATGTCAAAGAGTCATATGCCAATTTGCTTACTTGTATACAGAAGTACCTTACCTGTGAAGGGAGATATAACAAGGTGTATTCATATCATTTTAAACTTATGTTGCATTTCACAGGAAAGACATCTATTGATCTACCTTTTTACTTATTCCGCAGCTTAAGCAAAATGTGTGACAAGGTGCAGCTAAGAAAAGAAGCCTGTGAGACTTCATTGTTACACCATGGCTTGGTTAAGTTGATTTTTCTACATGAACTCCAGAGGGTAGGTAGGGACTGGGACACATTCATATTCATGTCTGGTTTCAAGAACAAGACCGGTCTCAGCCCTCAAGCTGCAAAAGATCTTTCAACAACAACTGGTCATCAGGCAGAAACAAGATCCAAGAGGTTTTCAAAGTTAAAGGCAAGGAAACAAGTAAGAGAATCCACCAAGCCACTGACTATCTAGGACACACCCCAGCAGTCCCTTAAAGAGAAAACTCGGGTCAAAGAAACTGCACATGAATCAAGCACAGGTGAAGGAGTTCAAAGAAGAAGGACTAGGAGCCAGTTGGCTAAAGAAAAAGGTAAGTCAGTGAGTATTGAAGAAAGCCTTGTTTCAAAGGGAGACTTAAATGACTTATTGCAAGCCATTGACATTGAAGAGTCTCCACTAGTTCAAGTAGATTTGATAGAGTCAGGAAAAGACAAGGCTAAGAGAGTCAAAGCCTCGAAAAAACTCAAGTTTGATGATCAGGTTGAGCAATTCGTTTTTAAGCCCAGGAGACCCATAACGAGGAAGTTTAAACAAGTACAGGAGGTACTGCCAAGAGCAGATGAAACAGGGGAGGTGACACGGCATCATGAAAGAAAGGATAAAGGCAAAGCAGTTGCCATTCAAGAAGAAGATAGTGTGGAAAACTTGAAAAGGAGATTGGAATCGGCCAACTTTGAAATTGCCAGATTGAAGAAAGCTGCCAGGAAATTTGCAGTTAAGGAGGCTTATTTTAACCAAATGCAAGCTCGGTGGGAGGACCAAACATTTCAAATTCCTGAAGTGGTTGATTTTAGTGTTCAATTCCGTAGCTGGACTGTTCCTGCAATAAAGGAAGCTCAATTTATCAAAAATCTCAATACAAACCTCAGATCTGGGATCAAGGTCATGAAGAAACAAATTGAAGACTTAAAGATACAGTTAAGCTAGCTGAAAGAATCTCCTTAAAGAAATCTCACTTCAAGTAAGGCTATGTTTCAAATTTTGATGGTTTTGCTTGGTATAATCTTTCTTGAAGAATCATATATTTCCATTCAATTTTGAAAGGCCTTGGAGCAGTTGAAAGAATGTTTAAATAGAAAAAGGCTCAAAATGGAAAAATTTTGGTTGAAACTGTGTTTTTTGGAATAACACAGCAGTTTCGTAGCGCGCTACGAAACTGCTGAAGCTACACAATCTAATCTCAGTCAACCAGTTTTGAAATACAAGCGGAAATTTTGAAAAGGGAATATCTTCAAGGGGTCATCTGAAGCTATCAACTTTCAACAAGGTCAAGACAGGTGGAGGAAACATGTATCCGAATCCAACTCTAAACTTTTTGTCATAAAGTGAGCACATTTACTACAGTCCAAGATATGTCAGACAGCTTGGAAGAGCTTTTGCCTTCACACATGAAAAAGGTTGACAACACATCAAGGACGTGGAAATCTGATATATTTTGGATAATCAAAGGTGAAGGGCATGGTTCTTTGGATTCAAACATTTTGAGGCAAACCAAAGACCGATAAACAGGGGTAGTTTCCTATGTTTCAGGGGCAATGGAGAAGATGTGACATTGAAGACCAGCATGGAGCTTTGAACATCCACCACAGCCAAACTAAAAAGGGACCAGATGTCAAAGAACGAGAATGATTGTAATCAAGGCTATTATTAGCATAATATGGAGTTAGACTCCTACTTGATTTAGATCTCTAGAAAGTCTAGTTGCAGTTTGTTACATTTAATAGGCAGTTAAAAGTTGAACAGGTGTCATTAGAAGTAGATTTCAAGTTCCCCTCATGTTTGAGGAGGAATCTCAGTCAGGTAGAAGAACTCTATATATAGGAGAAAGGGAAATGTAATAAAGGTTGGAAATTTATGTAAAAAAGCTCTGTTATTAAGCTTATGTAAAGACTATATTTCTTTTGCTAATACAGTACTGGTTTCTGCTGCTCAAGAATCATAGAGAGTTCAATGTATGAGTTCCTTTTGTTGTCTTTTCATGTTGTCTATAGTATTATGAGTATTTGATTACTTAGAAATCACTTGCAGTGTTCTAATTTCCTTCATATACTTGTAAACTGTCCTTTTTGTGTTTGGTATACTCTACCTATATTGAAATCTGAATGCCTTGATTTTATTGCAAAGCCAATTCTACTGTTAATGCTAAATGACATATGACTCCATAAGCCCAATGGATGCTTGCTAATTTGATTCCACCAGCTTCATTCCTATTTGTTTCACAAAGAGTTAGCCATCTTATTCATAATCAAAAAACTTTAATCCTTTGAGAGAGCCCTCTCAGGCTAAGGAGGCTAAGCCTTAGCTAAAAGATTGGTTTGAAACAATTACTTGAAGTCTTCCTGGTTTGCAGCCTTCCAGGGCCTGATTTTGAGATAACACTTCCATTCCTCCCTTGCTTCGTTTATCCAATTTGGTTGGATAATAGAAATGGCACACAACAATGCTTCCACATCCTCATCCTTTCTTGAGAGAGCATCTATCGCAACATTTTTCTTTCCTTTTTTATAGATGATTTCAAAGTCATAACCCAGCATCTTTGTGACCCATTTTTGTTGCTCTTCAGAGGATAATCTTTGTTCTAAAAATTATTTAAGGCTATCATGATCTGTTTTTACCTTGAAGTGTCTTCCCATTAGGTAGGGTCGCCATTTCTTAAGTGCATGTAGTATTGCCAACATTTCCTTCTCATAAATAGCTTTGTGTAAATACTTTCCCTTGATTGAATGACTTTCGAAAGCAATGGGTCTTTCATATTGCATTAAAACAACACCAATTCCATTTCCTAAAGCATCACATTCCACAATAAAGGTTTTTGTGAAGTTCGGTGTAGCTAAGACCGGTGCTTGGCACATTGCCTCTTTCAGATGTTCCAGGGCCTTTGTTGCTTCTGGAGTCCATGAAAATGCATATTTCTTCAATAATGTTGTTAGAGTTGCTGCTATTCTCCCATAATTCTTAACAAACTTGCGATAATACCCTGTCAACCCGAGAAATCCTCACAGATGATTTATGGATGTGGGGATTTTCCATTCCTTAATGGATTTAATTTTGCTAGGGTCTATCTTAACACCTTCATGAGATACAATATGACCCAGATATTCCACCTCTTGTACTCCAAAGAAACATTTGGAGCTTTTTTCATATAATTGTTTCTCCTCCAATAGTTGTAGCACTCTGTCAACATGTTCAACATGATCCTTCCAAGACTTGCTATAGATTAGTATATCATCAAAAAATACTAACACAAATTTTCTAAGGAAGGGTTTGAAAATGGAATTCATCAAACCTTGAAATGTAGAAGGTGCATTGGTAAGGCCAAAAGGCATAACCAAAAATTCATAATGACCCTCATGAGTTCTAAATGTTGTTTTTGGAATGTCTTTAGTCTTCATTCTAATTTGATGATATCCTGAACGAAGATCCAACTTGGTGAAGTAAATTGATCCATGCAATTCATCCAATAATTCATCAATGATAGGAATGGGAAATTTATCTTTAATAGTGAGCTTGTTGAGCTCCCTATAATCCGGACACATGTGCCATGATCCATCCTTCTTGTGCACCAATACTATTGGAGTAGAGAAAGAACTTTGACTAGGTTGAATTATACCAGCCTCTAGCATTTCTATAACCATATGTTCAATTTCACTCTTTTGGGCATAGGGATATCCGTACGGCCTGATGTTTGGAGGAACACTTCCTGGAATCAAATGAATAGCATGATATTGATCACGAATAGGTGGGATACCTTTGGGAGTCTCAAATACCTTGGAATTATTGTCCAAGCCTTTTTGGGGATCTAGAGAAATAGGTGATTTCGATGTGGAAACATCTAGTGAACATAATTTTGCAATTACACCTTGTTGTTCCTTTTTTAGAAGCTTTGTCATAATGTTAGAGCTGATTATCTTTCCCGGTTTCCCTGTAATACCCCTTAATTCAACTTCCTTTCCTTCCGCAGAAAATTTCATGAAAAGTTCTTGAAAATTAAAAGCTATTGTACCCAAGGATTGTAGCCATTGGACTCCTAGTACAACATCAACACCTCCCATTGGAATGGAAAGAATTGGGCTATTCAATACATATTCTCCCATGGATAGCTTGATACTATGGCACTTTCCAGAGAAATTTATGGTTCCTCCACTTGCAACCATCAGTTGACACTCTGGTGCTGGATATAGGAAGCAATTCAATTCTTTTGCTATATTACAATGAATAAAACTGTGGGTACTTCTTGAATCAATCAACACTATTACCTTTTTCTATCTTGATATGTCCTTCCATATTTATAGTTGTGAGTGGTAGGCTTCCTGGTTGCCATAATTTTACTTTCCATTTTTCTTGCTAACCTAAATGCCTTCTCTAATGAATCAGGTTCCCATCATTGAACCCTTTTGTTTGAGACTTATCAATTGGCTAAAAAAAGTGTTGCTTTTTGTATCCTTATAATGTTCTGCCATTTCTTCCATAAAAATTGTCCAAGTGACAATTTGTTTACGAGAGCAAAGCCATCGATACCATACAAATTGATTTGGTTCCAAATATAAAGTTGCAATACGTACCTTTTGTGTGTTTTGCACATTATGGAGATCAAAAAATTGCCCCATCTGTAGTATCCATGTTGCGGGATCATCAAACTTTCTCATATCGATTTTTGGATATGGTGGGTCTTCAATCCAACATTAGAGTCTATGAAATCATGATTAACATTTATTTTGTTCTCATCATGAGTTTCCTTTACTACCCTTTCACCATTAGTGACCATTTCTTCGAGCAACTTATTCAAGTTTATCTTCAATTCTTCCATCTTATCATCCATGTAGAGGGCTACTGCAGGTCGTAATTAGGATCAATGACTTATAGGCAATAAGTACTAAAACCCCCTCATAAACATTCATTCCCCCCTTCAGTTCATTCATTTTTCCTAATAATACTCTTTACCTAAGGTTAAATCACTTTTACCTAGGAAAAGTATTTGTTCCCCCCACTTAACCCTTTTCATATCAAAAGCCCACAAAAAACACTATATCCTAAGTTTTATCGGAAAGCATTAAAAAACATGAAAATCGTATGCTTAGGGTATGGTGCCCCTTCCGCTCATTTGACTAAATTATTGACTTATTTATTAAATCCCTAATAAAAACCCTTTCCCGTATATATATTAACTCCCGCAATATTAATTAATCCCTTTCCAGATTAATTATATAAACTAAGGTTTCTACCCTGGACCCACTAACTAATCGAAGAAACCCAATACCTTAATCCCCGCCTTAATCCCTCATTAAACCAAAACTGCCACACTTAAATGCCCGCTAGGCCCCCCCATTACCTTCCGTGCAACTCCATCGCCCGATCACCACACGATCTCTCCCCTCCCCATATGACAACCCGTGTTTATTTCGAAAGGGCCTGAAATCCAAATGTTACCCACATGAAATGGGTTGTTTTCCGCTGGGCCCCCGAGGTGACGTGGTGCTCAATGAATGGAATCGGGCGGCCTCCCCCCAATACCGCCAAGCACCCAAAAGTTGTGTGAAGCAAACCACTTACCGCTAGCCCGCTACATGCCAAAACAACCACTGTTCACCCCGCTACGTGACAAACGACTACTATTCACCCGTACTCACCAAATTGACTTTTCACGCATAAATCCAAAAAATCCCCAAATCATTGTTTTTATCTTTTTTTAACTGTAAAATTCCATGCATGCACTTGTGAACATTGAAAGTTTTCAACCCATGTACAATTGCACTCTGAAGATGCCATAAAGCTCCCAGATTGCCTTCCAGCCTGCTTGAAGCTTTTTCACCCGTTCATAGTTTCCAGTTACCTGGTTCAGACCCAGTTTTCTTCAAATTCCAGGTATTTAAACCACAATTCACTGAAAACCCTGTCAATTTCAGAGCCTTCTTAATTGGAATTAAAGGGAAACTCTAGTAACTGAAACCCACCTGGAATTGAACCACCTTTGCCCTAAAGACTGACAATTTACCTCCCCCATTCTTAAATCCACAAGAACTAAGAATGGTTGCCCCAATTGCCATGGATGTCAGACCAATTTCCACTCCTCACCTAGACTTGGACCACCTTCCCCTTGCTGATAAAGATTTCCAAATCAAGGAAACCTCTGTCCTTGAATCCCCTATCAAACTATATTACTGATATAGAGATCAATACCTGAACCATGCTGATAAAATTGGTCTTTGGGAGTCTAATTTGCCCAAGTATCAATTCCCTGAGGTACATATCTTTCCAGAAATTGTCCATTATTGCCATGCAAAGTACATCCCCAGCCAAAGAGCAGTGATGTCCCCAAACCAGACTGTACTTTTCACCATCACTGCTGAATCAATTAATGAAATGCTGCAACTTCAACTAGGGAAAAATCTAACCCCTATTTCAATTGGAGACCTATTAGACCGTTTCCCCAAGCTTACCACTACAAAACTTGCTGAGATGTTTCAAACCTTCATCAGGGAGGAAAAGCATATCCCAAAAGATCCTCCTCCATATGTGGCTACCATATTTTCCCCATTTGGTCAGGACATTGTAGCAATGATTTCTAGTGTCTTAGGATACACCACCAGTGAGTATATAGATGAAATCATCTTAGCCTTCATGTCCATCTTCACTCCAAGACAACCTCCTATTGTCATGTATGATTATGCCAAGTTCATATCTGATAGGAGGCATGAACAATTTCTTAGAATGAGTAATGAGAGAGTATTCAAGTATTCCTCAATTTCATACCACCTTTTTCTATATTACCAAGCTGACAATTTCCCCTTTACTCTCCAAAAACTTGATACTAAAGGTCATCCTAGGTCAGTGATCTTCTTGACTCCTCTGATCCATAAGCATGACTCATCATATCCATACACAAACTTCATAGATATTTTTGTACATCCTATAGTGACAATGCTACTAGGAAGTCCTCCTCCAAGAATCAGTTCAGATATCAGGAGGATCTTGCATCTTTCAAAACAACACAAAGTGGGAGATTGGTACTTGTACCAAAAGCACACTGAAATTAAGATCTATGGCGGTGAGTTGGCCCCATATAAACTGCCCAGATACCTCCCAATGAGGTTATTTTCTTTTGAGTACTACAGGAAGATAATAAATTCAGATGAGATGCATTTTGTTAAAGCCAAAAAGAAGGCTTAGCTTAGAATCAAAGATCAACTAGGCCCCTTTGTGTGTAATATCCCAGAAGTTGGAAAGGAAGCAGAGCAAATCCTTCAGAGACTTAAACTAAAATAGAGCTTCATGTGGAGATATGATCCCTTGGACTTCATCTGCAACAGAAGATAGAAAAACAAGCTGGCTCCCTACATTCACCACCGAATCCTTGAAATAGAAAAATATGTAAATCAATTAGAATGGGTGGAGAATACTTTAGTGGACAGAGATAGCATTGAATTTGTTGGTGAAAATACTCTAATTGATCTAGAGAATCATCTTGATGAGGGTTCTTTCCTGCAGGTTCCAGGAGGATCTTAGGGCTAAGAAGAATCACTATGTCTTGACTATTTACATTCTTAATGTTTTCTGCTAAACTATCTTAGCTAGGGAATTCTTAGCTGCTCCTTAGCTTCCGTAGTTTTCCTTTTGGTCTATGTAGCAAAGGATTCTTAATTGCCCTTTGTTGATGATCACCCTCTATTCCTCATTCTGATCCTGGTCCAAGGATTCTTAAGTGCCCTTTCACCCTGGTTAGAATCATTCCATCCATCAGCCCTTGAAGATTTTCCTTTTGCTTTGCTAGCCTGCCCTATGAACATTCCCTTTAATGATCTGATCCAGTTATGCTATCCTTTTATTGACTCCATAGCCCAATGGTTTGAAGAAGCTAGCTCTATCCATATGTTCCTAGAATTCCACCACCCAACCAAAATCAAAACCTTATGAACACTAAGAACTAGCCTAAAATCCTCACCCAAACAAAGTTAAATTATAAAGAGAGAGCCCTCTCTGGACTTAGGTTGGCTAGAACCTGAGTCTGAAGATTGGTTTGTGGTTACCTCGGATTATTCCTTCTTTTGATAACTTCTAGGGAAAACTTCTAAGTGATAACAATTTGTATCAGAAATATATTTACCTACCATTGAGTGGAAAATTAAAGAAGCCGACGAGTATGACAGACAAAGAATTGGATCTTCTCGATAGAAAGGCACTAAGAACAATACAACTATGTTTGGCAGTGTCGGTCTCATTCGAAATTTCAAAGGAAACAACAACAAAGGTTTAATGATGACATTGACCAAACTATATGAAAATCCCTCGACCTTAAAAAAGTTATTTCTTATGAAGCGTCTATTTAATACGAAGATGTTAGGAGGTGGATCTGTTTCTGATCATTTAAATGAATTTAACACGGTTAGCATCCAGTTAAGTTATGTATGGGTAAATTTTGATGATGATGTTAGGGCTCTATTGTTTCTGTGCTTATGGACAGAAATTTGGAATGGATAAGTCATGTTATTAGTAACTTTGTCTATGGATGTAGTATTTTAAAGTTTGATGATGTTGTTAGTGTTATCCTTAGTGAGGAAATGCGAAGGAAAATCTCAGGTGAGACAACAGATAATACTTTGACTGTAAAGACTAAGGGAAGAAACCTAGAGATAGGAAAGAGCCCATGACATTGTAGTAAGTCAAGGAAAGGAAGATATAAATCCATATGGGGGATAGTGTGCTGGAAATGTGGGAAGAAAGGACAATTGAATAAAGACTATAAATATCGGAAGGGAAAATAAAATGCTGGACAACAAGAGAACAATCATGAATCGAATGTAACAGGTGATGTATTGCAACATGCTTTGATTATTTCATTAGGAAATATTGTTGATGTTTGGGTGGTAGATTCAAGGGCTTCATTCCATGCCACAACTAATAGGAAATATTTGCATGACCATGTTTAAGGAGATTTTGGACAGGTTCCTTTGGGTGACGATAAACCTTGTAAAATCATTGGGATGTGTAAGGTTTTTATAAAACAACAGAATGAAAACCAATGGCTATTAAATAAGGCAAGACATGTTCCAGATCTAAAGAAAAACCTAATATCAACATGGAAATTGGGAGGTGAAGGCTGTGTAACTACATTTACAGACAAAACCTAGAAGGTCACTAAAGGAGCCCTAGTAATAGCAAAAGGAGATTATTCACTCGAGGAATTTGTTGCCATGTTTGAAGCATGTTGATTTGGATTTCTATGAGAATTGTGTTTATGAAAAGTAGAAAAGAGTCAGATTTCTTAGAGTTGGGAAAAAAAAGAAGAGTAAAAAAATAGAGCTTTTGCATACAAATGTATGAGGACCTACTCAGGTATCATCTCTCGGTGGCTGTCATTATTATGTTACTTTTATTGGTGATGCAACTAGGAAAGCTTGGGCTTATTGTATTTGAAATAAATATGATGTTTTTAATACTTTTAAAGAATGGAAAGAAATAAATTGAAGTGCCTCAAATAAGATAATGGAGGTGAATACTATAACAAGGAGTTTGATAATTACTGTTCAGAACATGGAATTCGTAGAGAGAAGACCGTTCCAGGGACACCACAAGAAAATGGTGTGGTAGAAAGGATGAACATAACAATCATGGAGCATACAAGGTGCATGAGATTGCATGTAGGATTATCCTTACAAATTTGGGCAAATGTTGTAGATATTGTTGTTTATCTAATAAACAGTTGGCCTTTAACTTCCTTGGATGGTGGTAAAACAAAGGAGGCATGGACAGGTAAAATGGTAAACTACTCATTTCTAAAGACTTTCGGATGTGAATCATTTGTTCACATTAATAAAGAAAATAGAACAAAGATTGAGGAAAAATCAAAGAAATGTAGCTTTATTGTATATGGTGTTAATGATTTTTGTTATTGCTTATATAATTATGAAATTCACAAAATCATTAGGAGAAAAGATCTTGAATTCAATGAAAAGGTCTTGTATAAGGATCATATGTAGGGAAAGAAACATGAAAAGGAAAAAAAAGAACACATAATGCTTGATGAGATCACAGAAAAAGTAAAGGTGACTGGAAATCATAATGATTAGTAGCCACAATAACAACAACAACCACAACCACAACATCAAGATACACCTCAAAAGCCTGAAAGTGGTGTTAGAAGATCTACCAGGATAAGTAGACCCCTTGAATTATACTCTCCTTCATTATATTATGTATTTTTTGACTGATTCTAGTGAACCAAAATGATATGAAGAAGTAATGTAGGTAGAAACTAGGAAGAAGTGGGAGAAAGCCATGAAAGAAGAGATGGACCCCTTGGTACATAACCAAACTTGGGACTTATTTAGTTTTCTTGCAGGTAAAATAACATTGCAGAATAAATGGGTTTACAGGTTGATGGAAGAAGATGGAGGAAAAAAAAGGTACAATTCTAGACTTGTGGTGAAGTGGTTTGCACAAAAGAAAGGTATAAGCTTTCATGAAATTTTTCTCCCGTTGTTAAAATGATTTCAATCAAAAGTATTTTAAGTCTAGTGGCAGCAGAAGCTTTGCATCTTGAACAATTAGATGTAAATACAACCTTTCTCCATGGGGGATTTGGAGGAAGAGATCTATATGCAACAAACAAAAGGGTATGAGATCAAAAGGAAGGAGAAATTAGTGTGAAAAATGAAGAAGAGATTGTATGTCGTAAAACAGGCTCCAAGATAATGGTATCTAAAATTTGACAAGTTTATGTCTGAACAAGGCTATACTAGATGTCAATATAACCACTATGTTCATCTTAAAAGGAAAAATGATTGCATATATATTATGTTGCTATTGTATGTAGATGCCATGCTTTTTGCAGGGGCTAACATGCAGGAAATAAATGTGATCAAAGGAAAATTGGCTAATTCATTTGCAATGAAGGATATGGGTGATGCAAATCATATCCTTGGTATGAGAATAACTAGAGACAAGAAAAACAAAAAGTTAACATTGTCTCAAAGTGAGTACATAGAAAATGCGTTGGAAATATTTAATATGTAGAATGCAAAACCAGTTAGTACACCTTTGGCTAGTCATTTCAAACTAAGTAAGAAGATGTGTCCCAAGAATAAGGAAGTGATGGATTATATGTCTAAAGTTCCATATGCATCAATAACTGGAAGCTTAATGTATGCAATGGTACGCACACAGTAGGATATTGCACATGCAGTGGGAATTGTGAGTAGGTATATAAACCATCTAGGAAAATAGAATTGGATGGAAGTGAAGTGGATTCTCAGGTATTTGAGAGCTACCACAAATCACGTGTTATGTTTTGGAAGCTGAAAATCTATTTTATAGGGATATGCTCATGCAAATATGGCAAGTGATAGAGATAACAGGAGGAGAACCATAAGGTATATGCTTATTGTAGGTGGAACAACTATAAGTTCAGTTTCAAAATTTCAAAACATTTTTTCACTTTCAATAATGAAAGTAGAGTATGTTGTTGCTACAGAGGCTAGTAAATAAATGATTTGGTTACAAATGTTTATGAATAAGTTGTGAAAAAATCAAGAGATGAGTAGGTTATATAGTGGCAACCATAATTCCATTCATCTTGTAAAGAATTCAACCTTTCATTATAAGAATAAACATATACAACTCAAGTATCATTTCATACGGTCAGTTTGGATGATGGCCAGTTGAAGCTGGAAAATATACACATTAGCTAGAATCCTGCAGATACATTGACAAAGGTTTTAACCAGGGAGAAATTAAACTTCTTCTCAGTTTCAATTGGCCTTCAAGAATGATGATGAACATGAGAAATAATCAGGTCCAAGTGGGAGCATTGTCCAACAAGCGAAGCATTAGTGGAGTTTATATAATTAGTCTCCAAGTGGGAGATTATTAGGTGTGGAGTTTGATTATCTTCTTGATTCAGAAGTCTCGTTTTAGCCATGTTGGATGCCAGTTTCTAACGGGGTGGAAACGTCGCCCATAGGATCACTGCCAGGGGGGTCCAAGGGGGGTTGGGGGGGGCAACAACAATTTTATGAGCCCCCCCTAGTGGGGGTTCAAGGGCACATCCCCTGAAGAAAAAAGTAGATTAAAAATTGCCTTGTAAAATATTGTAATTTCGTAGTCAATATGGGTCATTCATTAGGTGAAATATTTGATAGTACAAGTTATGTTAATTTTGTTTTTTTTTCCTAGAATGCAACCCTCGGTTTATATGAGGGAATTGTATTATGATTATTTTGTGCAAGAAAGAGAGAGGAGACTACGTGAGAGCAAAGAGGAAATTAGAATGGATTTTTTGTAGGTTGTATCTCTTTATTTTGTTGGATAATATAGAAGGAAGGCCTGCCTGTTTCTCCGTGGATGTGGCCAAAATTTTGTGAACCACGTATATTCGTGTCTCTCTTGTTTTATTCTATTATGTGTTTGTGATTTTGCAATATTTTATGTGATCCATTGCTCTATTATTTAATTTCTAACATTAAAAACAATACAAGATGGTGAGACCTTGGAAGGAATACCAATGTCCATCTATGATCAATAGCTCCACATATAAAAAAATCCTTTGATTTGAATATTTTCATTCTATTACAACATAACCCAATACTCTGAATACAAATGAGAAACATACATCTTTCATCAATAGTGACAAACCCTGACTCCATAAACCAATCTGACCCATACATGAGAAATCCAAACCTTGACGGCATCTAAAATTTGACAAGAGCATGTGAACATTTCATGGATTTGTGGCACCATTAATTATCAGTGGCACATCACCCTCTCTCACTCTCAACAATACATCAATTTTAGATGACACTAAGACAACTCACCCTCACTCATACATGGCACTCTTTCACGCAAGGTCTTATTTATGTATAATGACCAAAACAAAAAGAAATATAGGACATAACTCGAAATGAAAAATATAATACGATCAAAAAATGATAAAGAAACAAACTATACAGGGAACACAACTTAGAGCTACTACTGAAAATAGTGCTTCAAATCTCAGCCATTTACGAGAAGAGAGTTAGTCCTCCCATCTAAATATTTCAACTTGAAATAATTATGGTCAAGTTTCTCTTTGATGGTATAAGGGCCTATCCATAGATATTATAACTTCATGTGTTTTCCTTTCTCTTCGTTGGCTTTATCCCACTTAAATACTAAGTCACCCACATCAAAACTCTTAGTCCCTGCAGATTTATTATTGAACCAACACTTATTATGATTTTGGTGCATGGAAAATATTTCTTTAGCTTTGAGCCTCTCTTCCTCAAGTTTAAGCAAGGTATCTATCCTATTTTGAACCAAAATGCATGGTTTTCCTTGGGACTCTTGGGAGAGTTGCAAGGCTAGGAGATACAGGTTAGGTGGAAGGATAACTTCCTTACCATATACCAAGAAGTATGGTGAGGTTTTAAGAGAGGGTTTAGGAGTCAAACAGTCAACCCATAATGTATTTACCAAAGCATTGTGCCAATTCATTTGTTCAGAGAAAACATTTTTTTTTTATTATGTGAATGAGATTCTTGTTTGTTGATTCCACTAAACCATTTCACTGCAGGTAATAATTTGATGCATGCTTTAATACAATATTGTTTTCTAATGAAAAATCATAAAGATTCAATGAAGAAAAATAAGTTGTGTTATCAAAGACAAGAGATGTTGGAATTGCAAACTTGGTTATGGTGTTCTTCTTTATGAATTGGATGACTTTCTGGTCATTGAATTGTCTTAAAGGAACTAATTTGGTCTACAAAGTGAAATAATATGTCACTATCAAAATGTATCGGTGTTGCTTTGACAAATGTGGAAACATTTCTCCAATAACATCCAGTCCACACTGTTGGAACGATTCCTATACTGCTACCGGTAGTAGTGGGACGGTTGGCTTTTGGTCTCGACCGAAACATCTTTCATTGGAAGGGAACTTACAGGCGTAAACATGAGTATCATTAAATAAGGCAGGTCAACAATAAATAGCCCTCATTACTTCATGTGCAGTTGTATTTCTCATATTACGTCCACCTGTTGATCTGTCTTGCAGATCTCTTAATAATTTCTCTATGTCTTGAGGCTCTAGGCATCTTAGCAAGACACCATAATGGTGCTTTCTGAAAATCACTCCATGAACGAGTTGATAAGATATATATTTAAGGTGAATTTCCATATTTTGTTTGTTCGATAAATGTGCGGGTAAGGTTCCATGCTCTAAGTATTTATGTATATCTAAATACCATGGTTTTGTCGAGCTTGTCTCAAAAACTTGTTCAATGTTATACATATCTTTTTCTTGCTCCAGTATTGAAAGATCTTGCTCTGAAACATCTGTAGCTTCTGTTGCAAGTTGACAGATGCCATGGCCCTTAATAGTGTGAACTGACTTAAACTCCAAATCAGATTCTTGCAAACAATTCATTCAATGTTCCCTCTTCTCACACAACTCTTATTGTACAAAGAGTGTTCTGACCACTAGATGAGGCACATATATGATTGTGTGAGATTTGAGGAGATAGGGCCTAAAATGCTCGCCTTACTTGTATATAGTGTAAGATTTTTTATCAACAACAAAGTAGTTCAACTTTGACCCCTGTAAGCCAACACTCATGAAAGAAATAGGTTGTTTGTTTCCTTCAACATGCTTTTGCATCAATACGGCCACGATATATGAATCCAAGGAAAAATTATAAAGAAATAAATCCTTGCCATAATTAGGACGAAACAATGCAAACACATCAACAATAGCTTGTTTGATACGAGCAAAAGCATCCTTCTCCCTTTTATCCCATTTATAGATTGTATCTTTCTTTATCATCCCTTGCAATGGTTTAACTATCTGAGCATAGTCAGAGATTAAATTATGCAAGAAATTAATCTTCCCCAAGAAAGATTACATAGCCTTCTTGTTTATAGGGAATGGGATCTGGGTTATAGCTTTTACACTTTCTGGATCAATGTTGATTCCACTTTTTGGCAATGATGTGTCCTAAGCATTAGGGGAATTTTTAGGTCTAAAATGGGCATCCTAGGAAAAATGTACAACCAAAATAATTTATAAGAACCAATAGGATTCAAGATGATGGTGTCAACCATGGGGGGTGATTCACCATTTTTGGAGTAAAAAAGTAAAAAGATTAAAAAATAATAAAATAATAAAACTACTTTTTCAACTCATATTTTCAACTTATCTCCCCAAGGTTTTACTCAAACTAAGATCGGGAGTACTTATTACATGAAAAATTTAATTCCTCATCCAAGGAGTACCCATGTTGCATACTTTCGATGGAGGCTACACGAAAAATGAGAAATACATGAAAAAACGTGATTGAAATCACGTTTTTCATGTATTTCTCATTTTTCATGTAATAAGGTCAATCAAAAGTATGCAACATGGGTACTCCTTCGATGAGGAATCAAAATTTTCATCCAACGAGCACTGCCACTTGGAATTTGAGTAAACCCATAGGGAGATAAGTTGAAAAATAGTTTTTTCTTTTTTCCTCTAAAATTTGATGATGTAAACTTATCTTATTTTATTATTTCCACTTTTATTTTATAATTTCCTTAGGAGCCCATTTTAGACCTCAAAATCTGATCCAAATGGATCCGAGAAACACTCTCTATGTCTTCAAAACTACGAAATTCATGCCAAAAACCAAGGAAAAATCGCATAAGGTAGCCTTTTAATACAATATTGTGAGGCAAAACCCATGAAATTAATGAAAAAAAATAGAGTAACGGAGGCAGAACCAATAATACACAATAGCCGTCCGATCTGGCTGATCAACGGTCTAGATCGGATCGGCAATCGCAATCGGCGGTAACCTTCGGCAAAGATCGGTGGGATCTACTAAAGAACTGTGATGGCGAATAGCGATATCGGTGTTTAACACATATATATGGCGACGACGATTGGCGGAGTTAATATGGACCGTTTATCAACCATGCAGGTTGATGGCCCACATTACATCGCCAGATCGCTATTGGGGGATTGCAGGAGCGCTTACAGTAGCCTAGGGGTATTGCGATGAGCGATTGTGATATTGCAATCGGAGCGACCCGATGAACCGGACTTGACGGGTTTATCCGTAATATTTCATAAAATTTGAAGCCTGGGGGAAAAGCTAGCTTTAATGCATTTTTCGCAGTTTTGGTTATTAAACGAAAAGCAAAGGAGGAAGGCTAATGCAATATGCCGAACTTGAAAAGGTACCTTAAGGCTATTTCATATAGTTTCAAGTCCGGTATGCGGGATTTTACAGTGTTCTAATGTATTTTCATATTAAACGAAACACAAAGGGACAGAGCCCTTCTGATATGCGATAGCGACTTGTGGGCGGACCCGATAGGGGAATGAGTCATATTTAAGGACTTTTAAAGTCCGAGATATTGAGTTTTGGCGGAATTTCTCTGTGAAAATGCATTTTCACTATGAAAACAGAGCGCGTCCGTTTCAAGCGTTTCAGAGGCCCGAGGCACTCTAGCATTGCAGAATGGGTGGCCACCTCCTCTCCATGCGTTAAGCAATGATTGTATAATGCTGGTAGAGGGATTCAAAGCGTGCAGAGGCTGGGGAGACTGAGAGATGGGAACCTGAAACAAACAGGCAGCGTTGGCTTTAAAAGCCACAGACAAAGAGCGCAGCAGGGAGGCAGTATTGCAGGAAAACGCCGAGACAAAGTTTGCACAGAGACAGAGAGCACTGAGGGAGTCTGTGTACTCATAGAGAAACTTGAGAGGTTCAAGTAAAGCTCTTGTATTGTAATCTGTTGTGTGTGAGGCTCAAATTGAGCTCACTGTTGTAAACAGAACTCTGCTTGAAGACATAATAGAGAGGCCACCATTGAAGGCTGGACCAGGAGGGTAGCCCAGGAGTATTGGGTGAACTCCTTATTAAATTTGTTGTGTCATGTGTTATCTATTATGTTTTGTTTACTGCTTCATTGTTTGTGCATCTCACAAGCTTATCAATCCATTGCATAAAATGACATAGACTAATCCATGCACGTAAGTCTGTAATACCTTATTATTGTCTTAGATCTCATTTTTAGATCAAGTGGTATCATAGCTTTAGGTTTCTAAGGTTAGACAAGCTTGTGTTGGACTGTTAGTGAATGATAACTAGGTCAAAGCTTAAATTAGGAGAAGGAGAATAGGTTGAAACTAACCCAAAAATTGGTAGAGTCTATCCTAGGAGGAAAATGGCAGAAGAAAATCCCTTGGAATCAGACTCTTAGTTCATGGACAGTTTCATGACCATGAGAGCCATGGTAGAAGAGATGTATAGAGAATTCAAGAAAGGTTGAAGTGAAGATTCTTCAACTTGTTAGTGTCGGTCTTGAGCCCTCCATCATGTGATCAATAATTCTTTGCATATGCATTTATAGGTGTCTCATCAGTGTCAGTTTTGCATCCCACTAGGCATGCCATAACACTGAATGGAGGAGCTGGTCTTGTTCCCTTCTTGGCTTTGCTGGAACCAGGTCATATCATTTGAAAAAACTTGTGTCACACTTGTTTCATTTTTTGTCTTGAAATCCCAAGTCTAGGTCTAGGGTTTCGGTCAAAATCACTGCAAGGTCATGAGTCAAAAAGTCTGATAGTCTTCAGCAAGCCAGAAGGAGGTATGTAATATGTTCCAGTGATATTTTTCATTAGCTACAGCTCATTTATACCTTGGATTTAAAAACTCTGTTTTTAAACCTAAGGTCATGTGAAAATGGCAAAAATAAGGAAAATTTTCAAAAATCTTCAGAATGCCGGCAACAACCCTGGTTTCCTCGCCAGAGTCCATCAGAGAATCAACCTGCAAAAAGAACCAAGTCAAAACACTCAAAAGATCAATTTCAGGCAAAGTGAAACTTAAAAAACAGTGTTAAATTAAATGTCAAAACATACAACATTAGAAAGTGGGTTTGATGATTTAATTTTTCTAATGTGGACCTATAAAGACTAAAAATCCCTTTTCATGGCCTCATTATGCATTTGCAAACTTGCAAGACACAAGAGAAAGCAAAGGAAGGCGATTTTGCAGCAATTTTGGTCATTTCCTGGGGAGCGACCACTCGAAATAGAGGTGCGACCAGTTGGGCGAGGTGCGACCACTCAGCGCCCCTCCCACAGTGTATTTTCTGAACTGGTGCGACCACTCAGAGAGGTGCGACCACTCGAGCCTGGGGTGCGACCACTCGAGCTGGGTTTGCCAGAAAACCGCCTAATCACTTAAATCGCTCTCCCAACTGCCAAATCGACCAGGTAGGCTCTAAATTCATCCATGATGGCAAGGAATGATTGAATGATGATATGTCTAATGGTTTTTTCCTTTAAGATTTTCAAGAGAAATGGTGAATTTAGTTGTTGTTAATGTAGGCAAATGTGCTAGGGTTTGTTTGTTTTTCAAGGTTTTTAGTCCTACTTATCCCCTCCTTGTTTCCTTTAAATTAAACTCACAGATGTTAATACATATTTTTCTCTTATTTCATTTGCAACAAATGCATTTCCCATCCCAAATTCCTAAAAACCTATCCCTTCCCAAATCCCCTTACTAAAACCCTAATGCCACTCATATTCCACCCAAACCCTAATACCCTTCCCACAGCAAAGCAAACTAAATAAACCAACAGCAAAGAAAACAAAAGAATAATATATATATATATATATATATATATATTATGAGAAAAGAAAAATAACAATAAAATGCCAAAATGACCCAAATATAAAAAAAAAAAAAAAAAAAAAAAAATATATATATATATATATATATATATATATTGTTGGGTATAAAAAAAAGAGGCAGGCTGCTATTATGATATTTTAAAAAGAAACATTAAAGAATGCAGCTGTGTATATATTCAGAATGGACATATTGCTGTGGTTATAGTATGCAAAAATAATGTTGCTGTGTATTCCTAAACCGAGACTCTGTTTTTCCTTTTACTCTTTCCCTTTTGAAGAGTGAAATCCCTCTTTCTCTTTGTGACAAAAATATAAATGAAAGCCCTTTTTCCCCTATCACCAAATGTATATGAATCCCTTTCAGATAACAGAGTTTGCTTCATTAAAGGACAAAAATCAAATGAACAATGTTGTCCCATACCCCTGTCATAACATATGTTCTTTCCCTTGGTCACTATCATACATGGTTTTCCTTATGATAAAATCCTAATAAAAGTATTTCGTTGCAAATGATTTCCTAAAAATGATGAGATGATATGTGTTACATTTTGTGAATTTTCCCTTAAAAAATCCCTGTTTTTATATATTTTTCCCATTCCTTTTTTAAAAATCCCTCCCCTAACATTTCCCTTATGATTTTTCCCCTTGAGAAAACAGCATACTTCTCAGCATTTTGCAGGCAGAGGCAGCAGTTCTATTTATCTTTCAGCTTGCTCATCTTGTTCCAAAACCATGTCAGACACCGAGAGTTATGAGCCAGGTGATGATCATTCATCATCTACAGAGGTGGAGGTACAGTAGAGGCTTCCTAAGAAAGGTGGTCACCATAGGAGACAGGAACCTACTTCTTTGGCAGCATTGCAGGCTTGTCCTTTGGCAATGAATGGTTTTCGGTACATGTCATGTTTTCAGTTCTGTGAGAGGCTTGCTCAGATTCAGCATCATAGCGAGTTGGCACGTTTATTTGTTTTGCACCTTCATGATGGGCAGGTCACTCTTGCAGGGGTGAATTTTGTACTATCTCCAGAGATGATTTCAGAGGCTACCGGGATACCGAATGTGGGAGAGGTGTGGCTCAAGCGCAAATTGCTGGATTTTGTCTATTTTGAGCCATATGTTCAGCCAGCATTTGTGAGTCATTTGTCAGGAGTCTTCCCTTTCAGATTCCTCCGGGCGGAGTATGCTTCGATCATGAGGCTTATCATGCAGTACTTTACATGTGAGGGAAGATTTTCACAGATCTTCTCTTGTCACATTCGCATGTTGATGCACTTTACCAGAGTGAGGATGATGAACATCCCGGTTTACTTCTTTCATGACATTCAGAGGATGTCATCCGTGTTTCAGAGGCAGACCCCAGCCCAGCAGCATAGGAGTTTGTGCCATCATGGTCTCATTCAGCTTGTTGTTTCTTATCAGTTGAGGCAGTAGGGCATTTCATGGGCAGACTTCATTTCTCATGAGGTCTTTACAGCGCCATCACAGTCACAGCGAGAGCCAGAGCCTATTCATGAGGTGGGAGGTCCATCACACCAGCCCGAGATTATTGTTCTGAGACATGTGGCTTCTTCACCTCGGGTCACCTATCAGAGAGGTCATAGGACCTTATTTGCAGCAGCTCGACGAGTATTTTCTCCACAGCAGGTGGAAGGGGTCTCGTCATCTTCTTCAGATCAGCGAGTGTTATCTCCACACCAGGTGGAAGGGGCCTCGCATTCTTCATCAGTAGAGGCAGTACGGGAGGGCAAGCAGCCCATGATTGAGGATGAGAGAGCTGGCGATACACGTCATGATTCCATTGATTTTGATGCTCATTCTCCTTCTTCAGATTTTTATGAGCTTATCAGACAGAGAGAGGAGGAGAACCTCGTGTTGCAGCGGAAGCTCGAAATGGCTCAATGGACCATCACTTATCTAGAACAGCGCACCAAACAATTAGAAGAAGAAAAAGAACTTGATGAGCTATGGAGGATCCGCAATGATCGAACTTTGAACCGTAGGAGGCCCGGTGACCCATTGCCTGCTGACCGGGAGTCCATGCTTATCAGTGTGAATGCACACTTGGAGAGATTTTTGGAGAAGGCAAATCGTGACAAAGAGCTGCTACGCAACATGAAGACACATTATTGGGCCAGATTACATGTTTGCAAGGCGAGAATGAAAATTCTCCAACGAAAGCTGTCAGAGGCCCGGAAGAAGAAGAAAAGGACAAATCCACTCCGCATCTTGGCTGAGGCATCCCTCACTCATCATGGTACTGATCAGCCTTGATCTAGCATCAAAATCTGAAAATTTTGAGAATTTTGGAGCATTTTGCAAATTTTTGGTAAAATTATAGGTTTTTCCCGTGGAGTGGTCTCACCCCGGGTGAGACCATTTTGCAGGACTGCTCGGAATTTTGAAAACTTGGCATTTTTGGAAAGGGCATGCAAAGACTAAAATTACCTATACTTGGGAGAAGCTTGATTTTGAGATTTGGGCCTCCAAAAGCTCAAAATACATCAAAAAAATGACTTTCTGCCCACTTTTTGAGTTGCAGAAAGTGACCTTGGGAGAATTGACGTTTGAGGGGACAAATCAACTCCAAATCCAGAAATTCCACTTGGGATGGAAAGTAGACAGACCAAGCTTTCCAATGAGCCATCTTGCACCTGATTTGGACCAGTGGAACCCACTCAAAAGTTGCTGCAAAAAGGTGCGACCACTCGAGCCAGAGGTGCGACCACTCAGGCAAAATTTGCCAGTTTTTGACTAGTTCGGCCAGCAAAGCACTGTTTTCACTTTGGTTGACTATTTGGGCATGTAAATGATGGATTCTTGTGTAAATGTCATGGCATTAGATACTTTTACTCTTCTTTACCACTTCTAGAAACTTCTTTGATGTAAATAGTGAATATTTAATGCATAGATAGGCTTCCTAAGTTTTAGAGGTAAGTTGTTGAGCTGGCCTATTATCTAGTGACTGATTTAGAATTAGTTGCAACAGCTCCTAGGAAGCTGAGCTCGACCCCTAGAGGTGGGGAAAGGAGTTAGATGGTCTAGATGGTCTATATTATGCTCTCTCCTTCTCATTTTCATGGTTGGACTCTTGTGGGAGAAAGCTTTATTGTGTATTGTACATCTATTTCTGCAATTTAAGGAAAGGAAGGCCAGGGTTTTGCAGACATCATTGTGGATTCTTGTGGATTGATGTGTTGATGGTGTGTTCTCTACATGTTCTTGTAAGTTTGTTTATGTATTCCACATCTCTCTTTTGCTTCTAATTGGACAGATGAAGTGGTAAAGTTTGAATTCATGCTTTGACATGCTCAGCTTTTTAGTTTGTTCAATATTTATGTTTTCTACTGTCTAGAGAGGATTCAAAATGGTTGTTTGCCCTCTTTAGCTCCTCCTCTATCATCCTTGATCATCCATCTCAGATTAAGGCATCAGCGCTCACTCCTACCTTGCCCCAAAGATCCCCCTGCAAAAACTGTGCTCAATCCCCGCACCCTGAATTGCACTCCCTCCAATTGCCACCAAAAACCCCAAAAATCATTAAATCAACCCCCCTATCAATTTACTAGCCTAAAATCTTTATTCTTAATTGGTCAGCCTAATCATATTGAAAGATCGATCAAATCTGACCCGAGAGAGCCTTCTCATACCTCGTAGGGCTAGCTACGAGGTGAAATGGTTTGATGTAGCCTTGAGAGTTTGTCTATCTCAGCCTAGGTGAATTCCAAGCGCTAACACACCTTACAAACATGACAAAGGAACAGAAGAATCTCTTCTAGATGGTCATTCTGAAGGCAAAGGGAAAGAAGAAAAGCTTTCCACACCTCCTAATAGCCATGAAAATAAAAAGAAGAAAACATCTTTGATTAAATTAGATGTTAAATTTGATTTACCAATATAGGATGGAGAGTTAAATGCAGAGAAGCTAGATAACTAGATCAGACAAATTGATGTGTATTGCAGGGTGCAGAGAATTGATTCAGACAGAAGTAAAATTCAGCTGGCCAGCCTACGCCTTGGAGGAACTGCCTTAGTATGGTGGGAAGGCAGGACACAAGATGACTTGAAGAAGCATGGTAAAATTCTTTATGTCTGGGGTGAATTTGTTATTGCAATTAAAAAATAATTCTATCCACTAGCTTATATGCAGCAAGCTATGATGAGTTGGCAAACTCTTCACCAATTAAAAGGGCAAAGTGTACAAAGCTACACCCAAGAATTTAGAAAAAGGGCTTTGATTATCGGCATTTCTTTAGACTCACCTGAAACTTTTCTGAAGTATATAGGTGGTCTACATAGTTATTTGAGACACACCATTCTCATGTTTAACCCTACTAGCATAGATGAAGTATCTGTTCAAGCTACCCATCTAGAGGCTAGAGGCAAGAATGTGAACCCAGAGATTGGGGGATCATCAAAACCCACTGCAAGCAAGAACAAGGAAAATAGGAAGCAGAAATGGAAAGAGAGGAACACCAATGTTGTACAAAAGACCAAACCTTCATGCACTCACTGCAAGAAGGATGGACATGATGATGAACATTGTTGGTCTTTGCATCCGGACCTGAAACCCAAGAAGTTCGATGGCAAGAAGAAGAAGATTGTTGTTGTGGTTCAGAGAGATTTGGGGTCATACTTAGGTGATGAAACAACCGTCATAGCCACACGTACACAAGGTAAAAATTCTTAAGCATCTTCTAGTAATTCTGCCCAAACTATTGATAATGAAAAAAATGAGAGAATAAGACATGAGCTTTTTCATATTAGAGTTATTTCCAAGCACCAAAATATTGATACTTCGTTTGATAGTGGCTCACAAGTAAACTTAATTTCTAAAGCAATTGTAAAGAAACTAGGATTACTAACCACACCTCACCATAAGCCATATCCATTGGGTTGGTTATGTGATAAAGAAAAGCTACAAGTGACTAGACAATGTAAACATAGGTTTTCCATTGGTTCAGCATTTGTAGATGAGGTTGAGTTAGATTTAATTCCCTTGGATATATGTGGAATTGTTTTAGGAAGTCCTTACTTGTATGATAGAAAAGCCATCTTCTATAGAGCTGAAAATAAGTATCAACTTGTCAAAGATGGAATAGAATATATTGTAAGAGCTCACAAACTCAAAAATAATTATATTCTCATAAACTCAGGGTAGATGAAAAGGATTGTAAATTCATGCAAACAATTTTTGTTGATGGTTGTAAAGGAAAAGAAACCTGAAAAAACCAATGTATTTGAGGGTTGTGATGTTAAACAAAAAGTTGATTTAGAAAAGGTTGTTTCAGAATATGATATCTTATTTCAAGAACCTAAATGTCTGCCACTAAAAGGGAAATTGTACATGATATTAATTTGCAGCAAGATGCTCCATTGCCTAACATCGGAATGTACAGGTTATCTGCTTTAGAGAATGAAAAAATCAAGAAGCAGGTATAGGAGCTACTCGAGAAAGGGTTCATAAGACCAAGCACATCACCACGTGGATATCCAATAGTGTTAGTGAGAAAGAAGTACGGCTCGTGGAGGATGTGCATTGATTACCAATCACTGAATAAAATAACGATCAAGAATCATATCCCCTTCCTCGCATTGATGATCTATTGGATTAGCTGAAAGAGGTTGTTTACTTTTCCAAGTTGGACCTACGTAGTGGTTACCATCAGGTCAGAGTAGCAGAGCAAGATGCATGGAAGACTGCTTTCAAAACAAAGCAAGGCCTGTGTGAATGGCTAGCTATGCCTTTTGGCTTAACCAATCCTCCTACCACTTTCATGAGAGTAATGAATGATGTTCTCAGGTCTTTTATTGATGATTTTGTAATTGTATATCTAGATGACATTCTTGTATTCAGTAAAACATGGGAAGAACATTTGAAGCATGTAAAGCAGACTCTAGATGTTTTGAAAAAAGAAAATCTTTATGTTAAATTATCAAAGTGTGAATTTGGTAAAACATCTTTGAATTATTTGGGTCACATTGTAGGGGGTGGTGAACTAAAGATAAATCCCTCTAAGGTTGCAGTCATTGTAAATTGTCGTAAACCCAAGTCTGCTACTGAAGTTAGAAGCTTCCTAGGGGCAGCACAATATTGGAGAAAGTTTATTGCTAACTATTCCTTAATTGCAGCTCCCTTACATGCTTTGACAGGATTGAACAAGGTGTTTCATTGGGGAGGCAAACAATAGAAATCCTTCAACACCTTGAAAGAAAAAATTAGTACAGTGCCAGTACTAGCATTGCCAAATCTTCAACAACCATTTGAGATCGAAACAGATGCCAGTGATTATGCCATGGGAGCAGTGTTGATGCAACATGGTAAACCCATATGCTACCATTCTGAGACTTTTAATTCTACAGTAGTTAATTATCCTACATATGATAAAGAATTGTATGCATTAGTTCAGAGTGTGAAGAAGTGGAAACATTACTTAATGGGCAAAGAAACAATAATACATACTGATCATCAGCCACTTCAGTACTTGCACTCACAAACTAAATTGCAACAATCAAGACACTATAGGTGGATGGGTTTCCTACAGCGATTTCATTTAGTCATCAGATATAAAAAGGGCATAGACAATAAAGTTGCAAATATGTTGTCCAGACCAATCATAAATTCATCTACTATACTTAAGCATAACTTAGTAATGCATGAAAGCTACTTTGAACAATATGCTCAAGATATAGACTTTAAATATGTATATGCAGCTTTAAGTAATGGAAAAAAGGTAGAAGAATTGGATTACTATGTTAAGGACCGACTCTTATATCATTTGGGAAAGTTATGCATTCCATAAATAGAGAGAATTAACATAATTAGGGAGGCACATACTTCCTTGATATCAGGTCATTTTGGGGTAAGCAAAACAGTTGCATAGCTGCAAAGGTACTGCTATTGGCAAAAAATGCATGAAAAAATTTCTAGATATGTAAGAGGGTGTACCATGTGTGCTAAAAGTAAGCCCAGAAATAGAAAACTAGGCTCATACACTCCACTGCTAGTTCCTTCCCATCCTTGGGAAAGTGTTTCCATGGACTTTGTTGGGGGATTGCCAAAATCTAGAAAGAGACATGACTATTTATATGTTATTGTGGATAGGTTTAGCAAAATGTGTATTTTAATACCTTGTAATAAACATATTACAGTTGAACAAACAGTGAAATTGTTCTTTCAGCACGTCTAGGTGAATTTTGGGTTACCCACTTCCATAGTGTCTGATCGAGACTCCCGATTCATTGGGAAGTTTTGGTCAAGTCTATGGGAATTAATGGACACCAGAATGAAGAAAATCACATCCTTTCATCCACATACAGATGGCCAAACAGAGGTAGGCAACAAGACAGTGATCCAATTGCTCAGGGTTTATTGCAGCAAGCATCCCAAGCTTTGGGATGAACACTTATGTTATGTGCAACACGCTTACAACCATGCTAAACATTATTCTACACAGAGATCTCCTTTTGAGACCTGTTTTGGTTTCATACCAAGGTCTCCCTTGGATTTTGTCTTTGAGAAAGACATAGAAGTTGTTGGGCACAGTGATGTGGACAAAGCAACCAGATTCATTAAACAGATCCAAGAAATTCACCAGGCAGTGTAGGAACAACTGGAAAAGAGCCAAGCCAAATACAAGGCAAGGCATGATAAACAACGGGTGGAGCACAACTTCCAAGTTGGCGATCAAGTCTAGTTGTATATCAGCAAGGACAGAATGCAAGGGAAAGGAAAGAAGCTGCAGCTAATAAGGTATGGGCCTTTTAAGGTAATTGAGAAAATTGGTGAGAATGATTTCCGCCTTGATCTGCCATAATACATGCACATCTATTTAGTGGTAAATGCAGAAAACTTAAGACTGATTGAACCTTCTTTAATTGAAGATCCAAAAGAGCAAAGTCAATTTCCTTCCATTGATGATCTGTTGCCTGAATACCTCAATGAGATGCAGGAAGATACAGTTCTGGACAGGAAGGTGAGGACTACATGCAGAGGGGATGTTGAGTACCTAAGAATAGGACTCAAAGGTTCAAAACCTAGCAGTGCTAAATGGATAGAGATTGGGCAAGTGAGGCAATTGTATCCTCACTTAAGCGATGCTTGAAAACCAACTTTTGGTGGTCCAAAATCTTTTTCAGTGGGAAGGTGTGATCCAAATGGATCCGAGAAACACTCTCTATGTCTTAAAAACTACGAAAATCATGCTAAAAACCAAGGAAAAATCGCATAAGGCAGCCTTTTAATACACTATCGGGAGGCAAAACCTGTGAAATTAATGAAAAAAAATACGAGTAATGGAGGCGGAACCAATAATACACAGTAGTCATCTGATCTAGCCGATCAACGGTTTAGATCGGATCAGCAATCACAATCAGCGGTAACCTTCGATAGAGATCGGCGAGATCTACTAAAGAATTGTGATGGCAAACAACGATATCATCGCTTAACACATATATATGGTGACGATGATTGGCAGAGTTAATATGGACCATCGATCAAGCGCGCAAATTGACGACCCATATTACATCGTTGGACCGCTATCGAGGGATTGCAGGAGTGCTTACAACAGCCCGTGGGTATTGCGATGAGCGATTGCGATATCGCAATTGGAACAACCCGATGAACTGGACCCGACGGGTTTATCGGTAATATTTCATAAAATTTGAAGTTCGAGGGAAAAGCCAGTTTTAATGCATTTTTCGCAATTTCGGTTATTAAACGAAAAGCAAAGGAGGAAGGCCGATGTGATATGTTGGACCCGAAAGGGTACCTTAAGGCTATTTCATATAATTTCAAGTCCAATATGCGGGATTTTACAATGTTCTAATGTATTTTCATATTAAACGAAACATAAAGGGACAAAGCCCTTCTGATATGTGATAGCAACTTGTGGGCGGACCCGATAGGGGAATGAGTCATATTTAAGGACTTTTAAAGTCCGAGATATTGAGTTTTAGTGGAATTTCTCTGTGAAAATCCATTTTCACTATGAAAACAGAGCGCGGCCATTTCAGGCGTTTTAGAGGCCTGAGGCACTCTAGCGTTGCAGAATGGGTGGCCACCTCCTCTCCCTGCATTAATCAATGATTGTATAATGCTAGTAGAGGGATTCAAAGCGTTCAGAAGTCAGGGGGACCAAGAGACGGGAACCTGAAACGAACAAGCAGCGTTGGCTTTAAAAGCCACAGACAGAGAGTGCAGCAGGGAGGCAGTATTGCAGGAAAACGCCGAGACAAAGTTTGCACAGAGACAGAGATCATTGAGGGAGTCTGTGTACTCATAGAGAAACTTGAGAGGTTCAAGTAAAGCTCTTGTCTTATAATCTGTTGTATGTGAGGCTCAAATTGAGCTCACTGTTGTAAACAAAACTCTACTTGCAGACATAACAGAGAGGTCACCACTGAAGGCTGGACTAGGAGAGGTAGCCCAGGAGTATTGGGTGAACTCCTTATTAAATTTGTTGTGTCATGTGTTATCTATTACGTTTTGTTTACTGCTTCATTGTCTGTTCATCTCACAATCTTATCGATCCATTGCATAAAATGACATTGACTAATCCATGCACGTAAGTCTCTAATACCTTATTATTGTCTTAGATCTCATTTTTAGATCAAAATTCCCCTAATGAGGGTACCTTCTGACATACCAAAGATGATTTTCTTGGAATTGAGAGAAATCCCATACTTACAATGTCGCTCAAATATTTTTTTAGATGACACGCATAGTCTGATTTTCTTTTAGAGAATACAGTTACATCATCCAGATAGACTACCACACTTTTCCCAATTAGGTCAAGAAAAGTAGTGTCCTTTCTCTTTGAAATGTAGTGCCAACATTAATAATTCAGAATGGAATGCACTTAAAGGCAAAAGTTCCCACTTGGTCCTAAAAGTGGTTTTGAGGTGGTCTGGTTTTTCCACTATCACCTGATTGTATCCAGAGGAACCATCTAGAAATGAGAACATTTCAGACCTAGATAATGTTTGGAGGATTTGTTCCATGGATGAAACCAGATAATTGCCAATGTCTAATGCCCGATTGAGATTATGAAAGTCGACACATAACCTTATATCACCAAACTTCTTCTTGACAGGGACCAAATTTGAAACCCAAGTAGAATGTCTGACCTTAAAAATGATTCGAGCATCCAACAACTTCCTTAATTCTTTTCGGATTAGGGGCTCAAGCGTTGGATGAAATTTCCCAGGATTTTTTTGAAACTACTCCAACCTCCTTTAATGGGAATGACATGTTGGATAATACAAGTATCATATGTATTTAAATCATTGTAAGTCCATGAAAACACATCATAGTACTATTTGAAAAGACAAACAAATGCTTTTCATTCTTGCGAAGAACAACATATACCGAGATTTAGATATTTCAGATCATCTTGAGTTCCTAGATTGACATGTTCATATGACGTCTTTGAGCTCCGAGCCTTAGTTTTAATTGGTCCTATGAACTGGTTTTGCAGGTCATATAGTTTTTCCAATAACACTACACCTTTAGGCATAGTATTATCTTTCATTGCATCAGTTGTTGTTGGCATCCATGGGGAGATTGTTGGCATGATGGTGTGCATGGATCCAGCTAGTTGATGTTGGCCTGAGTTCATAATGACATCTAGCTCATGTTTGAATTGAGGTCAACCATTAGTATACTAGTTGATGTATGCATGAATTCATTGTAGTATGGTTGAAGCTAGTCATGTTGGCATTGGGATGATTGTGTTGGCATTGATGTCAACCTTATGAGATCACGCACTTATGTCAACCTCATGATGATGTAGTTTGATGGAGCATGGTGTGGGTCAATATGTGTTAGAATTGATGATTCATCCTATTGATGATGACACACTTAACGGAATGGTATCAAATGATGGCATTGGTTTGGATGATGTTGCTTCTACAGATTGATCATGCAAACTCATGTGATGGAGTTTGTTGATGGCACACTAGTTGACTTGTCAACTAAATCTTCATTAGGTCCTCATGTCTATGCTTTTGAGGATGACTTTTTGTAGTGATGTGATGGCTTGATAATGGTTTTACAGAGATGTTGCAGGCCTATTCAGATGTGTTGTAGTTGATTGCGATGATTGATGGAGAGTGGAGGACTTGTTGGCACTCTTTCCAACCTTGTTTGTTGGCCTTCAAGGTCAATCTAGCAGTGACATTTCAGAGACATGCTTGATCCACTTTAAAACGTGTCATAGGCCATGACATAGGTTTGGAGGCTTGCACAGGTGATAGAGAAGATGATGTAACAGGTGGAAGAAGCTCAGAGTTGAGAGATTATGGTTTTACCCTATCCTCTTCCCTAGTCACTCCCTTATAGGCTCATGAGAGCAACTGAAAAGTTCCAGTCGCACTGAGGTAGGCCTATGAGAGAGACTAAAGCTTCTGGTCAATTCCAACCAATTTCAAGTGTGTAACAAAGGCATTTCATGCGATTTTATTCGCATTTATTGTGTTGTTCAGAAGTAAGTTAGAAAAGAAACTCCTAGTGGCTTCCAAAATTAGTGAAAAGGGTCGTAAATGGTTTGAAAATTTCCTCTCATGTTGTGAATGCATTTAGTGCACTAGTAGTGGCCTTAATGGATTGACTTGGTCCAATTTGTGCACCTTTGATCCTATCCCCAAGCTCAATTTCACCCTATAAGTTTCACATTCTTGAATTGTGAGCTTTGTGGTTATTGATGAAGTTACTATGTATGTGAGAAGGTTGTAGAGAAGTATTATATGCTTTAGACCTATTGGAGAGCATAAATCCTTCAATTTATGAGTGTTAATTGATGCATAATGAGCATATATGAAGGATGTTACAGTATAGATCAGAATTGAAGCTATTGGTGTAGAGATGATTTGGAGAGTTTTGTATGTTGTTGGGTAGTGTTTATGATAGTGATTCTCACACTTGTTTTATGCAGGAGTTGCTGATGCATTCGGAACATAGCTATAGTGTCTTTTGTTGATAATTGTATTATGCAAAATTATTTTGTTATGAGGATCTGATAGTATTCATATTTGATATGGACACAACTTTATCTATCGGAGAGAATTTGTTTGTGCAGGTTTATCTTGATGACTATGAGATCTTGCTATTGAGAGCATGTATGCATAGATGAATTCTTGTTGAGCAAAGAGTATTTGGAACCAATTTGAAAAAATATGAAAGGAGGTCTGCATAGTGGAGAGGAGAAATGACTTCATGAGAGAGGAGCAGTGATGTTGAAGCTTCAGCGAAAGGAACAATTTCTCATCCAATGGTAGTTGTATAGTCCAATCGGATTTGGGTGAGGATCATTGATTGTGGTGGCCTTCAACAGATGGTAGTTCGTAGATCCATAAAGAAAATAATATTTTGAGATGATCAATAGTATCAAGTGTTGGGAACGGGTCCCCTAGGGTCAATTTTGGGGTTAAAAGCTCAAGTTTTGGGGCTAAAGTCCCAAGTTTTGTATAATGAATGTAAATTCTCCGGATTTTGTGGTCACGGAGCACGAAGGTGTAAACATTCAAAAAGGGTTTCCACCCTTAGTTTAGGTAGCTTGTGTCAGCTTGATGAGATCTGCCCTTGGTCCACAAGCCATGGGAATGTATAAAAAGGGAGTCTTAGAAGAGTCTAAGTTAGTTTTTTAGTTCAGTTCTGAGTAAGTAACTAGGGAATTGATCAATGTAATGGGTTTGTGATAGCTAAGAGCAAAGAGTCTTAGCATAGGTAGAGGCTCTGCAACTGAGTGCGTAGAGGCCTAGGGTAGAAGTATGCAGCTGAGTGCATGGACCCCTGTAGCTGTGTGCGTAGGGAAGTTAGAGTTTTTACTGGAGATCTGAACCATCAATAAAGAGAATTATTCTAGAAATATTTTGTATGATCTATTTTACTTCTGTTATGAATGGTTGTAGTTATGTTATGTTGAATACTGGGTTTATGATTTAATGCTATATTGGTGCGCGATTATATGTGTTTTACTTTGTCATATGAATGCAAGTAAGAATATTTGTTTACGCAAAGATAATCATAATGAATGTTGAAGTTAACCAATACTTAAGCTAATCGGGGTAGACACAGAAGTAAGAATAATTACAGACGCGCGTAAGCATCTGCATTGACTATTTAGGGTCCACGAAGGATGATCGAAGACCTTCGTGAAGGTTTAAAAGCCGAATAAGAGAAGTACATTGATAAGCCCTAAAGGGCTTAGGGTCTGGACGAAGGAAGGTGTAGGGTATAAAATGACATCACAACTATCTTAGGGTGCGGAAACTTGGTTCCTGCATCCCCCCATACTGCTTCGAGTGAGACTTCAATCTGCGCTCTGTGGATTGATGCCGAAAGGGCCAGTAGTGTAGAGATTTGCTTGGCTAATTAACATTAAACATGGGTCAGGGCCCATCAAGCCAACACTTGGTTTTGTTGCTGGGACAAAGATCTGCATAACAAGATGTGTGATGTCGCATCACTAGAATCCAACTAAGAAGGAGATCGAAGACTGGGTCGACAGAAATATCCATGAATTCATGGCACAAGAGAACAGGAATCCATGATTGGCGAAAGAACAACAGTTGGACAAATACTTGTATACAGAAATACATGATATCTTCTTTTGTTCCTTCTTGGTCGAGTTATAGGAGTGGATCGCGAAATTGGCTGACGACCAAGGAAGGTGGAGGCTTAACCAATAGTCTGGACCCCAGAGTTAGTGCAGATATTAGAAGCCTTTGAAGATAAGATCGCGTGCGTTGTCGATCATTGGCTCGATCGTATCATAGGAGGGTTTGTGACAGAGTATGCGGTCAATACCTCAGTCAGTTATAGTGAAGAAGAGCGTTGCTTCTTCAAGGGGTTGTGAGGTAAGTATTTAAAGTCGTTAAATACTTGGATTAAGATGCTCTTGTGTGAAAATCGGGTTATGCATCTACCTTGATGTTTGGGGCTACATGAAGTGGAAGGACATTCAAGAACAAGGGAAGAATGTGCCCTGAATATAGCCTGCTAATTGAACCCCCTATGAGTGACAACGAGGAAGAAGCACAGGCATCTCCACAGAGCGCTATTCAGTTGATAAAGAAAGGGTTCCTGCGAATACCCCATCCACCCACACTGCCTCCATCTTCACCTCTGCCACATACGCCTTCGCCTACACCACTGCCACCTCCCCTACCATTCAATATGGCAAACTCAGTAAAACTACCTATGTTCAAGGGCATGGGAAATGAAGATCCAGACCAGTTTTGGTTCATCGCAAAGGCTGTATGGGAAGCTCGGGGTATCACATATGATAAAATGAATAAAACAAAGTTGTTTAGTGCTTTGCAGGATCGCGTGCTAATGTGGTACATTAAGTACTGCACTGATAACTCGATGTCTGCGTTGGTAGATATCCAGAATGTGTTGAATAAGGAATTCAGTAGACCTAAGTCGGAAGCGCAATCAATTATGGGATTCAATGAGATCATGATGAAGCCTGGTGAGACACCTTGGGATCTGGATCAGAGATTGAAGTGTACGATCCACAAGGCTAACATGAATCTAACTTATGGGAAGCACCGTGAATGGTTTGTGGCTTCACTCCTGCCTCATCTAAGGGTTCCACTATCACAACAGAAGATTGGGACCCAAGTGGAATCTCTGGAAATTGCAATGAGATTGCATGAGACACCAATGCAATATGCTAATCTAGGGGTTCAACAGATTCATGCACAATTGAAAAATCTTTGCCTAGAAATGCATAGTCTAAAGAAAGATAGAACAAATCGGCTCAAGGTGCGTGAAGAAGTTTGGTGCCTGAAGTGAAAAAGCCAGGGGCATGACAAATATCATTGTCTAGTTTTCGCAAGTTATGTTGCAACAGGGGGACCAATGCCTCTGAGGCCGAAAGCTCCAACACGGCCAAGTACAAGGCCTGCGTTATGGTGTGCTATCTGTCAGGTAGCTGGAAAACATGTGACAGATAATTGCCATTTACTGCAGAAATTCATACAGACACCACAACAGCTCTTATGAAACTTCTGTCAATCAGTAGGTCATGATGAGCACAATTTCTGTAGTTATGAATTAATGATGAATAGAACACTTGCATACAGGGTGCAGGCAGAAACACGATCTTCGAACCAAGGCATTGGAGGAGCACGAGGCGAGTATCAGGGGCATGGACGAGGCCGGGGTGGAGAAGGACCTGGTAGAGGTTGAGGGCAGTTCATTTGTCACAACTATGGGGGACTAGGACAATACGAGTGAGACTTCCCAAATTTAACGCGTCTGTCATGCCACTATTCTACTCAGTTTGACCATGCCACGGAGAATTTCCTTATATTGTTGGCTAAGATACGTGAAAATGGGGCACAGCCTCAACAACTGACTCAAAACCTATAGATGATGAGGGCTAAGCCTCCTGAGGAAGATCTTAAGGCAAATATTGTGCTACGGAGTGGAGCGACGACTGGTGAAGATAAGGGGAAGCAACCTGAAGAAGGTGAGTGGATCCGCAAGGCACCAGAAAAGGAGACCATGTTTGATCTAGAATGAGCGAAAGAAACATTTATGGAAGTGAAGAAAAGCTTCGTTGAGGCCTATACCTTAGGGAGTCAAGATAATTCAACTAAAGAAATGGACCCGTCCATGATTACCACATTCTTGGAGATCTGCACAAAACTGCTGCGCAATAGCAAGGCTGTGAAGGGACTGCAATAGCTGATCAATAGGTGCACTAGGAAGGAAAACGCTATTGATGAACCATGCGCAGTCAGAAATATTGGCAGTCATAAGACAAGAACGAGGTGTGAGATGAGGCTTACTGCACAAATAGGAGAATATGAGATGGATCAAGTTATTTTAGATTTGGGGTCGGATGCAAATGTTTTTCCAAAAAAGACATGGGAGAGAATGGGGAGACCTGCGCTACAATGGTCTCTGATTCAGTTAAGGATGGTGAATCAACAGAAAATCATCCCAATGGAGAGGTTGTAGGGGGTAATGGTTGATATTGAAGGCGTGAGCACACTAGTTGATTTTGAAGTGATAAAGATTGTGGATGACAACAATCCATACCCCGCGCTCCTTGGGATCGACTGGGCCGCTAAAATGAATAGGGTAATCAATTTGAAGAAGCGGAAGATGATATTTGAGAAGAAATTGCTCTGCGTAGTAGTGCCCCTGGACCCTGAAAAATGACCACACTATACTGAACCGATCCACGATTATGAAAGTGATGACGATTTGGACCATATTTACAAGATGACAGCGCGAGAGTAGGATGGGGTGAATATGACAACAAATGGATGTATTGCATGGGACTATGAAAGTTCCTGCACATAAAATTCAAACAAAGAACTGAACCACTGGTAGAGTCGACTTCATGAAGTATCTACGTTGCGTTGTAATATGATGATCAAGTCGTTGCATTGTGTATCATCAGAGGTAAGAAATCTACCTTACTATGATGGTTTAACTGATGTTGATCACTTTTTGGATGCATTTGAGAGAAGTACCAGAGAAGCATCACTTCCAAGCCCTAGACTAGGCGCTGTGTGCTACACCTTCAAGATGGTGGGGCACACACAAGGACAATTTTGATGATTGGCATTTATACAAAAAATTGATGAGATTGATGTTTTGTCACCCAAAAGTGCGAGTAACAAAAAAGTATGATGGGAGGAATGACCCGTGCGACCATTTGGCCAAATGGACTGAAGTGTATGGAGTGAAGCCTCAGCCGGAGTGGGTACATCTATTTTGTCATACCTTGGATGTTATACCGATGAATTGGTACTTGGAGACAGAACTCCGCCATGGCACTAAAGAATGGGATGTTTTGCGCCAAGGATTTTTGATGACGTTTAGCTTTGAGGATGGGTTTGAATGTATCAACGAAGCATTGCAGGAGGTTAAGGTAGTGATCTTCAGGATACTACGGGATCCTCTATATTTGATTCAACCTTATTTGACTACCCAGCTAAGCCACGCGATGGAGTGCTACAATGTAACATCGGAAGAAGAAGACAAAGACCCGAGGAATATTAATATTCCAGAGACTGAAGGTCACCACGAAGTTGAAGGACCACAACTAGAGAATCCAGACATCACCGAACTGCTCAAAACTAGACAGGTGAACATTGGCACAGAGGTAGAGCCAAAGTTTGCAAAGATTGGGGACTACTAGGATGACACAACAGTAGATAAGGTCGCCGAATTACTCCACGAATATCAAGATTTGTTCCCCACAAAGTTTTTAGATTTGAAAGGGATAATAGGGGACTTGGGTGTCATGAAGATCACTCTAAAATAAGGCGCAAAGCCAGTTAATAAAAAACCTTACCGCCTCAATCCGAAGTTGAAAGAAAGGGTTTGTTTGGAGTTGAACTAGTAGAAGAGTTTGATTGGGTAAGCCCAATGGTAAATCAAGAAAAAAAACAGAAGGATGAGATACGGATATGTGTAGATCTCAGAAAGTTGAATGATGCCTGTGTGCATGATCCCTTCCCAACTTTGTTCACCAATGGGGTGTTGGATAATGTTGGTGGCTAAGAAGCATATTTGTTTACTGATGGGTTCTCAGGGTACCATCAGATCAAGATTGCGTCGGAGGATAGGAGTAAGATGACCTTCGCAACTGAATGGGGATGCTTCCAGTATACTGTGATGCCTTTTGGGTTGAAGAACATGTCGGCGATCTTCTCGCGCATAGTCATCACAATGTTCAAAGATTTCATTCACAAATTTCTAGAGGTATACTTTGACGATTGGACAGTGTTTGGACTGGTAAAGCGCCACATAGCAAGTCTGTGCTTGATGCTAGATACATGTTGGAGGTACCAGATTGCACTCAATATGAAGAAATGTTTGTTCTGCATCCCTTTTGGGATCTTGCTGGGTCACGTGGTATGCAGACAAGGCTTGATGGTAGACCCTATGAAGATCGTGATTATAATCAATTTGGAGGCACCAAGAAGTGTGAAACAGCTGCGCGCAACATTGGGGCATACAGGGTACTATAGAAAGTTCATCAAAAGCTATGCCTAGATCACCATGCCGATGGAGAAACTATAAAAAAGGATGCTACATTCTGCTAGAATGAGGAATGTCAGAAGAACTTGGATGTGCTCAAAGAGAAAATGGTCACCGCGTCGTTCCTAGTCTTCCCAGATTGGAAGAAGGAATTTCATGTGTATGTGGACACCTCATGTATTGCACTGGGAGCAATACTGTGTTAAGTTTAGGTATGTTCTATGCTAGAGAAATTTATTAATTTCTTTTCCATATTAGCAATCACATCAACATAAAGTAAACTACAGATAGAATATAAATATAAATCACAGAAGACAAGCCAAGACAAGAGGACACAGGATGTGGCGCAAGCCAGGGACAAACCCCACAATGTGTGGGGAAACCCTTTGATCAAATCTTCTTTTATCTTCAAAGTTCAGCAGAGAGAGAGAGTACATTTACAACAGAAGTCAACACTTTGAATTTATCTAGATCTAAGCATAGATCATCTCCTATAACGATGAGATCAGTTGAAGACATTTTGCTTCAACTGATACCTATCATCATGCTGCATCTGGTTCTCTAGTTGCACCATTGCATACTACATCATGCGGCTGTCCATGTCCATGATCTTATCCATCATAACGCTGCTCAAACTAATGTGCATCATCATCACGCTGCTGCCCCTGCTAATGTATCATTGTGCTGCCCATGCACATGATCTCATAGTGCTGCCCATCATGTTGCTGCCCATGCTCCATGTATTCGTTGCACAGCCCATCCACAATATATCATGTTGCTGCCCAAGACTGCGTTATATATATGTGCCCAGATCACACAACGTTCTTATCTCTATGCCACCGAAGTTTATATACCTAAGCAATATCACTTTATGAACACAGTATATAATCCCTGATGACTACGTTCCATTATATATATGACTGTCTACATACAACATATGTCTATGGCTGTGTACAACAGCGTATGTATATACTCTCGCATTTCATACATCATCAACTGTATCATGCTGCGTTCCATATAGCTGTTGTCGTTCCATAATATATGACTGCGTTCTTATATGACAGCGTTTATAATGAATATGACATATATACCTGCGTTCCATTATCTATCTACATACAACTGTTGTCCAATAGCATATATATTTGCATTCCAACATCTAGCTGTTGTCTAATAGCATATGTATTTGCGTTCCAATATCTAGCTGTTGTCCAATAGCATTTATATTTGCGTTCCAACATCTGTCTGCATACAGCTGCGTTCAATAGCTGCGGGTTTCATCTACCGTGGCTCCCTTCTACTGCGGCTTCATCATGAACAGTCTATGCTCAGCATACTGAACAGCGTATATGTGTCAACGTATATGAACAGCGTATTAATCTTTCAACCCTGCGTAAAGAACAACATATATGAACTGCGTATGTGTCTCTATTACCAGCATACTGATTTGCGTATTAGGGCACTATTACCAGCGTACTGATCTGCGTATTAGGGCACTATTATCAGCGTATATATGTCTTCATTCACTGTGGATAAGGTGTCCATATTTACCTGCATATATCCTCATCATGAACAGCGTGTATTGATCTCTATTGCTGTGTATATATATCGCCATTGCTGCATATATGTATCTCCATTGCCTGCGTATATGTATTGCCTTTGCCTGCGTGTAGACTTCTCCATCTAGGATTTCTTCCATAACAAACAGCGTATAAGTCTCGTATGTCTCTATTATGAACAGCGTATAAGTCTCCTTGATCTACGTTGGATTAGGGCATCCTTCATTAGTGTATCTCCTTCTCCAAAAACCCAAGACATGGAGAGGAGATCCCATAATGAATGTGTATCAAATGACTTAAAGTCTTCTCTTATTTATACTAAAAATGAGGATGATGAATAGACACGTCGGATGGGCTTCTAGAGCCTACATAAGAGCTGGTCGGCTTGATAATAATTACATAAACAAAATAAATTCATATCTCCATGAATACTTATCGGAATCGGATGATCTTTGGATCAATCCTACACCTCTCGACAAGAGGGATCTAACAAAAATATCAGCTGCCATAAATAAGCTGACCCACATGGAGTTTGGCCCTAGTTTCCAATTTAACATACTGACACAGGCTAGCGAGGGAGAATTGGATCATCCCATAGTGTTCGCAAGTAGAAAGCTATCTAAAGCTGAGAATAATTATTCAACGACAAAGCACGAAGATCTGGCTATGGTATACGCACTCCAGAAGTTTAGGTACTACCGGCTAGGCGGACACTTTAAGATGTATACAAACCATTCTGCATTGGTGTACTTGGTGAAAAACCTGTGTTGGGGGTGAAATATGAAGATGGTTGTTGCTATTTCAAGAATATGATTTTGAAGTTATTGTGAAACTAGGAAGATTGAATGTTGAATCGGATCATCTATCGCGCATTGAAACAGGAGAGGAACCTACTAATTTGGAGGAAGGACTACCTAACATGCAGCTCTTTGCGATGCGCATCGCAGACAATCTCTTTGAAGATATTATACACTTCTTGATGACGGGAACGGCTCCAAAAGGATATACTAACAAACAAAAGAATGAATTGGTGGTGCGCACGGCAGACTTTCTGTCATTGCAGGACACTTGTATAAAATGGGATCAAATGAAATACTGTGATGTTATGTGCTAGAATTTGAACGAAACAACATCCTCACTAAGTCTCATGGAGGAGTCGTGGGAGGACATTATGTGGGAAAAGCAACGGCACAGAATATTCTACGCGTTGGGTTGTGGTGGTTGACACTGCATAAGGATTCAAAATCGTATTGTAGGGCATGCGATGCATGCCAAAGGATTGGCAGACCATCACAGAGAGATGAGCTGCTGGTGAATATGCAGATCTCATTACAACCATTTGAGAAGTGGGCGATTGACTTTGTGGGACCAATTCAGCCTCCAGGAAAGAAGACGGGTGCGCGGTACATCATCACAGTGACTGAATATTTAACCGATGGGTGGAGGTGCAACTTGTGAAGAACTGTACAAGCACAACAACAACATAATTCATCTTTGAGTACGTGCTGACAAGGTTTGGTTGTCCAAAAATTTTAATGAGGGATCGCAGTATGCATTTTCTTAATGAAACGATCAACGTGTTAACAAAATAATTTCAGGTTTACCATCAGAAGAGCACGCCATATCACCTGCAGTCTAATGGCATGGTAGAAGTGTTTAATAAGATATTGGAGAATGCGTTGACAAAGGTTTGAAATACACAAAGAAACGACTGGGATGTGCACGTACCCGCAGTGCTATGGCCTTACAGAACAAATTGTAAGACGCTGACTGGACAAACGCCTTTCAGGCTATTTTATGGCATTGAAACTATGATGCCAATGGAATACATTGTACCTAGTCTACGCATAGAGACATTCACAGGAATGGCAGATCGTGAAGCCATGGAAGAAAGGCTCACGTAGCTGGTAGGACTAGAAGAAGATAGGTTTCTGTCTGGATTCCATCAGCAAGTTCAAAAGGAACACGAAAAGGCATGGCACGATCGGCACATTAAACTATGCACCTTCAAGATAAATGATTTAGTGATATTATATGATAGCAAGTTTGATAAATTTCCAGGAAAATTTTGGATGCATTGGCTAGGGCCCTACGTCATCAAGGAGATTACTGATGGTGGAGCAATTCAGTTGGTAAAGTTGAATGGAGAGCCATTTCCAAGGAGGGTGAATGGTAGCCAATTGAAGCCATACACCGGGGATCCGGTCAGATGACTATATGGTGGAAGCATAGTCTTAGCACTCCAGGTAGGTGAAAGGAGGCAAGGGACTATAAACTACACTACCTAGGTTGTAGAGCTACGCAGTTGGGGTAGTACGCGGAATGGATGATTGTCACAGTGTCAGCAGAAGTGCGAGGGGAGCTGTGCTATTGAAGGACAGATTGTGCACGGTAGCCAAAAAGTGGTCGTTATGGTCACTGTTCATGACTTGACAGTCGGAAAATGACTAAATGGAGCAGGGGGGCGGTAAGTAAGTCGGAATTTAAGAGCAAGATCTTTGAAAATCTGCTGCCACTCTAACATTTATGAACAGATTTTGGGGGGAATGGTCGGATTCACATTCAAAATTGCCTATAAATTACAGATGGTAGACCAACGAAAAACACTTGGCATTTTGAGAATTGAGGTGTTGAGCTATCAGGCGCACATGAACCTTGATTACTTCGAGGCTTTGGTAGTGAGTTTAGTGTTTGATAAATTGTCAAAGGAAACTCAAGAGCTTTTAACTGGCATTATGTCGATACCCATGGAGACTGCAAGTGTTGGAGAAAAGATGGCAGCGGAGGGAGCTGCTCTGGAGGTAGCGAGTGTAGACGTACCTGCATAAGAACCCAAATCGTCGAGGTCACCAAGGCCGAGGCCTACGCTACCCAAAGAAGGTCCCAAGACAAAGAAGGATAAGTAGAAAGCAACACAGCCGGTGCGTGAGTCGCCAAGGAAACACCAGAAGAAGGAAAATCCTACTACATAGGAGAAGGGCAAGATAGTAGACTTGGAACTTGACGAAGACATAGAGGACGTCGGTGTGGGCATAGAAGATGTTGACATGGGGGTAGAAGACATTGAATTTGAGGGGGCATACCCTATCTCCAATCTTCCACCATATTTTCCTCTACGCTGAGGAAAGGTGAAGGTACCAAAGGACATCGACAAGAACAAAATCACACTTTTGACCCTGTTTCTGCCAGACAAAATCACATTCGAAGGACTGCGCTTGGCGTGTATCCCCCTTTTGAAGCTAGAGGACTGGGATTTAGTAGATACAAAGTGCTTTCCCCACTTGGCAACTGATACATTCATGCACCGCGTCTTCTATAAAAACTCCAGTGTGACCGCGCTGGAGCCAAGACAGTGGATAAAAGGGGTGGATAAGGTAGGACTGTTGGACCTGCTATGGGTTCTGCATTACAACTACGCACCCATAAATTTGACAGTGATCAAGTCGTTGTTATGCTTAGTGCATGATGGGTGCATGTGGTTAGGAGACCTGATACCGACCACTAACATGTTGATCCACAAGATCACTTTGCTCCCGCATTCAGGATTGAATCCAGCTATGGCATTTGGTAGAAAGTCAGGTGAGTGCGACCTCGCCGAATGAATGAAGGACAAGTTCAAGCTTGCCAAGAAGTCGCGTGGCTACTCCATCTCCAACATAATCGACCCTGCGGTTAAAGTAGCCACCCAGATCTTGGCATGGAAAATTATGAGGAAGTGTCGCGTAGATGAAGTGTCGACATAAGTTGTATCTTTAGCATCCAAGTGCGTGGAGGGTGTAAAATTTAACTAGGCGCACTACCTCTGGAGTGAGTTCCTCACAAACTATAGAGACATGAAAGATCAAAGCAAGAATTTCCACTATGCATGGCTATTGCTGTCGATTATACTAGTTGCATGGGACTTACCGGAGGATAGTCAGTTTCCTCTGATTGCACCAGAGCTACCAAAAGCAACGAAGTTCGCTTCACTTTGGGCCACGAAGGACCCCCAAAGGGTCAAGGATAGCAAGATATTTTGGATTCTCATGGAATCAGGCATCATGCCGTAATCAACCACGAGCCGCGGCTCTCACCAACTCTCTTTGAGCAGTTGTGTGAATATGTGGAGTTCAAGGCCAACTTCCACTGTGTTTCCATTAGAGCCCAGTAGGACCCCACAAAAAAATGGTATGATCTTCCATACCTAGCAACGGATGATGAAATTGCTGCAATTCTGGAGAGTTGGCCCGCAGAGTGGCGCAAGGCCTCAGACTTATTAGCTAGTTCTAGTAAGTCTGTCGCGAAGCAGAAGAAGGAAGAGGCCAGGTTAAATATGGAGCAGTTGGCCGAAAAACGAAGGAAGGAAGCTGAGTACAAAGCCAAAGTAGAGCACGTGGAAAAAATACAGGCAGAAGGGGAGGAGGAAGAGGACAATCGTGACTCTGATAGGAGTCAGAAGTCATCTTCTCCACAGATAGACGGGGAGGAACAATGCTCAGAGCAGGGAGGAGTGGACCTGGAGACTACTCCATTATGAGTTAAGCACACAAGGGAGCAGGAGAAAGTAGGGACGCGAAAGAAGTCCAAGGCTAGCAAATCATCCTTGGACCCAATCACCTTAACAGAGGGTGATTTGAATGATATCAGTGTTACAGTGACGGACGCGACTGGGGAACTGCTGCAGCAGTTCGAGTAGCAACAGAAATAAGCCTTGGTCACCATTCAAATGAGTCTGTGCGAACTACATATCCAGGATACTCAGGTGCAGACCACTGTAGGGTGGGGTAGCGCGGTGTCGATCAGTTTGGTGCTCGGAACCTCAGACGCAGCAGAGATGGCCCATACAATGGATCCCCGGGATGTCGCGCTGCTGGATGGAGAATCAACCGTAGAAGCAGAGGCTGACAAGGACATTGTCAACGCCATCACAAAAGTCAAGTTAAACTTGGTCGCGCTTCCGAGTGAAGCCCTTCACACCCTATTGGATTGTGTGATCGCAGAAATACGGGCTCGGAACAATGCGCCTTGAACGTTATCAAGGAGAAAAAGGTGAAAAACGCACAAATGTTCATCGAAAAATCATCTGTGATTGATCTTCTTAAGAATATCACAGAAAATAATGAGCGCACAATAGTTGTGGTGGCTAAGGCATGCCAGACTGTTCTAGAGATGAACATCCCTGAAGATGTGATAGTCGATGCAAGGACTCGGAAGCTCGTTGCAAGTGTGCACAAGGCACGAATAGAGTTGGCTAAGGTTCAGTTTGAACTGAACCTTAAGATCACGAAACTTGAGTTGAGGGCCCAGCCTTCAACTCCACCAGAAGTCAAAGAGCAGGGTGATACTGCTATCAAAGATGTCGTTGCAGCTATTGACAATGCTGAGAAGGATTGCACTGCTCTCTTCAAGCAGGCACTCAAAGTAGTTACCAACCTGCACGAAGATCCCAACCTGCAAAGACTAGAAACTGAGGCACGGGAGCTACAACAAAGGTACGATGAAGTCAAAGCAATGACACGCACCTTCGCCATCACACAGAGGTTGGAAAAGCTGCAGGAAGCGAAGGCACTAAAGGAAAAGGTGGATGCATCTTAGCGTAAGGAGGCAGTAATGAAGGCCAGATTGGGGCCTTGGTTAGAGGAAGCCTATGTACTCACTACCTCCATTGAAGGGAAATTGGCTAGTTTGCAGGCAACACAGCAAGAAATATAGGCAAATAGCACAGAATCAATGACAGAGCAGTTGGTCAAGCAAGTTAAGCAAGTGGAGACACAGTGTACCGCTAAGGTTGCATTCATACAGGTGGAGCTGGGAGGTCTTCGTGACAAGATCTCTGCACTAGCCAAGTGACTCGGAGCGAGTCACCAGATTTGTGTTGGGGGTGTTAGCGCTTGAAATTTCACCTTAGGCTGAGAAAGGTAAACCTCAAGGCTACATCAAACCATTTAGCCTCGTAGCTAGCCCTACGGGGCAGGAGAAGGCTCTCTCCGGTCAATCTCGGCAGATCTTCAATGGGATGAGATGACCAACATGGTAACACTGATATTAGGCTAGTAAACGGATCAAAAAGATTGATTTTGGGGTTTTTGGGTTTTTTGGTGGCAAATTGAGGAGAGGGCAATTTTGGGTGCGGGGATTGGACACAGTTTCTGTAGGGGGTTCCTTGGGGCGAGGTAGGAGACAGCGTTGATGCCTTTAACTGAGGTGGATGATCATGAGTGAAAGAGAGAAAGCTAAAGAGAGCAAACAACGACTTTGAATTCTCTTTAGACAGTAGAAAACATTGAAATTAAACAAATTTAAAAGCAGAGCATGGCTAGCATGAATTCATACTTTAACACTTCATTTGTTTAATGTGCAGCAGTAAAGAAAAGAAATGAATCACATAACAAAGCTTACAAGAACATTGAGAAAACACACCATCAACACATGAGTCCACAAGAATCCCAAAGATGACTGCAAAACCCTGGTCTTCCTTAGCCAAAAATTGCAGAGATACAAGTGAATAATACAATGATAGCTTCTCCCTCAAGAGTCCAACCATGAAAATGAGCAAGAAAGTACATAATATAGATGATCTAACCTCTTTCCCTGCCTCCATGGGTCGAGCTCACTATCCTAGGAGCTGTTTGAACCACTTCTAAACTAAGCACTACAAAATAGGCAGTCAAAACAACTTGCCTCTATAAACTTGGAAACCAGTTCATACATTCAATTTTTACCCTTTACATGCATAAATCTTCTAGAAGTGTTAAACAAGAGTAAAAGTATCCAAAAAGTGTCACAATTACATCCAAGAGGACCACCATCCACCTCAAAAAGTCAAACTGAAGCTAAACTGCGTTTTCTGAGCTGAACTGGTCAAATCTGGCAAAGTTTCCTCAACGGGTCGCGCACTTTGGAGCCCTGTTTGGAGGCCTTCCCGGTGTCAGAATTGGGCGCAGGATAGCTCGTTGGAAAGGTATCTGAGTCTACTTTCCAACCCAACTAGAATTTTTGGATTTGGAGGTCATTTTCCCAGTCAAAAGTCAATTCTCCCAAGACTGCTTCTGCAACTCAAAAAAGGGGCAGAAAGTCAAATTTTGCATGTATTTTGACCTTCTGGAGGCCCAAAACCCCATAAAAACTCAATTCCATCCATAGGCATGTGTAACTTTGCATGAAAAATCTAGAAATGCTGAGTTTTTGCAAAACAAAGCTACGATGACAAAGGGTCTCACCGGGGGTGAGACCCGTTGAGAAGCCAAAACCTGTAAATTTCCAAAAAATGCCAAAATTACCCAAAATTCTCAAAAAATTTTGGAATTTGAGCTGTGGCTAGGCTAATGAGTGCCATGATCCTTGAGTGAAGCCTCAGCCAAGATACGGAGGGGATTTGGCTTCTTTCTCCGTTTTTGAACCTTGACCAACTGTACTGGAAACATGAGATTGCCATAGGATAAGCTTGTAAATCTGTCAAAGAGGTGGGCTCCTCTCTCTTATGATGTCCACCCTTACCACCCTTACGAGGCCTCCTCTGTACCTCAATCTCTGAAGCTGATGATTGGTCATCACTTTGCTCATAAGTTTCGGTATCTGACATGGTTTTGGAGCAAAGTGGACAAACTGAAGGACAAATTGAACTGCTGCCTCTGCCTGCAAAAGTACTGAACTCTATGATGTTTCAAGGGGAAAAAACATGAGGGGAATGTTAGGGGAGGGAACTTCTTAACAAGGAATGGGAATATATGAAAATAACAAGGAATTTCAAGGGAAACTTTATAAATTGTCATGCATATAGGAACACATTTTAACATTGGGAAATCATTTGCAAAGAACATCTCATATGGGACAAAAACATGTATGATAGTGAACATGGAAGGGGCATACATGTATCAATAGGGACACCATACACCAAATTTACTTATAGGAGTTCATGTGTGTTATAAGGCAGATTTTGTTTTTAAAAGGAGTACATGTACATTGTTTTAACATAGAGGGAAGGCTTTCATGTACAAGGGAATATCAAGGGTATGTAGGGGTTATGTACATGACTCTAGATATACAGCAACATTTATTTTCACATGACTCTTTTCTTTATTTGCAAATGCATCTTTTCTTTTTGTTCTATTTTTGCATGTGTATGGTAGAGGGAATTAGGGTTTTGTGTGCTTGTGAGAGGGGTAGGGTTTATAGATTAGGGATGGGGGAAAAAGTTTACATTTTATGTACAAATAATATGGGACAGAGATGAAAGCATGACTGTGAATGAAAGGGGAGAAGAGGGAAGGGACCAAATGGGACAAAATCACTTGAAACAGTCACAAAACCCTAGCATTTTACAAACATTAACAAGCAGCCATATAAGTCTTTTCATTCGCTTGATGTGAGGTTAGAATCATAGCATACAAGCTTATTTTCACCACCAATATCAACAACCATGCATTAAGAGCCTACCTCGACCGATTGAGCAAAGTTGAAGGGAGTTGAAGAAATTTGGTTGAAGTTTGATTGCAGACAACTGAACGGGTCGCGCAGGCTTCCCAACGGGTCGCGCACAGCCCAACGAGTCGCGCACAGCCCAACGGGTCGCGCCCGTATTAAATTTACACTGCTGGAGTGCCCTGGACGGGTCGTGCACCACCCAACAGGTCGTGCACAGGCTTGAACGGGTCGTGCACCTGCTAACTGCCCGAAATCACTGTGTTTTTGCCTCTTTCGCCTATCACTCTCTCACAATCTCTCTTGCAAGCTTGAAATGCACAATGAGAGTGAAAGGAGGGAATATTACCTTTTATAATCTTCATTTGAAAAAATTTCATCCATAAACCCACTTTATAAAGTCTATTTTGACACTTTTTAAAACACTGATTTTCTTGGTTTCCTTTATCCTGAAGTTGACTTTTTGAGTGCTTTGACCTGATTCTTTTTGCAAGTAGATCATCTGAAGGACTGTGGCAAGGGGACCAGGGTTGTTGCTGCCTTTTGAAGACTTTTTGGAAATTTATTCTTTTTACAAAATTTATCATGACCTTGGCTTTAAAAACAGAGTTTTTAAATCCAAGTTTAAAAATGAACTGTACATTATGAGAATATCAAAGAAACATGTTACCATCCTCCCTCTGGCTTGTTGGGGACTCAAGGATTTTCAGAGACATGACCTTGCTAAGACAAATAACCAAAACCCTAGACCTTGGACCTTTGACCCTAAGACCAAACAAGAGAAGCTTGACAAACTCAATGACTGATATGACCTAATCCAGCAAAACCAAGAGGGGTATAAATAGACCAGCTCCTCCACCAGGGTTATGGCATGCCTAACGGGATGCAAAATTTGACACTGATGAGACACCTACTAATGCAAATGCAAAGAGCTTTGATCACTGATGGAGAGCTTTCAAGACCGACACTAACAGGGGGTTTATTGGGAACAGGTCCCCTAGGGTCAATTTTGGGGTTAAAAGACCATGTTTTGGGGCTAAAGGCCCAATTGTTGTATAATGAATGTAAATTCTCTGCATATTGTGGTCGCGGAGCGCGAAGCTGTAAACAATCAAAATGGGTTTTTGCCCTTAGTTTAGGTAGCTAGTGTCGGCTTGATGATATTGCCCTTGGTCTGCAGGCCATGGGAATGTATAAAAAGGGAGTCTTATAAGAGTCTAAGTTATTTTTTTAGTTCAGTTCTGAGTAAGTAATTAGGGAATTGATTAATGTAATGGGTATGTGAGAGCTAAGAGTGAAGAGTCTTAGCGTAGGTAAAGGCTCTGCGGCTGAGTGCACAGAGGCCTAGGGTAGAAGTCCGCAGCTGAGTGCACGAACCCCTGCAGCTGTGTGCACAAGGAAGTTAGAGATTGTACTAGAGATCTAAACCATCAATAAAGAGAATTATTCTGGAAATACATGTGTATGAGCTATTTTACTTGTTTTATGAATGGTTGCGGTTATGTTATGTTGAATACTAGGTTTATGATTTAATGCTATATTGAGGCGCAAATCTATGTGTTTTACTTTTTCATATGAACGCAAGTAAGAATATTTGTTTACGTGAAAATAATCATAATGCATGTTGAAGTTAACCAATACTTAAGCTAATCGGGGTAGACACAGAAGTAAGAATAATTACAGAGGCGTGTAAGTGTCTACATTGACTATTTAGGGTCCACGAAGGATGAACAGAGACCTTCGCAAAGGTTTCAAAGACGAATAAGAGAAGTACATTGATAAGCCCTAAAGGGCTTATGGTTCTACACAAAGTAAGGGTTAGGGTATAAAACGACATCACAACTATCTCAGGGTGCGCAAACTTGGTCCCTGAATCCCCCCATACTGCTTCGGGTGAGACTTCAATCTGCGCTCCGCAAATTGATGCCGAAAGAGCTAGTAGTGTAGGGATTTTCTTGGCTAATTAACACTGAACCTAGTTCAGGGCCCATCAAGCCAACATCAAGTCTCCTAACCAATTGGTTTTGGAATTTATTATATGAGGTTCATTCTCCATGCTGATGGGAGTCAACAAGCTATGTAAAAGACAATTTTCTTGACTTATAGAATTTCAGAGCAGAGCAACAACAGTAGGGGTGGATTTTCCCTCGGAAGGGTTTCCACCAGAAATTTGGTGTCTCATGTGCGATGATGTGATTGTGTGAATTGTTTATCATTCATATTGTTGCTTATGGTTTTTAGTTATGCTAATATGATACACATGTTTAATGAGTTACTGCTAACATATGTGTGATTCAGTAATTGATGTTAAAATTGGTAAAAATCATATATATATCACACTACTAATTTACCCCCCTCTGAGTAGTCATCAAAGGTTTCCAATAATTGGTATAAGAGCGGGGATCTTGGTTTCAACTTGATTGCTCGAGAGTGGATATGGGGTTTGTTGGTAGAAATTGATTTTTGTTTTAGAATGGATGTCCTTGCTGCTGCAAATTACAAGGTATGGAGAAAAAATGTAAAATATCAATTATTATATTATCGATTTAACTTTTGGAAATTTTTATGTGAAGGTTGTGGTAAATATCTAATTGTAGATGATGATTTATGGCAAGATGCACATGCACGATGCATAATCTACAAGAATATTCATGATGATGATATGAAAAAACTAGTGGGTCTGAAACATGCCAAAGATATGTGCGACATGATAGAATACATATTTGGAGATGGTACTGACAACAATAAGGAAAATGAGGAGAAGACCAATAAGAATAAGAACAAGAATAAAATCATCCAAAAACAAGAATCTCAACCACAAGAGTTGCATTATTCTAGTGCACATGATTCAGCGAATGATGAGAAGAAATAAGAAAATCTTGGACCCAAAGGTATAAATATTAATGATTTTCTGTTGAGTTGTAATTTTGATGATTCAAATTTTAATAATGTTGAAGTTCCTAGTGAAGATGAGAATTACATTAAGGTTCTTATATCTAATATTTCTAAACTAATAGTTGCATGCAAGGATCAAGAAAAATTATTGCAGATCTATGATGATAAGGAGGTCAAACTCAAGGAAGAAATTTTCAGCTTAAAGATTAAGTTGGTTGAATCAGAAAAGGTGTAGGAAGGTATGAGGAAAAAATATCAAGTGAAGGTAGAAGAAGTTCATAATTTAGAAGTTGAAGTGGTTTCCTTGAGAAAGTAGTGAAACATGGAGAACATCACGATAGTCTTGGATTTCAAAAGGGTGAGTCTAGTTTGCATGCAAGAAAAAAATCAAAGAAGAACTCAAGAAACATGTAGAAAATAGTACCAGTAGAAAAAGTGAGATCCAAGGAAATAAGAAGCATATCCAATAGCCAGTCAACAAACAAAAGAACCAATAATAGAAAAACAAGTAGAACCATCATCATATCAAGCAGTTGAACCAACAACAAAGAATAAAATATCAAGGAGCACCTACATTCAGAAGACCTTTTCCTTCTAGATATGATCGTGGCATATCAACTAGATTTCAAAGGAAGCAAAGTCCTTTTATTCCTTTGATGCATGAGATACAATCCTACAATTGTCACAAGTTTGGGCATATAGCAGCAATTTGTTGGAGCAGAACATATATTCCATATCAGCGAAGATTCTAGCAATATCAGTAGCAAATAAGAATGGCCAACATGTATACTTGCGATTTTTATGGTTATTGCTACTCATGTCACTTGTTTGTCCATAAGGAAATGTATTGTAGGTATAACCATTGGAGGAGAGACACATTTCATGCACATTTTAGATCTGGCATGAGCAGAAGAAGAGTTGATCCTCTTAGCCATATGGAGTGTTATATTTGCCATAGATTTGTCCATGTGGAAAGAGATTTTTTGATGCCTCGTTACTCAAGACAAAAATGTCAAATGAAACAAAAACCAAGAGGATCTAACACAAAACCTATGAATCAAGAGCAGAAGGAGATGAATTAAGAGAAGAAGCAAATCAAGGAAGATAAGAAGCATCCCAAGACAATTTGGAGGAAGAAGGAGCTTCAACTCTTCAACTAACGAAGAACATTCCCTCTCACAGTCCATGATTATTCATGCATATTTATAGTGGGTTGCAGATCATGAGAGGTGCATAACCTTATGGGGAGCGTATGATGGAGTTTTCAACAACATATTGATGAGCTTATTTGAGCCTCATGCACATTCCGATCCATAGGATCAAGCTGTCTTATTGGAGGTATATTGAGCTCAGGGGGAGATATGCATGGTATGATATTTTCCTAGATTATTTGGCATATTCTTCATCGTTTTCACTCAGATTTTTATAGTGGTTATACATATGTTTCATGAGTGAAAAAGAGCACATTTTTCAGCCATATATATGTTTTTGGTTTCCATTAAAATCGGTTGAAAAAATGTGCAACCTGCATAGATTATGATCTTTATTTCATGATGTATTGAGATGACTTGTGACATGGACTGACCATGTATGAGTTTTAGTATGATTATTACTACAGTCACGTATTTTTGATTGGTTTATCATTCTATGTTGGTAGAGGGTCCAGGCATTTGTAGATCAATTTGTCATGGTGATAGGCATGTTTTGGAGGAGTATCATGAGTTTATTTTGCAACCACATGTATGGGATAATTATGATGTAATAATCAAGATGTATTATGTTCTTGAGTCATTGGTCCATATGAGATAATCCTAGAATCCATGTATTTCATTGTTATATTCATGTAAAATTCTCATGGAGCCTTGTACTTACGTTTTACTATCTTTTGAGTCTTATAATCATAATTCATGAGGTCATGTTATGGTCATATGAGAGCAATATGAGGTTTTATATCACTGCTACATCCATGTATGTATCAATGTATATGTCACTCGAGTCATGGTCATGTGGAGTCTCGGTCCATATGGTGCTTCTTCTTATGAAAGGAAGCATTATTTATAGTGGAAGCAGTCTGTTCAACCCAACAATTGGTATATTTACAACATGGAGATGGCATGTGTTCAGGGGAAGAATTATTTTCTCTTACTTATTTAGCCATACGTTTTTGGCATTATGATCCACTTGGAGGTGTTCATGCTATGCCTCATACTATGCTTTGACAGTTGGGGTTTATGGTCTCATGTTATGAGATATTTTGGTAGTTGTTGCTATGTAGTTATGGGGTAGATTGTGTGTGGTTGCCTCATGTGGATGTTGTTGCATTTTATGATGATGCTCATATTATGTTTCTATGAGGAGGAGTGTTGGACGACACTCATGCACATGTTGATGCTTTACCTGATGTTTCTCATAGTTTCTATTATGTTTATGTTGCATATGTTGAGTATGGTTGCCTTATGTTGGCATATTGTTGCTTGCTATTAGAGGATATTGGTTGGATATGTTGCTCTAGATTATGATTGGATATATTTGTTGCTTACTGTGTCTGATTTGTGGAGTGATAGAGGATATGTGTTTCTTTCTTGTATGGAAGCATGGATGACCTTTCATATGAATTATATTTCAGCCATGTATTTCTCTAGTATTTTTCTCAGTTCGTGTTTCTTATTCATACGGAGTTGGCCCTTTTCCATTGATTTCAAAGGGGGAGAAATAGAGGATTATGGTTTGGAGTTTGCATATGGTTTCCATCAATGCCAAAGGGGGATATTTTTGGCATCCATGGGGAGATTATTGGCATAATGGTGTGCATGGATCCAACTAGATAATGTTGGTATGATTTCAGGATGACAACTAGCTCATGTTGGCATTGATGTCAACCATTAGTAGACTAGTCGATGTATGGATGACTTCATTGTAGTAAGTGTGCATTTAGTCATGTTGGAATTGGGATGATTGCGTTGGCACAATGTCAACATTATGAGTTCATGCACTTATGTCAACCTCATGATGATGTAGTTTGATGGAGCATGGTGTGTGTCAGTATGTGTTGGCATGGATAATTGATCCTATTGATGATGACACACTTGATGGCATGGTATCAAATGATGAAATTGTTTGTATGATGATGCTACTACAAATTAATCATGTAGACCCATGTGATGGAGTTGGTTGATGACACACTAGTTGACTTGTCAACTAGGTCCTCGTGTCTATGCTTTTTAGGATGACTTGTTGTAGTGATGTGATGGCTTGATGGTGGTGCTACGAATATGTTGCAGGTCTATTCATATGTGTTGCAGCTAATGGTTATGATTGATGGAGAGTGGAGGACTTGTTGGCACTCTTTCCAATATTGTTTGTTAGCCTTCAAGGTATATCTGGTAGTGACACTTGGGAGACATGCTTGATCCACTTGCAGATGTGTCAGAGGCCATGGTAGAGGTTTGGAGGCTTGCATAAGTGCTGGAGAAGATGATGTAATAGTTGGTAGAGGCTCAGAGCTAAGATATTATGGCTTTACCTTATCCTTTGCCCCAATCACTATCATACAGGCTCATGAGAGCAACTGAAAGGTTCCAGTCACACTTAGGCAGGCCTGTGAGAGCGACTAAAGCTTCTGGTCAATTCCAGCGAGTATCAAGTGTGTGGCCAAGGCATTTCATGGGATTTTCTCCACATTCCTCGCATTGTTTGAAAGTAAATTAACAAATAAATTCCTAGTGGCTTCTAGAATTAGTGAAAAAGGTTGCAAATGGGTTGAAAAGGTCCTCTCATGTTGTGAATGCATTTAGTGCACTAGTAGTGGCCTTAGTGGATTGATATGGTCCAATTTTTGAACCTCTGATCCTAACCCTAAGCTTAATTTCTCCCTATAAGTTTTTTATTCTTGTATTTTGAGCTTTGTTGCTATTGATGAAGTTATTATGTGTGTGAGAAGGTTGCAAAGTAGTGTATGCTTCAGACCTATTGTAGAACATAGATCCTTAAGTCTATGAGCATTTATTGCTACATAATGAGCATATTTGAAGGATGCGGAAACATAAATTAGAATTGAAGTTGCTAGTGTAGAGATAATTTGGAGAGTTTTGTATGCTAATGGGTAGTGTTTATGATAGTATTCATTCCCAGACCAACCCTAACCTTATTTATCAACCCTATTGAGTTCTGACTTATTCACTCTTGGATATATTTCTGAAGATGAACCACAAGGGTTGGTTCGAAACGTCAATTCCAACAAACATGAATGCGATGACTCCAGAAGATAACGCTACATAGAAAAACTATTTTTTCAACTCGTATTTTCAACTTATTTTCCTAGGATTTTAATCAAATTTCAAGCGGGAGCACTCGTTGGATGCGAAATTTAATTCGTCATCCAAGGAGTACCCATGTTGCATACCTTTTATGGACCTTGCTACACGAAAAAATAGAAATACATTAAAAACGTAATTGCAATCACGTTTTTAATGTATTTTTCATTTTTCGTGTAGCATGGTTCATCGAAAGTATGTAACATGGGTACTCCTTGGATGAGGAATTAAATTTTACACCCAACGAATGCTCCTACTCAAAATTTGAGTAAAACCATAGGGAGATCAGGTGAAATTATGAGTTGAAAAGTAGTTTTTTTATCTTTTATTTTTTTATCTTTTTACTTTTTTGACCAAAAAATGGTGAATCGCCCCCCATGGTTGACATTGTCGTCTTGAATCCTATTGGTTCCTATAAATTTGATTTTGGTTGTACATTTTTTTTAGGCCCATTTTAGACATCAAAATTTCTCTAATGGCAGATGGTTGGGGAATCAGCGAACAAAACTCAAAATGGTGTTGGCAGTCGGTTGATTCAGGGTGACAATGGATAGAGAGTGGAATATGTTATAATGTGAAAGACACATGATTTGACAGTTAGAGGGAACGTAAGCGAAATAATGACTGGATTATCGAAATGGGAGCAACGAATAGAGAACAGGGTTACGGAGGTAACACGGGTGGGAAGTAATGGTGACGTCAACGGGAATGAGACAGTATTGCAGGAAAACAAGTCAGCATGAATAGTGCGGTGATTTTGGCCTGAGGATTGAACCACTATGATACCATTGTAGCAGAAGAACATATGCAACTATAAAATATATATTTTATTATTGAATGAATCAATGAATAGTTTATTACAACCTCTCGTGATAGTGTGCCTAAATAGGCATTAACTAGTCATGAGAGTCTTGAAAGGCATGACTCTTTCCCTTTGGTAATTAATTCTTTTATTAATTACCATTTAATAATTATTTACCATTTTATTTATTATTTATTATTATATTCATAACAAAGGCACTTTTCACATCCATCTAATGGACCTTTCAACCAAACTATGTTGCCATGGATATAACCAATTAAATGGTGTTCATCTTTGTTCTAGAGGCAAATCTCTCCTTGTGGTTAATGCCCACTAGCTATGAGAACCATTTTGCAACCAACAATTATTTATATTTGTCAGTTGAACCATTTTCCTTATACTTGACCTTGTATACTCATTTGAAACAATTGGGTCTCTTCCTTGGTGGAAGATTTGTGAGATCCCAACTTTGTTTTTCATTAGACTCCCATGTTCAGTTGCCATGGCCTTTTCCTAGTCAATTTTCTGTTCAAAAATTCGGTAGCTACAATCAGTATTTTTCATTGGAAAATAATGGAGACAATTCAGATTTTTTACTTTGACCAAGTCAGCCTTGAGAAGGATAAGTCGACCCACATGTGTGAAAAACACCTCATCAATCACATAAATAAGGCATCATTGGAGATCATTTTGGCATCTCAACATCACACAATTTGATCTGAAAATTGCATAGGCTAATCCACACGTGCAAAGTCAAGGAGACATTTTAGAGATGTGTTGACTAACTTCTTTCTATTTGTTTCGACTTTCTTTGACTTGTGTTAACTTGGGTTACTTTGGATCTGTTTGATCAAGGGTTTGAGTGTGCTTGGAGGAAAAATATTGCAGGAGGTTTGTTGACTTGATTTTACCTCTATTCTGGACCGTATACTACAGGTTGATCGCAGGTTAACACTCTCTCCTTTGACGAGAATAGCAGGGACAGATTGATTGAGGCCTTGACTGAATTTTGATCCCTTGTTAAGAGTTTCCACGGGCCGAAATTCAACCCTATTGTTGTAGACTTGTACTTTGACCATAATTGACTTTCTCTCTCTTCGTTGTCTGATTTTGACTTGGATAAATTGGGGTCAGAATTGGAATCTTGTTGGAATGTTCTTGATGTACTATTGATGAATAGAATTTCTCTCATAGGGAAAGATTGGTTGCATTTTTCCCTAGCTTGAAGCCTAATTTCTAGTGTCTCTTGTCTCTTGTTTATTTTTCATTGTGATTTGTATTCCCCTATCGATGAAATTGAATGGTTGAGGTGTTTCATGTACAATTTCTTGATGATTGGAATGCTAGAAGAAGTCTAATTGTATCATTGGAAGTAGTTATCAATTTTGAAAAACTATATTAGTCTTTAATGCACTAGAAAATCAACATGGTGTCAGAGATTTGGTGAAGGGAAAGAGTTGTGATATAACCTTGAAGAATAATTGAGAGCACCTTTGAATAGTTTTTAATTCTTCATTTTCTGAGTTTGGTTGGTCATCTTCATATCTTAATTGTGAATTCCTTCATGAAGGCAGAGAAGAAGCTTGAAGGAGATACTAATTATAGGGCATGGAAGGCTAGAATGGACCTAGTACTTGCAAGGCACAAGGTTTTGGGCATTGTTACAAGTAAAGTGACTGAACTAGCTGATCAAGAAGGAAAAGATAAGTTTCAAGAAGACGAAATTTTGGAAAGAATCATCATTATATAGTCTATCATCTAATTCCATATATTGTTGATCAACAAACTTCCAAGGGAATGTATGATGCCATCATTGGATTAACAACATCAACCAATCTGTAAGTTTAAGAGGTAAACTTCGCAATATCAAGATGACAAAGAATGATATAGTGGCATCATATTTTGTAAGGATATCTCAAATAAGAAATCAACTCAAAGCCATTGGCGAAGAAGTATCTAACAAAGAATTGGTAATTGTTCTTTTTGAGTGATTTTCCTAGATCTTGGGATCCTTTTGCAGCAAAGCATTAGTGCAACATAAAATTCACCTTCATTTTATAAATTGTGGGCTTCCTACACTCAAGAAGAGTCAAGAATCCATTCTAGACACCTTACTGAACATCCATGTGAAGAATATTTTGCAGCTCATTATAAGAGTTATAATAGAAGACCTAATTTTGGAAGGTTTCAAAGAAGTTATGGTAAAAGACCAAATTCAAGACCTACTCCAAGATCTACTCCAAGAAGGGAACCTGCTCCAAAAATAGGACCTCCTCCTCCCTCTCAAAGATAGAGGAGACATGAAAAATGTCCAATGTTTTCGTTGCCAGTCTTATGGTCACTATCGAGATCACTATCCTCAAATAAATTGAAGGGATGACTATCAAAGGAATGGACATTGAAAGAGAAAAGGGAAACATCATTCCTCTTATTCTAATCTTGATGAATATTCTCATAAGAAAAGGCCTAGAAGAATGACTTTGATGATGAATACTCTTTTTACTCTACTTTTACAGGTACCATTGTAGGTCCTGATGAAATATGTTTGGTGGATAGTGGTGCCTCTATGCACATGACTAGAAATCATGATCATCTCTTTGAAAAGGTTGAAAGGAAGGTACACTCATATTCACTATAAAGCATTGACTAGAATGAAAGATTTTTTTAAAGGTGTATCAAAAATCAAGGTTGATCATGATGGAGTTTGCAAGGGATGCACCCTTGGGAAAAAAGTGAAAGAAGATGTACTAGTCGTGATAGTAGATTCAAAGGAATCTTGGATCTCATGCACTCTGATGTTTGTGGGCCTGTGTCTAATAATACCTTGGGTGGAAACTTGTATTATGTATTTTTCATTGATGAATATTCTTGCAAACCTTAGATTTATCTCTTAAAGACAAAGGATCAAGTATTTTAAAAGTTTCGTGAATTCAAAGCACAGGTTGAGAATGCTACAAGAAAAAGAATCAAGACATTAAGGGTTGTTAATGGTGGCAAAAATTTATCCAAGTGTTGTAGCAGCTACAACCACCCTTCAAAACTTTTCCTTAGCCTGTTTTGGAGCCTCCCTACCAACCTTCATAGCAACTTTCCTTTCTTCATCAAGTCCTCAAGCTTCAGTGTCTTTCTTGCTCAAAGACAGCCTGTCGATCATAGTCTGATCTTTTCCCTTCACAAGTTGCTCATCTGGACTTTGTCCAACTACGGGCTGAGCAAATTCCCAGTGAAATTTGTGCATTTCTAGAGGGAAACCAGTCTTCCCTCCAGTGCAATTCCCTTTGACATCCTGTTGGGCTCCAGGATTGCGCAATGTTGTGAGCCAACCCTCCCAACAATATTTGCGCAATTTTTCCCATCAACAGACAGTTCAGCCTACAATTTGCACAAATCTGGGTAGCAGTCAGTTGTTGGGCCAAAAATTGTGTAATCCAATTGGATAGTCAGCCTAGCTAATAGTCAAAAATGTGCATTTCTGTCCAGCAATCGATCGGTTGCTTGCATGTGCAGCTGAGTTGACCCGTTCCCTCCGAGACCGAGAAAAACAAACTTTCATGCATAGGTTGCTTCTCCCAAGGTAGAATGCAAAGGAATCCCTTGTTTCAGGGTTCTATTCTTAGCAGTTGGAGGTTACATGCAAGGAGTAATTCAGAAACCTCCCTCCAAGTGTCACTTCCCCTAGATTTGTAGCATGGGAGTCACAGCCTTGATGTTATCAAAACTCATCAACCGTACACTGCAAAGCTCATTCCTCACATCAACCTTGTAGCTCTGACATCCCACATCACATCCAGGAGCAGTCGGCACATTCAGCTCAGTTGTTTTGGGGTAAGCTTGCTTCCCATGCATTGTGCTTCATTTATGTTGCTTTTTGGATTTTTGCTTGTATGAGTATTGTTTTCTTGATTTATTTGAACACTTGTTGTCATTTATATGTATACTAGCTTGTCCTAGCTCTATTTCAATTTTCTTTGCTATCTCACTGCTGCCGCATGCATGAAATTGTTTTACACGAATGTTCGCCCAACCGGCGAATGACCTCACCCACATGCATGTTGATCTGTTTTCTCCATCCTCCATTCATGTTTTGCATGCATTGTTTATCACTTCTGTTATCACTTAGTGTCGCCATGCATTTCATCGACTTACTTTCTTTCAGTTTCCCGTCGATGAGCCAAGCCAACCTTGGTCTGGTCTCTACCTTCACTAAGGCTACATTGTGAAATCGGGAGAAGGAAGGCTCACCTTCCTCTCCAAATTTTCTCATTCTGGCCCAACACTGGCCTCCTAGACTGAATTTCGCATTTCTGGAGATCAGTGGTTGCTTGGCCCAAAAATTTGCGCAAATTTTCCCCTAGGCCAGCAATCCTTCCCAGCTGGGATTACTCATTGCACAATCCCAATAGCTAACTGCCCAACTGGATTATACATTTTGCAGTTCCAACATTCAGTCAGTCTCCCAGCATCCTGGACTATGCCTTGTGTAGTCTTAGCAGTTAGTCTCCTAACCTCCCGGTCGAAATTGCGCAACCTTCATGATCATTCACCGAAGTATGTTGGAAGTCAGTTCTCATGTACATTTTGGTTTTCAACTAACAAATTGCTTGCTATGAGTGTTGCCATGTCTCCAAGTATCACAGGTTTTCATCTACCTCTCAGCAGTACAGGTACAATCGTTTCCAAGAGAGCAGAGATGAAGACACCATTCAGAGCATGCTTGTGGATGCAGTCGATCAAGCTTCCATGGGCTTGCCTACTCATGAAGACATCAAGTTGTTCGTCGATAATGACATCAAGAAGAAGCATCATGGAAAACAACTGAAGACATACCGAATGCAGTGAACGTAGCAAATGAAAGAGGAAGGTTGTTAACAACATAGAGGTGAAGCAAAGTTGCAAGATCAAGCAGATCCACTGATAATGAAATCAACTTTGGAGACTCAGGCTACGAAGTGACGGTGTGACATGAATATCGTGCGAATGCAAAAGATGGAACAAAGAAGGAGTTGCATGTGTTGAAGCAGCAACTCAAGAAGAACATGAAGTTGCACAGGCAGTCCAATGAGTTGTAGCAGGAACAGGAATAGTAGTGTGCACAACATGCACTCGCTAATGAAACTGAGCCAGTACAAGTTAAGGATCCATCCCAGCCGCTGACATAGAGCAAACATGGTGAGAAGTATTGTTGATCGCATGCAAAGGATCCAATAGCATGCATGTCGTTGAGCGCATGCATGCAATGCAACCCATTCAACACACTCACCAAGGCGAAGACAAGAAGCAAGTCCAACTGGGGCTAAACATGCACTTTGGCAAGTTGATGCGCATGACCACCAACACACACTTGAATATCAGCACGGAAACTATGCATCAGTGTATTGTTGGTTCAATCGTACCCAAGAAGACCATGCGCATGTTAGCAAATGAGTTGGATGAAGGGGCCAAACCAATGCACCAGTTGCAACGGAGGCAAGAGTTCACTTCAGCAAGATGTCACCATGAGATGCATGCACACCATCACGGACAACCAAGCTTGGCATCATCTCACTAGCTTCACCATCACAAGCATGTCAAAGAGTTGGTCTCACCATAGCGGACCGAGTGTCAGTGATGTCTTACAAGGCTTTCTCAAGCCATGTTGTCTCATATGAGTACATGCGCATTGTAATGTCAAGTCATGTCAAGTGTAAGTCGAGTGTCAACAATTGGATGTAACCATTGTAGAGTAGTTGAAGAGTCATAAGGGTAGTTGAACTGTCACAAAAGGGGAATGTAAAGGGTCACGCCACCCTTTGTTATAAATAGTCCCTCATAACTCATTGTATAGGCTTTTGGTTAGCTGAGCTTCTACTAACATTATCTTGAAGAAGGCTTGGACAGTATTGTAGCGTGCCTTGGCTTCTCCACTACATGGAGCTGTATATCTCTTTGGAGGATCAGGTAGATGTGACTGTAATGTTCCACTGATGGGGCTAGCAGGTTTACATGGTGTGTTGTATGATTATGACTTACACTTCTTTATATAATAAATTCCAACACATTTTCATGCATATGTTGTTATTGTAGTTGGATTGCTCAGGTTTCCATAATGATATGTGTTGTTTAACTTACGTACTTTTATATGAATTGATTTGTATGCAATCATATGAATCTTGTTGTTAATGTTGTCACCGTCCATGTCGACTGCTCTGTCAAACATTAGACAGACCTATCTCTGAACCTTGTTATATCAACCATCACACTTGTCTCGGACTGATCCATGAGTGTTGTTTGTGTTATCTTACCTTGTATGTTGTGACTCCTGCATCCGTGTCGACTGCTCTACGAAAAGTTGTGCATGTCCTTTGTATTGTGTGTTCCTAGCCGAGTTGGGACTGATCCCTTTCAACCTGGAACTCACCTTCACCTTCCTTTCCCTTTGAAGTGTTGGAACCTCTCATACTCATTCCTTGACTCATTGCATCAGTCACACCTTTGCTACTAACACAATTATCTTACTTTCCTTTGTGTGACATTGCAGTCAACGAATTAACTTACGACCCACTGTTGGGACTCCTACACAAAATGGTTTGAGGTCTAATTGGGACTTCTTACCAGGGAGTTCCCCTTGACATGTTGGTGGGTCTGGTACTGTCAACATTTCTGGCACTAGAAGGAGGGCATGATGACAAGCAGTGTCCTCTCATCCAATTTTGAACCTTTGCATATCTTTCATGGATTCTTGCATTCTTCTTCCCCTGAAGTGTTTTTCGAATCTTGAAGATGTCTCCATCTCAGGGAAGCTTTTCAATCTCTTCTCCACTCACACATATGATGGTGAAGGCTAAGTGGCCTGGCCTGAGCACTTACATAACTTTCTTTCCATGATTTATGAGGAAGATGAGTTTACTGATGAACAGGCCAGTCTGCTGCTTGCATTCACACTTCACGAATCTTCATTTCGTTGGGTGCTCAGCCTACTAGGTGACACCATGCACTCATTTGAGCACTTCTGTGATCTCGTTGAAGAAACGTTCTATCATTTTGATCCAGTTTATATTGACCGGAAACATTCTATTATTTTGATCCAATTTATATTGTCTCTGCTCTCTTTGGTTGTCCGCTTTATTTTGATCCAGTTTATATTGACCGGAAACACGAAGTGTGGTTGTCTTCACTGTTATATCTTTCTTGTATGCTATTCCACACGACTAGGTTACTCATGGACCAAGACTTCACCAACATGGGTCTACCAATGCGCCGGTGGCTACATTAGAAGTATCACTTCACGTGATCAAGCCCATGCACCGTTAGTGTAGGAGTAGGAGTAGTGTTTTCTTTCAGTTGTTTGCTTGCATACTTGTTTGCTTTCATGCTTTGATTGCTTGTTTGTTTGCTTGCTAATTTCTTTACTTGCTACGCTTTCAATCTTTCCTTCTGCTCTTGCTTTGCTTTGTTGATTGTTAGTTCATTCGCTTGTTTCGTTTGTAGGTTAGTTCGCATGAAACCATGTGTGACTGATGAAACGAGTTGGGTAAAGTACAAGAGGGTTTGTACAGCTATCACTAGCTGGTTGTCTATCATCTTGCCTCTGTATTATGAACTTTTTACTCTTATTCCATGATATGTCGAAGGAAAATGCATACTCTTCAATGTGAACCTTGGTGTAAACACAACACTTGTGCGCTAACTAGTGTCACCTACTCTAGTCAATTTTTTTTGGGGTAACCCTTGTCAGCTCAGTCAAGTAGAGTATGGTGAGAGGGGAAACCTTAACAAGAACGTCATAGATACAATAAACTACTTCTCTGCTGGAACAACCTCTTCTGCTCTCAATAAATCGGGATCCCTCTTCTGCCTTGAAATGAATAAGTGTTATGCACAGTGAAAAATAAAGAAAATGAAAAGTCAAAAAATTCAAATGAAAAATGAATAAGGCGAAAGAAGAGAAAGGCTTCCTGCACAGGAAGGTGATGCAAGTAACTCCGTCGGGGTATTGACCAGGCTCGCTGGCAGCAGAGCCATGCTTGTGTTCCTATGTGACTCCACCGGGGTATTGTTCTGGCCTACTAGCAGTGGAGCAACACCAAAAATGAAACTTAGACTTTGACGACTATATTTCTTGTGCACTTATATACCCCTCAACCCCAATCGAAACAACTATGTTGCCTTGGCTTGGAATGTGTGTCAATCGACCAAGAGTCTGGCAGATTCTACATCTTACAATCAAGCTAGAGTTAAGCCAAGACAAGTTGAGATTTGAACAATACTTCCGGAGGTGTTAGACTTGTTTTTCACGAACAATGTCCATTCAGAGAGCTGGAGTTCTACCAGTGTGTTTCTAAGTGTTGTAGCAGCTACAGCCACCCTCCAAAATTTTTCCTTAGCCTATTTTGAAGCCTCCCTACCAACCTTCACAGTAGCTTGCCTTGCTTCGTCAAGTCCTCAAGCTTCAGTGTCTTTCTTGCTCAAAGGCAGCTTGTCGATCACAGTCTGATCTTTTCCCTTCACAGGCTACTCATTCGGACTCGATCCAGTTGCAGGCTGAGCACCTTCCCAGTGAAATTTTCCCATTTCTAGAGGGCAACCAGCCTTCCCTCCAGGAATTGCGCAATTCCCTCTAACAACCTATTGGGCTTTAGGATTTCGTAGTCCTTCCAGCCAACCCTCCCAGCAGGATTTGCGCAATTTTTCCCATCAACAGGCAGTTCAACCCAGGATTTATGAAAATCTAGGTAGCAGTTAGGTACTAGGCCCAGAAATTTTGCAATCCCCTTGGGCAGTCATCCTAGCTGACAGTCAGAAATGCGCATTTCTCTCCAGCAGTCGAGAAAACACTTGCATGTGCAGTTGAGTTGACAGGTTCCCTTCGGGACCGAGAAAAACAGACTTGCATGCACAGTCTGCTTCTCCCAAGGAAACATGCAAAGGCGTCCCTTGTTTCAGGGATCTATTCTTAGCAGTTGGAGGTTACATGCAAGGAGTAATTCAGAAACCTCCTTCCAAGTGTCACTTCCCCTAGATTTGTAGCATGCGCGTCACAGCCTCGATGTTATCAAAACTCATCAACCGGACACTGCAGAGCTCATTCCTCACATCATCCTCATAGCTCTGACATCCCACATCACATCTAGGAGTAGGCGGCACATTCAGCTCAGCTGTTTTGGGCTAAGCTCGCTTCCCATGCCTTGTGATTCATTTCTATCACTTTTTGGGTTTTTTCTTGTATGAGTATTGTTTGCTTGATTTCTTTGAACACTTGTTGTCATTTACATGTATACTAGCTTGTCCTAGCTCTGTTTCAATTTTCGTTGCTATCTCACTCTTGTCGCATGCATGAAACTATTTTGCACAGACATTCGCCCAACTGACGAATGGTCCCAGCCACATACATGTTCATATGTTTTCTCCATCTTGCATTCATGTTTTGCATGCACTTTTTATCACTTCTACTATCACTTAGTGTTGCCATGCATTTCATTGACTTTCTTTCAGTTGCCTGTCGGTGAGCCAGGCCAACCTTGGCTCGGTATCTGCCTTCACCAAGGATCCATTGCCCAATCTGGAGAAGGAAGGCTCACCTTCCTCTCCATATTTTCACATTTTGGCCTAGCACTGGCCTCCTGGACTGAATTGCGCATTTTTGGAGGTCAATGGCTGCTTGGACAAAAAAATTGCACAAATATGCCCCTGGGCCAGCAGTCCTTCCCAGCTGGGATTTCTCATTGCACAATCCCAACAGCCAACTTCCCAACTGGATTGTGCATTTTTTAGTTCCAGCAGTCAATCAGTCTCCCAGCAGCCCGGACTGTGCCTTGTGCAGTCTTGGCAATCGGTCTCCCGACCTCCTGGCTGAAATCGCACAACCTTCATGATCATTCACCCAGGTATGTTGCAAGTCAATTCTCGTGTTCATTTTGGTTTTTGACTGATAGATTGCTTGCTATGAGTGTTGCCATGTCTCCAGGTATCACAGGTGCTCATCTGCCTCTCAGCAGTACAGGTACAATGGTTTCCAAGAGAGAAAAGACAAATACATTTTTCAGAGCACGCTTGGGGATGCAGTCGATCAAGTGTTCATGGGCTTACCTACTCATGAAGACATTAAGATGTTCATGGGAAAGGACATCAAGCAGCAGCATCACAGTGAGCAGCATCATGAACAATAGCTGAAGGGAGCATACCAAATGCAGCGAATGCAAGAGGAAGGTTGTTAACAACATAGAGGTGGAGCAAAGTTGGAAGATCAAGCAGATCCACTGATAATGATAGCAACTTTGGAGACTCGGGATATGAAGTGACGGCGCGATGCAAAGATCGCGCAAAGGTAGAAGATGGAACAAAGAAGGATTTTCATGTGGTGAAGCAGAAACTCAGGAAGAACATGAAGTTCCACAGACAGTCCAATGAGTTGCAGCAGGAATAGGAACAGTAGTGGGTGCAACATGCACTCGCTGATGAAACTAAGACAGTACAAGTTAAGGATCCATCCCAGCCACTGACACAAAGCAAACATGGTGAGTAGTGTTGTTAATAGAATGCAAAGGATCAAACATCATGCACATCGTTGAACGCACACATGCAATCCAACCCATTCAACACACTCACCAAGGCAAAGACAAGAAGCAAGTCCAACTGTGGTTGAACATGCACTTCGGCAGAGTTGATGCGCATGAATACCAACACACACTTGAATATCAGCACGGACACTATGCATCAGTGTGTTTTTGGTTCAATCGTAACCAAGAAGACCATGTGCATGTTAGCAGATGAGTTGGATTAAGGGGTCGAAGCAATGCACCGATTGCAACGGAGGAAAAATTTCGCTTCATCAAGATGTCACCATGAGATGCATGCACACCATCACGAACAACCAAGCTTGGCATGAGCTCACTAGCTTCACCATCACAAGCATGTCAAAGAGTTGGTCTCACCACAACGGACCGAGTGTTAGTGATGTCTTTCAAGGCTTTCTCAAGCCATGTTGTCTCACATGAGTACATGTGCATTGTAATGTTGAGTCATGTCAAGTGTAAGTCGAGTGTCAACAGTTGGATGTAACAGTCATAGAGTAGATGAAGAGTCATGAGAGTAGTTGAACTGTCACAAAGGGGAATGTCAAGGGTCACCCCACCCTTTGCTATAAATAGTCCCTCATAACTCATTGTATAGGCTTTTGGACAGTCAAACTTCTACTAAGATTATCTTGAAGAAGGCTTGGACAGTATTGTAACGCGCCTTGGCTTCTTGACTGCACGGAGCTAGTATATCTCTTTGGAGGAGCAGGCGGATGTGGCTATAACGTTCCACTAATGGGGCTAGCAAGTTTACATGGTGTATTATATGATTGTGACTTACACTTACTTATATAATAAAATCCAACACATTTTCATGCATATGTTGTTATTGTCGTTGGACTGCTCTGGTTTCCTTAATGATATATGTTTTTTAACTTACGTACTTGTATATGAACTAATTTGTATGCAATTATATGAATCTTGTTGTTAATGTGTTGCATATATTGTTAATGTTTTCACCGTCTGTGTCGACTGCTCTGTCGAACATCAAACATACATTTCTTTGAACCTTGTTATATCAACCGTCACACTCATCTCGAACTGATCTGTGAGTGTTGTTCATGTTATCCTACCTTGTATGTTGTGATTGTCGCATCTGTATCAACTGCTCTGCCAGAAGTTGTGCATGTCCTTTGTGTTGTGTGTTCCTAGCTAAGTTAGGATTGATCCCTTTCAACTTGGAACTCACCTTCACCTTCCTCTCCCTTTGAATTTTTGGAACCTCTCATACTCATTCCTTGACTCACTGAATCAGTCACACCCTTGCTACTGACAAATTTATATTACTTGCCTCTGTGCAACATCGCGGTCAAGGAATTACCTTACAACCCATTGCTGGACTCCTACACCAAACGGTCTAAGGTCTAATTGGGACTTCTTACTGGGGAGATCCCCTTGACATGTTGGTGGGTCCAGCACCATCAACACCAAGGAATTGATTGATTTATGTAGGGATGTTGGAATTAAGAGGGAGTCGATAGTTCCCTACCATCCTCAAAAAAATGGAATTGTCGAAAGGAAGAACATGGCTATTATGAACGTTTCCAAGGCCATGCTTCATGATTGAGAGTTGTCTATGTTTCTTTGGGGAGAAGTTACAAGAACAACTTTCTATGTTCAAAATCGATGCATGTTGAAGGAAATGTAACTAGGTTCGTTCTTCATAAATGTACTTTTGATATTTGTATTTATTCATGAAAATAAATGTTATTTTTATTATATATGTCAATGAGTTTCTTGCTCATTGAAATAGGTCTAGCACATGGTAAAGTGCTATAGGTGAGTCAAAGAGTCAAAATAATTATGTTTAAGACCTTAAGGGCATGTTCCACTAGGCATAATTATGTATTAGATTCAAAGAATACACCTCCAAGCAAAGTCAAGTCTCCTCCAAGAAAAGGAACCATCAAAAGAACCCATCTGAAGCACAGAAGACAAGTCGGCCCATAGTCAACAAGCCGTCCTTCAAGTCAGCCTAAAGGAGGGACAATCCTCTATATATAGAGGTTCTCCACTCCTCCAATATGATACACACTCATCTCTTAAATCAACGAGAAAGAGGATGACGAAGGGATACGAAAAGGTGAAGAAAAGAGGTCTCCAAGTGCAGCGAAGAAGAAGAGTACATAACCAAGCCTAAGAGGACTATTCTAGGGCTAATTACAACCACACGTGTGAGAAAAAGAGGGTTTTCTCTACGGTTATGACAATAGCAACTCACAATATCTCTCATTATTTGGGCTTAAAACTAGGCCTACAAGGCCTCCTACTGAAGCAATGAAGAAGGAACCTCAAGCGAAGGATAAATAGCCTATAACATCAAGTAAACCTCCCACACATGCAATAAATTAGGGTTGCAGGACAATCATACCAAGTTTATACCTACACCTCAAGGAAGAAGCTCATTTGGTCAAGAGGAGGGAAGGGATCATCACAAGGAAGGAGGATCATCATAGACCAAGAATAAGTGCCTCTTCTAGAGAAAGTGCAACAAGGTCTAACAATAGTTGAAAGAAGAACGAAGTCCCGGAAGAACAAGGAAGAAGTGTTGGGGAACAAAGTGTCATAAGAAGGAGGAAAAAGTGTCGGGAAAACAAAGTGCAGAATGGAGGAAGGACTTGACTTGTGCTTGGAGAATATTCTTGTCAAGGGTCTATGGTTTGGCACTGATCAATAAGAAGCTTCAATAAGAGAAATTTACCGAAGGGTTTTCCTCTCAAGAGAAGAGAGGTTTTGGCCCTAGCAGAGAGCCAACATCTTGTATTCTTATTCTTATGTTTTGGTAGCAGTTTGATGAAGTGCACAAACATGCATTAATAATAATAAGAAGAAGATTAAGCTAACAAGACAAATTGTAAAAAAAACACTTCACAAATTGTTATCAAGTCAAGAAGAATCATACTACACCTAAATGCCCTTGATTCTTCAACATGGTATCAGAGCTAAGGTGACACATCAAAGAAAGGGCATGTCAAGAACACTCATAAGGTGACTCGTCAAGGAATAAAATCTCAAGGACATCTACAAAGTTGAAGCATCAAGCCAAGAAATCTCTATCACATCAAGGACAAGAAGGTATACCATCCATCACTCATCAAGGAAGACTACAAAGCAAGAAGAAGAGCCTTACATAAAGGCACCTACAAGAAGAGAAAATCAAAGAAGGACCTACATCAAGCTACAAGTCATCAAGAAAATCTCATCATCAAGAAAGCCCACTTGGAAAAAGCAACTTGAAAAACATCAAGATATAAGGAAGGCAAGCCATCAAGTCTTCAAGGATAAAGCAAGTCCACTACATCTCAAAATATATCAAGTAAGTATATGTCCCCTTCTGAATATGCATCAATGTATTTTTGCAAGGAAAGCAGCAAATTAGTAGGTACCAATAACTTTCTTGCATGGAAGAAGAGGACTGATTTACTTCTCAAGGAGAATGAACTTCTAGAACACATCAAAGGGAATATCACTATTCCTGCTAAGGAACAAACTCAAGCCTTAGCCAAGTACAATAAGGATGAGACAAGAGCTCAAAGGATTCTAATAGAATCTATCAAGGACTCTCTCATTCCTTATGTCTCCAAACTTGAAACATCAAAAGAAATCTATGATAAACTAGTAGAGCTATTCTCGGTAACCACAGCTAGAGAAGTAATATCTCTATGAAATTAATTATACCAGATGAAGATATCAAAGGAATGAATATCTCCCTACTTCATGAAGATCTCTGAGATGAGGGATCAACTTCAAGAGATAGGGGAAGTCATTTCTGGCAGAGAAATTACAACTGTAGTACTCAATGCTCTACCTAAGGATTGGGGCAACTTCACATCAATCATATATGCCAATAAGGAAGCCACCCCACTAAGGGAAGTATGGTCTCTATGTAAGATAGAGGAAACTAGACTCAAAGAAAAAGAGGAGGTGGGATCAAAGGAGAAAGCATGTGCATCCATAGTTAAGAAAAAGGGAAAATTTGGCAAACTTGGTCCATGAAGAACAAACAATAGAGATATGTCCAAAATCCAATGCTTTGGATGCCAAGAATATGGACACTACAAAAGGAATTGTCCAAAACTTAAGAAGGACAACAACAACAAATAAAAAGGGAAGAAGCTCACATGACTCAAGAGGTGAAAGAAGAAGAAAAGAAACAAAAGAAGGAAGATCCTCCAGATCTCTACTATGACTAAGTCTACTTCTTTACTTAAAGTATTCTTTCAAAATTTTGAGTAATATAAGAGCATGTACGAATATAATAAAAATGCATGGCTAGAAACATCTTCTAGAATCTAGAAGCATGATGTACATAGAGTTCAAAATACTCATGTAGAAGGAGCATTTAGAAATAGAACAAAATACATGGTTAGAAATATCTTCTAGAATATAGGAGCATAGTATACATATAGCTCAAGATATTCATATAGAAGGAGCATACCTATTATAGAACCTCATCCACTATGAAATAAAAATTGATCATGAGTAAGAATCTTAGAAGGCCTCCATCATCAAAAATAAAGAAACATTTGCAAGGTAAGGGTCTTCAAGATCCTCTGATGGAATCTTCAAAAGAAGATTCATAAACAAAATCAGATGTCTCATTGGGAGTCCCATTCATGGGATTCAAGAAAAGGACGATATACAGGCAAGATAAGATGAAGCAAGAAGGGCCACACCAAGGAAAACCAAATGAAGCTAATATGATCAAAGGAGAATCAAGATGAGGTATGTATGCATCAAAATTAAGTCATGTCATCATATATATATATATATATATATATATATATATATATATATATATATATTATTGAGTCATGGGAATAGTTCTATGACATGATCAAGTATGAAAGAACCTCTTTAACCAATGACATGTTCGAAGGCATGTACTACAATGCAATGAAGGTCAACAAAAGGAAATACTCACATAAGGAGTATAAGATTGCTGAATAAGAAGCAAGAAGAAATGTTGACTAGTCCAAGAAGCAGGCAATGAAGAAGTGCTCCCGCAAGGAGTAGAAGGTGGTTGACCAATCTATCCAAAAAGAATCAAATGAAGAAATAAATCAACCATGAGAAGAACACCATGGTCACAAAGAATCACTATCTGAAAAAGATCCATTGAAGACATCTCCCGAAAGAAGGCAGGACAACTCTGATAAGGAAGGAAAATATCAAAGGACCCTTGACACCTATGAAGGCCTTGGAGATATGAAAGGTGCAGATAATTGATTCTACTCTACAAAGATGTCATGATAAAGAATTCATCCAGAAAAAACACCATTTAATGTTGAAGCAATATCAGGATGAAGTCATGAAGGGCTAGTATATCAAAGCATGGGAACAAGCAAGTACAATGAAGCATCGATGTGAAGAGTAGTCTGAAGCATAGACAAGATGACAAAGGAGTAAACAAGATAACAAGAGAACCTGATATATGTCAAGAACGCCACTTTCCACGAAGGAAGCAATGACATGAAAAACTAGGAAGGAAAGTGATCGATGGATGGTGCCCTTCCAAGAAGAAGTTAAAACAAAGACCTCATGACATCAAAGGAAAGAAGGAGATCAAGCAGCTAAAGGACCCATGAAGAAGATGTTTTTGATGAATGGACAAGTCCCTCGCTAAGAGGAGTTATAAAAAGTTACCAATTACAAAGGAACTTGGACAAGTACCTTTCCAAAGGATACTTGGCCATGTCTTCCTCAATTGAGAGGAAGAGATAGACACAACATTCTTGCCTTCACTTGGGAAAAAGGAATGGGAGGATTGGGTAATCATTTGGCATCCGATACTCTTTGAGGATGTGTAGGGCATCCAAGACAATATTAGGTAAGAGGATCGATATTCTTTGAGGGTTGTGTTGACAGTGCTAGACCCGCCAACATGTCAAGGGGATATCCTAGTAAGAAGTCTCAATTAGACCTCAGACTGTTCGGTGTAGGAGTCCCAGTAGTGGGTTGTAAGTTAATGCCTTGACTGCAATGTCGCACAGAGGCAAGTAAGATAACTCTCTTAGCAGCAAGGTTGTGACTGATGTAGTGAATCAAGGAATGAGTATGAGAGGTTCCAACACTTCGAAGGGAGAGGAAGGTGAATGTGGCTTCCAGGTTGAAAGGGATCAGTCCCAACTCTGCTAGGAACACACAACACAAAGGACATGCACAGCTTCCGACAGAGCAGTCAACACAGATGCGGCAGTCCCAACATACAGGGTAAGATAACACGAAAAGAACTCACGGATCAATCTAAGACGAGTGTGACGGTTGATATAACAAGGTTCAAAGAAAGGTATGTCTAGTGTCCAGCAGAGCAATCGACACAGACAATGACAACATTAACAACATATGCAACACATTAACAACAAGATTCATATAATTGCATGTGAATTAGTTCATACACAAGTACGTAAGTTAAACAACATATATCATTAAGGCAACCAAAGCAGTCCAACTACAATAACAACATATGCATGAAAATGTGGTAGCTTTTATTATATAAATAATTGTAAGTCACAATAATATAATACACCATGTAAACCTGTTAGCCCTATCAGTCGAACGTTACAACCACATTTGCCTGCTCCTCCAAAGAGATGTACTAGCTCCGTGTAGTGGAGAAGCCAAGAGGCGTTACAATATTGTCCAAGCCTTCTTCAAGATAGTCTTAGTAGAAGCTTGGCTGACAAAAAGCCTATACAATGAGTTATGAGGGACTATTTATAAAAAAGGGTGGGGTGACCCTTGACATTTCCCTTTATGATAGTTCAACTACCCTCATGACCCTTCACCTACTCTATGGTTGTTACATCCAACTGTTGACACTTGACTTACACTTGACATGACTCAACATTAAAATTCCCATGTACTCATGTGAGACATCATGGCTTGAGCAAGCCTTGCAAGACATCACTAACACTTGGTCCGTTGCAGTGAGACCAATTCTTTGACATGCTTGTGATGGTGAAGCTACTGAGCTAATGCCAAGCTTGGTTGTCCATGATGGTGTGCATGCACCTCATGATAATGTCTTGTTGAAGCGAACTCTTGCCTCCATTGCAACCAGTGCATTGGTTCGGCCCCTTCATCCAACTTGTCAACTAACATGTGCATGGTCTTCTTGGGTACGGTTAAACCAGCAACACACTGATGCATAGTGTCCATGTTGATCTTCAAGTGTGTGTTGGTGGTCATGCGCATCAACTCGCCGAAGTGCATGTTCAGCCCCAATTGGACTTGCTTCTTATCTTCGCCTTGGTGATTGTGTTGAATGAGTTGGATTGCATGTGTGTGTTCAACGACATGCATGTTGCTGGATCCTTTGCATGCGATCAACAACATTTCTCACCATGTTTTCTCTGTGTCAGATGCTGGGATGGATCCTTAACTTGTACTGGTGCAGTTTCATCCGTGAATGCATGTTGCGCCCACTGTTTTTCATGTTCCTAATGCAACTCATTGGTCTGTCTATGCAGCTTCATGTTCTTCCTGAGTTGCTGCTTTGGCACATGCAACTCCTTCTTTGTCCCATCTGCCTTCGCGCGATCTTCATGTCGCATCGTCACTTCATAGCCTGAGTCTCCAAAGTTGCTTTCATTATCAGTGGATTTGCTTGATCTTGAAACTTTTCTCCGCCTCTATGTTGTCAACAACCTTCCTCTTGCATTCGTTGTGTTTGCTTCATTTGTTGTGTTCGTTGCATTCGGTATGTTACCTTCAACTATTGTTCATGATGTTTCTCACTATGATGTTGTTGCTTGATTTCCTTGTCCACGAACAACTTGATGTCTTCGTGAGTAGGTAAGCCCATGGACACTTGATCGACTGCATCCCCAAGCATGTTATGAACAATGTCTTCATCTTTGCTCTCTTGCAAAACCATTGTACCTGTACTGCTCAAATGCAAATGAACATATGTGATACCTAGAGACATGGAAACACTCATAGCAAGAAATCTGTCAGTCAAAAACCAAAATGAACATAAGAACTGACTTGCAACATACCTGGGTGAATGATCATGAAGGTTGTGCAATTTCGGCCGAGAGGTTGGGAGACCAACTGCCAAAACTGCACAAGGCACAGTCCAGGCTGCTGGGAGACTGGCTGACTGTTGGAACTGAAAAATTTGCAATCTAGTTGGGTAGTTGGCTGATGGGATTGCAGAATGCGCAATTCCAACTGGGAAAGACTGCTCGCCCTGAGACAAATTTGTGCAAATTTTTGGGCCAAGCAACCACTGACCTTCAGAAATGCGCAATTTAGTCCAGGAGGCCAATGTTAAGCCAAAATGCACAAATCTGGAGAGGAAGGTTAGCCTTCCTTCTCCGGATTGCATAATGCAGCCTTGGTGAAGGCAGAGACCAGGCTGAGGTTAGCCCGACTCACCAACGTGCAACTGAAATCAAGTAAGTCAATGAAATGCATGGAGACACTAAGTGATAGCAGACATGATAAACAGTGCATGCAAAACATGAATGGAAAATTGAGAAAATAGATCAACATGCATGTGGGTGAGTTCGTTCGCCGATTGGGCGAACATCCCTGCAAAACGATTTCATGCATGCGACAGCATTGAGATAGCAACAAAAATTGAAACAAAGCTAGGACAAGCTATAATACATGTAAACGACAAGAGGCGTTCAAAGAAATCAAGTGAACAACACTCACACAAGTGAATACACAAAAAGCGATATAAATGTTGAAAAAGACAAGTTGAGGCCACCTACCCGTGAATCACTGAGCTGGATGTGTCGAAGAGCCATGGATGTGTTGTGGGATGTCAGAGCTCCAAGATCGATGTGAATGAATGAGCTCTGATGCGTTGAATAGATAAGTTTGATCTCAGGACGCGCATGCCACGAATCTAGGAAAAAGGGAGACTTAGAGGGAAACTTCTAAAACAACTTTGCATGTAACCCCCCCCCTGGCTACTAAAAATAGCTCCCTAAATCATGGGGTTCCTTTTTCATGTTGTCTCTTGCTATTCTGGGAATATCAAGTCATGCATGCATGTAAGTCAAGTTTCCTCAATCCCGACTGGAACTAGTCGATCATGTTGTCCATGCATGCAAGTGCTCAATTGCTTGGGGAAAATGCACATTCCTGACTGTAAGCTGGGCTGACTGCCCAAGGGGATTGCACAATTTCTGGGCCCAACAGCTGATTACTACCCAGATTTGTGCAAATCCTAGGTTGAACTGCCTGTTGATGGGAAAAATTGTGCAATTCCTACTGGGAGGGTTGGCTAGCAGGATTGCACAATCGTAGAGCCCAGCAGGTTGCTAGAGGGAATTGTGAAATTCATGGAGGGAAAGGTTGGTTTCCCTCCAGAAATGCACAAATTTAACTGGGAAGTTGCTCAGTCTACAGCTACACCAAGTCTAGGTGAGCAGCCCGTGAAGGGAAAAGATCAAACTCTGATTAACATGTTGCCTTTGAGCAAGAAATACATTGAAGCTTGAAGACTTGACGAAGTAAGGCAAGTTGCTGTGAAGGTTGGTAGGGAGGCTCCAAAACAGGTTAAGGCAAAATTTTGGAGGGTGATTGTAGTCATTGCAACACTTGCTGACACACCAATAGAACTCCAGCTCTCTGAATGGACCTTGTTCGTGAAAATCAAGTCTAACACCTCCGGAAGTATTGTTCAGTTCTTAGCTCATCTTGGCTTCACACTAACTTGATTGTAAGATGTAGCATCTACAAAACACTTGGTCGATTGACACACATTCCAAGCCAAGGCAACACAGTTGTTTCGATTAGGGTTGAGGGGTATATAGATGCACAAGCAGTATAGTCATCAGAGTTTTAGTTTCATCTCTAGTGTTGCTCCACTGCCAGCGGACCTAGATAATACCCCGGTGGAGTCACATAGGAACACAAGCATTGCTCCTCTACCAGCGAGCCTGGTCAGTACCTCGACGGAGTTACTTGCATCACCTCCCTGCGCAAGAATCCTTTCTCTTCTTTCGCCTTATTCATTTTTTATTTTGAATTTTTTGACTTTTCATTTTTTCATTTTTTTCATTTTTACTGTACATAGCACTTATTCATTTCAGAGGCGGAATAGGGATCCTGACTTATTGAGAGCAGAAGAGGTTGTTCCAGTAGAGAAGTAGTTTATTGTGTCTCTAACGTTCTTGTTAAGGTTTTCCCCCTCACCTTACTCTACTTCACTGAGCTGACAAGGGTTAACCCAAAAGCAACTGACTAGAGAAGGTGACACTAGTTAGTGCGCAAGTGTTTTGTTTACACCAAGGTTCACTTTGAAGAGTACGTATTTTCCTTCGACGTATCATGGACTAAGAGTAACAATTTCATCATACAGAGATAAGATGAAATATAACCAAGTAGCGATAGTTTTACAAACCCTCTTGTAATTTACCCAGCTCGTTTCATGACTTACACATGGTTTCATGTAAACTAACCTACGAACGAACGAGACAAACAATAAAGCAAAGCAAGAGCAGAAGTAAAACTGAAATCAAAACAAGCAAGCAAATCATGTAAGAAAACAAGCATGCAAGCAAACAACTAAAAGCAAACACTACTACTCCTATACTAACAGTGCATGGGCCTAATCACGTGAAGTGATACTTCCAATGCAGCCACCGGCGCATTGGTAGACCCATGTGGGTGAAAGCTTGGTCTGCAATTAACCTAGTTGTGCAAACCAACATACAAGAAAGATGTGACAATGAAGACAGCCACACTTCGTGTTTCAAAGTTCCCATGGGACATAAGTGAGTGTATGTGCATGACAGATAGTCTGTGGAATTATCATGGTGTTGTGTGACACTACGTGCAACTTTGAAGCAAAATCACACTCTTGACTGAGACATTCAAGAAAATGAAAGAAACAAAGATAACTTGCGTCGCGCACGAGTGCTTGCAATGTAAGACTCTTCCAATGCATGAGCAATGAGATCATGCAGTTCGAGTGGAGGAAGTGTGATCTATGTGTGAGATGGATCTTCAATGCATACAAATGAGTGATGAGGAACCTTGGGTGATTGAACAGTTTCATGATTAGAAGTGAGACTAACCCCAAGAGAGCAAGGACCTGACATAACCATCAGCTCGGGCTGAAGTGCCTCGACAGCCTTGGGTGTCTCAACTTCATCATTAGGTAGATCATCATAAACTGGTGGCTTCGAAAGATCAACTGCAATAGATTCATGATCGTGATAAAAAATGGAAGCAAATGAATCACAATCGCGACGATTAGAAAAATCAATGAATTCTTTGGCATCCTCATAATCAGATGAATCAAACAGAGGGGTAGATGAAAAGCAAACGAACTCATCCTCTGTGTTTCCGGAAAATATAGATGAAGGACCAAGTGAGTCTTCAATGAATAACTTATCCTCTCCATTATCGAATGATGGACTAGCATCCGATGAGTCCTACGAGTGATCAACAATGGGTGCATCCGTAGATGAAGACACATGTACAAAATCATGGATGGCAGGTTAACCAAAGAAGCTAGGAAGGAACGGAGGGGGCTCGGACGGAAGGGAGTCATCCTTTGCCGAGTGTTGATGTTCAAGCTCCCACTCATACTCTTCATGAATGACAATGCATGTTGGTTGTGCAACACCAACTCTGTCAGTGGGTTGTTCCTCATTCACAACAAGTGAAGAGTCTGGAATGGACGAACACAAGATAGCATCATTCAGAGGAACACCTAGGTGCGAAGACAGAGGTCGAAGAAAATAATGCATATGGGAACTCGAAGGACTAACAACCAACTTTGCGCGAAAATTAAGTGGAGTGATGTTGGGAGGGTGTGAAGGATGAACAGATGTGCGAACATGATCCTCAACATCACTGGGCGATGGTGGAACTGTTGAATGAGAGGGAGGCGGATAGTTCATTGAGACAGTGCATGCTCCCACATGGGATTGCGTAGTTCCATCAACGAAGAAGGTTGAGCGAGGCTTGACATCAAGCTTTCTCTTGGGATGGGCAGATTTCTTAAGACAATACTCGAACCGGTCCCAAAGATAAGAAAACTTCATCTGGCTCTTCGAAGCTTGAAACTGTAAGTCACGGAAGTGCTGCCAAAAATCAATAATGGATTCATGCGAAGCCCTCCATTGTTGTAACAGTTTCCGGTCAAGATGGTCTAGATCAAAATGATGGAATGTGTCTTCAATAATATCACAGAAGTGCTCACATGAGTGCACAGTGTTAGCTGGTAGGCTAAGCAACCAACGAAATGGGGATTTGCGAAGTGTGAATGCAAGCAGCAGACCGGCCTATTTGTCAATAAACTCATCTTCCTCATAAATCATGGAAAGGAAGTTATGTAAGTGCTCAGCCCAGGCCACTTCACCTTCACCATCATACGTGTGAGTAGACAAGAGATTGAAAATCTTACCCGAGATGGAGACATCTTCACAATTCGAAAAACACCTCAGGGGAAGAAGAATGCAAGATTCCATGAAAGATATGCAAAGGTTTAAAACTAGACGAGAGGACATTTCTTGTCATCGGGCCCTCCTTCTAGCGCCATAAATGTTGACGGTGTTGGACCCACCAACATGTCAAGGGGATCTCCCTGGTAAGAAGTCTCAATTAGACCTCAGACCGTTTGGTGTAGGAGTCCCAACAATGCGTCGTAAGGTAATGCCTTGACCATGATGTCACACAGAGGCAAGTAAGATAACTCTGTCAGTAGCAAGGGTGTGACGGATGCAGTGAGTCAAGGAATGAGTATGAGAGGTTCCAACACTTTAAAGGGAGAGGAAGGTGAATGTGGGTTCCAGGTTGAAAGGGATTAGTCCCAACTCTACTAAGAACACACAACACAAAGGACATGCACAGCTTCCGGCAGAGCAGTTGACACAGATGTGGAAGTCCCAACGTACAAGGTAAGATAAAATGAACAGAACTCACGGATCAATCCAAGACGAGTGTGATGGTTGATATAACAAGGTTCAGAGAAAGGTCTGTCTGGTGTCTGGCAGAGCAGTCGAAACAGATGGTGACAACATTAACAACATATGCAACACATTAACAACAAGATTCATATAATTTCATGTGAGTTAGTTCATACACAAGTACGTAAGTTAAACAACATATATCATTAAGGAAACTAGAGAAGTCCAACTACAATAACAACATATGCATGAAAATGTGTTGGCTTTTATTATATAAAGAAGTGTAAGTCACAATCATATAATACACCATGTAAACCTGCTAGCCCTATCAGTAGAACATTATAGTCACATCTGCTTGCTCCTCCAAAGAGATGTACTAGCTCCGTGCAGTGGAGAAGCCAAGGCGCGTTACAATACTATCCAAGCCTTCTTCAAAATAGTCTTAGTAGAAGCTTGGCTGACCAAAGCCTATACAATGAGTTATGAGGGACTATTTATAACAAAGGGTGGAGTGACCCTTAACATTCCTCTTTGTGACAGTTCAACTACCCTCATGACTCTTCAACTACTCTATGACTATTACATCCAACTATTGACACTCGACTTACACTTGAAATGACTCAACATTACAATGCACATGTACTCATGTGAGACATCATGGCCTGAGCAATCCTTGCAAGACACCACTGGCACTTGGTCTATTGTGGTGAGACCAATTCTTTGACATGCTTGTGATGGTGAAGCTAGTGAGTTGATGCCAAGCTTGGTCATCCGTGATGGTGTTCATGCACCTCATGGTGACATCTTGTTGAAGTAAACTCTTTCCTCCGTTGCAATGGTGCATTGATTCGACCCCTTCATCCAACTCGTCAGCTAACATGTGCATGGTCTTCTTGGGTACGGTTAAAACGGAAACACACTGATGCATAGTATCCATGTTGATCTTCAAGTGTGTGTTGGTGGTCATGCGCATCAACTTGCCGAAGTGCATGTTTAGCCCTAGTTGGAGTTGCTTCTTGTCTTCGCCTTGGTGAGTATGTTGAATGGGTTGGATTGGATGCGTGCGCTAAAAGACATGCATGTTGTTGGATCCTTTGCATGCAATCAACAACACTGCTCACCATGTTTTCTCTGTGTCAACTGCTAGGATGGATCCTTAACTTGTACTAGCACAATTTCATCCATGAGTGCATGTTGCACCCACTGCTATTCATATTCCTGCTGCAACTCATTGGTATGTCTGTGCAGCTTCATGTTCATCTTGAGTTGCTGCTTCGGCACATACCACTCCTTCTTTGTTCCATCTTCTACCTTCGCGCGATCTTCATGTTGCGCCATCACTTCATAGCCTGAGTCTCCAAAGTTGCTTTCATTATCAGTGGCTATGCTTGATCTTGCAACTTTGCTCTGCCTCTATGTTGTCAACAAATTTCCTCTTGCATTCGTTGTGTTCGCTTCATTTATTGCATTCATTGCATTCGCTATGTTGCCTTCAGTTGTTGTTCATGATGTTGCTCGTTGTGATGTTGTTGCTTAATGTCTTTGTCCACGAAAAACTTGATGTCTTCGTGAGTAAGTAAGCCCACGACCACTCGATCGACTTCATCACCAAGCGTGCTCTGAACGGTGTCTTCGTCTTTGCTCTCTTGGAAACCATTGTACCTATACTACTGAGAGGAAGATGAACACTTTTGATACCTAGAGACATGGCAACACTCATAGCAAGCAATCTATCAGTCGAAAACCAAAATGAACATGAGAATTGACTTGCAACATACCTTGATCATGAAGGTTGCGCAATTTCAACCGAGAGGTCGGGAGACCGATTGCCAAGACTTCACAAGACATAGTCCGGGCTGCTGGGAGACTGGCGAACTATTGGAATTGCAAAATGCACAATCCAATTGGGCAGTTGGTTGCTGGGATTGCGGAATGCGCTATTACAGCTGGGAAATACATTTGGCCCAGGGACAGATTTGCGCAAATTTTTGGGCCAAGCAACTAATGACCTCTAGAAATGCGCAATTCAGTCCAAGAGGTCAGTTCTGGGCCAAAATGCGCAAATCTGGAGAGGAAGGTGAGCCTTCCTTCTCCAGATTGCGCAATGCAGCCTTGGTGAAGGCAGATATCGGGCCGAGGTTGTCCCGACTCTCCGACAGGCAACTGAACGCAGGTAAGTCGATGAAATACATGGCAACACTAAGTGATAGCAGAAGTGATCAACAGTGCATGAAAGACATGAATGGAAGATTGAGCAAACAGATCAACATGCATGTGGGTGAGGTCATTCATCGGTTGGACGAATGTCCCTGCAAAACAGTTTCATGCATGTGACAACAGTGAGATAGCAACGAAAATTGAAACAGAGCTATGACAAGCTAAAATACATGTAAATGACAAGAGGCGTTCAAAGAAATCAGGCAAACAACACTCACACAAGCGAATACACAAAAAGTGACAGAAATGTTGAAAAAGACAAGTTGAGGCCACTTACCCGTGAATACCTAAGCCGGATGTGTCAAAGAGTCCTGGATGTGTTATGGGATGTCAAAGCTCTAAGATCAATGTGAATGAATGAGCTCTAATGCATCGAATAGATAAGTTTGGTCTTAGGACGCACATGCCACAATTCTAGGAAAAAGTGACACTTGGAGGGAAACTTCTAAAACAACTTTGCATGTAACCCCCAACTACGAAAAATATCTCCCTGAATCATGGGATGCCTTTTGCATGTTTTCTCTTGCTATTCCAGGTAGATCAAGTCATGCATGCATGCAAGTCAAGTTTCCTCGGTCCCGGGTGGAACTAGTCAACCGGACTATACATGCATGCCAGTGCTCAACTGCTTGGGGAAAATGCACATTCCTGACTGTAAGATGGGTTGACTGCCCAAGGGGATTGTGCAATTTTTGGGCCCAATGGCTGACTGTTGCTCAGATTTGTGTAAATCCTGGGTTGAACTGCCTGTTGATGGGAAAAATTGTCCAATTCCTACTAGGAGGGTTGGCTGGCAGGATTGTGCAATCCTGGAGCCCGGCAGGCTATCAGAGGGAATTGCACAATTCCTAGAGGGAAAGTCTAGTTGCCCTCCATAAATGTGCAAATTTCATTGGGAAGTTGCTCAGCCTGCAATTGGACCATGTTCGGGTGAGCATCCCATGAAGGGAAAATATCAAACTATGATCGGCCGATTGCCTTTGAGAAGGAAAGACACTAAAGCTTGAGGACTTGACGAAACACGGCAAGTTGCTGTGAAGGTTGGTAGGGAGGCTCCAAAACAATATAAGGAAAAAATTTGGAGGGTGCTTGTAGCCGTTGCAACAAGCTGGGAACCCAAGATAAGAATAGTCCTAGAAGGTCATACTCAATGAACACCCGGGTGGGTATCTACCTTGAGAGACAATGACTAAGGTGTCTATAGTTCATTGGTCTCACCAACATTTTGCTCTGATCTACTGAGAGATAGAGTTGTCAGTCAAGGCCTTGTTGTGGAAACAATGTTGGTTACTATGGTGCTATAACAGATGGATTGCCAATCCGATTTCTCTTATGTGAATTCTTCAAGATTGAAACATAGCCAAACACCTTGTAATGTTGTATGAATACCTCCCTAGTTAAGGGGGAGTGTTAAAGGAAATGTAACTAGGTTCGGTCTTCAAAAATGTACTTTTAATATTTGTATTTATTCAAGAAAAGAAATATTATTATATAAGTCAATGAGTTTCTTGCTCATTACAATAGGTCTTGCACATTTTAAAGTGTTATAGGTGAGTCAAAGAGTCAAAAGAATTATGTTGAAGACCTTAAGGGCATGTTACACTAGGTATAATTATGTATTAGAGTCAAAGAAGACACCTCCAAGCAAAGTCAAGTCTCCTCCAAGCAAAGGCGCCAACAAAAGAATCCATCTGAAGAAAAGAAGACAAGTCAGCCCACAGTCAGCAAGTCGGCCTAAAGGAGGGACAGTCCTCTATATATAGAGGTTGTCCACACTTCCAACATGACACACACTGATCTAGGTGGATCTTAGTGGCCACCTGCCAAGTCCACCTGGACCCCTACCATTGTTTCTCTCAACATTTTCAGTTTCCTTAATTTTAGCACAACTTACTATTTTTAGCAGTTTTTCGGGTCCTGAACTTCTGGAGCCGTTTTGAGGCCCTAAACGACATTTTTTGGGAAATTTGGGGCAACATGGGTGCATGACCCATGTTGCTTCCCAAAGTGGTAGTACTCGGATAGATCTTTCTAGCGAGCTATTGTACGCGTCAAACGGAGATCGTATGCCAAAGTTACGACCCCGGGAAGTTGATGTACCTATTTACCCAAACGGGGCCCACAGTTTGGCGTTTCATCTTCTAGGGTTAGGTTTTGGAATGTTAAGGGTTTTCCATTGTTTCTCAACAATAAATAGGCCTTCGATCTTCATTGTAAGACAGTTCAGAGGCATGTAGCCGCCACATCTCTTCTCAGAGATAAGCTACCATCGCCCTAGCTGGTTTATTTCCATTTCTGTTTGTAAGCATTTTTCAGTATTTTACAGTAATGAAATGAAGTATTATTTTCGCTACATATCTATCTTTATGGTTATCTCTGTGTTTTATTGCGTTCCTGTTTAAATCTGGATCAGTGGTATCAGAGCGGTCTACTTTTTCTATGTTTTTCTTTGCATGTCCCCAACGAGGTCGAGATATAAGGAGTTAGGGCTTGAACTGGTCGAACCTTTGCAAGACCAGCCTCGCAAATCTCGACGGCCTCCCATGGCAGATGAGAAGAAAGATGAGGGGCCAGGAGATCCTATCAAAATCTTGCTCGAAGAAGCCCTCGAGCGACAACAGAACGAGATGATGGATAGCTTTGCCCAGATCCTTCAGCGGCTACCCAGAAGCGATGCATCGGCTTCCAGCAGCTACTCTGTAAACGCCACGCCCTTTAAGGTACAAGTTAATTTTGAAATCCCCATATTCGAGGGTCAGATAGACGCAGATGCCGTAGATAAATGGTTAAATCTGCTAGAGGGTTATTTTTCTGTTCATGAATTTTCGAGTCGGGAAAAGATTGTTTTCACTCTTCTCAAAGCAGCCCCCCACGTCAAGGACTGGTGGGAAACCTACTGCGAGCAGAAAGATGAAAGTACCGGCTCACTATTTTCAGCCGCACCCACCTGGAATTCATTCTGAGATGCCATCAAGGAACAGTACTACCCTGTCGGGAGCTATGAGGATGAATACATAAAGTGGACCACGCTGCTTCAGGGAAGGGACCAAGACGTGCCAGAGTTCACCAATATTTTCCATACCCTTCGCACAAAGTTGGGTATCAAGGATTCGGAGTAGCATTTGATACTCAAATATCACGGCTGCCTGCACAAGTACATCCAGGAAGAAATAGAATTCTTTAACATCTCCTCACTCGGCACAGCATACCGATATGCCATCAAGGTCGAGCAGAAATTTAAACAAAAGAAGCGAGACTTTGGGTCTGTGAATCGAAAGCAAGGGAAAGGTGCCCCTAAACCACAGAACAAAGGACAAAGCCAAGGCGGGGCAGCCCAAGACAACCTGCCAAAGCTGCAAGCAAAGAACATTTCCGCGAAGCTGAAAAAGGACACGAGAAAATGGTGTGAGTTCCATAAGAGCTCCACTCACAACACAAGTGAGTGTCGGGCCAAGCAGTCACTGGTGGCTGAGCTAAAGGTTTCAGAATCAAATGCATGCTCTGACTCTGAGTCAGAACCCGACAAGGGGAATGAAAAAGGGAAGCAAATCATTGATGCAAATCCCAATGCCACTGTTGCTACCGCCAAGATCCAGAAGAATGAACCCAAAGATCCAGAGGAGGAGGAGCGTCTCTTCCACTCCCAGATGTGGGTAAAGGGCTCCCCACTACAGTTCATTTTCGATAGTGGGAGCCAAAAGAACCTCATCTCAGCAGAGGTCGTGAAGCGATTGGGCTTACCGATCACAGCACATCCACAACCGTACACCATCGGGTGGCTTCACCAAGGACGGGATCTTCACGTGAGCCAGCAGTGTCGCCTTCCATACAACATCAAACCCTTCACGGATGAGGTATTGTGTGACATTGCTCCCCTTGAAGTTTGTGATGTATTATTAGGACAACCATACTTGTGGAAGCGACATGTTGTATTGTGGGAGCCCGATCGTGTTGGTACAAAAGAAGGATGGGACTTGGAGACTCTGTATTGACTATCGGGCGCTGAACAAGATCACTGTCCGTAATTGGTACCCGATCCCGTGGATTGGTGACCTCCTAAACCAACTGAAGGGGGCGAAATATTTCAGCAAGATCGATCTGAAGTCAGGATATCACCAGGTACCAATCAAACCCTCTGATGTGTGGAAGACTACCTTCAAAGCCAAGGAGGGCCTTTCTGAATGGTTGGCTATGCCTTTCGGATTGACGAATGCTCCTGCAACCTTCATGAAGCTAATGGATGACATCTTGTGGCCATTCACCAACTCATTTGTAGTAGTATACTTGGATGAAATTCTGATCTTCAGCCAGAGTTGGGAACAGCACCTCCACCACATCCGACAGGTTCTCCAAACACTGCGGCAACACAAGCTATGTGCCAATTTGGAGAAATGCACTTTTGGCATGACCCAGGTTCAGTATCTGGGATACATTATTGATGAACAGGGGGTGCATGTGGATCCCGCCAAAATCCAAGTCATTCGGGATTGGCCATCTCCAACCACTCTAACAGAGCTCTGCAGTTTTCTAGGCCTTGCCAACTTCTACCACAAGTTCGTGTTGGGGTTTTCTCATATTACTTGGCCCTTGAGTCAAGTCACCAAGGGAGGAGCGAAAGCAAAATTCTTTTGTTCTGAATCTCAACAGAAGGCATTCATAGAGTTGAAGGATTGCCTCTGCACGGCACCAGTGCTCGCATTACCAGATTTACAACAACCATTTGAGGTCGAGACAAATGCCTCTAACTATGCTATTGGGGCAGTCCTTACTCAACATGGACATCCAGTGGCATATCACAGTTAAACACTTTCAGACACAGTTCGGAAGTACCCCACTTATGATAAAGAGATGTATTCCGTTGTGCAGGTCTGCCGACAATGGAAGCATTACATTTTGGGGAAGGAAACGGTCATCCACACAGACCACCGACCCCTCCAGTTCATACAAACCCAAGGGAAATTGCAGAATGATCTCCATCAGAAGTGGTCTACATACCTGCAACAGTTCCACTTGAATATCAAGTATAAGAAGGGCAGCACCAATAATGTTGCAAATTGCCTCAGTCGACCATTGATCATGGCGTTAACCATTGTGCTCAACTCTTGTGGGCACGAGACTTCTGATTGGCCACTTCTCTACAAAAGCGACCTAGAATTCGGCCACACATACCAGACACTCTTGGAGGGTCGGCAGGTTCCAGATTTTCACCTCCAGGATGCCCTGTTATGCCACCTGGGTCACCTTTGTGTTCCGTCAAGCGAGCGTGCCAAGATGATTTGGGAAGCACACTATAGTAGGGCTGCTGGGCATTTCGAGGTCGAGAAAACAGTGGTAGTACTGCAAAATTATTTCTATTGGCCGAATCTTCGACAGGATGTTGGGAAGTACATCAAATCATGTACTGCCTGTGTCATTGCCAGACCGACCATCAAGAAGCAAGGCCTCTATGCCCCGTTGCCTACCCCTAGTCGACCTTAGGAATCCATCTCCATGGATTACATGTCAGGCCCTCCTTCCACTGAGCATGGGAATGACTGTGTTTTTGTGGTCGTCGACAGGTTCTCGAAGATGGCCATTATGGCGGCCTGCAAGAAGAATATCACAGCAGAAGCCAATGCTAAAATCTTCTTTGAACGAGTGTGGATGCACTTTTGGATCCCACAGTCTATGATCTCAGATCGGGACAGTCGGTTCCTCAGCACATTTTGGTCTAGTCTCTGGTCAATGCTGGACACCAAACTCACGAAGTCCATAGCCTTCCATCCTCAAATTGATGGCCAGACAGAGGTTGTCAATAGGATGATTGTGCACATTATGTGCATGTATAACTCAAAGCATCCATGCACATGGGACGAGAGCCTCCCCTATGTTCAACACAGCTACAATCGAGCTCTTCACAGCTCCACTGGCCATAGCCCTTTTCAGGTGGGCTTGGGATTCCAACCACTATGCCCCATTGATGTGGCCATGCCACTTGCAGCTACTCACATAGATTCGGCTCATGTCCAGTCCGAAACAGACAAGGCAACCAGCTTCATTGAGCACATCCAACATATTCGCCAGCAGGTCCATGATATTCTGGAGAAATCAAATGACAAGTACAAGCAGCGTCATGATCAGCATCAAGTGCCACACAAGTTTCAGGTGGGCAACAAAGTCTGGTTGCATTTGCAAAAGGAACGCCTTACTGGAGCCTATCGGAAACTAAGACCACTCCGATATGGTCCCTACACCATTACTAAGGTAGTGGGAGACAATGCATTCGAGCTCAAAATTCCCCCATTCCTTGGCCTGCACCCAGTGTTCAATGTGGATCGCCTTCGGCGATACTTTCCACCATTGCTAGACACATCCGACATTGCAGAACAACTCACACCCATAGAATTAAATCCAGATTGCATGGAACAACCTGCAACTGATCGGATCATGGACACACAGATTAATAACACTCACCAACAGAATATCCAACTGTATCGAGTTGTCAAAGTAGGCCAACTCCTTCACCAGGGCAAGTGGTTCACCAGGGACCAAGTTCAGCAAAAGTTTCCTCATCTCATGGAGGAACTCAACGCAATGGGGACCATTGCTTCCTAAGGGGGGAGGAATGATCCAGGTGGATCTTGGTGGCCACCTGCCAAGTCCACGTGGACCCCTACCTCTCAGCATTTTCATTTTCCTTAATTTTAGCACAACTTACTATTTTTAGCAGTTTTTCGGGTCCTGAACTTCCGGAGCCGTTTTGAGGCCCTAAACGACATTTTTTGGGAAATCTGGGGCAACATGGGTCCATGACCCATGTTGCTTCCCAAAGTGGTAGTACTCGGATAGATCTTTCTAGCGAGCTATTGTACGCGTCAAACGGAGATCGTATGCCAAAGTTACGACCCCGGGAAGTTGATGTACCTATTTACCCAAACGGGGCCCACAGTTTGGCGTTTCATCTTCTAGGGTTAGGTTTTGGAATGTTAAGGGTTTTCCATTGTTTTTCAACAATAAATAGGCCTTCGATCTTCATTGTAAGACAGTTCAGAGGCATGTAGCCGCCACATCTATTCTCAGAGATAAGCTACCATTGCCCTAGCTGGTTTATTTCCATTTCTGTTTGTAAGCATTTTTCAGTGTTTTATAGTAATGAAATGAAGTATTATTTCCGTTGCATATCTGTCTTTATGGTTATCTCTGTGTTTTATTGCGTTCCTATTTAAATCTGGATCACACACTCTTCTCTAAAATCAGGGAGAAAGAGGATGAAGAAGGGATACGAAAAGGTGAAGAAAAGAGGTCTCCAAGTGCAATGAAGAAGAAGGGTACATAATCGAGCCTAAGAGGATTGTTTTAGGGCTAATTACAACCACACGTGCGAGAAAAAGAGGGTTGTCTCTCCAGTTATGACAGAAACAACTCACAGTCAAACATATCTCATTGTTTGGGCTTAAAACTAGGCCTACAAGGCCTCCTGCTCAAGCGAAGAAGAAGGAACCTCAAGCGAGGGAGCAAGAGCCTATAACATCAAGTATACCTCCCACACGTGCAAGAAATTAGGGTTGGAGGACAGACATACCAAGTTCGTACCTACACCTCAAGGAAGAAGCTCATTTGGTCAAGAGGAAGGAAGGGATCATCACAAAGAAGGATTCTCATCATAGACCAAGAATAAGTACCTCTTCTAGGGCAATTGCAACAAGGTCTACTAAAAGTTGAAAGAAGAACGAAGTGTCGAAAGAAGGAGGACAAAGTGCCAGAAGGAGGAGGACAAAGTGTTGGGAAAACAAAGTGCAGAAAGGAGGAAGGACTTGACTTGTGCTTGGAGGATATTCTTGTCAAAGGTCTAGGTTTTGGCATTGATCAATAAGAAGCTTCAATAAGATAAATTTACTTAAGGGTTTTCCTCTCAAGAGAAGAAAGGTTTTGGCCCTGGCAGAGAGCCAACATCTTGTGTTCTTGTTCTTATGTTTTGGTAGCAGTTTGATCAAGTACACACACATGCATTAATAAGAAGAGAAGATTAAGATAACAAGACAAATTGTAAAAAAAAAACACTTCACAAATTGTTATCAAGTGAAGAAGAACCATACTACACCTTATTTCCCTTGATTCTTCTACAATGCCGACATCGAAAATTGGACTAACTCCTAAACAAGTCTTCACAAGTGAGAGACCAAATGTTGAGCATTTAATAATATTTTGTTGTCCTATTTATGTTCATGTGTCCAAGGAGAAAATGACAAAATTGGAACCTCCCGGGAAGAAAGGAACTTTTGTTGGCTACAATGAAGATTAAAAGGCCTTTAGGTTCTAACAGTATCAAGACAATGTTATATTGGAACTTGTAGGGATGTTATCTTTAATGAAGATATTGTTTTCTGGAAGTCTAAGGGTTCACACTTGGACTCTGATGATGAGATATAGGTGGCTCCGAAGAATGTGGAATCAAAGTCTAAAGAACCTAAACCGATGGATCGAGATCCTCATGAAGAATTTGATGGTCATGAACTTGTTGAATCTCCATGAGCCATTGTACTTGAGACTAGAAAGAGACCTACCTAGCTTGAAAGAGAATTGAAGGATGTTGAAGGACATGTTGCACCTCGTGGGACCTTAAGGGAAAACAAGAAGTCGAAGAAGTACTCTGGTTATGCAACCATGATGTGCAAGATTATTGAGTCTGAGCCATCCACATATGAAGAAGCAACTGAGGAACAAGTTCAAAAAGATGTTGTGACTGAAGAATATCAAACTATTTGAAGAACAATTTTTGGGAAATTATGCCAAGACCTGAAGGAAATCCAGTTGTGTCTTCAAAGTGGATATACAAAATTAAGCATGTTGTTGATGGGAGTGTTGAAAAGTACAAAGCTAGATTTGTGGCTCATGGATTCTCCCAAAAAGAGGGATAGGACTATGAGGATATTTTTGCTCCTATTGTCAGGTATGCTTCTATTAGATCTGTTATTGCTATTACTTCCATTGCAAGTTAGAAATTACAGCAAATGGATATAGATACTAGTTTTCTAAATGGGGTTATTGAAGAGGAAGACTATATTGAGAAACCTCAAGGTTTTGAGGTCCATGATAGAGAAACACATGTTTGCAAATTGAATAAAGCCTTGTATGGGTTAAAGCAAGCTCCTTGTGCATGGTACTCTCATATTGATGGTTATTTGTTGAGTCTTGGTTTCAAGAAGAGAGATGTTGATCTGATTTGGTATTTCAAAGTTGTTGAAGGTGAGCCCTTGATGTTGCTACTATATGTAGATTATTTGTTTCTGACAGGGGTTGTAAGTGTTGATTTCCCAATGTAAGAGGGAGTTGGTTTCTGAATTTGAAATGAAGGATCTTGGTCTAATGCATTATTATTTGGGATTGGAAATTTGGAAAAACCTGATGGAATCTTTCTGGCCAAGGCAAATACACTATTTCGATCCTTCAGAGGTTTGGCATGATGGACAAGTCCATTGACTCTCCTCAGGTGGCGAATTTGAAAAAAAAATGGTATTGTGATTCTGATTTGATTAGTCCCTCTATGCATCACAAACTGATTGGCTCATTGAACTATCTTGTGAGCACTAGACCTTATACTTGTTATGTTGTTAACATGTTGAGACAATTCTTGGTTAAGCCCTGCCATGTGCATTGGGTTGCAATGAAACATATTCTAAGATATTTGTGTGGTACCAATGAATATGGTCTGAGATATGCTTCCAATGGAGAATGGAAGTTGCATGGATTTACTAATGTTGATTGGGTTGTAAGCTCTGATGATAGAAAGAGCACTTCTAGATGTTGAGTATGGTTGAAACTGAGTATATAGATGCATGTTTAGCCTGTTGTGAAATTGTGTGGCTTCGAAAATTGTTTTTTGGTTTATTTGATCAAGTGTTGGAATCGACCATTATATATTGTGATAATCAAAGTTGTGTGAAGCTTTCTAATAACCCAGTGTTTCATGACAGGTCGAAGCACATTTAGATCAAGTATCATTTTATCTGGAATGTTGTCCAGAGGAGAGTTGTGAGTCTCGAGTATGTCCCTATTGATAAACAGGTTGCTGATGTGTTGACAAAGTTGTTGTCCTGGATGAAGTTTTCATATTTTAGAGAACAACTTGGAGTTGTAGAGAACCTGAGAACCCCTCTCTGAAAGAGAGGGAGCATTGATTGTACAACATCATATGATAGACAATCTTCCTTAGGTTGTGGCCGGAAGACCTGTGGATTAGTTATAAAGATTGTCACTCCCTTAGGTCAATTGATCGGGAGACCAATGAGTATGGTTGGGGAGCTCGGTTTTGTGGCATGGAGTGATCCCTTAGGCTTTTACTAGGAGATCAGTTTGGTTGGGGACATTGATTATGTGATCTCTCCCTTAGGTAGTGACTAGGAGACCTATGGATTGTTCAAGGAGATGTACCTTGCACATATGATTGGTTTGGTTTCATTGATTGATCCCATTGGTCAGTGGGGCACTAACTCGGATGTAATGGGGTTGTAGCTTATGGGATGTGTTGGATGCTACGTATCTTTCCTTATGATGAGACTGATGATCACTCCCTTAGGCTGTGAGTCAAGAGACCTATGGATTGGTCAGGGAGGTTGAACTTGATAGAGAGAGAGACTTATGCTTATCCCTTAAGCTGTGAGCCGAGAGACCTATGAATTGGTTGGGGAGATTGACTTTGAGAGAGAATGAAAAGTACATCCTAGCTAAGAGGGAGTGTTAAAAAATTGGGTAGCTACAGTCGGTATTTTCATTGGAAAAAATGGAGACAATTCATATTTTTGACTTTGACCTAGTCAGCCTCAACAAGGATAAGTCAACTTACATGTGTGAAAAGTATTGAGAAATCTAGGGCATAGAAATTAAGTGATTTCTCTTCAACTAGTAACTTCTTGTGAGTACTTTTTACTTCTTTAGATTAGGATCTTATTTTACATAGTTTATTAGTTTTCTTCTTCATCAAAGAACTACCAATGCATAAACCATAAAGAGACAAGATACACAAAATATAGGTTATCAACCAGGGCCAGAGCCTTTCAATTTTTGAGAGGAAAACCCACACAAATTCTTCTTATATAGATTCCAATTGTCGAATACCAAGACCAAGACCCTTGACCTATTCAACCTCTCCAAGACCAAGATACAAAAATTCATAATTTGACCTCTATTTCGAGTCAAATATATTCATATTCCTGCTCCTTCTACTTCTGCCTTGGCTTCCTTATAGATCTTGGCTTCCTTATCTTTGCTTCAGACCTATGTCTCTTCATCCCTATTTCAAAGGCCCTAGTACATGTAGGTGGCATTCTTGTGCACCTATATTTCCTTCGCTTATGGTAGAGACCTCTCCTATCTTGACTCGGCATCTCCTCCTTCAGTAATTCAACTAACAGTCCTTTTGCAATTCGTTCCTTTTCCTGTAGCTAACAGTCCCAAAAAACAAAGCTAAAAACCTTGTTGCTCCTTCCCTTTTACTCGTTGATTATAGGGCTTCAATTTGATGACCTTCGCACTAATTAAATTCAGACTTCATGCATCAAAATTATCTGAAATTCTCTACTTCGCACTTCAGACTGTTTTCCAAAAATCCGACTTTTGAAATAGGTTGAGTTGCCTATTTATACTTATTTTCCATCATAATTAAGTCGACGTGATTGTAAGCTCAACCGACATGTCATTTGGAATTCGCAATAATCTTTTTGAAGACGACATGAGGAAGATACTTCACTTGGTCTTGGAGGGCTTATCCTATACATATTAATGACTCATACACAATTGTAATATGCCCAAGAAGGGTCCTTCATACATGACATAAACTCAAATTGAATGCTATGACAAGATGACAAATCCTAAAGGCTCACAATGAGAGATACCACTAAAATAAAATTCCTTGCTAATGAAACCCATGAGACAAGTATAATAATAATTTTATTTTTCTTCTTTTCATCAATTACATAAAAATAAAAATTACACATGACATTATGAAGACCGAACCTAATTACATTTTTCAACACTCCCTCTTAACTAGGGAGGTATTCATAATGGTACTTGGTCATTCTCAATCTAAATAATTTCTCATAAGAAGAATCAGATTGGTAACCCATCTGTATAGCATCATATCAACCATCATTGTCACATACCAAGGCCTTGACTAACATCTCTATCTCTCCATGAGATCTGAGCACAATGTTGGCGAGACCAATGATGTATAGACACCCTCATCATTGTCTCTTTTGAAACATACCCCACCCGAGTTCTCAGGGTGTGTTCACTAGGACTATTCTTATATTGGATTCCCAGTCCTCAAAGAATATCGGTCCTCTATGAATACTCTTATCTTGGATTCTCTAATAGATCCTCAAAGAGCATCGGATGCCAAATGTTTACTCAATCCTCCATTTCATCCTCCCAAGTGAAGACAAGAATGATGTGTCTATATCTCCCTGTTAATTAGGGAGGACATATCTATTACAATAAAGGAATGTACTCATTCCTACAGAAGGAATGTACCTAAGCTCTCTCTTGACTTAGGAACTTCCAAGTTTCTTCCAAGTCAAAACTTGTTTCCAGGATCCCTCTTAATTAGGGACCTAAAACAGCTACTCTGGTGGAGATGATGGGACAACTAGTTGCTTGAAGAACTCCTCCTCGCAATGTCATGAACTTCTTTTATCTAGGAGTCTTCATGATTGGGACTTCTACATAGGGCATCAACCATCCATCAATTTCATCCATGAGTCAGCAATGTCATCATCAGAAAGTGATCCATTAGTCCATATCTGACCTTCCTTCATGCCATGTTGCCTTATTCATGCCATGTTTACTTAAAGATCTTTCATCCTACTATATGTGCATCGGTGGTGGAAGACATCCATAGATCTTCCCTTGGTAGCCCTGCATAAACCCATCCATATATAAAAATAAAGGAAGAACATTAAGCTCAACATTACCATTGGGATGGTCTTTCATCATGACATCTTCTAGTTTGCATCAGCATCCTACATACATATCGATACATCTCCCAAAGATATATATTGTCAAGGGTCTCTTTTCTTTTCAGACTTCAAAGTCTTCATATCTTTTATGGAGATATCCTAGTCAAATCTTCTTGGTTTTTCAGATGTTGATTGCCTTTACCATGATTTCATATTCTATGATATCTTCCTTCCTTTCTTTGCACATTACATTCCCAAGAGCTTCCAATCAGAGTTCCTCAATTGTAGTCAACCACCTCATGTTGACCTAGGTTGTCATTGATGTCAATATGGCAATATTCTAGAGACTAGATGATGATATGATGCCAAGGGGAAGCAGAGCAGATCCATGAAGAGACAAGATCAAGGCCATCATGATAGCCAAGCCATAAGCAAGAGTCTGTTAACAGAGGAGTTAACAAAGGAGGCATATCAAAGTATATTGCAGAATATCAGAGCAAGAGAGGCATGTCGGAAAAGGCAGAAGCCATCAAGGTATGAAGGTATCAAGAGGAGGTCATTGAAAGACATTGCAAAGCCAAAGGAAGACATTGGAGCAAGAGGAGCCACATTGGAGCAAGAGGAGCCATATCGGAGGAGCATTGCATGTAATACATGCCCAAGAAGAACCAAGAGGAGCTACAGGAGGAGCCATATATATATATATATATATATATGCCAAAACAGAGCTATCGGAGCTACAGGAGGAGCCATATATATATGCCAAAGAAGAACAGAGCAAACAGAGGAGCAAGAGGAGAAAACAGAGCTATCAGAGGAACAGAGCTATCGAGAGCTATATAGTGTATATGCATGTGTTTACTCTATCAAAGGCGCAGACTCATGTATATATATATATATACATTTACACTATCGGCGGCATAAACATATATATATAGGCTATATACACTATCGGCGGCAAAAACCTATACATACATGCAAATACACTATCGGAGCGGAAAAGCAGAGTTTATATATATGTATGTGGGCCTTAAGCCTCGCCACGTTAAACACTTGCAAATTGCAACAGATATATATATATATATATATATATATATATATATATATATATATATACACATATACATATACATATACATATACATATACATATACATATATATATATATATATATATATATATATATATATAACGGACCCGCTACACATTATGAAACGTCCGCCTATCAGACCTAGCAAAGCGCCGATTGCGATAAAGCATGCGGACCCGCTTAAACATTGTAACATGGCTTAATGATATATCACATCCGCCCATCGCAATGATACACAAAGGACTGTCCTCCTGCAAGCGCTGATTGCGATGAATGTTGCGGACTCGATGCAACATTGCAATTTGGCTTAATGTCATATCGCGTCCATCGGCCATTGGCCACTGCCGATTGCGATTACAAGGCGAACCTGAAGCAGTTACAGATGCGAGAGTAATATTTTTGAATTCCACCCTTAGTGCTTCGCTCATGGTTTTTTTCATATATTTCCTGTGTAATTCAAAAATGTATTGCGCGGGGTTTGAAGGGCCAAAATGCATATGATAACGGTTCTGATAGTGCAGGAGGCCTGAACGATAGTTCAGTAGGCTGAATCATGGCGATTGTGATTGCGATTGGGACGTGGCATGTCCGTTAAACTGTAAAGTCCTATGTATGTCCATGATGATTGAAAAAAGGAGCGTTGTTACAGTTTTAACTTGGAATATGTATTCTTTGTGTATTATTCGGTCCTCACCATTGAATCAATGTGTCTCAGGAGTGTTGGTGAGCACGAAGAGACAGAGGAAGCCACAGCGACTAAGGAGGGAAGCTGAAGGATCAAGCGATGTAGAGGAAACTACAGAGACCGAGGAGGAAGCCAAAGAGCCAGCGACAAAGAGGAAACCGATAGATAGAGGCATGAGGAATGCATAAAAACAGGAAAAACAGAGAACAGACGGGTGTTGAATATTGTTGAAATAAGCTAGAGGAAGCAGAGGCAGTGAGAGGGTCCAGCAGAACAAAAAGAGGGCCGAAGGACCAACAAGATAGGAGACAGTCGAAGGGGAGAAGTAGCCAGCAGAGAAATAGTCATGCTAAAGCATTCACTGTGACAATAAGAACATATGCTTGAACAAAAAGTTGGTTCTTATGCAAGAGCCTAGTGCAGCGAACAGTGGACTCACTAAAGTTGTGTGGAGACAATATCAGAGGTCATGAGGGCTATTGGAGACTCTGTGTGGGCAGTATGAAGAGTTGTAAAGACTCCTTCATAAGAAGACTGGTTGTCATTGATGTTGTAGCATGGAGACTACAGTGAAGCTATAAATAGACATAACTCAGTAAAGAAGAGTTCTGAGAGCAGAACATTACTATCAAACATGCCTTGACAAGATTGGGCTGGAACCCTTGGGGCTGATGCCTCAGAAGTAGAAGGATTGGAGTCCTTGGAGCTGGTGCCTCAAAAGTAAGAAGGATTGGAGTCCTTTGGATTCGTGCCTTAGAAGTAAGAAGGATTGGTGACCTTGGGACTGGTGTCTCAGGAGCTGGAAGGATTGATGTCCTTGGGAGTTGGTGCTCCTAAGTCCAAGATTGTTGCCTTGGCGAAATTGGAGCCTCACAAAAGTCAAAGTTGGTGTTTGGCAACTAGTTGCAACCACTTATATATTGTATATATTTTACTACAAAGATTATATTAATAAAAGAATTTATTCTTGTTGTTCATCTTGTGTTCTGAATGTAAATGTTTTAACTAGTAAAACAATAGTCGGAAAAAGAAATACTAATTCACCCCCCCCCCCACCTTAGTATTTCCAACACCTCATATTTCATATGAGGACATTTTATGTTGATTTCATCTAGTGAATATGTGACCTATGCATTCCTGCATTCCTTTGAGGGAGGAGATACTTACTTTTGATCATGATCTCAAGATAGAGCAGTGATCCATGTTACCTGCAACCATATGACATAACTTCCACAATATCAAATGTAAGAATACATACCTCAAATTTCCTTTGGGTCATCCAAACTTCCTACAACAACTTCCTTCATTGAAAGAGCTTCAATCCCTTGAACTGCTTCATTTTTATGTCATAATACCATTATCCCATGAATTCCACAAGTTTGAAATTCTTGATGAAACACTTGCTTACCCTCATGATCGATGAACCTTTCAATGAAGATCCCATCATAGATTCTTGAGGATCTAAAGTATCCCCATCAGCGGATGTTTCCTTTTGACATATGTATGATGAACCTTGTACTAGATGACCGTGTCACTTGTGTTCCCAATGAGATTCCCAAGAGCTATATCCTTGACTTCCATTTATTGTAACCATCTTTCATGCTTCCCTATGATGATGTCTCGATCTCTTGTTCCCAATGCTTATATGATGCCTTGATGCATCCTATTTAGTGAATCATGATAGCCATATCTTACAATAGAAGACTTGGGAATTTGAAAAGAACTAAGGTGAGGAACATTATCTCTATCATAGTAGAGATCTCTTACTTCCTCTATCTTGGACTTCTTCTTTTCAACTTCCTCCACTTCTTTGGTGATATGAGCTTCTTCTCTTCTTCTTTTGTTATTGTCCTTCTTGATCTTAGGACAATCTCTTTTTTAGTGTCCATATTCTTGACACCCATAGCATTGGATTTTAGCCATGTTCTTTTTCTTTTTCTAAGGATCAAACTTTCCAAATTGTCCCTTTCTTCTTGTCATTGCAACATAAGCTTGATTTTGTTCACCTGCTCCCACATTATATTTGGCCTTTAGTCTAGATTCTTCAATCTTGCATAGTGACTGTAGATCTTGGAATGGAGTAGCTTCTTTCTTCCCATAAATACTTGAATTAAAGTTACCCCACTCCTCTGGTAGTTCATTTAATACCATTGCAGTCATTTCACTATCAGACATGACTTCTCCCAATTCTTCTTGTTGATCTTGGATCTCAAATATCCTCATAAAGTATGAGGTCATTCCATCTTCCTTAGACATCTTCAACTTGTAGAGTTATTGCCTTAATGATATGACTTCTCTAGCAATGCTTACGAAATACAACTCTACTAGTTTGTCATAGATTTCTTTTGAAGTTGCAAGTTTAGATACATATGGGATGAGGGGATCCTTGATGGATTCTATGAGAATCCTTTGAGCCCTAACTTCCCCTTTCATATACTTGGCAAGAGCTTGAGCATCTTCCTCTCCTAGTTTTGTGATAGATCCTTTGACATGATCCATGACCTCATTTTCAATGAGATTTGGATATGTAATTTTCTTCCATGCAAGATAGTTTGAAGCCTCAACCAATTTGTTGTTCTCCTTGCAAAAAGACATTTTGACAGATTCAGATAAGGTCATATACTTACTTGATAGGATGCTCATTTCTCCTTGTTGCTTCCTTGATGTTGATGATGATATAGAGAATAGAAAACTTCTTTTTGTTGAAGATAGTTTTCTTCAATAATGATCCTTCATCTTAGAGAGAGAGAGATACCTTTTGATGGTGAAGTCTTTTTGATGAAGATCAATGATGACTTCTTGGTGATGTCTTTAATGGTAAGGAACTTGTTTCAATGAGAGAGAGTCTTGATGACACCGCCTTTTGATCTAGCTTCCTTTGGATGAATAGTCTTTTAACTTGATTCGTAGATCTCTTCAACTTGAGTAGATGTAGGGTTTTGGCCTTCTTGTCTTGATGATGATCCCAATACGTCTTTGTAGACTTCTTTGACCTAGGGTTATGATGCTTCCTTCGACTTCAAGATGATCTTTGCTTTGATGCCTTCCTTGAGATTTGATCCTTGAGTGTCCCTTAATAAGATGCCCTTCCTTGTCTTAGTCACCTTAGCTTTGATACCATGTTGAGAAATCTAGGGCATAACAATTAAGTGATTTCTCTTCAACTAGTAACTGCTTGTGAGTATTGTTTACTTCTTTAGATTAAGATCTTCTTTTACTTAGGTTATTAGTATTCTTCTTCATCAAATGGCTACTAATGCATAAACCATAAAGAGGCAAGAGACACAAAATATAGGCTATTAGCCAAGGCCAAAACCTCTCGATTTTTGAGAGGAAAACCCATACAAATTCTTCTTATAGAGATTCCAATTGACAAATACCAAGGCCAAGACCCTTGACCTATTCAACCTCTCTAAGACCAAGATACCAAGCTTCTTGATTTGACCTCTATTTAGAGTCAAATATAATCAATTAACTGCTCCTTCTACTTATGCTTCGACTTCCTTATAGATCTCGGCTTCCTTATCTTTGCTTCAAACCTGCAGCTCTTTGGCCCTATTTCAAAGGCCCTAGTACATGTAGGTGGCTTTCTTGTGCACCTAAATTTCCTTCAGTTATGGTAGAGACCTCTCTTATCTTTACTCGACTTCTCCTCCTTCAGTGATTCAGCTAATAGTCCTTCTGCAATTTGTTCCTTTTCCTGTAGCTAACAGTCCCAAAAAACAGAGCAAAAAACCTTGTTGCTCCTTCCCCTTTCCTCGTTGATTATAAGGCTTCAATTTGATGACCTTCGCACTGATTAACTTCAGACTTCATGCATCGAAATTCTCTGAAATTCTGTACTTCGCACTTCAAACTGTGTTTTCTGAAAATCTGACTTTTGAAATAGGTCAAGCTGCCTATTTATACTTGTTTGCCATCATAATTAAGCCGACATGACTGTAAGCTCAACCGACGTGTCATTTGGAATTTGCAATAATCTTTTTGAAGCCAACATGAGGAGGATACTTCGATTGGTCTTGGAGGGCTTATCTTATACATATTAACGACTCAAACACAACTGTAATATGCCCAAGAAGCATAGACTCAAATTGACTTTTATGACTAGATGACAAATTCTGAAGTCTCACAATGGGAGCTGTCACTAAAAAAAATTCCTTGCTCAAGAAACCCATGAGACAAGCATAATAATAATTTTATTTTTCTTCTTTTCATCAATTACATAAAAATCACAATTACACATGACATTATGAAGACTAAACCTAGTTGCATTTTTCAACAAAAAAGAACCTCCCCAACCAAATATAAATAAGGCGTCGTTGGAGCTCATTTTGGCATCCAATCATCACAATTTGATCTGAAAATTGCAGAGGCTAATCCACACATGTGAAGGAGTCGAGGAGACATTTCAAACCTACGTTGACCAGTGTCTTTCAATCTATTTTTACTTGCAATGACTTGAGCTATTTTGGATCTATGTGACGAGGGTTTGACTGTGCTTGTAAGCCGGAGATTGCAAGAGGTTTGTTGACTTGATTTTACCATTATTCAGGATCGTTGACCGATCGTTCACTATGCTTGTAGGCTGAAGATTGCAGGAGGTTCGTTGGCTTGATTTTACCATTGTTCAACTCTCTCCTTTAACCGAGAATTGCAGGAATAGCTTGACTAAGGCCTTGACCAAATTTCAAACTTTTGTTCAGAGCTTCCACAAGCTAAAATTCAGCCCTATTGTTGCAAACTTGTACTTTGACCATAATTGACTCTCTCTCTTCGTTCCCTGATTTTGACTTGGATAAATTAAGGTCATATTTGAAATCTTTTTGTAATATTCTTGATGTACTATTAATGAACATAATTTCTCTCTCATAAGGAAAGATTGGTTGGCTTTTCCCCTTGTGGGTTTTTCCCTAGCTTGAAGCCTAATTTCTAGTGTCTCGTCTCTTGTTTACTATTCATTGTGATCTTTAGTGCTCTATTGATGAAATTTAATGGTTTAAGTTTTTCATGTATAACTGCTTAATTATTGGAATGCTAGAAGTCCAATTGTATCATTGGAAGTAGTTATCAATTTTGAAAAACTATACTAGTCTTGAATACACTAGAAAATCAACATTTTCCCTATTTCCTCCTCAAAAACATATGGCTCACAAAATGCCTACATCAAAGCAAAGTTCATTGTGTTAGGGATCTTCGTACTGTTACCTCTCAATGGTTGTCCCTAAATCATTTCACCCATCCAAACATCTCCAACGGTGTTGTGCCACCACTTTGGCCTATTCTTAGGTTTCTCCTCGTACAAACCAATGTTGTCATCATGACTTGGCCTCTATGTATTCTTGTCATCCGAATTCTAATTCAATTTATCTAATAAGAAATTACTTGGATGGGAGACTATTCATGATCAAAAACTTCCCCTCTTTCAGTTACCTAAAGCATGACCCCTAAATCCTTTGCCACAACAGGTTGCTTTGCAACGATTGTGATCTCTGTAAAAGCTTAATTTCTTCATCAACCATGACCTCTTTGATAAGGTCATCTAATTAGTGTCCACATCAACCAACCTATAAGCTTTGTGCATGTTGTTGTACCCTACAATCATCTATTTCTTGCTCTTACGACCCAACTTACATCTTTTCTCTTCCTGAATCCAAGCAAATACAATGGAACCAAAGACCAGTGACGTTGGTCTTCCTCCTAGACCATGCTTCCTCTAAAGTCTTGCTTCACTTACCATCGTTAAAGAATTATTCAACAGATACACTACAATGAACACTAAATGCAAAACCTATTTGGAACACATGTTCTTCATCATGCGCCTGGATTCCACATCTTAACTACTATATTCTATTGTGGAATGTAGGGTGTAATGAACTATCTCTCTATACCATATTTGGAAAAAATGTTATTAAATTCTTTCGAACAAAATTCTCCACCATTATCAAATCTAAGAGTGGTAAACTAACATTTTGATTATTTTCTATTAAAGTTTTAAACCTCTGAAATTCATTAAATACATCATATTTCAATTTCAGAAAATACAGCCACATTTTTCTACTCTAGTCATCAAATAGAAAAAGGGAAGTATCTGGCACTTTTGTTGGACATCATGTTCATTGGTCTACAAACATCTACATGAACTAGTGCAAGGATTGTTTACTCTCCAAGTAGCTCCCCTACTTAGCATGTTCTTCTAAAACCTTATATGTGCTATCAGATGTTAAAGAGTCCAACTACCAAATGTTTTCAAGCCAAATGAGAGAGATAGGTCATGTTGAGGAGTCCATACCATTGTAGCCAAAGTGCATTGGTGTTTGGTACACTCTTCACTATCAATGCATGCTCCTTTAATTGTCCAATGTCAACTGGTCTAAACAATCCATGATCCTCCACACTAAGAGCTAGTCTTTTTGGTCTCCTTGTCAACTATTAGCAATTGTGATTGCTAAAGTTGACATCTAGATGGTGGAAATGCCTTATAATCTAATTGATAGTAAATTAATCTCCATGTCTAACACAATACACATTGAGGAAAATCAATATTTTCCCTCCAAATAAAATTTACACATCCCCTCTGCCATATGTTGTGAATTCTTCCCCACCACCAAAGATCACTGAATCCTTAGAGAAACAAGTAAATGACTCTATGAACCAAACTGTCTATTGGTGAACTGTCGAAATGCACTAGAATCTTTGTGCCAAGTAGATGACGTGAGTTAATACGCTTTCGCCACAGATGCAAAGAATGCCAACTTCTCTTTATGTTCTGCAACATGAGAGGCTCCCTCAGTTGGTTTTCTAATCAACCAGCTTAATTCTACAGTGCTTCTTTATATGGCCCACCTTGTCATAGTAGTAACATGTGATATTCTTTAGACCCTTGATTGTATCTTCATAGATACCCTGCCCATCGTTCTTTGTCCACTTGCATTTGCCCTTGACATTGGCTGCAAAGGCCTATTCTATACCTTTTGTGTCACTACTATATCATGTTGTAAAAGCTTATCGCATAGAGCTTCAAACATGAGATCTAACATTTGTAGAAATGATGTTCATGGTCTCAAAAAAGTGTTCATACAAACACGGTAAGCTTTTAAATGCAAAATATGACTATTTCCTCAACATCTTCTGACAAATGGCCAACAACTCTTCTTTGATATCCTTCAAATTTGAGTAAATGTGCCTACATTGATGCACTAACATCCATGGCGATGGAAAACATATTCTTCAGGATAAAGGCTCTGCCCTTGTTTAAATTCTCATTCAATTCTTGCAAATGCTTCCAAGTTTATACTTAAAGTCTTTCATGTCTAGTCCTCAAGAAGCATTTCATCTGTTATAGACAACTTAAGTGGCATTATTGTTTCTCTATCTTGCTCATCAAACTTGTTGCAGGTTCTACCCATCATTATTGGATAAGTATATTTACCTAAAGCAATACTAGAGAAGCACTTGTACTCAAATATGGCCAACAAATGATGCTTCCACGTATTTTAGTTTTTACTATAAAATCTATGGCTGATTTGCAACATGATGTTGGAAAAAGAGACCATTTGTACGAGTCAAAAATGTAAAAATAGTAAAATACATACTGAAAGAAAGTAAAATGTTGAAAATGCATGTTCTTCCCTCCCTCAACCTATGATTGTGGAGTAAGAACACCAAGATATTGGTTTTATCCAATCTATAACAACCACATATCACTGAAAAAAACAAAGATTTATAATAAATATGACCATAAACAGCAGCACAACCCAAACAGTTGTAAATTTTTATAAATCTGCCAAAAAACAACAGTAAAACACACAAATCTTCTCATAAACAACACCAAATCACCCAGATTTTGATTAGATATGTTAAAAATCACCAAACCATGCATATCTACTCAAAAAAAAGCACCAAAATTGTTACTTTCTGCTTGGATCTGAAGAAAATCACCAAACCAACAGCTGAATCTTACAGATATGCAAATTTGGGCAACATTACAGGCAGGAACAGAAAAATCTACTCTTAAATCATTTGTACTGTTAAAACCTCTGAGAAATTTCCCTAAATAATTGTTCCATCAGGTCATACATGTCAAATCTTCTACTCAAGAACTCCCTGGTGATGTTCATACTGGTCTGATGGTTGAAATCCCAGCATCATACAGTCGTACAACTTGATTTCTTCTATTGGTGGCTAATCAATACATAATACATATCCATATACATACAGTCGGCTCCCCTTTGGCAGCATATGGAAACTTCTTGGTGGCTGTATGAAACATATTGGTGCTTGTACAGCGGCCAGCCTCAGATGTAGGTTGATTCTCTGTTTGACTGCCAAGCTTTGACAACTGTATGGATTCCATACAGTGTTATCCTTCAAACCCTTTTTTGGGGACCATGATATGCAAGGCTCCTAAACAAAATTGCTTCTATCAGAAATGAAATCAATACCTTGTTTTGGCAAATCCATTTTGGCTCTTCAATGTGCTTCACTAGTGATCCCTTGATCTGTCTTTTCCAAAACAGTCCCTAGTTCTTCATGGTCTCACATATCCTGCAGCTCTGATAGAGCTCTGATACCATATCACAAATATTAAACACAAAAATAATCAAGATAACTCCAAAGAGTCCCCCATCATGCTTGCATAAATGAGAAAGATAAAAATTTATACACTAATTGACTCAATCCATTTTATGAATGTGGGATAGATTGAAAAACAAGGTAAAGTCAAATAAAACATAGAAGTGTAATATAGCCTAAAGTCAACATGACTTTATTAATGCCTATGTCTAATCTGAAATCTCTGATTTACCATTATTATTATCTGACATTGAATTCAAAAATATAGTGGTGAGATCACATGTTTTCTCAAACAAATATTGTTTTGGGCTTTTCATTATGAGCTTTTACCTTGGGGTACTTGAAACAAAGCTAACGTGGTTCAGGTATTGTTTGTGAAGTGTTGTGCCAATGAAACTATGTTAAAAGCAGGAAAATTAAAGCCACACATGAATGCAAATTTCAAGACAATTTGTAAGCTTTATATATGCCAATAATGAACATAGACAAAAGCTGGAAATAGGAAAGTCTGCAAATCATAAATAAAACCTAATTAACAGAATTTCATCACATACTTTGACAGCCTGCAAGATAAACGCAAATATGAACCATATGTGTAATTATATAGCTCACTAAAGATCATATACAAACGGTTTAATCCAAACCAAACCATTTTTCCATCAAGTTTATCATAACTACTAGTTCTGATCGAATTGCAGCATCATCATGTGCGGATGAATGATAATGACAAAATCTAAAATGCAATCAATACATATTCAACAGCATGCTTTGAAACAGCTGCTAAGCTAGCTTGAAAATGAACTTGAAGCAGCAAATGAGACCCAGCATGGAATTCAATTCCAAATGACATTCACATTTTCACAGAGAAAGAAGTGTGCCATATTATGATGCTTTATCCTTCAACCAATAAAGCTCGACAATTTCATGAATATATGCCTTGACGCATTCTCGAAGTTTGTATGTGCATTACATAAATTATTATTTTCCGTCAAAAAAAATTCAGCCTGAGGAAATCCACTTAAATGTAGATTTCCAAATGACCTATATGTTTAGTAACAAATAGTGCCTGATAAAATAAATTTACCATCCACCTAAGCTTGTAGGAGATGGATGCCCAAGAATGAGAAAGTTGGCAAAATGCTGGTAGGTCAACTCCATTTTTAGAAATCACAAAAAATGACCAAGAAAAGTAACTTTGATTGCAGAGAAACAGTGAACATTTTATTTTGCATGTGTCACCTATGCCAGGTACACAGTCTTGTTCTCCACCACAAACCTAGAACTGGACAAAACCTGTAACATTGGCCAGCATAAGTGAAATATTATTCAATATATTACACTTTAATTCAGCCTCCAAATATAGAAGATGCTCAGACCAATATAAACAAGCGCAGCATATGAGCCACTGGTACCATTCCAAAACAGGCCAGTGCTTTTACATCTCTCTCTTGATATTTTCCATTACTTAAAGTAGCACACTAATGAAATATAAACAAAAGTGACAAGAAAACTGCAGACTGTTGAGAAAATCTTGATAAGGACCAAAGCATAGCTCAAATCTAGCCAGAGCCTTGGAAAGAATAACAGGATGTACAAAAGTTACCTTGCGCATGATCTCATCCTTTACATTGCTTTCATCTGCAGCCACACCAGCTGTCTCAAGGGCCTTCATGGCAAGAGGAATGACTGTCTTTTGCAGTTTCTTCATTCTTAAATTTCCTTCAGGACTCTGCATTAGCGTTGGAAATTTGATAAAAAACCCATAGAATAGATACTGTTTGCTCATGAAATTTGAATATTAGAAAAAACAGAAAAGAACACAACATGCTTCTTTACATAGAAACTGGAAATCCATGAAGAAAAAGAAAATAGTAGTTCAAGTACAAAAAATAGAACATATAATTTAAATCTATCAACACTTACTTCTTTTAAGACTGATTTAATGATTTTTTTCCATTTTACCGGCAATTTAGAACTTCTTTTATCACTTCCATGTGTATCCTTAACTGCATCACGCTGATCTCTTGTCTGAAGCTCACAATATTCATTGTTAGAAAGCTCATCAGTCTGCTTGGTTCTCTTTTTTGGTTTCTCTTTATTTTGCTTGACATCATTCATTAGTAATAAACCTTCCATTACCAAGCCATTCCCATTTTCACCAATTTTCCTCATGTGATCAAACTCATTGGTACTTTTACCCATAGGATCACTTTTATCCATTTTTTTAAACTTATAACCCTTTCCTTCTTTAGCAGCTGATAAATGCGTAGTTTGATCACTGCCACATGAGTGAAGCTCTTGTTGCCCTGTTTCATCTTGCTTATTTTCTACATTCATAGAATCAAATGACTTGGATTTATCTCCTGTCCTCTTCCTCTTCTTGGAACATTTCTTTTCGTCAATATTTGGGCCTTTCTTGAATCAGGTGCAGTATCTTGCTTGTCATCAGTAGAACCCAGAAGCTCATCTTCCTCATGTTTAACCACTGTATGCTTCTCCTCACTCTGCCCGTGCACAGCATTTGGTTGTTCCTTCAAGTGAAGGATACTTCCCTGATTACCAAGAGAAATGTTTCCATTTGAAGATGGCTCAATATTTTGATTCGATATACTGCTAGCCTGAAATGCTCTGGCTTTTGATCTATGTTTCTTTCCCTCTGAATGTAGTGACAACGTTTCCCTGCTTGTGGTCTTCACATTGCAAAGACTGCACAGTGCAAAATTTAAAAACAAGGCATAAGAATTTTTTCTATACATAGTGGAAACAAAAAATGTACTATTATTAAAATTCAAATTATTCACATGCTATCTTATCTTCCTTCCTGCTATTCATGGAATTTGCTCTGCATGAGAGTATCTTACACTGCCAATCCATCTTTATCTAAAGAAAGAATTTTTACTGTGGATTAAAAACATCTCCCTTTTGTCTGAAGGAAATAAGCATTCTCTTGTATTGTACAAAATTTCACTTAGAACATCACTTAAAAAAATTGAACTAATTAAGAGCAGAGGAAAGAAAAGAGAATTGCAACGAGAACAAAAAAAAGTTTATACAGCAGGTCAAAGATTACATTGATGGTTCCTCCTCCTAAGCTGTCCCTCAAATTAATGTTAGTATCTTAACACATGATGTGACCCAATAGGTTGGGCAATTTGCAAGAAAGCAGTTTTGTGTGGGCATCAATGGCAGCAGCCTCCAACTACCACAAAATTAACACCGGTTGTATGACTTGTACAATGTACATAGATGCCACTGCCACTACATTAATCCCTCTGAAGCAGATAAGCTAAGGGAGGGTCTGATGAATATCTTTGTAAAGGTCCCAAACAGCTATAAAGTCGATTTCAGAGAATCCATCATAAGTAATAGATTAAGATTCATATGAACTCAAATGAGAGCAAGAATCAGCTGCAACCAAACAAACACTCACAAGTTACAACAGATCTCCATCTTCAGTTAGCACAACAGAACTGGTCAATTCAATTTTTCAAAGTCTATGTTTTGTTTCCTCTGTAAACCTCATTCTCCTCAATTTCGCAGCTGCTATGCAATTTTCTCTTCATGAAAGACATCTTGAACCAATTTATTTTTGTTTTCTCTTCTGCAGCTGGATCAATCCCATTTCTCTGTGCCACAGTACCCACATCTGCACTTTCATCGCAGTAAATGTTTTGAAATCATTTAACAGTAAAACAGTAGCTGGATTTGCAATATCTTTTCACAGCAGATAGAAAAAAAAAGGTATTTTCACTGTTTCGGTGGCAAGACAGATTTCCTCTGTGTGATAGACGCTTGCTCTAGGATTAGAAAGAGTTTAACTGTATTTCTATCCGTTACAATAGATTTCTTTACTTGAAATTAGAATGGTAGATTTTCATCTATGGAATTGTGAAATCTCTGCTCAAGTTCTGTTCCGATGTTTTCCTATTCAGTTCTTTGAATATCTAATCTCCAGTGTTGAAGACAAGATTAGAATAACAGGTTGCCATTGTAGTTCCCTAAAGCTATGAAGTATGAAACTCATTTTGTGCACTGTTTTCGTAGATTAAAAAGAAGTATGGATTTTTTCATAGAGGATTCTCTGACTATGTCTCAAAACAACACTACTCAGCTTGATCTCTTACAGCATTCCCGCAAGCCCTCTCTCCTTAGAAACTTTACTTCATGTTAGAAAATCAAAAAGGCAGAAAGATTTTCTTATCTTGAAAATTACTTGTGAGGTACTTGAGTTCTTATTAACTTATTCTATGTCTTCTTTTATCTTCTTATCATCAAGCAACTATCAAAACCAAAACATGAAGATCAAAACAATGAAGGGCACAGAACATAGGCTCTCAGCCAAGGCAAAACCCCTCTCTCAGGGGAAAACCCAACAAAATGTTCTTCTCCTCTTCAAGAACCAAATCAAATGAGACAACCAAGACCCTTAGATAACAACAGATACTCCTCTCATCCACCAAGTCAGCCTTTCAAGTGAGCTTAATCCGACAATTTCAATCCAAGTCAACCTCCTTCAAACTCGTCAAACTTTAGATCTCGGCTTCCTGCAACAAAATTTTCAGCCTCTACTGCAAACCTGCAACTTTCGGCCCTTCTGCAACTCAGAAACTTCGCACATGTCGACTAGAAACAAGAGAAAACAGCCTTATTTCCTTTGCTAGGGTTCCTCCTTTCTTCGCTAGGGTTATTCTTCATTCTTAAAGCCCTTTTCACTTCACTTCTTAGAATTGCAGATCAAATTTCTTGCTTGATTGATGCCAAACTAGGTCGAAGATGCTGCTTATATGTAGTCTTCAAGGGTGGTAGAATCCCTTCAATGAGGCCGACTTGATGGATGACGAGGCCGACTTGGTGGAGGAGGGTAAACTTACATTTTTTGACACATACAAATCTCTCTTGACACAAAAAGCCCAAGAAGGGTCTATTACATGATGACAAGGGCTATGATTCGTGACTCAATTAGACTCAATGGGTGAGTTGACCTATAAACAAAAATACATTGAGAGCATGAAACCCATGCTTATAAAAATAATTTTTTTCTTTAATCTTTATAATAAGTTCTTTTCTTTCTCTTTTACAAATACATAAGAATTACATCATTTCATGAGCCAAACAACAATAATGAAGACCAACACTAGTTACATTTTCAACACTCCCTCTTAACTAGGGAGGTATTCATAATTGTTCAACCAGTACAAAGATGACCTCAAGTTGAAATGTTCCAAGAAGAGTACAAAATATATAAATCTAGGCCAAAACAGCCAAAGTATCAATTCAACTCATCAAAGATCCAAGTGTCATCTAGGCTACCTGCCATGACACTAATTCAAGGATTCAAGTGTTGCTATAACACTAATTCAAGAATCCAAGTGTCAAAACACTAACTCATCATCCGGGATCCGCGCATTAATTAGCAAAACACTCACTCATCAAGGGCCCCGATGTCATTCAATACACCTACTTATCATGGATCCCGGTGTCATCTAGGCCACGATACCAACACAAACAAGGAATCTAGGTACCATCTAGGCTACCTGCCAAGGTACCCTCCCAACAGGGACTAAGGTGTCATCTAGGCCAATCCACTTTAACTAAGATCTCAATACCAACTAGACCAAGACACCAACCCTCTCAGGGGTCTAGACATCATCACGATCAAGATATCCACCCTAAACAGGGATCTCCAAATCATATAGACCAACATAGCTACCCTCACGGGATCTAGGTATCTACACCAAAATGTCCTCCCTTACAGGGATATAGATATCATCTAGGCGAAGGCACCATCGTTGACTGGGTTCTAGGTACTTGTTACCCACCACTTTGTGGGTGATATCCCCAGGAGAAATTTTTCTCCATGATTAGCCTCAGCCGGCAACCCCTTAATGCCTCCTACTAGCTCGTTGTGCCATTTCTCTACCACTTAAGCCATCCATGTGGTCCCTCGCCCACTTGCATTGATCGTATGTTTGAAGGTGGGCCTCCCGAATCTAAAGGTATGTCTTGTCATTTGGTAATTGAGTATTGGGTTTACTTATCATGGATACTTCTGGTTATGGATTGATGGGGGGATTTGGCAGAAAGAGTGTGTTTAGTTTGTGCTCTTGTCCCCTTGATCTCTTTTGGTTGTTACTCTTGGATCTTAGTCCCGTTGGATCTCCTTTATTGACCATTTGGTTCTAGGGTGGTACTACTTGGGAAACCCCAACTTTGGGTGTGTGGTCCTGCACCTTTCCCTGCACATCTTACTCGCTTTCCACTCACTATACCTCCATTCATCTTTTCTCCCACCTCGGTCCACATAGGGCTAGCATCCCTACCCCCTTGCCCCCACCTTGGGTTAGGCCTAGAATGATGCCCCGGAGGTTGAAGCAATTAAAAGGAAAAGTGAAAAGCATAATTGGCCACATTTAACAGGAAATTTTACCACAAAATACAAAAGATGGTCGGGGCAAAAATAATCAGCACGTGGGAAAAAGCCATTGCATGAGCTCTACCCCAATCCACGGCCATCACCCTGGTTCCATAGGCCCTAGATGAGCCTCCTCTATCATTCAGGAACCCTTGATCGTCCCAACCCCTGGAGGGCAATGAACCGCCCCACCTAAAAGGGGGTAATCACTGCTATATCTTACACATTATGCTCTTGTCCTTTGAGCCCCGAGCAGTTAATTAAAGAAAATTCATAAAAAGGCAAAAGCTATATAAAGAAGGGTGGAAAAATCAAGGTCGAGGCACCTCATGTACCACAATTGCTCCCTCCTATACATTACATTCCCAGGTGTGGGCTTCCCCTTATCTAACTACCCCTATGCCCCGCTATGTGGCCCAGGACTGCCCCTCTCATTCCCTATTCCACCTCACTTATTTGTCACTTGCCAACCCCATTAGAGGGATGTAGCTTGAACATGTTATCCCCTTTAAGGGTTGAAACTACCTAATAAGGTACTTGGCTAACCCCCTTTGGAGCCTAGAGACACTAGCACATGCCAAAGCCCACTATGGAAGGGCATGCCATTATGAAGTACCCTCGTTGTTATCCATGATTTGTAAGCTCTTTTACCTGATTATTTTAATGATTGGTTGTACTGGAAGCCTAGGGGACGCATTGGATCTTATGCAGGATTATAAGTGGTTTCCATTTGGGTTTGGTCTCCCTATATGGGATCCTAACCCCAAAGGTCTACATTGGCACATGTAGGGTGTGCATAGAGAGCCATTGGCCTCCACAACAGCAGACATCACTCCACGGATCTTCATGGATGCTCAGAGATTACTAGCGATCCACTTTTGGGATGATGGTGATATGCTTGGTACATTATGCCCAACAGGCCCCCACAGGAGCCCCACACTCTTGACAGGTGTCCCAGGACTTGTACGATGTCATGGTAGCATTCATTCCACCACTTGGACCCTTGCAGAGGATATCCGATTCATATGGAAACCCATGGGGTCAACTATGTGCCCTCATACCCCACTGGGAGCACCACAGGTCTACTTTTTGGAGAGCAAGGGGCCACCCCCTTGTCCATCATATTCCGAGGGATTTATTCCTCAATATGGCACTTTTGGATATTATTATGCCTTTGGAGGGCCCTACGACATGTAGATATTATTATTTGGCCCCTTGTGAGGCTTATTTTTACACTTGTGAGCTAGTTTGGTGGGCTTGTCACCAATAGGGGTTTTATTTGCATTATCATTAGGGGCTAATGTAGGCCCATAGGCTAATTCGAACTCCTTAGAGGTTATATATTGATGTTAGATACATTCATTTGGATCATCACTTGACTTGAGATCTCTCTAATCATAGAGAACTTCACATTTTTTCCTTGGAGGATATTTTTGGAGATGGATGAATTTTGACGTATGGATTTGAGCTATTTATCTTGTCATGGAGCTTTGTCTTGTCAACAAAATGCTGGCTGGAGATACTCTATAACATTGTAAGTAAATTTTGATGTTAATATTCTTGTTGTTGCATACTGCATTAGGGCTAGTTGCTGCATAATCGAAATGTGGAATTGAGCATGTTTTAGTTAATTTAATGTATGGGCCAATGTTATGTGAATGAAATGTCCTAGAGATTATTTTGTCTCGATAATCTTGCATCGTTTTCTTTGAAGTATAAATGCTTGAAGGTCACTTTTCTTTTCTTTCTCTCAACATTGGATGAACTTGACTTTCTGGGCCTCCTTGATCAAGAAACCAAGTTCTTACTCATTACCATCCTTGACTCCATATCCACAAGTGAATTAGGCATTGATCCCTTAAAAGGGGTGATCATATTAACCCTCTTTTTACCATTTTCCCCTTTTTCCCCAAGTCTAGCCCCATTAGGTCATCCAAGGCATCAATTTCCCGAGAATTGACCCAAGGAAAAACTTCGATCTCCTACAGGCTACTACGCTAGTGGGTCACCTCCCTCTCCAAATTTGAGGCAATTCTAGCGGTGGAATCTCCTGGAATCCCAAGCCCTAGCTCTAGGATCGAATTTTGCCTAGGCACCCCCAAGGGTAGACCTCAACAAGATCATTTCAACCTTTTGAAGTAAATGTTCGTCCTTTCCTTTCATCTTGTCCAGGAAGGAACATCATTGGTTGCTACATTCCATCCCCGAACCTGGACTAGGTCCACTTGGCCCCATGTGGTCCCACTTCCCAATAAAGATTATTTGTCAAGGAACATTTGGGAATCCAAGTTTCCCAAGGATTATAGGGATTGGGAACCTCGCCTATAAGCCTATTCCTTCCCCCTCAACCCTCTAATCCTCACCCCTTACAAGTCCCTTGCGGACCAAGTCCCTTGCTTAAAGAGCAAGAAAGTTCCATTCTTCCCTCCATCCTTGGGAAAGGGTTTCTAGGGTCACTTTTCACCTATCCATTGACATATACTTTACAAGTGATCCCTATGCTACTGGGACTCCTCCCATCGGTGAAAGTCCGTAAAAAGCAGGGAGACTTAGTTGTGGTGACAGTGGGTTAACCCTCCACCATTGTGCTTAACCTAATAGGAACCCCTCATAGGTCCCCTGCTGGTTTGAGTGGTAACAGGTACCATCTAGGCCAAGATATCATCCCTCATAGGATTCTATGTATCATATAGGCTAACTGCCAAGATACCAATCCTACCACCATTCTCTCCTCATGGCCTTCATTAGACGCAGGATTGTTAGTCCTGGCCTAGTGCATGACACATGAAATAGAGAACTATGTCATCCCTCTCAACCAGGAAGGATATACACATTTCCTCACAAAGGAAATATTTCCAAGCTCCCTCTCAACTAGGGAGTTATGTCCAACATCAGTTATTTTATTCTTCCAGCCATACAAATTCTTCTTTTTGCATCATCACATCATCAGAGAACTTCAACCTTCTAGAAAGTCGGCTTTCAATCATCAATGTAAACTTCAATGTTATCAGGGTTCTTACAGCGTCCTCTTTCCATCATGCTCAACATCATCCGAAAGTCATCATCAAACACAAGGTAGGCTTACATCTTGAAAACTACGCACCTATAAATCTTATCAACAAAGCCCAATATATATGTACAAGAGCGTGCAAAAAAAATTATCAATCTAGGGTTATCATGTCATCACAAAGAGAAAATTTAGGGTTATTAATACTTCAATAAGGAATTAAATTATAGATATCCAAAATCCAAACCTTGTTAGGGTTTCAATCATAGCGGAAACATTTACACCTAGGGTTTCACTTTCATGCCCTAAGCTCTTACAACAACCTTTGTTAGGGTTTCGTCATAAACCCTAGATATGAGAAAGGCATCAACATAAATAAATTTAAAATGATCATACCTTCCTTTATGATGAAGCCCTGCTACAAATCTTATAACTTTTAAACATACCTTGAGTTGTTCATTCTATAAACCTTAAAGGGCTCCCTCTTGAAAGGCTCCCTCTGCAACAAGACTTCTTACAAGATTCAAGTCTTCCTTTTGGAGGCTCCCTCTAAATCTGGCCACAATCCTTTCTTTTAGAATACTCTTGTAAACTTTCTTTTAAAGAAAACACAAGGAAACGATTATAATCAAGCAACAAAAGTAAAATATATAGAGAGGGAATCAACAAGGTAATGAAAGAAATAAGGAATACTTATCTTTTGAGAAAAATAGAATCCCCCTCTTGATTTTGCATTGATCTAGACATTGTAAGGGATTTCTTCAATTTATTGAAACAACTCAAGAATTTTCTATTAAAGCATGTTAGATCTACAAAACCTAAAAACAATGACCTATACTATAAATAAAGGATATACAAGGGATAACATCCCTTAAGACTTAATAGAATAAGTCTTTGACTTCAAAATCCTCAGTTTTGGTCTTCTTTGGAGGATTATCATCAGTGGCAACTGTAGCTTGGTCTCTTTCTCTCTTCTTGTTCTTAGGATTATCAGGACATTAGTTCTTATAGTGTCCCATTTTGTGACAATGATAACATTCTATTTTAGAAAGGTCAATCTTCCCATGATTTTTCTTTGACCCTTTAAATTTCTTATTTCCTCCTTTCTTCTTGAAATGGGCAGAATAGGCATTTGAGGTGGTATTCTCTTCATATTCTTGCTTACCTCTTATCAAGGCAAGATGAGCTTCTTCTTGAGTATAGGCAAACCACATCCTGTTATGAATCAAAAACAGATATAAATAATGTAAATATAGATAATAACACTACATCAAAAAAATGATTAATTAGTGATTAGTTTAGTGAAGAGGTGTGTCCCCAAAAGACATGACCGTTCATAAAGGGACGCCTGCTTAGGTATATAAAGCAAGCCCTCATTGTAGCATTGAACATCACTTGTACAATTTTATATATAATAAATTCTTATTACAAAATACCTCGTGTATTTTTACATTAAAGTCAACAAGCTATAAGTTTTGTTGCTTCAATGGTATCAGAGCCATGCCGCACAATATAATCATGCGAGTCTTTGAACATTGTTCGCCGCACAATATGCCATTACGTTTACGTCCTGAATGCGTTGAGCAGTTTAGTAAAATTGGATAAGCATTTCAGCGTTTAGAAAAATAATAAGCAGAAGTTAAAGCATGTTGAAGGAAAATCAATAGTAAGGAAGATGATAGCAACAGTGAAGAAACGAAACAAGATCAAGATGAGGATCCAGATGAAGTTGATCTTAATATGGACGAGAATGATGAATATGAAAATGATCCAGATGAAGATGATCTTGATGTGGATAGAATGATATCAATCAAGATGGTGATAAAGATGAGCTTGCTAGCACGGAGACTGTTGCAAAAACTGAAAAGAGTATTAAAAGAAATCGTGTAATTTCACCTGAGTCTAATGTGGCAAAAGCCATTGGAAAAGGGGTTAGAGAGTCCCCTGAACATAAGAAGGGAAAAAACCTTCCAAAACGATCTGTGAAGGAAGTAACAAAGGACAAAGAAATACCTTCTTCAGTGAAGAAGGAAGATAAATTTTATACTTTGGAGCTAATGAAAATTTTAAGCCAGAAGGAAAGCCAAACCAAAGATTTGGAGCTTGCTAGGAGTAAAAAGTCAAGGTTTTATCTTCTTGTAAGCCAGAAGGTAAAGAAGGGCCCACCATGCCTCTCTCTTTCACTAACAATTATGTCAAAATTTTGGTTATGGTTGTAATTGAAAGAGCAACAACTATAGCCTTTAAGTGCAACACCCAGGAGTATAGGTCAAATTTAGGATGGAAATCAACTTCAAAAATTGCCAAGCAGACTCCTAGACTGCAGACCAGTGATTGTCTTGGAGGTGAAACACTCATAAGGTTGCTAAAATATTATTCTAGAAGTCACGAGCTGAAGACATCCATTACCGTTGGTGTTGTGGGGCTTCCTAATGTTGGTAAAAGTAGCCTTATAAATAGCATAAAAAGATCACATGTTGTCAATGTTGGGACCACCCTAGGCTTAACAAGAGCGATGCAAAAAAATCACTTAGACAAGCATGTCAAACTATTAGACTATCCTGGAGTTGTGACGGCTAAACCTATTGACAGTAATGCAACAATTGTTCTTTGCAACTGCAAAAGGATTAAAAAATGGGAGGGGATCATTTATCCTCTGTTAAGGAGATTTTGAAGTTGTGTCCATCTGACAAGTTGATGTGGTTATACAAGCTACCTAGCTTCAGTTCATTCGATGACTTCTTGCAAAGGATCGCATCAATTTGTGGGAAGCTAAAGAAAGGTGGTGTAGTAGACACCATATCAACTTCCAAGATTGTTCTACATCACTGGAATGAAGGAAAGATATCGTATTGTACATTGCCACCTACACGAAATGAGGGGGAACATCCGGAGTCTGTGATTGTGCCATCCTGGGGGAAAGAGTTTGATGTGAATGAGATTTATGGGGAGGATTTTGTTATGATAGACAACTTACATTCTATGATTGATACTTCACACTTTGAAATGCCCGCTAATTGTCCTCTTAATATGGATACCCAACTTGAGAGTTTGATGAAGATGCTATGGAAGACGCTGATGATGCCCCTGCTGCAACATGAATGGATACAGGTGAAATTGTGACAACTAAATCTCCAAAGGCTCACAATCAAAATGATAAGTTGTATGATGCAGAAGGTATCTTCAATCCGCATGCAGCCAAGTCAGAGAAAAAACAGAGGCAAAAAGCTAGGAAAATTCTTGTGAAAGTTTCAATGAAGCTGGGAACAATGATTATGATTTTGCTGCTTACAGTTGACTATAAAATGCAATTTACTGCTCCACAAACAGAAGCTAAGTCAGATAACGATGATGATGATGACGAAGATCTTGATAATCCTACTGCTACTCGGCTCCTCCTGCTACCCACGCTGCTCTGCTGGAGCGGCCACTCCGTCGTTCTCGGAAACACTACTCCCCCGAGTCACTCGTTTGTCGTTGCCATTTGTTGCCTGTCTGCGCGGCATCGTTGTCTTACTGTTGTCGTTAAAACCCCGCCCGACGTTGTCTCAACTTTTCCCGTCCGTCCGGATTCTATTTGTCAACCGGCAAAAATCCGTTTATCTATGCTCCGCCGCCAAGGGGCATAACGTATCAATCAACAGGCATCTTGGTCAACAGGAGTGGTCAACAATCAAACCTTGCGTTGGAGTTTTGGTTTGATATATATATATATTCACGTTGATCCCCCTGTCGTGACATAGTTATAGCTCTCAAATCATATAGTTTATAATAGTTATATTATAAACTAAGTTAATATAATTTAATTAATTAATTAAAACTATTTAATTAATTAAATTATTTAAATAAATAAAATAAAATAAAATAAAAATAAAAACAAGTAAAAAAAAAATTATTATTATTATTATTAAAAAAAATAGTCCCAAAATAATAGCACCAAGGAATTATACTTGTTAAGGTACCAGTGGCCGACACATTTATCAAAAATGAGGTGAGCAAAGTGAAGGCGATTGTTCAAATTTAAGAAAACTGTCAACAATTACACATGTCGAAGTGATGCGATCAACTGAAGGAATTATTAGTGATTAAGCTTTGAGGACAAATTTTTTCGAAAAAAGGGGCAATGTTATGAATCAAAAATAGATATAAATAATGTAAATATAGATAATAACACTACATCAAAACAATGATTAATTAGTGATTAGTTTAGTGAAGAGGTGTGTCCCCAAAAGACATGACCATTCATAAAGGGACACCTGGTTAAGTATATAAATTAGGTCCTCATTTTAACATTGAACATCACTTGTACAATTTTATATATAATAAATTCTTATTACAAAATACCTCTTGCGTATTTTTACATTGAAGTCAACAAGCTATAAGTTTTGTTGCTTCACATCTCCTCAAAGGAGGGAGAATTTTTCCCACTACTTATTCCTACTACAAAAGCATTCCAAGACATTTGTAGCAATGTTGCATTAATCGTTATCGGGATAATATCGGCGCGAGGAAAAAATCGGAAAAAATCGGAATTATCGGGAAATTATCGGAAATAATCGGGAAATAATCGTTTGGTACAAAAATATTCATTTTTTTTCATTTTTTTTCAATTTTTTTAATATCTAAACCATCTACAACATAAAATAAATACATTGACACATAAATATGATAAAAAAAACTAATATATAAGATGTTTAATATCATTTCTAGCGCTAAAATCACACATAACATTGAATCATGTCCTGAATAGTAAGTCCTAACTCCTGAGTCCCAACTCAGCCTCAAAATATCAACAAAAAATATGATAATGTATCTCATCATGTCATAATGTCATATACAATAAAATGAAAGTCTAATCCTATTGATTTCCTCTGCCCCTCTTGCGAGAAAATGCCACAGCTTTCCCTTTCCCTCTAGATGTAGATGCTGGTGCCCGTGCTAGTGGAGATGGCAGTGGAGTCTGATGTGCTCTAGAAGTTGAAGAACTAAAAGTAGGAGCTATAGGAGGTAGACCACGTCCTCTATTGGTGGCAGTGGTAGCCCGGGCAGGCAGTGTCACCTCCTCCTCTTGTTCCTCCTCCTCCTCCTCCTCCTCCTCCACCTGCTCCTCCTCCTGCTCCTCCTCCTCCTCCTCCCCCTCCACTACATCCTGCACTAACCAATCATCAGCAGACTCCATGAGAGGCCTCTCGGCCTCAACCCTCCATGCAGCAGTGGTGTCAATCCCATCCAATGAGATGGCATCCACATCAGGTGTCCTCTCAAGTTTCCTCACCCATAATCGAAGATTGTAGTAGACGTAGACCATGTCATTAAGTCGTTGGGACTCCAACCTGTACAAAGATCATGAAATAATAATTAATAATTATAAAAAAATATTGTTTAATGAATTCAAAAATTTATTTGGAAATTTGCAATATTTTAAATGTTTAAGTGTTAACCTGTTGCGCTTCTTGTTGTGTATTTTTTCAAATACACTCTAGTTGCGCTCACATCCTGAGGAGCTACATGTTTGGCTGAGGATGCGAATGGCAAGCTTTTGCAGAAGGGGTACCCTGCCACCATACTTTTTCCACCATGCATCTACAACGAAATTACAAATAAAATTTTAAATAAACATAAGAAAAAAATGGAATTTGAAGAGACAATGAAATTTGAAACAAGTTTACAAACTAAAAAATACTTGGCATTTTAATCACCCTATCATTGACAGCCATCTCAAAGCCAAATGTGCCACCTGCCATCCTATATGTCTCAATTTGTTTAGAGATCTCTATACGTTGGTTTGGAGATCGCACCATCTTCTGGACACAAGATCCATCCATGATCTCAGCATCAAAATCAAACCCACATGCATAAGAAAATGCAGGGTTCAAGAAAAGCCCAGCAGCATGAATGGGACGATGGAGTGTTTTGTTCCATCACTCATCAATCACTCCCCATAGAAGGAGTTGTTTCTGAAACCCATCATCTCCCTTATCATCATAGTAGGCTCGAATGGCTTCTTTGGCCCTGCCCATGGCTTCATACAAATAGCCCATTGCGGGCTTCTCACCATCAACCAACCGACGAACCTTTAACAAAGGTTCAGTAACAGCGCACACCTCCTGCACTCCTGCCCAAAAGTCTTCCTGGTATGAAACCAGTCTGCATACGGCCTCTCCCTCTGGTTTGTGGCTCATTGGCAAAGCACGCCACTCCTCTGAAAGAAACATTCTCTTCACATCCCACATAGAATTCAAGAGGGATTGAAGAGATATGAAACTAGTGGCAAACCGTGTAATGGCGGGGCGCACCAACTCTTTGTTGTTGGTGAATCTTCTCATCAAGCTAAGCACAGATGTATGGTTATATATAAATTTTGTAATGCTTTTGGATGAATCAACAATATCTTTGACAAAGGGAATTTTCCCTATGTCCTCCAACATCAAATCAATACAGTGTGCAGCACAAGGTGTCCAAAATAAAGTAGGATACCTGTCCATAAGCATCCTGCCAACAACAACATAATTTGCAGCATTGTCCATTATGACTTGGACAAAATTTTGTTCACCCACCTCCAAAATAAACAAATCTAGCAAATCACAAAGTTCTTGCATCTTTGATTTGTGCAAATGCATCAACAGATTTGATAAACATAGTCCCCTTGGGACAACTAACCAAGAAGTTTATAAGGGTTCTCCCCTTTTGGTCAGTCCAACCATCTGACATAACAGTGCATCCTGTTTGTGCCCATGATGCCCTAAAATCCTCCAATCTTTGGGTGCAGTCACGCTTTTCATTTTGAAAAATCTGGCCTCTGCAATCAGGATAAGAAGGGATTTTGTACCCCGGGCCAACACTGGAAATAGCATCAACAGTGGGTTGAAAAAATGGATTATTCCTTACAATGCTGAAAGGAATATCACTCCAGAGGAGAAATTTTGCCAGCAACTTGTCAGCTCGTTCTTTCTCAGTTCTTTTTAGCATTGAACCAATAGATGGCTATGAATCAGGCGTGGTTCGATGAACAAAAAATGATGATGCAGCTATCGGATTGGTTGATGCTGCAGTAGAACCAGTGCAACTTAGCCCACTTCCTTCAGCTGACCTTTTTAGTTGCTTTTTGAGTTCTTCTTTGTCCTCTCTAGTCTGCTCTAAAGTTTCCAATGCTCTCATGGCTCTTTGGATAAGTTCAGGAGTTGTATTTGTACAAGGCCCCACATCATGTCCAGGGATTTTTGCAAGGTGAAACTTCAACCTGTACACCCCCCTGGACATAGGGTGGCCACACAACTTGCAACTCAAGTTTAGTCTATCATTCAAAGAATCAGGTACACCATATTCCCAGAAAGGATCCAATTTCCTTGGCATGTTTGTTTTTGAACTTTGAAGTTGCAAACTTGAAGTCTTGAATGGTGTTTTGGTGCAGTTGTGAACCTATGGGAAAATAAGGATTAGGATTACAATTTAGCATTTACAAAATTACAAGTTACAAATTTACAAATTACAATTTAGTATTTTAATTTTTAATTTTTACATTGATGATTGTACAATGAAAATCCAAGTTACCCATAACCCAACCTAAAACAACCATTCCAAAGTTCAAAGTTTCAAACACAAATTACCCAACCATTCCAAACCCAAATTACCCAACCAAATGGCAAAAACAATGAAAAAAACATCAAAAATGTTTAAAAAAATAAAAACACAAAAAAATTGCTTCCCATAGTCATACCAAGTTACCCAACCCAAAACAATGAAAAAATACAAAAAAATCTTTAAAAACAATGAAAACAAAAGAAAAATGGTGCCCATACCAAGTTTCCAACCAAAAACAATGAAAAACATACAAAAACAATGTTTTTAAACAATGAAAACAAAAAAAAATTAATCCACATACCGTTTCTATGGAGAAATCGGTGGTCTCCTCTTGATTTTCTCCTCTAAGTACTTAGATTTGGCTAAAAACCCTCTTCAGCTTGGTCTCCAAGAGCTCCTTCTCCCTCCGCGCACGACTGTCCAAATGAGCTCATGAAAAAAACCAAAAAACGTTATAAAACTATATTGTCGTGAACCCCAGCGATTATTTCAGTTTTTATCGCGATTGTTTCGTTTTTATCGCGATTATTTCAATAAAAATCGGCAAAAAAATTCCCGGCGATTATTTCGTTTAATTATCGCGATTTTATCGGAAGAGGGAAAAAATTGCGAATATTTCATTTTATCGCGATTTTTTTTTTTTAACACTAGGACAATCGGTAACTGGTGAGAGTTATCCTGGGCAGGCCCAGGATTTATCGCGATTTTCACAACACTGGTTTGTAGTCCTAGTAGGGTAGCAATCACAAGTTCTTTATCTGGGATTATTTCATCAACTGCTTGTAGTTCATCTCTTATACGAGCAATCCTTACAAAGTAAGAAGATATTGTATCATCTTTGGTCATTTTGACTAGTGTTGCGAAAACCATGATAAAATTGCAATTCAATCGGAAAACCGCGATTTCCAAAATTTAACGATAAAATCGCACGATAAATACACGTATTTTTTTCGGCGATTTTTATGAAAAAATCGCGATTCGAAGTGAAATAATCGTGGGCCATGCGGACAGCGCGTTTAAAAAGACCAAAACATGATTTTTGGAAAATCATTTGCATAGACAGCGGCAGCGACAGGGTTTTGGAGCGACCTAGCAAATTTCTTTGTCGTTTGGGTGCTGAATCAGCTAATTGGAGGAGAAAAACAGATTGAGAGCTAAGGAGGAGACAAATTTTCTCCATCAAACCGGTATGGGCACCAAACCTTTGTGTTTTGTAACTTTGTTTTGGTGTTCTTTTATGTTTTTGGTTGGGTTTGGAATCTGGATAACCCATTGTTTATCAAAAGAATTCAATGGGTTATCAAATATTTTTGAATTGATTTGATGGGGTTTTTGATTTTTCATTTTGTTTGTTAAAAACTTAAATAGTCAAAAATTCTATGTGTTTTGTCATGTTACTCATGTATGTAATAAGTTTGTAACTTGTAAATTGTAATCCTTATTTTGCCATAGGTTCACCATTCAACTTCAAAGTTCAAAGTTCAAAGTCAAACTTCAAACTTCATCTTACAAATTTAAAACTCAAGAATCCAAAGTTCAACCAAATTACAAACATGCCAAGGAAATTGGACCCTCTGTGGGAATTTGGTGAACCTAATGGACGGTTTGATAGAATGAACTTGTCTTGCAAGTTGTGTGGGCAGCATATGTCAGGTGGGGGTTTACAGATTGAAGTATCACCTTGCACAAATCCCTGGATTTGATGTAGGGCCTTGCAAAAATACAAATCCTGAAATCATCCGAAAAGCCATGAGATCATTGGAAAATTTAGAGCACAATAGAGACGCCAAAGTAGAAATGAAGAAGCAACTAAAAAAGGCTATGTTAGGCTCAAGTGAACAAGGAAGTGACACTGGTTCTACTTCAGCATCAATATCTACAACCAACCCGGTAGCTGCCTCATCATTTTTTGTTCCTAGAACCACACCTGGTTCACAGCCATTTATCACTTCAATGCTTAAAAAAATTGAGAAAGAACAAGCTAACAAGTTGTTGGCCAAATTTCTCCTTTGGAGTGATATTCCTTTCAGCGTTGCAAGGAATAATCCATTTTTCCAGCCTGTTGTTGATGCTATTGCAACTGTTGGCCCAGGGTACAAAATCTCTTCTTATGATGACTTTAGAGGTCGGATTCTTCAAAATGAAAAGGTTGACTGCACCAAAATATTGGAGGAGTTTAGGGCATCATGGGCACAAACAGGATGCACTGTGATGTCAAATGGTTGGACTGACCAAAAGGGGAGAACCCTTATAAACTTCTTGGTTAGTTGTCCCAAGGGGACAATGTTTATGAAATCTGTTGATGCATCTTCACATATCAAAGATGCAAAAACTTTATGTGATCTGCTGGATGTATTTATTTTGGAGGTGGGTGCAGAACATGTTGTCCAAGTCATAACGGACAATGCTGCAAATTATATTGCTGCTGGCAAGATGCTTATGGAGAGGCATCCTACTTTATTTTGGACACCTTGTGTTGCACATTGTATTGATTTGATGTTGGAGGTCATAAGGAGAATTTCCTTTGTCAAAGATATTGTTGAGTCATCAAAAAGCATTACAAAATTTACATATAATCATACATCTATGCTTAGCTTGATGAAAAAATTCACCAACAACAAAGAGTTGGTGCGCCCCGCCATTACACAGTTTGCCACCAGTTTTATATCTCTTCAATTCCTCTTGAATTCTATGTGGGATGTGAAGAGAATGTTTCTTTCAGAGGAGTGTCGTGCTTTGACAATGAGCCGCAAACCAGAGGGAGAGGCCATATGCAAATTAGTTTCATACCAGGAAGACTTATGGACGGGAGTGCAGGAGGTGTGCACCGTTACTGAACCTTTGGTAAAGGTTCTTCGAGTAGTTGATGGTGAGAAGCCCGCAATGGGCCATTTGTATGAGGCCATGGACAAGGCGAAAGAATCCATTCGGGCCTACTATGATGATAAGGGAGGGGTATCAGAGACAACTCCTCTTATGGCAAGTGATTGATAAACGATGGAACAACACACTGCATTGTCTCATTCATGCTGCAGGGATCTACCTGAACCCCGCATTTTCTTACCCATGTGGGTTCGTATTTGATGTTGAGATCATGGATGGATTCTTAACCAGTGTTCAGAGGATGGTGCGATCTCCAGCAGAACGTACAAAAATCTCCAAAGAAATTGAGACATACAGGATGGAAGGTGGCACATTTGGCTTTGACATGGCTATGACTGATAGGATGACTAAAATGCCAAGTATTTTTTAGTTTGTTTCAATTTTCATTTTCTCTTCAAGTTCATAACTTCATACTTTGCTTCAACTTTCAAATTTCATTTTTTTCTTATGTTTATTTAAAATTTTATTTGTAATTTTATTATAGATGCATGGTGGAGAATGTATGGTGCTAGAGTACCCCTTCTGCAAAAGCTTGCCATTCGAATCCTCAGCCAAACATGTCGCTCCTCAGGATGCGAACACAACTGGAGTGTATTTGAAAAAATACACAACAAGAAGCGCAACAGGTTAAAACTTAACACTTAAAATATTGCAAATTTCCAAATAATTTTTTGAATTCATTAAACAATATTTTCTTTTATAGTTATTATTTCATGATCTTTGTACAAGTTGGAGTCCCAGCGACTTAATGACATGGTCTACGTCTACTACAATCTTCGATTGTGGGTGAGGCAACTTGAGAGAACACCTGATGTGGAGGCCATCTCATTGGATGGGATTGACACCACTGTTGCATGGAGGGTTGAAGCTGAGAGGCCTCATATAGAGTTTGTCGATGATTGGTTAGAGCAGGAGGTAGTGGAGGGGCAGGAGGAGAGGGAGGAGGAGGAGCAAGAGCAGGAGGCGGAGCAACAGGAGGAGGAGGTGACACCACCTACCCGGGCTACCCCTGCCACCAGTAGAGGACGTGGTCTACCTCCTATAGCTCCTAGTTCTTCAGCTTCTAGAGCACAGCAGAGTCCACTGCCAACTCCACCGGCATCTACATCTAGAGGGAAAGGGAAAGCTATTGCATTTTCTCGCAAGAGGGGCAGAGGAAATCAGTAGTATTAGACTTTAGTTATTTGGTTCATTTCATTGTATATGACATTATGACTCATGAGATACATTATTATATTTTTTGTTGATATTTTGAGGCTGAGTTGGGAGTCATGAGTCAGGACATGATTCACTGTTATGTGTGATGTAGCACTAGAAATGATATTAAACATCTTATATATTAGTTCTTTTATCATGTTTATGTGTCAATGTATTTATTTTATGTTGTAGATGCTTTAAATATTAAAAATTTGAAAAAAATGAATGTTTTTGTGTGTTACGATTTTTTCCCGATTTTTACCGATTTTTTCCCGATTTTTTCTTATTTTTTCCGATTTTTTCCCCTCGCTGATTAAATCCCGATAACGATTACTGCAACATTGATTTTGACAGTTCAAAGTTCAGACTTGCCACTTGTCCAATATTCTTGATTGTAAATAACTTGGAGAGAGCATCGTACATTTTCTTTTAAGTATCTAGTGTGGATATGTAGGGAATCAAATTGTATTTAACTCCACCCACAATTAGGCTCATGGCTATAATATCATTTTCCTTGTACTTCTCCTTTCTAGCATCATCAGTTGGTTCTTTGACTTTTCCTTGTACTAAGTCCAATACTTTATTTATTGCAAAGGATGAGGTCCATCCTTGTCTTCCATGCGCTGAAGTTAGAAGCTCTTTGAGGCTTATTCTCATATTTCATTGATGATGCCATAGATATATTTGATAATGTCACTTTTGATGAGGCCTTCTATTGATCTTCCAAAAGGTTGTTTATTATTCCAATACCTTTTTCAAGGGAGGTCCCAAAACTTCAAAGACTACCTTCTTTCTTCTTGAATACTTTCTTTAACCCTTACTTAAGAGCAAATGATCTTCAAGCTGCCTTTTTCCCTTCTTCACCTTAGCTCTAATACCATGTTAGAAAATCAAAAGGCATAAAGATTTTCTTATCTTGATAATTACTTGTTTTGTACTTAAGTTCTTATTAACTTCTTTTATGTCTTCATTTATCTTCTTATCATCAAGCAACTATCAAAACCAAAACATGAAGATCAAAACAATGAAGCAACTATCAAAACCAAAACATGAAGATCAAAACAATGAAGGACAGGATGTAGGCTCTTAGCTAGGGTAAAATCCCTCTCTTAGGGGAAAGCCCAACAAAATTCTCTTCTCCTCTTCAAGAACCAAATCAAATGAAACAACAAAGACCCTTGGATAACAATAGGTGCTCCTCCCATCCACCAAGTCGGCCTTTCAAGACAAGTTATTTCAAGTGAACTTAATCCAACAAAGTCAATCCAAGTCAACCTCCTTCAAACTCAATGAAACATTAGATCTCAACTTCCTGCAACAAAATTTTCGGCCTCTACTGCAAACCTGCAACTTTCAGCCCTCCTGCAACTCAGAAACTTCGCACGTGCGGACTAGAAACAAGAGAAAACGCCCTTCTTTCCTTTGCTAAGGGTTCCTCCTTTCTTCGCTAGGGTTATTCCTCTTTCTTCAAGCCTTGTTCACTTCCTTTTCTGGCCTTTGCACTTCTTAGAATTGCAGATCAAATTTCTTGCTTGATTGATGTCAAACTAGGTCAAAGATGTTTCTTATATATAGTCTTCAAGGGTGGTTGAATCCCTTCAATAAGGCTGACTTGATGGATGATGAGGTTGACTTGGTGGAGGAGGGTAAACTTACATTTTTTACACAAATACAAATTTCTTTCTTGACACAAAAAGCCCAAGAAGGTTCTATTACATGGTGACAAGGACTATGACTCATGACTCAATCCTAGAAGCACTCAATGGGTGCTTTGGCCTATAGAAAAAAATAAATCGAGCATGAAACCCATGCTTATAATTTTTATTTTTTTATTTTTACAATAATTTTTCTTTTCACTCTTTTACAAATACATAAGAATTACATCATGTCACGAGCCAAACAACAATTCTGAAGATCAATACTAGTTACATTTTCAACACTTCAAACATTCCAAAATAAATTATATACACATTCTTCAAGCTCTTTTCCCTCCCATATATGGTAAAGATAGTAACGGGATATTGCCAAGAGAGGAATGGAAATTCATGTCTCTCCTTGCATAAGTAAAGAAGAAGATAAGTTGCAATTTCAAGCCTCTGACCGGGTGGTTTGGGTTTGTGAAATCCGGGACATGATCTTTCCTCTACTAATTATGGCCTCTATTCTCTCATGCAACCCTACCTTATCACAACGAATAGAGAAAGGAGAAGTAGCATGGAGCGTTTGAAGTAAAGGTTTTTTTAATAAATTTTAAGAGGGACTTTAATTTAACTCAGTAATAATGTATTTAGGGCGCATCTCCATTTTTGGCCCATGGTCATGTTGCCTCAAAATCTAGCAAGTCTTATGAGATGCCTCACAAGACGAAAGCCAAATTAAGACAGAACAATGAGGTGGATCCCATTGTCACCTCAACACTCCACCTCCTACTCTTTAGTGGAATCTCACCACATGGGAGGATTCCCAGTATAATGTAATGAACAAAGTTCGTTTACGCAGTAGAATGTGTAGAACACTTCAAAGATGAAGACTTCTAATGAGAATACAAATATGTCTAATGAGTGTATAAAAGAATTGATGAGATGATTACAAATGAGGTTGAGGGCCTACTTATATACCGCAAGAACCCCTTCACAAACAGTGATGTCCTTAGGGCCATACCTCTTCATTAACTAATTTTGTTCTTAGGGGAATACCTCTTCATTAACTAATTCCTATTTAATTAACTATATATATATATGTATATATATATATATAGATATATATTATTTTTAAATAATTATATTCATAACATTGTCTTCCTCTTCAAAAAGATTTGTCCTCAAAGCTTATTGCTGACAAAGCATGTCATCTATTTCTTTGTCTTTGTAGTTTGTTCACATCTTTTGGAATTCTTCGATTCGTTACCTTTATTGATACAAGATGATAAGATCCTTGGAGTGATAAACAAAATAGTCGAACTAGAAGGGATCTAACCATCCTAAATCAATCTTTTGCGGAATATTGCGGTTGCTAGAAACTTGTGATGAATTGTTATAACAAGAATGGATTGTGCAAACTTCAGTGTTCTTTGGAACATAAATTTGTCTATTATGTTCTGAGAGTTACAAATATGTGGACTAATTGAGATCTTTGTTCCTATGATTCGGATGTCAATAAGGAGTTCTTTTGGTTTGACTTTCCCTTATCATAAGTGTGGTAGTTTCCTGATTGTCTTCGGGTACTGATGTTGTTGACTTGGATACTAAATCGTCACTTGGCATTTCAATCATTAGAACTGCAACATTTGAATATGTTTTTCCTTCAACTGGTTTGTCATTTTCCTGAGTTGAGATATTGATTAGATCGGTTTTCGTATCTTTTTCTTCAACTTGGATTGAAGACTTCGACACTTCTTTCCTGATAAATTCTTCTAATTTGTTGTTCAATGATTTCTTGTCATTTTTAAGTTTCTTAATTTGAGTAAGTAGACTTTAATTATCACTTTTTAGGCATTAAGAGTTCCTCATTTTCTAAGTCAACTTTATTTTGGCATTTAGACTTTTCATCTTTTAAACACTTAATTTGTTGTAATAATTTTTTATTAAGGTTCTTTTAAGTGTAAATACTTCACTTTATAATTGCCTCCCTCGGTACTTATATTCAATGCTTCTAATGGACAGACTTAATGACTTAATATGATTTGTTTACTAATTGATTAGTCACGACCATATGAGAGCGTCATGAATTTTTCGATTTGATAGCAAAACAGTGAATAATTTAATCGGTGTGGTTCATTTGAATGTTTAGTGGAAGAAATGGCGATGGTTGGAAATAAAACAGCAGTTGTGAAGCCCAATTGTAGCTTGCAATACCTGGTGACAGTGGTGTCGTGGGGTTTGACGTAGCGGAAGACAGCGAAGAGGGGATTTGAGCGAATGGACAAAGCAGTCAGCGTGGAATAGCCGACTGCGATGGGAGCTGTGCGGCGGCCGAAGGAAGTTGACAGCAACAAATCGAGCAAGGGAATGGTGGCTGTTGAAGGCTGGCAAAACGGGCGAACAAACAACTAGTTGGAAATCAACGTCGAGGTTGTTGCAGTGATTCGAAGATGCAGTGGAGGAGCAGTTCGACAAAGTGATAGAACAACTTGTCGATAAGTGACAGACTAAAGGCAGCAGAGGATATGCTAGGGGTTCACCTGCGTTTTGTTTTTTAAATAACTCTTCCTTATTGTTTATTTAATCTTTTCTTAATACTCTTTTTTTATATTTTATAATTTTTTTCATTTTTTAATATATTTCTTTTATATAATAATTTTTTTTAAATCTGTTTTTTTCGACTTTTTTTTTATTTTTAATTTTTTTCCACTTTTTGTTTAAGATATATATATATATATATATATATATATATATATATATATATAAAATACATTTTTTTAATGGCCAAAGGCTTGATGGAAGAATGGAGAATCTCTAGAACTATATAGTGAAACACTTCGATCACTACGGCAACAAAGTTGGTGGAAAGTTGATGGCCAAAGGACGGATTAGACTAGCTTCGTGCGGCGGTTGAGGGGCCAGAGGAACGAACAACTCTAATATCAATGTAACGAACAAAGTTCGTTTATGCAATTGAATGTTTAGGACACTTCAAAGATGAAGACTTCCATTGAGAATACAAATATGTATATTGAATAGTGTATAAAAGAATTGATGAGATGATTACAAATGAGGGTGAGGGCTTGCTTATATACCTAAGCAAGTACCTCTTCACAACTGTCATGTCCTTAGGGACATACCTCTTCATTAACGAATTCCTATTTAATTAACTATTCATTATTATTATTTATAAATATTTATATTTACATTATTTTTATATAATTATATTCATAACATATAGATTACCCAAGGGTATTCTAGGTTAATGGGATCAAGGTGATACTTTGAAAAGCTTGATCAAGGCACTCCAGACTAAGAACAACACTCAATTCTTTGTGAGAAGTAGCGTACCTAGGAAGAGGCCTATGAGATAAGGCTGACAACCTAGGGTTTTTAAGATACAGCTCAATGACGACACATCTATGCATACAAATGAAGGGAAGAAGCTTTGTTTGAAAGATATGATCAACAAATAGAATGACAAACCTTCAAATCACCCTAATTCAAAACTTTTATGTAGAGTTAGGGTTTTACAAACCCTAGAATTCCATATGGTTGATGACATTAGCCTTAGAGAAGCACTTTCAACCATGAAATTTGATAGATTTTGATGTTATAACACCAAGAAAGGTGAAAGGACCTCAAATCAGCTCAACACTCACACCCTAGTTGAATTCGGCCTGAAACCTTAACCCCAACGAGTTTCCTTTAAGGGCAAAAATTTTAGGAAGGATGGAAAAAGATGAAGTTTTAAATTTTTTCTTGATTCACCAAGATGGTTGCCAGTGCCTTCTATTTATTTGGGTGATGGAATCTTAGGGACTTTGACCATGGAAATATCAAACCCTTAATGGTACAAGGAGGTAAACCATAGGTTTTCACTTGCTAACCCTAGCTATCACTTTAAGAGGGGAGAAAATCACTAGAAAAGCTATCTCTAGGAGGTTTTCTAGCGAATTCAAGGATACAAAATTAATGCATGCAAAAATTACCAAGCATTTCATATAAAGTAAGCACTTAGACAAGGAGCATAGAAACCCTAGCAATATTCATTAGATGCAGTAACCATAAATGGTATTCAATAAAAGGTACTCACAATATATATCCAAGAACATGCCTTCTATCAATCCCAAAATGGTGTCTCCGCAACAAGCACTAGTCCCTAATAGCCAAAGATCCACATAAGATCACATCTCCACAAAGTAAAAAATTATAAAAGCTAGGGCGAGTTCGCTAAGAGAGGTTGAATTCCACACAAGTGATGATCATAGTTTTAAAAACCAAAAGCAGGTTTCAAACCGGACACCTATCTAACCGTTATTCGAACTAAACTAGATTGAACCAGATTCAATAAACCAAAATTGAAAAAAATACATAAAATAATTAAATTTTCAATGAAAAAAAAATATTTTTCAGATTACAACCCATGATTCCAAACCATTAAAGACAAAATATGCAATGCCTGCTCATCTATATACCATGTAAGGGTGCATATATCAAAACGGCACAGAGTGCACTACATATCATCAACAAAATACATAAGTAATGGGGCTATAAATGGCTTCTAGAATCCAAAAACAATGCTACAACTCAAGCTACTAGGCCACTATCCTACAAAAAATCATTGATCAACATAATCACTCATCGATCTCAGGCTTCCACAAGAACTTGATTGCTTGATAATAACTCATCGAGTTTCCCTATAATTAGTGAGTGCTACACAACTAGTGAGTCTTGGTGAGGATAGTCAACTCAACCAGCACTAGGTTAAGTTGGTGACTCTTCTAACTATGAGCCACATTTGTTAGAACATACATCAAACATAAATAGTATGACCGGTAGATTGTAAATAGTTCAGGCTAAAAGAATAAGAACCAAATCACAAAATAATTCCTAGAGTTTGGTATAACTTATTCGTCTTGTGGAGTGCAAATCAATGTTGCACTAATTGTTATCGGGATATTATCAGCGCGGGGAAAAAATCGGAAAAAATCATAAAAATCGGGAAAAAATCGGTAAAAATGCAGAAAAAATCGTAACATACAAAAATATTCATTTTTTTGCAATTTTTTCTAATATGTAAAGCATCTACAACATAAAATAAATACATTAACACATAAATATGATAAAAGAACTAATATATAAGATGTTTAATATCATTTCTAGTGCCACATCACACATAACAATGAATCATGTCCTGAATAGTAAGTCCTGACTCATGACTCCCAACTCAGCCTCAAAATATCAATAAAAAATATAATAATGTATCTCATATCATGAGTCATAATGTCATATACAACGAAATGAACTAAATAACTAAAGTCTAATACTATTGATTTCCTTTGCCCGTCTAGATGTAGATGTCGGTGGAGTTCGCAGTAGACTCTGTTGTTCTTTAGAAGCTGAAGAACTAGGAGCTACAGGAAGTAGACCACGTCCTCTACTTGTGACAGGGGTAGCTTGGGTCACCTCCTCCTCAACGAAAAAAAAAATTATCCCACGATTTTTTCCTAAAAAATCGGCCAAAAAAAAACCCGATTTTATCTTCTTTTTGAAAAAATCGCGATAAAATGATTTTATCGCGATTTTTTGGCGCTTAGTGCAACACTGCAAATAATGGGGGAAAGGTCAAACTATTGCCACAATTAATGTTTCCCTTCTTTCTTTCTGAGGAAATATCCAAGCAGATCCACCCAAAGGGATCACTTCCCACCAGCTTATTAGCATAGCCTACCCTCGAGGGCATCAAGAAGAATTGACACAGTGACCTCCCATTAGCGAGGTGCTTTACCAATAGGAACTCGACCAATTAGCTAACCCTCAGAGCTAATTAATGTTCCCTTCTATAGACACCACTTACCTATTTATCTGCAAATAATTCAAAAATTGCATCAATATGACATGCATAACCCTCATCGTTTCTAATAATCAAAAGTGTTACCTACTCCTATGCACATGGCAAGAAATGAAGACACAATTGCCCAATACACAAGACTCTTGCAAAATTTTAGAAGATTAGTAGTCTCACAGGGCATTTTGCCCCTTTTCTCTCTCGAGTCTCTACTTTCTCTCTCTTCTTCTATGCAAATTCCATACCCCCACAGGGGAATTGTAATAAATGATGCTAGCATGATGAACTTATATGTAACAAACTTAAACGAATTTGGAATTGGTTACTAAGGGAGTCCACTCTAGAGTGTTTTTTCACTTAATTAATTATTCTCATTTTTTAACGATGAATAACTAATTGAGTTTTTTTCACTCATAACCTCCAAAGCTAGGGTGTGTCTTAATAACTGGGCCTTGAGTGTGTTTTTGAGTCTAGGTTCAATGTATATTACCATGCTAGGTCATATCCAAAGTCTTACAGAATTGCATTAGGTATTTTTAGGAATTTTTAAATAATTAAAAATTTCCCGCAAAACAGAATTTTTTAATTAATTTTGTATGTAAGAAGTGAAAAGTGGTGCTAGGAAATGTTGATGCCATGTGAATACTCAAAATTCATACTCAAAGCACCAACATTATCCTAGTACCCACTTTGGGGTCCAAAAAATAAATTTTTCCTCATGAAAAGCCACTTTTACTCGTAAAAACGTAAAAAAGACGAGGAGAATTGAAATTTTAATAAACTAGGGACACATTAAAAACATGTCCTTTGTCAAAGGAGTGTCACAATCAGTTAAGTGGTATGAGTTACCTGACTTGGAGGCCACCTAAGCCAAGGACGAATTGCTCTCTTCTACAGCGATTTAAGGGGGCCAAATCCCACCAAAAGAGGGCCACGTTCAATCAAAAGAGGTGCCCAAGTTCAACACTTAAAGTACTCCAAGTTTTGTTGTCAGTTGGTTGTTTTAGGTGACAGTTTGGAGGGAGTTCACTCCCATTTTCACCACACTTAGCAGCCACCTAAGTCCAGACTCCTCTCTGTTGTTATATGTTGCCAGTATTGTGGTAATATGTTGTCAGTATAGGAGGGTACATGTAGGTCAGCTAAGGAGTCACACACAGTAGCACCTTGGACAAGTAGTTTCACATGTTTCTAGGGCTAAGTACACTTGTTAATCAGCAACGAGTTAAGTGTGGAAGACTACCCCTTATCTCCCCCTTTCTTGCACACATGGCTCTATCTCCCATACGCTCATCTTGCTTCAGGAAGTACACTACCACCTACAGGAATATGCTGTCCTAAGTTACTAGGATTCGGATATGGATATGGATACGGATCCGGATCCGGATCCGTCAATGTTTTGAAAGGTCGGGATCCAGATACACAAAGGAAACGTCAAGTACAAATAATATAAATATATTTTTTATAATTTTAAAAATAAAAATTATAAATTTTATAATATATAGCTTATATCTATTTGTAAAATGTAATACTTATAAAAAACAATTAATGTATTGCATTAATAAACTTAGAATTAATATATTATTTATGTATTAAATAGTAAGTATTCATACAAATTAAATAGTTTATAATTGATGTAAAACATGGTATTAACTATTATAAATTTATAAACATTATTTAATAAATATAAATTAAATTAAAGCGACAAAACTATTTAGATTCCTTTATAAAGTAAGATTTAATAAGATAAATATTGGAGATCGAATACTTGAGAGCTAGGAATTTAAAATTCACATTAAGTGTTTTGTCCACATAATAAATTTATGTCAGACCTAGCAGCTAATAATCTCTTTCCCTTCCCTAATACATGAATAATGGACTCATAAGGGCAGGTTTTCATATGCATCAATCGGGTATGATCTTGGCCCAAAACAAATGTATGCTAATCAAATAGATACAGCTTACAAGCCTCCTGAGCAGAAGGGAGAAAGATTGAAGTGAGAAATGCTTGTTATTGCAGTTAAGGTCTCAATCGACCAATAGGGATATCCTTTAGGCACTTGATCTTAGTCTAGATAAAGGGAAAAACACCTTTTGAACAGTATGTCAACTATCCATTTGAATAATTCCGTGACACACATTTTAACAACTTTGCACATGTTGTGACCCAACTGTCCGACCAACACACCTTCGTTTTCCTTTTCAAACTCTTTGATTAAGCACAAGAGAACACATTTCATTTTGCAAGTCTTGCTTATTACGAAGGGTCCATTCTTCCAAAGTGGATCATAACATCAAATGTTCTGACAAACATTTATTAATGGGTCAAGACTCTACACATGTTGTTACCCAACTGGTACGACCAACGCACCTTCATTAGCAAAATCGATCAAGCCATAGTCGTAGAACAAATAGGATTTTAGTGGGTCCATTATTTTAGTGGCTTTTAATGTGCACAGAGAAGATCCTAGCGAATCTGGATCAAGATCCGTATCTGATTCGGGGATCAACAGATCCAACTAACTAGCCCCACAGATCCAATAACATAGATGTTGTCAGTCTCGAGGATATACGGACTAGTTGTTGAGACACTTAGCAACAAACTTGGGTTGTCACTCAGCCACTTGGAAATTCGTTGGTAGCATTGGGATTGTCATCGGTGCCGCTTGTTGGCTCTTCTTGGGATTTCCTCCAATATTTTGTATAAATATAGCCCCTTGCTCATTTCTCAAGGGGGTTGAAAGTTGGAGCTTAGGGAAACTCTACTATTTTTGTAATTGCTTATTTGATAATACAAAGATTTTGGAGGTCTAACGGTGATGGTCTTGCGTTGACTTTTCTGTAACTTAGGCCATAGCTAGTGGCAGTATTACCTAAAGGAGGAGGCGAGAAGTTCGTATTGCCTCCTTGGTCTACTTACACTCTAGATTTGAATATTATATGCAATTCTCGTTTGAATTGCATATTTAATACTATCATTGTGTAAGTAACCACCTAAGATACTAATGTTGTATTGCAAGGCTTCTTAAATGTGATGCAAGTTACTCTTAGGCTTTGAGTTGGGGCTATTCTCAGGTGAATTAGCCAACTCCAAGTACCATCAGGGAGCACACGTGCTCACCACACCAAAGGGCTATCCAAAGGGCTGCTAAAAGGAAATCAACCCTCTAAACTCTTCTTCTTTCCCTCATCTAAAAATCAATTATTCCTTGGTTACTTTCATTGCGCTTATATTGTTTTATCTAACACATAAAGCTGCTTCATTGACTGTTGTCCTAACAGCAATAGATTGACTAAGAGAGAACCAAGTTTTCTTGGTTTTCTCTTGTTTAGTTACAATATGAATCCAGCTCTAATTATAGGGATTTTTACTTAGCATTCCTTTCCTAACATATGCAAGTAGTCTTAGGCTGTTTTAATATCTTTTTGGGCATATTTTAACTTAAATTGCTTGCTGACTTTTTGCAGACCCTCGCCATAACAAGGGGAGATGCTGGTGAATTTCGTCCAGCATTAAGGATTTGGAGCACCTAAAGACAACCTTGAACCAACCCCTTATAAAAATCAGCAAAACTTACCTTTGTAACCTCTTCAAGGGTTCTTTCTCCGCCTTGATCTTTCATGGGATCCATTTTAACTTAGAACAAGATTTTTCTTCCCTTTGATTTATAAGGGATTCACTGTAACTCTTTCAAATTTCTCTTCAATTCCTTATTCCACAAGGGATTCATTGTAACTTTTTTTTAGTTTCTCTCCATCCCTTTATTCATAAGGGATTTTCTTCTTTCTATTCACTTTAAGCCCTTATTCCACAAGGGAGCTAATAAAGCATCATAATTTTTCTTGGGAGTTAGGGTATTTTGACCCGAAGCCTCCATCTTCACCAATTGGAGAACTTGTTGTGGTTTTCTTTTGTTGTTAGATCTAAAATTCACCTAGAATAGAATAATCACACATGCTAATTCAACTTCGATCTCTCAAGAAAGAGTTCAATCTATAGCTGGGAAATTAGAAGAAGAAGAGCGAAGGTCTAGGAGAAGGAAGGACGAAATATCTTGTTTTTGGGCTCTATTTCTCTCACACGTGCTAAGATCTAGGGTTTCCAGTGCTGCAGAAGGAGGCTGATATTGCAACTTCAAGTTGCAGTAGGACGAAGTGAAAAGTTTGTAGCTAAAAGGGAGAAAACCCTATATTGACCTCATTGACATTGGGAAAGTTGTCTTGCATTAGGAAGGTATTAGGAGGAGGTTGGAATAGGGTTTCCAGAGAAGCTGCAAGGCCGAAATTGCAAGGTCGAAGTTGCGGGACGAGTTGCAGTATTGAAGCTAGCAGGTCGAAGTTGCAGTATTGAAGCTAGTTGATACAAAATCAAGGAAGGAATTGAAGAAGGGCTAACTTGGTACTAGGAGAAAGACATGGTCTAAGGTTTGGGTCTTTGTATCTTATTTGAAGCATATTCTAAGAAGAGAAGAGTTTACAAATTTTCCCCTTGGAGGGGTTTTGCTCTAGATGAGAGCCTAATATCGGTGTCCTCTATTGTTTCTATTAATTTTCTTGATATTGTTTAATGAAAAGATCTCACTAAAGAACATAAAGAAGATAAATAAGATTCACAAGCAATTATCAAGGTTAAGGAAAATATGATTAATAACTACCACCATCCATTTTCCAACATGGTATTAGAGCTAAGGTGAACAAGGAAGGAAGCTGAAAGGACACTAGTTACTTCTCAAGGGTAAGGAAAAAGGAAGCTCTTCAAGAAAAAATTGATTTTCAAAAGGGATCATTTCAGAGAGGACTCAAAGGAGGAGGGTTTCTACTTTAAAGGAGATCAAGACTACATCAAGCTCACATCAAAGGAAGATCTAAGAGAAAGATGTGAAAATTCTTGAATCTAACATATCAGAAACCCCACTGCAGTTTCTAGTTTACTATCTCCTACTTGTTCTTTACATTAACAAGTTATTTAATTGCATAAACATTGAAGTAAACACAAATGCAACCTTCACAGATATACAAATCATACACTGAAGTAAACAGAAAAAATAACACAAGCAACGCCGTTATTTTTGGACAATTGTCCCCGAAAAAACCCAGTGCAGGAAAATCAGTGCAACAGATATGAGGACTTTATTATTAAGCAGATTTTTTAATACAACTAGGGTGCCAAAAATGGCTCACCCTTCAGAGAATATCCTTGGCAGTAGTACCTCTCTCCAGAGACAGATATTCCGGCAAATCAGCAACTGGATGATCAACCCCACAGTGACTCTGATTGTTCCTTGTGCTGGACAGCGAAAGTTGCTCCAAGCACTGCTCTGGAACTGCATCACCCTCTCCCGGCTCAGGATCTGTTGATCAGCTCCTAGTCTGCCCCACAGAATCTCCCAGCGCTGCCTTTGAAGCCCTCCACGTCCTCTGCGTCAGCCTCTATGTCTCTTTGCGTCCTCCGCGCTGGATCCTTCAGCCTCTGTGTCAGCCTTTCTTGGGCCTGCATTGTCTCTCTCGGCACTTCAATGCCTCTCTGCTATGTATGCTTCAACCTTGGATCGAAATCCCTTGTTGAACTGCCCCTCGCTGTAACTGATCACTAACTCCATTTCCTCAGCAAACCTCGCCCCAGAAAATCGAATTCTTGATCTCTTTTGGTGTGTCTCCAACTGATCCTCAAGCCTCCTCTTATACTTTTCCTGTTGACAATTCAACGGTTGAGATTAAGTCCCTAATCAATGGCTAAGATTAGAACTGGCTTGATCCTCGTCACTTAGAACTTTCTCACCCATTTTATATTAATACACATTAATATTTTTATTTTCCTAAGTTTAGACTTAGAGACCCATTAAAAATATTAATTATTTTAATATCTCTTCATCCAGTGGAATTTCTCCAAACCATTTCTGGGTCTTGGAGATCTCATGTGCCTTAGCATCTCCACCAAATTTGATGGCTAGAGCACATCCGATGCTACCAAAAATCAACACTCCCTCTTAGCAAGGAATGTGCTCTAGCAATGCTTCACCATAGAAGCATCACACTGATCCTCTGCATCGGTCCTCTGTGTTGATTCTAAGCATGTTGCCCCACATTCATTGCATTGTTTCTTCTTGTACTGCTACGTATAACACTGCCATTGCTACATCAGTACTGCATCTCCCTCTCCAAATGTTGCATCATGCTACCCATAGCACTTCCACTGCTAACTGGTGCACTGCAACTCAGTTACCGAGAAGTAAGTAACTGACTTTACCCAAACACTGACCTCCTGGTCAGTCTGGAAGCCTCGTGATGTTGAAGCCACCTCTGTTGCTATCATGTGCTCCCTCTACTACCATTGCACTGCTGCAACCTCTTATAAGTTATGTGCCTCTCGCATGGCTGCAACCTCCACTGTGCTGCTACAGACTTCTACACTCTAGCATTGCCTTGTCGCTCCATCACACCTTGCTCCACCCCACACCTGTCATCATCCTACTATCGTTAAGGGCTCCCATAGCCATATGTGATCCAAGAGTTTGGGCAACTCAAGGATCCTGCCCCTACATGTAGTCCTCTCGACTACAACTCTATGTCTCCCCACCTCTTCTCTAAAGGCGCATGAGCAGTCATGGCACAATCGTCATCAGTCTCGACATCCTTCTCCGCCTTCGCTGGAGCAGCCTTTGAGTCGAAAGCTTCACCCTTGCCTTTCTTCCTGGGGCACTAAGAGGCATAATGTCCTAGTTCCCCATAGTTGAAGCACTTGACCCTGGAGATATCTTTCTTCTTCCTCTTCTGAACCCCTTGTTGTCCCACAGATCCTAGAGTTGCATCCTCCGACTCCTCTTTCTTGATTCGAACTCCCTTACTGCTACTCCCCGCCTTAGTCAACCTCCTGATCTCTTCCTATCGAAGAGTTGCCCACATCTCCTCCCAACTGGGGAGAGTCGCTCTGCCCAAAATGCTTTGGACAAACATCTCCCAATCCTCGGAAACTGCATTCAAAGCAGTCCTGACCATAAACTCTGGATCCAGTGTAGACCCCACGGAAGTAAGTTGGTCACGAATTCCTTGCAACCTGAAAAGGCACAGATCTATCTCCTCTCCTTTCTACATCTGATATGACCTCAGTTGATTCTCTAATAACATCTTTCACTGCACAGAAGAGCCCTGGGATAAGGTGGTCAACGTCTGCCACATCTCCCTTGTTGTGTTCTTCTCAGCGATATGTGGTATAACATGATCCTTGACCCCGTCTAGAATCATGCATTTCGCCTTTTGCCTCAGCGTCTTCATACTTCTCATTTGCATTCGGGTCAACTAGGACAGCTACGGTTTTCAAGGCATAGTCCTTGATGCGATGTTTATCCAAGATTGTCAGGATTCTGGCTTTCTAGATGACAAAATTGGAAGCCCCATCCAATCTGTTTTGATCCCTCAATCTGTTCACTGCCATCTCTGCTCCTCTTCTCTAGACTCCCTCTGAGTCCTGATATTCCTCTCGAAAATACTTTGGCTAATTGTCGAATCACTCCTTTCCAATCCCCCTTTGCCGCTGCAACCCGGATCTAGATTTCTTGGCTAGAAATTTGTCAAGGTAGTGCTTCCCTCTACCTTGATTCAATCTCCTTAGACATTGTTCTGCACTCACAGAAACAATGTCCCACCAGCTCCTCAAATCAAAATTTGCACAACTCCCTTAGCCCCGGCAATTGAAGAATCTGAGCCCTTCTGGCTTTGTGCAATCACAATGAGAGCTGGATCAGCTCATCCTGGCGACAACGTCAATCCTTCCTGGCTGAGAAAGATGACTTGGCACTGCGTAGGCCTGATCTGCCCTAGTTTGTCTCTGCGCTGGCCTAGACAACTGACGCAGCTACTGCATGGGCTCCTCCTAGCAACTGCATCTTCCTCTCCTGGCTCAGAATGCTGATGCAGGGACTGCATGAGCCTCTGCGTCACCTACTCTGCATTGCGTCACTCTTCCTTCTACGTCTCTGGCTCTGAAACAACGCTGTCTCTCGGGACAGCTGCTTCTCTGCTGCAAACTCTCAGATTACCCGGTTGATGCCTTCAGTCACCGATGATCTGCAATCGCTCTAATACCATGTGAAAATTCCTAAATCTAACACATCAGAAACCCCTATTACAGTTCCTGGTTTTCTATCTCGTGCTTGTTCTTTACATTAACAAGTTATTTAATTACATAAACATCGAAGTAAACACAAATGCAGCCTTCATAGGTATACAGATCATACATTGAAGTAAACAGAAACAATAACACAAGGGACACTATTATTTTTGGACAATCATCCCCGGAAAAACCCAATGCGGGAAAACTAGAGCAGCAAATATGAGGGTTTTATTATTAAGAAAATTTTGAACACAACTAGGGTGCCTGAAATGGCTCACCCTTTAGAGAATATCCTTGGCAGTAATACCTCTCTCTGAAGACAGATATTCCGGCAAATCAGCAACCGCATGATCAACCCCACAATGACTCTGATTGTTCCTTGTGTTGGACAGTGAAAGCTTCTCCAAGCATTGCTCTGGAACTGTGTCACCCTCTCTGGAACTGCGTCACCCTCTCCCTGCTCAGGCCCTACTGATCAGCTCTCAGTTTGTCGTACAGAATCTCCTAGCACTGCCTCTGAAGCCCTCACGTCCTCTGCATCAGCCTCTACGGCCCTACGCATCCTCTGCGCTGGCTCCTACGGCCTCTGCGTCAGCCTTTCTTGGGCCTGCACTTCACTTCCTCTCTGCAATGTATTCTTCAGCCTTTGATCGAAATCCCTTGTTGAACTGCCCCTCGCTGCAACTAATCACTAACTCCATTTCCTCACCAACCGTATAATCAACCCCACAGTGACTCTGACTGTTCCTTCTATTGGACAGCGAAAGCTTCTCCAAGCACTGCTCTAGGACTGCGTCACCCTCTCCCTGCTCAGGCCCTACTGATCAGTGCTCAGTCTCCCGTACAGAATCTCCTAGCATTGCCTCTGAAGCCCTTTGCGTCCTCTGCGTTGGCTCCTTCGACCTCTGCGCCGGCCTTTCTTGGGCCTGCACTGTCTCTCCCGGCACTTCACTGCCTCTCTGCTATGTATTCTTCATCCTTGGAACGAAATCCCTTGTTGAACTGCCCCTCGCTGCAACTGATCACTAACTCGATTTCCTCAACAAACCTCGCCCTAGAAAATCGAATTCTTGATCTCTCTTGGTGTGTCTCCAACTAACCCTCAAGCCTCTTATACTTTTTTGTTGACGATTCCACGATCGAGATTAAGTCCCTAATCAACGGCTAAGATTAGAACTGGCTTGATCCTCATCACTTAGAACTTTCTCACCCATTTTATATAATACACATTAATATTTTTATTTTCCTAAGTTTAGACTTAGGGACCCATTAAAAATATTAATTATTTTAATATCTCTTCATCCAAGTGGAATTTCTCCAAATGATTTTTGGGTCTTGGAGATCTCATGTGCCTTAGCCTCTCCACCAAATTTGATGGCTAGAGTACATCTGATGCTACCAAAAATCAACACTCCCTCATAGCGAGGAATGTGCTCTAACAATGCTTCACCATAGAAGCATCACATTGATCCTCTGCATCGGTCCTCTATGTTGATGTTAGGCCTGTTGCCCCACATTCATTGCACGATTGCTTCCTGTACTGTTGCGCATGACACTGCCACTGCTAAATCTGTACTGCAGCTCCCTCTCAAAATGTTGCATCATGCTGCCCATAGCACTGCCACTACTAACTGCTGCACTGCAACTCAGTTACCGAGAAGTAAGTAACTGACTTTACCCAAACACTAACATCCTGGTCAATCTGGAAGCCTCGTGATGTTGAAGCCACCTCTGCTACTATCATGTGCTCCCTTTGTTGCCACTGCGCTACTGCAACCTCTTATGTGCCTCTCGCATTGCTGCAGCCTCCACTGCGCTGCTACAGACTTCTGCACTCTAGCATTGCCTTGTCGCTCCATCACACCTTGCTCCACCCGACACCTGTCATCATGCTACTATCGTTAAGGGCTCCCATAGCCATATGTGATCCAAGAGTTTGGGCACCTCAAGGATCCTGCCCCTACATGTAGTCCTCTCGACTACAACTCTATGTCTCCCCACCTCTTCTCTAAAGGCGCATGAGCACTCATGGCACAATCGTCATCAGTCTCGACATCCTTCTCCGCCTTTGCTGGAGCAGCCTTTGAGTCGAAAGCTTCACCCTTGCCTTTCTTCCTGGGGCACTAAGAGGCATAATGTCCTAGTTCCCCATAGTTGAAGCACTTGACCTTGGAGATATCTTTCTTCTTCCTCTTCTGAACCCCTTGTTGTCCCACAGATCCTAGAGTTGCATCCTCCGACTCCTCTTTCTTGATTCGAACTCCCTTACCGCTACTCCCCGCCTTAGTCAACCTCCTGATCTCTTCCTATCGAAGAGTTGCCCACATCTCCTCCCAACAGGGGAGAGTCGCTCTGCCCAAAATGCTTTGGACAAACATCTCCCAATCCTCGGAAACTGCATTCAAAGCAGTCCTGACCATAAACTCTGGATCCAGTGTAGACCCCACGGAAGTAAGTTGGTCACGAATTCCTTGCAACCTGAAAAGGAACAGATCTATCTCCTCTCCTTTCTACATCTGATATGACCTCAGTTGATTCTCTAATAACATCTTTCACTGCACAGAAGAGCCCTGGGATAAGGTGGTCAACGTCTGCCACATCTCCCTTGTTGTGTTCTTCTCAGCGATATGTGGTATAACATGATCCTTGACCCCGTCTAGAATCATGCATTTCGCCTTTTGCCTCAGCGTCTTCATACTTCTCATTTGCATTCGGGTCAACTGGGACAGCTACGGTTTTCAAGGCATAGTCCTTGATGCGATGTTTATCCACGATTGCCAGGATCCTGGCTTTCCAGATGACAAAATTGGAAGCCCCATCCATTCTATCCTAATCCCTCAATCCGTTCACTGCCATCTCTGCTCCTCTCCTCTAGACTCCCTCTAAGTCCTAATTTCTCTCTCGGAAATACTTTGGCCAACTGTCGAATCACTCCTCTCCAATCCTCCTTTGTCGCTGCAACCCAGATCTAGATTTCTTGGCTAGAAATCTGTCGAGGTAGTGCTTCCCTCTACCTTTGTTCAGTCTCCTTAGACATTGTTCTGCACTCACAGAAACATCATCCCACCAGCTCCTCAAATCAAAATTTGCACAACACCCTTAGCCCCGGCAATTGAAGAATCTAAGCCCTTCTGGCTCTTCGCAATCACAGTGCGAGCTAGATCAGCTCCTCCTGGCGACAGCGTCAATCCTTCCTGGCTAAGAATGATGACTTAGCACTGCATAGGCCTGACCTACCCTCCTCTGCCTCTGCGCTGGCCTGCACAACTACGCAGCTACTGCGTGGGCTCCTCCCAGCTACTGGGTCTTCCTCTCTTGGCTCAGAATGTTGACGCAGGCAACGCGTGAGCCTCTGTGTCACCTTCTCTGCACTGCGTCCCTCTTCCTTTTGCATCTTTGCTCTGGAACAGCGCTATCTCTCGGGACAGCTGCTTCTCTCCTGCAAACTCTCAGATTTCCCGGTTGATACCTTCAGTCGCCTATGATCTGCAATCGCTCTGATACCATGTGAAAATTCCTGAATCTAACACATCAGAAACCCCTACTGCAGTTTCTGGTTTAATATCTCCTACTTGTTCTTTACATTAACAAGTTATTTAATGGCATAAACATCGAAGTAAACACAAATGCAGCCTTCACAGATATATAGATCATACACTAAAGTAAACAAAAACAATAACACAAGGGACACCGTTATTTTTGCACAATCGTAACTAAAAAAACCCAATGCGGGAAAACCGGTGTAGCAGATATGAGGGTTTTATTATTAAGCAAATTTCTGAATACAACTAAGGTGCTTACCCTTCAAAGAATATCCTTGGCAGTAGTACCTCTCTCTAGAGACAAATATTCCAGCAAATCAGCAACCGGATGATCAACCCCACAGTGACTCTGACTGTTCCTTGTACTGTACAGCGAAAGCTGCTCCAAGAATGTTGGAGTTTCTATGTCTAACATGTTAGAAACTCTTCCTGCATTATCTGGTTTATTTCACCTACTTGTTTATTACTTAACAAGTTATTTAACCATATAAATACTGAAAATAAACACGAATGCAGGCTCAACCATCTACAGATCATCAACTAAAATAACAGACAAACACACAAGGGATACCATTATTTTTGGACAATCGTGCCCAAAAAAACCCAATGCGGGAAAACCGATGCAGTAGTTCTAAGGGTTTTATTTTAAGCAGCTTTCTTGAGTACAACTAGGGTGCCAAACTGGCACCCAACAAAGATATCTATCTGGCAATAATACCTGTCTTCGGAAGTAGATATTCAACAAGACTGCTCCACGAAAATCTCTCCAACGCTTCTCTGAAGCTCTGCGTCAGCCCTCCTGGCCTCTACGTCACTCTCAAACCCCCTACGTCAATCTTCTGCTGCTCTGCATTGGCTCTCTGGCATCCTGCGTCACCCACGCAGGCCCTACTAGCCTCTGCGCAGTCACTATGGCCCTCTACGTGGCTCCTGCTGACTCTATGTAGCCTCCTCAATCTCTGCGCTGATCCTTCGACACTATCTTTGCCTCTCTGCTATGCACTCACTGCCCCTCGCTGCAACTCTAATCACTTGTTCGAATTTTCTCAGCGAACCCCGCTCTAGAAAATCAAGCTGACTCATCAATCTTGGTGTGTTCTCCAACTAACCCTCAAGCCTCCTTTTATACTTTTCATGTTGATCCTTCAACGGCAGAGATTACATCTCTAATCAACAGCTAAGATTAGATTTGGCTTGATCCATGTCATTTGGAACCATCTAACCCAATTTTATATTAATACCCATTAATATTTTATTTTTCCTAAGTTTAGACTTAGGAACTCCATTAAAAATTTAATTATTTTAATATCTACTTAACCGGGAAGAATTTGTCCAAACCATTTCTAGGTCTTGGGGATCTCATGTGCTTTAGCCTCTCCACCAATTTTCATGGATAGAGCACATCTGATCAATGTTCCATCAAGACTCCGCTGTGGGGAAACGCGAGTGTGGGGAGACGCACAGGGGGGGATGTGTGGGAGTACCCCCAAATTTTAGGGAAATTTTGGGGGTGCGGGGAGACGTCGAGGTATATAATTTAATAAATAAATATAATTCAAATTCATATTCATTGTTCATTGTTCAATAATGAAAGCATAAAAATATTAAATAGACAATTGAATCATTGATCCATCCTCATCATTCATTTTGATACATACATCATTCATATGACATACTCAAGTCTCATTATTGAATTATTCATACATACCATGAGATTCGATAAAAATAAATAAAAATCAATAATGAAATATTCAAATACATTGATCCATATCATTCATCATTCAATGATTCATCATTCTACAATCTACATTGATTTAAAAATTAAATTCATCATTCATCATTCTAGAATCTAAATTGAAAGCAAAACATACTAGTATATTTTCAAAGTTTGAACACTAAATTTATATAACTCAAAGTTTCAAACTCAAAAATAGTTAAGAGTGAAGAGTCAAGTCATCAATATCTAGTGTCACAACTCAAAAGTTAACACTGAAAAGTAAAAATGGATAATGAGCACTGAAAATAAAATGATAAATCAGCATCAAGGACTCAATCTCAATGATTGGTCCTCTACATCCATCTGCTGCATGAAGTCATCAAGACCATCAATGGGAATGTCAGTATCTGAGTCAGAGTCACTCTCTTGAGTAACAAAGAAACTTCAACCAAACCATGCCGTAACTCACTTGGTCCATCCTCCTATCCTCTGGATCCACATCCCATCATGTTGTCAGTCCTTTCGGATACTCTGGTGTCTTTCTATGTGCAAGACATAGCGAACTATGCACTGCAACTAGCTTCTCTGCGCTCCTAGAGGAAAGTCTATTCCTCTTGATAGAGTGGATGAAGCTATATGTGGACCAATTCCTCTCTGCTGCAGAGGAACTAGCAATCTGAGACAATAAGCGAATAGCAAGTTGTTGGATCTTTGGAGCATCATCCCCATGCATGGTCCACCAACCAATGGGGTCATTCTGGCCTAAATCATTGCGACCTTCCCTTGCATCATGCTTGTTGAAGGGACCACTGAGACTTGCAAATTGCATCCATTGTCTCCTAATTGTTCTCCCTTCTTCTGAACTATACATCTTTGTAATGGCAGCTTGAAATCCCTTTTTGACCTCTGGACCTTTAATGGGAAGAATTCTACCAGTCCTTGCCACATACCATTTTGGGTTGAGTGCATATGCTGCCATGTGTAAAGGTGTATTCATTTGATCCCACCTATGCTGTATAATGGGTCGAATTTGGGTCGTATAGAACTCTAAGGAAGGATCTTTCTCACGAATGGCCACCCTTACTTGATCCAACATACTATCAAAAGTCTCATATATTTCTCCAAGATTATGAGAATTTGTGTCAGTGTAGCGAATGACCTCAACTGCAGGACGTAAAAGTGACACCAAATAACCACAATTTGTCCACCAATCATTATCCAATATCTGAATCCTGATTTTATTTCCTTCCTCTGTCTTGGATTCTGCCCATCTGTTCCAATCTGGAGTCACAACCATGGCCTGCAATGCTCACTGCACCTCCAACATCCTCTCTAATAAAAGAAAATAACTAGCATATCTAGTATCAGTAGGCTTGAGGAATTCCTTCCTCGCATGAGACCTGTACATGACTAAAGAGGTATGGTGATTGCAAATAAACATCTACACATTTCTTGCAGTTGTCACCAAGTTAGATACCCACTCAATTTTGCCAATGTTTTTCAATGCATTATTGAGCGCATGCACACAACAAAGGGTCCATAAAATATGCCTGTATTTACTTTGAATCATTAATCCTGTTGATCTACACATCGTTGATGCATCTGTCACAACTTGTACAACATTTGTAGATCCAACCTCCTCTATAGCATCACGAAGAAGCTCAAACTGGAAAGCTGCATCTTTGCGCTTTCCAGAACAATCAATAGCTCTAAGAAAGAAAGGTCCCTCTCGGCAAGTAACTATGATGTTGATAAGTGGACGTTTGACAATGTCTATCCACCCATCCATAACAATAAAACAACCTTCCCTCTCCCATGTCTACCTCAGATTTTCCTTTTGCACATTAATATTGGCCACTTGTCTTTCTAATATCATTGTCCTCAACTTATGTTCACCTGGGGACACATATGAGGGTCCTGCTGCTGCAATTGCCTTGACCATCTCCTTGTAGTAAGGAGAATGACTAACATGGAAAGGAATGCCATTAGCAAAAAGAAATTTTCCAATGGCATCATCTGTATTATTACGGTTCAACTTACCATACATCTCTATAAGAGTTGGTCCCACTGCACAAGAACGAGAACCCTTAGTCCCAACTGGAGATGGTGAATGCATATCTCTCATTTGTTTTAATTTTCTTTTGGAGCTTGTGGCTTCATCAATAATTTGGTGAGCTTGGGCCATGACATTTTTACTTGAGAAGTTTCCCTTTGCATCTGCTGCCATTTGCATCCTCAAGAGCTCTGATTTTTGCAATAAGGTTAATTTTCTACATATATGAACCCCTTTGCCACCTACACTCAAAAGATGCATCTTGATCTAACTATGACTCCCAACCCAAGAATGACCACAAACATTGCATTTCCAATGGCATGTCCCACCTCTTTGTTTTCCTAGTTTTGGTTGAGTTGAAGAGTCAGCCATTTTGGTAACATATAACAAAAGAGGTTTGTTTGGATTAAACGTCCCTTTTGCATATTCTGTCAATGACTTTGACGGGGTTGCAGTTGCACTGGGAGAAACACTAGTTGCACTGCTGCCATGGGTTTCATTCATTGTTGATGGGATTTCAGATCCAAGAGGACTTTCTGTTTGAAGATCATAATCACTATCACTGTCAGTGTCACTATGGTTGCTCATGTTGTTGTAATCAGCCATTTTACACTTGCAGCTTGTTGTGTTACTGTTTTAATTTATTTTGCAATTTTTTTTTGTTTTTCTGCCCTGCAGGAAGAGTTTTTAAAAAAAATCTCATCATGTAAATTAAATTTTACAATGCAAATCTACTAGAATTAAATTTAAAATATTAAAATTAAAAAACTGAAACATAAAAAAATTAAATTACAGTAATTGTGTTTTCATTAAAATTTAAATTTAAAAATTATTAAAAATTTAAAACATTATGATTAAACTAAAACATTACAAAATAGAATTTCAAAAAAGAAAATCAGAATGTTGTTCTGTTCACTATTATAGCCAAAAAAAAAATTAAAAACTACAGTTGTTCAAACTTCAGTATTTACCTAGAGGTCAATGGCACAGGTTAGCAGGTCGACGGGCCACAGTCGCACAGCTTCACGCCACAGAGGGGTTGATGACACAGGTGAGCAGGTTGATGTGCCACAGCCGTACAGAGTCACAACACAGAGGGGTCGACAGCAATGGCAGATGGCTGGAAGTCGACGACAAAGGAGGATGGTTGGGCAATGGTTGCAAGTCGGGGGCAAACGAATAGTGTGCAAGTTGCGGGCTGGAGCAACTGCAAGTTGACGCTAGAGCAAATGGCGTCCACTCTCAAGTCTCCACAAACCGGTCTCAGCGGCGACAGGAGGTTCGTTGGGTGGCGGCTCGGCTCAGCTCAGCGTATTCAGGCTTTCAGCTTAGCGTATTCAACGTTGAAATGAAAATGACTCATGAGTTTGCTTTGAAATGAAAATGACTAATGAGTTTTAAGTTTTAACTTTCATTTTGATTTTATTCAACCTAGGTTTTAGACTTTTAGTTGTTTAGAATTTTTTTGTTCTATTTAGTTTTAATTTTAAATATTTTTTATTGTTTTGATTTTCTTTTTTTTAATTTTTAATTTTTAATTTGGGTCTTATTAGACAAATTTAAAGGGGGATGCCCAGAAGTACCCTTTTTGAAGAGGGACGCCCAGACGCATCCTTTTTGGGGAGTCTAGACTCCCACACTGAAGGGGGACGCCCAGACGCACCCTTTTTCGGGTGTCTAGACTCCCACACAAGGGAAACGCACCCCCTTGCATCTCCCCGAGACTCCCGAGAAAGGGTGTGTGGGGAAATGCACCCCCTTGCATCTCCCCGAGACTCCCCAGAAAGGGTGCGTGGTGAAACGCACCCCAAGAGACTCCCCGTCCCAGGTGCGAGGGGTGGGAGGGGTGCGTGCACCCGACCCTGGGGGACGCGTACCCGTGGAACATTGCATCTGATGCTACCCCAAATCAATACTCCCTTTTAGCGAGGATTGTGTTCTAGTAATGCTCCATACTTAGCATCACTCTAATTATATAGCACCAGTACCTGTGCTCATGCTAGGTATCCCCGCCCAACATCCTCTACATTGTTGCAACCTGTACTGTTGCCCATGGCTCTGCCACTGCCACTGCTGCATCCATACGGTATCTCCCTCTGCATCCGTGTTTGTTGTTGGTCCTTTCTCCCAACACTGCATCTGCACTGCAACCCCCTCTCATCATGTTGCATCATGCTACTGCCAACTACTACTGCATTGCAACTCAGTTATCGAGAAGTAAGTTACTGATCCACCCAACTACTGACATCCATGTCAGGCTAGAAACACTCTCGATGTTGCTGCAAGAACTCCCTGCCTCTCGCACCGCTGCAAACCTCTCTTTACCATCCTGCACTGTTGCAACCTCCTTTGTGCTTCTTGCACTGTTGCAACCTACTAGCTCTGCGATGCCAGGGGCTGCTGCACTGTAGCACTCTCTGTCGCTTCATCCGCATACGTTTCTACTGACATCCACCAGTCCTACTACTCTCTCTTCGGGGCACCCGTAGAAAGGTATAATCCAAGAAGTTGGATACCTCAAAGATCCTGCCCCTCATCGCCTGTAGTCCTCCTGACTATAGCTCGATGCCTCCCCACCTCTTCTCTAGAGGTACATGAGCACTCATGGCACAATCGTCATCCTCCTCTACCTCATTTTCCGCCTTCGCTGGCGCTGCCTTAGAGTCAGACGCCTCTCCTTTAGTCTTCTTCCTCGGACACTGGTTCGCATAATGACCCAGTTCCCCACAGTTGAAGCACTTGACCTTGGAGAGGTCCTTTTTCTTCCTCTTCTCCTGCTTCCCCGCAGATGCCAAAGCTGCATCCTCTTCCTCTTCCTTCTTGATCTGGACTCCTTTGCTGCTACTTCCCGTCTTGCTCAGCCGTCTGATCTCTTCTTGGCAAAGAGCCGCCCACAATTCTTCCCAATCTGGAAGATTTGCCCTGCCCAGAATGCTCTGGATGAATGTCTCCCACTCCTTGGGGACTGCGTTTAGAGCGGTCCTTACCATCAACTCCTAATCCAGCATGGCTCCTATGGAAGTCAGTTGGTCCCGGATCTCCTTCAATCTACTGAGGAAGTAATCTATCTGCTCCCCCTTTTGCATCTGGTATGACCGCAGTTGATTCTCAAGTAACATCTTCCTCTGCACGGAAGTATGCTGGTACAATGTCTTCAAGGTGTCCCACATTTCCTTTGTCGTATCCTTCTCAGCAATATGTTGGACCACATGATCCTTGACCCCATCAAGGATGATGCATTTCGCCTTGGCCATTGCCTCCTCGTACTTCTCATTATCAGCCAAGTCAACTGGGATAGCCACTGTTCTCAAGGCGAAGGCCTTGATGCGATGTCTATCTAGAATGGACAGGATCCTGGCCTTCCATACCACAAAATTGGACACCCTGTCCAACGAGTCCTGATCCCTCAGTCCATTCATGGCCATCTCCGCTCTTCTCCTGGACTCCCTCTGAGTCTCGACTTCCCTCCTGGAAGTTCTCTCCTAGAATCCCTCTTAGTCTCGATTTCCCTCCTGGAAATCCTCCTGCCAACTGTCAAACTGCTCCTCTGTGATCCTCTTTTCAACTGCAAAACTCGCATCTGGATTTCATGGCTAGAAATCCCTCAAGGCAGTGGCTCCCTCTACCTTGGTTCTATTCCGTTAGGTACTGTTCTGTTTCAACAGCAACAGCACCCCACCAGCTTCCCAATCCACAATCTGCCCACAGCTCCATAGGCCCCAGCAGCTGAAGAAACTGAGCCTCTTAGCTCTGCGCAATCTCGGCAAGGTTGAATTGCTCCTCTGGCCAGTTACGTCAAGCCTACCTCGCTGAGTAGGACGACGTGGCTCTTCGTGAGCCTCTTCTACCTTCCTCTGCCTCTGCGCTGGCCCTCTCTCTAGCTCGAAATGATGACGTAGGCCCTCTGCATCACTCCTCTATAACTTTCTACTTAAGAAGAGCTTCTGTCTCTCAGGACAATTGTTTCTACTGCAAATTTCCTGATTTAGCAGGTGCCTTCAGCTCTCCTATGATCTACAACACTCCGATACCATGTTGGAATTTCTAAGTCTAATACGTTAGAAATTCTTCCTGCATTATTTGATTTGGGGTAGCATCGGATGTACTCTAGCCATGAAAATTGGTGGAGAGGCTAAAGCACATGAGATCTCCAAGACCCAGAAATGGTTTCGGCACATTCTAACTAGTTTGGGAGATATTAAAATAATTAATATTTTTAATGGATTTCCTATGTCTAAACTTAGGAAAAATAAAATATTAATGGGTATTAATATAAAACTAGGTTAGAAGGTTCCAAAAGTCATGGATCAAGCCAAATCTAATCTTAGTCGTTGATTAGAGATGTAATCTCAGTCGTTGAAGAACCAACAGGAAAAGTATAAGAGGAGGCTTGAGAGTCAATTGGAGAACACACTAGAGTGATCAGTGATTCGATTTACTAGAGCGGGGTTGCTAAGTAAAGTCGAATCAGTGATCAGCAGAGAGGGGCAGTGAGTACTGGACAGAGAGGTAGAGATAACGCTGAGAGACCAGCGCAGAGGCAGAGAAGCAGACGCAGAAGCCAGAGAAGGCCACGCAGAGCCCAGCAGAGACAGCGAAGAGGCCAGAGGGCCTGCATCATCCACGGCGCACGCAAAGGACAGCAGGAGTGACACAGAGGATCCCAGAGGTTGCGCAGTGCCTCAAAGGGCTAATGCAGAGGGTTCTGAGGCTGACGCAAAGGCCATGAGGGTTGACGCAGTGCTTCAGTGTTGCTGGAGAGGGTTTCGTGGGGTAGGTTTCGTGGAGATGTCAATAATGTAAAGCAAAATTTAAAAAGAAGAATGATAGTACATTTAACAAATTTTATAGTCTACGACATACCTTGAGTTGTTCTTTAACAAACCTTGTAGGCCATTAATGCTTGAAGGGCTTCTTTTGCACTAGAATTCCTTTCATGCTTCAAGTCTATCCTTTGAAGTCTTTTTCATAGCCTTTGAGCATTCAATAAGCTTTCCTAACCAGCGAAAATATAAAGAAAAGATTATTAGCTTACAATACAAACACATTTTGATATGAGAAAGAAACCAAACAAAAAGAGCAGACAAGGAATAAGATACTTATCTTTTGGTAAAAATGGTGAAGGCTCCCTCTAAATCCAATCTTTGAGGGATACCTACAAATTATCAAAAATTCAAAAATGTTCTAACAAGACATGTTAGACCTATAAAGGAAAACAATTTAAAATTTGAAATAGAAGACCAAGAGGGATACGTGAGAGAGAGAGGACTTAATAATATAATTCCTTGACTTTTGATTCTTCTTTAGCCTTGTTCTTCTTAGATGGAGCATCATCGGTAACATTTGCTTGATCCCTATCTCCCTTCTTATTCCTTGGATTCTCAGGACAATGACCTTTGTAATGACCTAACTTATGGCAATTGTAACCAATGTTGCACGAAGCGGGAGCGAAGCGGAAGCGTTTTTTGGAAGCGGGGACGCCGAAGCGTCATTTTCCAAAAATCTAGGAAGCGAAGCGTCCGCAGAAGCGTCTGCTATATATATATATATATATATATATATATATATTATAGTTTTTTGCATTTATACTCAAAACAAACATCCCAAATACCAAATTAATTGTAGAAGACATGAAAACATGCATATTTTTGCATAAATCAAGATAGATATGGCATCCATGATTCCATTGTAGTTACTAGTATGTACAACAATCATCTATATTCTAGCTATTACAAACATACATCAAATTTTTAAGCATATTATAAAACATAAAACATTTAAGCATATTATAAAACATAAAACATAGAGCATATTATGATTTATCTAGCAAGTGAGCAACTGTCAACATTTGTCATGTCCAAAATTCAAATAATAATGTTTACAAAATATGTCACTTTGTCATCGCCAAGCCAAAAAGGTTCAAAATTCAAATTCACAAGTCTACAAGTCTAATGAGTAATCTATGACAAAAAGTAGTAGATTGTGAATATATCTACTAATCTCTCCTCCTTCCACCACGAATAGAACGTGGTGGCGGGCCTCCACGTGGTGGCAATGAAGAAGATGGTGCCTGTGGAAGTCGTGGCACTGAAACTGATGAAGAAGAACCCCCTGCTGTTGGTGTTGAACCATGGAACCTAGGAATCAAGGGACCAGATGGGGGTGGGGGTGGTGGCATATCAACACGGTCATCATCATCCTAGAATCGCTCAAAAAATTCATGCAAAAAAAAAAAAAACACTAGTTAACAAAAAAATTAAAAACATGAATTAGAGAAATGCTTTATAAGGGAAAATTGGAAAATTCATACCACAATGGACATACCTGGATAAGAGCATCCTCTAATTGCTCTAATCGCAACACTTCATCCTCCAAATTGGGCTCCTCTGGATTCTTGTCCCAAATCAACAAGTCTTTATTAGACTTTGCATCTTCACAGTAATGGGACAACAATAGCAAGTTGTAATGAACATAAACCAAGCTCTCTGCCCGGTCTAAATTCAACCTGTTCCTTTTAACACTGTGGATGAAAGAATAAGAGCTCCAACACCTCTCTGCAGAAGAAGTGTTTACCACCTGTGATAGCACCCGCAATGCCAAACTCTGTAGAAGTGGAGTACCCCCTCCATGCATGTTCCACCACTCAAGAGCAGAAAAAGTCTCTCGATCTTTAATTGCATGCATGCTCCCAAATGGACCAGTGTTGAGCGTATAGTTGCTCACCTGTCTCCGTACCAATGCAGCCTCCTCCTCATCAGGGATTAATTTACTCAATGCAGCCATATATTTTTTGTGAACCTCTTGATCTTGGTGTGGTTTTCTCCTGCTTCCCCCCCCAGGTGCTGGTGTTGAAAGCCATGATGGATGATAGTATTTAGGTGTCAAAACATATGCTAATGCATGCAATGGAACATTTAGCATTTCCCATCGGTTTTCCACCTCTACACGAATATAATTGTACAAGGTGGTATCTCTAGGCTCAACAATGTCTTTAATCTGCCCCAACATGCTATCCATTTGCTCATACACCTCCCCAATTACTGGTCGATCTGAATCTGCAAACTTGATCATGTAATAAATTGGTTTGGTGAATTGCAAAACATATTTAACCTGTCCCCAAAAGTAACTGTCAAGAACAGTGTCCTTGACTGCATTAGCACCATCTATGTCAGTGTTAATTTCATCCCATGTTTCAGCACACACCAGATTAGTTAAAGCTTGTCTCACCTTCACTAGCCACCTAAAGGTGAGGTAATAACTAGCAAATCTTGTCTTTGCAATTTTAAGTAATTGCAACTTGGAGTAAGTGCCATAGAAGTAGTTTACCCTTGTATGCCCTGTGATGAATTTAATGAGCTGCTTCCCTCTCCTGTAAACCTCAGCAATCCACCCACATTCTTTGTGTTTCACAATATCATGCATCAAAAGGTTCAATGTGTGAACCAGGCACCCAGACCAAAAGATGTGTGGATGAGTACGCTCAATAATTTTTCCTGCTGCATTATCTGTGATCACTTGAACCACATTATTCGGACCAACATCTTTGATTGATTTCAATAGGAGATCTGCAATGTTTTGTGCAGATGCAGTGATGGAGGAGGAGTCATGACATGCAATAAACACTGCACCACTAGAAGAAACACCAAGAACATTTATCAAAAGTTGGTTTCTAATATTTGTCCACCCATCTGATACAATGGATACCCCAGAATCTACCCACTCATTTGTAAAACGTGTCAAAGCTCTTTGAACCTTAGCTTTTTCTCTTTCTAATAACACTATTCTAGCTTTCTCATAGTTGGGGGCCTTGTATCCTTTTGGGGCTTCATTGATGGCCTTTACCATTTCATGCCAATAGGGAGAGCGAAGCACATTGAATGGTACACCGCAAGCACAAAGAAAACGGACTATCTTTCCATCCACATCATCCCTCCCAGCAACATTAAGGAAATCCCCTATTGTTCTTCTACCTCCAGAGCTTGCAGAAGTACCATGAGGAGATGAGCAACTACCAAATTTAGAGGTTGCACTTGATTCAGAATGAGTTTTTTGTTTCTTGTTTTTTTGTTGTGCAGCCATCTCTATTTGGATGTATTTTCTTCTTTCTTCAGTTGAAATGTTTGGGCAAATTTGTACCCCCACAGGACCCTTTTTTTCATCACTGTCCAGCACCCCACAAAGATGCCTCCTCAGACGGGTATATGAACCACAATATGGTTTTCCTCCATGACAACCATGAGGGCACACAAATTTGTAAGATCCACCACCCTTTCCCCCATCAAGTTTGGTCACATAGTTCCACAAGGGTGTTGATGTAGCTTTCCCATCTTGTGTTTCAGTGTCCCCTTCAGGTTCATCCCCTTCCTCTTCAAACCCTTCCTCCTCATCATTCATTGGGTCACTCCTATTAGGACCATCACCACTGTCCTCTTCTGTTTCTTCCCTTCTATTCCTATTCACCTTTGCCATCATTAAAACCAAGAGTGGAATGATACATAGAAGCCAAAAGAACACCATCTTGGAATATGGATATAGGTGGTGGACAACCTGTAAATAAAGGAGCAAGTAGAAACAATGGGAAAGAGTAGGAGAGGGAGGAGAAAAATACAAAAAAATTGTCAAAAAAACAAGGGAGTTTGGGGTTTGAACTTACCTCTTTAGCTCTTGTAGATGAAGTCCTCCAAGCTCCTCCTCCTTCTCCTAGCTCCTCCTTCTTCACTCCTCCAAGCTCTCCTCTCTTCTCCTCTCCTTTCCTCTCTTCTCTTCTCCTCTCCTCTCTTCTCTTCTCCAACTCTCATAAACTCAAAGTGAGAAAATGAGGAATGAATGGGGGCTTTATTCTTTTCATTCCTCACCTTAACCTCACTCTAACCTCACCCTAACCCACCCCCTTAATGTTGAGTTAACATAACTTAAAAAAAAAATTAAAAAAAGAGTGTTTTTTTTCCCTTGCGCGTGCCCTTTTTGGCCGAAGCGTACGGAAGCGTGCGCGAAGCGGCCACTTCCTACTCCGAAGCGCCGCGCTTCTGAGGCTCGAAGCGCCGTACGAAGCGCGCTTCGGAGGCATGGAAGCGACGCTTCCGGCCGGCGCTTCGGAAATTCCAGGAAGCGGCTTAAAAAGCCGAAGCGCCGCTTCCGATGAAGCTTCCTAGGCGCTTCCGTACGGGACGCGCTTCGGAGCTTCGAACCGGGGGGGCGCTTCGTGCAACACTGATTGTAACATTCAATCTTGCATAGGTCAATTTTCTTATTTGGTCCTTTGAACTTCTTGAAGGTTCCCTTCTTCTTGTGATGAGCACAATAGGCATTTGATGTGTTTTCTTCTTCATCCTCCTTGTTGTTTACCAACGATACTCGAGCTTCTTCTTCACTACATGCATTCCACATTTGTTCAAATATTGGAATATCCTTCCAAGTATTAAGTCCTGATGCAAAAGCACTCCAAGATTTTGGTAGTCCTAGAAGAGCAGTGATTACGAGCTCCTTTTTGTTGAAGAATCTAGGGAAAATGTGTGAAGTGAAATTCTTCGTTACTTGATAACAATTTGTGGAGTCTTTTTACTTTTCTTATTAGCTTAATCTTCTTCTTATTATTATTAATGCATGTGTTTTTACTTCATCAAACTGCTACCAAAACATAAGAACAAGAACACAAGATGTTGGCTCTCTGCCAGGGCCAAAACCTCTCTTCTCTTGAGAGGAAAACCCTTTCGTGAATTTCTCTTATTGAAGCTTCTATTGATCAATGCCAAACCCTAGACCCTTGACTAGGATATCCTCCAAGCACAAGTCAAGTCCTCTCCTCTTTTCTGCACTTTGTTCCTCGGCACATAGGCTTCCTCCTTCCGGCACTTTGCTCCCCAACACTTTGTCCTTCTTCTTTGTTTCTTGTCTAGAGATAGACCTTCCTTGAGTGAGCCTTCTAGATGAGGTGTTCCTCTTCTATCCCTTGCTCAATTAGACTTCTTCTTTGACCAAGTGAGATCCTTCTTGATGTATGGGTGTATGATTGTACTGTTGTTCTGCTGCCTTAGTTTTCTTATGTGTGGAGGGTACCCTTAGTGAATTAGGGTCCTTTCACCTTCGCTAGAGAGATAGGCTCCTTCACTAGGCTTGGGAGTCCTTGTAGGCTTGATTTCTCACCCAAACAATGGACTGTTCACTAGTTGTTGTTATGCCGCAGACATACCCTCACTGCACCTCGCACATGTGACTGTTTCTAGCCCTAGAAATAGTCCCTTATACTTCGGTCTTCTTCTTTCTTACTTCACTTGATGTCCTTCCCTCTTCGCTTGGATAGAAGGCCTAGTAGGCCTAGTTTGAAGCCCAAACAATGATGGATGAGCAACCTTAAAGTTGTTGCTGTAGTGACCGCAGTCAGCCCTTCAATTCCTCGCATGTGTGGCTGCAGCTTACCCTAAAACAGTCCTTTATTCTTCGGTTATCTTTCCTCCTTCTTCGCTGCTCTAGAGGCTCCCTTAAACTTGACTTTTCCACCTTTCACTTGGCTGCACTTGCTCGTTGATTTCAGAGATGATCTTCGCTATCTTTGGAGGAGTGGACAGCCTCTATATATAGAGAACTATCCCTCCTTTAGGCTGACTAGCTGTCCTTAGGACAACTTGACTATTTCTTCATTATTTTCTTTGTTTTGCTTCTTGAGGAGGACGTTGCTGCATGGAGAGGACTTGCACTTGTCTTGGAGGTATTCCTTTGACCTTTATATTATTTTATACATAGTGTAACATGCCCTCAAAGGGTCTTACATAAATACATTGACTCTTGACTTCCTAGAAGCACTTAAACATGTGCTTGACCTAATTCAATGAGCAAGAAACTCATTGACAAATAATTTCTCTTTTCTTGAATAAATACAAAAGTCAAACTTACATTTATGAAGATCGAACCTAGTTACACTTCCTTCAACACTCCCTCTTAACTAGGGAGGTATTCATACAACATTACAAGGTATTTGGCTATTATCAATCTTGAAGAATTCACATAAGAGAAACCGGATTTGCAATCGATCTGTTATAGCATCATACCCATCAAATTATCATAGTGCAAAGCCTTGACTAACAGCTCCATCTCTTCATGAGATCATGAGCTACAATGCTGGTGAGACCAATGATTTATAGACACCTTCATCATTGTCTCTCAAGGTACATACCTACCCGGGTGTTCTCTGAGTATGACCTTCTAGGACTATTCTTATCTTGTGTTCCCAACCCTCAAAGAATATCGGTCCTCTTGCCTACTCTTGTCTTGGATGCCCTACACATCTTCAAAGAGTATCGGATGCCAAATGATTACCTAATCCTCCCATTCTTTCTTCCCAAGTGAAGACAAGAATGTTGTGTCTATCTTGTGTCTACATTTCCATTCATGGCCTTCATCTAGATTTACGGCTGTTAGTCCTTGTCTAGTGCATGAACCATGAAATGGAAAACACAATTGTCACTCCTTTGTAATCAGGGGTGATCCAAAACTCCCTCTTGATCAGGGACCTGTCTGAGCTCCCTCTTAACTAGGTAATCTTTCATTCATCAACAGCTTCTTCTTCATGGGTCCTTCAGCTGGTTGGTGTCCTTCCTTTCTTTGATGTCATGAATTCTTTGTTTGAACTTCATCAAGGTAGGGCACCATCCATCAATCACTTTCCTTCCTGGTTTCTCATGTCATTGTTTTCTTCGTCGAAAGTGGCTTTCTTGTCATCTTCGCTACTCCTTTGTCATCTTGTCCATGCTTCGAAATACTCTTCTCATGGATGCTTCGTTGTACTTGCTTGTTTACATGCTTCGACCTAGTAGCCCATCATGACTTCATCTTGATATTGCTTCAACATTGCTTTTTGCTGGATGGTATCTTCATCACGACATCTTCGTAGAGTAGAACCAGTTATCTGCACCTTTTATATCTCCAAGGCCTTCATAGCTGTCAAGGGTCCTTCCTTCCTTTGTCAGAGTTGTCATGCCTGCTTTCGGGAGATATCTTCAAAGTATCTTGTCAGATAGTGATTCTTGGTGATCATGGTGTTCTTCGCTTGCTTGATCTCTTTCTTCATTTGCTTCTTTATTAGATAGATAGGTCAACCATCTTATGCTTCTTGTGAGAGCATTTCTTCCTTGCTTGTTTCCTGGACTAGTCAGCATTTCTTCTTGCTTCGTAGTTAGCAACTTTATAGTCCTTATGTGAGCATATTGTTTTGTTGACCTTCATTGCATTGTACTACATGCCATCAAGCATGTCATTGGTGAAAGAGATTCTTTCCTACTTGATCATGTTATAAAACTATTCCCATGACTCAATAATATACAGATGATAACATGACTAAACCTTGACGCATACATGCCTCATCTTGATTCTCCTTTGATCATCTTATCTTCATTTGGTTGTCGTTGGTGTGGCCCGTCTTGCTTCATCCTGTCATGCCTGCATATCATCCTTTTCTTGAATCCCATGAATGAGATTCCCAATAAGACATCTGCTTTGGCTCATGAACCTTCTTTTGAAGATTCCATCATAGGATCTTAAAGACCCTTGCCTAGCAAATGTTTTCTTTCTTTTGATGATGGAGGTCTTCTAAGATTCTTAATCATAATCAATTTTTCCTTCATTGTGGATGAGGTCCTATACTAGGTATGCTTCTTCTACATGAATATCTTGAGCCATATCTGCCATGCTCCTATATTCTAGAAGATATTTCTATCCATGCATTTTTATTCTCATTATAGATGCTACATCTTCATGAGTATCTAGAACTCTATGTACATCATGCTTCTAGATTCTAGAGGATGTTTCTAGCCATGTAATTTTATTCTATTATTACATGCTCCTATCCTACTCAAAACCTTGAAAGAAGAAAAGAGATTGACCTAGTCATAGTACAGATCTAAAGGATCTTCCTTCTTTTGCTTCTTTTCATCTTATTTCACCTCTTGAGTTATGTGAGCTTCTTCCCTCTTCCTTTTGTTGTTGTTGTCCTTCTTAAGCTTAGGACAATTCCTTTTGTAGTGTACATATTCTTGGCATCCAAAACATTGGATTTTGGACATGTCTTTGATGTTTGTTCTTCATGGACCAAATTTATCAAATTTACCCTTTCTCCTGGCCATGGTAGCAAATGCTTGCTCCTTTGATCCCACCTCTTCTTTTGCATTAAGTCTGGTTTCCTCTGTCCTGCATAGAGACCAAATTTCACTAAGAGTGGTTCCTTCCTTCTTGGCATATATGCTTGATGTGAAGTTGCCCCAATCCTCAGGTACTGCATTCCACTGTGGAGTGTAGGGAGTTGTCCACTCTCTTTTGATACCTTCCTTCGCGCAGAAATCTGTGAAGTCTTTATCCGTGTATTCTCCACCATTATCTGAACGTAGTACCTTGATATTTTTCCTTGTCATGTTTTCTAAAAGAGCCTTGAACTCTCAAAACTGATCAAAGACGTTACCCTTGGTCTTTAAGAAGTAGATCTAGGTTTTTCTTGAATGGTCATCGATAAAGGTGACGAAATACTCGCCACCGCTAAGAGCTCTGGTGGACATAAGGCCGCAAATATCTGTGTATCAATCCCAACATGCCATTGGCTCTGCTATCACTTCTGGGAAACGCTGCTTTTGCATACTTCCCAAGTACACATCCTCAACATAGATCATCATGCTCGGTGCTAAGAGTTGGAACTCTTGTTACAGTCTCCCTAAGCATATTAAGTGCTCCATGGTGCAAGTGTCCCATCCTCCTGTGCCATGGTTCGTTCAGCTCCTTCCTATTGTTGCTATCACTGCCTATCAGTGCCATTGGAGAATCAATGTACAATCTATATAGCATGTTGCTTCGAACTCCAATCTATCTCACCTTCTTCCAGGTGGGATGCTTGACATATACTTTCCTTCCCACAAAGTACACATCGTATCCCTTGTCCTCTGGGACACTGAAATTAGGTTCATACCCAATCCTGGCACATGCAATACATTCGTGGCGCTAATGTTGGTTCCTGCTTCCATATGAAAATCTATGGTGCCTCTCCGTACTGGAGTACACTTAGTTCTATTGCCCATAGTGATATGGAAGTCCATTTGCTCCTCTTCATAGCTCGAGAAATATTCCCTTAATCCAGTCATGTGAGCCGAAGCTCCGCTATCTTGATTATCCATAATTTCATGTGCTATTTTTCCTTCCCAACACTGAATTCGCAGCTGCAAAAAATACACGTCCTGCTCTATGTGGAAACTGTTGCACTGCTCCCTCTGCCTCTGACAAAACTCGATCAGGGAAATTTTATCCTATGTCGACTCACTCAGAAAATTAATTTTCCACAAAAATTTGCCCACCTAGCAAATGCAATGTGCAACCTCTCTGGTTTCGAACAGTTGCCTACACAATGCTTTCGAAATCCTTCTTTCATCTGCAACCGAGCTCTTCCTGCTTTACTAGTGCTCTGATACCATGTGAAAATTTGATGATCCTGAATCCTACTACAGCAACTAATAATATTTCTCCTATTTGTTAAATTACTTAAACAAATTATTTGCAGTTTTCTACAGCAAATATCGAACTACATACACTGCAACCTTCACAAAGAAAATTTTGTGGAAAGTAAAAACAAGAAAAATACTAGCACATATATAATCAATGACAGTTATTTTTGGACAATTGTCCCCAGAAAAACCCAATGTGGGAAAATCGATGCAGTAGATGAGGGTTTCTTTTATTAATATTTAGCAATAATTTATGTACAAAATATGGATAGACAAAACAGAGGAAGAATCGCTGAGATAAATTTACTGATCAATTTCTCACATTCCACAGTGCTTTTCTGACCATGAAGAGGACCTCCTACCCTTTCGCTGCCCTTTCTGTGTCACTCTCTGCATAGTGACTGCATATGGCCTTCGTCACTCCTCTGCATCGATGTTTTGTGTCCCTCCTTTGTGCTGCCCCTTCCAAATTTGTCCTACACTCTCAGATTATGTTGATGCCTTCTCTCTCCCACCTGCAACTCACTCTCTAACTCGATTTTCTCTTGCCGAACTTCAGCCACTGAGAAAATAGATCTGCTTGAGAAACTGAGTATCTGTCCTAGTGTGTTCTCCATCAACCCATTGACTTCTTCTTATAATCTTTTGTTGGAGTACCAACGGCCAAGATTAAATCATAATCGATGGCTAAGATTAACTAGAAATCAATCCATGTCTTCTTCTCGAATATTCTCACAATGACTTAATTAATACCCTTTAAGTAACCAGATTTCCTAAGTTTAGACTTACGAACTATTAAAAAAAGTTAATTATTTTAATTAAGTCGTCCCTAGGTGGAATTTTCTTAAATGATTTATGGGTTTTGGAGAATACATCTATTCTTGCCTCTCCACAAAATTCTGTGGCTAGAACACATCTGATGCTACAAAAATCAACACCCTTTGGGTCTCGAAACCACTTCCCACAAATCATTCTTTGTAATGGATTCATATTCGTCAACCATAGCATCCTTTCATACTTGTTCTTTCACCGCTTCCTCAAAAGTTTGTAGTTCATCCTGTATAATGTTGCTCATTGCTACAACATATCCCTAATATCTGCATGCCTTCTTACTTTCCCTAGAGGTTCCTCTTGCAGTAGCATGTCTCTCATCATCCTGTAAGGTGTCACGAAGCCATAATGGTCTCTTCCTAGTGGGAGGATCACACAGAGGGGGATCCAAGGGGTCCATAGTTTCCAAGGAATCATCAGCAAGATCAAGCTTTGGCTCAGGCATGGGAGACTCTTCTTGTACATCCATTGCATCATCCTTTTTCCCAACATTGGAAAGGGGAGGAGTGTCCCTTGCTTTCCTAAGAGTAACATCTTCATCAAATGTCACATCCATGCTAAACTCTATATTCCTTGGACCAAGTACATATATTCTATATGCTTTATAATTTTCACAGTAACCCACAAAAGTACCTTTCTTTCCTAGCCAAGATATGCCTGAGCCAACGGGAGAAGAACCACCAATATTACCCATCTACATAGATATGCCCAGCTAATAAGGAAAGACTCTAAATGCCCTTTATTTCTTCCCCTCAAAGAGGCTCAGGTAAGGGAGGGATAACCAACCTTTCGCTACGGGAAAGGTCTTTCCTCAAACTAAGAGAGTTAGTCCCATAGACTGATCTTCCTCATACTAAGCAAGCTCCCAGCTTGTTCCTCTTGTCCTTTGGCACATGAAAGTAAACAGGGCAGCCAAAGATCCTTAAGTGTCCAACATCAAGCTTTACACCTATGAAAACTTCTTCAGGAGTCCTGTCACCCAAGGCTTGATGAGGAGTCCTCTTTTGAACACAGACAGTAGTGTTAGTAGCTTCTCCCTATAGAAACTTCGACAACTTTTGATCATACAACATAGATCTAGCTACTTCCATGATAGTCTTGTTCTTCCTTTCAGCTACATCATTTTTCTCAAGGTTATAAGGTACAATAGTCTCCTTCTTGATTCCTGCTTTCTTGCAAAAGTAAATGAATTCATTTGAAATGAATTCTCGTCCATTGTCAGACCTAAAAATTTTGATCTTCTTCCCTATTTGATTCTCCACCAGGGCCTTGAAGTCCCTAAACATGTCAAATGCTTGGTCCTTGTTCTTTAAGAAGAAAATCCATGTCTTACAGGGAAAGTCATCCACAAAGATTATATAGTACAAGTAGCCACCCAGAGAAGTCACTGGCATAAGTCCACACAAATCAGAATGTATAAGTTAAAGTATTCCATTATCTTGCTTCTACTAGCAGGGAATGGTCTCCTTACATGTTTTCCACTAGCACATCCTTGACAAACACCGTCATGATCTACACAAATCTCAGGCATCCCAGAAACCATCTTTCTCACACGAGGCAAGAATTTGTAGTGAAGGTGTGCAAATCTACGATTCCATAGCTCACATTTATGATTACTATAATGGACCAATGCTAGGATCGGTCTTCCATTAAATTTGTAAAGGCCTTCAATTCTTGATCCCAAAGTAAATGCATCCCTCAAGCTAGACTTCATTGACCAAGTAAGAACCTTTCCATTTATAAAAGAAACTTTCATTCCTTTTTCCTCCAAGGTAGATATAGACACAAGATTCTTTTTCAATCCCAGTACCTATAGAACATCTTGTAGAAGTATAGTTTGACCATAATCCAAAAGAAATGAAACGGAACCAAAACCCTTTACAAGATAAGTAGAATTGTCCCCAAGAATGATCTTCAAATTGGTCTTCCTCTCAACCAGTTTTGTGAGGACTTCACAACAACCAGTGAAGTGTCCAGAAGCTCCATTATCTACCAACCAACTATCAAAAGAATCTGGAGGAGAGGAACTAGAAAGAGCATAAATATGAAATTATTCAGATTGAGTTGTAGATGTAGTCGCATTATTATAATACCTTGATCTCTTTTGAGGATAGTGGCCTTCTTCACAAGTAGCAGGAGCATCTCTTCTTCTTCTAATGTTGAATATGTTGTTGTTGAAGCCACGGTTGTTGTAGTAAGACCTAGGAGCATTTTCGTTTTCCAAACAGTCTTGGGCAAAGTGACCATGCTTGTGGCATTTGAAACATTGAAATTTTGATATGTCCCCTTTAGATCTTCTAATGGAGTTTTTGAATGTTGGTGCAAGCTCTCTTGAATTAGATGGTCCTCCTATTCCTTTCCTCTTCTTGTCTTGGCCCTTGGGCAACAAATGCAGTAGGTTCTCCTTCTTCATGCTTTTGTATTATCCCTCTAGAAATCATCTTGGACTCATCTTGAGTGCATTTGCCTAAGAGCTCATAAAATGTGGGAAACTTGCCATTGTTGCTAATGTTTGTAATAAATGTTTTCAAAATCACAAGAAGACCTCCAAGGGCGATTAGTACCAACTCTCTATCAGATGTGATCTCTCCAACATACAAAAGTTGATCCTTGAGTTGAGATATCCTCATGAAGTATGATTGTATGGTCTCTCCCTTGTTAATCTTGATGTCCTTGATTTGATTCTTCAATGAAAGAATATGGATCAAGTTGTTGACTTCATACATCCCCACCAACTTATCATACATTTCCTTAGACTTCTTCAATTTCAAAACATAAATGATCAAATGATCTCTCAAAGAATCAATAATAATTTTCTTAGCTTTGACCTCAACTTTCTTGTACTTGGACTTCATAGCAGCAGAAGCATTTTCCGAAGGTTCAAGTACCTTGCCTTCAACATATTCCACAATATCATTCTCCTCCAAAGTCAAATCAACCGTAGCTCTCCAAACAGCATAGTTTGATGAGTTATTAAGCCCCTCCTCAATCTTGAAGTATGAGGTAATCATCTTGACCAAGTCAAACGATCTTCAACAGTGGATAAGATATCTTCAAAAGGTGATTGCTCTAGTCTCCTTGGGATTGTCTTCACCTTAGCTCTGATACCACGTTAAATTTCCCAATGTTCTATGTTGTAACAATCAGTTTAACAATTTCTTCTTTCAGTAGCAACTACTTTTCCAATTCAATTTCAATCACCCAATAACAGTAAGCAATTGTAGATAGAATAGTAAACCATATGCACAATAGAAGACAGCCAAGATCAAATGAGACACAGAGATTTAGGTCAAAGACTAGGGAAAAACCCCACAAGGGGGAAAATCCAACCAGATTCTTCTTCTATTAGATGTTCATCAAATGTTCAGCAGAGAGATACATAGTCCAAGAACATCAACAATTAGTCAATAGTCAAAGCCTTTACTTTCAAGTCAACTAATCCAATATCCAATCAAATATGAGCAATATAGTCAAACAATAATTCTGCAATTTTCCATCTATGTCACAGTTAAAGTCAACAGCAGTCGATGCAGCCCTAACCAGTCCAAAGTCAACAGTCAAATTAGATCCAAACAGTTCGGTCAAAGAAGCAACAAACTCGGCCTTCCTTGCTTGGTCAAACCCAGTCAAAACAGTCCACAAATCTGCCTCAGAAATCAGTCAAAGTCAAAGTCAACCCTGCAGAAACCCTAGCTGTACATCTGCGGTCAACACTGGTCAAAGTGCCCAGAAAATTTCGGTCTTCTCTCTCCTAAATTTGGCCTCCAAGAACAGACCCAAAAACCAAGTCAAATCAAGTCCAATCATCCAAAGTCAATGCTGGTCAAAGGTCCCAAAACAGAAGTCAAATTCAGTCAACAGATTTTTCTCTCTCCTCTTCGCACGTGTGAGCTCAGACCCTGCAATTGCAGACCAGATCGAACAAATGAAGAAATGAATGTGTGATGTGATGCCTCCAAGTGATGTCAAGCATGGTCTATTTAAATGTGGTCTAGGAGGACGAATTTTTCCTTTAGGCCGACTTGTACTTTTTGAGGTGACATGGACCAGCATTAAAAATAATATTTTCCTATGTGCAAATTAAATTTTTCCAACAGCAAGTGGGGTCTCCTTAGGGTTTGCTGGGCTTCTCCAAGGAGGGAATTTCTCCCTCAGCTGCCCATCTTCAACAAGGGGGTTTTGGTCCAAATCCTTGGATCTAAAGAAGAGGAAACTAAGTCTATTCAAGAAGGACTGAGACAAAGGCTACTGGCCCTAGACAGTACACAGGCAACCAGAAAAATCAGGAAAAAAAAAAAAAAAAAATTCAGTTTTTTGGGCCCATGCAAGTGTGTGCCTGGAATGGGAATGCAGCTGTTGACCCCTTTATCTGCATTGGCCAGTGCAAGAAATGACCTGTTTATCTGTTTTTGACCCAATGCACTTGTTCTCATGTTTAGTTCCAAGGCTTGGGCGGTTCAATAACCATTCCATCCATCAATGAAGATTTGATAGGCAATGTTAGAGCAAAGTAAACAGATTTCTGTTATATACTGATTAAGTCGTTCCACTTACAAAGAATGCATGGCATAAGTATGTCAATCTGTTGGTAACTCGCAAATTTTCAAAACTATGGTTTCAATTAGGTTATATAAAAGTAGAAACACAAAATAGTGTACTAGTAAGGCCTGAGAAAGCAAGTCCCCTTTAGGTGCAAGTTTCTGGTATATCAGCAAACATCAAGCAGCAAAGCTAGTTGCATGTAACCAGAATGATCATATGTGATGGCCTTGTTTTATTTTACAGATGGTTGATGGAACATTTTGGTAAATATGGTATCCATCCCATTTTTACCCAGAAGACACTGAATAAATCACTGTTTTATTTCAATTTCCTCTAATGGGAAAGATAGTGATGTATCATTACATGTCTGACATGAGTTTATTTTTCCTAGGTTGCTTGTTTGCTGCATGGTACGATTTGACCAACACCTTGACCAGAAAGAAAGCAACTTATATTCAATATTGGCCACCACTAAAACAATAAGCATAACAATTACCTGCAAGCCCAGGGAGGGCGAGTTGACAGCCCAACACTCAAATCAACATCAGCATTCCGACTTGCATTAGGTTTATCTTTTGCTCCCAAATTCTTGATACCCTTTACTTCACCTTTTGGACCATATTTCTCCTAAAATAACACATCAATTCAATCCATCAGTTGGCAACCTTTAAAAGATGAACAAATTACTGTTGACACTTGGAACTACAGATGCTCTTGGTAATGCCATTCTAAGTCAACCAATTTGCACCTTCCAACAAAATGAGAATAAGATTTATTCTACATAGAATAAGATAATATTCATTCCGAAATCAGCTTTTTCAGAGAAGTTATAGACTCTTGTGAATGGCGCCAAGGTGGATATGCTGGATATCCTTGCCTATGTAGGGAGGGGCAATATTTTCAATAACAGTGTGGCGCAATGATGCATGATTCTTGTTATATTATTTATTGTTCAGCAACAAAATACAAGCATACATTTTACAAATTAAAAAAAAAGATGCTAAACCCGATCAATTGTACTTGTTCATTGCAGTACAATTGAAAGTCAACAAATTTAGTTTAACAAATGCCAGAAGAACTCAGAACATTGATCTAGACTAGTTATATTACTAGAAAATAATTGGCTTAAAATCAAAATCTTCTTTTATTAAAAAAACGTGTTCAGGACAAAACAAGGAATGTGCAAAGAAGGAATAGGGATATTTCCATTCAAGGTATGGGGAAATAAGGAATTTGCAATCATTCATAGCTATTGACAGAAAAAGTTATGAAACACAAACTATCTAATTCTCTAATAATGCTAAATAACAAACGAATAGCAAAAATTATTTGAGCTTTATTTTTGGATGTGAAAGCACCGGAAAGATTCAGAGAATTTAAAAACCTCTGTCCAGAGACAGAATACTAAGGAATTTTATATATGATCATAATATGTTTAATTTAACACTAGCATAAATCCATGTTAACCCTGGATCTACCAAGCATTGAGACAGATCAAAAAACTCAGGGTACACCTATAGATCCTATTTTGATCCCTTTCAGCAGTTAATAGGTCCCGGGTTGACATGTATCTCTGCTAGTGTTTATAATTATTGTTTAAAATTTTAAATATGGCAAGTCAAAGAAATAAGAGGCCGGCTTCTTTATTCCATTTTATTTAACACTATACACACACACACAAAAACGCATGTCCATCTCCCCCACCTGAATGATAGAGCACCCTGCTTCTCTCAGCACAAATATATGGGGTCCAAATAGCTGAAAGAAGTAGATATTCAAATTTTATAAGCATAGTTTCACAGGAACTTAGAGTAGACATACTAGTAAGTTACATAAGGGAAAATCCCATAGTGGACTGTGAGACTTCAAATATTGTACGATAAAGAGGGAGAAGCAAGAATATTGGAGCAGATTAGTTGAGTAGTAGATCTGCAGTTGAGTTCTGGTTTTGAATTTATACTTTACCTTCAATCAAGTTCACTATGAAAAAAAAAAATCGATCTGTAGAAAACGGCATATGGCTTGTAAGGGCATTAAACTTCTACAAATACTTTGCAAAAACAACTTTTCTATTTTGTTTGGAGTAACAAAGATCCAGATTTTTCTGATCTCAGTCCTACATGTATAGCATGCTGTGGCAGTGTACAAAATTCTATTTCTTGAATATTTGCTTTTCCAAATAGAATAATAACTTGCTTGAGGTGTTGATGGGCATCACCTTTTAATAAGCCCCTTCTTCAGTAAGCCTGCTACTGGCATTACAGAAACCGTGATTAAAGATAGGAAGAGAGGATGTCCCCTTGTGATTCCTCTAGGAAAGCTAAAGAAATTCTTCACCATGCCATTCCTATGGATAAACAGAATTCTATTGAGAAGTTATCACTAAAGAGTTATCAAAAAACATGTTCCGGATCCTGATGGTGCCACCCTTTCCTGGGAGGCATCAAAACCTCTGTCAAGTCGCCTCCCACATACTTTTGGTCCCCCAACGAATGCTTCATCCACAGCAAAGGTTTTGACCCTTTTCATAGTAAAAGGTAGGAATGATAACCTTCTGCATGCCCTTGGGATTTCTCCAGTAGCTATATCGTCTTCTCCAATGAAAGAATTACTGCCCGCTAAAATGGTTCTATCCAAGGAGGCACATGGAATTTTGCTTGTTCTCATGAAGGTAATGTTCATCTAGATAAGGAGACACAGTCAGACTCTTGTGCAGATCTCCGTGTTCCATGGGGATGCGTCCCCCAGGGTAGGGGGTGCACTCCCCACGTTTCTCATGCTCCCAGGACAGGGGGATGTCTGGGGAAACATTTCCCCAAGTCTCCTTTTGCTGGAACTCGGGGAAACATTTCCTCAATGTGGGGAATGCATTTCGCCAAAAGTGGTGCTTGTGGGTGTTCCCCCTCAAAAAGGGTTGGGTTTTCCCCTTTAAAGGGGGACGACTGGGTGTCCTCCCTAAATTCTGCTTAAAAACAATAATTTATGAATCAGGTAGTGTTAATTTTAGGTATGTTCTATGCTTAGAGCAATTTATTTCAATATTCATAGTTAGCTCAATATCTTTTTCAGATTAGCAATCACATCAGCATTAAAGTAACCTGCAGATAGAACATAAACATAAATCGCAGAAGACAAGCCAAGACAAGAGGACACAGGATGTGGCACTAGCCAGGGACAAACCCCAATGTGGGGAAACCCTTGATCAATTCTTCTTCTATGTTCTTCAATAGTTCAGCAAAGAGAGAGAGAGGATAGTACATTTACAACAGAAGTCAACACTTTGACTTTCTATATCTACATGAGATCAGTTGAAGACATGCTGCTTCAACTGATTCTCCAAGGTGACTTCTTCACCTATCATAGTGCTGCATCTCGTCCACTTGCTGTACCTCACCATGCTGCACCATGCTGCACTTATCATCACAGTGCTCGACCTAATGACCATACTATGCACTTCATGTTGCTGCTCCTGTCACTGTGCTGCTCCAATCATTGAGCTGCTCTTATCACAGATCTGCACCTAATGTTGTACTCATCGCTGATCTGCACTCAATGCTGCACCATCACTGATCTGTACTCAATGACTGCTATGCTGCACTTCATCATCAGTTGCACCACTGTCTTGCTGTCACCTACATGCTGCATACGGCAATACTGTAGCTCTGTCATGGAACAACCTTAGCTGCTTGCTATGGCTTGCAGCCTAGCAAAGCAGCTAGCTGTAGCAAGAGATTCTTCCAACAGATCTCATGAACCCTTTATACATACCCAGACATAATCTTGTTACAACGCTGTTTGCTATACTTGACTTTGCTGTCAGCACTTTGATTCACCAACCAAGTAAACAGTCCTAGGAACAAATCATGTCCAAACATATATGCTGCCACCTACAGCATCTTGCTGTAATACAATAACTCTTGCTGCAGTTTTAGATCCACTTTCCTTGCTGTGTCTAAGGGTCCTTTCATACATAGATAAGGGCTCCTTCAATTAAGGTTTTCCTCCTATATTTGCTGCAGCCAGGATGTCCTCCATTAGGACTGTGACAAAGGGCAACACTAGCCCTCCTTTGACAGTGGATGAGGGCATACCGGAACGCATCTTAAACTTTTGTTTGGACAGCGGTTTAATGGACAATTTGACAACTGCTAGGAACCTTGTTAGCAGTGGCTTGAACCTCCTTCTTGGACTGCTGTTAGGGCAGATAGGAGCCTCATCAAACTGCGGATTAGGGCTCCTAGATTGGGCTACGTATTAGTGCCTCTTGACTGCGGATTAAATCCCTTCCTTGGACAGCATATAACTCTCTTCCTTGACTATGTGTGCATCTCTCCCTTAACTGCATCTAGGGCACCAGATTGTGACACTTGGTTGGACTGTGGTTAGAGCTTGTCAAGCCTTTCTCTTTACAGCAAATACATGCCTCCTTTTGGTGCCTATGAAACCCTCATTGACTGCGGTCTAGGAGTCTTCTTTCTCTGCGGATATGACCCCTTCAGGACAACGTTAGGTTGCTTAACATATAGGCCTCTCCTTGAAGCGTAATGGAATCATGTTTCACCTTCTTGACAACATTATAGAGTATCTTCCTTAGGGAATTAGGGCATCATGAGGCTTCTTCCTTTTACTGCTGATTAGGGCATCAATAGGCCAGCGACACTCCCTCTAGATCTCATCTTCATCAAACCCAAAAACAGGATAAAGAGAGATCACAAGAGTGAGTGTGTGTCAAATGACTTAAAGGCCTCTTCTATTTATACTAAAACGTAGAGCACAAGAGGGGGTTATTGGGTTGCTGGCAGACCTTGATGAATTGTCCCATAACACAAATAAATTCATATCTCCATGAATACTTATCGGAATCGGATGATCTTTAGATCAATCCTACACCTCTCGATGAGAGGGATCCAAGAAAAATATCAACTTCCATTAATAAGATGACCCACATGGAGTTTGACCCTAATTGCCAATTTTAACAGGTAGCCTAATATTCAAACCTAAGGTCCTACTAATGCTATATAATTGATCATAATGCTAAATTCTTAAAGTACATAAGTTTCTAACATTACCATTAATTGTTTCAGGATGTTTGGGAGCGGTTCCAACCTCAATGGATTTCATATGGAGAAAGTAGAATTCTAGATCCCACTCAAAATCTAGCAGACTGAACAGATTTCAAGATTTCAAAATTGGTGGGGATTGCAACATTTCCGTTGGGTTCTATCACTTATGAGGGTATTGAACTGGCATTTAATCAAGAGCACCAAGCCTTCTATGTACCTCAATGTTGGTGGCATTGATTGTTGAACTTTTGTCATAACTCTAGTAAAAATGTACCCATCACATAAGCCAAATCTCAATTTGATATATTCAGCTTTTTCTATCCCATTTTAATGCTTAGAGGTTGATATTGATGATGAGGATCCCAATATAGGCAATGATTTTAATGATATGTAGGTATTTGTTTCAACATAATTTTTTTGGACTACAGAAGCCATCTAGAGCCTATTTGTTGATGTATTTTTGGTCCAAATATGGATTACACTCTGTGCTATTTTACTTATATGCACCCTTACTTGCTATACATATGATAAACTTTGCATATTTGTGTATAATGGTTTGGATTCATATGGATGAACATGAATATTTATGTATTTTTTCCAAAATTTGAATATTTACGTATTTTTTAGTCAATCGATTTTTTGGTTCAATTTTTTGCAATTCCCGGTTTTGGCATCAACCTATTCGATGACTGGTCTGGTTCCGATCCAGTGGTTCATTGTCCATTGTTCATTTTCAGTTTCAACTTTTGAGTCTTGACTCTAGAGACTGATCACCTCAAACCAAGCCTTTGACTCATCACTCTTTTCAATTTCTGAGCTTCACTTTAGTATCTACTATTTTGCTTAGTACTAATAAAATTCTAGAATAATGAATAATTAAAATAAATCAATGCAGATTCTAGAATGATGAATGATGAATTTAAATCAATGTAGATTCTCGAATGATGAATGTAAATAAATGTATACAGTATTTTTACTATTTTTATTTCATTGAAGCATTTATGATGTATGAATCAATGTAATTCCTTACTTAATTTGAATTTGAATCATGTTTATATATATAAAAACGCACACACCATGGCACCCCCCATCCCCCCTGGATGTCCCTAAAATTTTGGTGTTCTCCCAAACATGCCCCTGTGTGTCCCCTTGTCAAAGACATTTGGTGGAGCAACGGCAAATATACCCTTGTACCTCTTACCCTGTTACCCACCAAAATGGGTAACCCAATAGGAGAATTTTTTTCTCCTATTCATGATAGTTAGTCAGTCAGACATACAACCAACAGCCCCTAAAATCCACCACTAGTTGATGATATGCCCCATATCTCCACCAATTGCATTAGCCATTTGCTTCTTAGCCATCTGACATCAACACATGGACAAAGGTGGGCTTCCACTCAAAAGGCACTTTGGTCATTTTGCAATCGGGTGCTTATACTTGTTTGTTTTTCAGCATTTGATATAGATTATGGGGTGTTAATCTTTCATCCTAGTCCAGTGGGACCTTCCTTAATGGCCCAATGGGTATAGGACGGGCACTACTTGGGAAGCCCCAATTGAGATAGCGTAGTTACATCTATCCTTATGTCATACTTAACAGTTTCCATCTCACATTATAAGTCCTTACCTCACCTCCATTCTGCAAGTTCAACATGTCATGCATTCTTTGGGATTTGGCACCCATATGTCCACATACCTAGGTAGGGCCCGGAAACATTGCCCTATGAGGATGCAGCTAAAAAAACAGAAAGACCATATTATGGCCACAGCAAAATTAAAAAAAAAAAGAAAAATCAAAATGCAAAAGATGGTCAAGGACATAAAAATTAGCATATGAGCAAAAGCCTAGCATGAGCTCTACCTCACGAGTCACTCATTATCGCCATCACTCGGTTCTTGAGCACATGTTGGTCCATTTAAACAAAAGAAGGAACCCTTGCATGTCCCCACCCCAATGAGCGATAAACTAACTCATCATTAAGGGGTAATACAACCGCCACATCATTCAAAGCAAGCTCTAACCGTTGAACTATGAGTAATAATACAAAGAAAAATCAAGAATAAGTAGGAGTGCACAAGAGGGGTGGAAAAACAAAGGCCAAGTTGGTAAGTCGTGCATCCATGAATGCTCCCTCTTCACATCTATACACTCAAGGTGCGAAAACCCCCATCAGTCAGTCCCTTTGACCACAGCACTTGGCCATGAGGTCTTACCCCCTCCATTATCATCATTATTATTCACTAACACCTATTGATCGATGAGTAGACTGAGGAAATGTTACTTCCCCTTAGGGGCTGGAAACACCTAATAGGGTTGACCTTTAGCCACTCCTACCTAGGGCGAAAACACCATTTCAAGTTCAAGGTCTAGATTTTCGAAGGGGGTCCTTATTTGAAGTATTAAATATCCCATGACAACCAAGTTCGGTTCACTTAGATGCAATAATGATCCTTGTCCCTAATAACTAGTTATTTTCACTAGAATACTTGTTGTGGTTATCGGGTGGTTCAACAACCCAAGTCTTGGGCACCTCCATAAGTACCCATGCCCTTAGAGAACTATATTCACACACACAGTTGAAGCATTGAGACTCTTTGGCAAGCTAGCAACAGCAACAAATGAGACATGTTCCAAGGCAGCTCCTACACCCAAGACATTGGATCACTTCGCAATGGATTTTATGATTCTTCGGGATGACACACCTAGACAAAGCATGCCCCCAGGTTGGCCTTAACACCAACTGATGGATGGCAACTAATTCAGGGCCCGGATGAGGATGGTCTCACCTTCAGAGACTTCGAATGGCTAGTTGCGCCTAAGAAGCCTTCAATGTTGGATAAGAGGAGGCCACTTTGAACAGTTCGGGACCCATGGAGACCCCTTTGTGGTGCCCCAACTAGATCTTAGGAACCCACAGGAGCCACTGGGTGGATTTGAGGGTCAACCCTCAAATCTTCATTTTTACATGCTTCTACATCATCTTAGACATGACATTTGGAGCTCATTTCAAGCATGGCGTCAACCCTAAAGAGCTAGCAGCTAACACGTGTGGGCTAATTAGGGAATTTATTGTTTAAGCTAGTGGCTTGGCTTGTAACCCAAGGTTATATTGTAATCAAACTTGTTTTCTAGGGGATTTTATGCTAATTAGCTCTTATCATCCTCATATAAATAGATTTGGGGATCATTCATTTCTATTCATCATCACTTGTGACATAATTTGGCCTCCATGAGAATTTCGGCCTTCTTGTATCTTGGAGAGATGTGATTCTATGGAGAACTTTGTCTATTGGAGCTATTTTCTTGGCATTGGAGAAGTTATCTTGGATCAATAAAGGATTGTACATGCATTTTGTCTCGTAAGTGAGCCTTCTATTTGATAAGAAAAAAATTATCTTATGTTTAATGTATGGAATGAATTGATAATCTAGGGTTTTTCTATTATGCTTTTATTATTGAAGATCTATTGTATAGAATCTAGATATCATCATTGTATGCATTATTCATGTATGAAATGTGAATGGCAATCCCCTTGGTGAACTTTTGTAATAGCTCTCCCAAGTGACCTTGATCCCTCACAAAGATAATAGTTAGGGTTTTGTGCTAGGGCATCAAAACATCCTTACTCCTTTGCAAGATTTAGCCAATCTATCACACCCATAGACTCCATCATCCCAAGGACTAGGCACTAGCCTTGTCAATTTGGTGATCAAGCATCATTTCATCGTTAAATCTGATTTTCACTCTCTTTCCTAATTCAGCCCTCTCAAAGATAAGCATCCAAGTTAGGGCTTGTGTGAATTAGCCAAGGAGGTGAATTTGAGGTTCTGGATGTTGAAAGTGTAGCTATGGTCGGTCTACATGAAATATTTATTTTCATTGTAACTTGAAAAATGAATTATTATTTCCTTCTAGCATGTTCTTCATGGTCAAAATAAATTTTGTAAGCCATATTTTACATGGAATTGAAAGAAGAAAAATTATATTTTTAAAGAAAGAAAATTATTATTATCATTTTGTAATTTATGAAGGCTCCACAAGTGCAAGTCGACCCTTCTAGATGGTCAAGTCGACTTGCCCTCTTTCACACCCATTCAGATCACTTTGATGGCTATATATAGAGGCCTACTCCCTCTCCTTGCAAAGCATTCACTACTCTCAAGCATGTCTACTCAATAATATCAAGCGAAGGTCTTCTAAGGAGTAACAAGAAGTTTAATCAGGCAAGGAATCTCTTTTCTCTCTCTCATTGAGGTCTAATTCATCTTATCTGAAGTCTATGCATAGATCTGAGTTTTGCGGTGGTTTGATCCGAGCTCTGTGGCACTAATCTGAAGTTTGTGGCATAGATCCAATTTTTGTGGTGGCTTGATCCGAGCTCTGTGGCACTAATCTGAAGTCTATGGCATAGATCTGCGCTCGATGGTGGCTTAATCCGAGCTTCATGGCACTAATCTGAAGACTGTGGCATAGATCCGAGTTTTTGTGGTCGCATGATCCAAAGTTTGTGGTCTTGATCCGAGGTTGTATCAATTGGTTTGAGATACGTGGCATAAGTCTAAGGTATGTTAAGAAATTCATACCCAATCAATGAGGAGAGAGAGAGAGAAGTGTGAAGATGAGAGTTTCCAAATGAGGCTAAGTCACCTTCTATTTATATGCAATGTTGAGGATGAATAGACGTGATTGTTGGGCTTCTGAGCCTACATAAGTTTGTTGGCCGACCTTAACAATTTGACCATAATCAAAATAAATTCATAACTTCATTTGTACATGTCAGAATCGGATGATCTTTAGATCAATCCTACACCTCTCGGAGAGAGGAATCCAAGAAAAATATCAGTTGTCATAAATAAGATGACCCATGTGGAGTTTGGCCCTAGTTGCCAATTTTAACACTCCCTCTCAACTAAGGAGAACTCCATCTGCTAATCCATCTGCCAATCTATACTATCTCTGCCATCAATGCACTGCTCTACTCTGTTGAACTATGAAGAAGAAGAAGTGATCGAAAATGTATCATACCATTCTCTACTGACCCGAAGTCAGTGCTAATCAAAGCAGAGTGTGCCATACCACTCTTACTGAGCTAAAGTCAGTTTCAATCAAAAGAGAGTGTCTCATACCACTCTTATTGACTCGAAGTCAATTTCAATTGATCCCAAATCAATATCGGTCATCATAGCATAGGAAGTACAATAGTACACGATGCGTCCATCGGTAGTTCTATGGTCCCTATCCTCATTTCCCTACTCATTGGCCAGAAGAGAGGTACTTCCCATGAGTCCCAAACTGCATGGGTGGGATGTCTCAACAGGAGATGGATGAACCACTCATCTTGCCTACATGTCGCCAAGGGGTATCGCAGGGGAAGGTTGAACCACTCACCCTGTACAAAGCAAACCACTAGGGGAAGGTTGAACCACTTACCCTATGGTTGTTCATCGCTCCAAGAAGTATCGCAAGTCCCCCGAAGCTCCCAGAGCTCAATGTCCATCCCATATAGGACCCTCATAACAGGGTCTCTCCACAACTCCAAGTCGTTCTCGAATGGCCAAGAACTTGACCTTCCCTAGGGGCTTTGTTAGAATATCACCAACCTGCTCATCAATCCCAATGTGATGGAGCCTTATTGCTCCTTGTTGTATCATATCTCGGATAAGGTGGTACCTGATATCTATATGCTTGGAATGATCATGAAACATGGATCCTCTGATAATCAAATTCCACTCTTGTTGTCGCAGAGGATCACGGTGATATCCAGCACATGTCCAAATAGCTCACTGAAGAGCTTCCTCAACCAAACAGCTTCACAGGAGGCCATACTAGCAGCTATGTATTCAGCCTCGGCGGTGCTCAAGGCAATCGATTTTTGCTTCCTGCTCATCCAAGATATCGAAGCAGAACCCAAAGAAAAACAGCATCCATAAGTGCTCTTGCGATCCACCACATTGCCAGCCCAATCACCATCAGAATAACCATGCAGCCTCACATCTCCGGTAGCGTATCTCAGTCCATGAGCAATTGTGCCTCAAAGATATCTCACAAAATTCTTGGCACCAATCCAATGTATATGATGAGGCTCAACCATATATTGGCTTAATGTGTTAACTGCAAAACATATGTCCGGACGAGAGTTCACCAAGAACATCAATGCTCCTATGAGTTGACGATAGTTAGAAGAATTTCCCAATTCAGGTCCAGCAACACTACCACATCACTTCTTAAAGTTAAGTTCCATTGAAGTAGTCAAAGGCTTGCAGTGCACCATCCCAAATCTTTCCAATATCTTCACAACATATTTTCCTTGGGAGAGGAAAATTTCACCTGGCTTTTGCCAGACCTCCAACCCTAGGAAATAATGCATCGGTCCTAGGTTCTTCATCTCAAATTCAGAAGCCAACTCCCTCTTACATTTGTGAATGAGAGGGTCTGCACCTGTCAGAAAGAGGTCGTCCACATAAAGTACCAGAATGAGAGGTTTATCATTTTCAACCTTAAAGTAAAGGTTCAGATCAGCTTCACTTCTAGTGAATCCCAGCTTCATCAGATAGCTATCGATCCTCTCATACCAAGCCCAAGGTGGTTGCTTCAATCCATAGAGAGCTTTCTTCAACTTGCATACATGAGATTCCCGATCATGAACCTCAAACCCCTCGAGTTGTTCTGCATAGACTTCCTCTTTGATTGAACCATGCAAGAAAGTGGCCTTGACATTCATCTGATGTAGGTTCCATCCTTGCGAGGCAGCAAGGGCTATGATCGAGCGGATGGTGGTGTATCGAGCAACAGGTGCAAATATCTCATCATAATCTACACCTTCCTTTTGAGAGAAGCCTCGAGCAACAAAGCAAGCCTTGAACTTTTATGCACTTCCATCAGCAACATGCTTGATTTTGTAGAGCCACTTGGAGGTGACAATCGATTTGTCCTTCCTTAGGATAGGAAGGTTGTTGATCTTCCTGAGGGCCATATCTTTGTCGAAGGTGACATCATGACTTATCTCAACTTTCTTTTGACTAGCCACATAAATTATATGTCCCTTAGAATTTTCACTATAGCCCACAAAGATTCTTTTCTTCCTAGATGCACCCTGTTGACCCTGCCGCCTACACCTACCTACAAGTTAGTGAGAAAAGCCTTCAACCCCACAAAGTGTGATTGGTGGCAGGGAACTCAGAGAAGAGGTTGTCACACTAATCCCAACTCTCTCCATTTGAGCTATCTCCTAAGTTAGCTAAGGGGGTTGGTCCCTAATGAAAATTTAAGTTAAAAGATGTGAGTTTCTAAGAGAGTTGTTAGAATTAAACAAATTATTTCACTAAGATTTATAAGCAAAAATTGATATGAGCGATAACCATCAATACGTCAGATAAGCATGAAATACATAAACAACCAGTGCCTTCAAAGTATTGCTCTTTAAGAAATGAAATTGTATTTGCTTAGAATGAAATGAAATGTTTTCAAATGGAAAGCCAAAATAAGCCTACAAAGTGAAACAATAAATTGTTAGCACAAGATATTATAAATGCTTACAAGATGAACAAGTCTACAAATCAAAGCATGGAAACTATCTTGCTCAAAAGAATACAAAAATAACTCAAATGTTAGACCAAGATGACAACATGCAATTAAATTTGCAACCCAAAATAATAGTACTTGAAAGTGAAATCAACCATTTATGACAATAATTAAACCATAAGATGAGTCAATTTCCAAGTACAAGAAAAATTAAACTTGTTGCAAAATTAAAAGGAATTACAATGCTTGCATCCAAAGTGCCTCTTGAAATAAGATTTGCATGTGAGACTCTAAACCATCAAGATAGCAAGAAATTTAAGAACTTTGCAAAAAAAGCAAATATGATGGAATGAGTTCTTGGTGTATTCTATTAATTAGTGTTAAGGCAAAGTTACAATTGAACTCTAATCCTCAGTCCTCATCTTCACCCAAATGTTTGAATCTCACAATGAGGAGTCAATAGAGGTAGAGGGTCCCTAAAAGTCTATTCAACCAACTTAAGTTGGAGACAAGTTTTAATGAGGCTTGGGGCCTTCCTATACTAAAATGCCTAGATGAAGTGCAAATTGTGTTAATTCCCCAAATTAAACTAATGTAAATGCTTCAAAGATAAATAGTTTGCAAAACTTGAGAGTATATGCATGTGGGAATTTAAATACAAGATTAGTCAAAATTTGGATGTGGAGTGAAATGTATCGATTTTAAGCATGCACAATATGAAATTTAAAAGCTAGAAAGCTAAGAAAAAACTAAAAGCAAGATTAGGCCACCCACAAGAAGCCCTCCTCTAAATAAGGAAGGGGGATGCCATGGGAAAATCCCCAAGCTCCCTCCAACAATTTATTTTATCTTTTATTAGCGCTTAAACTAGGTAAAAATGCCTCTAAGAGGGCAGCCCACAATACGAGAAAGATCTTTACAAAGATGAGACTCTAACAAAGCTAGACTCTCTCCCAAAAAAATATAACAACAACAAACTTGAAGATGGAAAAAACTCTCCAAAAGAGATTCACAAGGCTCAAAAGGCCCATGGCCTCGATGAGTTTGCAACTCTCTCCCAAGTGCTTAAGGCCTCCTTATAAATCAGTCTTTGGATAGCGTGAGGGGGTCCTGCATACACACAAGTAAGTAGTTTTCCAAAGCTTCTCCTTAAGCTACTTGCTGCTCAATGCTCAAGCCTATGAGTTGCAAAACACAAAAAAAATACCAATTGTCAGTGTAAAATTAGGAAAAAGAAACCAAAACTAAACTTAGAATTTAATTTACAAAGTACTAGCTCAAGTAATGGGAGTGAACCCCCATACTTGCCTAGCTTTAGAAATGACTCTTGAATAGGATATATAACTTTGAAAGAAATAGAATCAAATAAGTATTTTGAATTTTAAATGGATGATCAAGGAGCTATAGATTAAGAAAACTCCCTTTTGCTCTTCGTTGGATTGAAAACTTGAAGCGAAAAAATGGCTAAGTCTTGGATCGTTGTGATTTTAGAAGTGACTTGATCTAATTGAGATTTCTCCCCACTTCCAGATGGATTCCTGCACACAACACAAAAGATCTTTCCCACACACTTGAACACGTATTAGTTTGCATAAGATTAAAACAATATAATGAATAAAATAAACCAAACATTCCTCCTAAAATGAATTGGCAAGCTTATCCCTAGAATGTTGTTGAAGTTTTTAAGTTGACTTAGTTAGAAACCCTCCATGCACTTTATCTAATTTATGCCTATCTACTTGTTATTTTCCTTAACAAGTTATTTACAATGAAAATACTGAAAATAAACTCACATCTTTTAACTTAACTTTTCATTAGGGACCACCCCCCTTAGCTAACTTAGGAGATAGCTCAAATGGAGAGAGTCGGGATTAGTGTGACAACCTCTTCTCTGAGTTCCCTGTCACTAACCACACCTTGTGGGGTTGAAGGCTTTTCTCACTAACTTGTAGGTACGTGTAGGCAGCAGGGTCAACAGGGTGCATCTGGGAAGAAAGGAATCTTTGTGGGCTATAATGAAAATTCAAATGCCCCTCAGCTGCATCTCCCAATCATTAGTTCTATCTTTCTTAGCAAACCTCGCTCTAGAGAATAGAATGACTAATCACTCTGGTGTATTCTCCAAGTGACCCTCAAGCCTCCTCTTATACTTTTCCTGTTGACATATCAACGGCTGAGATTAAGTCCCTAATCAACGGCTAAGATTAGATCTGGCTTGATCCATGTCTTTTGGACCATTCTAACACAGATTCATATTAATGCACATTAATATTTTATTTTCCCTAAGTTTAGACTTAGGGACTCCATTAAAAATATTAATTATTTTAATATCTCCTGATCTGTTTAGAATTTGCCCAAACCCTTTCTGGGTATTGGAGATCTCATGTTCCCCAACCTCTCCACCAAATTTCGTGGCTAGAGCACATCCGATGCTACCCCAAATCAACACTCCCTCCTAGTGAGGATTGTGCTCTAGCAATACTCCTCACTAAGTATTACTCTGATCATCCGACATCGGTACCTGTGTTGATGCTAGGCCTTCCTACCCAACATCCTCTGCACTACTGCATCATGTACTGCTACCCATGGTTCAGCCAACCGCTGCATCTATACGACAGCTCACTCTGCATCCATGTTGCTGCTGGTCCTTTCTCCCAGCACTGCATCCGCACTGCACCTCCTCTCATCATGTTGCATCGTGTTGCCCACTGTTGTACTGCAACTCACTCACTGAGAAGTAAGTAACTGATCTCCCAATCTGAACTCTCTATTGGGCTAGAGACACCCACTGATGTTGAAGCTCCCTCTGTCGCTGACAATTGCTCCCTCTCTGACCTCTGCGCTGCTGCAACAACTCCCTGCATCTCGCACTGTTGCACACCTCTCTGTGCCATCCTGCACCGGTGCAACACTCCTGTGCCTCTCGCACTGTTGCAGCCTACTAGCCTCGCACTGTCTCGGGACTCCTGCACTGTATCTCTCTCTGCCGCTCCATCTGCATCCGTCTCTACCCGACTCAGCAAGTCCTACTACTCCTCTTCGGGACCCCCGTAGCAAGGACTAATCCGAGAGGCTGGGTACCTCGAGAATCCTGGCCCTCATCGCCTGTAGTCTGTCTGACTACAACTCGATGTCTCCCCACTTCTTCTCAAGTGGCACATGAGCACTCATGGCACACAAAACAAACAGGATCCTAGCCTTCCAGTTGGATGCCTCATCCAACCTATCCTGATCCCTCAGCCCATTCATGGCCATCTCTCTGCTCTTCTTGTCGACTCCTACGAGTCTCTCTATTTCCCTCCTCGAAGTCCTCTGTTCGACTCCTACTGAGTCTACCTCCCGTCTGGAAGTTCTTTGTTCGACTCCTCTGAGTCTCTACTTCTCGTCTAGAAGTTCTCTTTTGGACTCCCTCTGAGTCCTGATTTCCCTCCCGGAAATCCTTCTACTGCTGTCGAGATGCCCCCTACTCTGATTGTCTTGTGCAACCGCACCACTGATCTAGGTTCCTCAGCTAGAAACCCTCAGTTACAACTCCTCTGGCCTTGCTCTGTCAGGTATTGTTCTAACTACAATACCCCACCAGCTCCACTCTGCAATATTCCCATAGCCTTCTAAACCCCAGCAACCTGAAGATGAGAGCTCCTAGGCTCTGCGCAATCCCGGCACCAGCAACCTGGCCTCCTCAGCCAACTGCGTCAGCCCTCCCAACTACTATGTGGCTCTGCGTGAGGCTTCTTTTGCCTTCCTTAGCCTTTGCGCTGCCTCTTCCCGACTCACCCTTGATGATGCAGGCACTGCGTCACCCTTCCTTGTTGTTGTTATGCTAGAAATAGCTTATGTCACCTCAGGACAACTGTTTTTCTTCTGCTATTGCTCCGCTCGGCCGATGTCCTTTAGTCCTCCTGTGATCTGCAACCTCGCTCTGATACCATATTGAAGTTTCTAAGTTTACTTAGTTAGAAACCCTCCACGCACTTTATCTGATTTATTCCTATATACTTGTTATTTTCCTTAACAAGTTATTTACAATGTAAATACTGAAAATAAACACTAGTGCATGCTCAATATTACAGATCAGCAACTAAAAGAAAGAGAAACAAACATGCCATATGACACCATTATTTTTGGACTAATGTCCCCGGAAAGACACAATGTCGGAAAACCAGTGCAGCTATCTGAGGGTTTTCTTATTAAGCAATATCAAAGTACAATCTAGGTGCCGAAACTGGCCTACCCAACAAAGAATTTCCTTGGCAGTAATACCTCTCAGAGTCTCACAAATCTCCTGGCTGAAACCCCGGATAATCCTTCCGGCAGCTACTCAGCACAAATCTGCCCCAGAAACCCCAGCATTAGCCTCTCTCTGGACTACGTCAGCCCCTCTCTGCCTCACGCTAGCCCTGCATCACCCCGAATGGGTCTACGTCAACCCTGGGAGGCCCTGCGTCAACCCTCTGACCCTCTGCGTCAGCAACGCTGGTCTCTCTGAGGCTCTACGCAGCTCCCGACTGCCTCTGCGTGGCCTTGCGTGAGCCCTGGTTGGCTCTGCATCACTCTCCTTAGCTATTGCGTTGCTCTCCTAGCACTATATCTGCCTCTTTGTCTCTTAGTACTCAAATGCCCCTCAGCTGCATCTCCCGATCACTAATTCTATCTCTCTTAGCAAACCCCGCTCTAGAGAATAGAATGACTGATCACTCTGGTGTATTCTCCAAGTGACCCTCAAGCCTCCTCTTATACTTTTCCTGTTGACGTATCAACCGCTGAGATTAAGTCCCTTATCAACGGCTAAGATTAGATCTGGCTTGATCCATGTCTTTTGGACCATTCTAACACAAATTCATATTAATACACATTAATATTCTATATTTCCTAAGTTTAGACTTAGGTTCTCCATTAAAAATATTAATTATTTTAATATCTCCTGATCTGTTTAGAATCTGCCCAAACCCTTTCTAGGTATTGAAGATCTCATGTGCCCCAACCTCTCCACCAAATTTCGTGGCTAGAGCACATTCGATGCTACCCCAAATCAACAAATACTACTCTAAATCAATGATATGTTCAAGATAGCTTGCACACATCAATCCAAGCAAGATGGCACGCATAAACTAATATTAATTCAACATGCGAAAGAAATTAAACACAATAGCAATAATATGAAAAGACATCACTTCATAACGCCAAGATAACACCAGCCAGATATCCCCAAAGTCTTGATTGTATTAAAAAAGCATGAAAGTACAAAATGGCAGAGTTTCTTCAAGCCCAATAGCTTATTACATGATACAATATGAGAGCCCATAGCTCTATTATATAGAGAGTTGGGAGCAAATCCCAATGAAAAATGACAATGACAAATGGCATTGGAGCTAATCCCCATGTAGAAGTGATTCAACAAGTGGCATGAGGTGACAATCCCAAAGTGAAATTCGAATTTGTTGAATGGAGCTCCAATGCCAAGTGTGAAAATCGAATTCTGGCAAGTGGACATCATTTTCTTCTTCCCTTGCGTGTCAAATTCGAATTTTATGATAGAATGGCAAGTGTATATGGGTGGTAACCCATTTGGGGACAATTTCCCACAAAAATCTCCACCAAATATTCTCCCAAATGTGCATTAACTTCACAAATTCGAATTTCCAAGTAAGCAGCTTTCTCCTTTAATGACAGAATTTCAATTTTATTTGAGCACATGTCCTTTCCTTAATTTTAGGAGTCCACATCACCTTGGGACTTTACTTTAACTCCCCCATAATTTTCCACCTCATTTCCACAACATTTAGCATGTGTGGATATTTATTTTTCTCCATTTATTTAATTTTTGGCTTAATTAATTGCCAGATTTCCCAATAAACCTAAGAAAAGTGGGTTTTGAGGGTTCAAAACACATTTTTAACCCATCAAAGTGTATCATAGTAGAAAGTTGAGGGTGAGAGGTGCAAATTTCATTACTCATACCCAATACAACTTCTCTAGACATCATTAATTACATTACAAATACAAATTTGTTAGCAATTTTTGCAGTGCGGAAAATCTAAAAAATTAAAAAATGACTACCTAGACCTAAACAAATTCCACGAAATTTTTTATCGACTCTAGAAACTAAGATGTGTTAGGGGCTCAACCTTCAAACCGTCACCCTGACTTTGGGGTAAAACGTGAGTGAAAAAACCCAAAAAATTATCCGCCTCTGAAAAAGAAGGGATAATTAACCAAATAAAAAAAACACTCCAAGGTGTACTTGTTTGTTGATCGAGTCCCAACATCCTAGGCCTGTTACAGTCTCAAAAACTCATCATTACTAGTATCAATTATTACAATTCCCTACAAGGTGTGCAATCTAGGTACAAGAAAGATGATGAGAAGGTAGAAGTAGAGTTAAAAAACTCTGTTGACTGATGATATCTGGTGGTACAAGTGTCCTCTGGATCATCCTTGGGCATGGAGTCTTCATATAATTATCAGGTGCCACTCCAGTGGTCAACACACCCAATTTGCTTCTTTTCTCTCTCAGTACATGAAAATATATGAGACTTCCAAAAATTCTAAAATGAGAGACATCGGATTTCTTACCAGTGAACATTTCTTTGAGAGTCTTGGAGTCCAACGCTTGATGAGAGCATCGGTTACGAACATACACGACAGTATTTGCAACTTTAGCCCATAAGAACGTTGGAAGGCCTTGATCATGAAGCATGGCACAAATTGCTTCTACAATAGAGTGATTCTTCCTTTCAGCCACACCATTCTGCTCAGGAGTGTATGGCACTGTAGTCTCCCTCTTAATGCTAGCTTCTCTGCAATAATCTTGGAATTCAGTGGATTCATACTCGGTCCAATTATCAGTTCTCAATATCTTGATTTTCTTCTCGGATTGGTTTTCGATCAAGGCTTTGAAGTGTCGGAACCAGGTGAACACTTCATCCTTCTTCTTCAAGAAGTAGATCCAGGTCTTGCAAGAATAATCATCTGTAAAGGTGAGCTAATATAAGTATCCTCCCAAAGAGGATACGGGCATCATACCAGATATGTTGAAGTGGATCAATTGCAATATATCTGTGGTCTTACTATTACTTGAGGGGAATGGTCCCCTTGTAAGTTTTCCTTTGGCACATCCCGGACATACACCTTCATGCTCTACTTTGAACTCGGGCATACCTGTCACCATTTGTCTCACATCGGGTAGGGCCTTATAATGAAGATGGCCAAACCTTGAGTGCCATAGTTCAAATTGTAGAGATCTGTTGCAGGACATGGCTCCCAATGGACTTCCTCCAATTTGATACAAATTGTCAATCCTGAACCCAAGATTAAAATCATCTTTAAAATTTCTTTGCCAAATACGTACCTTTCCATCGATGAATGCCACCTTGAATCCTTTGTCCTCCATGGCTGAAATGGACACCAAGTTCTTCTTGAGATTAGGTACATATAGTACTTCTTGCAAATGAATAGTGTTACCTTGATTCAATTGAAAGGTAACATTCCCTACTCCCTTCACGGGATAGGCGGCATCGTCTCCAAGTTTGTCTCCTTTTCTATCAGATTAGAGAGGGCTTCCTTATATCAGGTGAAGTGCCTTGAGGCACCACTATCAATCAGCCAATTTCCCAAAGAGTCCGAAGGAGAGGGAGTGGAGAGGGTCGATATAAGATAGTACTTTTTTTGCTTATTGTTAACAACATTTGATTCTTCATACCTGGAGTTCCTTGATTTCTTGGAGAGTCGACCATTTCCTTGATGTCCCGCATTCTTTTTTCTTTTGCCATTGCACCTACCATTCCTTTGATCGTTGTTGTTGAAGTTGCCCCTAGAATGATTGTGATCATCATCATGCGATGTGTCCCTTCTATTTGGACACTCCCTTGCATAGTGGCCAAACTTATTGCAAACAAAGCACATGCCCTTCCTTCCTCCCTTAGATCCAGGCTTTCCATGGAAATGACCTTTAGACCTTGCATTATTTCTCCTTTTGGCATGAGCGGAGAATGCAGTGGGGTTGCTTCTATTAGAAGGCATTTCTTGCTCCACCATTCTTATTTCTTTTTGAATGCATCTCGACATCAATTCTTCAAACCTGGAATTCGATCATTGTTGAGGACGGTGGTTCTAAATACATACCACTCAGGTGGGAGTCCTCCAAGGGTGGTGAGAGTAAGTTCCCTGTCAAGAATGACTTCTCCAATCGAGAGTAGATCATTCTTGATCTCAGTAATCCTCAAGAAATAGGATTGAATATCATCGTCATTTCCCTTCTTAATATCCTTCAACTTATTCTTGATTAGCATTACTAACCTTGAACATGCCGACCAACCTGTCGTAGATTTCCTTGGAGGTCTTCAATTCGGAGATGTAGGCCACTAGATGCTTGTCAATGGAATCCCTGATAATCTTCTGCTTTGACTTCAGCCCTATTGTACTTTGTCTTCGCAGCAGCCGGTGCATTTGAAGGAGGTTCAAGGATTTTACCCTGCACATAGTCCATCACTTCTTTTTCTTCCAAGGTCAAATCAAGAGACATCTTCCATCCATGATAGTCAGATTTATCATGGAGCTTGTCTTCAGTTGGGAAGTAGGATGAGGAACCCATTGAACCTTTTGTCCTTTTCCAACTATCTTTGGTGATTGCTCTTTCATTCTTGCTTGGGATTTGTCTTCACCTCAGCTCGGATACCATGTAATTTTAGACAACAATGGTATGTTCTATGCTTTAGAGCAATTTTACTTCAATTTCTTTATTCGCCCAATATCAATATTCAGATTAGCAATCACATCAACATGATAGTAAAATGCAGATCGAACATAAACATAAACAGTAGAAGACAAGCCAAGACAAGAGGACACAAGATGTGGCACCAGCCAGGGGCAAACCCCAATGTGGGGAAACCCTTGATCAAATCTTCTTTTAGTCTTCAATAGTTCAGCAGAGAGAGATACTACAATTTACAAGTCTGATAATTTATAACATAAGCAAAAGAGCCCTAAATAGAAAAGTGAATGTTGGTCAACAGGGCATATTTGACCCTCAGCAAATCGGTCAACTTCAATCCACTTTGAACTCCAAATAGCAAGATAAAACAACCCTCAAAACAGTCAAATTCAACCCAGTCAAAGTCTGGTCAAACAGCCCACTTGCAATCAACGCTAGCTGTAGTCAACGTTTAGCCTCATTTTTTGTGCCCAAAAATGCAGCCTGCCAAAACAGAGATGGCCCTCACAAAAACATAGTCAAAGGAGGTCAATGCATGTTGTTCAACGCTTGGTCAAACTATCCAGAAATTCAGTCTCCTGAAATTTCGCTCTCCTAAAATTTCAGCTTCCTAAAATTTCTCTCCTAAAATTTCGGACATGTGGAGAGAGAGAGAGGCCCAGAAATTTGTACTCAATCAATGAGGAGAGAGGAAGAGAAGTGTCAAGATGAGTGTGTCCAAACGAAGCTAAGTCACCTTCTATTTATATGTAACGTTGAGGATGAATAGACGTGACTGTCGGGCTTCTAAGCCTACATAAGTTTGCTGCCCGACTTTGACAATTTGACCATAATCAAAAAAAAATCATAACTTCATTTGTACATGTCAGAATCAAATGATCTTTAGATCAATCCTACACCTCTCAGAGAGAGGAATCCAAGAAAAATATCAGTCGTCACAAATAAGATGACCCATGTGGATTTTGGCCCTAGTTGCCAATTTTAACAAGCTTGAAAACATGGGAGAAATGATTTCTGGATCTGAACTAGTAACTACTGCAATCGATGGTCTACCTAAGCAATGGGATTCTTTTGCAAGTGCAATATGTTCTATAAAATAAAGACCTACATTTGATTATCTGTTAGTCGCTTGCATGGAAGAAGAAGCTATAGTCAAGGCCAAGGGAGACATTCACGAAGTTGATTCACAAGCCTTTGTTGCACGATCCAAGAAGTTCAATGGGAAGAAGAAGTTTGGTTTTCAAAGGAAGAATTCAAACAAATGGCCCACTCCTCAAGGAAGCAAAGACATGTTGAAGGTTCAATGTTATGGTTGTCATCAATATGGTCATTACAAAAACAATTGTCCTAATAGATCAAATGATAGGAAAAGAAGGGGAAGGCATCAAGCTTCAACAACTGAAGAAGTGGAACCCTCCAAGAAAGATAAAAATGAAGAAGATAAGGACTTCTTCTACTTCTCTATTCTCTCTGGTTCCTTTGATGATGATAGCATGTGGGTTATTGACAATGGTACCCCAAGACACATGACTGGGGATCATGCTATCTAACAAGTCTGACAAGAACGAAGACATCACAGAAAGTGGAGCTTGGAGATGTCAATTGCTATCATGTCGAAGGTGTTGAGGCCTCTTCCATCAAGCTAGAATCTAGTGAGAATGTTCATCTCAACAACATCCTGTATGTACAAAGTTTAAAAAGAATTGGTTCCCATTTCTTGATTTGAAGATAAAGGTGATAGAGTAGTGTTTATTGATGGCAAAGTTGTAGTTTGGCCCAAAGGGTCTAGCATAGAGAATGCTAGGACCATTGGAATTCGAGAAGGAAGACTTTATAGGCTATTAAGTCAACCTCTTCAAGCTCTTGTTCATCAAGACATCAACCCGTGTGAACTTTGGCATAGAAGGTATGGACATCTTAACTACAAGGCTTTACCTTCATTAAGCAATATGGTAATTGGTATGCCTAAACTTCAAGTTGATCATGAAGGTGTTTGCAAAGGTTGTGCTCTAGGAAAAAATGTGAAGAAATATTTTCCTAGCAGTGAGAATAGAGCCAAAGAAATTCTAAATCTTATTCACTCTGATGTTTGTGGTCCCATGTTTGTAAAGTCTCTTGGTGGTGCATCATACTATGTATCCTTTATTGATGATTATTAACACAAGACTTGGGTGTATCTTATGAAAACCAAGGATGAAGTGTTTGCCAAGGTTTAGGAATTCAGGGCCCAAGTTGAGAATCTCTTAGGAAAGAAGATGAAGATCTTGAGGTCTGGCAATGGAGGAGAATTCACTTCCAAGGTGATGATTGCCTTCTGTAAAGAAGCAAGAATTATAGTTCCCCATAATCCTCAGCAAATGGTGTGGTTGAGAGGAAGAACAGATTGATTGAAGAATCCTCCAGAGCCATGCTTCGTGACCAAGACCTCCCTTTGTTCTTATGGGGTGAAGCAATCATGACTGTTGTTTACATTCAAAATAGACGTCCTCATCGAGTGTTGTACCATGACTCAAAAAGAAGCCTTCTCTGGTCAAAAGCCTCCAATGGAACACTTGAGAATCTTAGGTTGTCCTATTTACATCCATATTACTAAGGACAATAGGAAGAAGTTGGACCCCTCAAGGAAGAAGGGAATCCTGGTTGGCTACAGTGAAACCTCAAAGGCCTATAGGATCTACATCGAAGAGCAAAGAAAGATTGGATTAATTTGAGATGTTACTTTTGATGAAAGTGTTGCATTCAAAAGGTCCACTGAAGTTCCTATGGGTACTGATGAAGAGGAAGAACCTGTGGCTCGCCAGGAAGAAATCTTGGAATCACCTAATAAACCTTTCGAAGCACCTGATGGACCTGCTAAACTTGTGGATCTTGTCCCTATTGCAAAAATTAAAAAAAGACTAGCTTGGTTAAGAACCACATTAAACGAAGTTGGAGGACAGATAGCTCCTCATGGCACATTCAGAGAATCTAAGAGGCCTAAAAGATACAATGGGTATGCAACATTTATGACCAAGATGATCAATTTTGAACAGCAGGTTTGGAAAAATGCTATGATGGAAGAATATCAATCAATCATGAAAAATGATGTATGCGAAATTGTCCCACGAAGAATTTTGTGGTTACTTCAAAATGGAACTACAAAATTAAACATGCAACAAAGGGAAGCATTGACAAATATGAGGCAAGATTTGTGGCTAGAGGTTTCTCATTGACAAAGGGAGAAGACTATGATGAGACTTGCGCTCCAACTGCAAGGTATACAAGCATCAAGGTTCTTGACTCTCTTGCAGCTTCTATGGGTTGGAATATTCATCAAATGGACATATGGACTGAAGCTAGTTCATAGAGCATGGTACTCCTGCATGGATGCCTACTTGTCAAGACTTGGTTTTATGAAGAACCAAGTTGATCCAAATCTCTATATCAAAGTGGTGAAAAATGAACATGTGATCTTATTGCTTTATGTAGATGACTTGCTTCTGACAGGTGTGGAGCATCTCATTCTTCAGACTAAGAAAGAGTTGGCTACAGAATTTGATATGAAGGACCTTGTTCTGATGCATTACTATTTGGGCTTGGAAGTTTGGCAGAAACCAGGTTAAATTATTCTTAGATAAGGGAAATACGTAATCAAGGTCCTGCAAAAGTTTGGTATGATGGAATTATTGGAAAACCGATAGATATGGCAGTTAAATGATTTTCCTTATTATGACATTATCTTGTGATGTTTTCGTTATGATTATTAGTTCTTTCGATTTATCTTTTCTAATCATCAAGATTAATGACAAGCAACAAATAGAAGAGAACACAAGATGTAGACACGTTGCCAGGGAAAAACCCCCCCTCGAGGGGAAAACCCAGTCACAAATTCTTCCTTCAGTAGATTCAACAATGAGACAACCAAGACCCTTACAATCTAGACTCGAGACTCCTCCAACAATTCATCTTTCATCTTCCTTTCACTGTGATTGCGTTGAATACTTGTCATTGTATTTGCACTGAGACATCATCATTATCACTATCATGACATTGAGATCTCCTCACTATGATTCCACTGAAACCTCATCATTGTCATGATAGCAAGATCTTATCTCTTGGAGATACTGAAACCTTTACTGTGATGGCACTGAAATGTTCTCCTAAGAAAGCACTGAAACCTTCTCCTTGAGATTTCACCAAGACCTTGTCCTTGAGATAGCATCGAGATCTTGATTGTGGGATAACACCAAGATCTTGACTGTGAGATAGCACTAATATCTTGATTGTGAGATAGAGCCGAGACTGTGAGTAGTGAGAACTTTCCGGTGATATTTATCTGAAATCTTCTCTACTGTGATTATCCCTGTGATCTATCTAAACTTCTATCATGTAGTAGTATCGAAATTCTATCTCTGAAATCTTATCCGAACTTGCTTGACTGTCATTTATCCGAAGTCCATACTCCTTTATATAGTTGTTTCCCTTGAAATTAGACCAACATGACTATGTGAAGAAATGCGTCCTTATATTAAGCTGACATGAATATACTGAGGGAAGTCGACTTGAAGACTTTTATGAAGAGGTCGAGTGATGACTTTTGTTGAAGAGGATGACTTGATGGAGGAGTCTTTGACCACACAATAAATGACTTTGACAAGAACCTAAAGCCTACAATGGAGGCTTGACCCATAACTGACCCAAGCATGAAACCCATGCTTTAATAAGTCAATTCAATAAAATTATTTTCACTTCTTTTTACAAATATATTACATTTTGACTTCAAGAAAAATAATGAAGACCGAACCTAGTTACATTTTCCAACACTCCCTCTTAACTAGGGAGGTATTCATATTTACATATAATCAAAGAGGTACATGGAAGATCTCAAACCACATCATCTATGAAGAAGTTTAGGCACCGCATTACCATGGACTAGATTCCTGACCAGAGCAATCTATTTATTGGTTTCTCAACAATTTAAGCACCGCAATGCCACAGACTAGAGTCCTGACCAGCCTAATCTATCCATTGGTCTCTCAAAAATTTAGGCACCACAATGCCACAAACTAGATTCTTGACCAGGCCAATCTATCCGGGTGGGACTAAGATGGTCTCAAGATTTCAGCCTCTCTAGGTACCATCAAGCTTACTTACTAACCATCAACCCAGAGATCCAGGTGCAAGTCAGAGATCAATGACCAACGCCACCCTTCCAACCTATGTCACAGGGTTCGCCGAACTTGAAGGTTCAGGTTCGAAATTCGGCGAACCTCAAAAAAAAATTGAAATTCGTTCAGGTTCGCCGAACCTGAAATTCGAACCTGAAGTCGAACCTAATCAAACTCGAACCTGAACGAACCTGTTCGAACCTAAACACGAATTTAATCGAATTTTTTAAGGTTCAATTTAGGGTTCACCGGTTTTTTTGACGGTTTTATTTGGTTGTTTACGAGAAAAACCAGGGGCCGCATACCGCTTTTCTGCAACGCTTTCGCCAAATATTTCTTTATAAACGATGGCTCTCTAACGTTTTGGCACAAGCTGTCGGGAGTATTGAGTGAGCGTTTGTATTGAGCAGAGTTGTGTGTTTGATTGCACTGTGCAGTCACGCAGTGTGAGGCTTGAGCAGTGAGCCTTGAGGAGATCTCAGATCGGTGTGGTCTTGAGTCGTGACTCGTGAGTCGTAGGCTGTGCAGTCACGCAGTGTCGTGATTTGCTGCACCGGCACGCACCTCCGTTCGATTTGCTGCACGCTTCGAGCTTCGGCGTCGGCGTTGAAACTTGACTGCAGTGTGCACGCAGCACGACTAGAACACGTTACACCGACACGTAACTACTAACACAGGACCGTCACCCAGGTACCGTCGACTCAGAAGTTATAACTTATAAGTTTGTATTGAGTTTAATTAAGTTTGGTCGACTGTTGTGTTGCATGCATTTCTAGCATTGTTGGGCATTTTTCGTTTTGCCTGGGTTGTTCCTTTTTCTTTCGAGCAATGTTTTTGTTTTTGTTTGTGGGTAAACCGTAAACCTGCTGGCTGGATTTGGAGATAGCGTTGGCTGTCCAAGTCTCAAGAGCTTGTATGCATCCCCTGAACCAAATCTCAAACAAACTCCAGAGTATACTTGCTTTCATTATGTATTTCTTGGTTAACAGATTCAACTAGAGTGTCTCTTTCTTTGTTTAGAACAATATATAGGGCAAATCTTGTTGTCTGTGTTATTTTTGGGTTGTTTGTTGGAATATTAAGCATAAGAATCCATGCTATTGATTGAAGAAGCTTATTTTAGACAGGTGTATACTCTGTTTCTTAGGGATGATCGCCCCTTCTTCCAAAAATAACAAGAGGTCAATTGAGGTTTGGTTCTGTCTAGCAGTGGATAATGCTTCCAGAAGATATTCTCCATTTTCAAACTTCCTACCGGACTTAACAACTGTTTCCCTATAAGAGGGCTTTCTCTCTCTGTCTCTGTCAAATGCTTTGCCAATTCAGAAGCTCACTTCACGGCACAAGTACCTGGGTTTATACAATAACATCTTCCCTCAGTTCTGTAATCACATTGCTAATAGTCTTTTGTCATACCTCGTGGGCCAATTTGGCCTGTGTTTTATATCTATGCCGCAAAATTGACCAAAAAAATCTGGCTGGAAAGGAGCCAAAAAATGACCTCATTAAACTACTGCGTTCAATAACCTCTGGCGATAAATGTTCAGGCAAAATCTGACTGTTTACAGTACCTTATGAAACCACGCTTTTCATATGTAGGAAGTTAGGAACCCAATAATAATGACTTTCTTTTTTTTCTTTTGGAAAAATGCATCATATATTACATCAGATAGCAAATTTAGTTCCAATATCAAACGCTTAATTTTAGTTGCATTTTGATTTTGTCCTTGCATGACTATTTATTCTCTTGGTTTGAGGGCCTCGATGATTATTCCAAATATCCAACACTTTTCCTTAATAAAAAATTTCTCCTCAACACACGACATTTTTTTTCTCTAGGAAAAAATCTTAATTTTATGGAAAAACTACAAGTCTACATATTGTATATACATTTAAGCATTTCTGTAGACATCATATAAAAGAGAAAAACAGAGGTTCCTCTCCTGAAAAACTGCCCAATACAGTTCAAAATGTTAGATCTTTAGTCCTCCGCACGGGAACACATAATATTCTCCAGTAAAAAACTGTTCAATATGACATATAGTTCTGAAATGGCTATTTAAAAAAATGCTTCCCACAGTAAACAGAAAGAAAAAATAAAACAGATATTGTCTCCAGGATCACATGCTCTAGAAAATATGACCTAAGTACATGTCATCTTGTAAGAATACCAAAATCAATAAAAGGAGGGATGCAAATATTCAGAAATTTGATTATTCTTATGCTCTTGGATATGCCATGATCCTGGATCTAATTGAAGACATGCTTTTGAGAGTTCATCATCTTCTTCATTTCTTTCCCTATAGACATGTTGGAAAAAGATTGAACGAAAATTGAATTTGAAAACTTAAATTTCATCAAAGATAAGTCTTAACATATAATTTTCCAGACTGTTGATGCCTCCTCAACACATAACATATCTTTGGATCTTTTATATTTGTCTTTAAATATAAAAGACAAATATAAAAGATCCTTATGAATATGTCTGCAAGTTAATTTTCAGATTGCAATAGAGCAATTCTATCAACTTGTTTTGCATAAACACACCACAACGTGTTTTGGCCTCATGATAGAATATAGTTTTGACCAACTTGATTATAGGGAAACAATGTTGTTACTTGCACAGACTATGTAATGTTGCAAGTCATTTGGTTACAGACTATAGTGGCATATCCTATGTTTGCTGCTGGGTTTATGCAGTAGCATCTTCCCTCACTTCTGTAATAACATTGTTGATAGTGTTTTTGTCATAACTTGTGTGCCAATTTGGCCTGTGGTTGATATCTATGTAATGTTGCAAGCCATCTGGTTACAGACTTTACCTGATGATTTATATTCTGATGAGCCTCTGCATGACCTGTTGTCCAAAATCATTCATCCAATGCCCATTTGTGGCCAACATACAGACTACAGTATCTAAGACAGTTACATGATATATACATCAGCAAACTTTGCATATTCGATGTCCAATGATTTGGTTTTACACAATGATGTACATAAATCATTAAATGTATAATCTTTTTATTAAAATTTGAGTGTTTTATGCATTATTTATAATATATATGACTGTTTTTCCCCAGCTGCAATACAGTTCCAGTTTTGATAACTTCTATATGCTTGTAATAAGAAGATTTGGTTTTACACAATGATGTACATAAATCATTAAATGTATAATCTTTTTATTAAAATTTGAGTGTTTTATGCATTGTTTATAATATATATGACTGTTTTTCCCCAGCTGCAATACAGTTCCAGTTTTGATAACTTCTATATGCTTGTAATAAGATTTAGAAGTGATCAATATTAAAAGATAAGTCAAACACCCTATCAGGGTTCTAGGACCTAGTATGATTCAATAGATTTTTTTACCTCTTACTTTTTAATCAAAATATCAAGTTTTATTTGTATTTGAATTTCACTATTACATCATTTATTTAAATTTTAACCTTAATATGCCATTGCCAACAAAAATGCACACATATTTGTCATGGCACCTCCAAAGTCAACCGCAGAAGGATGGAAATATGTGGAGAAATTGGAAGGGCCTGATGGGAGGCATTTGAAATGCAAGCTATGTAATAATGAGTTTTTGGGATCTTTAACTAGAGTCATGGACCACTTACTTTCTGTCACTAATGGCAAAGGAGGTGGTGTTGAAGGTTGCAAGAATGTGTCTGCAGAGCTCAAGGAGACACTTCAGAAAGATTATGACAATATACAAAAGGCTAAGAAAATGAATGAAAACAAAAGACAACGTGTTCAAACAGAAATTACAATGAATTACAATTCATTTTCTGCACTTTCTTCAAGCACGGTTGGTGTTGGGAGTTCATCTCAGTCAAATATCGGTAAATCAAGTGGGACAACTACATTAAATTCTCTTTGGAAGCCCATGCAGAAACAAGAAGTTGATGATGTTGTAGCTGATATGTTTTTTGAATCTGCAATTCCATTTAATGTGGCAAGAAGCCCTTACTTCATCAATGCGTGTAAGATGATGGCAGGTTTTGGTAAAGGATATGTCCCTCCTAGTTCTGAGACTATAAGGACCACTCTTTTGAAGAGGTCAAAAGAAAGAGTTACAAACAATTTGCAGAAGATCAAAGACTCTTGGAAGGAAACAGGGTGCACACTTTTATCAGATGGTTGGTCAAATATGAATCATAGACCTCTTAATAATGTGTTGGTTTATTGCCCTAAAGGGGTACTTTTTTTTAAAGTAGTTGATGCATCAGGGAATAAGAAGACCTCTGAATTTATTTTCAAGATTTTGGAGGAAGCTATTCTTGAGATTGGAGAAGAAAATGTGGTCCAGGTTATAACTGATAGTGCTTCAAATTGTGTCGGAGCAGGAAAAATGATCATGGATAAATACAGAAAAATATATTGGACACCTTGCGTTGCTCATTGTCTTGACTTATTGTTACATGACTTGGAAAAGTTTCCATGGATTAACGAGACAGTTCGGAGGGGGGAAATAAATTTCTCACTTCATATTTAACCATCAACTCACATTGAGCTTGTACAGGAATAATGCATCTAGAGAGTTGCTCAGGCCATGTGACACCAGGTTTGCCACAGATTATATTACTATCAAAAGGCTAGTTGAAGAAAAAGGGAGTATAAAAGGTGTTTTTTGCAACAATGAGTGGGAAAAGTCTCATCTTTCAAAGGAAGCTAAAGGAAAGGAGTTGGAACAGGTGATTTTAGGGAATGCTTTTTGGGACGATGCTCAGAAGGTCTTAAAAGTATGTGAACCAATTGTTGATATGCTTCGCATGGTTGATAGTGATACCCCTTCCATGGGTTTTGTTTATGAGGGCATGGATCGTGCTAAGAAGCCATTGCAAAATCTTTTAATAATTAGGAAAATGAGTACATTTCAATATGGGAGATGATTGATGAAAGATGGAAGATGTTGCATGGTCCTTTACATGCAGCAACTTGTTATTTGGATCCTAGACTCTTTGGGATAGAAAGAACAAATGATGCAGAAGTCATGAATGGCTATGATGCAGTTGAACGGTTGGTCCCTGATCTAGAAGAATGCAGGAGAATTAGAGAGCAGCTCCAAGCATACAGGTTGGAAGAGGGAATATTTGCAAGGTCTAGTGCAGTACAAGATAGGCCCAATATTCCTCCAGGGAGATGGTGGCAGTTTTATGGATCAGAGACCCCTGAATTGCAACGTTTTGCAGTTCGTATTTTGAGCCAGGGATCAAGTGCCTCTGCTTGTGAAAGGAACTGGAGTAGCTTTAACCATATCCAATCCAAGAAAAGAAACAAATTATTGTCTACAAGGTTGGAAGACCTTGTTTATGTTCGCAGTAATTTGAAGTTGGCCTTGAGTAGTGTGGCCAAAGATGCATCTAGTTCCTCCCAGCCATGGTTTGATGCTGATCTAGAGCCAGAAGAAGATGATATTAGCACTGATGGTGACTCACTAGATGAGCCAAATGTTGGAATTCCATCTATTGATGACTTTGATGATCACCATTCTAGTGCCTTTACTATGCCATCTGCACATGATGATTGAGAGCTTTTTGATCATACTAGTAGGCCATAAGTATAGATTATCTATGTTTTTTGAATTTCCTAGAACAATTTTATGGATTATAACTACTTGGCAATGGTCCTTATGACTTCCTTATTATATTAGCATTGATGGTGACTCACTAGATGAGCCAAATGATGGAATTCCATGTGTTGATGACTTTGATGATATTTAAAATTTTGAAATTTGAAGATGTCCTACAATGAGTTCTTAATATAGTTGTATTGTAATGTGTATGTTTAAATTTTGATCATGTTTTGATTATGTGATTTTTTTAAAGATTACTAGTATTTGACATTCATTTAAATTTTGAAGGCTGAAAATTATGTCATTTCTTTTTGCAAACTACTATTGTGTATGTTTACATTTAACTAGATGTTAGAATGATTACATTATTCATGTATGTTTTACTAACAAGAATTTGTATTCATGTGTTTATGGATCGATTTTGAATTTTCTATTATTTTGTCATATATAGATATATATATAAATATATATATATATATATATATATATATATATATATATTGAAAAATGTGTATAGTCGAACCTAATGTCGAACCTCATTCGAACCTGATCGGAAAATTCGAATTCGAATCGAACTTAATCGTTGTCGAACTCGAACCATGTGACGTAGCTTCCAACTTCGAGACGTAGAGATCAACACAACGTGTTGGCCAAATGTCCTCCCAGGCAATGCTTCACTCACAAAGCCTCAACACACCTTGATCCAGCAAATCAAGGATACCTTGAACAAGCATGTTATCAAACCTTCGAGAGATTTACCTATATAAACACAACCCCAATCAATAATATAGTTTCACATGTACATAATCAAATATAAACCTTCGGGGTCTTTCAAACAACTGATATTGTTCCTCAACATAGTAGGACTATCAACTGAATCTTTGACAGAAGATTCCTCAATCATACACTTTCCTTTCCTAATTCACATGCAGCAACATATCCTTTATTCTCCAATCAAGACTATGCTCTCCCTCTTAACTAGGGAGATTTCCTTTATCCAGGCTCCCTCTTAACTCACGGAGTTTTCTTTTATCCAGGCTCCCTCTAAACTCAGGGAGATCAGCTTCTTTAATTCGACATCGGAGAATCTTTTGTGGCTTCCAACCATTTCATCAAAGTTGTCATCATCCACATCATGCTTATCAACGAACATCTTCATCATATTGAAGATTGTGTACCTGCACAACTTAGATAGCAAGTACAACCAAATCTATAGAAGCATGGACTTAGCCATATCAGAATTATGGAAGCATTTCAACTTTATATATTAGATACCCAAACTTAATTATAAACAAGAGACACATACTCTTCAACATTTTGCTAGGGACTTTGTCATAACCCTAGACTACTTTATAACAACTTTCATTACATCTAGCGTTTCAATGTTTCTTCCAAAGGTATGACATACCCTACTACAACATATAGCAAACCCTAGAAACAATTCAAATAAATATAGATCTAGAAGGCATCTAACAACTTTCAAAATTCATATGTTAGACTTCCCACTAAGGTTTCATACGAAACCTAGATTTCATACAAAAGATTTAATCAATCAAGACCAATCACAGCTTAGTCATCATCATGACTAGCATCTAATAGGATTTGATATGCACCCTAGATTTTTCTCATTTACACAATCTCAACAATCACTATGTAGATTCAGAGATTCCAGATTGTCTTTCACACATACTTAGAAAATTTAACTACTACTAGGGTTTAACTACAAGACCCTAGATTTTCCAAACAACATCATCCTAGACCATCAAACTTTGACTAGGGCTTATTTCCAAACCTTAGGACTCATGACCATTAACACTTAGGTCAACACATATATCTAGGAATTCATCAGCATATCATATGTCAGGCAAATTTAATATGTTAGACATATACCCGACCTAGACCAGGCTAGGGTTTTGATCACATGGACACATATACACCTAGGGTTTCATTCCTACGATTCAACTTTAAAGACATGATAAGAGTATTGCTTATAGACCCAACCAAACCCTAAAGATCTAGGGTTTTCTAACATAGCAAAGCAAACCCTACTACACCAATACTTCAAAGGTTTGAGATTTCAGACATCACCAATTCAACCCTAACAAGTTAAGGTTTTTTGTTTCATGATCCTACCAAAACCCCAAACACGACATCATCAATACATTAAACATAATAGCAATTTCTTTAGACTTCATCAATAACCCTAAGAAGGTTAAGGTTTCATACCCTTACGTTAGGGTTTTTCCAGAGAACCTATCAAGGGTTCTATAAGAACAATTAAGGATGTAAGGAGGGTAGATTTATCAATGATGAATCACCCAAAACAAGAATCATTATGATTCAATATAGCTAGACATAACAATGTTAGTAATAGAATATCAAATGAATAAACCTTTAATATGAAGAGATCAATGATTTATAGTTTAAGGCATACCTTTTTTCCTTGACAAACCTTGTAGGAATTCCTTTAAGTGTAAGCCACGATCTTCTATACCTGTAAAGTATGCTTTCAAACAAAACATGTGACACCAAGAGAATAATTTAATTTTTCTCAAGTTAGGTCTCCAATGTATCCATGGAGGATGGAATCTTACGAAAAGTTATTTCTTCTTATAATCAAGGACTTTTGCTCGAAATCCTAGACTACTTATTAGGATAAAAGTTCTTGTATGTCACCTAGGTATTACATTATTTTATCCTAGACTACCTGTAAACTAGGACCATCTAAGATTACAAATCAAAAAACGTACCTTGTATTTACATACCTCTAATTAGATAGATCATTAGACTTGTGCATAAGGAATACTTACTTGATTTTTGTGGCATCCTTACTTAGCTCAGAATCCGATACCACAGTGACATCTGTGGTATTATTTTTATCAATCTTCAATCATAACTTGGCTTCTATCAGAGACATAACCTGACTTCAATTAGTTCTGTAGTGGCATCATTAATTTGGTCCTCTATTAGCCTAGACATATTTCAGTCTTTCAATTCTATAGTCTCAATATAAAAATAACTAAGTTCTTCCTTTTCTATGGTGGTATGCAGTCAACAATATAGTTTGGTTCCCTTTCAGTTCTGATGCAACCTTATTGCAATAATATCGAGCTTCCTTACTGTGATATACACCAGTGACCAAACTAATTCCCAATCTTTAAGACTTCTACGAATTTCCTTACTATATTTCATCCAAAGTTCACTTGATATTAAGAATTATATCACTGTCCTGTGGAGCAGAATTATATATCTGAACTGAAGTTCTCCGAACCTATCCTGAAATGATCTGAATTGCCTCTTACTGAAATGTATTACAGTTATACTCGAATTGCTTGTTGATATTTACACCGAACCTGTTTTCATTGAGACATTCGAACCTCCTCCTTCTAGGTGTCTTTAATATGTTTATTGTAATCTTAGTTTCATTAGCCCAGAACTGCCCTTCTTCAAACTGCCTTTGACCATGACCATAGCTCTGATACCATGTTGGAAAATCGATAGAGATGGCAGTTAAACGATTTTCCTTATTATGACATTATCTTGTGATGTTTTTGTTATTATTATTAGTTCTTTCGATTTATATTTTCTAATCATCAAGATTAATGCCAAGCAACAAATAAAAGAGAACACAAGATGTAGGCACGCTGCCAGGGCAAAACCCCCCTCGAGGGGAAAACCCAGTCACAAATTCTTCCTTCAGTAGATTCAACAAATGAGACAACCAAGACCCTTACAATCTAGACTCGAGACTCCTCCATCAAGTCATTTTTGATCTTCCTTTCACTGTGATTGCATTGAATACCTGTCATTGTCACTGAGACATCATCCTTATCACTGTCATGACACTGAGATCTCCTCACTGTGATTCCACCGAAACATCATCATTGTCATGATATCGAGATCTTATCTCTGTGGAGATATTGAAACCTTTACTGTGATGGCACCGAAATGTTCTCCTAAGAAAGCACCAAAACCTTCTCCCTGAGATTTCACCAAGACCTTGTCCTTTAGACAACACCGAGATCTTGATTGTGAGATAGCACCAAGATCTTGACTGTGAGATAGCACCAAGGCTATGAGACAGTGAGACCTTTCCTTTGAGATTTACCCGAAATCTTCTTTATTGTGATCATCTATGTGATCTATCTAAACTCCTATCATGTAGTAGTACCGAAATTCTATCTCTGAAATTTTATCTGAACTTACTTGACTGTCATTTATGTGAAGTCCATACTCCTTTATATAGTTATTTTCCCTTGAAATTAGGTCGACATGACTATATGAAGAGATGTGTCCTTATATTACACCGACATGAATATATTGAGTGAAGCCGACTTGAAGACTTTGATGAATAGGCTGAGTGATGACTTTTGTTGAAGAGGATGACTTAATGGAGGAGCCTTTGACCACACAATAAATGACTTTGACAACAACCTAAAGCCTACAATGGAGGCTTGACCTATAATTGACCCAAGCATGAAACCCATGCTTTAATAAGTCAATTCGATAAAATTATTTTCACTTTCTTTTGACAAATATATTACATTTTGACTTCAAATACAATAATGAAGACCGAACCTAGTTACATTTTCCAACAATAATGCAAGCCCATGACAACTCCCATGATCCCAAATATCAAGAAGCTCAGAGAATCTGACTCTCACCATATTGATCCATCCATGTACAAGCAGCTGATTGATTCATTAATGTACTTGGTCCATACTCGAACAGACATCTACTTTGAAGTAAATACTTTGACTCAATTTCAGATGGAACCCAAACATGATCATTGGGTAGCAACAAAGCATGTGCTCAGATATCTTTGTGGTATTGTTGATTATTGTCTGAAATATGTTGCTGGTGAAGAAATCAGGTTGCAGGGATTCTCTGACTATGACTGGGCTGGAAGTAATAATGACGGAAAAAGCACCATTGCTGAATGTTTCAGTATGGGCTCAGCAATCGTTTCTTGGATGAGCAGAAAACAATCTTCTATGGCACTCAGTTATGCTGAAGTTGAATACATGGTAGCATTTGTTGTGTCTCAAGAAAAAATTTGGCTTAGGAAAATGCTTCATGGTTTATTTGATCAGATGCTGGAAGCCACTGTAATATTATGTGATAATCAAAGTTGAAGACATTGTCAAAGAATCCAAAGTTCCATGGCAAGACAAAACATGTTGGCATCAGGTATCACTATATTCGTGACATGGTGCAGAAGGGAGCAGTGAAGCTCTAGCTGAGAGGGAGCAGTGATCTTCTTAGATCATGTTATTCTTCCTGTGTCACACTAACCTGTATAGGGTTGTAGCCTTTGTGTCAACGTGACCTATATAGATGGAATGGTCTGTTAGAATGATCGGCATCGTGGACATTCATTTTCCCTCTGTCTTGTACTATGACCCATATAGGGTTATTACCATGAGTCTTGTACACTGACCTGTATATGGACAATGGTCCTGTGAGCATCTTTCTTTGTTTTGAACTTTGACTTGTATAGGGCTTAACATCCCTGTGTCAAGTACACTGATCTGAATAGAAAGATAAGCATCTTCCTGTGTCATGTGCTTTGACATGTATAGGGCTAAACATACCTGTGTTCAGTACTTTGACCTGATTAGGAAGATGGACATTTCCTATGTCTTCTACTATGACCTGGATAGGGCTGTAGTCCCTAAGTCTAGTACAGTGACCTGTATAGGAAATTGGATTTAGAGGCTACCTGGTCGAAGCCTCCCAACATCTAGCTTTGACCTCGTCTTAAGAGGGAGCCTATTGATATCATGCATGGACTTGACTGGAATCTAGTTCTACAGTACTGGTCAAATTGATTTAAGGCATGGTACCATGATATGACACATTGTATGATTGTTGTCTCTTGGGGAGAGCATGCATGGATAGTACCATGGTGATTTGGTACTGGTTGTTAGATGTTGGTAATGATGATGTAATCTTGTTCCTTTCTTAGAGAACCTTTCAAATTTGATTACATCTTGACTATGACTATGAATGCCTCCCTAGCTAAGAGGGAGTGTTGAAAATGTAGCTATGGTCGGTCTTCATGAAATATTTATTTTCATTGTAACTTGAAAAATGAATTATTATTTCTTTCTAGCATGTTCTCCATGGTCAAAATACATTTTGCAACCCATACTTAAAATGAATTATTATTTCTTTCTAGCATGTTCTCCATGGTCAAAATAGATTTTGCAACCCGTACTTTACATGGCATTGAAAGAAAAAAAATTATATTTTTATATAAGGAAAATTATTATTATCATTTTGTAATTTACGAAGGCTCCACAAGTGCAAGTTGACCCTTCTAGATGGTCAAGTGGGCTTGCCCTCTTTCACATCCATTCAGATCACTTTGATGACTATATATAGAGGCCTACTCACTCTCTGTGCAAATCTTATCTACTCAATCCTATCAGGCGAAGGTCTTCTAAGGAGTAACAAGAAGTTTATTCAAGCTAGGAGTCTCTTTTCTCTCTCTCGCTGAGGTCTAATTCATCTTATCTGAAGTCGTGGGGATCTAAGTTTTGTGGTAGCTTGATCTAAGCTCTGTGGCACTAATCCAAAGTCTATGGCATAGATCTGATTTTTCTGGTCGCTTGATCGAAGCTCTGTGGCCTAATCCAAGGTCTGTGGCATAGATTTGAGTTTTGTGGTGGCTTAATCCGAGCTCTGTGGCACTAATCCCAAGACTATGGCATAGATCCAAGTTTCTTTGGTGAAATGATCTGAAGTTTGTGGTCTTGATCTGAGGTTGTATCAATTGGTCTGAAATCTGTGGCATAAGTCTGAGGTACGTTAAGAAGGTCTAAGTCCTTCTCTTGACTGTGATTTGAATTGTTTCTCTCTTATCCGTCTGAGATCTATTCATTTGTTGAAGTCTGAGCTCAAGGAAGGGTACATTCTAGTCATGTTTCTTGTCGTATGAAGAGAGGCTCAGCCTCTGATTTGTAACCATGTTGAACCTATAGTTATGGAGACTTAGCACTTGTGGAAGCCTTCTTGGGTCAATATAGTCCTTATCTTGATGTATTATTGAAAGATCTCTCTAAGGAAGATTTGGTTAGGTTTTCCCCTTGTGGGGTTTTGTCCTGGTCTTTGACCTAATTCTAGTGTCTCTTGTTATTGTGCACTGTGATCACTACTTTCCCCGTATTGTTTGAATAACTTTTTGAAGTGTAATTACTTGGTGAATTGAAATAAATTGAAAGAAGATCCAACACTCCCACAAATAATTATCAATAGTTCAAAAATTCTCTTGTGCTTGGTTTTTCAACAGTGAAAGGATTCAACATTAAGGGAAGAGAAAGTTGCCTCAAAATCAACCTCCCTTAGTGGCCATTCTTTCCATTTCAAGCTCTAATTCTCTTCCCCTACATGAGTTTGCCCAAGAAAAACCCTAGATTTGCTAAGCTTCAACTTGAGGACATTTTTAAGGTTTCATATGTCATTCACTTGCAAATATTTATTGTTGGAAACCTTTTCTTGGCATATTGACATTAGGGCATCCCATTTGCCTTGTTGTACCTCGAGCGCTAGGTCAACTGTGTCGTTCCTTGTTCTTACTAGAGGATGTGAGTTGCCTCTCTTAGCTTGATTAAGCCTTGTCCGTAGGAAGAGTCATCCTCTATAAGCCACTTGTCACACTGTTTCTTGAACCTAGCTATCTTTCATAGGTGACGTTTAAACGGGAAGCCTCTCATTGGTGAAAGTCCATAAAAAGCAAGGGTAGTGGGTGTGGTTACAGTGAGCCACACCTCATTGTTTTCACTTGGTCTAGTGCTTGTCTTGTAGAGTACCCTTCTACAAGACCTACTAGATTTTGAGGCAACATTTTTGGTGTCGTTGCCGGGGAGGATATGAGTCCACCTCCTCGTTGTCTAAAGTATTAGCTTCATTTCCTTGATTGAGCTTATTCCATAGAGAAGGATACATCTGCTCATTTGGCGACTCCATTGGAAGAACAAAACCCAAGTTCTTCATTGAGCTTAAAATTTTTAGTGCTTGTAAGGTGAAGCAAACATCTTTCAAGGCATTTTGAATTCACCCTGGCAACTTCAATGTGGTTGATGTCTAAATCTCAACAAACTGATTTCTCAAGATTTGCATGTGTTATTCCCTGCATCAGATATCACTGGCATTTCTAGATATTCAAATCATTGGAATGGAAGGACTATGATGAATATCCCAATATTTGATGGTGATCCATCTTCAGCAATTGATCACATAGCAAAGTTCATGAAATACGTTTCAGAGGTCAATGTGGTTCATCATGACACTCTCATAAAGTTATTCATTGTCTCTATTGGACAAAAGCATTAGGACTGACTAGTTGATTCATGCAAACATAGAAGCATTCCCTCTATCACAATGTCGATTGAAAGATTTCTAAATTATAAGGGGACAAGATTTCAAACTCGTGAAGATGCCTTACGAAGTTTGGACATTGCCCTCCAAAGAGAATTTCATCCCTCTGAAGACACTTTGGCAAGTGAAGTTGAGGCGAGCTCCATCCTTTTATGGATGTTAATTTTAATGGTATACTTCCTAAAGACCTTGAAAAGGTACTCCCATTAATTCCCTGGAGGTTAACATTTGTGATTTCCTGCATATAGAAGAAGTGCAGTGAGAAATGGGTAGTTATCATTTTGACAAGGAGCCAATCTATGACACTGATGACGATGTTAAAATGACCTTGCATTGCCTTACACTCCATATAATCAAGAAGACATGATTATTGATGTATTTGAGCCATCCTTAGATCTTCACGTTGTCATCCCTCAATCATATTCAGGGTCAATGTTGCACGAAGCGGGAGCGAAGCGGGAGCGAAGCGGAAGCGCGGAAGCGGAAGCGGAAGCGTGGAAGCGTCATTCTCCAAAAATCTAGGAAGCGAAGCGTCCGCGGAAGCGTCTGCTATATTTTTTATATTTTTTTGCATTTATACTCAAAACAAACATCCCAAATACCAAATTAATTGTAGAAGACATGAAAACATGCATATTTTTGCATAAATCAAGATAGATATGGCATCCATGATTCCATTGTAGTTACTAGTATGTACAGCAATCATCTATATTCTAGCTATTACAAACATACATCAAATTTTTAAGCATATTATAAAACATAAAACATTTAAGCATATTATAAAACATAAAACATAGAGCATATTATGATTTATCTAGCAAGTGAGCAACTGTCAACATTTGTCATGTCCAAAATTCAAATAATAATGTTTACAAAATATGTCACTTGGTCACCGCCAAGCCAAAAAGGTTCAAAATTCAAATTCACAAGTCTACAAGTCTAATGAGTAATCTATGACAAAAAGTAGTAGATTGTGAATATATCTACTAATCTCTCCTCCTTCCACCACGAATAGAACGTGGTGGCGGGCCTCCACGTGGTGGCAATGAAGAAGATGGTGCCTCTGGAAGTCGTGGCACTGAAACTGATGAAGAAGAACCCCCTGCTGTTGGTGTTGAACCATGGAACCTAGGAACCAAGGGACCAGATGAGGGAGCATCTACTATATTTATATTTTTTTTTGCTTTCATTTGTCACCCTAACCCAAGGTGGACCCACCCCCAACAAGCAAACTCACCTAAAATTTAAAAAAAAATTGAAAAAAAAACGATTTTCTAAATGCTTTTCCGGAAGCTTTTCTGGAAGCGTCTCGGAAGCGTCTGGGAAGCGCCTAGGAAGCGCCTGGGAAGCGTCTGGGAAGCGTCTGGGAAGCGTCGTACGAAGCGCGCTTCGGCGCTTCGGAAGCGCCAGCGCTTCCAAATTTCCAGGAAGCGTCTAAAAATTTCGGAAGCGCGCTTCGCCATTTTCGGAAGCGCGCTTCCGGGGGCGCTTCCTGGGCGCTTCCGTACGGGGCGCGCTTCGGGCCTAGGATCCGGGGGGGGGGGGGGGGGGGGGGGGCGCTTCCTGCAACATTGTTCAGGGTGCATAAATTTTGAACATGAACCGACATTTAATTATTGTGACAAGTGGCCTAGGTGTCAAAATCTTATCCTCCAACCGTCTTGCTACTCGCACCATTTCCCTAAGGACATTGGGGACAATTATATGCCTGAGAAAGCTCTTGAGTGAAAGTTCTTGAGCCTGATCATTGATTTCTCCATTTTCAAGCTTCAAGAAAGGATACAGTGGTGCAAACTGGATTCCTCTTTTGCCTCTTCATCCATAACTCCTCTTCATGATCGATGATCTACTTATTTTCCCACCTCTCACCCTTGTGATTTGACATGAGTATTATAATTATTGTGATTATTCTTGGTTTTATCCCATGATTAACCACAGGGACAAGAGGTGTGACATTGATCAAATGATATAGTCACATTGGTTATATGACTATACTTAGGTCATGCATTGTACACTACCATAGGTTAGTTTGTTGCATTGCATATTTTGTGAGCATCCTAACAACCTGCATTTCATTTCATGTTTCATGCTAGAATAGATTACGTTTAGAATAGACTTTATCTTCTGTATGGATTTATTATCTTCATACAAAACATCAGTGATACCCTACACCCAGTGCACATGCTCCCAAACAAGTTGATTGCAATGTGTATGTTACAGCTCTGTGGGCCTAAGGATTGCTAGAAATCTCATCAACTCCCCGTTCGAGCATATGGATCATGCACTCTACGTTGAGCTCATGTCCCCGAGTTGGAGCTAGATGTTACCCACTAAAATGCGTAACCCAATAGGAGAAAAATTTTCTCCTATTCTTGATAGCCAACAAGACATCCATACAGCCAACAAGCCCTAAAAGCCACCACTAGCTAATGATATGCCCTATATCTCTACCACTTGCATTAGCCATTTGCTTCTCACCAATATGGCATCAACACTTGGACGAAGGTGGGCTTCCACTCAAAAGGTACTTTGGTCATTTTCCAATCGGATGCTTATACTTGTTTGTTTTTGGGCATTTGATATGGATTTTGGGGTGATCTGGAAGAATGATGGGTATTGATCGTGACTTTGTTCTCTCACCGTAAATTGGGGGTTAATCTTTAATCCTAATTCAATGGAACCTCCCTTAATGGCCCAAAGGGTATAGGAGAGGCACAACTTGGCAAGCCCTAAATGAGATAGCGCAGTTCCATCTATCCCTAAGTCATACTTAACACTTTCGATCTCACATTATAAGCCCTTATCTCACCTCCATTCTGTGGGATGAACATGTCATGAGTTTTTTCAGATTTGGCACCCCATATGTCCATATACCTAGATGAAGCCCGAAAACCTCAACCTAGGAGGTTGATGCAGCTAAAAGAAATATAAAGAGCATATCATGGCCACAACAAAATTAAAGGAAGAAAAATCAAAATGTGAAAAATAGCAAAGGACATAAAATTTAGCACGTGGGAAAAAGCCTAGCATGAGCTCTACCTCACTCATTATCGCCATCACACAACTCCTGAGCACATGCTGGTCTATTACATCAAAAGAAGGAACCCTTGCATGTCCCCACCTCGATGAGCTATAAACTAACTCATCATTAAGCGGTAATAAACCTGCCATATCATTCAAACTTCAAAGCAAGCTCGAACTCTTGAGCTCTAGGCAGTAATACAAAGAAAAATCAAGAATAAGTAAAAGGCATACAAGAGGTGTGGAAAAACAAAGGCCAAGTTCGTAACTCATGCATCTACGAATGCTCCCTCCTCACATCTATACACTCAAGGTGCAGACACCCCCATCAGCGGATCCCTTTGACCATGGCACTTGGCCATGAAGCCTTATCCCCTCCGTTATTATCATTATATTCACTAACACCTATCGATTGAAGGGTAGACTAAGGAAATGTTACTTCCCCTTAGGGGCTCGAAACACCTAATAGGCTTGACCTTTAGCCACTCTTACCTAGGGAGAAAACACCATTTCAATTTCAGGGTCCTAATTTTGGAAGGGGGTCCTTATTTGAGCTATTAAATAGCCCATGACATCCAAGTTTGGTTCACTTAGATGCAATAATGATCTTTGTCCCTAATGATTGGTTGCTTTCACTAGAATCGTTGTTGTGGTTGTCATCCCAGGTCTTCGGCACCTCCTCCACAGGTACCCAAGCCCTTAAAGAAGTATGTTCACACAAATAGGTGAAGCATTGAGACTCTTAAGCTTTCTAGCAGCAGCAGATGAGACATGTTCCAGAATACCTCCTACACCGAGGACTTTGGATCACCTTGCACCGGATTCGATGATCTTCAGTATGACACAACTAGACCCAGCATGACCCTAGGCTGGCCATGACAACAATTGATGCAATTAACAAAATTAGTTGTGGGAACTCTCAATGAATGTTGACAACAACCATAAAAGAACCAGAGATGAGAAGCTAGAAAGAGAACATTGGACAGTAGGTAGCAGAGACTACAGCAACTGAAAATTTGAATCAAAGAAAACCTGGGGTTAGGGGATGGAAGACAATGATACAAAACAAAAAATAAGATTTTCAAAGAACAAATGCTGCCTGACACAGCACGTGCAAGTAGAGGCCAATTTTTGGAGGGCTGCAAGAGTGAGGAGCAACCAACAAAAGGTGCAGATCAAATTTTTCAGGAAGCCAAGTTTTCCAGGTTTTATTTGTTGTAAGAATTCTGTAATTCATTGTGGGCCATTCCCCTATAAGGGAGGCCTTATTTATTCTAAGAAATATAAGTGAAGGATAAATTGGAGGGTTTATAATTTAAGCTGTGTGAGTGATTTTCTACTTGTGCTTCTCCTGTCAATTTTATTGTTAAAATACCAATATATTTTTGTTCAGCAATTTCAAAAATAATCTACTAGGTTAAACAAATTTCTGGGACATACAAAATTGCTTGAGATATAAATCAGATCTGCTATTCAAGGAAATATAACATGGTATCAGAGCAATAAAACTCTGAGAGAAGTGGGAAATTAGATTTTTCACACAGGTTTACAGCAGATAAATTTTCTGCGGTAAAAGTTTTGTTTCGTCAAGTAATTGATTTGGAAGAATGGCCGCAACCAAGTTCAAATTTGAAGACCGGTTGGAGGGTGCATCCTGATGAAGAATGTAACTAGTGTCGGTCTTCATAATTGTATTTGAGTCATGATGTAACACATTTGTCAAAAGAAAGAAAAGAAAATTTTATTATTAAAGAAATTGACTTATTAAAGCATGGGTTTCATGCTTGGGTCAATTGTTTATAGATCAAAGCCTCTATTGTAGGCTTCTAGGGTTTATGTCAAGTGTCTTTGTCCATGTCATATTGTAACAGACCCTTCTTGGGCTTTATTTGTCAAGAAAGAAATTTATTTTAATGTAAAATAAGCCAATTAAGCCTCCTCCACCAAGTCGGCCTCCCACTGGACAAGTCAGCGTAACTGAGGGGCAGAAACTCCTATATAAAGGCAACAACTTGACCTCATTTGGAACATTCACTCATCAAGTTCGATCTAAATCATTTAGGGCCAGAAAATGTGTGAAATTCAAGGGACAAGAAGGAAAAAGGCTAGTGAAGGAGAAGGAGGTCTCTATCAAGCACAAGAAGTTGAAACCCTCTCTCTCCCTCTCTCTCTCTCTCTCGCGCGGCACACACATGTGAAGCTGTTGAGCTGCTAGAGGGCCCAAAACTGCAGTGTTGAAGCTGGGCCGAAATTCTGTGTTACTGGGAGCCAAAATTTCTGGGTTGTTGTTGGGCTAAAGTTGTTGGACAAGAGTAGACTACTGGATTTTGCTGAATTTAATTGGAAGTCTCACTGGGTGGAGGAGGAAGGTTTGTTGGTCTAAGGTCTTGGTCTATCTCATTTTGAATCTAATGAAGAAAGAGTTTTTGTTTGGTTTTCCCCTATAGAGGGGTTTTAGCCCTTGCAGAGTGCCTACATTTGGTGTCCTTGATCTTCGTGTTTTGCTTTTGGTAATTGTTTGATGAAACAAAAATAAAAGAAGAACATAAGAAAGATAATAAGAATACAAAGATATCACAAGTAATTATCAACAAAAGAAAATATTTTTGCCTTTCTGATTTTCTAACATGGTATTAGAGAAAAGGTGAAGAAGGAAGAAAAAGGCAACCTGAAGATCTATTGAAAGGAATAATGTTAATTTTAGGTATGTTCTATGCTGATAGCAAATTTACTTCAAATTTCCATACTAGCTCAATATCAATTCTAGATTAGCAATCACATTTAGCATGATAGTAAAATGCAGATAGAACATAAACATAAATCGCAGAAGACAAGCCAAGACAAGAGAACACAAGATGTGGCGCTAGCCAGGGACAAACCCTAATGTGGGGAAACCCTTGATCAATTCTTCTTATATGTTCTTCAATAGTTCAGTAGAGAGAGAGAGATAGTACATATACATCAGAGGTCAACCTTTTGACTTATCTAAATAAGAGCAAAGATCTTCTCTAAGAAGATAGCATATGAGGTAGCTGATCTAGGCTGAGTAGAAGGCATACAGCTTCCACTGATCCAAGGTGACTCCATCACCATGTTGCTCCTCACTGCGCTGCACCTCCCTGTGCTACACTCAATCATCATGCTGGACCTCATTACCATGTTGCACACATCATACTGCTGCACCATATCATCACGCTGCACACATCATACAGCTGCACTATATCATCATGTTGTACACATCATACTGCTGCACCATATCATCATGTTGTACACATCATATTGCTGCACCATATCATCGTGTTGCACCTTCTGGTGCTGCATCATCACGTTGTACCTTATTGTGCCCATCATGCTGCATCTCATTGCACTTCGATACACTTGTGCTGCACACCCTTGACTGCCCTTAGCAGCCCTTGCTATGGTGCTATGGCTTGCGGCCTAGCACATAGCAACCCTTGTAGCAAACTTATCCCAGATAGTGTCCAATCATTATTAACACAGCAGCATTTAGCCTATAGAAATGTCAACTCTTGAACATGTTGCAATGCTGCAATTCTGGGACTGGTTAGGGTACTAACCACAGTCCCTAACAACGCATCAAAACTAGCCCAGAATTGCTCCTAATGACTGTGGTTGTCCTCCAATGAGATGCTACCCTCCATGTTGCATCATAACAGTCCTCCTTGATAGAGCAGACCTCCTAAACAGTCCTTCTAATGGACTGCGTCAAGGACACCTGTAACCTTCTCTTTTACTGTGGCTAGGGCAGTCATGAGACTGCATATAAGGAACATTCGGATCCCCTCTCACAGGAGTTTAGGGCACTTGAAACCCTCCACAAAATGTGGCCTAGAATAGTGTTAAGGTGACTGTGTTTAGGTCTGCATTTAGGTCTCTATCTTGTCTATGTTCAGCTATGTATAAACTGTGTCTAGGGCACGTTTTACATCAGCTATGGCTCCTCCAAAGCTGGGCTATAACCCTTCCTTTAAGATTGTGTTTAGGGCAGTGTAAGCCCTTCCTTGATTGCGGATTAGTGCACAACTTAGACAGCAGCTTCTACTCCTAGACTGGATTGTGGTTAGGGCATCATACCTCTATTTAGGACAGCGTACATACCCCTTCTTGACTGTGGCCAAAACATCTCCTTTCCTCCTGCGTCTAGGGCTTCATCATCTTAGATTTCTCTTGCCACTAAAACCCAAAACATGTGGAGATAAATCAAGAGTGGAGTGTGTGTCTAAATGACTATCAAGCGACCTCCTTTTATACTAAACGTTGAGCACAAATGGGGGTTATTTGGTTGTTGCCCGACCTTGGCGAATTTTCCCATAACACAAATAAATTCATTTCTCCATGAATACTTATTAGAATCAGACGATCTTTAGATCAATCCTACACCTCTCGATGAAAGGAATCCAAGAAAAATATCAGCTGCCATAAATAAGATGAAACACATGGAGTTTGGCCCTGGTTGTCAATTTTAACAAATAAGAAAAGTGTTGAAAAGTAACTAGGTTCGGTCTTCATAATGACATGTGTAATTGTGATTTTATGTAATTGAAGAAAAGAAGAAAAATAAAATTATTATTGTAATGCTTGTCTCATGGGTTTCATGAGCAAGGAATTTTATTTTTAGTGATGGCTCCCATTGTGAGCCTTTAGGATTGAGTCATCTAGTCATAAAAGTCTAATTGAGTCTATGTCATGTATGAAGGACCCTTCTTGGGTATGTTATAATTTGTATGAATCATTAGATAAGTGTAAGTAGCCCTCCAAGACAAGCACAAGTCATCCTTCTTCAAGTTGGATTCAAATGAAATTAATTATCTCCTCCTTACAGTAATGTTGGCTTACCTTCTTCAGGTCAGCTTATTTCAATGGCAAACCACTATAAATAGAGCCATCTGAATTTCAGTTACAGGCAGATTTTCAGACAAGAGTTTAAGGGGTTTGCAATTCAGACAAGATTACAGTGTGAGGATAAGCTGCAGTAAGGGTGCAGTGCGAAGTAAGTACTGAAGTAGAAAGTGCATAATCTGAAGCATGAGGCAGCAGTATAGTGCGAGATAAGGCAGCACTGTAGTGCGAGGTGAAGCAGCAGTACAGTGCGAGGTAAGGTAGCAGTACAGTAAATAGTGCAGGGGCAGCAAAGCTTAAAATCCTCTGTCTTCCTCACTTTCCAGAAACTCTTCAATGATTTCATTTAATTTTAGTCGATCTTGTGTTGTGCAAGAAAACAACAATTGTTCCACATATGAAGCTTTAGCGACAAAAGCCACCTCCCCTGGTGACAAGCCAATCATGTGAGAAAAGCCAAACGTACCACTTTTAACAGGTGAAACAAATCCAAGAGAATCTTCTTGTTGTGGAAAACTCGATGCATGAACATACTGCGTAGAAAACACATTCAACAACTTGTCCAACCATTTATGTCGAAACCCTTGAGCTGATCTACTACAGGACGTAGACAGGCTTAGAGTACCCTCTCTATAAATCAACTTGGGAACATTGTATGAGATAGGTCTTTGACTTCCAGCATAGTGTATTTCTTCCAGTTCACAAAAAGTAGGCAGTAAAAGAGAGTTTGGAATTTGTGCAAAATGTAAGAATTTGCGGCCTTCATTTCTTTCAAATAGATCCGGATGATTGCATACCTTTCTCAGTTGCATAACAATGTTGATGAGGTTACAAACATTGTTCTTGCTAGGACGAGCTTGAATGCTATCAAATAATTCAGCCATGGAGATCTTATTCTTGATGGCTCGATAAAATGCTTGTTGACGAAAGCTTAAAGTGCATCTCAAAGTAACTTCCTTTTTGTTAAGATATTGTTCATCTTCTTGTTTCTCAAGATAGTCCTCATCCACATCATCTTCATCTGGATCATCATCTTGATCTACATAATCTTCATCAACATCATTTTCATCTGGATCATCATCCTGATTTATATCATTCTCATCCACATCAAGATCAACTTCATCTGGATTTTCAACATTATAATCTTCTTGATCTATATCAGCTTCATCGAAATCATTATCTTGATCTAGATCATCCTCATTCACATCAAGATCAGCTTTATTTGAATCCTCATCTAGATCATTTTCCTTATTATCAATTTCCTTTCGACATTCTTTAACTTCTGCAAATGATTTTTCTAAACGCTGAAATGCTTCTTGAATTTTACTAAATTGTTCAACGCATTTAGGACGTGAACATAATGGCACATTGTGCGGCGAACAACGTTCAAAGACCCGCATGATTATATTGTGCGCCATGGCTCTGATACCACTAAAGCATCAAAACTGATAGCTTGTAGACTTGAATGTAAAAATATACAAGAGGTATTTCAAATAATAATTTATTTTATATAAAAAAGTACAAGTGATGAATGTTACAATGAGGACCCGCCTATATATACCTAAGCAGGTGTCCTTTCGTGACTAGGCATATCTTTTAGACATGTCTTTTCACTTAACTCAATGATTACTTAACATAATCAATATTTGATTATTTAGTATTTACATTTATTTTATTTATTTATTTGTTATGAATTATATTCATAACAATTTATGAATTATATTCATAACAAAAAGCAAGAAGAATCTTATCAAAGAGGTTTTGTGTCTTGGTCTTGGAAGCAAAAATAGGTCATGGGTCTTGGTCTTGGTATTCATCAATTGGAATCTCTATACGAAGAATTTGTGCGGGTTTTCCTCTCAAAGAGAAAGGTTTTATCCTTGCCTGGCAGCCTATATTTTGTGTCTCTTGTCTCTTTATGGTTTATGCATTGGTAGTTGTTTGATGAAGCAGAACACTAAAAACCTAAGTAAAAGAAGATCCTAATCTAAAGAAGTAAAAGCAATCACAAGAAGTTACTAATAAAAGAGAAATCACCTAATATCACTGCCCTAGATTTCTCAACAAAGAGGAGTTTCAAGGCAAGGTCACAAAGAATAGAAGATATCAATATGACAAACTCAATGAAGGCAAAAAACAAACTAGAAGGAGCCTCCAACTACGGGGCATGGAAAAAGACGATAAATCTTATCCTAAAAAAGCACAAAGTGTTGAACCTTGTTCAAGGGAAAGTCAAAAAACCGACAGATGAAGCAGAGAAAGAGAAGTTTAGAGAATCTGAAATTGTAGTCATGAACCTAATACTGGATGGAGTAAAGGACAACTTGTTAAAATTGGCAACTAGGGCCAAACTCCATGTGGGTCATCTCATTTATGGAAACTGATATTTTTATTGGATCCCTCTCATCGAGAGGTGTAGGATTGATCTAAAGATCATCCGATTCCGATAAGTATTCATGGAGTTATGAATTTATTTGTGTTATAAGACAAACTATCAAGTCGGCCAGCAACTTGTGTAGGCTCAAAAGCCCAATAGTCATGTCTATTCATCATCTATGTTTTAGTATAAATAGGTGTGGACTTGAAGTCATTTGGATACACATTCTTCATGTGATCTCCTCCTCTCCACGTCTTGGGTTTTTGGTGAAGGAGAGACACAAAAGAATACGCTGGGCTAAGTGTATGATGCCCTAGCCGCAGTTCAGATGTACCCTAGCCACAGTCAAGGGAAGACTCCTATCCACTGTCTAAAGGAGCTCCAATACACAGTCAACGTGATGCCCTAATATGCAGTCCAAGAAGCCTTATACGTTGACTAAAGAAGCTCATATATGCAAGCCCTAATACGCAATCTAAAGCAGTCCATATTCGCTTAACAAAGGAGGCCCTAACCACAGATAAGAGAGGCCCAATCCACAGCTAGGAGTATGCATAATACGCACTCCAAGGATAAACACTAACGCAACCAAACGAAGCCTGTTGACAGCGTGAAAGAAGAAGAAAAGTTCGAGTTGTTGTAGGTGATAGCACTATCATATAGACAGGACTGTTTGGGTATCCTTTTGTGACTGCATGAAGTTGTTCTCTTCTTGTAGGACAGTCGAGTTAGAGGAGCTAAGGGATAGATCTGTTGGGATGTCGTTGGAAGGACAAGGAGCAAGGTTTATGCTGCCTGGAAGCTACAGGAAGACTGTGTGTTAGGCCGCAGACCATAACACCACAGTCTAGGAATGTGTATGGGTATTTGAGGGCATGTATATATGCCCAGATCAACAACATAACCAAAGAGTTATCCTAGGTTGTTTGGAGGATTGTTTCAACAGTGCTTGGTACCCTAACAAGTCATCATGATGTCAACAGCAAAATGTGTGCAGCATGATGATGGAAAGCAGTAAAGTTGTGTACAGCAACTCAGCAGTGGAGCAACATGATGCAACTCAGGACCATTGTATGATGTTGTAACAAGAATGCAGCATGGTGATGGTTGCAGCATGATGGGGACAGCAAAGTGATGTTGTATGATGAGTGCAGTATAGCAATCATTGAGTGCAGATCAGCATATAGATCCGTGATAAAGAACAACTCAATGATTGGAGCAGCTTAGTGACAGGAGCAGCAACATGAAGTACATAACATGGTCATGATATGGACGAGATGCAGCACAGTGATAGGTGAAGGAGTCACCTTGGAGAATCAGTTGAAGCAACATGTCTTCAACTGATCTCATATAGATATAGAAAGTCAAAGTGTTGACTTCTGTTGTAAATGTACTATCTCTCTCTCTCTTTCTCTGCTGAGCTTTGAAGAACATAAAAGAAGAATTGATCAAGGGTTTCCCCACATTGGGGTTTGTCCCTGGCTAGCACCACATCTTGTGTCCTCTTGTCTTGGCTTGTCTTCTGCGATTTATGTTTATGTTCTATCTGCAGTTTACTTTAATGCTGATATGATTGCTAATCTGAAAAGATATTGTGCTAACTGAGAAAATTGAAATAAATTGCTCTAGCATAGAACATACCTAAACTTAACATGGAATCAGAGCTGAGGTGAAGACAATGCCCAAGCAAGAGTGAAAGAGCAATCACCGAAGACAGTTGGGAAAGGACAAAAGGATTCCTCATCCCTCTTCAAATTCATCGAGGGTGAAGTCAAAGCAAAGAATACCATCAGAATGGCGCAACAGAAGCTTCTGATGGCCTACCTAAAAGATCACTTCATTGGGAAGTTCGGATCTAAGGGCGGAAGAAAAGGGAGATAGCTAGTTCGGCCATTATACGAAGGAGTGTCCGAATGGCAAGGACACATCACTTGATGATGATAACAATCATTCCAGGGGCATCTTCAATGATCAAAGGAATGACAAGTAATGCAGGTCATCAAGGAAATGGTCGACTCTTCAAAGAAAGTGAGGATACCCCGGGTATGAAGAATCAAATGTTGTTTCTGATAAGATAAAGAAGCATTATCTTGTATTGGCCATCTCCTTCAGATTCTTTGGGAATCTGGCTTATTGATTGTAGTGCTTCAAGGCACTTCATTGGATAGATGGGTGCACTCTCTAATTTGGTAGAGATGGAAACAATCATGGGATTATACTTGAAGCTGATGCCACCTATCTCGAAAAGGGTGTAGGGAATGTTATCCCTCAATTGAATAAGGGTAACTCGATTCATTTATAGAATCTCTTTTATGTACCTGATCGCAAGAAGAACCTAGTGTCCATTTCAGCAATGGAAGTCAAAGGTTTCAGGGTGGCACTCATTGATGGAAAGGTCCACAGGTTTGGAACAACCCGAGGGGTTTGAGATTCATGATCGGGAATCTCATGTATACAGGTGGAAGACAGCCCTCTATGGCTTGAAGCAAAACACCCTGGGCATAGTATGAGAGGATTGATAGCTGTCTGATGAAGCTGAGATTCACTAGGAGTGAAACCGATACAAACCATTACTCAAAGGTTGTGGATGATAGACCTCTCATACCGGCACCTTATGAGGACGATCTATTTCCAACAGGTGCAGACCCTCTCATTTGCAGAAGTAAGAGGGAGTTGGATTCTGGATGTGGAATTATAAACTGCAAGCCTCTGACTACCTCGTGGATCTTAACTTTCAGAAGTTACCTGGTAGTGATGTCGGACCAGATTTGGGAAATACCTCTGAGTTTCATAAACTCATTCGCGTTGACGTTCTTTGTGAACTTCCGTCCGGACACATGTTTTGCAATTAGCATGGTGAGCTCATATTTGATTGAGCCTCATTGGATTGGTGCCAAGAATCTTCTGAGATATCTTCGGGGCACAATCTCTCATGGATTGAGATACACTGTCGGAAATATGAAACTGCATGATTATTCAAATGCTGACTGAGCGGGCAGTGTGGAGGAACACTAGAGCACTTCTCAGTGCTGGTTCTCTTTGGATTCTGCTTCGATATCATGGATGAGCAAGAAGCAGAAAAATCGGTTGTTATAAGCACCACCAAGACCGGATACATAACTATGAGTATGATCTCGTATGAAGCTGCCTGGTTGTGGAAGCTCTTCAATGAGCTGTTTGTACACATGATGAATACCACTGTGATTCTCTGTGACAACCAAAGGTAGGATTTGATTATTGAGGAATCCCGTATTCGATGATTGCTCCAGCAAGTAGACATCAGATACTACCTTATCTGGGATATGGTAAGTCAATGAGCAAGGAAGCTCCATCGTTGTGAGATGATGTACATGTCACTACACTTTGTCAAAACCCCCGGTGGAAAGATCAAATATGTGATTTTCCTGAACGACTTGGAGTCGTCAAGAGACCCTTGTAAAAGGGTCCTGCATGTTGCATACATTGAGCTCTGGGAGCTCTGGGGGCTTGGGGTACTTACTGGAGCAACATACAACCACAGGGTGACTCATCATCCCCTGTTGGTGCACTTTGTACAAGGTAAAAGGTTCAACCTTCCCCTGTGACACCCCGTGGCGACTATGGAACAGGATGATTAGTTCTCCTCTGGGTTAGGATGATTCGTTCTCCGTGGCGACTATGGGACAGGATGATTCGCTCTCCTGTGAACAGGATGATTCGCTCTCCTGTGGACAAGATGATTCGCGCTCTTGTGGGGCAGGATGATTCGCTCTCCTGTGGACAAGATGATTTGCTCTCCTGTGGACAGGATGATTCGCTCTCCTGTGGACAAGATGATTCGCTCTCTTGTGGGACAGGATGATTCGCTCTCCTGTGGACAGGATGATTAGTTCTCCTGTCGAGGCATCCTACCCATGCAGTCTGGGACTCATGGGAAGCACCTCTCATCTAATCAATGAGCAGGGAAATGAGGATAAGGACCATAGTAGTACCGATGGACGCATCGTTGTATCTACCGTACTCCCTATGCTAGGATGACCTTCATTGATCTAGGATCAATGATACTGGTCTAAGACTAGTGAGAGTGGTACCCACTATGACACTGACTTCGGGTCGGTAGAGGACTGGTCTGGGACTAGTTGTACACACTTTGAAACTGACTTCGGGTCAGTGGAGAATGGTATGAGACATTCTCGATCAATTCTTCTTCTTCATGGTTGAGCAGAGCTGAGCTGAGCAGAGCAAAGCTAGTAGGGCTGAGCAGAGCTAGCAAAGCTTAGCAGAGCTAGCAAAGCTTAGCAGAGCTAGCAGAGCTGAGCAGAGCTAGTAGAGTTGAGCAAAGCTGAGCAGAGCTAGCAGAGCCGAGCAAAGCTAACAAAGCCGAGCAGAGCTGAGCAGAGCAGAGCAGTGCAGAGCACTGATGGCAGAGATAGTACAGTCGGAAATATGGATCAACGGATGGAGTTCTCCCTAGTTGAGAGGGAGTGTTAAAATTGGCAACTAGGGCCAATCTCCATGTGGGTCATCTCATTTATGGCAGCTGATATTTTTATTGGACCCCTCTCATCGAGAGGTGTAGGATTGATCTAAAGATCATCCGATTCCAATAAGTATTTGTGTTATAAGACAAATTGTCAAGTCGGCCAGCAACTTGTGTAGGCTCAGAAGCCCAATAGTCGTGTCTATTCATCATCTACGTTTTAGTATAAATAGGTGTGGACTTGAAGTCATTTGGATACACATTCTTCATGTGATCTCCTCCTCTCCACGTCTTGGGTTTTTGGTGAAGGAGAGACACAAAAGAATACACTGGGCTAAGTGTATGATGCCTTGGCCGTAGTTTAGATGTACCCTAGCCGCAGTCCAAGGAAAGCTCCTAGTCTAAAGGAGCTCCAATACACAGTCAATGTGATGCCTTAATCTGCTGTCACGTGATGCCCTAATTTGCTGTCAAGTGATGCCCTAATACATTGTCCAAGAAGCCTTATACGTTGACTAAAGAAGCTCATATACACAGGCCCTAATACGCAGTCTAAAGCAGTCCATATTCGCTTAACAAAGGAGGCCCTCACCACAGATAAGAGAGGCCCAATCCACAGCTAGGAGTATGCATAATACGCACTCCAAGGATAGACACTAACGCAGCTAAACGAAGCCTGTTGACAGCGTGAAAGAAGAAAAAAAGTTCGAGTTGCTATAGATGACAGCACTGTCATAGAGACAGGACTGTTTGGGTATCCTTTTGTGACTGCATGAAGCTGTTCTCTTCTTGTAAGAGAGCCGAGTTAGAGGAGCTAAGGGATAGATCTGTTGGGATGTCATTGGAAGGGCAAGGAGCAAGGTTTATGCTGCCTGGAAGCTACAAGAAGACTGTGTGTTAGGCCGCAGGCCATAACACCACAGTCTAGGATTGTGTATGGGTATTTGAGGGCTTGTGTATATGCCCAGATCAACAACATAGCCAAAGAGTTGTCCTAGGTTGTTTGGAGGACTATTTCAATGGTGCTTGGTACCCTAACCAGTCATCATGATGACAGCAGCAAAATGTGTGCAGCATGATGATGGAAAGCAGTAAAGTTGTGTACAGCAACTCAGCAGTGGAGCAGCATGATGCAACTCAGGACCATTGTATGATGTTGTAACAAGAATGCAGCATGGTGATGGTTGTAGCATGATGGGGGCAGCAAAGTGATGTTGTATGATGAGTGCAATATAGCAATCATTGAGTGCAGATCAGCATACAAATCAATGATTGGAGCAGCTCAGTGACAGGAGCAGCAACATAAAATGCATAACATGGTCATGATATGGACGAGATGCAGCACAGTGATAGGTGAAGGAGTCACCTTGGAGAATCAGTTGAAGCAACATGTCTTCAACTGATCTCATGTAGTTATAGAAATTCAAAGTGTTGACTTCTGTTGTAAATGTACTATCTCTCTCTCTCTTTATCTGTTGAACTTTGAAGAACATAAAAGAAGAATCGATCAAGGGTTTCCCCACATTAGGGTTTGTCCCTGGCTAGCGCCACATCTTGTGTCCTCTTGTCTTGGCTTGTCTTCTGCGATTTATGTTTATGTTCTATCTGCAGTTTACTTTAATGCTGATATGATTGCTAATCTGAAAAGATATTGTGCTAACTGAGAAAATTGAAATAAATTGCTCTAGCATAGAACATACCTAAAATTAACACAACTTAATTCCATACATATCCAACATAGATTCCACTCAAGAAATTCATGAGGCTCTCTCTAAATTATTCACCATTAAGAACATTGGTCAGCAAGCCTCAAGAATGAACTAAGAACTGTTAAGATGACGAAAGATAATATTGTTTCATCATATTTTGTAAGAATCTCCAGAATAAGAGATGAACTCCAAGCAATAGATGAAATTATACTAGAAAAGGAGCTCGTAATTGTTGCTCTTCTAGGTCTACCAAAATCTTGGAGTGCTTTTGCATCAGGAATTCGCAGTTGGAAGGATACTCCAACATTCAAACAAATATAGAATGCATGCAATCAAGAAGAAGCACGAATATCATTAGTAAACAAGAAGGAGGAGGATGAAGAAGAAAACACCTCGAATGCCTATTTTGCTCATCACAAGAAGAAGGGAACCTTCAAGAAGTTCAAGGGACCAAAGAAGAAGGTTGACCTATCCAAGATTGAATGTTATAATTGTCATAAGATGGGTCATTACAAAAATCAATGTCCAGAGAATCCAAGAAATAAGAAGAGAAATAGGCATCAAGCAAATGTTACCGATGAAGCTCCACCTAAGAAAACAAGACTGAAGAATCGGAAGTCAAGGACTTATACTACTAAGTCCTCTCCCACATATCCCTCTTAGTCTTCTATTTTAAGTTTTGAATTGTTTTCCTTTGTGTTTGATTTCTAAAATTTGCAAGTCTAACATGTCGTGTTAGAACATTTTTGAATTATTTTTTAAGTTGTAGGTGTCCCTCAAAAAGATTGAACTAAGAGGGAGCATCCACCATTTTACAAAAAGATAAGTATTATGTTCTTTGTTTTCATCTTTTCATGTCTGGTTTCCTCCTCACATCAAGGTTTGTTTGTATTGTATGCTAATAACATTTTCTTTATATCTTTTCCTTGCTAGGAAAGATTTTCATAATACACAAAGGTTATGGAGGAAACTTGAAGCATGGAAGAAGTTCTGTTGCAAAGTAAGTCCTTCAAGAATTGATGTCCTACAAGGTTTGTTAATGAACAAATTCAAGGCATGTCTTAAAATATAATTTTTGTTATAAGGTTCTCTTCATAGGAAAAGGTATGTTCATTCTCTTTTGATTTTTGCTTTACACCACTGACATCGTTATGTCTAGGGTTTTGAATCTTAAAGATTCTTGTTAGCGTGATTAATCATTAGATTGAATCTACCCTTGTCATATTATCATTTTGATCATTCTTGTGAAACCCTAACCTTGAGGGTTCACTACAAAACCCTAGCCTCTTGATGCTAAGGGTATGTCAATAATGTTGAAACCTTAGTCCTCTTAGGGTTGTTCATAAAGTCTAGAAATCCTATGTTTAGGGTTTTCGTATTGTTATAATAGAAACCCTAGTTCTTTAGGGTTTGTTGTTAATGTCTAAGTTATGTATTGAAACCCTAGATCTTTAGGATTTGGTGAATTAGGGTTTATAAGCAAAACATTTGTAATGGTAAGATCCTAGAAATGAAACCCTAGGTGTATATTCGCACTGTTTGATCGAAACCCTTCACTGATCAAAGTTGTTGTATATCTAACTTTGATGTATTAATGTTTGTGTCTTGTGTTTACCTAGTAGATATTGATGTGAAATCCTAGATATGTATATGCGAGTATGCTAACTTAATTGTTGATACTCATGTCTTAATTTGTAAAAACTAGGGTTTGTAACAAAACCCTAGTAGAGATTGATATTTTAGGACATGATGATATTGTTTTCAATTATTGATATAATTTATCATTGATGATAAAATCTAGGGTTTGCAACAAACCCTAGTAGAGTATGTCATAAAGTATATTTAGATATATAGTACTATGATTAAATTGTTATTTCATTAAATTGTTGATGTCTAAGGCTTTATGTCTCAAAGATGGAGTTTAGGGTTTATGACAGCCTAACAAGAAGTTCAAGTCTCGATGTAACCTTTTACTGATTATAAACCTAACTAGGTCTAGGTATTTGATGTCTAAAGTTTAAATGCTTTGATGCTTCCATTATAGTAACATGATTTTGATATAGTTAACTTCATGCTTATGTATGTATGTATTTGGTTGTACTTGCTATTAAAGTTTTTCAAGTACATAATCTTCAAGATGATGAATATGTTTGTATGATAATAATAAGCATGATGAAGGAAGCTATATGAATGATGATGATTAAGTTGACCTTGATGTTGTAAGAAAGAATGAAGTTGTGAAAGGTTCTCTCATAGAAGAAGGAAGGATTTGATCTCCCTATGTTGAGGAGCATGGTTTGAAGAAAGGATACATCTCCCCAATTGAGAAGGAGGGCATATTATGACAAATCATAATGAATACTGTAGAGAAAGAATGAAATCAGAGAATGAATGAAAGTACTAAAAATGGATTTGCAAAGCACTGAGGTTGTTTTAGTGTTGCTAAAGAACTCAAAGAATAAAGAAAGCTTTAAACAAATTGTATATGGATAACTGGATGATGATATAAGTGGCATCACGATGATTGAGGACCCCGATGGTTTGTGTTTACTTGTATGTATATTTGAAAATTTATTGTTGATTAAGGTTGTGTTTGTACAAGCAAATCTCTTCATAAGAAGGATGAACACTTGGGAAGCATGCTTGGACAAATGGATTTATATGATTTAGTTTATTAGTGAGAGATGAATCATCTAATGGCAAGATGTTTGGGAGGACATCTGGTCAGCCTATGTGTTGATGTCCAGATCCCGAAGAGGGAGGGTGGCGTTGGTCATGGAGCTCCAATGTTGGTACGCACCTAAATACCTAGGTTGGTGGTAGAGTTTAAAATCCTGATGGTACCTAGACTGGCTAAAGCTTGATTCCCCTTAGTCCCATCCGGATAGAAAACCCTAGCCAGGTATCTAGTCCACAGCACTAAGTGTTCTAGAACTCTTCATAGTTCATTTTGAGATCTTCCATGTACCTCTATATATATGTAATTATGGATACCTCCCTAGTTAAGAGGGAGTGTTGAAGAATGTAACTAGTGTCGGTCTTCATAATTGTATTTGAGTCATGATGTAACACATTTGTCAAAAGAAAGAAAAAGAAATTTTATTATTAAAGAAATTGACTTATTAAAGCATGGATTTCATGTTTGGGTCAATTGTTTATAGGTCAAAGCCTCCATTGTAGGCTTCTATGGTTCATGTCAAGTGTCATTGTCCATGTCATATTGTAACAGACCCTTCTTGGGCTTTCTTTGTCAAGAAAGAAATTTATTTTAATGTAAAATAGGTCAATTAGGCGTCTTCCACCAAGTCGGCCTCAAACTGGACAGGTCGAACTAACTGAGGGCCAGAAACTCTTATATAAAGGCAACAACTCGACCTCATTCAGAACACTCACTCATCAAGTTTGATTTAAACCTTCTGGGGCTAGAAAATGTGTGAAATTCAAGGGACAAGAAGGAAAATGGCTAGGGAAGGAGAAGGATGTCCCTATCAAGCACAAAAAGTTGAAATTCTCTCTTTCTCTCTCACACATGTGAAGCTGCCAAGCTGCTAGAGGGGTCGAAACTACAATGTTGAAGTTGGGCCAAAATTCTGTGTTACTGGGGGCCATAATTTCTAGGTTGTTGTTGGGTTGAAGTTGTTAGACAAGAGAAGACTAATGAATTTTGTTGAATTTAATTGGAAGGCTAACTTGATGGAGGAGGAAGGTTTGTTGGTCTAAGGTCTTGGTCTATCTCATTTTGAATCTACTGAAGGAAGAGTCTTTTATTGGGTTTTCCCCTATAGAGGGATTTTAGCCCTAGCAGAGTGCCTACATCTGGGGTCCTTGATCTTCGTGTTTTGATTTTGGTAATTGCTTGATGAAACAAAGATTAAAAAGAACATAAGAAAGATAATAAGAATACAAAGATATCACAAGTAATTATCAACAAAAGAAAAAAATCTGCCTTTCTGAGTTTCTAACACATCCAACTATAGTCCCTGGAAGGCTATGTCACATGATTCAGGTTCGAATTCGAGTTTGACATGTGTTTTGATTCTAATTACCAAATCATCCTACGAATGGGTCTCTAGGTTTTGGTTAAATCTCCAATACCAGATCCAACTTATTTATACCTCAATAATTATTTTATACCCAGAATTATTTTCTTAATAAAATCTGAAAACTGCTAGAAAATAAAATCACTAGTATTTTAACTTCCAGAATTTAAATTTGCAGCAGATATAAAAATAGGGAAATCAATCACGCTACAGTAGAAAATTCTGCCTAAAACAATCTTCCTTAACTTTATATTACTTAGGAAAATTAGGGCCTAGACCCACAACGAATACACAGAAAAATTACAGATGTTGGAACCTAGAAATCGACTCCTCTAGAAAATCAGCCTCAAGGAATTCGTCCCACTAGAAATCGGCCGTCTTGGAAGAACTTGGCTCTTGGAGAATTTAGCCTCCCTCGCCAGCAAATTGACCCCTCCTCTCATACAGCCCCCGGAAATCTTGGCCCTCCTCTTTAGCAATTCAACCTCTCCCTCCTAGACTTAGCCTCCCTGAAATTTTCTACCGAAATTTCATTGTTGCAATCCATTTCCCTTCTCTTATATCCTAAAGTCTCTCACTCCTTGGGAAAATCACTCTCTCAACAATAGCAATGGAATGTGTCTACATCTTTTCCCATGGGTTCACTTTATAACTTCTCCATGGGCCAAATCCCTAACCTCCAAAGTGATAGACGGCTAAGATTAAATCTCAGCCTTCTTAGATCAATGATGGAGATTAGATCTAAGTCACTTAAATAATTTAATATTTATCATTGGATAAGCATTAGCCCAAACTTAACATTAATTAGATAATTATCAACGTCGCTCCTATTAGTCGCTCCTCTCAAACAAACACCTAAAGAGGACTTCTTCTCCTGCATGCAAGACACAAGCCTATGCATAATGTTGAAGAATCTAGGGCAAAGTAATGTTGTGATGATTATTCGTTACTTGATAACAATTTGTGGAGTCTTTTTACTTTTCTTGATAGCTTATGCTTCTTCTCCTTCTTATTAGTGCATATGTGTGTACTTCATCAAACTGCTACCAAAACAAAATAATAAGAACACAAATTTTGGCTCTCTACCAAAGACAAACCTCTCCACTCTTGAGAGGAAAACCCTTTGTAAGTTTTCTTTTATTTAAGCTTCCTATTTGAACAACTGTCAAACCTTAGGCCTTGACTAGGATATCCTCCAAGCATAAGTCAAATCCTTCCTCTTTTAGCATTGTAACTTTCGGCACATATATCTTTGTCTTCCAGCACTTTGTCCTCCTTCTTCCAGTACTTCGTTCTTCTTCCACCTTGTTAGCAACCTTATAGCACTTGCTCTAGAGAAGACACTATTGATGAGACCCTTCTTCTTATGATGATTCCTTTCTACTTTTCATCAATCAACTAACTTGAATGTAGGGTTGTTATGACTGCATATAGAGTTATGATTCTCACACGTGTCACTGTTTTCTGCCCTTAAAAACAGTCCCTTCCACTTCGATCTTGGTCCTTCCTTCGTTTATGAGGGCTTCTCCTTCGCTTGTAGAGAGAGGTCTTGTAGGCCTTGTTTGTACCCAAAACAGTGAGATATGTTGATCTACACTTTTTTTCTACTATGGACGCAATCAGATCTTCCTTGACCTCGCATGTGTGACTATAGTTGCTTCAGTAATATCCTTCTTACCTTCGTTGATTTGTCTTCTCATTACGATGCCCTTGTAACCCTTTACCTTGGCTTGTTCTCGTCCTACTTCATCCTCTTTCTTGCTTGCGGATTTCAGAGTGAAGTATATCAAATGAGGAGTGGACAGCCTCTATAAATAGAGGTTTGTCCCTCCTCTTTTAGGCCAACTTGATTGTCCATTAGGCCGACTTACAGTTTGCACTATAATTCAACTTTTATCCATCGTTTTGCTGCTTGGAGACTTCGTTGATGCTAGGAGAGGATTTGACTTATCTTGGAGGTGTTCCCATGACCTTGTACATTGACTTACTTGATGTAACATGCCCTCAAAGGGTCTTATCATAATTACATTTTGACTTTGACATTCTAGAAGCACAAAAATGTGCTTGACCTATTTTCAATGAGCAAGAAAGTCATTGACAAATATTACAAAAATAATTTCTCTTTTCTTGAATAAATATAAATATCAAAATTACATTTATGAAGACCTAGACTAGTTACATTTCCTTCAACACACCCTCTTAACTAGGGAGCTATTCATACAATTTTACAAGGTGTTTGGCAATTTTCAATATTGAAGAATTCACATAAGAGAAACCGGATTTGCAATCCATCTATTATAGCACCATATTCATCAGCATTGCCATAGTGCAAGGCCTTGACTAACAGCTCCATCTCTTTACGATACCATAAGCTACAATGTTGGCGAGACCAATGATTTATAGACACCTTCATCATTGTCTCTCAAGGTACATACACACCCGGGTGTTCTCCGAGTATGGCCTTCTAGGACTATTATTATCTTGCGCTCCCACCCTCAAAGAATATTGGTCCTCTTGCCTACGCTTGTCTTGGATGCCCTACACATCCTAAAAGAGTATCGGATGTCAGATGACTTGTTGACACCTAATCATGGGGATTGGGTGAACAGTTGTAAATAGTGTAAATAATAAATAATGGAAAAGGAAGAGTCATCGAGAGATGAAACCCAAGAGTCACTCCCTCATGTATATAACTATGAGCAATCTAAATGAATAAACAGATTTCATTTGAGGAGTTACCTCCTAGCCTAACATGGTATCAGAGCCAGCACCATTTTTGGCTTCCCTCTCTACTTTGTAACTCCCTTCTGCCTATTTTGCCTATGTTTTGCATCTTTTGCAGACTGACATCTTTGTCAAATCCCTGCGAAATTTCGTGCATTGTTGAATGCATTGGTGCGTTAAACGCTGGGTTTCATATTCAATCTTACTGTTGAAGGGGTCGTATTGTTGCGTTGAGGCAACCTGGTGCGTTGAACATCCACTGTGCATTTCCTGGAGGTACGCAGCAGAAGCGTGGTGCTGTGGACAGCATTGTGACTGTGACAGCGTTGAGGTTTGGTATATGTCGATTTTTTATATGTGACTGTGACTGCGTTGATGTTTTACATACCACTGTAAACCACAGGTTGCGGCAACACTTCCTTACATTGTTGGCGTATTTGGCATAGCTTTGGTATCCACGCAGGCCTGAAACCGTTGTTTGATAATATCATCCCACTATAATACCTCCCACAGTCATACATTTCCCACGTGTTAATACCATTCCGCTGGTTTCCATTCACTGCTCGGCTCACATTCCCATTACATTCCTCCATCTGGTTATACTCCCAAACTATACCTCTGTCACTGCGTTTTATGCCCAAAATCCCATATAACGTTGGTTTTATATTACTGTATTCATAACACTGGTCTGCCCTCACGCCCGGTCAAATAATACGTATATGTATACTCTCATAACCCCGCGCAGTTGGCTCGACCCTCCTCGCAGCAAAAGCATGGCTGACAGTCCCCGACCTTTACATGTAACGCCTCCTCTTTAATATATAACGTTGTGGATGAACACTGTATACCACCGTTTTTTTATATAACGTTGTGGATGAGCCCCGACTCTGTTCAATGGTATAACGCCTATATTATATATGCTTGGTCAACCAACAGTCCTCCCGCTTGGTCGTATCTCTGCGCACCATACCACCATATGATATTACGTTGAATGAATCTCGCTCCATATACACCTCGCCCAACATAATACCTCTGTTTTCATATATCAGAATCAGAGTTTTTTTACCATTAGGAGTAAAATTTTGCAGCAGAAGTATTTTTTTCCACAGTACACAGATTTTACAATGCATTCATTGATATCTATTGTGGGAGTGGTTCTCACTGGCAAGGAGAACTATCCAGAATGGTCGCGGAAAATCAAACACACTCTCATTTTTAATGAGCTGTGGAAAGGAGTGTGTGTTGGAGAAGGAGACAAAGAACCAGAAAAGCCTACCTCAGACAAGGAATTTGCCATTTGGGAAAATAAGAACAGCAAGGCTTATGCCTTGATTGCAGCATCAGTAAATGAAGAGGTGAGTCGCCATATTTCGCCATTTTCAAATGCTTTCGAAGCCTTACAAAAACTGAAGGAACTCTATGACTCACACTCTACACTTGAAGTTGTTCAACTCATGATTAAATTGTTCAACCTTGAATTACAAAATGATGATCCTCTTGCTCTTGCATCAAAAGTAAAATCTATTATGCATGATATCAAAGTCACTAATGTTGAACTGGACATTCCTCTGATAGCTTTTGTCAAGGCACTTTATCCCACTTACTCAAATTATCTTGAGTCATTACAAGCAAATGGAAACCTCAAAGAAATTACCTTTGACTCCCTTGTGAATAAATTTGCTGAGAGAGAGAAAGCTTTTGGGAAGAAGACAGCTCCTCAGTCTTCTGAAGAGGTTGTGTGTCTTGCACATAGAGAAAAGAATCTTGCTCAAGATTCTTCCAGAGGAAGAGGTGGTCGAAGAGGAAGAGGAAGAAGAAATTTCAGAGGCAGGAGGTCAGACACTCTCAAGGAGAAAAGTCAGATTTGCATTGCATACATTGCAATAGAGATGGATCACATGATGCATCCACATGCAAGTTGCCTTGGGACAGAATTGAGCAGGAAAGAAATCAACCTAAAGGTAAAACTAATGACAAAGAGAAAGGTAAAGCACCTGAATCCGCTCACTATGTTGTGGCACATTGTAATATTGGAGTAAATGAAGACTTATTTAATGCTTCACTTGCTTCTTGGAAAAATGATTGGTTGCTTGATTCAGGAGCAACTTGCCACATGACTTTTAGAAGAGATTTTTTTGAAGAATGTACTTCCAATGTTGATGGAGCCGTATACTTTGCAGAAAAATCAAAACTCAAGCCATCAAGGATTGGCACAATCAGGCTTAAATTGCCTGGTCTTCCAAACTTTCTTCTGCATGATGTTTTATATCTCCCACAGCTGAGGAGAAACTTGTTGTCCTTGGTCCACTCACCCAGCAAGGGCACTCCATTCATATGTTTGATGGCAGGGTTGAGCTGAGAAAACCATCAGATCACTCAATTGTCATGACGGAGATGGAAGAAGAAAGGCTTCTCAAGCTGCAAGGTATCTCTGCTCGTGCACAAAATTTCTCATACAATTCTCATTATGATGAAGGTACATTTCCATCAAGTTTATTATGGCATGCTAGATTTGGACACTTGAACTATGACAGCCTTTGCTTGTTGAAGAAAAATGGTATCACTGGTTTGCCTACAATTTCTAGGAAACTTGAGCAATGTGATGCTTTGCATTCTGGGAAAGCATAGCAAACAGTCTTTTCATGATTCACATTCTAGAGCACATAGAAAACTTGAACTCATTCATTCAGATTTATGTGGTCCAATGCCTGTTCCTTCTGCAAATGGAAATAAATATATGATGACATTTATCAATGAATACACCAGAATGTGTTGGTTTTATCTATTGAAAACAAATCTGATGCTTTTCAAACATTCAAGAACTTTCATACATGGATTGAAAATGATGCACAATCTCATATTGGCTCTATTCGCACTGATAATGGAAAAGAATACACTTCAAATGAATTTGAAAACTATCTTCGCCAACATGGGATCAAACATCAAACAATTGTGCCTTATAATCCCCAACAGAACGGAGTAGCTGAAAGAATGAATAGGACAATCTTAAATATGGTGTGCTCCATGATGTTTTTCAAGAATGTAAAATTGATGTTTTGGGCTAATGCAGTTCTATGTGTTGTATATGTAAAGAATAGATGTCCATCTAATGCTATTAGAAACAAGACTCCTTATGAAATGTGGTATGGGCACATTCCTTCGGTAAAGCATCTCAGGGTCTTTGGTTCCACTTGTTATGCCTTGATACCAAAGGTACATAGAAACAAACTTGGTGCAAGGAGTCGTAAGTGTATCTTCTTGGGGTATTCAAACACCTCCAAAGCATACCATCTCTATGATGAAGTTAATAAAAAGTTTGTTGTATCTAGAGATGTAATCTTTCTTGAATCTTCCAAAGATGACAATGTTGTTGAGCGAAAACTTGATCGCTTGGATAGATTCGCAAATGCAAAATCATTTCAAGAATTTGATAATCAGATTCCACATCTTGAAGGGGGGATTCCTATACTGGATCAATCTGTGGAATCTTCTTCTGAAGCACTCTCTCCCCCACATGAAACTCCAACCACTGATGATACTTTGAGTGATGTGATTGACAGAATTGGGAGACTCAATCTTGATTCAGTCCCAACTCAATCAATTGAGCAGCCTGGACCATCTCAGAAACGTCCCCCAAAGTGGCTGGCAAAGACACTTGAAAGTGTTCATCCTGTTGAGGTTGGAAAAACGGGAACAAGAAATTCAACAAGGCAAAATGGAGGTGATGTAGATGATTCTAATTCACCTATTGATATGGATGTTTCTTATGATTGTGAACTGAATTTGTCTACAAATTTTGAACCAACTTCCTTCAAAGAAGCTGCTTCTCATGATGAATGGAAAGAGCAATGCAAAAGGAGTATGATGCCTTGATAAAGAATGGCACTTGGAAGCTGGTTGATCCTCCATTGGGAACCAAACCAATTGGCTACAAGTGGGTCTATAAGAACAAGTATAAAGCTGATGGCTCACTTGACAAGCACAAACCCAGGCTTGTGGCAAAATGTTTTGCACAGAAGGAAGGGGTCGATTATGAGGAGACATTTTCCCCCACAGCAAAATGGGCTACCATCTAGACACTCTTTGCCCTAGCAGCTCAAAACGGTTGGAAATTCCATCAAGTGGATGTAAAAACTGCTTTCTTGAATGGAGATCTATAAGAGAATGTTTTTATGCCTCATCCTAAAGGATTTGTTGTGAAAGGACATGAGCATAAAGTATGCAAACTTGTGAAATCCTTGTATGGCCTCAAGCAAGCACCGCGAGCCTAGTATGAAAAATTAATTGAGCATCTTTGAAACTCAATTTCAAACATTATGATCTTGATGATGCAACTTTGTTTGTCAAGAAAGTTGGCAAAACAGTTGTATATCTTGTGGTATATGTAGATGATCTTTTGATGACATGGAACAATGAGAGCTACATTGCATCCATAAAAAAGAAATTGAGGAAAGGTTTTGAAATGACTGATTTGGGGTATGTTCATTACTATCTTGGTATTGAAGTAACTCCACATCCAAAGTCTATATTCCTTTCTCAAAAGAAGTCCATTGGAGATATGTTGAGTGGATTTGGCATGGTTGAATGCAATCCTCTAACTACTCCAATGGAACAAAACTTAAAGCTCACATCCATTGAAGGAAAAGAATTTGAGGATGCAAGTAAGTATAGACAGCTTGTAGGAAGTCTCAACTACCTAACTACTACCAGACCAGACATTTCGTTTGTTGTTGGAATCCTCACCAGGTTTATGCAAAAGCCTTGTGGAGGACATTGGTCTGCTGCAAAAAGAGTTCTAAAGTACTTGAAGGGAACTCAAGACTTTGGACTCGAGTATACACAGGTGGGCGACTTCAGCGTGATTGGATACTCTGATTTAGACTTCGATGAAGAAGTAGAAATTGGGGTATCTACTTCTAGTTATGCTATGAGTCTTGGATCAGGAGCTATCTCCTGGAGATCACACAAGTAATCAGTTCCAACAGATTCCACAACAGAGGCAGAATATGTGGCAGCAGCTGAGGCAACAAAAGAAATTGTGTGGCTCAGGAAAATCTTGGAAGATTTGCAAGTAAAACAAGTACATTCGACTCCACTCATGATTGACAACACCTCTGCAATAAAGTTGGCCAAGAACCCAAAGTTCCATGATCGAACAAAGCACATCAATACAAAATACCATTTGATTCGACATCCTGTTGACGCCAAGACAATCCATCTACACCATTTTTCCACTAATGAGCGATTGCAGACATCTTCACCAAAACACTTGGAAGAGAAAAGCTTGAAAGATTCAGAACGATGCTTGGACTCACCAACATCCCTTCAAATTAAGGGGGGGAATGTTGACACCTAATCATGGGGATTGGGTGAACAGTTGTAAATAGTGTAAATAATAAATAATGGAAAAGGAAGAGTCATCGGGAGATGAAACCCAAGAGTCACTTCCTCATGTATATAACTATGAGCAATCTAAATGAATAAACAGATTTCATTTGAGGAGTTACCTCCTGGACTAACATGATTACCTAATCCTCCCATTCTTTCTTCCCAAGTGAAGCACAAGAATGTTGTGTCTATCTTGTGTCTGCATTTCCATTCATGGCCTTCATCTAGACTTACGGCTGTTAGTCCTGGTCTAGTGCATGACCCATGAAATGTTAAACACAATTGTCACTCCTTTGTAATCAGGGTTGATCCAAAACTCCCTCTTGATCAGGGACCTGTCAGAGCTCCCTCTTAACTGGGGACTCTTTCCTTCATCAGCAACTTCTTCTTCGTGGGTCCTTCAGCTGCTTGATTTCCTTTCTTTCTTGATGTCATGAAGTTTTTGTTCGAACTTCTTCTAGGTAGGGCACCATCCATCAATCACTTTCCTTCTTGGTTTGTCATGGCATTGCTTTGTAGGAAGTGACTATCACGTTTTCTTGTCATCTTGGATACTTCTCTGTCATCTTGTCCATGCTTCGGAATACTCTTCTCATGGATGCTTCATAGTACTTGCTTAGGTTACATATTTTGACCTAGTAGTCCATCATGACTTCATCCTGATATTGCTTCAACATTGCTTTTTCTTTTCTTGGATGGCTTCTTCATCACGACATCTTTGTAGAGTAGAATCAGTTATCTGCACCTTTTGTATCTCCAATGCCTTCATAGGTGTCAAGGGTCCTTTCTTTATCAAAGTTGTCATACCTACTTTCGGGAGATATCTTTTCAAGGCATTTTGTCAGATAGTCATTCTTGGTGATCATGGTGTTCTTCACATGCTTGATCTCTTTCTTCATTTGCTTCTAGATAGATAGGTCAACCATCTAATGCTTATTGTGAGAGCATTCCTTCATTGCTTGCTTTCTGGACTTGTCAGCATTTCTTCTTGCTTCTTAGTTAGCAATCTTATGCTCCTTATGTGAGAATATTCTTTTGTTGACCTTCATCGCATTGTAGTGCATGCCTTCGAGCATGTCCTTGGTGAAAGAGATTCTTTCATGCTTGATCATGTTATAGAACTATACCCATGACTCAATAATATACAAATGATAACATGACTTAAAATTTGATGCATACATACCTCATCTTGATTCTCCTTTAATCATCCTTGCTTCATTTGATTGACCTTGGTGTGGCCATTCTTGCTTCATCTTAGCTTCCCTGCATATCATCCCTTTTCTTGAATCCCATGAATTGGTTCATGAACCTCCTTTTGAAGATTCCATCATAGGATCTTAAAGATCCTTGCCTTACAAATGTTTCTTTTGATGAAGTAGGTTTTCTACGACTCTTATCATGATCAATTTTCTTTCATCATATATGAGGTCCTATACTAGGTATGCTTCTTCTACATGAATATCTTGAGCTATATCTGTCATGCTCCTATATTCTAGAAGATATTTCTACTTATGCATTTTTGTTCTTCTCATAAATGCTACATCTACATGAGTGTCTAGAACTTTATGTACATCATGCTGCTAGATTCTAGAGGATGATTCTAGCCACGCAATTTAATTTTTTCCTACATGCTCCTATATTCTACTCAAAACTTTGAAAGAAGTCTAGAAGTAAAGAGTTTGACCTAGTCATAGTAGAGATCTGGAGGATCTTCCTTCTTTTGCTTCTTTCCTTCTTCTTTCATCTCTTGAGTTATGTGAGCTTCTTCCCTCTTCCTTTTGTTATTGTTGTCCTTCTTAAGCTTAGGACAATTCCTTTTGTAGTGTCCATATTCTTGGCATCCAAAACATTGGATCTTGGACATGTCTTCGTTGTTTGTTCTCCGTGGACCAAACGTGCCAAATATACCCTTTCTTTTGGCCATGGTAGCAAATGCTTGCTCCTTTGATCCCACATCTTATTTTTCCTTAAGTTTGGTTTCCTTTGTTCTGCCTAGAGACCACATTTCACTGAGAGTGGTTGCTTCCTTCTTGGCATAAATGCTAGATGTGAAGTTTCCCCACTCCTCAAGTAGAGCATTGAGTACAACAGTTGTCATCTCTCTAACAGACATGACTTCCCCAAGCTCTTGAAGTTGGTCTCTCATTTCAGAGATTTTCATGAAGTAGGGAGTTATTCCTTCCTTTGTTATCATCATCTTGTATAATTCATTCCTCAAAGATATCACTTCTCTGATTGTGGATACCGAGAATAGCTCTACTAGCTTATCATAAATTTCTTTCGATGTGTAAAATTTGGAGACATAGGGAATGAGAGAGTCTTTGATTGATTCTATTAGCATCCTTTGAGCTCTTGTCTCATCCTTATTGTACTTGGATAAGGCTTCAGTTTTCTCCTTAGCAAGGATAGTAATATTCCCTTTTACATGGTCTAGGAGTTCATTCTCCTTGAGTAGTAGATCAGTCCTCTTCTTCCACGCAAGAAAGTTATTGGTACCTACCAGTTTATTGTTTTCCTTGCAAAAAGACATTGATATATATTTAGAAGGGGACATGTACTTGATAGATTTTGAGATGTAATGGATTGGCTTCCTCCTTGAAGACTTGATGGCTAGTCTTCCTTGGATCTCGATGTTCTTCAAGTTGCCTTCTATTCAGAAATCTAGGGCAATTTAATAATTCAATTTCTCTTCACTATGTTAGCTGCTTGTGATATTCTTTTTCTTATATTCTGCTTCCTTTTATTAACATGTGTTATTATCATCAACCAGCTATCAAAACAAGAATATCAACAATGCACAAGTACACAAGATATTGACACCAAGACAAGGCAAAAACCTCTCCAAATCGTGAGAGGAAAAACTCTTTGAACTCTTCCTTATAGAATCTTTATTGATGAATTCCAAGACCTAGACTTTGACTCAAGACTGCCTTCAACATCAAAATGACAATACCTCCAAAATGTACCCAAACAACTTGTTTCCTTTTGCAATTCCGGACAGCACAGTAGGTCTGCAACATTACTATGACAGTCAGCAAATGTAATCAAGGACAGGCTCACCTAGCCTTCCTATGCCTTCGCTTTCCTTGTAGATTGATCTCACATATCATGACCCTTTGTCTTGAGCTTGGAACGAACCTCCTTGATGCCGAGAGAGTGACTGTCCTAGAACAATGAGGACAGATCTGCAAGCTTCAGTATACAATCAATACGTGCGAGGAGGGTTAGGGCTATTCTAGCTCTCCTATGACCTCGTTCTCTTTGCAAGCTTATTCTAGATACCTTCCTCCTTCAGAACGCTTCAAGATCGAACCTTTAACCCAACAAGACAACCATACAAACTCATGCCTTAGTTCAGATCTGAATTTCGCACGTGTGAACAGACTTCGGATGAGGGAACAGACTTCCTCTTAAACTGCGGCTACTTCTTCTTCGACCCTTTCTCTTTGTTTATCCTTCCTTGTGTGAGTGAGATGAATGTGTGATGAGGAGGTATCAACACTGCCTTTATATAGGCTTGTCTCCTCATCTCTAGGCCGACGTGATCCCTTGATTAGGCCGACATAATAGGAGGCTTCTAGAATTGTCCAAATAAATTATTTCAAGTGGCTTCTTTGCATCAATTTGGTGGGTACATTTTGGATTATTTCGTTGATGATCTAGAAGGACCTTTTGACTTTCAACAATTACATTTACAAGTGTAACAATACATGATTGTCTTCATTTTAAATAACTCAACCTAAGGCTCTCAATGGGAGCCACAACTAGACCAAGAAACTTCTTGAGCATGAAACCCATGACTCGAGCAATAATATAAAACTTCTCTTGATACAAAATTACATCATTGACATTATGAAGACCGAACCTAGTTACACTATTTTCAACACCTTCAAGCGGACATGCTTGGTGATGAGATTTGCTTGAAGACTTGCAGCTTGATGTAGGTCTTCAATTTGCTCTTCTTTGTAGGTTCCTTTATATAAGGTTCTTCTTCTAGCTTTGTGGACCTTCTTGATGAATGATGGATTATAGACCCTTCTTGTCCTTTAAGTGGTTGAGACTTTCATGCTTGATGCTTCAACTTTGTAGATGCTTCTCCTTGATGAGTGTTCTTGAGTTGCCCTTTCCTTGATGTGTCACCTTCGCTCTGATACCATGTTGAAGAATCTAGGGCAACATAGTGTTGTGATGATTCTTCGTTACTTGATAACAATTTGTGGAGTCTTTTTACTTTTCTTGTTAGCTTATGCTTCTTCCCTTCTTATTAATGCATATGTGTGTACTTCATCAAACTGCTACCAAAACAAAATAACAAGAACACAAAGTTTGGCTTTCTGTCAGGGACAAAACCTCTCCACTCTTGAGAGGAAAACCCTTTGTAAGTTTTCTCTTATTGAGGCTTCTTATTTGAACAACTGTCAAACCCTAGACCCTTGACTAGGATATCCTCCAAGCATAAGTCAAATCCTTCATCTTTTAGCACTATAACTTCCGGCACATATATCTATGTCTTTTGGCACTTCGTCCTCCTTCTTCCAGTACTTCGTTATTCTTCCACCTTGTTAGCAACCTTGTAGCACTTGCTCTAGAGAAGACACTATTGATGAGACCCTTCTTCTTATGACGATTCCTTTCTACTTTCCATCAATCAACTAACTTGAATGTAGGGCTGTGGGGAAACATTTCCGTAGGCGTCCCCCAGTCCCAGGTCTATGGGAAGCATGAGGTGCGTGCACCCCACCCTAGGGGACCTGTATCTGTGGAACACTATACTTTGGGAACATCAACTATTAAGACAAAGGGAAATTGGTTCAAAAAAAATTGAGTCAAACAATATGAAGGACATTCCACCAATGATTGGCACTAGTGAAGAGGACTTATGATGAAGAATGTCCAAGCCTAGGTACAAATAAAAATTGAATGTACATACTTCCTTGAATGCTCCTTTTTTCCCATATTCAACTTGTACAGGTTTCTGAAATATCTACACATGACACCACTTGAACAATGAATTTCATAAATCTCTTCATTCCATACCTCAAATCTATGTTCTCAAAATACCAAAATCTAAAATACAACTCATTTATATGACACCTAGAGGAGCCTACTAGAATAATTTCTCAAAACATGAATGTGCAAGATCTATTTTAAATATCCTTGTGTACATACAAATATATCCATTGCCCACTAACCAATATGGACATATGCGGGCTTTAGATTTAAAAATCCTTTTAGCTATGTTTGCACACGTGTAAACATATATTTAGTGTTAAAAACTAAGATGTTATACCCTTGTGTGTGTTATATGTTTTCATGATATATTTTTCAATTAACACCTTGCATATGTTGTTTGGTATTTTTTCCATATTCATTTCAAATTCCACTCTTCTATAGAGACTAAGTTCAGTTGATAGTATGACACTACTAACTGAAGATAACCCTTTTTTTGAGGATTTCAATCATAAATGTATAAAAACCCTTCCCTGTGACCAAAATCATTTTTCACTAAACATAAATATTTTGTGTTGCATCTAAAATGTGAATGCCATGCAATCATCCATTAGCCATTTCATCATAAGGTGAGAATCCATTAACAGAAAAGATCCCATACTGTAAGTATAAAACTTGAAGAAATAAAACTCATTCAATAAAAAGGTAAGATCTATAGAAAAGAGAGATATGTCCACTCTTGTAATACCAAACTCATGAGATGATTACTATAACTGTTTTCTAAGGTATTTATGGTATTTAGAGAAAAAAAAAAATCTTCATTGCACACAAATTTTATAGAGTTCTAACTTCAAACGCTTAACAATCACTAATAAACTCAATATCAAAAACTTGTGATATTGTTCAAAGTTCAAACATGTAACAAGTCAAATTATATTGTTAAGGCAAATTCCAATACTTCAAATCGATGCTTCAAGAATCCTCACGACAAGCTCTTTATTGCATATGTAAAATATTTTCTGAGATATGACTAAATAAGGATCAATGAACATACCTGACCAAAAATATTCAAATATCATGACTTTAGGAAGAAGAGTCAATAATATTTAAGTAGTCCTAATTACCAAGTTCTTAGATAATGCCCAAATGACATGCATAAATTGCTTCAATTCCAAAGACTTTGTCATGGAAATTCAATCTAGATCTCGCTAAGATAATCTAATAACCATTGTGATAACTTAGTGCTTTAAAAATAGCATACCGCTTCAGAGACACATTGTGTGTGGGCTTGAACACTTTCTCGGTTGAATATGAACCCACAATCAATACATGAAAGCTGAAAGAAGCGAACAAAAGGAAATCAGTACATTAATCCCTTTGATGATGAGTATGCCCTAATCATTAGAATGTCACAGATCACGTCAGTCTCTAGTTTTAAAGCACTTCTATAGTCTAGTTCATACTTGCATGTGAAACCACCCACCATCAAAGCAGCCCACAACAAACTTCATTACCACATAAACCAGAAAAGAGCACAATCTCAATCACTTCCTTGTAGAAATCCACACAATGGCCTAAAAATGACCTCTCATTCCTTATGTCAGTCTTGGCATCTCTGCCAGAAACGATAATGCCATGACGACAGCAATTAGGAAGAGAATTGACAAACATGACAGATCAATACCAATAAATCATGGCATGATCTTGCATATGAACTTTGATTGCTTTAATTTTTTTAATATGATAAACTGTCTACAAGTTTATTGACTGGTTCACTACATAATGAACAGGAGACATTTATTTGTTGCTTTATTCATGTTCCATTAGATTTGCTTTGCAACATTAATCACATGGCAAAGCGTTGTGTGTTTAAACCTTATTATGATCTCAAACAAGCTTCAGAGTTTTTTCTCCTCAGCTAGAGGTTGGACAATTACACATACAAAAATGAAATATAGGCAAAAAATTCAACTTTTTTTTATTATTTAAAAACTAAAACATTTACAGTTTTACATGATGATGATACAAATTAAATCATACAAATTTCGCTCTTAAGCCTGTTGTCTTGATAAAACAGTGCTTTTTTCAGCATTTGAAGCTGCTGTTGCAGCCCCACATCCAGCAGATGGAGCACTAGCAGACCCTGAAGAAAATGAAGGAGAGGGACACCATCAGTGGGGGCATTCCTCTCTTTCCTTAACCTTTTCCACCTGCCCTTGATGATTGAGGCATGATTTCTGTGAAATGAGGAAGACAATGGAGTGTTGTAGGAAATAACTTGAATACTGGTGGACAAATCCACTTGCCCAGCACTTGGAATCCCTTCTAACTCTGCACAATAACCCTCAGCTGCACTACAAAAATTCTCACACCTCCAACCTCTTGAGTGAAATGAGCTCAAATGAAAGGGAAAACATGTTTTCGTGGGCCGCAGGCCTCTTTTACAATGGTCACGGTGAGGGCACATAGCCTGTGAATAGGACACATGCCAAACATGTGTCAGACACATGCCCTCACGTATCAATGTCCAACACATAGGATATGGGACGCGGACCCTGTTCGGACATGTTTTGCTACTTGGTTAAAAAATGATTATGGCTCACTCTATAGGAGAAAGGATGTACTACTTACTCTCTGGAGTTAAATTGTTGTCGTAGCAATGAAATGTAGTCAAAGTATCAGGAAATTGGTATGGTATACTCAGACTCGAAAACAACAGAAGGACCAGACAGATTCAGATCAGACATAGATTGGTTTATAGTTTATGAACCAGTTTACTAAAAAATACACAAAATATTAAATTTTAATGAAAACCCAATTTAAAGATTCCAAAACATAAATTATATTTTAAAGATTCCAAACCCTTAGTGACAAAATATGTAAAGTTTCCTAATGTATACCATGTAAAGATGAATATAGCAAAATGACACCAAGTGCAATACATATCTGAAACTTACGGGGGTCCTACCCTAACCCCCTTAAGTAGATAGATCAGTTGTTATTTATTGAGGCCAACACTAGAAAATAAGCTCCATGTAGTAGGTATAGTGAGAAGCAATATTTGTAAGAGCTGTAGAATTTTTGTGTCCTGTAGCCCACCCCGGTTTCAAGTTGTTTTGCATAACAAGTTTAATGCCCACATCCCATGGTTAATTGCTGATATTTAAACTTGAAAACAAATTGCAATTAAAACACTAAAAGGCGACCACTACTCTTTCACTTTCACTTTCAGCTGATGAGAAATTTCACAAGCATGCACAATTTTCGGACACTTATTTTGGTCAACACGACCCTGGAAAAGAACGCCAAAGTTAAAACCAGTTTGAAGAGGAGTTTTATGTGCTTTTATCTCAGAGAAATTTACACAGCATTAAATACACGGGTACCTACCTCTCTTTTTGGAATTCTGCCCAGCTCATGAAATTTGTGCCACTGTCTGGAAATATGTGCACAGTCGAGCAATATCTGCCCTTGGAATGTGTGCCACTGATCAAACTTTCAGCACCTTGATTTTCATGCCACAGGTCAGACTTTGACCCTCAAAAATCGTGCCTCTGCTCAGCCCTTTTCCTCCTTAAATTTGGGCCACTGACAGCAATCTCTGCCCGCCAAAATTCGTGCTTCAGACCTGCAGTATTTGCCTCGAAATGCTGGCTACAGACCCGATTTCTCTGCCTTGATTATTGGGCCTGTCCTTGACTCAAAAACTGTGCTGAAACTGCCTGGAATTCTGCGCTGGAACCTCTGCGATCTATGTGCCTGTTTGAAGTTGTACTGGCTGTACCTTCTCAGTAAGTGTGCCTCTCTTCCAGCCTTCAAACTCGGCCTGCTGATGGTCTCTCCTTGCTGCTACACTCGCTATCTCAACCTCTCCTTTCAGATTCTCCTCTTCACTTCTCCAACACTTGCACATGAAGAATGAATCTCTCCTTTGCCTTTTTCCTCCCTTTTAGTCTCATAATGATGAGAAGCCCTATCCCTAGCATCAAAGGCTGAGATTAGATCCAAGCTCTCCTTGATCAAGGATGGAGATATAATCTCCCATTGACCCCCTCCTATGTCTCCCCCTTCATTAATGAGCTTCCTTGGTCACTTTAATAATTTGTACCTTGTATCTTTTTCTCATAAAGTAACTTTAAAAACACAAGTCACTTTAATAAAGTACAATGCACTATTTGTTGTTGGAAAATCCAAGGAGTTGGCAGTTAATTGATTTTCCTCTTAATGACATTAACTTGTGATATTTTCATTACTAGTATTAGATCTCTTAATTGTCTTTTATTATCATCAATATTAATGCCAAGCAACAATAGAAGAGAACACAAGATAGAGGCACGCTGCCAAGGCAAAATCCCCCTTGAGGGGATAACCCAGTCACAAATTCTTCCTTCAGTAGATTTAAGATGAGACAACCATGACCCATACAAACTAGACTAGACTCCCTCCATCAAGTCATCCTTCTTTCATTGTGTTTGCATCGAATGCACTGAGTTTGCACCGAGACATCATCACTGCAATATCACTGAGACCGAGATCTTACCACTGTAATAGTATTGAGACCTCATCATAGTTGGAACACCGAACCCTTGTCACTGTGGTTACACCGAGATAGAGACTGCATCAAGACTGTGTTAGGCACTGAGATCTTCTTACTGTGATCAAAACTTTCTCACTGTTGTGATACCAAATCTGTACCACTGTAGTTATACCAAGATCTATTGTTGATTGTTCTTACTGTTGAGGCACCAAGACTATGGTAGCATAGAACCTTAATCCGCATTACCTTACTGTGGCACTCGTGTTGATTTGGGGTAGCATCGAATGTGCTCTAGCCATGAAAATTGGTGGAGAGGCTAAAGCACATGAAATCTCCAAGACCCATAAATGGTTTGGCCAAATTGTACCTAGTTTGGGAGATATTAAAATAATTAATATTTTTAATGGAGTTCCTAAGTCTAAACTTAGGAAAAATAAAATATTAATGGGTATTAATATAAAACTAGGTTAGAAGGTTCCAAAAGTCCTGGATCAAACCAAATCTAATATTAGCTGTTGATTAGAAATTTAATCTCGGTCGTTGATGGACCAACGAGAAAAGTATAAGAGGAGGCTTGAGGGTCAGTTGGAGAATACACCAGAGTGATCAGTCATTCATTTTGCTAGAGCGGGGTTGCTAAGCAAAGTTGAATCAGTGATCAGCAGTGAGGGGCAGTGAATACAAGGCAGAGAGGCAGAGACAATACTGAGAGACCAGCGCAGAAGAAGAGAGAGTGAGAGCAGCAGCCGGGCCATGCTATACAGAACCCAACAGAGTCAGCGCAGAGGCCAGAGGGACTGCGTCATCCACGCAGAGGCTGCTGAAGTGACGCAGAGGGTCCCAGAGGTTGTGCAGTGCCTCAAAGGGTTGACGCAGAGGGTCTTGGGGCTGACGAAGGTCAGCAGGAGGCTGACGCAGAGACCAGAAGGGCCAGCACTGAGCCGAAGAGGGTTTTGTGGGACAAGTTTTCTGAATACCTGTTTCCAAATATAAAGGTATTGTTGTCGTGTATTTTTCTCTGTCGAGTGAGCCGGTTAGGCACCCAGTTGTACTCAGAAAGACTGCATAATAATATAACCCTCTAGATTGCTGCATTGGTTTTCCGGCATTGGGTTTTTTCGGGGACATTTGTCCAAAAATAACAGTGTCACTTGTGTGCTTGTTTTCTTTTAGTTGATGATCTATAGATGTTGTGACTGTATTGTGTTTATTTTTGTATTTAAATGTTTTAAATAACTTGTTCAGAATTTCCAAGTAGAAGAAATAAACCAACAGAATACAGATTAATTTTCTAACGGATAGACTTAGAAAATTCAACATGGTATCAGAGCGTAGTTGCAGATCACAGGAGAGTTGAAGGCATCAGCTAAGTAGAGTATTTGCAGCAGAATTAGTTGTCCCGAGTGACAGTAATTGATCCTTGCAGAAGCAATAGAGGAAGAGTTGACGCAGAGGGACTGCGTCATCAGTCTTGGCCAGAGAGAGGCCAACGTAGAGGCTGAGGAGGGCAGAGAGAGGCTCACGCAGAGCCACGCAGAGGCCAGGAGGGCTGATGCAGTTGGCTGAGTGAGTTGTTTTGCCAGTGTCAGGATTGCGCATAGCCAAGAGGCTCAATCCTTCAGTTGCTGGGGCGAAGGAAGTTGTGGGTTGTTTGCAGGAGCGAAGCAGGTGGAGTATTGTGGTTAAAACAATACCTAACAGGGCAAGACCAAGGTAGAGGAAGTTATTGTCGGGGCAGATTTCTAGCCAAGGAATCCAGATCAGTGGTGCAGTTGCACAGGGGATTGGAGAGGGGCAACTTGACAGTTAGCAGAAAGATTTCCAGGAGGGAAATCAAGACTCAGAGGGAGTCCAGAAGAGATCTTCCAGAAGGAAGTAGAGAGACTTAGCAAGAGTCGAACTGAGATCTTCCAGGCGGGAAGTAGAGAGACTCGGAGGAGTCGACAGAGAAGAGCAGAGAGATGGTCGTGAATGGGACGAGAGATCAGGACAGGCTGGACAGAGCGTCCAACTTTGCGGTCTGGAAGGCCAGGATCTTGTCCATTCTAGACAGACATCGTATTAAGGGCTTCGCCTTGAGAGTGATAGCTATCCCAGTTGACCTGGTAGCTAATGAAAGGTACGAGGAGGCAATGGCTAAGGCAAAGTGTATCATCCTTGATGGGGTCAAAGATCATGTGGTCCCACATATTGTCGAAAAGGAAACATCAAAGGAGATGTGGGACACTTTGAAGACATTGTGCCAGCATACTTCTGTGCAAAGGAAGATGCTCCTGGAGAATCAGCTAAGGTCATACCAGATGCAAAAGGGAGAGCAAATAGATGTCTTCCTCGGTCAATTGAAGGAGATTCGTGACCAACTGACTTCCATAGGGGCCACGATGGATCAGGAGTTGATGGTAAGGACCGCACTTAACGCAGTCTCCGAGGATTGGGAGACATTTGTCCAGAGCATACTAGGCAGGGCGAATCTTCCGGATTGGGAAGAACTGTGGGCAGCTCTTCATCAAGAAGAGATCAGACGACTGACCAAGACGGGAAGTAGCAGTAATGCGGTCAGGATCAAGAAGGAAGAGGAAGAGGATGCGGCTCTAGCATCTGCGGGAAAGCAGGAGAAGAGGAAGAAGAAGGACCTCTCCAAGGTCAAGTGCTTCCATTGTGGGGAACTGGGTCACTATGCGAACCAGTGTCCGAAGAAGAAGAGTAAAGGAGAGGCTTCTGACTCGAAGGCAACTCCAGCGAAGGCGGAGAAAGAAGTCAAGGAGGATGAAGATTGTGCCATGAGTCCTCATGTGCCACTTGAGAAGAAGTGGGGAGACATCGGGCTGTAGTCAGGAGGACTACAGGGCATGAGGGGCAGGATCCTTGAGGTACCCAACCTCTTGGATTATACCTTGCTACAGGAGCCCCGAAGAGGAGTAGCAGGACTGGCGGATGTAGGTAGAGACAAATGCGGATGAAGCAGTAGAGAGTGTTACAGTGCAGGAGTCCCCGGGCAGCGCGAGGCTAGTAGGCTGCAACAGTGTGAGAGGCACAGAGAGTGTTGCACCAGTGCAGGATGGCACAAAGTGGTGTGCAACGGTGCGAGATGCAAGGAGTTGTTGCAGCGGCGCAGAGGTCAGTAGAGGGAGCACTTGTTAGCAGTAGAGAGAGCTCCAGCATCAGGAGTGTTTCAAGCCTGACAGGGATGTTAGAAGTTGGGTGGATCAGTTACTTACTTCCCAGTAACTAAGTTGCAGTGCAGTAGCAGTATGCAGTGGCCCGATGCAGCATGATGAGAAGGGATGCAGTGCAGATGCAATGTTGGGAGGATGGACCAGCAACAACACGAGTGCAGAGGAAGTTGTCGTACAAATGCAACAGTGGCAGTGACAGGGCCATGGGCAGTAGTACAGGATGCAGCAGTGCAGAGGATGTTGGGTGGGGAGGCCTAGCATCAGCACAAGGACCGATGCAGGATAATCAGTGTGATACTACAGTCTTCCCTAAGAGGAATTGTTGATTTTGGGTAGCATCAAATGTGCTCTAGCCATGAAAAATGGTGGAGAGGCTAAAGCACATGAGGTCTCCAAGACCCAGAAATGGTTTGGACAGATTGTACCTGGTTTGGGAGATATTAAAATAATTAATATTTTTAATGGAGTTCCTAAGTCTAAACTTAGGAAAAATAAAATATTAATGGGTATTAATATAAGTCTGGATTAGAAGGTTCCAAAAGTCATGGATCAAGCCAAATCTAATCTTAGCCATTGATTAGAGATTTAATCTCGGTCGTTGATGGACCAACGAGAAAAGTATAACAGGAGGCTTGAGGGTCAGTTGGAGAATACACCAGAGTGATCAATCATTCATTTTGCTAGAGCGAGGTGCAGTGAGTACGAGGCAGAGAGGTAGATACAGTACTGAGAGACCAGTGCAGAAGCAGAGAGAGCGAGAGCAGCAGCCAGTCTAGGCTACACAGAGCCCAGCAGAGTAAACGCAGAGGCCAGAGGGACTGTGTCATCGACACAGAGGTTGTTGGAGTGACACAGAGGGTCCCAGAGGCTGCACAGTGCCTCAGAGAGCTGACGTGGAGGGTCCTAAGGCTGACGCAGGTCAGCAGGAGGCTGACGCAGAGGCCAGAAGGGCCAACACTGAGCTTCAGTTGTGTCGAAGAGGGTTTCATGGGACAGGTTTTCTAAATACCTGTTTCTGAATATAGAGGTATTGTTGCCGTGTATTTTTCTCTATCGGGTGAGCCGGTTAGGCACCCAGTTGTACTCAAAAAGGCTGCATAATAATATAACCCTCTGAATAGCTGCACCGGTTTTCGCACATTGGGTTTTTCCGGGGACATTTGTCCAAAAATAACAGTGTCACTCTAAGTCACCGGATTCATCCTAAACCCCCTGCGGATCCTGAATCCGGCGAATCCGACACGATTCGGTCTGGATTCGTGTCCAAATCACAGGACACGTCGTGTCCGAGGGCATGTCGTGATTTTAGGACACGTGTCCGGCTTCCAGGACTCACTAAGCTCAGTGCGGGAAAGAAAAGGGCGAGTTTGCTCATTAATATTTTCATTTGGCAAGTGATTTGTGCTGTTGCAACAAGGAGTAGAGCATTTTGGCAGCTTCATGATCAAGTCTAGGCCCTAGTTTTGAATCTTGATATGCTATTCATGGTAACGTTAAATTCTTAAAGTAAAAGTGACATTCTCCTTAATCTTCATTTTCATCCTTTTACTTAAATTTTTAACATTACCATGAAATAACTCGGGAAATTTGAGAGTGGTTCCGGCCTCATTGGATTTCATATGGAGAAAGTAGAATTTTAGATTTCATTCAAAATCCAGCAGACTTATCAGTTTTTCAGGATTTTAGGATTGGGGGATTGCAATGTTTCCATTGAATTTTGTCATGTATTAGGGTATGGAACTCGTATTTAATCAAGAGCACCAAACCAAGAGCTTCTGAATATGTCGCTCCCGCTCCCGTTTTCGCTCCCGCTCCCAAGTAACATTGTTCCTAATGATATGGGTCTGGACACCACTGTTGAGTTGGCATTGGTCAACATGGATCTCAATGATCCAGTGCTAGAGCCTGTTAGATTTGATGACTTAGAGGGGTCAACCTCCATACCAACAGATGTAGAGGCGACTATGGATACAGGGGAGGAGGAGGATGCAGAGGAGAGCAGTGGGGACCATGATGATGGGGACAGTGATGCTGATTGATGCCTTGAGGCTTGTATACCTGTAGTTGTTTTATATTTTCAATTTCTATTTGCCATTGGCATTGCACCAACACTACCTATGTAACACCATAGTTTTAAAATTCGGCCGATTCGAAACGGAAACGGCCGAGTTGATCCGTTTCATTGCCCAGAAATGTGACTCGGTGGAGGAAACGGTTCAGTAGTCGGCCGTTTCTGTATTGACTCGGCCAAGTCATAACCAGTGGCCTGTAACCCCATCAAAACAGTGATTTGACATTTTTTAAATGAAATTTTGAAGTGTTTGCTGATTGGTTTGAACTCCAATGTGTTTTATGAATTAGTTAAATGTTATTTGGGGTCCAATTCCCCCTCCCAAACCCTATTTAACACACTCAAATGCTCTCTACTATTGATATGCTATTCAAATTTCATAGTAATGTTAAATTCTTAAAGTAAAAGTGACATTCTCCTTAATCTTCATTTTCATCATTTTACTTAAATTTTTAACATTACCATGAAATGACTCAGGATGTTTGAGAGTGGTTTCGGCCTCATTGGATTTCATACGGAGAAAGTAGAATTTTAGATTTCATTCAAAATCCAGCAGACTTATCAGTTTTTCAGGATTGGAGGATTGCAATGTTTCCATTGAATTTTGTCATGTATTAGGGTATGGAACTCGTATTTAATCAAGAGCACCAATCCCTCTATGTACCTTGATGTTAGTGACATTGGTTGTCGAACTCCTCTAGGATTCGCTCCCAAACCAGGAGCTTCTAAAAATGTTGCTCCCGCTCCCGTTTTCGCTCTCGCTACTGCTCCCAACTTCCAAGTAACACTGAGCCAGATGATGTTGGCAACTCTAGCAGTAGCCAGTGTTGACCACCACTGGTCAACTTCCCATGCAGTACACCCTCTTTTCTTGGCAGAAAGGGGTAGCACCTGAACGACGTGTCCGTGCCAGCCTACAGTCATCAGCAGCTTGATCATTTCAATTGTAAACCCAGTCTGCATGTATGAATTGTAAATAATCTAAGCAGATCAGAGTCATGTATGTAAAATTGCCTAGGTGGACCTAACTTTCTATGATAATCTGTCCCGGAAGGTTTTTCGTCTCACCGATCCATGGATCGGCAGAGTTTTCCTTCAAACCTGACCCCAAAGCCGGGATGGATTTTGTCATTAGAACTTTAGGAGAATCCTAGCGTGTTAATCTGCTAGATTATAGTTGTGTCGCAGAACTGGGTGATTTATGAGGGTCTGTGTTAAATGGGCTTGTCCCCTTGAGATGTAAGTTGTAAAAGTCATGATGTAATGTGTCTTGAGGGTCGAAAAATGTTTTAAATCCCCTCGTGAGTCCTAAGTCCCAGGTCCTAGGTGATGTTTCCAAAGGTTTAGTTCGATGATCCATTTAAAAAATGAAATAAAATAATAAAATAAATAAAAAATTTAAAAATTTAAATAATAAAATAAATTTAAAAATTTAAAAAATAATAATAAAATAATAAATAATAAGAAATTTAAAAAATTTAAAAAATAATAATAAAAAATTAATTGAATAAATCGACGGATGAGATCAAGAGATGTCTTGATCTTCATCAACGGTCGAGATCATTTCTACATGGATCATTCGAACTAGCCGTTGGGATCATTTCCTTTATATAGAGTCTTAGGTGGTCATTTCAGATTCATTCGATCTGTGAGTCAATACTGAGAAAGCTCTCTTGTAATCTGATTTCTGGTTAATAAAAGAAGACTTTGGGGTCCAAATCTTGCTGGTGTTACTCTCTGGAATTGCTGTGAGATGCTTATTTTTCTGCATATTTCAGTTTTCAGCCATTAATAATAGCTTGTTTTCAGAGTATTGTGAGCACAGGTATCTTGTTCACCTGCTAGGGTTTGAGTGTTGTTAGGATTTCTGAAATAATGGCAGGTATCTCCATTATTTCCTGAGATCTAGCAGCATTCTTGCTCTCTTTATTGATGGTTGCTTGAGATGTGCAGGAAACCTTTAGGTGAAGAATATTGGTGGGCGTTTGGGGAAGTTCTAGGCTGAACCAGCCGACTCCCACCGGCTTTTCTTTGCAGAGCCTAGCTGATTTTGGCCCTGGGTTAATCATTAAGAGTTTCTTTTTCGGGTTTACATGAGAGATTCTCTGAAACATTGCATGATATTATAAATATTCCTGTTATTATTTGCTGAATCAGGCTGTCAAGGGGCCATATCTGTAATTCTTTTGCTGAATCTAGGGTTTTGATTTTGTTTACTGCAAATTTTTTTTGTGATTTTAGTTTAATTTTGAAGGTTTTTTGCGTATATCTGTGGGTTTTGTTGTGTATCTTGCAGAGGATCCTGATGTCTTGAGGTGATTATATATGCGAGACAGCGTTTTAAGGATTCACATAATAGGCATAACACACATTTTAAATACCACTGGAGAGAAAGTGACTGCAAAGGCGTCTGTTTTGCTGCTGTCTGGTGTTGGAAACTCTCATCAAATTTCTCCAAGTCACCAAAAGTGTTTTGCAGCGGCAGGAACAAATACAGTCATTCAGCGGTTTGAAAATTCAAGAAACCTTTAGCACAGTTACAAATCCAGCGTTGCCACCACCTGCTATCCATTGTCCAGGTAAATCGAATCTGCGTTTCCGTTTCTCATCGCAGGTTGCAGTGATCGGAAAGCGTGAGTATCAGGTAAAAAAGAGCGTTGGTTGAAGGCCGCTCTTGTGCCAGCGTGAGCCATCAGCCAGGCAATCTCCGTAAGTCTCAAATCGATTTCTGTCACGTGGTCGACTGTGCATCCATCACTATATACGCCATCAACGCATCCTGCCATCGTATTACCCATCGATTTACGCTCAGCGAATTACATTTCACGATTTTTTTGTATCCTCAGTAGCGGGCCAATCTCCCATTCAATCGTTCACGCAGACGGAGTAGACATAAGCTGTCCACCGTGGTTTCACTCGACATTTGCTGCGCCATACCCGAAATCTGCAGGTGATCTCTTCCCCGGTTACGCATAAGGTAAATCGATTATCAAGGTTTGTGGTTAACGGATAGGGTTCTTAAGATTTTTCGTGGGTTTCGTTGTTTTATAGCAGGCGTATCTTTGAAAGGGTCATGCGTATCGTTTTCATTTTTTTGGGATTTGCCTTTTATGACCATAGTCTTGTCTATAGTTTAGATGCGTAGGTTTAGTTAGGGTATAGCCTTTTTATTTTAATTTTATTTCTTTGTTAAATTTTAAAAGGAAAAGGATTAGCGTAGGTCTAGGCTTGGGTTAGAATTTAATTTTAGATTTAAAATTTCAGATTTAAATTTAAATTAAGTTTGGTTTTATTTAGATTTTAAAGTAGCTTTGAAGTTTTGTCATAAAAAATCAAAAAGAAAATTTTTTTTTTTTGTTAGATATTTATTTTTTATTTTTTTTTTAATTTTTAGGTCAGTTTAGATATAAAAAATTTTATTTAGGTTTTGTTTTATAGTTTAGTTTTAATATAATTTAGTTTTTTTAGAATAGATTTTAAATTTTAAATTTTTAGATTTTAAATTTTCATTTTTATAATAAAAAATAAAAATAAAAAAAGATTTAAAAAATAAAAAAATTTCGAAAAAATATAAATAAAAAAATTCGTGGAAAATTTTCTTCGTCAGATCCAGTCATTTTCGGGATTTATTATCTTTCATGCTGAGATCTAAAATTTTCAAGTCGAGATATGAATACGATAGCTGGTTACTGATTCTTGTGGTGGTTTTAAAGAAATCATCTTTTAAGGCACTGGTCTTCTAAATAAATCAAGTCTTTTAGGTGCTTATCTTAATCGTATCTTGTGTCTCCCAACCAACTGGTCGACAGTTGGCCTCGTCATCTCACAGGGACTAACCCCCTTGGCCACGGGAGACAGGCTTAAATGGAGGGATCGGGGATCAGAGTGACAGCCCCCAGTCTGAGAGTTGTCGTGTCAATCCGCGCGACAACATTTTTTGGCGCCGTTGCCGGGGATAGAGTTTTTCTGTCCTTGGTTCTTACATTTCAAGCTTTTCTGTGTCTAACTTCTTGTTCAAGTGGCGACTCCACTTCCTATATTATCTGCAAGAGTGTACACTAGAAGACATCCAAGCAGTCTGTGCAACCCCACTCCTGATCCTGAAAAGGTTTACAGGGTGCGATCACACAAACTTGCTTCTCGTACACTCCTTGTAAATCTTGGACAAGAAGCCCTTTCCGATATTCATTTGCTCTTTAAAGGTCAAGTTAGGCGCAGCACCATGAGTCTGTATGCCCCTTGTGATTTTTCTAACATTCCTGGATCCCCCAATGCTATTCCATCTGTTGGGTTAGACAAATTGCCTAATTTTCAAGGAGATAATGCCATTACTGTTAATTCCCACTTGCGAGATTTCAATATATGGATGGCTAAGTATGCTAGATCTCCTGATTTTGATCATGAAGATGTCAGGATGTCTCTTTTTATCTTGACTCTAGCAGGTGATGCTTATGACTGGTTTACAGAAAAACCTCCAAATTCATTTAACTCTTTACAATCGATCATTAATTCATTTAGAGAAAAATATGGAGATAAGAGAGAGGGAAGACATCTTGTAAGAGCTCTTACTCTGATAAAAAAGAGAGAGGATGAAACTGTTGAAGAATTTAATAGAAGGTTTAATGGTATTATTAGAGAATTACCTCAAGACTATAAACCTACAGATAAAACTCTCCAAGATTTTTACATTGATGCCTTTGGTCCTGAACCATCTTATGAGTTAAGGCGTGCTAAACTTACTGATTATCGAGATTGCCAAGCCTTAGCTGTAGAAATTGAAAAGGACAAGGCAGCTTCTGGGAAGTCTGAAATCCCAGGTTTTGATAGGGCTGCTACGAAGTTAAAGGAACCTAAGGGAAAAGCAGTCCAAGAGCCAGAAAGTGAGCTTGTTCTTAAATTGCTTCAAAAAATTGAAACTATGGAAATTAATCATAATAAGGAGATAAACACTTTGCAGAATAGACTGATTCAGATGGAAAGAACGCAATCGCAAAATTTTCAGCCTCGAAATAATAATAACAAAAATAATAATTGGCAAAGAAGGGGTCAATCTAGTGAGCAGAGACCCCCTAACCCGCTTACTAATCTGGTAGATGATGCTCCTCCTTACTGTCGTGCTTGCGATGCTTTTCACGAAGAGTCCTCTTGTCCCATTATCAGAAGACTCTTGGATAATGGAATGCTTGGGACAGGTGAGCAAATAAACATAGTAGGGAGCAAGTTTCCTGTGCCCATGAATGATTGGATAGAGATTAAGGAAAGGAGCTATGATGTTATGGATCCTTCATCTGCTTTTAGTATTAATAACCTTGAAAATGAAGATGACATTTTCGCTAAGTTATATGGTGAGAAACCCTCTCCTGAGAAAATTTTAGAAATTGCTAGAGATAGGGGTTTGACATACCAAAGAAGGGATAAAGATCAGAGCGGGAATCAAATTCCCCCTCGAACTTTAAACCCTGGCATAAACTCTGGAATAGATGTTGATTTGGGAAGTTGGTTTAACAATGCAAAAATCTGGGTTCCTGTATCTGAGATCGCTAAGATCCCTTCCCAAAAAGACAAGTTACTAAAGGCAATTCAGGGTCCTCAAGTCAACACTTCTCAGCAGAAGATTCGCGAGGTTGACTATCATGATGCTCCTATTTATCTGCAAAGCGTAGATGCTGATAACAAAGATCATCAACCCTTCTTTATCACCTTATTAGTCAACGGGTATAAATTGAATAACTGCATGTTGGATTCAGGCGCATCTGCTTGCGTTATGACTAAAAGGGTCATGGAACAACTTAACTTAAGAGTTTCTAGACCCTACTATAATATATGTGCTATGGATTCTAAGAAAATCGAAGTACATGGTTTAATCAAGGATTTACAAGTTCACCTTTCAGTTTACCCAGACATCATGGTTGTTATGGATATCGTTGTCGTTGATGTACCTGATGCTTGGGGTATGCTGTTATCTAGAAAGTGGGCCTCTGATCTAGGAGGAAGTATTCAAATGAATTGGTCATATGCTATGATTCCTTCTCCTAGCGGTGATGGTTTTGTTAGGCTAAATAGAGAGCCCGAGAGGAAATTTCATGTTGAAAATCCTAAGAAGCCTCATAACGAAATAATTAGAGAACAATCTGACATCGGGAACTACTCTATCATGTCCAATTTCATAATTCCTCCTGATGATGAGATTAAGGATCTTAAGGATAACGTCTGGTATATGTACTTCGATGGTGCGTCCTCTAGTCATGGTAAAGGTGCGGGAGTAGTGCTTAAATCGCCCCTTGGTCATATATTCAAGTTTGCCTACCGTTTAGCATTTGAAGCAACCAATAATGTCGCTGAGTACGAAGCTATATTGTTGGGTCTTGAATTGGCCAAAGCTTTAAGGATTAAATTGCTTAGCATCAAGGGGGATTCCGATCTGGTTATCATGCAACTTAAAAACAAATTCACATGTAGAAATCAGAGATTAAGAAACTATCGAAATGCTGTGTGGGATACTATGGAGCACTTCGATGCCCTTAACCTTGAAGCAATCCCTCGAGAACAAAATAGTTTGGCAGATGAACTTGCCGTAGCTGCTACCACTTTCCAGTTGTCTGACGAGTTAATTAACGATAAAATTAAAATGGAAGTAATGTTCAGACCATCTGTTCCAGACAACTCAGAGCATTGGCAAGTTTTTAATGATGAAAAACAAGTCGTTCGTTTTCTCAATAGTTTGGATGAGTTTGAAGATTTTCGGATAATTTCTCAGGAGGATGGATCTTTAAATCATGAACATATCATAAATCCTACTCCTAGAAATGTGGTTGCCTTGGAGCAACATTTTGATCGGCATGATGCCACGAAGATTAGAGAAGAAAAGAAGATGGACCCAGGCGAGTACCTCGAAATCAACATTGGTACTTCTGAAAATCCGAAAATAGTTAAAATTGGTAAAGGTACTAGTTTGGAGGAAAGGAAAAAGTTCACTGATTTACTTCATGAATATAGAGATGTTTTAGCTTTTTCCTATTATGAATTAAAAGGCTATAGGGAAGATGTTATGGAGCATACTATTCCTTTAAAGGACGAGAATGCTAAACCCTTTCGGCAGAAACTTAGGCAAATTAATCCGAAATTAGCCCCCTTGGTCCAGAAAGAGCTTGCTAAGATGCTTTCAGCAGGGATCATCGCTCAAACTAGGCATTCGACATGGTGTTCGAATTTGGTGATTGTTAGGAAAAAGAACGGTTCAATAAGACTTTGTGTCGATTTTAGAAACCTTAATCTGGCATGCAAAAAGGATAATTACCCTTTGCCAAACATGGAAACTTTGTTGCAAAGAGTAACTAGGTCTGGAATGATGTCATTGCTAGATGGCTTTTCTGGGTATAATCAAGTTTGGGTTAAAAAGGAAGATCGACACAAGACCACATTTACAACACCGTGGGGTACTTTTGAATACATCAGAATGCCATTTGGGTTAACAAATGCTGGGGCTACTTTCCAGAGGGCCATGGATTATGCCTTCAAAGGGTTAATCGGGAAAATTATCGAAATCTATCAGGATGATCTTACTGTTTTTTCTAAAGATGGCATCAGTCATATAGATCATCTTAGGCAAGTTTTCGATAGATGTAGAGAATATGGAATTTCTTTGAATCCGGCTAAGTCTGTTTTTGGGGTAACAGAAGGGAAATTACTCGGTCATATCATTTCTAAGGAAGGAATCAAAATCGATCCCGAACGAGTTGAAGCAATTCAAAAGATTCCTCTCCCGCATAATCTTAAATCCCTTCAGTCTTTCCTTGGAAAGATAAATTTTATTAGAAGATTCATCCCAAATTATGCAGAAATAGCTAAGCCCATTCAAAGTCTTCTGAAGAAAGATGCAAAATTTGTCTGGCAAGAAGAGGGCAAAAAGGCTTTCCAAGAAATCAAGTCTGCTATTGCAAAAGCTCCTGTCTTGGTTAGTCCTGACTACTCCAAGGATTTCATGATTTTTTCTTTCGCTTCTGAAGATACCATCGCCGGTGTTTTGCTTCAAAAGAATAAAGATGGTCACGAGCAGCCTATTGCTTTCATGAGTAGAGCACTTCAAAACTCTGAGTTGAAGTACAATACCATGGAAAAGCAGGCTTATGCCCTGGTCAAGTCTCTTAAGCATTTTAAAACTTATGTGGGTTATTCTAAGATCATTGCTTACGTCCCACATTCTGCTGTTAAGGACATATTAACTCAAACTGATTGCTTAGGGACTCATGCTAGGTGGGTTACTAAGATACAAGAGTATGATTTAGAAATTAGACCCACCAAGCTGATCAAAGGCCAAGGTTTAGCTCAAATGTTAACAGAAAGTAATGAAAAGACTCTTGGTTTGTTTTGCCTTGACGAGCTATCTTCGCCAGAGTTGAGAAGATTAGCAGAGCATGAATGGTATAAGGACATAGTCTACTATTTGACAAATCTTGCATGTCCTAACCATTTAGTCGCTCATAAGAGAAGGGCTCTTAGACTAAAAGCCACTAAGTACTGCCTTATGAAGGATGGCCTTGGATGGAGAAATCCTGAGGGCATAGTGCTTAGGTGTGTTGACGATGTTGAGTCCAAAAAAATTAATCTCCGAGTTTCATTCAGGATTTTGTGGTGGTCATTATGCCGCTAGAACTACCGCCCACAAAATCCTGAGAGCTGGCTATTATTGGCCTTCGATTTTTTCTGATGTGCACAAGTATGTTAGAACGTGTCAAGCCTGTCAACTGTTCACTGGGAAGCAGAAGCTTGCTGCCCTTCCTCTACAACCTGTTATCGTAGAGGCACCTTTTTAGCATTGGGGTCTGGACTTCATTGGGAAGTTCCATGAAAATTCTAGCAATGGCTACTCTTGGATTTTGACCGCTACCGATTATTTCACTAAATGGGTCGAAGCAATTCCTGCTAAGAATGCCACTGAAAAGGTGATTATGGATTTCATTGAGAATAACATCATTACTAGATTTGGTGTCCCCGCTAAGATCACTACGGACAATGCCAAGGCTTTTAGTTCTTCAGAGTTTACATCTTTTTGCTTCAAATATGGCATTGTCTTATCTCATTCGTCGAATTACTATCCTCAGGGTAATGGTTTGGCTGAATCAAGTAACAAAAATCTCATAACCATTATCAAGAAGATAGTAGGAGATAACAAGAAGTCTTGGGACAGTAAAATCAAGTATGCTTTGTGGGCAGATAGAATTACTAAGAAGAAGTCTACTGGTAAATCTCCCTTTGAATTAGTTTATGGCTTGGATGTTACCTTACCTGTGCACCTAAAATTGCCAGCCTATCAGCTTCTCCAAAATTTTTCCACTAATAAAGATGTTGTTCAGAATAGGATAGATCAGATTGTGGAATTAGATGAGGCTCGTCGGACAGCTTTTGAGGCTATATGTAAAAATCAATCTAATATTAAGAAAAGCTTTGATAAATGCTCTCGATCTAGATCTTTGCAGGTTGGAGATATGGTTTTACTCTGGGATCGCAAAAATGAAAAGCCGGGAAAACATAAGAAGTTTGATAGTTTGTGGCTGGGACCATACATCATTAGAGATATAGCCGGGCCAAACTCATTCTACTTGAGCAGATTGGATGGCGAACCACTTGATCTACCAGTGAACGGCCAAATGCTCAAGCTGTTCTTCAGAGATGATATCTGATGCCCTGGGGCATCTTCTGTATTGTATTTCTATCCCTACTCCTTGTCTTTTCAGCGTTTCATTTCTGTTTTTAGGATTAGATTTACTTTTCATGTTATTAGTTAGCTAATAAATGAAGAGCTTTTATCTTTCCTGTGCTTAATGTATACAATGATTTTGGACGGACGCTACTTATATTTTGTTGTGTGTTGCATGGATGCAGATTCTGGATTCTCAAATTCCTACAGAGCAGCAACGTGTCCCCAAGTAGAGCCAGATGTTGACCACTACTGGTCAACTTCCCATGCAGTACACCCTCTTTTCTTGGCAGAAAGGGGTAGCACCTGAACGACGTGTCCGTGCCAGCCTACAGTCATCAGCAGCTTGATCATTTCAATTGTAAACCCAGTCTGCATGTATGAATTGTAAATAATCTAAGCAGATCAGAGTCATGTATGTAAAATTGCCTAGGTGGACCTAACTTTCTATGATAATCTATGTCCCGGAAGGTTTTTCGTCTCACCGATCCATGGATCGGCAGAGTTTTCCTTCAAACCTGACCCCAAAGCCGGGATGGATTTTGTCATTAGAACTTTAGGAGAATCCTAGCGTGTTAATCTGCTAGATTATAGTTGTGTCGCAGAACTGGGTGATTTATGAGGGTCTGTGTTAAATGGGCTTGTCCCCTTGAGATGTAAGTTGTAAAAGTCATGATGTAATGTGTCTTGAGGGTCGAAAAATGTTTTAAATCCCCTCGTGAGTCCTAAGTCCCAGGTCCTAGGTGATGTTTCCAAAGGTTTAGTTCGATGATCCATTTAAAAAATGAAATAAAATAATAAAATAAATAAAAAATTTAAAAATTTAAATAATAAAATAAATTTAAAAAATGAAATAAATAAAAAATAATAAAAAAAAATTTAAAAATTTAAAAATTTAAAAAATAATAATAAAATAATAAATAATAAGAAATTTAAAAAATAATAATAAAAAATTAATTGAATAAATCGACGGATGAGATCAAGAGATGTCTTGATCTTCATCAACGGTCGAGATCATTTCTACATGGATCATTCGAACTAGCTGTTGGAATCATTTCCTTTATATAGAGTCTTAGGTGGTCATTTCAGATTCATTCGATCTGTGAGTCAATACTGAGAAAGCTCTCTTGTAATCTGATTTCTGGTTAATAAAAGAACACTTTGGGGTCCAAATCTTGCTGGTGTTACTCTCTGGAATTGCTGTGAGATGCTTATTTTTCTGCATAGTTCAGTTTTCAGCCATTAATAATAGCTTGTTTTCAGAGTATTGTGAGCACAGTTATCTTGTTCACCTGCTAGGGTTTGAGTGTTGTTAGGATTTCTGAAATAATGGTAGGTATCTCCATTATTTCCTGAGATCTAGCAGCATTCTTGCTCTCTTTATTGATGGTTGCTTGAGATGTGCAGGAAACCTTTAGGTGAAGAATATTGGTGGGCGTTTGGGGAAGTTCTAGGCTGAACCAGCCGACTCCCACAGGCTTTTCTTTGCAGAGCCTAGCTGATTTTGGCCCTGGGTTAATCATTAAGAGTTTCTTTTCGGGTTTACATGAGAGATTTTCTGAAACATTACATGATATTCTAAATATTCCTGTTATTATTTGCTGAATCAGGCTGTCAAGGGGCCATATCTGTAATTCTTTTGCTGGATCTAGGGTTTTGATTTTGTTTACTGCAAATTTTTTTTGTGATTTTAGTTTAATTTTGAAGGTTTTTTGCATATATCTGTGGGCTTTGTTGTGTATCTTGCAGAGGATCCTGATGTCTTGAGGTGATTATATATGCGAGACAGCGTTTTAAGGATTCACATAATAGGCATAACACACATTTTAAATACCACTGGAGAGAAAGTGACTGCAAAGGCGTCTGTTTTGCTGCTGTCTAGTGTTGGAAACTCTCATCAAATTTCTCCAAGTCACCAAAAGTGTTTTGCAGCGGCAGGAACAAATACAGTCATTCAGCGGTTTGAAAATTCAAGAAACCTTTAGCACAGTTACAAATCCAGCGTTGCCACCACCTGCTATCCATTGTCCAGGTAAATCGAATCTGCGTTTCCGTTTCTCATCGTAGGTTGCAGTGATCGGAAAGCGTGAGTATCAGGTAAAAAAGAGCGTTGGTTGAAGGCCGCTCTTGTGCCAGCGTGAGCCATCAGCCAGGCAATCTCCGTAAGTCTCAATCGATTTCTGTCACGTGGTCGATTGTGCATCCATCACTATACACGCCATCAACGCATCCTGCCCATCGATTTACGCTCAGCGAATTACATTCCACGATTTTTTTTGTATCCTCAGTAGCGGGCCAATCTCCCATTGAATCTTTCACGCAGACGGAGCAGGCATAAGCTGTCCACCGTGGTTTCACTCGACATTTGCTGCGCCATACCCGAAATCTGCAGGTGATCTCTTCCCCGGTTACGCATCAGGTAAAACGATTATCAAGGTTTATGGTTAACGGCTAGGGTTTTTAGGATTTTTTGTGTTTTTCGTTGTTTTATAGCAGGCGTATGTTTGAAAGGGTCATGCGTATCGTTTTCATTTTTTTGGGATTTGCCTTTTATGACCATAGTCTTGTCTATAGTTTAGATGCGTAGGTTTAGTTAGGGTATAGCCTTTTATTTTAATTTTATTTCTTTGTTAAATTTTAAAAGGAAAAGGGTTAGCGTAGGTCTAGGCTTGGGTTAGAAATTAAATTTTAGATTTTAAATTTTAGATTTAAATTTAAATTAAGTTTGGTTTTATTTAGATTTTAAAGTAGCTTTGAAGTTTTGTCATAAAAAATCAAAAAGAAATTTTTTTTTTTTTTGTTAGATATTTATTTTATTTTATTTTTTTTAATTTTTAGGTTAGTTTAGATATAAAAAATTTTATTTAGGTTTTGTTTTATAGTTTAGTTTTAATATAATTTAGTTTTTTTAGAATAGATTTTAAATTTTAAATTTTTAGATTTTAAATTTTCATTTTTATAATAAAAATAAAAAATAAAAAAAGATTTTTTAAAAAAAAAAATTCGAAAAAATATAAAAAAAAAATTCGTGGAAAATTTTCTTCGTCAGATCCAGTCATTTTCGGGATTTATTATCTTTCATGCTGAGATCTAAAATTTTCAAGTCGAGATATGAATACGATAGCTGGTTACTGATTCTTGTGGTGGTTTTAAAGAAATCATCTTTTAAGGCACTGGTCTTCTAAATAAATCAAGTCTTTTAGGTGCTTATCTTAATCGTATCTTGTGTCTCCCAACCAACTGGTCGACAATTGGCCTCGTCATCTCACAGGGACTACCCCCCTTGGCCGCGGGAGACAGGCTTAAACGGAGGGATCGGGGATCAGAGTGACAGCCCCCGGTCTGAGGGTTGTCGTGTCAATCCGCGCGACAACGGCCAGTAGTACTGGTCACAGACTTTTGTTGTAGCGGCCATTTATAGCCTCCTTGGTTATGTGTTTTTGTTTTGATCTCTATATCATCATCGTGTATGTATTGGACAATGCATTGGGTGCCATTTTGATATAATGGATATATTCATGAGCCTACTTTGATCATATGTTGTCTTCTATCTATATTCTAATGCTGTGTGTTTGGAAACATGAATGAAAATCTTTAAATTATGTGTTTTTATAAACAATAAATATTTAATGTATTTTTTACAATGACCGAGTCATTGAAATCGAGTCGGCCGAGTCGATACCGAGTCGGAGTCGACCCTCGGCCGAGTCGGAGTCGGAGTCGGAGTTTTAAAACATTGTGTAACACATTTTGATTTGATGACTTAATGAGAAAACTACAATTGTCAGTGTGTTTATCTTACTATCTTGTAGTTGTAAGTTGTCTTTCAGTTATGAATTATGAATCATGATATAAATTTTTAATAGATTTATCATTTATGTGACCAGTACCACTGACATTTATTTGAATTTTGTATGTACACTATAGATGAAGATCTATGTTTGAAATCAATAAATTTGTATCATTAATTAAAATTTGTGTAAGAAATATGATAATATCTAATCTTTAATATATATATATATATATAGATATATATTTTAATAAAATAATATATAATGTGTCCTGTTCCGGGGGGTCAGCGTGTCCGAATCCGACACCACGAATCTCGAATCCTACGTGTCTCGAATCCCCGTGTCAGGTGACTTAGGTGTCACTTGTGTGCTTGTTTTCTTTCAGTTGATGATCTGTAGATGTTGTGACTGTATTCTATTTATTTCTGTATTTAAATGTTTTAAATAAATTGTTCAAAATTTACAAATAGAAGAAATAAACCAACAGAATACTGATTAATTTTCTAACTGATAGACTTCGAAAATTCAACAACTCGAATTTCATTTCAGAGATAATTCGAGTTTTTGTGACTGTGTTATATAAAAATTAGTTAGTTAAGTATTTATTAGATGATCCCATTCACCAAGAGGCACCCAGAGCGGTATAAATCCAGGGGCCTCCCTCAATTTGTAATCATCTTCTATCTTTTTAATAATAATAAATATGGATTCGTTGAATAATCGGTGTTAATTGTGCCATCTGGTATCAGAGCGGGTTCGCTCCCAAGAGACTGTTGTTGTTGGGCCATCGAGTACTAACCCTACACTTGTTTGACGCTTCTCCTGTCACGTTCTGTTGTTCTCCGCCAGTCATCAACCCGGCTGCACCGATTGCCATCGTTGTCCCACCATCTCAACCACCACCTTTATCTCCGCCATCTCCTGTCGTCTCACCGCCGCCATCCTCTATCCTCGCGTCCACAAACCCGCATTCTCTACGACGTCCCTATCAGCCGTCGTCGTAACCCATCCTTCTGGAAAGGATACGCGGTATCCTCTAGTTGGTGTGTTGTAGCCACGAAACCGTCGAAGTTGGCCACGGTCAACAGAAGTGGGTGTTGGTTAATAACTATAATATAAAACTTTGATTTAATTATTTAAATTTAGAAAGAAAAAAAATAATAATAATAGTTCGAATTAAAAGTTGTCGGACAAATATACACCCCCACAAACCTGTTCAATGTCATCAATGACAATGGCCGATTTCAACAAAAAATTGATTGATCTGAAGAATAGGATTACTAGCCACTCCAATGATTTCAACCAAAAATTAGTCGATCTCGAGAGTAAGGTTATCGAGCATTCCAACGATATCAAGAAGCTTCAGGATACGACAAATCGGATAGAACTACAACTCGGGCAAAACCATATCAAATCCAAAATGAATCATAATCAGACAATGTCATTGCTGAGCATTTTGTGTGACAGGATGAAGGTTACACCCGAACAACTACTCCAAGATGATGGAGGTAATCAACAGCACAATTCATCAAATTCAACAAATTCAGCAGATTCTCATGAAAAAGCGGAGTCTCCAAAAAAATCATCCACGCACCATCAAGGAAATAGTAACGCAGCTTTTTCAAATAAGCAACTCTAGATTTCATTCGCCAATCAATACCATCTTTTCGCTCCGCCATTAGCGACGTATCAGTGAAAGGCAAAAATCGAGCTGCCCAAATTTGATGGTAAGGAAAAATGCAGTGTTGCATGGCAGAATAAAGCAGAAGAATACTTTGAGATTTACGACATCGACAATGATGACGAAAAGATCAAGCACGCTTCCATGAAAATGGAAGGACAAGCATATAATTGGTATATGTGATGGAAGAAGACGACAATCGCCATTAGTTGGAGAAAATTTAAGGATGCATTCTTTAAAACATTCCAAGGTGTAAAGGAGAAGAGTTATTTTCAACACTCATCAGATTACAACAAAAAGGAAATGTGGATAAATACACTTGAGAATGGGAGACCTTAGCAACACGAGATACTGGGTTATCAAAATCTTGTCTAATTCAATCATACATCTCCAGACTTAAAACTCATCTATGAGTAGAACTTGAGCTTCATGACATTACGTCAATAGAAGTAGCAAGACAAAAAGCAAAAGTTGCTGAAAAGAAATTTGAACAAATGTTGTGGTCAAAACCAGAAAAGGTATATTCAAGACAAAGAATGCCCCAATCTGGGAATACAAATAATACAAGATATGTTCCACAACATCTTCATGAAGGCGAAAAATCTAACGTGGAAATGCAAAGGATAAAAGAAGGCAAATGCAAATGTTGTGGCGAGAAGTGGGACCCTAAACATAGGTGTGCAAAAGGAAAAGAATCAAAGAACCTATATAATTGTGAAGCAACTAATGATTCAAATAGTGATGATTCAGACATAGAAGAAACAGAAGATGCCCCAGAATTCTCTCCAGAATTAGATGACAGAAGTATTCCGCAAGTGTCACTATCAGCTATGACAGGTATATCACAACCCCAGACTCTAAAATTGAAAGGACATATAAAGAAGAACAACGTAGTGGTTCTCATCAACTCCGGTAGCACCCACAATTTTTTAGATGCAACCGTGGCAAAGAGACTCAACATTTTCTCATTTCCCTTACCCAACATGAAGGTGATGGTAGTCGATGGTAAGAAGATCGAAAAGGTAGGGAAATGCCATAAGGTCAAATTGCAGATTCAAGACTTTAATTTAGAATCCCCGTTCTTCACTATACCATTAGGTGGAGTAGATGTGGTCTTAGGTATCCAATGGCTACGAACTCTAGGCACTTATTCTGCCAACCATCAAGTACAGTTCATAAGCTTTAACTGGGAAGGGCAAAGGTACAAGTTATACGGATCCCAAGCACCAGAGAATCAAATCGTATCGTCATCTCAGATGATGAAGATGATTCGAAAAGGAGCACCAGCTTATGTAGTACAATGTCACCAATTAGAAATGTTATCTGCAAACATGATTAGCGAAGGGTCACCGGAGATACAAGATCTAATTCAGAAGCATGAAAAGGTATTCGAAAACCTGCCTATGAAAATACCTCCTAACAAGGAAATTGAGCATACAATAGAATTCAAAGCAGGGTCAGAGCCCATCAACATAAAGTCGTATCGATATCCACATCACCAAAAGATGGAAATTGAGAGATTAATCCAAGACCTTTTAAAGTGTAGGATCATTTCGAAAAGTAAGAGTTTGTATGTTGCTCCAGTGGTATTGGTAAGGAAGAAGGATGGTTCATTCAGGCTATGCATTGAGTATAGAGGATTAAACAAAATAACGATTAAAAACGATTCCCAATTCTCTTTATCGACGAAATGTTGGATGAACTACATGGCGCAAAATACTTATCAAAATTGGACTTAAGGTCAGGTTATTACCAAATTAGAATCAGGTTGGAAGACATACCAAAGACGGCGTTCCAAACACATGAAGGTCACTATGAATTTAAAGTAATGCCCTTTGGGTTAACCAATGCACCAACAACATTCCAAGCCACTATGAACAAGTTATTTCGTTCATATCTTAGGAATTTTGTATTAGTAGTCTTTGATGAAATTTTAATTTACAGTAAAACTTGGAAGGAGCACTTACAACATCTGGATAAAGTTCTTACACTACTGAAAGAGCATCAGTTCTACGCAAAAAAATCCAAATGCACCTTTGGAAAGGAAGAAGTAGAATACCTCGGACACATTATATCCCATGAAGGTGTAAAAGTGGACCCTAATAAAATCAAAGCTATAAAGGAATGGACCAAACCAATTAATATATCCAAGCTAAGAGGGTTCTTAGGATTGACTGGATATTACCGAAGATTTATTAAAAACTATACACATATAACTGCACCTCTAACAAACCTTTTAAAGAAGAATTCATTTCAATGGGATGAGGAAGCAGGAAGGTGTTTTGAAGAACTGAAGGAAGTTATGTCTAATGCCCCGGTATTGGCAACTCCAGATTTCTCTAAACCATTTATCATTGAGTGTGATGCTTCCGGATTCGGTATAGGCGCAGTGTTAATGCAAGAAGGGCATCCAATAGCTTTTGAAATTAGGAAGCTCAATAAAAGAGAACGTCTTAAGTCCACATACAACAAGGAAATGCTCGCTATTATGCACGCACTAGCTAAGTGGAGACAATATCTTTAGGGAAGTAAGTTCTCCATTCAAACAGACCATAACAGTCTCCAACACCTCCTTCAACAAAAAACACTTTCCGAAGAACCACAAAAATGGATTGAAAAAATTGTCGCCTTTGACATGGAGATACTACATAAAAAGGGAAAAGACCATGTCGTAGCAGATTCCTTGTCTAGGAAAAACGAAGAACCAACACTACTTGCAATCTCGGTTGTTGTTCCTAAATGGCTTAATGAGATTCGAAATGAGTATGCTAAGGATCCAGAAATAACTGCAATAATCAATAACCTTCCAGACAACTCAAAATTTGAATGGAAGAACAACATTCTATGGTACAAACAAAGAATCTATCTGAATCCAAACTCCAAGTTTAAATCCAAGATACTCAAGGAGTCACATGATTCATTGTCAGTCAGACATGTAGGATTCTTTAAAACTTACTACAATGCACATTAATCATTCTTTTGGAAGGGGATGAGTTGCAATATTCAGAAGTATGTAGCGGAGTGTGATACATGTCAAAGAAATAAAAGTGAAAATATTATGACACCTGGATTACTTCACCCCTTAAACATTCCGAATCAGAAATGGGAAGAAATATCAATGGACTTTATTGAGGGATTACCTGTATCTGAAGGCAAGGATAAGATCTTCGTAGTAGTCGACAGACTCACCAAATATGCTCACTTTATTGCAATGAAGAAATCAGACTCAGCTAAACAAATCGCTGAGATATTCTGCAAAAATATTTATAAATTACACAGTTTTCCGAAAGTCATTGTGAGTGATAGAGATGCCAAATTTAAGGGTAATTTTTGGAAAGAGTTGTTCAACCATATAGGAACCTACCTAAATATGAGTTCTGCTTACCACCCTCAAACAGATGGACAAACGGAGGTTGTCAATAAATGTTTGGAAGCCTACCTACGTTGTTACGCTACACAAAAACAAGTGGGCTTAGTGGTTGCATCTCATTGAATGGTGGTATACTTCTACTTATCATACGTCAGCAAAAATGACTCCATTCCAAGCTTTGTATGGATACAAACCTCCAAAATGGAAGGATCTAACTACCATCCAGACAGATCTACCTGTTGTTAGAAACCAACTAGAAGAAACCCTAAAGGCAAACTTGAATAATGCAAGGAACCGTATGAAGCAACAAGCAAACCGAAACAGAACCGAAAGAGAATTTGAAGTCGAAGAATGGGTATTTGTCAAGCTCCAGCCATACAAACAACTGTCCTTGAAACAAAAAGGAAAAAATAAATTGGCACCGAAGTTCTATGGAACATATCAGATCAATAAAAAGATCAGCCAAGTTGCATATAGTTTAAGCCTTTCGGAGAAAAGTCGTGTTCACAACGTCTTCCATGTCTCCTGCCTTAAAAGAGAACTGGGCGACCATTAATTAGCGCAAACAACGCTTCCATCCCTAGATGATGAAGGAAGGGTCATTTTAGAACCAGAAGGTATCATATCTAACAGAGAAAGGAAGCTTCGATCTCGTGTAATCAAGGAATACTTGATCAAGTGGAAGGACTTACTAGAGAAAGAAGCTTCTTGGGAGAGTGAAGCATTTCGTCAACATCCGTCGTTGTGTATGCTTTGAAGACAAAGCATTTTTTGGGAGGAAGGCAATGTTATAAAAAAATAGTTATTTAAGTAGTTATTAGGCAGACGGCATGTTCACCAAGAGGCACCCAAGGCGGTATAAAGCCACGAGCCTCCCTCAATTTGTAATCATCTTCTATCTTTTTAATAATAATAAATATGAATTCGTTGAATAATCGGTGTTAATTGTGCCAGACTACACTGAGATCATCCCTGTACTCTATCCGAACTCCTGTAGTGACACCGAGATATTACTTCTAAGATTCTTGTCTGAACTTTGTTATAGCACCGAAACTGTTCCTGTAACTCCTCTCTGAGATGGCACCGAAACTTTTCTTCTGAGATCCTAACTTCTGTAATTGTTCTAATGCAAAGACCTTACCCTCATATATATAGTTGTTTCCATGCGTAATAGGCCGACATAACTTCGTCGAAAGGTTGTGTCTCCATAAATGATTAGGCCGACAAGATTTCTCTTGAACAAAGTCAACATGATGATGATATATTTGAAGCTGACAGAAGGAGACTTGATGGAGGATTCTTTGCCTAATAAACAAATTGATTTCGACCCAATAAATAATCCTAAAGCCTACAATGGAGGCTTGACCTATGACAATTGACCCAAGCATGAAACCCATGCTTTAACAAGTCAATTTACTTGAATAATAAAATTATTTTTGCTTTCTTTTGACAAATATATTACATTTTGACTTCAAGTACATTTATGAATATCGAACCTGGTTACATTTTCCAACATTTGTACCTCATAAAGTGACTTAAAAGTCAAATGACTTTAAGACCATATAAAGTCACACTAAAAAGGTGAGTTCACATGTTTTCCTAGGCTAAGGCAAAAAGCACTAGGAAACACCTCCTTGGTACTATTTTTCAACAAAGGCTTACTAAAAGGATCCACCTACTAAAAAGCTATTTCTCTAGAAAGTTCCTAGGAGGTAGATAAATCATAAAACTATATAAAGAAGTAGAAGCAATGTAATGAGATATCTTGTGAAATATTTTGTCATTGCAGATCTGCTCATCTAGAGGTTGTCGTCAAAGAGGCAAATGAATAATGCTTTCGTCAATAAATATACTTGTCAAATTATGGTTCTTCTATGTTTAATGCTATTATAATCTATCATTTATGCGATAAAACATGTTATATTCTATTATTTAAGTTTTGAATCCTCTATTTTGCTAATAAATAACACCACAAGCGGTATCAAAGTACTTTCTTGAGCCAATATTTTATAGAACATTTTTCAGGCTAGACACGTGTTCCCGCATCTATAAATAACACATTGATATATTATTCGACAAGTAAATCCATGGTAAGGGAAAATTCTTGCAGGAAATGCAAGCAGGTTCACCTGGTTGGACACCCTTGAAACCCCTATTGGTACCTCTATGAGTAGTACCGCATCAAACAACACATGTATATAGAATTTCACTTGCACATTCCCTTGGGTATAGTTGAGGTCCCCTAGGTTACCTGAAACCAGCTTTAGATAAGTAAATCAACCATCATGTTGCTATAGTGCAAAGAGAACATCACTCTAGAAGATTACTCTCTAGCACCTGGGTAATCGGAATACGACTAAGGGTATGATCAAGGCTGCTTTGTTGGTGCCTTGAAAGATTGGCCAAGTACTATTATTGAACACAACACATGTATCTAAGAGCCTTAGCACCTGGCACTCCCTTGACCTTAAGACCCTATAAACCCTATTACTTGTTGTCAGATGATGAAACTCCAACACAAATTGTAATATTGAGAATTTGTCAATTTTGTAAGCATGGTAATATTCAAGCAAGAGTACAACTCCAATAGGAGTAGTAGAGAGAACAAAAGTGTGTTCTATCCACACCCTTATTTGAGGCCTATCCCAATTGAACCCTTCCATTGAGTTGATCGTCGTGGTGAAGTCTTTTGGGGTGGACCTGATGACACCACTACCAGGCAACTATCTCAACAAACCCAAAACACAATGTTGATTCACCTTTATTTGGAACTATCTCAATTGAATCATTGTGTCAAGCTAACTATTGTGGTACCACTATCTTGTTCAAAGCCTCCTATCATCTTCTCCACCACAAGAAATGCCTTTGTGCCTCTCAAAGGAGACGAGACTTGTGTACCTCCTTTATTCACTCCCTTAAACATTTATGGCACACAATCTCCTCCCACCACTCCCCCCTCCCATCCAACCTTAACCCCAGCTCCCTGTTCCAGCACATCTCCACCCTTTATGATATCCCTAGGCAACCCCAAATTCAAGTTACATCTCCACCTTCTTCAAGCCTCTTGTTCACATATAAGGACATCAAAGAGGCCATGTGGGTGACGAACAATAGTAAAGCAGTAAACGAAACACGATCTTCATCCGGTAGTTCCTTACTTGTCGAATCGCTTTAACCAAGTGGTCCATATAGGTTTTCCATTGGCTTGGTCACATCAAATCATTCACTCAATACACAAATTAGGACCCAAATCTACTCCCAATGACTACAAAACGATCATGTTGGACCAACGATCATGTTGGACCACATGTTCATGAAGCTCTATACTACACTTCTCCACTTCAAGCTCTCTAGGGAGCTTGATTGGTGACATCTCAGAGCTAGACAACAAGTTGATTTTGACCTAAACACCAAACTATTGATCACGTCATTACACTCAAGGCCATCAGTGAGAAGGCTCATCATTGCTCTTCAAAAGTTTATTGTTGTTTTGTAGACATTTAGAAAAAATTTGATTATGCCCCTAGGGAGGCTTTATTCTAGAGCATCAAAGACATTAGCATATCAAAGACCCTATTATCAGCCATCATGCATATATACGAGTCAGTGCTTAGTTTCCTGTGCACAGCACTTGCCTATCAGATTCCATCTGGAGTATTATTAGAGTTAAACAAGGTTGCCCACAATCCCCCGCATTATTCGGGATCTACATTGATGAGTTGGAGCCCTTCTTGTCTAAACACATCCAAGATGGTGATGGTTTCCTTCTACACCATTTACTAATGTTTATCATGTTGTTTGCAGATGATGTGGTATGCCTACCCTCATCCCTAAATGGATTGCAACAACAACTAGATGCCCTAGCCCTTTTTTGTGATCTTTGTCAATTGATAGTCAACCTGGATAAAGCCAAGGTCATGATCTTCAATGCATCAAAGAAGAGTATCTTTGATCACCACTTTTTTGGAAAGGTGGGGAGATCAAGATCACAACCAAATATACCTATCTAGGGTATTATTCCCAAATCCTTGCTTTAGTTTGTGGCATGCACTTCAGCCCCAAACCAACAAGGGCTATGGGTCCATGGCTCTTCTAGAGAGACAGTGTTTTCAGTATCACTTTCAGGACATATAGTCTAAGATGTCACTCACCAACACTCTTGTCTGCCCCACAGTTCTATATGGATCTGAGGTTTGGGGTCCCAGTTTACTAAAGTCTAATTAGTCCCCAGTAGAGAGAGTACATACCATCCTCTGTCGTCACTACATTCGATGCAAATAGAAAGCTCCTTAGCCCATAATTCTCACAAAGTCTAGCACTTGCGCCTTCTGACTTAAGGCAACATTCAATATTGTCCCACTTCAACATCGTGTTTGGAGTTTTACAAATACAATGAAGGGATGACACAAATATCCACACTTGGCCAACCATTCATCAGAGTCCATTGCACTGTTGCAGTAGTTGGTCATGTTGCACCTATTTTGTCACAAGTCCAAGGAAGCAGTTGTGCAAATTTTTCAAAGTTCATAATCATTAGCTAGCTACCTGTCATATCATTATAAACCCAATTTTTGCAAATTGTAATGTAAATGATGCTAGTACGACCATTTAATTACATAACAACCTAGGTAAGCCTATGATTTTGGCGACAAATTTCATCCTAGGAGGTTTTCAAACCTCAACGCATTAGATGTGTTTCTAAACACGAGTAATCGGCAGAGTTTTTCCTCCATCTTAAACCCTAAAGCTAGGGTGGAATTTATTGACAAAGTCCTATGTGAGTCCTAGTGTTATATCGAGTCTTTGTAAAAGTGGTTCGGGAATAATTTAAGTTATTTGGATAAATTATTTTATTACATATTACTTGGTCTACTAGATCATATTGCGTCGCAAATTTGGGTAATTATGAGGGTCTATAACGAATGGGTATTCCCCCTTTGAGGGTTGAATTATTATAATATCTTGATATAAAATATATGTTAGTGCATGGTCCCTCACAATTAGACACCATGGCTAAAATATTTGAGGATGAAAAAATATTAATCCCCTCTTGTGTCAATTAATTAATTTTCATAGCTAAATTAAAATTAAATCCTAGGCCAGAAAATTAATTAATTTAGAGTCGAAAATAATTTTAGAGAAATTAATTTTCTCCAAGTGGAAAATGACCAAAACAAATTGTAGATCAAAAAGAAGTTAATTTTTGAAGGCCCCCCACCAAGGAAAAAATGGATATTTCAAGAAAAATTGAGCCCTTGAACCTTGGTGGTTAGCTCAAAGCCAAAATTTTGAGGAAACTAATTAAAAAATATTTATTTTTGGATTAATAAAAAAGGGTTTTTAAGAAAAATTCTTCAAAAATAAATATTTTCAATGGTGGAGATTACAAGACCAACAAATTTTATCAACAATCGAGATTATTTTGACAGGGATCAAGCCAACTAGCTGTTATTTTCCCCTTGGAGGATTTATCTATAAATTAGAAGCCATTTTGCTTCTCAAGGTCATGTTGACTTTGGTCTATGTAATTTTGTAACGCTGGTGTTGAGCCATTGTTCTGCTAGGAACGTTTGAATATCATAATAAAAGACTTTGGGATTCAGTTTATGGTCTCTTTGTCTCATTGATTTGTGGTATGTGCTAGTTATGTGCTAACCCTATATTGTGCTTCAAGGCTATATAAATTGTTATTTCATTTTTCAATGATAGGAACATTCTATTGGTAAATTTTGGATTTATCTTAGGTGATCTGATTCATTATATGATCTAGCAATTTTTCTTGAGAAATATTATAGAGATTTGCAGTTACACTAGCCCTTGGGCTCCAAGTTCACAGTCCTCCGGGAAATTTATATGTTTTTCTTACTTCGCTAAACGTTGTGCTTAATACTTTATCTTTCGAAATACATTAAGCCATTGTCATTATTTAAAAAATTAATTCTCAAAAAAAATTCATTTTACAAGCATTGTATATTTGTACATAATTTTGTAAAATAATTTTTGTTAAACCCTTGTTTTGCAACAATTGGGGTTTGGGGTTTTATTTTTTGAATTTTGTATATATTGGGGTTTTGGGAAAAAAAATATTTCATTTGTGCAAGTGAAATTCAAGAAGATTGTACAGGGGTTTTGAGGTAGATCTAGGCCCTTGAGGGTAAGATCTAATCTCCATTAAATTTGCAGGGCCAGTATCCAAGATTTTGCAATGAATTTCGACGATTTTGAAGATCTGAAGTGGGATTCACTTTTGCAAGGGTTTGAAATATTTTTTAGGGCCTCCTAGGCCCAACATCAAGCCCCCAACCCTAGTCGTTGTCCTTGCTAGCCTAGCCGCAGCCCTAAAATTTACACGGGCCTCCTTGTTTACCTCTGTCGTGAGCCAAAAGAAGCATCGGCCTTCCTTTAGGCTAGGCAGTAGCCCTTCTAAGGCATGTCATGAGCCTTAGTGGCTCCTCCCTCCTACTCGAACAACCTTATTCCCCTCTCAGGCCCCCTTGGCAGCCCTCCTAACCCTTGCAGCAGGCCTTAGAGGCCTTGCCTTCCTAGACCGCAGGCCTTTGGGCCTCCATCTAGCCTCACCGCAGGCCTATTAGGCCTCCTCTCCTAGTCGCTAGCTTCCCTAGCCCTAGCATTCCCTCTTCTAGCCCTTCTTTGCCCCAACGCTAGCCTTCTAAGGCCTAGCGTTGCACTATTTTGGCCTCTCCTCGCCTCTTTCCATCTCTGTTTGGGTTATCATTGAATAATTTGTCTCTAACATTGGTTGTTTGTAGATATTTGGACTAAATTTTGTGGTTGCAGGTAGCCCCTCCATTGGAGAAATTTTGGGTAAGATCTCCAAGCCCAAAGGGCTTATTAGTTTGATCTCTAAACCCTCATCTCCTCACTGTTTCACATTACACCCATCTAATCATTTATTTATAGTGGTAAAAATCTCATTTATATGCTCTAAAAATCATTAACAAGTTACCTAAGTTCATTAACTAATCACTGGGAAATTGGGTAAAATCTACTTAACTTGTTTCAACAATTTTGGGTGGTTGTCTTACTATTTAGTTATGCATTACAAGGTCTGATCATAACAGTGACATTGGCATCTAAGTTCATTAAGGATCTTATGTTGGAAAAGTGTTTTGTTTTTGGGTTACCTCTTTTGCACTCATGCACTCATAGTCATCTCATATTTTGCATCCTAGGTGCTCTAATTGGAATTAACCTACTACTGTCCCAAAAGTTTTCTTTTGCTCATTTAATATCATTGGAGCATAAGTTTATATTGTTTAATGCTCTATTGTGGAAAGGATAGAGAGCATTGGTGGCATTGGATCTTGAAGTAAATTTACTAATTAGCTACTACATTGCTTATATTGCTCAAGAGATTTAACATTGTATTTTCTTGTGAGTTCCATGATTTTTTAGGGTTATAAATTTGCACTTAATAAGCTCACTCACATAAGCACATTAATCTCATCTCTTGTTAAATGGTTTTTATTGATTAAGGCGGTGATCATTTCTTGGACTTCAGCATGATTCTTGTTCTTTCACATTAGCAACTGAAATGGTGTCTAATTGGCATTGTGGAAACTTGTTATCATAACCTATGTTTTGCTAATTGTGTTTGAGGAACATTAACCATCTAAGCATTAAATCATCTATCTCTTGAATAACCGCTATTGGCCTCCTACATTGTATCATGGCTAATTGTTCTAAGTGGATAAGTGCTCAAATTGGATATCTATTGTAAATAATAATTCTATATTGGCAAATCATTGTGAAGAGCATTAATTTTATCTCTTGTACTTCAGCAATTATTGGTTATATCTTGTGGACACTAAGTGAAATTGAGCACTTTGTCTTGCGTTTAAGATTGCCTTTCATTCATTGTTATGTACTCTGTCATAAGATAAATCACAATTAAGTACTTTAAAATCATAAGCAATCTTAACTCAAGAGCACTCAAATTAATTTGCATTTTGCATCCTAGGCCTAGAATTGCACTAATTAACTTACCTCCAAGCATAAGCTTGGTTGATAGAAAGATAGGAACACCCTTCATCTTGTAGCTTGAGAAGAATAGACCCTCTCTAGTGGTTAAAACAGTGACCTTGCAATCATCAAAGCCACAGTCTCTGCAGTGCCAAAAGCATTAGGCACGTTAGATTTCAAGGAGAGGTATCGTTAACCAAGTCTTTGTTTGCTTCACCTTGACTTCTCTCTACCACCTACTCTTGAGACTAACCTCAAAACAGCTAGGGATTAAGGGATATACTTAGCTAGGCATTTAATTAAAATAAATCAAGATCTTGCATTTCATATAGGATAGATAAGCACTCCTTAAGCAACGGTTGTTCATTCGATCATTTGGTCTCTCATCGATCTAAAGCAAGCAGTTAACTCCATAAGGCACTGGTCTCATATATAACTCCAATGAAATCTTTAAACTTTCTTAAAATCAACCAAGTGGCTAGGCCATTCAATCGTGTCTCCCGGACTTGTTAGTTGCCAACGAGTCTTCCATTTTCACATTTCATAGGGACTACCCCCCATAGCGTGTTGTTGGGAGACCACTAGAGCCTAGAACGGTGAGGTCAGGGATCAGAGTGACAACCCCCAACCTGATTCGTTGTCACACCGAGCCTGTACAATCTGAGTGACAACAAGTCCTTCCTTTGACTCAATCTAAAAGTTGGTATATTGGCGTCTCAAATCCCCTTGCTTTAGTTGGCATTACATTGGGTCATCTTCCTCCATTTAAATATTTTGTATGTGCACCCAACCAAACAGGAGATGAATACAATCATTCATGAGAAGATGACCTTCTTTGTTGTGCACTTCATGGTAATGAGGGCTTCGCCATTGGATGCATACCCTTCGTATTCATTTAGGCTAGTTAAGAGTTGGATCTCATCAACTGCAAATTGAGACAAACCACCAAATAGGCAATTTGGACAAAATCTACCAGCTATGGCATCTGCAAGAGATTGAGACGGAGGAGAGTTTCATCTTCCATTGTCCCATTTACTATGAGATTTGTGGGAAGAAATATTTCTTGTTCAAGGAGATGCAAACCCTTTCCAGTTTCTTCCAATACTTAGAACATAGATGTCTAGCCCTTTACATGCAAGAGGCCCTCAAACATTTGTTGAAAATTGGGGCAGCTATGGGACGAATTTCCGATAGGAACCCAACTACCCCAAAAGAAGCCCATCTCACCCCAAAGAAAGAATTCAATTGGATAAAGGATATTATTATTTGGCTTGGCTCTTCTCTTATTTAATATGGCTCATATCAACTTGGGCAAGCGATCTTTAAATCATGTAAAAATATATTTAATGTTAGTTCCAATTTTATGTTCCCCTCCAAAGATTACAAGTCAGCCTCTCAACATCTCATGTCGGCTTGCCGAAGGGTTGTGACCCTTCATAGGTCAAAAGAACTATAAATTCGCATTAATCCTCCCTCATTTGGACATGGATCTCAAACTTTTGTAGATCGAACGTCTCTAAGGCTCGCATTCTCCGTGGATCGTATTTTCTTAGGCTCATTATATCTTATTTGTGGCATGTATCATTTTCTTTGTGGTTCGCATTACTTTTGTGGTTCGATATACTTCATTTTGGCTTGTATTTACATATCTGAGGCTTGATGCATATACTTTGTGGCTAGGCCATACTCAGTGACTCGCCCAAATTACAGTGGCTCGCTCACATCACAATGACTCGCTCTTATTACAATGGCTCATATTTTCTGAGGCTCGTTATGTCTTATTTGTGGCACGTATCATTTTCTTTGTGGTTCGATATACTTCATTGTGGCTTGTATTTACATATCTAAGGCTTGATGCATATACTCTATGGCTAGGCCATACTCAGTGACTCGCTCAAATTACAGTGGCTCACTCACATCACAGTGACTCGCTCTTATTACAATGGCTCACTCACATCACAGTGACTCACTCTTATTACAATGGCTCACTCTCATTACAGTGACTCGCCATACTTTGTAGCTTGCACTCTTCTCTGTTGGTTTGTATTCATATTTTTTTGTGCCTCAAATTGTATTAACAATAGCTCACATTTCAGTAGCTAGTATTACCTTATTTGTGATGCGCATACATTATAGTTGCTTGTATACTCTTCTCTATGGCTCACAATGTTTTGTAGCTCGCATTTGATATCACTATGGCTCACAATGTTTTGTAGCTCGCATTTGATATCACTATGGCTCACATATCACAGTGGCTCACTTTCTTATCTATATGGCTCCCAATTACATTACAATGGTTCGCTTTCTTATCTATGTGGTTAGCAATTATATTTCTATGATCTGCTTTGTATTTTTTAGCAATCTATGTAACCGTGACTTGGAGGCACACGACAGTGATTTGGAGACTTGACAGTGATCTATACAATAGTGAGGTATGACTATAATCTATGTAACTGTGACTTGGAAACTATGACAGTAACTTTGATGTATATGACAGTTAATGTGTGGCAGTAACCTTAATGCATGGAGAGATCTTAATATGGCAGTGAACTAGACAGCGCAATGATCAATATATATGATAGTGACCTTGACATGTGGCTACAACCTTGATGTATGACCTTGACCTTGATATGGCAGTAGCACGTATGGTAGGGTGTCTTAGATATATGACTATGTCTCTATATGTCAGGACTATATATGACAGCAACCTTGATGCATATGTATATGGCAGTGGCCTCAATATGATAGAGCCTTTGATATGTGACAAAGACGTCTGATGTATGACAGTGACCTTGACATGGTAGTGACCTTTGGTAAATGATAGAGACACTATGATGTATGACTTGACTCTATGTTGATAGGATGACAGTGAAGTGTACAGTGCTCTATGACAGTGACAAAGATGTTCCTATGACAATGTGATTTGGAAGCCTGCTTGCTGTTGGATTGTCCTAGTAGGACTAAAGTGTTGGATGATGAAAGATTTATGTCTCATGATTATTATAGTTTGTATCTCAGTTGAACATTGATGAATATCTAATAGAAGAAGTATTGATTTATGGGTTTTTCCCCTTGTGGGGTTTTTCCCTGGTCTCTGACCAAAATCATGGTGTCCCTATTGTGTATGCTTTTCTCTTATTGTTCCTTACTATTCTGCTGCATTGTTGATGCTATTGTTCTCTCTACATAATTGCTAATGCTGATATGATGTTATGGGGTGAATAAAATATGAAAATGTTGAAAAAGTTTAAAATTGCAATTATCTACAATAGAGAACAATCTAGCCCTAAAAATTAACAACATTGAACCCACAAACTCTCTAGCCTCCTCCTAAGTTGATTCCTGGTCAATGGATTACCTCCTCCTTTAAGGTGCTCCCATCAACTCGGGGCACTAAGAGACAAGATAATAATAGCTTTGCTTCTAGCTCTAGATCAATGCGGACCAGAGGGATCATTCTGCTTCCCCAGAAACCCCAGAGATGTCACCAGAGCAACTCCCTTACCAACAAGCAAATCAAATCATCTAGACATCAGTAACGAGTTATAGCAAGTAGGCAATAACAGAATAAAGGGTCTAGATCTCCCCCTAGCTCTTCCTCTAGGCATCATCCTATCTTGAGTTTTCTTCAATTGGCCTTGGATGCTAGGAGGAGGTAGATCTAATGGATCATGACCCAGTCCCCATATCATTTCCCTTTACACATCTCCCTCCCGTTGAGGCTGCCTGCATTTAGATCCGAAAGTTTTCTCATGCTTTCCCATAGAGACTTAATGTTTCTACTTTACTTTTCGTTATTTATATAGGAAACCGTTTAGTATTCCTATGTTGTATTGACAACATTGTATCAACAGTCCCATTGACCTTCCTTTGTAGTCATTTGTTGGACATTAATATAATAATCTCACCTTATCTAGTAAGTCTTTTTGTGTGGACCTGCTCACCCCACTACTGGGAAACTATCTCAACAAACCCAGAACACAGTGTTGATTGCCTTAGTACCACTCTCAAGTAACCTTTTTCTTACGGACCCACATATCTATGGCTAACACTCAAGGGACGAAACCTTCCACCAAAGTCTCCTCTTTGGAACTCTATGTGATGAGTTGCAACACAAGACAACTCACAACCACTACTATGCTCAATCAAATCTTGATGTCATCCATGATAAGCTAACCAACCTAGAGTCACTCCTTGACTGAATGTCCAACCTCATATTTATATATATATATATATAAACTACGGTTGGGGAGACGTAACGTTTCCACAGGTTTAATATTAGGGAGTTAGAAGAGCGAATCCTTTACACAAGTATGATGACATGGTGGATTACTTAGTTCTTAGTTTAGGCCCCACAACCATTGTCGAGGATGTCAAGCGGTGAACAACTCAAACAAGTTTTTGTCTATATATATATATATATATATATATATGTGTATATATATATATATATATTGAGAATTGTTTTGGGGGCTACAGTGGGGGAGACGTAACATTTCCACAGGTTTAATATTAGGGTGTTAAAAGAGTGAATCCTTTACACAAGTATGATGACATGGTGGATTACTTAGTTCTTAGTTTAGGCCCCACAACCATTGTCGAGGATGTCCAGTTGGTGAAAAACTCAAACAAGTCTTTTTCTGAAGATCAAATTTTCATTCAGCAATCTCACATGTCCTGTTGGTGAACTACTCGAACGAGTCCTTGTCCGAGGATCAAATTTTCATTCAATGGTCTCACGTGTGTGCTCCTTTCCAAAGTTCAGCGGATGATTATTGTACTTCTCTGGAGCTAGTGTATTTGACTATGTCCTGGCCAACCAAGAACTCCTCCCCCAGATCCAATACTTCTCAGTCTCCCGCCTCACTTTGGCTGACCATGCTCACTTCTCCTTCTCCCTCTCTACATCCCCTTCTCCTCTCCCCATACCCCCTCCCACCCCTTTATCCACCTGTACCACCTTCCTTTTTGATAGAGATTATTCAAACACATACAATACCTGCCTCAAGACGTTGCTCCCTCCCATCTCTGACTTTAGAGCCTTAGACACAACCACAGCTAAATATGACACACTTTCCATGGCCCTCATGGAAGCAACCCTTGACTCCTACCCCCATTCCACTTGCAAGTCTCGCCCTCAAACTACCCCCAGTACCTATCCTATGAATCGTTGGTTTGATGATGAGTGCAAATCTTTCCATAAACGTCTACGCCTCACGCTTACACATGACCCATCTTCCTCCCCTAACCTCCACAAAGTTTATTGTAGACTACTTCACTGCAAAAAACAAATATTCCTCCCCCAACAAAGATGGGAACTTTGTGATGCTTTCCACCACTCCCTAAAAGTCTTTTTGGCGGGCCCTCTTTCCTAGACATCACGCCATCTCTCCCGCCCTTGACCCCCATACCATGTTCTCCCACACCACCTCCCTCTACGACATCCCTGGACAACCCCCCAACCAAATCCCCTCCCCTCCCACCTCTTCTCTAAATTGGCGTTTAAGAAAGCAACCAGAGCATTGAGTACCAATAAAGTAGCTAATGAGGATGGGTTTCAAGCCAAATTCCTCAAGCATGGCATTCAATCGCTTGAGTCATATATTGCAAATCTTTTTAACCATGTGGTTTGCTCTGAATTCCCCCCTCCTGAACAAGATCTGATCCCACAAATCCAGGAGCAATGTTGATCCGAATAACTACAAAACTATCATGGTGGGCCACACATTCTCCAAGCTTTATGCCATAGTTCTACACCAATGGCTTTCTGAGGAACTAGAGAATCGACATCTCAAAGCTAGAGGACAAGCAGGCTTCTACCCAGACTACCAGACGATTGATCATATCTTCACCCTCAAATCCATCATCGAGGAGGCCCACCATCTGCTCTTCATGGGTTTACAGATACTTTGTAGATTTCCGGAAAGCTTTTGACACGATTTTTAAGGAGACATTATTCCAGAGACTACATGACATTGGCATATCAAAGACCCTCTTAACTGCCATGAGACTCTATGAGTTACTGCTAGGGCACCTCAAGATGGTCCATGATCTTTCAAACTCCATTTAAATTACCATTGGGTTGAAGCAAGGGTGTCCCCTCTCTTTGACTCTCTTTGGGATTTATATCGATGAGCTTCAGTCTTTCCTCCATCAGCACATACAGGAGGGTGATGGCTGCCTACTCCACCATGTTTTGATCTTCTTGTTCATGCCCCTCTTTGCTAAAGACTTGGTCTGACTGGCCTCTACTCCTAAGGGATTATAGAGACGAATTGACGCACTGGCCAGTTTCTATGACCTTTGATAGTTCTGTTGAAAAGTGCAACTAGTGTCAGTCTTCATAATGCAATAAAATGTAATTTTTATCATTGATTATATTCAGTATTATATTTTATTTTTGGTCAAAGCATGTTCTTCATGCATATAGAGTCAATTGAGTCAAAGAATTTATAAAGAGTCAAAAGAAATGTATTTGAGTCAAGTCCCAATTGGACTTTTCTAAATGAAAAGAAAAATAATTTTATTTTGAGTCAAAAAGTCATCACAATATCAAGGCGGCCCTCCTTGGACAAGTCGGCCTTAGAGGCGACTATTTGACCCTCCTAGACATGTATAAATACAAGTCAACTCGACCTCATTCACTCAATCATAATCACATTGATTTCTATGCAAAATGACAAGAAGAAAAGAAGCGAAGTCAAAGTAGTGAGAGAGAGAGAAGTCAAAGGAGAGAGAAATTCGAGTGTTTCTAGCTTATTTTTGCTCACACGTGTGAAGTTTCTGGGGCAACTCTACGAAAATTACAGGTCCAAATTTTTTCTATTTGACTAGATTTCAAAAGGTTTGATCGTCGTTGACTTTGACTTGGTTTGAGGAGACTTGGAGGAGGGTTGACCTGGATCTTTGTGGCAGTATTGGTCTTGGTCTTAAGTCTTGGATATCTCATTTTGATATGATTCTATAAGAGGAGTTTTTGGGTTTTCCCCCTCGTGGGGTTTTGCCCTAGCTTGGAGCCTAATTTCTTATGTTCTTTGTTTCTTTGTGATATTTATGCTTTGAAGTTTTGTATAATTGCTTGATAAAGAGAACATAATTTAAAAAGAAGACAGCTAAAATTCACAAGTAATTATCAAGTAAGAGGAATCAAGCTTTAATCTATCCAACACTTGGTTTCTCAACAGGTTGAAGGTCAACCTAGGTAAAACCAAGGTTATGATCTTCAGTACCTCAAAGAACTCTATCGCAAAGCTACACTTCTACTACCACAGGACAAAGACTGAGATCACCACATTTTACACCTACTTGCGAGTATTGTTCATAGACCCTAGATTTGGTATGGGACAAGCAGTCCAACCTTCACTTAGTAAAGGTTGTGGCTCCCTAGCCCTCATTAAGTAATAATACTTCCAAGCACAGTTCCAGGACATCTCAGCCAAGCTCCACCTCATGAAGGCCATTATCAAACTCACAGTCGTCTATGGCTTTGAGATCTGCGGACCCAATTTACTATAGTCATATTAGGCCACAATGGAAAGAGTACATACCCTGCTTCTCCGGCATATCATCCACTGCAAATGCACAATTCCATAACCCATTATTCTGAAAGAGTTCAGAGTTCACCCATTTCACCTTGAGGTCCTTTTCCGCTTGGTCTCTTTCCTCCATCGAGTCAGGGCTTACAGAGATTCTGCTATCGAAAGAGAGAGATACCACTATCTTGCACATTGTTCTTCAAAGGCCATCGCTTTGGATACCCCCTCAGGTTGTGCTCATGGATGGTTCACAAACGCATCTTGACTACTTCAATCGATGGCCATCTCCCCAAAGTGCCTTACTCCATTTAGTTTCTCCCTTAACGGACTAGCACATCTCTTACCGACTCGACAAACACTGAATTAGGCCATCAGAGAGGATATCTATAGATTATACATTCAAGTCACTTGGACATCCCCCTTGATGAGCCTTTGGTCAAAGATGTCGTTCTATCTAGAGTACTTTTTGGAGCTTTGGGATGGCCTCATTGTTCGCCCATGTTATACTCTCAAGAACAAGATGCATTCACTCAAGATCCCATTGGGGCAGCTTCAAGTTGGGTACCATCGACTTCGGGTGGACACAGATCACCATATACCACGATCTGATGGGGTCTGCCATATGTGCCACCTACAAAAGCCAAAGACCAAGATGCACCTCATTTTTCGATGCCCCGTGTACTATGAGATTAGAGGATGATATCATTGCCAATATAGAGAGTCGGAAGGATCCCTCTCTACCTTTTTCCAATATCCTACCAAGATGCCTATCCTTCTTCATCAGGAATATATTTAGACACAGATCTCAGATCCTACATACCCCGCCTCACTCGAGGACGCTTCAAATGATCAAATCATAAAATTAAATTGATCCAACTGATCGGAGCAACAAGTGACGAGTTGAGTTCCAGGATATTTCAAATAGTGGAGCAGTGAGACCTTGGGTCTCCCCTCAACCCCCACCCCCTTTGGGAGGTCAAATGGTGCCCTCGAGACCATTGCAGAGGTGTCAAACAATACATCAATTCACTCAAACCCAAAGTCTCAAATGGTTTAGTACCAAACAGTTCCAAAACAAGGGCCCCACCACCCGACGAGTTCCTCCCCAACCCCAGCGGAGCAGCCAGAGACTTATCCAAAGATTCTTTCCTTTGGCCTCGAATGTTAGGAGTATTCCTCACTCCTACATCCCCCCCACGATCATGCAACCAGACTCCTTATTGGATCCAAAGGACTCTGATTGCAAACCAGCACCACTATTACCCCCCTCATCATCGGCTATCAAACTCAAGCACTCTTGAGTCTTGACATCATCGACCTCTAGCCCTAGACTTATTCACTTAGCCTTCTACATAATCCAGTTATATACATGATTATGAGACTGTCTTATTATTCTATCCTTCTTTACTTCATTTTATCCTAGATTTAGCTTTGGTATTTTCTAGGAGTTGCATTGGCACTCCCACATTGTACTCATGTTGGTTGTATCCTTCTGTCCTATTGACCTATTTATGGTCATTCGTTGGACATTAATAAAATTGTCTTATCATATCTTATCTAGGCACATGCATAGATGACACATCAATTGTGAATCCATCTGACACTCTTCTTTCTAACATATCCTTGCATGGCGTAACTAACCTAGGCTCATAAACAGCCAAGTCTCCTTCCTGATTGCTGGCTTCCCACATGGGCATAGAGGTGGGTCTTAAAGCAATTCCTACATTTTCTACCAAACTTCATAACCCTCCCTCCTTGCATGGTGATCCGATTCATAGCACAATGTGCCAATTTCTCACTACTCTGCTCAAGTTAGGAGGTTCGTCAATTCAAGTCTTGAATTGGAAGAAATATGGGGACATCTTCCAATACTACACCCCCGCAAAATCGTCACAAGAGGAAAAGAACCATTCAATCTTGGGGGCACGATGTCTTGCTAATAGTGGGTAAGGACTCACGACTTGCTCAAGTTGAAGAATTTCTCCATAAAACCCTAGTTGGTAAGTTGTTTGGGTGGTAGAGTAAATATCAGTTAGATATTATCATCAATACAACAATGTTGGAAACCTCTCCTAGGATATGGCCCCATTTGCCATTTCTTGTCGAGGGGGTGGTTTAGTTTTGTATTTAGGAAGCAAGAAGATGCACACAAGGTTTTGATGCAGAGGTGATTTAGGAATCACAACATGTTGGGTCTAAAACCATGGCACCTACTTTTTGATGCTCAATTGGCCATGTATGTGAGTATCATGATTTGGGTCAAGTTGCCCAATCTTCCGTTGGAATTAAATGAGGCCGGTTTTAAGGCCAATTGGCAATTCCATTGGTAAATTTAAAGTCGGTGATTTGGGGTTTCTGGAAAATAACTTTTGAATTGTGGTACAAATATTGGTTGATATCAATGCCAGGTACGGTCTTTTTTGAATCCTTACAAATAGTATATAGAGACATATCATTCTCACAAAACCTAGATTATTTGAATGTGCCTTTCTGTTGTTACAGATGCCATATTGTGGGTCATCTAATGGCAGAATGTACACTTCCTTAATCCCCTCAACAGAAGGTGGTGACATCACACAATAAGATTGGTGGGATTTTGGAGGAGACAAATTTGAATGGTCCAGTTCCATCAATGCCTTGCAACACGAATAGAAGTGTTTTGGATGAGGTTGGTTCTTTTGAACCTCTAGCTCAAGGAAAAAATGTAGAAAACGAAATTGATCAAGGACAACATATAATTGAATTACCATCTAAGAAGCCACAAAAAGACCTTTTCATAAGTAGTATTTTGGTTCCACTTGCCTTTGGCTCAAAGGAGATGGGGTAGGTCAAGGACAAGCAAAAGGATATGTTTGAAGATTTGGATATTTTAAAGCCTTAGTGCGATGTATTGGAAAAGCTCTAAGACTCTTCAAGTAAGGTTTCCATCCCCCTTTCCATTGTTCCTAATTGATCTGATGGAAGTTCTATTCCTTTCCACATGTCCTATAAGGCAACCTATCTCCCCTGCAATTGATGCATTCACCTCTATCATAGACCAAAGGTTTAGGATTACATTGCCCCTCTTAGAAGCCCCTTCCATTTTTGTCCCGTGTCCTCCTGACTCTTCTTCTAGCGGCAGAGATATTTATCTCCCCAGTCCTCACAATTATGCTCAAACTTCAGGGGGTTTGGGTTTTCACCTACCCATTGATAGGGAGCCTATTAAGGTCGATCATAAATCAACCATTTGCATTGCTCAAGAGATGGCTTTGAGGGAAATACATCAAGGAAGATATAGTTCAATCTTTGGGGTACTTAGAGCCAAGAAAACCCCATCATATGTTCCCCCATGAAAATCTTGTCTATGAATATAAGAGGCCTAGGAGGGAAGTCCAAAATTCTAGTGATTGAATATGATTTTCTGAACATTGTATTACAACAAGAAACTATGGGATGTGTTGATACTATTATAAATATCCTTAGAAAACATGCCAAGGTTTAATAGTTCTTTCAGCCTTTATTCTTTTGGGTCTTCGTGGAGTTTAATATTTGGCTTTCAGGAAACTCTCATTTTGTCTAATTCTTTTGCAGTTCCTTCTGGGTGCTAGTTCTGTTGTCCACAGTGGGGAACTAGATATAGAATTTCAAATTTTAAATCTCGATTCTCTACAGAACCTATGATGACAAAGAACATTTCTAGTACAAATATTTTTGCTTTGCTATTTGCAAGTGGATGATCTAATTATTGGGGGTGATCTCAACTTCACAATTGGTAAATTTGAAATTTGGGGTCTCCATGCTCGAGAGAACAAATTGGCAAACTTATTCATTGACCAATTCGAAAGAGTTGGTTGTGTTGACATGAAGCCCATTGAAGTTACTCCTCCATGGTCAAATAACAGGGTTGGGAATGCAATAGTTTCTAAAAGATTGAATAGAATTCTAGCAATGCAAGATTTACTGCCAATTATTGGACAATATAGAACATGGACAAGTAAGGTCTGCATCTCAAATCATTTCCCTATCTACCTGGAGTTTAGTAACAGTACATCACATTCAGGGTTCCCTTTCAAGTACAATCCTCATTGGGGGCAGGAGAAATTCAAGAATCTAACCTTGGTCACATGTGTTCCTTTCAACCCAAAATTATGATGTTCTTACTTGTATACAAATTACACATAATCTAGAGGCTCTTAAGGATAAGGTGGCATCTTGGGCCAGAAATAGAAGAAAGAAAAGGACACTTCAACTCAAGGATATTGAAATTGAATTAGCTTCATTTTATTTTGGTGGGGGTTTATCATTAGATCAGATGACTTATCTTTGACAATTAGAGAGACAGGGTGCCAAATTACTTCTAGATGATGAAGGGGAGTGGAGGTTGAAAAGCAGGGCCTTGTGGCTCAAAGCGGGGGATCAAAATATGAAATTATTCAAAACATATGCCAAACATAAGAACAGTTAAAATACCCCTCAAGATCTGGTTGATGAGGAAGGGCATATAGTCAAGGGATTTGAGGATCTTGCAAATTCAGGGATCAATAATTTCAATCACGAATTCAGGGCACCTCTCGATGAGGACATAGGCTCTATGCTCAGGGCCTTGGACGCCTTCCCTAGATTTGTCGAGGAAGATGAAAATGAGGACTTATTCAACCCGTATCTTTGAAGGAATTACTATCTATTATCAAATCCTTTCAAAAAAGCAAGAGCCTGAGGTCAGATGGGTGGACTGCGGAATTGTTTGAGGACTTTTATGATATTGTGGGGATGATCTTCTTAGAGTTGTGGGGCAGGTTCAACGATCTGGGAGGATGCCAGGCAGCTACAAGTCTACTTTTATTGCTTTTAATGATTTTTGGCCTATTCATTTGAGAGATTGCATCTATAAAATCATGGCAAAAATTATAGTGGTCAGATTAAAGCCATTGCTCTCAAGAGTAATCTTTGACGAGGAATTTGATTTTTCTCAAAGCTTGAAGGGTACATAAAGCCATTGATTATGCTCAAGAAGGGGTCCACTCGATTAAATTGGAGGAAAGATCCATAGCAGTGCTAAATCTAGATCTTTCAAAGGCTTATGCTTGAGTTTCATGGACCCTTCTAAAATTTCTTCTAATACATATTGCCTTTGATCTTCAGATGGTGAACTAAATTATGGGTTGCCTCATGTCCTTATCTTTCTCAGTTTTAATAAAAGGTGCAGGTTCAAAACAAATTAGGCTATCCAAAAGTCTATCACAATGGTACCCCCCTCTTTCCATACTTGTTTCTCATAATTGCTAAGCGCCTTAGTAGGTCGTTAATTAAAGCCAGACAATCTTGGCTGATCCATGGGATCTCAATGGCTAAACATCCACTTCATACAACTATTATTTGTGGACAATGTCCTATTATTTTGTTGTTGGAATATTGTTTAAGGTCAGTGCTTCAAAAGGATCATTGAAATCTCCTGTAATGCTACGAGGGTGATGTTGAAATTAGAGAAATCAGCTATATTTTCTACACTTTATGGATGGAATTAAGAGACAGGTGACAAATATTTCTAGCTATCAAGCACATGCACTAAATAATGGCTTCAAATATTTGCATTACAATATGAAAGCAAATAAGTACGGCATATTGGACTAGAAGTGGTTATAGGGAAAAGTGGAAAACCAGATACATTTCTAGTGCAATCGTTGGCTTTCCAGAGGGGGGTGACTCGTTTTCATCAAATCAGTACAGGAGACAATCACGGTATATTTGCATTTGTTGGCTCTTCTATCTTGAATAGAATTTGAAAGACTACACTCAACTATACAAGGGTTCAGCGGAATATTTGAGGGCACATATTCTTAGTTGGTCTCAAATAGCTCTCCCCCCAAGGAGCATGGTAGATGGGGGCTCAAAAATATATTTGATTTTGGTAAAGCATTGGCATGAAAATTGTTGTGGGTTTTTCTAACAAAGGATAGATTATAGAGGAAGATCTTGATAGCTAAATACATTGTGCCTAAAGCAACACGGGATTAGGTCCGCTCACATCATAAGACACCTCCAAATTTCTCCAATCAATGGAGGGTGATCTCTCAGAAAACTTTCTGTAGTAAGCACACATCTTGCCTGGCGAGTCAAGTTTGGCTCCAAGGTCCGTATTAGTAAGGATGTTATTGCTCGGTGGAATCAAAACATATTTCTTCCATATGAGTTAGCTAAGTACCTCCAGAAGAGGGGATTTTATACACTAAATAGAATTGCATGAGAAATATACCACTTCAATTTGGCAACAAGGGTGGCTTACAACCGCAAACCTGAACCTTGAAGCTATTTGATATGTTGACTGGGTCTAATTTATTTCTCAACTTAATCTGCTCATATTGTGATTGAGGAAGGTAGCAATGGGTTGATCTGGGTGTACAACTCTTCTGGGGAACAATGCACTACTAAGTTAGTATATCAATCTTTGAAAGAGAATAAGCAGGTTGAAAATGTTTGGCGGTATAAAAAGCTTTGGAAGTCCAAAGCTCCTCCCAAAAGCGCTTTATTATATTGGCTAATCCTTCAAGACCAGATTTTAACATGGTCAAGAATGCAAAGAAGCAGGTTTGAGGGTCTGAGTATTTGTATCATCTTTCGTGCTACAAATGAAGACACTTGTCAATTTTTTTCTCACTGTACTTTTACAAGACAAGTATGGCAACAAATGGAATCCCATATCAATATACAAAATCTCTAGGAGAATCTCACAATTGAAGCACGATACAGAATATTCTTTGAGAGGATGTCATTGAAAAAGTAATGGGCACTTCCCCTAGTGGTGGCTTGGGGAATTCTGGTGGTCTGCAATAGACAGTTATTTGACAAGGAGTTAAAAACTCCATATTTGGTGGCAATTCGAGCATTATCCTTGATCAATCCACAAATGGGATCAACAATTACTGTCCTGCGACATTTCCATTGGCCCTGACATTGGTCATTCATGCCAAGGCATTTCGATGGGACTAACTAGGAGGGGGCCCAATGCTATGCTCTCAGGTTTAACTAGCTCCTCTTTGATAGCCATTTTATTGTTGGTAAAGCAAACATTGGGGCTGGATCAAACAAAATGGGTGAACTTAAAGCAATATTTGCATTACTTAAAAATGCCATTACGTGGAACGTTTGTTGTCTTCAGTTGTACTTACCAGCCATAATCACAATCCATAGTGTCGAACTGGGCATAACCATCATATAGTCGCCAATCAGACATCCATACAGTCAGAAAATCAAGCGTCCATACAGCTGCCAAATTAGACATCCGGCAGCCAAATTAAACCACCACGTTCTGTCATCATACAATCACATTCTTCCTTAACACAGCCATTTAATTTTTATTTTGTAAATTGAGCAATTAATTAAGTCAAGTTCGAGCCAAATAACACTCCTCCCATAACAACAAAGATGACTAAAATTAGTGGAAGGATTGAAAACTTAGAGAAAGGACTGCAAACAAAATTACAAAAAGCTTGAAGAAAAAATTGATAAAAATCAGCAAGTGTTAAGGGAAGAGATTAAAAAAAATGAATATCTAAAAAAAGAGTTAATGCACAATCTCAAGTGTTAGATCACTACAAATATAAAAATAAAATGAATCAAAGCACTGATAAGATGAGAATAGAGATGAGAGGAGAAATCCAAGACCAAATGGTTCCTGAGATAGAGAGACATGAGAAATATCTCACGGGCAAAGAATCCTTGCCCCACACCAACCCGACAAATGTAAGTCCTAAGCAACCCAACACTTCTAGCACTGCAATTACCACTCCACAACTTAATCCTACAAATACAGTAAGCATGCAAACAATCACGTTTCCCAACAGCTTACCAGTCATCAACATCAACCAACCGCAACCCCTTTCAACTCAACCGATATACAGAAATCCAATGAGATTAAAATTAGAGTTACCCAAATTCAACAAAGATGAAATGCAGAGTGTGGCTTGAAGCAGCAAAGCAGAAGAATATTTTGAGATACATAACATTCACTTTGAAGATGAAAAATAAGTTATACTTCTATGCAACTTGAGAAGCATGCATATAACAGTTACATATGGTGGTAGTCAACATCTGTGAGCCACTATAGTTGGGCCAAGTTCAAGGATGACTTTTTAAAGAGGTTTCAAAGTATGACAAAGAAGGACATTTTTGCAAAAATAATCAGAATTAAGCAAAAAGGGAATGTGGAGGAGAACATTCACGAATGGGAAGCATTGGCAACACAAGTCCCTGAATTATCAAAAGATCAATTACTTCAGACTTGTGTGTCTGGATTAAAACCTTACATAAGGGAAGAATTAGAAATGCATAATATCACAACCACTGAGAAGACAAAAATTGTTGAGAACAAGTTAAAAAGGTCATCTCATTAAAACTTTGACCAGGATTATTCAAGGAGGAAACTAGTCTAAAGCAATGATTTTGTATCTATCATTGCATTCCAAAAAAGAGAAAAAGTTATAGCTTGGAAGCCCAACACCAAAGGGAAGGAAAATGTGAATATTGTGGAGACAAGTGGTCACAAGGGCACAAATACAACAAGTAGAAGTCATACAATCATGATAGAGAATCAACCACTTCCATAAGAAACTCGACTTATAAAGAAAAAAAGAAAAACTAATTGCAAAAATGTAGCAAAAATCAACTTCTAGGCCACAAATGTGCATCTAAACACTTATATCATTGCAAAATTATAAACAAAAAGGAAGTAAACATTCCTACTGAGGAGGGTATGTAAGATTCTCATGAAAAAATAAAAATCACCAAAGGTATCAATCACATGTATTAAGCAGGATCACAAAGAAGATGAATCGAGGGGTTATAACAAGGCTATAGTCCAAAAAGAAGAAGTGTAACAAACTATAGCATGTTATACCCCACTTTATTTGAGGAATAGTGATACCATGTGTAATAATCATGATAGAAAACCCATGATATTGTTGCAGTAATTACAGGAAAAATGGAGCCAAGAACCCCAAAAGTCAAAGTAAGAATTAAGGTTAAAAATATCACAATCTTAATAGATTCAGGAAGCGCACACAACTTCGTGGATATTAATCTCACCAAACAACTAAATTTTTGTGTACCCTATAAGGAACCTCATGCTTACAATAGTCGATGGTCAGCAGATCAAAGACTTAGGGTGATGCCATAAAGTTTTAATAAAAATACAAAATCTAGAACTACAATCCAAATATTACACTCTACCATTGAGTGCAATGCACATGGTGCTAGTACCGAAATTACTGTTAAAATTTGGCAGCTCAGGGATGAATTTCTCCTAGAAAAAGTCATATCTTTCGATTCTCTTTGAACCACCTATAATAAAATTTCATTTCTGACAATTCTAATATGACTTTCCAAAAATAGTAAGCCACATCTCAATTTGGAAGTTGTTGAAATAGGTAACTAGGATCAGTCTTCATAAATATGAAATGTGCTCTTGATTCTTGTATATTGTAAAAAGAGAAAAAAATTACTATTATTATTTTTGTAGCATGGGTTTCATGCTCAAGGTCAATTTATTTCTAGGTCAAGCACTCACTGAGTGCTTCTAGGGTTTGTCATAGAGTCAAGAAGTCAATTAAGTCATTGTCATGTATGAAAGACTCCATTGGGCATGTTATATCATGTAAAGAAAATTTATGTAAGTCAATTTGAGTCTAAAGGCTCTCCTTGATCAAGTCAGCCTTCAAGGGATGACAAGTCGGCCTCATAAGGGCTATTCAACCTCCATAAGAAACCTATATATAAGGGAGCCTCGACCTCATCAAGAGAGCATTATCAAGTTCGATCAAGAAGAAGAAAAGGAGACCTAGAAGGAGCGAGGAAGAAGAGAGTATAAGGAAGAGAAAGTTGAAGTTTTGCAAGCTTTTTTTGGGCTACATATTCCACACGTGCGAAATTTTTAGGGTACATATTGTAGCTACAAATCCGAAGTTGCAGACCTCTAAGGAAGTCGAATTTTGGTATCATATAGATCAAGTTTGCAAGCCAAGTAGTCAAGGAAGAGAAGGTTATCTAAGCGAAGGAGAGAGGAGGCAAAATTCACCATAAGGAGGCAAAAATTCACCATCATTTCTCTCACACGTGCCAGTAGCATTTCTGCAATAAAGGTCAAAAATTACAGACTTGAAGCAGTGGCCAAAAATCTGAAGTGGAGGACGAAATATAAAGTTTTCAAGAAGTTTGACTAGCATTGACTTTGTGGAAGAGAAGCTCATCAAAGGAGAGGTTGACTTGGTCTTGGAGGGGTCTTTGTCAAGGGTCTTAGGTCTTGGAATTCTTCACTTGAAGATTCTATAAGAAGAGAATAATTCTTGTAGGTTTTGCTCTTAAGAGGAGAGGTTTTGGCCCTAGCTAGCAGCCTATATTTTGTGTCCACTTGTTCTTTTGATCTTCATAGTTTGGTACTTGTTTGATGATAATAACACAATAATAATCAAATGAAAGAAGAAGCTAATATCAAGTACATCAAGTTAAGTAAAATAACATCATAAGCAGTTACCAAAGTAAGAGAAATCACCCTAATCTAGCTGCCCTAGATTTCTCAACATGGTATTAGAGCTAAGGTGACAACAACAAGGAAAGGCAGCTTGAAGATCATCCAATTGAAGAAGGATACATAAAGACCGAGTATCAAGGAAAACAAAAGGCATCAAGGAGGACTATCCATCACATCACAAGGATCACATCATCACAACTCTTGGAAGAAGAAGAAGACCTCAAAGATCCTACCTCAAATCAAAGTGATCTCCCTCTCATTGAAGAAAGGATCACATCTCAAACATCCTTGAAGAAGATCATCAAGCAATCATCATCAAGGAGGCATCTTCAATTGTCAAAGGAGTAGTGGAAGTCAACATCATCAAGAAGGCATCAAGTTGAAGATATCATCATCAAAAGAAGCATATTCACTTGACAAGTAAGTATTCTATATTTTATGTCTCAATCTACAATGACTTCTTTCTGTAAGGAGAACAACAAACTTATTGGGTCATCGAATTACCTTGCATGGAAGAAGATAATAGATTTGATCCTCATAGAAAATGAAGTTAGTGAATATGTCACAAGATCAATCACCAAACCTTCTCAAGAGAAATCTCAAGCACTATCAAAGTACATGAAAGGAGAGATAAGGGCTCAAAGAATCCTTATTGAGTCAATCAAGGATTCTCTCATCACTTATGTAGCAAAGTTGAAAACATCAAAAGAGATTTATGAAAAGTTAGTAGAATTGTTTTCTGTAAGCATTGCAAGAGAAATTATATTGTTAAGAACAGAACTATACAAGATGAAGGTATCAAAAGAAGAAGGGGTAGCCTCATACCTTAAGAGGGTATCTCAAATAAGAGATCAACTACAAGAGCTAGGAGAAATAATGTCTGATTGAGACATGACCACCATTGTGCTCAATGCATTGCCTACTGAATGGGGCAACTTTGTATCAAGTATCTATGGAAAGAAGGAAACTACCCCATTCAATGATTTATGGTCCTTACGCAAAATTGAAGAAACTAGATTGAAAGGAAAGAATAGCGTTGGAGCAAGTGGACAAACTCAAGCATGTGCAGCTATGGCAAGGAAGAAAGGGAAATTTGGAAAGTTTGAGCCTCGAAAGAAGTTTAAAAAAAAATCGACATGTCTAAGATTCAATGTTATGAATGTAATGAATATGGGCATTTCAAAAGAAATTTCCCTAAACTCAAGAAGGACAACAAGAAGAGAAGAAAGAAATGAAGCCCATGTCACCAAAGAAGTAGAAGAACCTGAAAAGAAGAAGACAAAGAAGGAGAAAGTAAAAGACCTCTACTATGACTAAGATAACATCATATACTTAGTTTTTTTTCAGTTTGTAGAAGATAGCAGTCATGATGGAAAGCATCACATGTACGATAGGATGCATGATAGCATAATTGAGATGATATCATCATAGAGGCATGGAAGGATAGTTGAAGTAGAATTTTATATGCAATCATCATGATAGAAAGGAAATAGCACATGGCATCTCCATTGGAAGCATATAAGGATAATCAAATTGAAGCTAATCATCTAGCAATATAGAAAGATAAGAGGTTGCCACACATCATCATCATTAGAGAAGAAGCATTTGCATAACAAGGATCATATAGATCCTGCATTATAATCTTTGTTAGAAGATTCCCCTCTACTTAGAAGAAGCAAGTGATAGTCTACATTCCACCTTGTGTGGGATCCACAGTTTAGAAGGATGATGGTATGTTGACAAAGATGTGCAGCATGTCAAGTTGGTTGAAGTACTTTCATCTTCAAGCAAGGAAAAGAAGATGCTAGAAGAAAGTCTAGACGAACACATGAAGGAAGAGGTATGTATATATTTGGTATTAGATAAATAAAGTCATGTCATCATATGGTTGCGGATAGAATGATTGAATGCTCTATCTCATGAGCATGACTGAAGAAGAAGGGACTCTTCCTTATGAATGATACATGAAGGCATGAATACAATGTACCTTGAACTCTTCTACATATTAACAAGATGAAACCAACATAATATGACATCATGAAGAATATGAGTTGGTTGGCAACTATGGTTCCTATGATGAAGGAACTATGTATAGAAGATCCTGAAAAAGCAATACATGAAGAAAGTGAAAGAAGAGTTCGTGAAAGATGTATCTATAGTCACGTAAGATTAGATAAGTGATCAACATCTGATAACAAGAAGGATTAAGCTATGACATCTCCATGGAGAAGGTATGAAGGCCCTGATATGTTGGAAAAGGAGAACCTTAGTGATGTATATCTTGGAGATGGATAGTATGCAAAAGGATGTTGATGTTGCAAGAAGCAAATGTCATGACAAAGGGCCATCATAAAGAGGCAATGTTGATTTGATGTTCATTTTTTATTCTTGAAAGAAAGCATCTGGTTGGGTTGTAACAAGGCTACCGAAAGAGGGTTGTAGAAGTTCATCTACAACTAAGATTGGATGGAAGATCTTGAAAGAATAATGACTTGGAAGATGTAGTTGTATTAAGGATAGTCGAATGATAACAAGAAGGTCACATCCCGCTGAAGAAAAGGGTGACATGACTAATGGTTCAACACTATGTCTTGTTAAAGGGAAGTGATGGAGAAGACAGTCGATGCCCTACGACGAAGTTTTGAAAGAAGAAGACTCCATGATAAAGAAGTTGAAGTTCACCCATGACACAATGTTGAAAGAAGGAGCTCTACAAGCAACTAATAGTATGATTATCTCCACCGAAGAGCAAATAGTTGTTGTTGATAACAAGTCTCTAGTGAAGAGGGAGCTTGGGCAAGTCCCTAGGTAAGAGGGAACTTGGGTAAATTCATTTTATAGGAATGAGCAGATCCTCCCTAGTTGAGAGGGAGAGATAGAATCATCATTCTTGTCTTCTTTATGAAGAAAGAATGGATGATTGGGTAAGCATCTGAATTCCGATACTCTTTGAGGATGAGGTAAGGCATCCAATAGGTAAGAGTAGATGAAGAGGAAATTCCTTGAGGATATGTTAATCCAAGACAGGAATGGTTCTAGAAGGACATACCTTGTGAACATCCGGATGGGGTATGTGCCTTGAGAGACAATGATGAAGGTGTCTATAAATCATTTGTCTCTCCAACATTGTGCTCTAATCTTGTGGAGAGATAGAGTTGTTAGTCAAGGCCTTGCTATGTGACAATGTTGGTTGATATGATGAGATGCACTGATATAAGCTGATAAGATAGCTTATGAGATGGCTTACCAATCCAACTCTTCTTATGATAATTCTTCAGTATGAGAATGTCCAAGTACCTTGTATGTATTATGAATACCTCCCTAGTTAAGAGGGAGTGTTGAAATAGGTAACTAGGATAGGTCTTCATAAATATGAAATGACTCTTAATTCTTGTACATTGTAAAAAGAAAAATACATATATATTATTATTATTACTATTGTAGCATGGGTTTTGTGCTCAAGATCAAATTATTTGTAGGTCAAGCACCCATTGAGTGCTCCTAGGGTTTGTCATAGAGTCAAGAAGTCAATTGAGTCATTGTCATGTATGAAAGATCCCATTGGGCATGTTATATCATGTAAATAAAATTTATGTAAGTCAATTTGAGTCATAAAGACCCTACAAGATCACGTCAACCTAACTACAACAAGTCGGCCTCATAAGGGCTATTCGACCTCCATGAGAAGCCTATATAGAAGGGAGACTCAACCTCATCAAGAGAGCAACATCAAGTTTGATCAAGAACAAGAAAAGGAGACTTAGAAGGAGCGAAGAAGAGAGTATAAAGAAGAGAGTCGAAGTTTTGGAAGCTTGTTTTAGGCTACACATTCCACACTTACGAAAGTTTTAGGGCACATACTACAGCTACAAATCCGAAGTTTCAAACCTCTAAAGACGTTGAATTTTGGTATCATATAGATCAAGTTTGTAGGCCAAGTAGTCAAGGAAAAGAAGGATATCTAAGCAAAGGAGAAAGGAGGGAAAATTCACCATCATTTCTCTCAGACGTGTCAGCTAGGGTTTCTGCAATAAAGGCCGAAAATTATAGACTTAAAGCGATGGCCAAAAATCTAAAGCAGAGAACGAAATCTGAAGTTTCCAAGAAGTTTGACTAACGTTGACTTTGTGGAAGAGAAGCTCATCAAAGTAGAGGTTGACTTGGTCTTGGAGGGTTCTTTGTCAAGGGTCTTAGGTCTTGGAATTCATCATTTGAAGATTCTATAAGAAGTGAAGAATTCTTGTGGGTTTTCCTCTCAAGAGGAGAGGTTTTGGCCCTAGCAAGCAGCCTATATTTCGTGTCCTCTTGTTCTTTTGAACTTTATAGTTTGGTAGTTGTTTGATGATAAGAACACAATAATAATCAAGTGAAACAAGAAGCTAATATCAAGTACATCAAGTTAACTAAAAGAACATCACAAGCAGATATCAAAGTAAGAGAAATCACCCTCATCTAGCTGCCCTAGATTTTTCAACAGATGTGACTTTCCAAAAATAGAAGTCATGTCTAAATGATCAAGGATGATCTCGACATATGGAATCCACTTTAAAATCAAATCAATCATGATTATACAAGTCCATAATTAATATTTTATCGTTACTAGTATTATTATTATTATTATGATACTATTATTTATAAAATAGCCTAAAGTCATTCACCTTTAATGGAATAATAAAAACGAATTCTCAATAGTCTCATGCAATAAGTCAATTAAATTGAGAATCTCTTACTTGGAAAATCGAACCTCTCTCTTGGAATAAAATAGTAACTCCACACTTAAGAGAATGTAACTCTCCCTCACTAATTCGATGTATGGAAAAAGTGTAACTCCTCCTCATTAAATGCACTTGTAACTCCCTCACTTAATTCGATTTCAAGCAAAGGACACCAGATGTTGTTTTCAAGCAAAGGACAGTTTGATCCTTTGCGGCTTGGCACATGATGGAGTTGTCAAGCATCATTCAGAGATGAATGAGTCATGCAGCTGACTCAGTCTCTTCATATTGCAGTTTCTTCAGCATCCAAATTTGGTGGTTTTTTCAGGCAATATTTTTGAGGATCAACATGAGAACTTGGAAGATGGTTCCTCATTCTTATTTTGGATTTATCATTGAAGGGGGGAATGTTAGCCTCTCTCATAAAACAATAATAAATCCAAAAATAAATTGATTAATTAAATATTCCAAGTTAGGAATTTGTGCCTAACTCTTGGGTTGTTCCTCTAAGATAGGAGTTAGTTTAGGTAACTCCTACATTGGTGTGTGTCTGGTGAGAGATTATCTCAGCCAAAAGTGTCTAAAATAACATGCACTATGTTGAGAACACTGTCTCTCATCTATTTATTTGTAACACTATATTCAATTATTTTAATGAAAATGAGAGTGAGAATACCTGAGGAAGCATGAGGCTTCAGCCTTTTTCCGCCAATATTTTGTGTCTGGTTTTTATGTGTGCTTTATCTATTTGTCTGAATTAATTTCATTTTTCAATAATTCTCTCATGTCTAAGTGTAACTCTCTCTCTCCCTAATTCGAATTGTAACTCCTCAAGACAAGTGTACCTCTCTCTCTATTCTTGGGATGAGTTACACTTCTCCTCAAGTAACTCCTCCCTCATGGAATTTGATTCTCCTATTGTTGGCTCAAGGCATGAATTCATTTTGTAACTCCTCTCCTTTCTCATCTATTTAAGCAAAAGCAAGTGAGAGTTGAGTGTAGCATGTTCATTGTGAAAAAGGAGAGCAAGTGTTGAGTGTGTGCAAGAGAAGTGTGAGAGCAAGTGAAGAGCAAGAGCAAGGGAAGAGTTGGAGCAAGTGTGAAGGACAAGATCTGATCAAGAGAAGGAGGATATCTTCAAGCAAAGAGCAAGAGCACTTCAGCTGCAAGTTGATTAGACATTGGTGACTTTATTCATTCTCATTCTCTCTCTCTCTGTACTCTGTTGAACAATTGAAGAAATCTAATAGAAGAAGAATCATTTGGGTTTTCCCCCTTGAGGGGTTTTGCCCTGGTCATTGGACCTAAATCTCAGTGTCTCATATTTGTGTTTGGTTGTCTTCATATGATCCTTAAGTTTATGTTCTATCTACAATTGTTGATCTGAAAAGTTTTGAAGAAGAAATCTACATTCTAAGTAATTGTAACAACATAGAACATTCAGTTTTCTACAAAGTACATTCAACTTTCTGCAAAGTAAATTCAACTTTCTGTAAAGTAAATTCAGTTTTCCGCAAAGTACATTCAGTTTTTTGCATAGAACTTTCAAGTTTCTGCAAATACTTTTTAAGATTTTGCATAGAACTTTCAGATTTTAACAATTGTTGATGCAATTCGGCACCTACACTATAAACCTACAAGAACAATTTATGAAATTGAAGTGGAAAGGGAAGAATTACAAAGTTTATGGGTTAGAAAGCTTACATCATCTACTAAAAGAACACATCATTGTTCAAAAACAAATGTGGAATCAAGATGTCTCTCCACAATGGAATAAAATTCATCCAAGATTGCTTTGAGGACAAAGCATTCTTCAAGGGGAAGGAAATGTTATGTAAATAATTATAATATGTGAAATTGAAATGGGTTTCATTAAATACCATGAACAAATACCATGGGATACCAAAACCATGGGCTCGTAAAACACCAACAATGTTATGAACATATATATGTATAAAATAAATATAAATAATAATGATAATAATAATTAATACAATATAATTAATAATTATGATAGGACATGTCCCAAAGGACATGACCCTTTATGAATGGGCACTCCTTAGGTATATATATTGGATCCCAATTATACTTTCATCATCATATTTCTACTATCAATTACATATATACTATTTATATATTGCCCACGTGAATTTCTTTATATTCCAGACATTTTGAATATGTTGTTTGATAATAAACTTTGTTTGTATCACTTGGTATCAAAGCTTCATCTTCTAATTCAACCATTGGTCACATAAAAATTTTGGGGTCTCCCTATTCTTCAGGTCGTTGACCACATTTAGGCTTTTGGCTTCTTTTATTCTTGTTACTAAGAAAAAAGAAGTAGGAAGTCAAAGTCCAGCGAAAACATTCTAGGGTTGCGGAAAAAACCATTCATATTTATAAAAAGGATATGAATTATTGCTAAAAATGTGCATGTGAAGTAGAAAGGAAATTTTTCCAAATATCTTTATAATTACATGCAAGAAAAGGAAGAGTAGATAAGATAATCTTAATTCCTCATTAATTGCTATTGGTGGTTTACAAGCTCGTGTTTTAGCGACCCATTGTAATTGTCCATAGAATTTGCAAGGTAAAGAAAAACAAATAAATACAAATATCTCTTCATGTGAATGATAAGTTTTACCTTGTTGTGTGGAGAAAATAAACCAAGGAGTTAAAGGTGTGTAAGTGGATATATATTTAAAAGGTAAAGGAAATTATATATATAAAAGGGCATTAGTTGTGTTACTTTACAATTAAGGGGCTAAAGTACATGAAATTAATAATTTTGAAACGGATAATGTTGAGAAATCTAGGGCATTATTAGTTAGGTGATTTCTTTTCATTAGTAACTGCTTGTGAGTATTTTCACTTCATTAGATGATGATCTTCTCTTTACATAAGTTATTAGTGTTCTTCTTCATCAAACAACTACCAATGCATAAACATAAACAGACAAGACACACAGAATGTAGGCTATGAGCCAGGGCCAAAACCTCTCACTCTTTGAGAGGAAAACCCGCACAAATTCTTCTTATAAAGATTCCAATTGACAAATACCAAGACCAAGACCCTTGACCTAGTAGCTTCTCCCAGACCAGGGCAAAAGTTCTCTTGACAATCAGCGTTCTTCTTCAATTCTCTTCCACTTCGATCTTCTTCATATATAGGCCTTCCACATGTGATAATATCGAGACCTTGTCACATGCTAGTAATCAACTTCCTGGGTTAGCATCGAATCCTCTTCGCTATAGGAGAGAGATTATACCAAGATCATCACTGTGGTATCTATACCCTTGATGAACCTGTGATCTTCTATTGTAGCACCGAAATTCTCCTTCTGAATTACTATCCCTGTGTTTGGCCCTTAATCTTCTTCGTTATTCCTTCATTACTTATCTGAATTGATCTTTGCATTTCGTCACTGAAATTAGATAGGTCTGAACTGCTTTTTACAGAGATCTGAACTGTAGCCTTTACTATACTTGATACTCGAAATCTCAGAGATATGTATCTGAACTTCACTCTGCTATTACCCATCTGAAATCACAGAGATATGCATCTGAACTTCATTCTGCTATTACCCATATGAAATCACAGAGATATGTGAAAATCTGACTATAGAAAGGCGAAGTGTGTTCACGCCAATATATAGTAGTTTCCCTCTATAAATAAGCCGACTTGAATATATGAATATGTGTGTCTTTTCATAAGGTGAGCCGACATTAGTTCTGCACTTTTTCTAGAGGCCAACTTGAAGAGAGGCACTTGTGCTTATCGTTGGAGGGCTTTATAGACTTATATACATTTGACATATGCTCAAGAAGAGCTCTTCATGCATGACATTAATTCTATGACTCTAATGATAAATCCTAATGCTCTTAATGGGATCCATCTAGATAAAACTCTTGCTCATGAAACCCATGAAGCAAGGCATTACAAAAATAATTTTATTCTCTTCTTTTCATCATTTACAAAGATCATAATTACATGTCATTATGAAGACTGAACCTAGTTACACTTTACAACACTCCCTCTTAACTAGGGAGGTATTCATAATGGTACTTGGTCATTCTCAATCTGAAGAATTTCTCATAAGAAGAATCAGATTGGTAACCCATCTGTATAGCATCATATCAACCAGCATTGTCACATAGCAAGGCCTTGACTAACAGCTCTATCCACATGATCAGAGCACAATGCTAGTGAGACCAATGATTCATAGACACCATAATCATTGTCTCTCAAGGTACATACTCCACCCGGGTGTTCACAGAGTATGACCTACTTTGGACTATTCTTATCTTGGATAGCCAGTCCTCAAAGAATATCAGTCCACGACTACTCTTATCTTGGATGCCCTATCTCATCCTCAAAGAGTATTAGATGCCAGATGATTACCCAATCCTCCATTCTATCTTCCCAAGTGAAGACCAGAATGATGTGTCTATCTCTCCCTCTCAATTAGGGAGGACATATCAATTCCAATAAAGGAATGTACTCATTCCTACAGAAGGAATGTACCTAAGCTCCCTCTTGGCTTAGGAATTTCCAAGTTTCTTCCAAGTAAGAAACTTGTTTTTAGGCTCCCTCTTAATTAGGGACCTACAGCAGCTCCGCAACCAGCTACTTGAAGAGCTTCTTCCTTCGATGTCATGAATTTCTTTGTCAAGGAGTCTTCATCTTTTTGGGGCTTCTTCATAAGACACAGACCATCCATCACTTTCATCCATGGGTCAATCATGTCATTACTCCTTTCATCAGAAAGTGATCCATTAGTCTTCATCTGGCCTTGCTTCATGTCATGCTGCCTTCTTCATGCCATATTTTCCGGAAGGATCTTACATCCTTCTATATGGTCCTCTTAGAAGACATCCACAATTCTTCCCTTGGCAAACCTGCATAAACCCATCCAGATATTTGTTCAAAAATAAGAAATGAACACTTAAATCAAAATTACCTTTGTGATGGTCTTTCATCATGACATCTTCCAGTTTGCATCAGCATCCTGCATACATGTTGACATATCTCCCAAAGATATCCATTGTCAAGGGTCTCCATCTTTTCCAGACTTCCATCAGAGTCTTCATATCTTTCTGGGAGACTTCCTAGTCAAATCTTCTTGGTCTTTCGGATGTTGATTGCTTTTACCATGGTTGCATTATCTCACGGTCTCTTCCTTCCTTTCTTCACACATTTCATTTTATTCCCAAGAGCTTCCAATCAGAGTCCCTCAATTGTAGTCAACCACCTCATACTTCATATGAGAACATATTATGTTGATTTCATCTAGTGTGACCCATGCCTTACGACAACCTTTTATAGGAGGAGATTCCTTTCTTTTGATCATGCTTCTCAAGATCGAGCAGTGATCCATGTTAACTGCAACCATTCAACATGACTTTATAATATTGAATATGAAACGAACAAAGTTCATTCTTCAAGTTAAATACTCAAGAAGACTTGGAATATGTAGGATCTCCATTGAGGATACAAAAATATATATTAAAATGTATGAATAAGAATGATGATACAAATGAGAGTGAGAGGCCTACTTATATACTAGGCAGTGCCGCTTCATGGAAGGTCATGTCCCATTTAGACATGCCTCTTCAGTTTAATTACTAATTAACTAACCATTATCACAATTATCCTCATTATTTATATTTATATATATATATTATTCGTAACAGAATACAAGCATACATACCTCATTTACCTTTAGGTCATCTAGGCTTCTTTCAGCGGCTTCCTTCATTGAAAAGAGCTTCAACCCCTTAATCTACTTCATCTTTTATGTCATCATACCATCATCCCATGAATTCCACAAGTTGGAGTTCCTGATGAGACACTTGCTTCCACTCTAGATTGGTGAACCTTCCGATGAAGATTCCATCAATGAGTCTTGAGGATCTTGCATATCCTTATCCAGCAGATGTTACCTTTTGATGTATGATGAGCCTTGTCATGGATGACTTCTTTCCTTCCTTTAGTTCCCAATGAGGTTCTTAAGAGCTATATCCTTCATAGTTGACTATCAAACATCATTCGTATTTCTTATGGTGATGTCACGAGCTCTTACTTCTAATGCTTTTTCTTTTGGACTTCCTTCTTTCAGCGTTCTCCACTTCTTCGGTGAAATGGACTTCTTCTCTATCTTTCTTGTTATTGCCCTTCTTAAGCTTAGGACAATCTTTCCTGTAATTTTCATAGCATTGAATCTTAGTTATGTTCTTCTTTCCTTTCAGCAAATGTCTAAATACTTTTTTCCCTCAACCTGTCTTCTTCTATCTTGCATAGAGATTACACGTTGAATAGCTTTCTTATCCTCACAGACATTTGTTACCTTGTTCATCAGTTAGTGCATTTAGAACAATGAGGATTATCTCTCCCAGATCTTGCAATTGAGATCTTATGAAGATAACCTTTTATCCTTTGATACCTTCAATTTTTGTAGATCCAATCCAAGTGATGTGAACTTCTTTATCACATTTTCAAAGAATAGTTTTACCAGCTTATCATATATATCTCTTTGATGTCTCCAATACTGCTATATGAGGGGTACTTCAATAAGAATCCCTTTCCATGTATTCAAATGAGACCTTTTCATTGACATGTTCAATGACTTCATTTTCTTCGAGGACTATGTCTATCCTCCTTTTCCATGCAAGGAATTTCAATGACTGGACCAGCTTATAGATCTCCTTGCAAAACGAAGTAATTTAACGAAATTTTATTATAGAATGAAAGATACTTACTTGACAAGTGAAGATGAAATCTTCAATCTTGATCACTTTGATGGTGGTTGAAGAAGATGTGTTAGTGCTCCTTTTGGATGATCTTCTTCCAAATGAAAAGCCCTTCCTCAATAAAGGAGATTGCTCCTTTTATGATGTCGACGCCTTTAGATCTAGCTTCCTTTGATGATGGTGATTGATGATGATTTTGATGCTTCCTCGGATGATCTTCTTCAAGGATAAGGAGGTGATCCTTGCTTCAATGAGAGGGAACTTGTCTTATAGCTTTTGAGGATGATGACAATGCCTTCTGTTAGCGCTTGGAATTCACCTAGGCTGAGATAGACAAACTCTCAAGGCTACATCAAACCATTTCACCTCGTAGCTAGCCCTACGAGGTATGAGAAGGCTCTCTCGGGTCAGATTTGATAGATCTTTCAATATGATTAGGCTGACCAAATAGGAACAAAGATTTTAGGCTAGTAAATTGATAGGGGGTTTGATTTGATGATTTTTGGGGTTTTTTAATGGAATGACGGGGCTTTTCTGGGCTACATGGGCAAAATCACAGCTTCAAACAGAAAAATATAATGACTACACAGGTTATCAACTGAGGCAAGGTAGGCATGCAATTTAACACCAAATCTGGTTTCAAATGGGATGGCAAGACTGGTGAGGAGCTAAGGAGGGCAGACAATAACTCTGAATCCTCCTTAAACAGTAGAAAACATTATATGCTCCTCCTATAAGTTTGTTCGCATTCGATGTTTTCTACTATTTAAGGAGGATTCGAAGTATTATTTGCCCTCCTTAGCTCCTCACCAATCGTGCCATCCCATTTGAAACCAGATTTGGTGTTAAATTGCATGCCTACCTTGCCTCAGATGATAACCTGTGTAGTCATTATATTTCTCTGTTTGAAGCTGTGATTTTGCCCATGCAGCCCAGAAAAGCCCCGTCATTCCATTAAAAAACCCCAAAAATCATTAAATCCAACCCCCTATCAATTTACTAGCCTAAAATCTTTATTCTTGATTGGTCAGCCTAATCATATTGAAAGATCTACCGAATCTGACCCGAGAGAGCCTTCTCATACCTCGTAGGGCTAGCTACGAGGTGAAATGGTTTGATGTAGCCTTGAAGATTTACTTTTCTCAGCCTAGGGTGAAATCTCAAGCGCTAACATATTGGCGACCATACTGGGGAAGAACAAACTTGTCTGTTGATTGATGTGTTTGTTTCGCGAGTCTTAGACGGAGCCTGAAGTTACGCCAGAAGCCTTCGAAAACGCTCTTGTTTTACATCAGCGTTAGTAGATAAACGTTGCTTCAGTCAATCTCCGTGAGCTTGTGAATACGACCACTTCGATTGCATTTTACCCCAGTACATGTATCAAGTTCAGATCTGATGCTGATGGTGGACAGCAGTCAGACACTTATGCAGGCTGAACCATTCACCTGGCGACTCCAACTTGATCCAGACATTCCAGTGCCTGTTGATATGTTCATGCAATGGTAGGGTATGTGGCAGACCCTGCACTGTGTGAAGCTCTAAACGAATTTAGAGAAAGCTTAGTGGATATTGAAATTAATGAAGAAGTTTTAAGTTTTTTCCTTCAATGTTTGAAATCTCCGAATTATCATCCTAGCGTCTGTGAGTTACTTGTGGAAAGAATTGAAGATGAGATTCAATGGTTAGATGAGCAGATCCACTCTTATGATTTCCAAGACCCTAAAAAGTTTTTGGAAATCCTTCCTCCATCGAAACAAGCAATAACAGATTTGCCTATAGAGGTATACATTGACAATGTGCAGCTGGAAGTATGTATTGCAGAGTTGGGGCAGCCAACAGAGGCCAGTTTCCGTGATCCTATTGCGGCATATATGGACATGTTTTTCACTTTGATTGACAGATCGGGCTGTCTTCTCGGTGACCAGGATCAGTATGTGCATGAAGGGCTGCCAGCAATTGCATCTGTGACTTCGTGGCAGCATTCTCAAGCGGCATCATTTCCAGGTTTACTCGAGTGGTTAATTTGGCATTTTAGCATTACCTGATCTATTGTTTGTACAGCAGATTAGAATAGATTATGTACATAAATAAGCAGCCATAAGGGCAGCATCTTGTTTCAGTTGGCTTTTAGTTTGATTGAGTTAAGTTTCAGTGTGAAAATAAGTCTTCAGCTGTGTTGATTTGTTGGAAAGATGACTCCATTGCCCAATGAATAAAGCACTGGTCTGCTCTCCCAAAGTTCTGCGGTTCTTGGCACCTCCAGGAAGCTGCAGCTGCCATCCCAAATGGAGCCGATGTTAGACTCTGTCTTATATCAGAGATTGATTCTTCTTCAAAACCGGGTTTTGAAGAAGAAATCATTAATGTTGCTTTTCAGATTATGTAATTTATCTTCAGCTCTTCTTAAGGCAGCAGCAAACTTCAAACTCCTATCTCTGCAAACGCAATTTGACATTATCAGCAACCAAAGTCTGGCAATTTATTTCTGTATATTATGCTGCCCTTCTTGTTGTTATCCTCTCTTGAAAGGCCTCCATTAAATCCAGTTCAATTTCTCACAGTGCTGCAAAGGCCTTAGTTTTGAAGCGCCTTGCTTACACTTTACTCTGAGAAATAACGAAAGTATTGTTTCTGGTGGTTCTTCATCCTAGCAAGATCTTAGATACCATGGTCAACATAATATATCCGAGTTTGTTGGAAACCACAGCAAAGGTGATGACCGAATTGAAACTGTAAACATTTCATGTAATATTGTTGGGTCGGCTTCTTGGGTTCCAAATCTGACATGCGCATGTGTTCAAGTTAGTGGGATAAAACCTCCAAGCCAACATTGAATTCAAATGCGCGCTAATTTTACAGGACTGCAGCTATTTACAAAGTTCTGCAATATTTGGGCGAAGTTGGGTTGAGATCTGGGGAGCTAAGGCTATTTATTTTGACGGGACTGTGGTGGGTATTGTATGGTTGTGCTGTGGATGCTGATATTTATTATATTGGTGTGCACATTAGATTTTGGTAGGTGGGTTAATGGTCAAATATGGCTGTATCATGTCATATTGATTGCTCCCATCCAGCTGTGTTAAAGGATAGTCCATATCGCATTCAACGTTCTGCTGGCTCTAAATTAGAATTTCTGTGATCCAATTTGTTCCAAGTCACTGCCATGATCTGAACTGAAGATTTTGAATTGGGACATTGGATTGATTGGTTGCTAATTGGATAGTTTCATTTCTGAGGGTGGTATGTGAGTTCTTTATCATAGTTTAATTTCGTATCAGCGGTTGAAGGCATCTTGATAATCTTCTTTTGAGGGATGATGGAAGACTCTTTCATGTTGACTTTGGCTACATTCTGGGTAAAGATCCTAAACCGTTTCCACCACCAATGAAACTGTGCAAGGAAATGGTAGAAGCAATGGGTGGAGCAGAAAGCCAATACTATGGGAGATTCAAATCTTATTGCTGCGAGGCCTACAACATCCTGAGAAAATCCAGTAACCTCATCCTGAATTTGTTCCATTTAATGGCTGGAGCAAGCATTCCTGCTATTGCATCTGATCCGGAGAAAGGGATTCTTAAGCTTCAAGAAAAGTTCCGTTTGGATTTGGATGATGAGGATGCAATACAGTTCTTCCAGACCCTTATCAACGAGAGTGTCAGCGCCTTATTCCCCCAAATGGTGGAGACAATTCATAGATGGGCTCAATATTGGCGTTAAAGACAGAGGATATGCGTATTGTACACTGGGATCTCTGAATTTTCAGCTTCTTAGTCTGAACAGGAAAGATCAGGCACAATGGGTATCATAGAGAAGATAAAGGAGATAGAATTCGAGATGGCACGGACACAAAAGAATAAAGCTACAGAATACCATCTCGGGCAGCTTAAAGCTAAGATAGCGAAGCTGAGGACACAGCTATTGGAGCCACCGAAGGGTTCTAGTGGTGCTGGTGATGGTTTCGAAGTCACAAAATATGGTCATGGTCGTGTTGCTCTGATAGGATTCCCGAGTGTGGGGAAATCAACACTTCTTACTTTACTCACTGGAACTCTCTCAGAAGCAGCATCATATGGGTTCACAACACTTACTTGTATTCCTGGTGTCATACACTACAATGATGCTAAGATACAACTTCTTGATCTTCCTGGAATCATTGAAGGTGCTTCTGAAGGCAAGGGTCGTGGTCGACAGGTGATTGCGGTTGCAAAGTCTTCAGATCTAGTGTTAATGGTTCTTGATGCATCTAAAAGTGAGGGTCATCGACAAATTTTAACAAGGGAATTGGAAGCAGTGGGCTTGCGCTTAAACAAGAGGCCTCCTCAGATATATTTCAAGAGGAAAAAGACTGGTGGCATTTCCTTCAACAGCACAATGGCATTAACACATGTTGACGAAAAACTTTGTTATCAAATATTACATGAGTACAAGATCCACAATGCTGAGGTATTATTCAGGGAAGATGCCACTGTTGATGATCTCATCGATGTCATTGAAGGGAACCGGAAATATATCAAATGTGTTTATGTTTATAATAAAATTGATGTTGTCGGTATTGATGATGTTGACCAGCTATTCCGGCAGCCAAATTCTATTGTCATTAGTTGCAATTTGAAGCTCAATCTTGATCGGTTACTTGCAAGAATGTGGGATGAAATGGGGTTAGTAAGAGTCTACACCAAACCTCAGGGGCAGCAACCTGATTTTGCTGAACCTTTTGTCCTGTCTACGGACAGAGGTGGTTGTACAGTGGAAGATTTATGTAACCATATACACAAAACATAGATGAAGGATCCTTAAATGGGGCTTTGGAACGTGCTTTCAAATACTACAATGAAAAGCCACAATTTTGGATGAATCTTACTGATCAGGTTGCAAAGAGAGAAAAATTGGCAAAGCTTCGAGAGGAAATAGCAGTGCGAAAAGCTATGGAGACTTGCGCAGTTCTGTATTACATACACCTCGGAAGTTGTGCGCATATCTAGATCTGGCTATCCAACTCGAATGTCACATGAGCAGTTTGCAAAAAGATATGGATTTCTTCTGTTACAAAGTGTTGCAGATCAAGACAAACTTAGTGTCTGTATCGCAATTCTACATCGATTTAATATCTCAGCTGAGATGTATCAAGTTGGCTTCACTAAGTTGTTTCTGCGTGCAGGACAGATTGCCAGATACCTCTTGGCACATGCTTTTCTGCGTTGCTCTCCTCAGTGCCAATTACAAATTGCCGCAGAGTTCTCTCAACTCCAACCGATACAGAGGTCATTTCTTAGGTGGCAGTCATTGCGATATGCGCGCCTTTGGTTATGTGGCAGTTTGACACGTATTTTAGTAAAACAGCAGAGCGAATCTCCAGATTTGGGAAGCAGTTGCACACCATTAGATTGCCCATATCTTCAGATCGACACTTGTGAACGCACTTGTGAAAAGGATATGTGATTCCATCTTCAGCAGCGCTTAGTGGTTATTGTTTTTGTTTTTTTTAGTTTATTTTTATTAATAATGATAAAATAAATGCCGGGTCTTGGGGTCGATCTGTTTTCCCCCAGCTGGTTTTTATTTCATTTTTGGTAATGTGAGAAAAACGGCGCCCCTGTTTTGGGCAGCAGAGGTACTTATTGTATTAAAAATTCATTTGTAAAAGAGAGAGAGAGTTAGTGAGGGGGGAGAGTTTTTTCTGAGCGCTGGGAGCTGCTGGAGAAGCAGAGAGCTTTTTATTGTACAGTTTTATGACAGAGAATTTAATGGAATTTCACAGCTCTGTTTGCTGAGATTCATGTGGTATGTTGATTTAGCATAAGTTTTTCCCTTTGTCTCATATGTAATCAGTTATGTTCCATTTCATTTCATGACCCTTTCAAGCTGAACAAATGAAGTGATTAGGTAGGAATTCATAGTATTATATGCTCCTCCTATAAGTTTGTTCGCATTCGATGTTTTCTACTGTTTAAGGAGGATTCGAAGTATTATTTGCCCTCCTTAGCTCCTCACCAGTCGTGCCATCCCATTTGAAACCAGATTTGGTGTTAAATTGCATGCCTACCTTGCCTCAGTTGATAACCTGTGTAGTCATTATATTTCTCTGTTTGAAGCTGTGATTTTGCCCATGCAGCCCAGAAAAGCCCCGTCATTCCATTAAAAAACCCCAAAAATCATTAAATCCAACCCCCTATCAATTTACTAGCCTAAAATCTTTATTCTTGATTGGTCAGCCTAATCATATTGAAAGATCTACCGAATCTGACCCGAGAGAGCCTTCTCATACCTCGTAGGGCTAGCTACGAGGTGAAATGGTTTGATGTAGCCTTGAAGATTTACTTTTCTCAGCCTAGGGTGAAATCTCAAGCGCTAACACCTTCTAGCCTTCTTTGTCTTCAAGATACTTTGTCTTCTTGGTGGTGAATGATTGCAGATCAGGAATGCTTCTAGGGTCTCCAAGATGATGTGATCTTAGTCCTAGAAATGCTTCTCTTGGATGCCTATATTTGGGTTGCCTTGCTTTGTAGATCTCTTCATCTTGATGAGGATCTTTGTAGTCTTGTGCTAAGGACTATAGGATCCAACACTCTTGCTGGTGTAGACTTTTAGTTGCCTTGATTTGTAGATCTATTCGTCTTGAGTAGAAATAAGGCTTTGGCCTTGAATATTTGATGATCCGAAGACTTCTTAAGTAGACTTCCTCCTTTGATCTAGGGTTTGATTCTATAATGTAGATCCTTCAACTTGCTTTGATATCCTTTAATTTTCGATTTGATACATTTCTCGAGATTCGCTCCTTGAGTGTCCCTCGGTAAGATGCCCTTCCTTGGCTTTGTCACCTTAGCTCTAATACCATGTTGAGAAATCTAGGGCATTATTAGTTAGGTGATTTCTCTTGATTAGTAACTGCTTGTGAGTATTTTCACTTCATTAGATTAGGATCTTCTCTTTACACAAGTAATTAGTGTTCTTCTTCATCAAACAGCTACCAATGCATAAACATAAATAGACACGAGACAAAATGTAGGCCATGAACCAGGGCCAAAACCTCTCACTCTTTAAGAGGAAAACCCACACAAATTCTTCTTATAGAGATTCCAATTGACGAATACCAAGACCAAGACCCTTGACCTAGTAGTTTCTCCAAAACCAAGACACATGTTCTCTTGACAGTCAGCCTTCTTCTTCGATCCTCTTCCACTTCAATCTTCTTCATATCTAGGCCTTCCACATGTGATAATACCGAGACCTTGTCACATGCTAGTGATCACCTTCCTGAGTTAGCACTGAATCCTCTTCGTTGTAGGACAGAGATTATACCAAGATCATCACTGTGGTATCTATACCCTTGATCAACCTGTGATCTTCTATTGTAGCATCGAAACTCTCCTTCCGAATTATTGTCCCTATGTTTGGCCCTTAATCTTCTTCACTATTCATTCATTACTTATCCGAACTGGTCTCTGCATTTTGTCACTGAAATCAGATAGGTCCGAACTCCTTTTGACAGAGATCCGAATTGTAGCCTTTACTGTACTTGATACCCGAAATCTCAGAGATATGTATCTGAACTTCATTCTGCTATCACCCATCCGAAATCACACAGATATGCATCTGAACTTCATTCTGCTATTACCCATCTGAAATCACAGAGATATGCGAAAATCTGACTATAGAAATGTGAAGTGTGTCCACGCCTATATATAGTGGTTTCCCTCTATAAATAAGCCGACTTGAATATATGAATAGGTGTGTCTTTTCATAAGGTGAGCCGACATGAGTTCTGCACTTTGTCTAGAGGCCGACTTGAAGAGAGGCACTTGTGCTTGTCGTTGGAGGGCTTTATAGACTTATATACATTTGACACATGCTCAAGAAGAGCTCTTCATACATGACATTAATTCTATGACTCTAATGATAAATCCTAAGGCTCTCAATGGGAGCCATCTAGATAAAACTCTTGCTCATGAAACCCATGAAGCAAGGCATTACAAAAATAATTTTATTCTCTTCTTTTCATCATTTACAAAGATCATAATTACATGTCATTATGAAGACCAAACCTAGTTACACTTTACAACAGATGAAAGGTATTATATCAATATACCTAAATTACAAAAGTGTTAAAAGATTAAGTGAAATATTACGAAATTTGAAAAAGTAGAATGGAGATTAGTAATGGAAGATTTCCTAAAACTTTTAGCAAAGTTGTATTTGCATTATTTAAACTCAAAGGATCAAATGCAAGAAGGGAGGTTATTATCTATATTGCTCCTACTCAAGATGATAATTATGTTAGTATCAAATCTGCTAACCAATTAGTGGTTCATAAGCTAGATATAATTGAAATGATGGATAGGGATGAAAAACAATATGACATAAGCAATTTATAACTGAGGATTGGGAACTTTACTTTTGTATTACAATACACCATTAAATCTTTATTTTGTGATGATAGTGATATTATTTTGGGTTAACCTTGGATGGAATCACTAAGGTCCTTTATCTTAAATACAAAGAAGAAGCTTTTGACATTTTCATACAAGAAGAAAAAAATAACACTATAGGACAATACATTGGAGCCAGATTAAGTGACACCAAAAGACATAAAATATATCTCAAAAGTAATTCTTAAAGAAAACCAAAAATCAATGCAAAGTATGCAAAAATAAGTTGACAATTATTGCAAACAAAAAAGAAGAAATTTCTCGCCACAACGACCACAGTGAAACGTAAATTGAGAAGCTTAAGAAGGACAAGACGTCGTTGGAAAATAAAGTACAACAATTTATAGAGAAGTAAGCATCAAAATCTTCAGATGTGGAAATTCAAGTTGAAGAAAAGGGATCAAATACACATCTTGTGAACCTCGCTATTCAATCAAATCTAAATATGTTTCAAGTAAAGGTATACCAATTTGGTTTGAAGGGTACTCTGAAAATTTGAGAAATGCATTGTAGTATTCTTGCAGGGGTGTTCCATCCATAAATGTTGCTCTTTGTATTATTTAGGAGACCTCCGGAGGCCTCCAAAAATCTATCCAAAATGATTTTGAATCTTTTTGCCACAATACATGAAGCTCCACCCATAAATAGAGTATCATCGGCAAATTGGGAGTGGTTTATGCTCTTGACTCCTCTGTTGAAATGGATGCCAGTGATGGAGCCACTCTGCCTGTTGTGCTCAAGATTCCTAATCAAAGATTCTACCATGATGATGTAGAAGAAAGGAGATAGGGGGCAACCTTGCCTAAGACCTCTTGAACTTTGAAAGAAACTCCCTGGTCTTCCATTAATTAGGGGGGCAATCTAGGGACCTTGAATGCAAGCTTTTATAAGATCTATGAAATCAGAGGCAAACCCAAACTTTTGCAAGACAACGACAAGGAAGGGGTGGTTGACTCTATCAAATGTGTTGGCCATATCAAGTTTCAAAATGAAGCCTTGCTCTTTTCTAGATAAGCTGGAATGGATAGCTTCTTGTACAAGCAAAATGTTGTCGACAATTTGTCTATTTGGAACAAAACCTCCTTGGTTTTCAGAAATCAAAATGGGGAGGAGGTTTTTTAGCCTATTTGCTAAAATCATGGAGATGATTTTGTAGGATGAATTGCACAGAGAAATAGGTCTAAAGTGATGAAAAGAGGAGGGCCTGGATTCTTTAGGGATAAGAGCCAAAAAGGTGGAATTGGTGTTGCCTCCTATTTTCCTTTTTTTGAAGACCCATCTAATCATTTTTAGAAGATATTTTTTTATGAGCAACCAGAACGAGCAGAAGAAGGCAATGGAGAAACCATCGGGCCCTGGAGCTTTGTCAAGATGAAGATTCCATATTGCAGATTGTAGTTCCTCTTCTTCTACTTGTTTGGAAAGAGAAGAATTTGCCTCTTATGAGACTAATTTAGGAATGTGTCTAATGAAGTCTTCATAGTTGGAGTTTCCTATATCAGCAGAAAGCAAGCTTTTGAAATGCTGGTATGCTTCCTTTTTTATTTATTCTTGCCCCTTTATTTCGACTTCCCATTCTCCTATGATTGACTCAATACGATTTTTGACCCTTCTCATTTTGGTGGTGTTGTGGAAGAAGGTTGTATTCTTATCTCCAAACTGTATCCATAAGTTCCTGGATTTTAACCTCCAAGATTCTTCCTCACTTCTATTATTTTTATATATTTCCCAGTATATTTCTTTTTCTTTCATTTGCTTTTCTTTTGTGACATCTCCTTCTTCCATACTCCTCTGGACATGATTTAACTCCATTTGTAGCTCTATTTTCTTTTGATGTGGCTCTTTGTAGTGAATTCTGGCCCATTCCTTAAGTTTGTTTCTAACATTCTTTAACTTTGATTCCTAGATGAAGCTTTGGGAGCAATTAATACTGTGATTCCAAGCTGAAGAGACCAGTGTTCTAACTTTTTCGAAATTGGTCCAAAGGGGATTGTATTGAAATGGAAGAGGTCCCAAATTTTTGCCTTCTGCAAATTTAATAGCTATGGGCTTATGATCCAATGCTGCAGAGTAGTTGACTTTTAAATCACCAGATTAATATCTGATATGAAGCTATCTTGGATTAAAAACCTGTCCAGTATTTCTTTGATATTACCCGTACCTAATCTTCTGTCGCTCCATGAAAATTTGTTATTCTTAGGAGCAATATCCACTAGACTATGAGCTTCTATGATGTTCTTTAGCTTGTCTCTGGAGGGATCTAACTGAAAACAACCTCCTTGTTTTTCATTTCCATGCAAAATCAGATTTAAATCTGCTCCGGCTATAATTCTCTTGTTGGTTTCTGAATTTAGGCAATCAGCCAAGGACTGCCAACATTGATCCTTGTCTCTGAAATGAGAGGGAGCATAGATATTAAATAAGCTGATTTGGTATCCAAAGATTTTATTTTTGAGTTTGGCCTTTATCTAGTGTTGCTCTTCGATCATATAAATAAGATCCCAAGAGGATTGCTTCCACATTGTGCAAATGACTACAGAGGCACCTATTGCATTTATTGTTATTCCTTCATAGTGCTTTCTTTTTTGCATTATCTGATTCATCTCTTGTTCGAATGACTTGCTCTCTTGAAACAGGAAGATATTAGGTCTAACAAGGTCTTTTGCAGCATTGACTTTCAAGGGATGGCCGAGACCTCTACAATTCCAGGAGACCAAATTCATTATTTACTATGGGTTGGTGCAGAGGGACCTTTCCCTCGAACTGCCTGAGTTAGTTTTTTCTTGCTTCCAACACCTTTTTCTATATATATCTCCATTGGTTGTTGAGTTCCCATGGCCATTTCTTTTAATGTTGCTTCATCTCTTATTTCCTTATTTGATTTCCTTCTTGGCTTCTTGTGGCTATCTGATGGAAAGAGGGATTCCTTGGATTGGTTTCTTGTGAGAATCCTTTCAAAAGAGGGAGGGAGAGGGATCGAGGGAGGACTAGGGGAGATAGGGTGAGGGAGAAGGGGGGGAAGAGGGGATGAAGCAGGAGGGGAGGGAGTGAAGGAAACAAAATTTTCAAGGAGAAGAGGCAAGACATCCTCTCTAGCAGAGCGAGGGTCAAGAGGAGGAGCTAGAGAAGCAAAGGAATTGAAATCAAGAGGCTAAGAGAGAGAAGAGGAGGAAAAGGGTTGAGCCCGAGGAGGGGGAACTGAATAGGAGGGGTGTGGAGGCTTTGAAGACTTGTTTCCAGATTTTTTTCGTATGACAGTTTCCCAATGAGGTTCTTGAGTTTCAGTTGCTTCTTCTACTTCTTTCTTTGGACATCTATTTGCAAAATGACCATATTTATGACATACCTTGCATTTGAAAGGAAGTTGCTCGTAGTCCAGTTGTTGTATGTGAGCCCAGTTGTCTACCTTGATCTTCACTGCTTCTGGTAGTCCCTTTCCCATATCAACTTCCACACAGATTCGAGCGCAAACATGCATATTATCTTTTGGCTCACTTTTGTCTATGTATTTTCCGAATGCATTGCCTATAGCTTTGACAGATTCATCTCCCCAACAATGAAGAGGAAGGTGAGGGTGACAAACCTATATAGGAACATCAAGTTCGGGATCGAAGTCTAGTGTCCATCAATACAAGTATAGGACTCTGGTGTCCATGAAATATGGCCCATTTCTGAAGATAAGATCTCTATCTTCTCTGGATTCAAAATAGAAAGTGAAGTAGCCTCTACCACATAAGCGAATGGATATTTGGCCTTGAGTTGAGGGAGCCCAGTTTCTTTCTACCCATTTTTGCATTGTTTTTGGAGAGGGCCAAAGGCCCATGAATTGTCCAACCAATCCCCTCACAGACCGAGATAGAGTTGCTCTTCAAGGCATCGCAAGAGGCAAAACGATTTCAGTATGTCCTCCAGTTTCTTTACAAACTTGGAAATAGCAAGTCGATCTCGAGGGGCACCAAGGGAGGAAACGAGACTGGCAAAGGCCAGAGCAGCAACGTCGGGGGGGCGTAGCAGCTGAGCAAGCCCCCTCTGGATCAGACTCTGAAGGGGCCATGGGAGAAGGGAACAGAGGAAAGGTTTGGACGCAGTCTCAACAGGAGAGCGCAACATGAGACAGTGGATTCACTAACTTTTAGAAATATATTTGATTTTTAATTTTGTTTTTAATAATTTGCCAGAAGCTTTGCTAGTGAATAGGCAAGCAATTGTATTCTCTATTTTGTTGAAGAATTTATAATAATAAAACCCTCATCTGCTACATTGGCTTTCCCTTCGAGGTTTTTTCAGGGACAATTATCCAAAAATAGCAGTGTCATATTTTTGTGTGTGTGTGCATTATTTTCTCAATTCCGTATTTTATCTTCCGCAATGTTTTTATTTGTGAAAATTGCAATTATGAATTATTCGCTATTTGCTATAAAATTAATTTACATAAGACAAAGAAACTAGACAAGTTAGGAGAATAATATCCAGTAATTGCAATCGTGGAAATTTCACATGGTATAATTGTCCAAAAATAATAGTGTCATATTTTTGTGTGTGTGCGCATTATTTTCTCAATTTCATATTTTATCTTCCCCGACATTTTTATTTGTGAAGATTGCAATTGTAAATTATTCGCTATTTGGTGTAAAATTAATTTACGGAAGACAAATAAACTACACAAGTTAGGAGACTAATATCCAATAATTACAATCATGGAAGTTTCACTTGGTATCAAAGCCGATTGGATCAGTGAGCTCTAGAGCGAAGTGAGTGAGGGTTTGCAGTTCAAAGGGAGATTTGAAGCACAATAAACCAGATCTATGCAGGCCTAGCCAGGCAATATGAATTGCAGAGGCAGGAGTTCGATTTCTAGTCCAAGGAGGTGATCCAGAGGAAAATCAAATTATCTCAGTTGCAGCAGCAAACAATGAGGTTGCCGGAAAGGGTTTCCGGTGAGCAGATCAGATTTTCTCAGAGTAGATCTAGCACAAAAGGTTTGCAGGATAAGGGTTTTGCAGTAGCAAATCAATGCAGGGTAAGGAAGAGAAAGCACACAGGGGTTTCGACTCAGTCTATTCATTTCTCCAGTAGGCCGAATTCATTCTACAAGAGAGGATCGAAGCAAGCAGAATGAATAGCCAGTTTACCCAATTCACAGATTTAAAGCAGTAATTCATTTCCAGTTGTTGGATCTATTTGTCGAAGGAAGTACAAGTAGCTTTAGAAGACAGAGGGAGGCAGTGTATTCGAAAGCATTTCTCAATTGTCGATATGAGGTTCAAGTAGAGGTTGCAAGTTTGCAGAAGGGGGTCGAGTTAGTATTGCAAAGGAAACTTAGTGTTTCCAAATCGATTTGCCAAGAGGAGAAGGTTATAGTAGTAATTCATTTCCATTTGTCGAAGGAAGTACAAGTAGCTTTAGAAGACAGAGGGAGGCAGTGTATTCGAAAGCATTTCTCAATTGTCGATATGAGGTTCAAGTAGAGGTTGCAAGTTTGCAGAAGGGGGTCGAGTTAGTATTGCAAAGGAAACTTAGTGTTTCCAAATCGATTTGCCAAGAGGAGAAGGTTATAGTAGTAATTCATTTCCATTTGTCGAAGGAAGTACAAGTAGCTTTAGAAGACAGAGGGAGGCAGTGTATTCGAAAGCATTTCTCAATTGTCGGTACGAGGTGCAAGTAGAGGTTGCAAGTTTGCAGAAGGGTTCTATTAGTATTGCATAGGAAACTTAGTGTTTCCAAATCGATTTTCCAGGAGTAAAGGTTATCTAGTTTATTTGAGTTTCGCAGTATTTTCCAAAGATGACTGCAGCAAGATTAAGAGATCAAGACAGGTTAGATGGAGCCTCCAACTTTGGCATCTGGAAGGCCAGGTTGTTGTTCCAATTAGATGAACACGATCTCGAGGAGTTCGCTATAGTAGCGATAACTATATCGATAGATACCATCCAATTTCATGACTCCAGGAGGGATAATGCCAAGGCGAAGAGGATGATCCTCAATGGTATTTGAGATCATATCATTCCGCATATTGCAGAGAAGACCATAGCGAAAGAGATGTGGGATTCCATAGTCAAGTTACCAAGATCCTTCCAAGAACCGGAAGATGATTCTCAAGGAGAAGCTAAGGACGATCAAGATGAACAAGGGCGAGAACATAATATCCTATCTCACCAGGATTCAGTCGATCAGAGATGAACTTGCAACAGTTGGAGAGAAGCTAGCAGATGACGAGCTTGTGCGGATAGCTCTGAACGGGTTTACCAAGGAATGGCGAGCGTTCGTCCAAGGGATCTCTAGATGTGACAAGCTTCTAGATTGGGAACGCCTGTGGAGTGACTTCACTCAGGAGGAGCTGAGGCTCGACCTCATTGATGGCACTACCAGCAGCAATGGTAAGGGACCGAAGGTGGAGAAGGAGGAGGAGAATGTTGCTCTTGCAGGGAAGGGAAAAGCGAAGAAGGGTCCCAACCAGGGATAAGACTCGAAAGGAGAAAAGAAGAATAAAAATTTGTTGAAGGTCAAGTGCTTCAATTGTGTTGAGCCTGGTCACTATGTCAGCTCATGTCCTAAGAGGAAGAAGGACAAGAAAGGGAAGCAGACAGCAACTTCGACAGAGATCGAGGATTTGTCAGCCATATTGGAGGATGAATTCGCATTGATAGCAGCAATACCTCTAGGAGGAGGAGTACAACACTCTAGTATGTGAGTTCGAGCAACGTCCGAGGGAGGAACAATAAGGAGATCTAGATCTAGCCAAGGAGGGCTTGATCAGTAGATCAAATTCAGTTGTGTGTTACTCAGTTGGATCATTACCTTTGATGCAAGAGCCCAAGAGATAAAGTAGCAGGAGGTTCGAAAGGTCATCAACAGTGTAGAGATAAAGTAGCAGTCAGATATTGAGAAACAGTGTAGAGCCAGTTAGGCACAGTTAGACACTTAAGAGATAGTTTCGGAGCCAGTTGTAGTGACTCAATAGATCAATGAGATCAGTACACATAGTTGCAATGATTGCAGCAACACAAGGGCATCAGCAGCGTGAGATCAGAGTAGCGCAATGGGCATCAACAGTGTGAGATCAGTTCGGCTATAGCATGTTACCACAGACTAGCAGGTGCTTGATATACTCACAAAAGCCTTGGGGACGGCAAAGTTTCTCTACTTCAGGGAGCAAATGGGTATAGTGGAGAACACCTTCCTCACTAAGAGGGAGTGTTAGACTATGTTAGACTATGGTAGCAGTGGACAGGTGTTCTAGGCTCTATGATGTCTAAGATGCTAAGGAACATAAAATCTCCAAAACCCAGAAAAGGTTTCACAAGAAAATACTTGGAGACACCTCAATTAAATTAATTAGCTAATAATTAAATATTTCCTAAGTCTAACTTAGGAAAATTGGTTAATTAAAGTGAATTAATTGAGGAAGTTCGATTTTACTCTAGAGACTACTAGAACAGTTAATTGATAGAGTCAAGATGATCTTAGCTATCGGTCGAGATGTGATCATGGCCGTTGAGACTCCAACGAGAAATTTTAAGAGTAAGTCGATGGGGTTTGGAGAAGACACACAAGACATTCAAGCATTTCGACTTACCCAATTGCAGTGATTCAACAAGGGCGTAGTTGAAGCAGAGGGAGACACCAGCAGCGGGGTTTTCAGCAGTGAGAAATTCTTAAGAGGCTTCCAACATTCCAGTAACTCGATGGGAGGCCGAGATTTCCAATAGAGGAGGCTGAAGCAGGCAGTGTGAGTTAGACAGTCAGCTAGTGCGAGTTGCAGAGGCTACAGATCGTGTGCGGGAGGTGATCTGGAGGTAGAGCGAGTAGCTTTAGAAAGCAGCAGGAGGCAGATTGACTGCCGAAAAAAAAATCTGGAGCTTGTATAAATTTCTCAAAGTCACCAGCGTGCATTTTTGGGCTGCAGTGCGAGTGCCAAGGAGGAGTGCGAGTTGGCTAGGAGGAGGCCGAACTGATTTGCTAGAGGGAAAAGGGATTTCCCAGTTATTTTGCCAGTCGAGATAAATTTGCTGGAATCTTTGCCAATGACTAAGCAAGCAGTTGTATTATCTATTTTGCTGAAAATTTTATACAAATAGAACCCTCATCTGCTGCACTGGTTTTCCTTTCGGGGTTTTTCCAAGGACAGTAGGCAGCACAGCAGAGAGAGAACTATGGACTCTGGGTGTGAAACTCTGGAACACCCACGACTTGCAGAAATATGCGAGCAGGCAGAAATCAAAAGGTGCAACAAAGATCACTCCAAGAAATTTTTTTAACAGAATGAAAGCATCTGTTTGATTGCACAATGAGAGCATCTTTTTGTTTCAGAACGAGAGAGGAAGCATATGTTTTGTTTCATAACGAGGGTTTCAGATGTCACCTGTGCAGACACCCAGAACCAGGGCAGAAAAGGCAGAGTCCAGTTCAGACAGTACAAACATATTCTGTGCAATATCTGGCAAGACATATCCACAAATTTGACTGGAGCAGAAAAGTGATAAGGGCCAAACAGAAATTGTCCACACAAGAATTGATATAAACTGATGATATGACAAAGATGAAGCAGATGAAAACAGTGAGCAGTGTTTTGGAGAAAAGACAATGTGGAACTTACAGATGTTTTCTGAATCTTAATGAATTGACTTGTATCAAAATGTCCACAAAAGAAGATATTTTCTGCATTCCATTTATATATGAATCTGAATCCTGATGTTACATGTATGAAGCCTAGTCAATAGCTGGATATATCCTTGCAGCTTCATTGATGTTAGAAGTCTGTATAAATTTGTTTCCTGAAATCTGAAACAATGAAATATCTGAAATATGTTTACTATCTCTAAACCTTTTTCCAAAAAAATCTTTTTTTCATGTAAATATCTGGATATAAAAAATTAGGTTTCTGGTTGCCCAATTTGCATTTTCAGGATAACTGCCACATCCACACCAGAATCTTTTGTTGATTCCAATCCTCACCCACGAATTGTGTAACCTTGGTGGCAACAGTTCAATTCCCTCAAGGCTCATAACAGTCATTGACCTCAGAGGTACTGTGTAAAGCAGGTAGCAACTGACTGGTCAGTGACCTTGGATAACCGACAGGTAATGTCAGGCCGATGTTGTTGGCCTCTTTCAGCTTGACTCTCCAAGAAACTATGAAATAAAGAGTGCATGAGTGCCTAATCAAGTTGACTGGGGGCAGACCATTCAAATATTGAATGACATCGGGATTCTGATTGGAAGACATTGAGGGCAATAGAACAAAATTTGACAATTCTTGACTTCATTGATTGCCATACTTGTTATATGAGAAACTGTGTTCTAGCCTTATATTGTTTTCAAATTGATGAATGTGAATGCAGTATGTCACCCAATGTTCGCAAGGAACTACACAACACAGAAATCAGCTCCCTAAGGCCATTGAGACTTTCTTTCCATTTGCATGATCTAGATAAGAAATTGGCAAGACTGTTATTTTAGTATTTAGAAAAAATATTTTAATATTTTTGAATCTATTTTAGTTGATTCTAAAAAAACTGGATTAGGAATCTAAAATGTTTCTCAACTACATATTCAATCAACGCAAACTGAATTTGAAGTCCAGCATATAGTTCAACTAAAATCAGAAACACACAATGGAAAAAGGAAGCCCATCAGTATAAACCATATAAAAGGTAAACATCCAATCAAGCAACCAGATGTAAAATAAGAGCAAATAACATTGCTTTCCAAATACATTCTGAAGATGGAGATATGAAGTTATTTCTAGAACTGACTAAAAACTCAGACCTTGTTTGCAGAGCAAATACGGAAATGGTTCTGGAGCTTAGGCTTTTTGAGGTTCTCTCCACAGTCTTCACACTGGAACCAAACCATTTTACTTGAGATGTACTATCTGCTTCAGCACCCATCAGAAAGTTTCCGAAGAAATTCAGTTATGCTCTTCACTAACCAAAACCTACTTAATCCATGAGGCCAATACTAATTAAAGTCTAAACTGACGAGCTTGTCAGAACTGATCAATTACGCAATTCCAAACTATAAGACAATGAAGGTATGGACTATTTGACTTTCAACAGCATGAGTTATAAAATTAAAAAGTACCCATATCAAAACAAAAAGAGTCTTCTCTGCTGATCTTACATAAAGTAGTTTTTCCTTTGAACAATTCGCAAGTGTTGTTAAACATATAACGCTAATAACATGAACTTAATCTCATCCACATATGGAAAAGGTTCACATGTCCATAATGGGTGCAGTTTTGGTAGCAGGTGTAGTTCAGGTGCAGATGTGGCACTCTGGCTAAACTTTATGAATACAAGATTGGGCAAAATACTTGTAGCATAATAGGTGGATGTGATTTCCATCTTTCTTTCTGGCAAGAATTTTTTAAAATTCAAAATTTATGCTATCACCCTTTGCCAATTTTTCATATAACATTTCATGTTATTGTATCCCCAAATTCATTGAGCTTAGCTGTTGATGCATGAGTGAAGTGGGTACCTCGTCAAGGGTTTTGTTGAGATGCCTATAAATGGAATGATTTGTGGTTTTTTATAATGATCTTTCTTTATTTATTTTATTTTTTGTAATTTTTGCAATCCATGACAAGAGGTGATTCCTGTCTGAGAAAAATTGCCTCCAATTACTTGAAACAATTCCTGGATGAGATTGGTCTAACAGAACTACTTCCCATGACCAAAAGTAATTCCTGTCACATAGGAATCACATTGTGTCTAGAATTATCAGTACATGTGAAACTAGGTAATATGGCACTTCAAATGATTCCTCTTTTCACATTAAAAATGTTATGTAAAAATTTAATGATTTTGTAATTATAGGTTAATTAGGCAAAAGGGCACAATCAGAAGATCATGCCCTTTTACCAAGAGGCACCTGAGGCGGTATATAAGCGAAGGGCCCTTCTATGTAATTCATCATTCAAATCATTAATAAAATATATATCTATTTCTGTCCATTTATGAGTTGTTTGCTTCATTTGGTATCAGAACCGGCCACTGCTGCTGAACTTTCGTCAATTCACCGCCTATTGTTCCCTCCACAACACGTCCATCGCTCTTTGTTCCATTGCTCAAACACTCTCTGTTGTTTCGTGACTTTTCGTAATTCTCCATTGTCCCTGCGTCTCATTCCCATCACTAGACACTGTGTCGACCACTTCTACATCCCTATGCCCTCTCTCGCTGTGTACATTCCTCGCCACCCAAACGCTAAGTCTTCCGCCTAGCAGTGGAAACCCTATCACGGACAGGCAGCCAAAACCCGACCAGTCATCCTTGCTACCACCCAGTCGTCGTCCAGTCGTCCGTTGTGGTTGTGTATTGTTCTTCGTTCAATATACATCTCCATTCGAAGCCACAAATTTGTAAGCACACTCCACCGTCAACGGTCACACCTCTTCCAACAATCACCGACAGTCGTTGACTCCATTGTTCCATTTGACATCGCCATTCATTGCTTCATTCCATTCGAACCATTCATTCTCCTCCATTCGTAGTTTCATTTTAATTAAAATATATTTTAATAGTTCACCAAATTAACATATAGTTATATATTAATATAATTATATTATTTAAAGCAAAATATATATATATATATATATATATATTTATATATTTAAAAAAATAATAAAAGATAAAAATAACATTCAAGTTAAGGAAGAAGGTTAAGTTGGATAAATATACACCACCACATACCCGATCAATGTCTGCATCAATGACAATGGTTGATTTTAGTAAAAAAATTATAGATCTTGAGAATAAGGTTACTGGACATTCTAATGAAATCAAGGAGCTCCAGGATACAACGAAGAGAATAGAGCGTAAGCTCGAGCAGGACCATAACGAATTTAAAAAGGATCATGCAATCCTTTCAAATAAGATGGATCAAAATCATGATGCAGCATCAATAGCTCATAATCAAGCAATGGTGATGTTGACCTGTATTTGTGACAAGTTGAAAATTACACTTGATCAAATACCCCAGAATAACGAAGCTACTCAACATCCAAATTTTGCGGATACATCAAACTCATCAGAGTCACATTAGATCCCTGAGTCTACAAAAGCATCCTCCAAGGCCAATCAACAAAATAGTAACACGAATTTTCAAAATATGCAGCTCTGAAAACAATACTCAAATATGCAGATCTTGAATCAATACCCCTTCTTCACTCCACCAATTGCAACATATCAACGAAGAGCAAAACTTGAGCTCTCTAAATTTGACGGTAACGAGAAATACAATGTTACATGGTTCAATAAAGCAGAAGAATATTTCGAGATGTACGGTATTGACAATGATGATGAAAAGATCAAGCATGCATCCATGCAAATAGAAAGCGTAGCATATAATTGGTATATGTGGTGGAAGAAGACGACACTTGCTATCAGGGGGAAGAAATTCAAAAATGCATTCTTTAAGAGGTTCCAAGGTGTCAAGGAAGAAGATTTCTTCTCGGCACTCGCCCAACTGCAACAAAAAGGAAATGTGGATGAATACACTAGAGAATGGGAAACTCTAGCTACATGAGTAGCTAGATTATCAAAGACTTGTCTCATTCAATCATACATCACGGGACTTAAACCACATCTCCAGGCTAAGCTTGAGCTTCATGACATCACTTCTATAGAAGAAGCAAGACAGAAAGCAAAAGTTGCAGAAAAGAAGCTCGAAAGGATGCAGTGGCCAAAAGTTGAAAGAGTATATTCGAGACAAAGATTTCCCCAAACTGCTAACACGAATAATACAAAATATGTTCCACCACATCTTCGTGAAGGAGAAAAAACTAATTTGGAAATGTAAAGAATGAAAGAAGGTAAGTGCAAATGTTGTGGCGAAAAATGGGATCCTAAACATAAATGTGCTAAGGGAAAAGAGACCAAGAACCTGTATACATGCGAAGCAACCAATGATTCAGACAATGAAGAATCAAACATAGAAGAAGTTGAAGATTCTCCACAATTTTCTCTAGTACCAAATAACAAGAATATTCCACAAGTGTCATTATCGGCGATCACAAGTATATCTCAGCCCCAGACATTAAAGTTAAAAGGACATATCAAAAAAAGCAATGTAATGGTTCTAATCATTGTTTTAAAAGCCCGCCGGCTTGGAACCAAATCGACCGAGTTGGTCCGAGCCGAAAAAAAAATTTGCAAACCGACCTCTGAACCGGTTCGACCGAGTCCGTATCAACCCGGTCGGGTCACGGACAGCGGCCAATAAACCCATAAAACCGCTTTTTTTTATTTTTTTATGTTTTTGCTGAGTGTGGGGGACTCCAAATGGTTTTATTAATTGGTTAGTTGGTCTTTGGGGTCCATTCCCCTCTCCCAAACCCTATTTAACCCACTCAACTCCTCTCATTCTCTCACAGCCATCTCATGCATTTGAGTGAGAACTTCAGTGAGAGTTTGTGAGGAGTTGTTGAGTTTGTTTTTGGAGTAGCAGTGAGGAGTCTTGGGCAAGCATTGTAGCTGGAGTGAGGAGCTTCTTGGGCAGCCATTTGAAGCAACATTGAGGAGTTGATTTCTTGGAGCAAGCTTGAGGAGTTGATTTCTTGGAGCAAGCTTGAGGAGGCAGTTTGTGCCTGGAGGTATTTTTTCTCACTTGTAGAAATCTGTTTTTGCTTATTAAATTTTAGATGCATATCTAGAAATCCTAAAGAGTGTTTTTTGTGAAAGAAATGAACATTGAATCAATGTTTTTTTTTTTTTTTTTCAAATTGTTTGCTTTCATTTCCAAGTCAAAAAATGGCACCTAGAGTGAAAGATGTTGCTTGGGCATATGTTGAAATGGTTGATAGTCAAATGCATTGCAAATTTTGCCATAGGAAAATTAAGGAAGGTCTTGGGGCATTAATAGGCTGAAACAACACTTGGCGAGAATTACAGGCCAAATTACTCCATGTACCTCACCAAAAATTGGGGAGATTAGGAAGGAATCGTTAGCCAACTTTGAGAAGTTTAAAGCAGATAAGGCTAGGCAAAAAGAGTTAGAGGCTGAAATTGGGAGGAAGAGGGAGATACCAAAAAATGATGGCTACTAACCCCCATTATGATTTTGAGGGTTCTTCCTCTATCCCTCGTACTAATGCATCCAACCCTTTCCAATATGTTCCTCCCTCTTTTGATTCTATTCAAGAAAAGGGAAAGGGTAGAATGAAAAAGGGTGATATGACTATCAAAAGTTATTTCACTCCCTCCTCTCCATTAGATGCACATGGTCCTCAAGCTAGTAAAAATCTAATGCAACCCACTTTAGATGACCATTGGAAGAAATAATTGAGGGAGACTGCTTGTGATTACATAGCTAGATGGTATTATGATGCTGACATCCCCTTCAATGCTTCCCGTTCACCATATTATGAGCCTATGTTTGATGCCATACATGCTGTAGGAAAAGGCTTCAAAGGCCCTACTATGCATGAGCTAAGGGGGTATCGTTTGCAGAAAGAAACTTCATCCCTTAATGAGTATTTGAAATATTTCAAGGACTCATGGGCAAGAACAGGATATACCATCATGTCAGATGGATGGACTGATCAAAGAAACTGTACCATCATAAACTTTTTTATCTTCTTCCCATGGGGAACCATGTTTTTAAAATCAGTTGATGCATCTGATAAGGTAAAAGATGGGCAATTGTTGTTTCAACCATTGGATCAGGTTGCTGAGGAGGTGGGGGTGGCTAATGTTGTTCAAGTCATCACAGGTAATGCCTCTAACTATGTTCTTGCTGGTAAACTGTTAGAGGAAAAACACAAGACCATCTTTTGGAACCCATGTGTTGCACATTGCATAGACCTCATGCTTGAGGATATTGGAAAATTAGAATGAGTCAAAAACATTGTAGATCATGCCAAAAGCATAACAAAATTTATCTACAATCATTCATGGATTTTGAGCCTCATAAGGAAACACACTGGGGGCATGGATATTATTAGGCCTACCATCACTAGATTTGCTACTCATTTTTTGACATTGCAATCTATGCTTTCCCAAAATAGAAACTTGCAAAAGATGTTTTCCAGTGATGAATGGAATCAAAGCAATCGGTCTCACAAACTGGAAAGCAAAGAATTGAAAAAGAAAGTTAATGAAGAAACTTTTTGGAGAAAGGCAACAAAGATTATGAAGCTTGCTGAGCCACTGGTTAAGGTGTTGCGGTTGGTGGATGGGGAAAGATTGGCTATGGGCTTCATTTATGAGGCTATGGATCAAGCAAAGGAGCAAATAAAGAGGGCATACAAGAATAAAGTGGCTAAGTATGGGCCCATTTGGGCAATCATTGATGAAAGATGGAACAATCAACTCCATCGTCCTCTATCCCTCGTACTGATGCATCCAACCCTTTCCGATATGTTCCTCCCTCTTTTGATTCTATTCAAAAAAAGGGAAAGGGTAGAATGAAAAAGGGTGATATGACTATCAAAAGTTATTTCACTCCCTCCTCTCCATTAGATGCACATGGTCCTCAAGCTAGTAAAAATCTAATGCAACCCACTTTAGATGACCATTGGAAGAAAGAATTGAGGGAGACTGCTTGTGATTACATAGATAGATGGTATTATGATGCTGACATCCCCTTCAATGCTTCCCATTCACCATATTATGAGCCTATGTTTGATGCCATACATGTTGTTGGAGAAGGCTTCAAAGGCCCTACTATGCATGAGCTAAGGGGGTATCGTTTGCAGAAAGAAACTTCATCCATTAATAAGTATTTGAAATATTTCAAGGACTCATGGGCAAGAACAGGATGTACCATCATGTCAGATGGATGGACTGATCAAAGAAACTGTACCATCATAAACTTTTTTATCTTCTTCGCATGGGGAACCATGTTTTTAAAATCAGTTGACGCATCTGATAAGGTAAAAGATGAGCAATTGTTGTTTCAACTATTGGATCAGGTTGATGAGGAGGTGGGGGTGGCTAATGTTGTTCAAGTCATCACAGGTAATGCCTCTAACTATGTTCTTGCTGGCAAACTATTAGAGGAAAAACACAAGACCATCTTTTGGAACCCATGTGTTGCACATTGCATAGACCTCATGCTTGAGGATATTGGAAAATTAGAATGAGTTAAAAACATTGTAGATCGTGCCAAAAGCATAACAAAATTTATCTACAATCATTCATGGATTTTGAGCCTCATAAGGAAACACAATGGGGGCATGGATATTATTAGGCCTACCATCACTAGATTTGCTACTCATTTTTTGACATTGCAATCCATGCTTTCCCAAAATAGAAACTTGCAAAAGATGTTTTCCAGTGATGAATGGAATCAAAGCAATCAGTCTCACAAACTGGAAAGCAAAGAATTGAAAAAGAAAGTTGAAGAAGAAACTTTTTGGAGAAAGGCAACAGAGATTATGAAGCTTGCTAAGCCATTGGTTAAGGTGTTGCGGTTGGTGGATGGGGAAAGATTGGCTATGGGCTTCATTTATGAGGCTATGGATCAAGCAAAGGAGCAAATAAAGAGGGAATACAAGAATAAAGTGGCTAAGTATGGGCCCATTTGGGCAATCATTGATGAAAGATGGAACAATCAACTCCATCGCCCTATACATGCAGCTGGGTATTTTTTGAACCCAAGGTATCATTATAAAGCTAAGGAGTCAGGAGCTTTGAGGGGGGAGGTTAGAGATGGACTGATTGACTGCATTAATCACATGATCCCATTGGAGTCTGATCAGCTAGAGATACACCGACAGGTCACGACCTTCAACAATGCCTCGGGTACCTTTGGGAAGAACCTAGAAAAGATTGCAAGAGAAGCAGATGAGCCAGGTAAACAAAAATTTCAATTTTCAATTCTTAATAGTTTTTTTTAATTTTGTTAAATCGTTTATAATTTGAAAGTTGGATATAATTTGTAATTTTGTTGAGCTAACTCATTACATTCCTATGTTTTTTGCAACACAATGGTGGGAGGATTTTGGTGGCCATTGTCCTGAATTGCAGAAGTTTGCAATTCGTATTTTGAGTCAAACTTGCAATGCTACTGGGTGTGAGTGCAATTGGTCTGTCTTAGAGAGGATTCACACAAAGAAGGGAAACCGTTTTGATCAAAAACGGTTAAATGATCTAGTCTATGTCCAATACAGCCTCCGGCTCAGACGCAACCAATTGCTGAACAAAAGACCTGATTCAGATCCCATTGTGTTGGAAGACATTGATCCAACATCAGATTGCGTAGTGGAGAGTCATCCAGCAGAGTTTGATCCTGATGAGGATCTTGATTTTAATTTAGATAGGGAGGCATCACTTGAACATGATGTTCAGTTGAATGCAGATCCCGATCCACTTGTACTACCAACCTCAGCCTCACAACCGGCGAGGACTCCAGTTGCAGGCGCTTCCTCTACTCAGCCACGACAGAATTGCAACCGCATATCTTCTCTATCTCAGCTTGCATCTGCTGCACAGCCTGCTAGTGCTACCACTTCTACAATTGTAGTTGGAGATGATGATGAGGAGGAGCCATGGGGCCCCCTGTCTGACTCTGATGATGATCCAAAGATTGATCCACATGATCTTGGCTCCTCTGGTAGTAGCTGCTAGCCAATGGCCCAGTAGTACTGGTCACAGTTTACTTTTGTTGTAGAGGCCATTTCTAGCCTCCTTGGTTATGTGTTTTTGTTTTGAATCTTTGATCATGTATGTATTGGACAGTGCACTGGGTGCCATTTTGATATAATGGATATATTCATGAGGCTACTTTGATCATATGTTGTCTTCCATTTATATTATAATGCTGCGTGTTTGGAAACATGAATGAAAATCTTTAAAATTATGTTTTTTTTATAAAAAAATAAATATTTAATGTATTTTTTACAACGACCGAGTCATTGAAATCGAGCCGGCCGAGTCGATACCGAGCCGGAGTCGGAGTCGGAGTCGACCCTCAGCCGAGTCGAAGTCCAAGTCGGAGTTTTAAAACATTGGTTCTAATAGATACCGACAGCACCCACAATGTTTTGGACTCAAATATGGCGAAAAGGCTCAACATTTTCGCATATCCCATGCCCAACATGAAAGTGATGGTAGCCGACAGAACAGAAACAAAAACAAAAACAAAACAAAACAAAAAAATTGAAAAAGTAGGAAAATGCCCTAAAGTCAAATTATAGATTTAGGACTAGGGACAGAAATACAAGTTATATGGGTTCTAGCCCCCTGAGAATCAAATTGTAGCATCATACCAGATGATGAAGTTGATCTAGAAGGGAGCACCAACATATGTAGTGCAATGTCACCAGATGGAGATGTTGACTTCAAGATTGGTTAGCGAAGAAACACCTAAAGTTCAAAAACTGATCCAAAAACACAAAAAGGTGTTCCAAGATCTTCCTATGAAGATGTCACCTGAAAGAGAAATCAAGCACATAATCGAAGTCAAATCAAGGTCAAACCCTGTCAATATCAAGCCATATAGATATTCACATCATCAAAAAACTAAAATCGAAAGATTAGTCCAAGATCTTTTGAAATGTGGAATCATCTCAAAGAGTAGAAGCCCTTATGCTACTCCAATGGTTATAGTCCGAAAGAAGGATGGACCCTTTAGACTGTGTGTAGATTATCAAGGATTGAACAAAGTAACGATTAAAAACAAGTTTTTGATTCCCTTTATAGATGAAATGTTAGATGAACTTCATGGAGCCCAATATTTTTCAAAATTGGACTTGAGATCGGGATACTACCAGATCAGAATAAGGCTAGAGGACATAGCGAAGACTGCTTTTCGAACACATGAAGGTCATTATGAATTTAAGGTAATGCCCTTCGGATTAACTAATGCTCCAACAACCTTCCAAGCCACCATGAATGAGGTATTTTGTCTGTATCTAAGGAAGTTTGTGTTAGTGTTCTTTGACGATATTCTAATCTATAGTAAAACATGGAAAGAGCATCTACAACATCTGGAGCAAGTTCTCACTATATTAGAAGAACATCAGTTCTATGCAAAGATGTCCAAGTGCACCTTCAGAAAAGAAGAAGTAGAGTACCTCGGACACATAATATCCAAGGAAGGAGTAAAAGTAGATCCTAATAAGATCAAGGCTATAAAAGAATGGCCCAAACCAGTTAACATCTCCAAGTTAAGAGGATTCTTAGGGTTATCTGGGTACTATCGAAGGTTTATTTGAAACTATGCCCATATAACCACACCCCTAACAAACCTTCTAAAGAAGAACCCATTTCGATGGGATGATGAAGCAGAAAAGTGTTTTGAAGACTTGAAGAAAATTATGTCTAATGCACCTGTATTGGCAACTCTAGATTTTTCAAAGTCGTTTGTAATTGAATGTGACACTTCAAGTTTTGGCATAGGAGCAGTATTAATGCAAGATGGTCACCCAATCGCATTTGAAAGCAGGAATCTCAACAAGAAAGAATGTCTCAAGTCTACATATAACAAGGAAATGCTTTTGCTATTATGCACGCATTAGCCAAGTGGAGACAATATCTCTTGGGAAGTAATTTCTTAATACAAACAAACCATGTTAGTCTTCAACACCTCCTCCAGCAAAAAACGTTATCTAAAGAACAACAAAAGTGGATCAAAAAAATTGTCGCCTTCGACATGGATTTATTACATAAGAAAGGGAAATACAACATAGTAGCTAATGCCCTGTCCAGGAAAGACGAAGACTCGTCATTACTTGCAATTTCAGTTGCTATTCCAGAATGGCTTAATGAAATTCGAAGTGAGTATGCAAAAGATCCAGAAACAAGTGTTATAATCAATAACCCTCCTCAGAATTCAAAATTTGAATGGAAAAATGATATTTTGTGGTACAAGGGGAGAATTTACCTAAGTCCAAATTCTAAATTTAAAGCCAAAGTTCTCAAAGAGTCCCATGACTCACTGTCAGTTGGACATGTAGGTTTCTTTAAAACCTACTATAATGCACACCAATCTTTTTTCTGGAAGGGAATGAATAATGATATTCAAAAATATGTAGCAGAATGCAATAAATGCCAGAGAAATAAAAATGAGAACATTATGACACTCGGATTGCTCCATCCCTTAAATATTCCAAATCAAAAGTGGGAGGAAATATCAATGGACTTTATCAAAGGGTTACCTGTGTCTGATGGCAAGGACAAAATTCTCGTAGTAGTCAACAAACTCACCAAGTATGCACACTTCATTGGAATGAGGAAATCAGACTCAACAAAACAAATCACCAAGATATTTTGCAAGAATGTCTACAAATTACATGGGTTTCCCAAGGTCATTGTTAGCGATAGAGACGCCAAATTCAAACAAACATATAGGAACCTACCTCAACATGAGTTCAACGTACCATCCCAAACAAAAGTTGTCAATAAATGTTTAGAAGCCTGCCTACGTTGTTATGCAACAAACAAACAAAATAAGTGGGCTCAATGGTTACATCTCGCTGAGTGGTGGCACAATGCCACTTACCACACTTCAGCGAAAATGACTCCATTTCAAGCTTTGTACGGTTACGAACATCCTAAATGGAAGGACCAAACAATAACGACTCAAATGAATGGTTGACAGTGATTACTGAAACCTATGTTAATTTTCTTGAAACTCTGCAACTACTTAAATGAATGTACTGATAAATCAAGGCAACTGAAAAGTGAAACCAAGTTTAACTTTCACCAAGATACAAAGTTTCTTAACATTGAACATGCAGCGGCAAATAGTTGAGATAAAAACACATGCACACACAAATTTGACACCAGTTTTTTACCCAGGAAACCCAAATGAGAAAACATGTTTTCTTTGTCGTGGTCTTCTTATATTGATTGTTCTTTGAGAAAATAAATCTTTAACAATTCAATGCACTGCTACTGCAACAAGCAAATAACCTTTGATAAAGCTCTCGGCTTTCTTCTCACTAATCTCAGCTCCACCAATTGTTCTCAACATGTCACTGCTCAGCCTTGAAAAATTGATCTTGGCCATGCCTTTTGATCTCGACCTGCTCACACAACTATTTCCTGCTAAAACTAGTCTCGACTTGTTGCTCGAATTCCTGTTCTTTGCTCCTCAACCAATGTGTTATACCATCAACAAAGAATCATCAAATCTTGTGCCTTCGTCCTTCTCTGCCTTAGTAGATCTTCGATGTATGCAAGGAGGCAAAGTTCGAATGGTTGTTCACACAAGTGCAACGAGTTCCCTCTACTAGTTAACTGAAGAAAATCTCAGTTACACTTGGACTAGCTCTTAGTTAACTACCTTGAGTTGCTCCTTGATTTCCTCTAGTTGTGAACTAAGTTCACTGAGGACTTAACTCATCCTCTCTTCACTTGTCTCTGAAGTCTTAACTCGTCCTAACCAAAATTTTCTCTAAAGTCTTAACTCGTCCTAACCAAAATTGTCTCTACGGTCTTAACTCGTCCTAACTGGACTTGTCATTGCCACCTCATCCTATAGTCTAACTAAAGAAGACTCCAACAAACTGAAGCTCCAACACTATGCATGCAATATATTGATGACCATTCCAGTGAACTGGAAATCAACTCATCACAACTGAAGTCAAACTTAAGAATTTGCATTTCTGCTAGAGAAAGACAATTCATAGTCTTTCCTGGCCAAGGCACAAACCAGAAGACCTTCCTTCGCTACATTTTCAACAACCTACTACCTTCTACTTTCTGGAGAGCTAAGTATCCAACAATTGCAAGTACAAAATTTCCTAGGAGACCTTAACTATCAGGAAAAAAAAAGGTTTCACATTCTAAAATTAAGAGAGTAAAAAGCTAGTTTCCTTTTCCAAGTGATTTACTCATAAGTCATCATGTGATTTCCCAGACCTAGTCATTTTGTTTTCTTCTTTTATTAGCCTAGAATACCTTTCTGAGTTTCTCGTCTATACAACTAAGAGAAGATCCTAGATAAGATGAGATAAAATACCTTATATTGTCCAACAAATAACTACAAATAGGTCAATAGGATTGCTAAGTACAATAGTAACGATAAACTGGAGGAGTGCAACACACTCCTATATAGAAGATGCAAAGAAGATATACCCTAAGATCTAAAGTCTAACACCTGGAACATGGATGATGATAGTGAAACTTAAATGATACATAAACCCACTGAGGATGACAATAAAACCACCTCGGAGGAATTCCTCAAAGGAAGATACAAGGGGTAGAGGTGGTGCCTCAATGCCCACTAGATCTATTTGGCCAAAGATGAGGAGGAAACATTGCACAACTGCCAGCCATTCACCTCTAAATATGTGTCTCTCCTATCATCTGAGGCTGGAGGGAAGAAACTTGTGATAGAGGACTATCCAAAGTACTAGAAGAAGAGCTTATCCACATTGTGTATCATTGTCTGAGAGGAGCGACCTATTGCTACTATCAGGGAATGAAGGCCCGAACACTGGAAGAACAAGCCCTCTCTTGAGATCTGAATCAATAACTCCAAAAGAATATTGTCCAAGGGGGAAAGAAGACCCCAACATCTCACAGATCCATGCGCCATTGGAATGGTATTGCTCGTTGTTGGCCCCTTTGTGTCCATGTTCAATGGTATCACCGGAAAAAAGGATGTGATTGTCCAAGTAGTGCCTAATCGTGAGGGCGTTCTAAACATGGAAGAGTGGAGACTCAATGCCTCCTTCATAAACATAGCTAAACACCATTGATCCAAGTATCGAACAAAGATAAACAAAGTTTTCTAAAATTCCCTAAAGAGGCAGTAGAATTGACCTCATCCCGCACTAAATAGGGCATCTGAAGGCAAAATGCTCCTCCATCTCGGTCTTGTGCAAATGACATAGTTTGCATATTTTGCCCTCCTATAGAATTTGTTACTCAACCTCAACTCAAAAACTATGTGAGCCCATTTGAAGCTAGCCCCAAGTTGACTGGAGTTTGACCGGGCAGCAGGAAGTCTGTTTTGGTCAAGTTTGACCGCAGTTGACCTAGCTGCAGGAGGTTGAATTTGACCGCAATCAAACATAGTTGACCGCAGGAGACCACAAGTCTGATTTTGACCAAGTTGGTTTGGCTACAGATTTTGGGCAGTTTGACCACCATTGACTTTTGACTATTTTGGACAGTTTGATCAGCATTAACTTGCTAGACTTTGAACAAATTTGTCTGGTATTTTCACTTGGGTATTAGCACATATTTCTAAACAAATTATCAATTTGTAAATCTTGCTAAAAAATAATTTATCCTAAGAAAAGTTGTTGGGTTTTCTCCCATGTTTGGGTTTCCCAGGTAAAAATATTGTCTCTATTGTGAATGTTTGTCTCTTTAAGATCTTTATTGTTTCCATTGCATTTATTGTTGAGATTTTATGTGTATAATTGTTCAATGATATCAGCAGCATGAGATAAATGGTTTGAAGATCATTAGGTAGTAATTATCAAATCAGAAGATTGGTTTCTATAGTGCATCTTGTATGAAATTCAACAATTGCATCATCAATGACTATCGTCTAACTAGTCAAACGACTTTTGCAAAAGTGATGAGGAAGGGTGGCCTTTAGAGGTTGCTTGTTGATTCAGTGGTACTTGTACATTTCAATGAGAGGTTGGATGAACCTTTTGGTTTTGACGAATCATATGGCATAGCATGCATGACAAGAGGCCATGGAGACAAGTTAAGAACAATTGTAAAATCAAGAAAAGATTCTAGGCTTGCAGCAAATGGAATCTTGTCGAGCAAAGACACAGGGTTGTTAGACTTTCCCAAGAAAAGGGAGTTGAGCTTGATGATACTCTTTCTTTAGGATTGTCTCAAAAAGGAGTTGACCTAACACAAATTGATGTGTCAATTGTTGAAGGCTTTGAGGTGCAAGAGAGGGAGTCTCATGTTCCAAAGTTGTCAACAGCCCTGCAAGGGTCATTACCTATACCACCAACTTGGTATTTTAGGAATGATGAATTGACTTGCCTAAACTTTTATCTTATGATTTTCATAGTTGTGATTCCCTTGTCTTGGTCTTGTATGGAGATGTGATTATATTTGCAGGACATCCTAATAACTCATGATGTGGTGTCCAAAGATTTTGGGTTATGATCTTGACTTGAGGGATGATGGAGTTTGGCTGGTTACTCATGATCCAAAATGATGTTCATTCAAATTCACAAGTGGTCAGCATTCTTTGGAGATTTGAGACACTGTGATAGCACTTGTATGTCGAATATAGTGATACTTCTATAATATACGGGATGTACGTTCCAGTGCAACAAAAAAAGGTGATAAGTAGAGATGTGAAGTTTGATAAAGATGTAAGATCTTCTAGTTCACGAGAGATTCCCCTTCGGTGATTGAGGAGAGACAAGAGGTTCTTGTTCCAAAGAGTAAATGAGAGACTCGAGATTAATCAAATTCAAGGGTTGGCGAGGTAAGATTAGGGATGGACAAGCCCTCACCTTCTACTCCAATACACAAAGAGCCAAGATGGCTTACCCAAACATCGCATGAGGCTCAAGAGTATGTAGGAGTGCCAAAATCTTCAAACAAGGGCGAGTATACCTCCTAAGAGATATGCCAATCATATTGTATTCAGGAGGAGAGGTGTGATACCTTGGTGGACGATATTTGGGTTGATTCTGAGACTACAAGTACAAATTTGTAGATGACGGGTTTGTTGGAGTCATGGAGGGAGTCGACAAGTGTTGGTGAAAGCACTTTCCTTGTAATGAGGAAGTATTAGCTTTCAATGTTACTTCAAATGTGTTTACACCATGTTTAGAGATGCTTCCTGATATTTGGGGTACATTGCGTATGATTAGCCCTTGGATGATCCATGACGGAATTGCATATTGGAGGTGGCTTACTTAGTAATTGCTTGACCTCAATCGGATTCTTGCCTGATGTTCTTCCATAAAATGTTGGAGATCTCCAGACAACTTGGTGACATTCTACATGTTGGCTACATGGAGGAGGAGGTTGCTTGCTTGGAGAACACCCTACATTGTAGGAGTCCTTGGTATTTTGAAGGAGGGCATTGAACCTAGATAGCATGGGGAGCTTGGATGCTTGCATGGAGGCATGGAGTTGACTTGGGGACTATTGCCTCAAAATCTAGTTGGTCTTGTGAGGTATCTTACAAGGCGAAATCCAAACTATGACACAACAACAAGGTGGATGCCACTATCACCTCAACAATCCACCTCTTGCTCTTTAGCGAAATTTCACCACATGGGAAGCTTCCCTGTTTAGGTCACCTAAAATATATTCTAAGGTCTAGGGTTTAAAAGTGACAATTAAGTAGGCTCCAAGGTACTCAAGCTAAGGACAAGTCTCAATTCTATCAGACAAGGAATAGCATACCCATGAATTATCCTAATAAAGGATGCCTAGTAGCCTTGGGTTTTTGATGTGCACTTTAATATTAGCCCAACTAGGCAGACAAAGAGATAAAAGGTTTGTTTTAATGATATGATGAACAACAACAACAGGAGCCAACAAGACTTCAAGTGACCCTAAGTTGAAGTCTGAGTGCAAAATTAGGGTTTTTCTAGGCCCAAAATTGCCTAGGGTTGATGATGTCAGTTCTAAGGAGGAATTTCCAACCATGCAAATTGCTAGATTTTGATGTTCTAAGGCAAGGTAGAATGGCCTCCAACCACCCAACACACATGCCCCAGATGAATTCGGCCTAAACACTAACCCTAACATCTTGCCTTGAATGGCTGAAATTTGAGTAGGGTAAAAAATAAGATTTTATTATTTTTGACCATCAATATGGATGTTAGTGCCTTCTATCTACTTGGGTGATGGAGTCTTAGGGGAACTCAACCATAAAAATATCAAATCCTTAAAGGGAGTAAGGGGGAAAACCCTACAGTTTCACTTGCTAACCCTAGCTATCACTTTAAGCGGGGATAAATTTACTAGAGAAAAGCTCTCTAGGAGGTTCTCTAGGGAAGTTCAAGGATACAAATTAAAGCATGCAAAAATTAACCAAGTATTTCATATAAGCATAAGCATTTAGACATGGAACATAGAAAAACCTAGCAACATTACATGCAATAATCATGAAAGATATTCAATAATAAGGTACTCACAATATATCCAAGAAACAAGCCTTCTTTATCCCAAAATGACATCTCCACAACAAGCACTAGTTTCCAGTAGCCAAATATCCACAAAAGATCACATCTCCACAAAGTAGTGAAGTACAACAAGCTAGGACGAAATCTCTAAGAGAGACCAAGTTCTCCACAAGTGATGATGAATGAAAGAGTGAGGTGATTCTCTATTTATATGAGGCCTACCTCACTTGATTTCTAACTAAGAAGCCCCTACACAAGTTTGATTTTGAGTGGACAAAAAGTAAATTACGGTTACAATCCAATCCACTAGCTTTACAACATAAATTGTCGTTATAAGCCCACATGTGTGAGTCATAGGGCTAAAAATGTGATGACATATGCCCCTTGGGCTCCAAATGCTCCATTCAGGCAAAGACAAGGTTGAAAATGCTTCCAAGCATCGTGATAATCCTCCATTTGAGGAAAATGCCCAAATCATGCATGAAAGCAGCTCCAAGGGTCCAAAATCCAGTTATTGGTGCCACACATCATCTCCATGGGTGTCAAGTGAATATGCGGTGCCTCCTCTCCAACGTTAGGGCTCCATCAAGTGCAACAAGTCCTCCTCAATCATCCTAAAGATGACCATCCTCATTTAGGCCCCGAATCATGGCATGCCCATCAAGTAGTGTCAAGGCCAACCTGGGGGCATGCTAGGTCTGTTGGTACATCATCAAGGATCATCCATGCTAGGCAAGAGAAGACCAGCATTCTAGCTCCTAAGGGTACTCTAGGATGTATCTCAACTACTCGAGTCATCAAAAGGCAAGGCCCAACGCTCTACCAAAATTGGATCTGCCAAGTCATCATGCTCTCTGAAATGTGGTACATGGCTTGATTATGTGGAATGGGGTGTCGTCAAGGCCTTTGTTGTTCTAGACCACTTGATAAAACCAACTTAAACTCAAGTGAAAGCAACCATTCATTACAAACCAAGATCATAAATGCATCTAAGTGAACTATACTTAATTGTTAAGGGCATATTAATACTTCAAACTAGGATCAACTTTAAATATTTAACTAGACCAAGTCCAGTAAAGGTGTTCCCTACCTTTGTTGGGGTGGTTAAGTAGTCAACCCTATTAGGTGCTTCCAGTCCCCAAGGGGAGGTGGCATTTCCAAGGTTTACCCTTCAATCAAGTTGGTTTAAGTAAGTGACAGCGGAGGGGGAAAACTTCATGGCCAAGTGCCATGGTCAAGGGACCTACTAATGGGAGTTCACATCCTCAGTGTATAGATGTAATGAAGGGATTAATCATGGATGAATGAGTTACTCTACTCGGCCTGCTTTTTCCACCCCTCTGGCGCACCTTTTTACTTCTTTTCAATAATGATTTCTATTATGGTGCATAGCTCAATAATCAAAGCTTGCTCTTTATGATATAGCATTTAAATTTTCCCCTTAAGATAAGGCAATTTATCACTCATCAGGGTTGGGACATGCAAGGGTTCCTTTTGATGAGATGGAGCATCAAGCGCTCAAGAACTAGGCGATGCCTAATGAGGAGGGTAGATCTCATGCTAGGATTTTTTCCATGCGCTAACTCATGTCCCGACCATCTTTTGCATTTTGATTTTCCTTTTCTTTCATTATCGCCACATTATGCTTTTCCATTCTTTTAGTTGCATCAATCTCCAGGCAAATGTTTTCCAGTCCTACTCAAGGATGTGGATAAGGGATGCCAAATAACAATGAACCAATGACAGGTTGGACCCAAAGAATGGAGATAGTATAAAGGGATTATAATGTGACATGGAAAGTGTTAAGTATGGTGTAAGGGAGAATGAACACATTATTTTGATCGAGGTTTCCCAAGTAGTGCCTCTCCTATAACCCTAAGGCTTTAAGGGAGGTCCCATTAGACTAGGGTTAAGAATTAACCCCTAGTAAGGTGAGAGAACAAATTTACAATCAAGATCGATCTATCATCCAGATCACCCCTTTATCTATACTAAATGCCCAAAACATTAAGTAAAAGTACCCGATTGCAAAATGATCAAAGTACTTGTTGAGTAGCAGCCCACATTCATTCAAGAGGAATGTCGAATGGTGAGAGGTGTAGTGACCAATGCAAATGGTGGAGGAGCTAGCATATCGTCATCATCAAGCTAATGTGTACGGTTGTTAGTTGGCTAGTTGTCCAAAATAGGAGAAAAGTTTTCTCCTAAGCGGTTACCCATTTTGGTGTAACAAGGAGACTTAGGTTGCAATGGCGTTCATGTAAAGGGAGTGGAGCTAATAAAACAAATGGCTTAAAAGGAGTGATAGAATCCTTGGAAGCTTGGATGAGTGTTGGACTCATCTCATGGAGCACCCTTGAATTAAATCCTCGCTTGTGTATGGCATCACCTTGGACCTTGACATGTGTACCCTTAGGGTGTTGTGCTTCACATGTATGTGTCTACTTGTGGTTTCATATGTTGCTTGTCAAGGTGTACGCCCACATGCGTCTTGTTGGCCTCCCTTGCCTCTCATATATATAGAGGAAGAAGGAAACCCTTTCATAATCAATTCATTATCTTGCGATAGATATGTAAGGAGAGGAGCACAGTAGCCTCTCTCTCTCTCTCTTTCTTTGTACTTATTTGTACTTTGTCTCTCTAGTCTTGGAGGCATTAAGGTTTCTTGGAGCACTTGAAGCATCTTCAATACTGTGGTTAGGGTTTCATCCCTTAAAGACATTGGAGATAAGGTTTTGCAATTGAACCCTAGATAGTACTTCTCAAGGGATGAAGAAAAGGAGACATCTTGCCAAGGAGGCTTGCTAGCATTGATGCCAACTTGTGGAATATCTTCAGTGGAACTAGGATCTAAGTCATCAAGTTCAACAAGTTCCAAGGATAATGTTTGAAATTCGCCAAACTTTAAAGTTCAAATGATTGCAAATAAGTTCATTGAAGTTCATTGAACTTCATGGTGAATTTCAAGCCGAATTTAAATTTGAACTTAATTGTTATAAAATTTGTTAAATTTGTTTAAATTCAGCTTGAAAAAATTGGAATTCACTTAGGTTTGTGTTTTAAGGGGTTTAAAAATTTAGGAGGAAAAACTAATTCTTAAGACTAAAGCTAACCATGCCCTACGCCATTATGTGTTCCATTCTTTCCTCTCCATTCATTCCTTCCTCTCTTCCATGATGGATTCATTCCTTCTGCCACCTTCATTGTTTTTTCTCTAAGAGTCCAAGCTCACAGTGTTAAGTCTACATAGTCCAAACACTAGACTCAACAACTAAGTCAACTAGTTCGACAACCATGAAGTTTGACAGTGAAAATTGTTGAAATATGTAACTAGGTTCGGTCTTCATAAATATGAAATGTAATTATTGTTATTTTTTGTAGCATGGGTTTCATGCTCAAAGTCTTTTTATATAGAGGTCAAGCACCCATTGAGTGCTTCTAGGGTTTGTCATAGAGTTAAGAAGTCAATAGAGTCATTGGCATATGAAGAAGACCCCATTGGGCATATGATAACATGTCAAAAGAATTAATTTTGTATTTAAAGTGTCAAAATACCCCTCCAAGACCAAGTCGGCTTGGCAGCTAAGAAGTGGCCTCATTAGGGCATGTCGTCCTCCTTGGAAGCCTATATATAGGAGGGAACTCGACCTCCTATGGACACTCACTCACTTCTCATCATCTAAGCGAAGAAGAGGCAGAAGAAAGGCAAGCGAAGAAGGATAGAAGGACAAAGGACGAAGGTTTTGGGTTCTCTCTCTCTCTCTCTCTCTCTCTCTCTCTCTCTCTCACGTGCAAAGATAAGGCTAGGGTTTTGCAGCTGCAAGGTCGAAGTTGTCAAGTTGCAGAAAGAAGGTCGAAGAAAGGACTTTTAGGTCACCTACTAGCCCTAGAAGGAGAAGCAACCCAAGCGAAGGAGCAAGGAAGCCTTGGAAGCCCTAATTTCCCTCACACGTGTGGAAGCAACAACTGTTGCAGGGGCCGAAAATTTCAAACCTGCAGTGGAGGCCAAAATTTTGTAGTTGGGGGTCGAAATTGTGCAACTGGAAGAGATTTGACTGGGTTTGACTTGGATAGAAGAAGCACATCATCAAGAAGGTTTGGCTTGGTCTTGGAAGGGTATTGGTCTTGGTCTAGAGGTCTTGGAATTCATCATTTGAAGAATCTATAAGAAGAGAAGAGATTTGTGGGTTTTCCTCTCAAGAGGAGAGGTTTTGGCCCTGGCTTGCAGCCTACATCTTGTGTTCTTGTGTACTATTGATCTTCATGTTTTGGTAGTTGTTTGATGATAAGAACAACATAATAATAAGTGAAGAAGCTAATAATCAAGAAAAAGTAAAAATACATCACAAGCAGTTATCAAGTATAAAAGAAATCATCCTAAGGATAGCCCTATCGATTTCTCAACAAAAAATTAGTTAACAAAACTCCGGATTAGGTTCAATAGACCATAAAATTTGAAAATTAAAACACATATGTAATAAAATTAAATAAACTCATAAAACACAGATGATAGAAATGAAAATAACATGCCAACATGATTAGAGATATATTTCAACATGTCAAAATCGAAAGATGAGAGTCCAACTCCAAACCACCATTGAACTTTTAAGTCTTAACCTTGTGCATTGTGGACATAGCCTAGGCCACAAGCATTGGGTATGTGAACTTTGAAAAGAGAAATCAGATCTTTGTACTTTGAAGTGAAGGCATGGTTGGGAATCACGATGACTCGACATTGAATGTTTGAGTGTCTAAGTGAGGAACTACTCACTACTCAGATTTCTAGTGCTCAAATGAGTAAAGACTATTAATGCTACTAGTTAACAAATGGTGTTACTGCTATGCAGCATTGGGCAAGAGGGATATACACTCGAGAGGGCAAAGGATTGCTATGTGGTAGGAAGACTTGGAGTTTATTTTTATTTTTTTGAGATTAAACCCCAAAAAAAAATTCAACTGAATGTCAACGAACCCAAACGAGGAATATATACGTTGGAGGGAGGAGGATTGCAACATGGTAGGAAGACTTAGGGTCTAGATTTATTTTTTAAATTAACCCCCCAAAAAACAAATTTCAACCACATGTCAACGAACTTAAACGAACTCAAGTCAATTTCATCACAGATTTATTCAAATTCAAATTCGACTTCAAATTTTATTTGGTGCTCATCAAACCTAAATGAATTTATTTGACATGGTTGAAAGTTCCACAAATTTCAAATTTCAACATTGAAATTCACCAAACCTAGTGACTTAGCCCAAGAGAAATCGACATCCAGTTCCCTCTCAGCTCTCACGAGTCACAATGACAAACTAAGCAGCCAAATCAAACCTAGCACATGTTTAGTTTTGCCTCTCTTACAAACCCGACATTCTCTTCAAAGTTCAAGGTCTTCAACTTTTAGGTGCACACATTTTTATAGACTAGGCAACAAGGGTTCGAGTTTCAAAAATCGGGCAACAAGGGTTTGATAAGGATTTCATAGAATAGGAAACAGGGTAGGACAAGGGTCCCATTATATTTTAAGCTTCATGGACATGTTTAACCATTAATTGTTTATATTGGCATGTAATTTTCATTTTTATCATGCGCTTAATGAGCATATTAAATCTTAGTACATGTATTTTGAAATTTTGAATTTTATAGTTTCTTGAACTTAATGCCAAATTTTATCACCTAATTTTTCATTGTTGTACTTCTAGGTCGTCGAACTCGAACAAAGTGACTTAGGCTAGGGTTTTCTTGGTTTCCCTAAATGGGGTTTTAAAGAGCTAGAGGATTGTATTGGCCTTGGGATAAGGCTATGGTACGCACATGTGCTTCATCTTATACATGTTATTTGTCTTATGGCAGGTTTTATTTTCAGCTCTCATTGCCAATTGGTCTTACTGCAGATTTTAATTTCAGCTATCATTGTCTTCATGATTTAGTAATTATATGTCTTGTTGATTTGACATAGGTTAAGGCTGAAATGGTTGAGGGTTTTAAGTTTTAACATTAATCTTGAAGAAGATGGGGCAGATTTATTGCTGTAATTACTGCAACTATAAAGTGAATTTGAGATCTGGTTTATGCCTGAAAAGATTGCCCTAGAGACCTAAAATTTGTTGGCACACATTTAGCATCTTTTCTCTTGGATTGCCTTGTTGGCTGTGGTTGAAAATGATTGAATATTGTCCAGATCAGCCCTCACAATGTTAAGATTATGGAAACCTTTAAGAAAAAGGTGAAATTTCTGAAGTTGTATTAAAGTTTGAGTCTTAAAATTTTCTATGAAGTGAACTTGATGGTCCACATTATGAAATCGTCATGAATGCATAGAGAAATGTTGTGTATCCATATTAAAAATATTTTGTCCTCAAAGCATGGGTAAAGAACACTTCTTTGGATAGGATGATCCCTCTTCTTGTAACTTGTGCCTATCTGAGAAGGTTGACGACATGCAGCAATATGATTTTCAAATCATTGAACAATATTGTTGCATCAACAAAGAATCAATCCATCCTAGGTGGATTCTTTCTGGAGCTATATGATGATACGTTCCTTAATTCAAGCCTCTTTGTTTTTCACTTCAGGTTGTATTAATTTTCAGATGCTTCAATATGTAAGAACAACATTGACATTGGTACATTGATTTTTGAGTACTGCAATTTCTATAAGTTGGGTGTTAATATGGCACCCTGCTAAGTTGATCCTTCTTAATCTTAATCTTTGGTTTAATCCTTCCATGATATACTTCAATCGTGATGTTGATATTTGATACTAGCGCATCAATGACTTCATCAATGGTGACTGATGGAAAGTCAACCATCACTGAATTTGTAAATGTTGACTTGTCATCGAATTGTTTCTTGATCCAATTTATGGATGCTCTTTCATTGATAAAACTTTCTTAGTAATGACACTTTGATTTTAGTTTCAATCAATTCCATCACGATCTCTTGATCTGCAATTTCAACTTCTAAAAACTTTCTTGATTTAATTAGATCAATTAAGGGTTTTTATCTGCAGTCTCGACTTCTAAAAACTTCTTTGATTCACTTGCTACACAAATGTCTCCTTCTCTAATTTCATGATTGATATACCCTTATGTTTTAATTTTTTACTTAAGCAAACAAGGTTTGACTATAATTCTTCAAACAATTAATTTCCTCATCTTTATTTGACAAGATCTTTTCAAAATGTTTCTTGACATCCTTCTTCTCTTGTGATTCTCGCTCACATTGAGCACTTGCTCCTTCACTTGTAAAGTCACAAACCTTTTTTTCCTTTGATGCGCAAAATTGACTTTTGAGTTCTTTTGTATTGTTAACCTACTCTTCTAATTTACATTGTATAATATTCAATTCATATTGAATGTCCTGTTTAGCATTTTCAATATTTTTAATTTTAAGCACTTGGGCGCCATTTTCCTCTTAATGATTTGCCACTTCTTGTGTTAACTAGTCAACTTTATTGGCTAGACATTGATTTTCTTCTTGGGAATCATGTTTTTCTTAGATCTCCTATTGAATCTTCACATGAGGCGTACTGGAGGGAAAACTCCCGCTCCCAACTTGACCGGCTTAGCTATTCTCAATGTCACTTTAGTTAGTAATGCAACCCTTTCAGGCAATTCCCTTGACATGTTGGGAATCCAAAATTTTAATATTTATTATCAATATCATCTCATTTCCATGAGCCGAATCTCATGAAGCATAGTGAATCTCATGGTTAGAATGTAATGTTTGCAAACCAACAACATTTGTATTTCCAGAATAACATACTATCACAAACTTAGTAACAGAAAGCAATCAATTTGCTTATTAGTAACCTTTTTCTTTTTCATTTTCAGCTGACCAGAGTAAAACAACCAAAAACTTCCAATCAACAATTGCGTTAACCATATCAGACTTCAAACTAGGGTTTATAACAATCGATTTGTTTTGCTTAACATTTATGCCTATATGGTTTTGGGTATGCTAAGCATTTAAATTTGGTTACAAACATGTATGTTTATAAGGAATTTTAAAATTATCAGTAAAATTTTCATAGATTTTGAGATTTTTATTATTGTGCAATTTACTGCTTGTTTTTCCCTTCTACATATATAATATGTGTTTGGTCGCCCAAATTTTTCCATATCCCATGTCCACCACTCCACAGTATTGAACATTTTGTATGAATGATTATAATCACGATTTGCATTCATGTTGGCAAGGTGGTGAATGGAATAACTTCCATGGTGGAAGCTAAGATTTAATTCCCCATAGAATCAAATCTTTTTCGGACCTAGTCATAGAGCCGAACTGGTTTTTGCGGCAATAACAACTATGCGGTTGCATACTCGATCTCCATAACTTATACATACTTGTAGTGATTGTAAGCTATTTTTTCACATTTTTAACTTCAACGCACTTATGCTACTCCCAAACCCGGCATGGTAGCCAATCTCGCCCGCTACACCTCTCATTTTCAACTCCAGTTCAATTCAACCCACGTTTGCTCCGAAAGTCGCCAACAGTAAGTAGGCAGAAGTGGCCTACTAGTGGCTGCCAGTTCAAACTCTGAGAATCACCCATCTTTCAAATTCAAACAACTAAGGGAAGCAAGGAAGTTGCTATAAATGTTTTCACCCCGGCTCTTGTGGTAATATTGCTAACAGCATCAAATTTTAATTTTTAGAAATAAAAAATGCACATCAAAGTAGAAGATTAACAGCTCCATTACACCTTCGGTACTGTTAATTTGGAGTGGTGATATTATTGGCATCAAGTTAAGAACATATGAGGCTGCAAATAAAGTTTGCAGTGAAAATTTAAAACAATGCTGAGAAAGGGATGGGGAGAAATACATGCATACCTTGCGATTCTGTACGTAAACTCAGTACAAGTTTGTTCTTTCTGTGAGCAAATTAGTAGCAGGAAGGCCGACGAATATCTGACCTAAGACCCTAAACCCATGCAAAGGGTTTTATTTTTGGCGATTCAAACTGGGAAGCATTCACAGTAATGTCTTCACATTAATTTGAATCTATTAATTAAGTGATTATGAATTAGCCCCGAACAGAAAATTGGGTAAAACTAAATCACGGGAAATTTAGGCCTTGTCCATTGATGGGTCATGGGACATTCGGAATAAGGAAGAAAAAGTTCTAGGAGATATATGTCCCGACATACCATGTTTCTTATGGGTCGCCAAGTTCGTCGCATGAGAGTGAGTTAATTTTCTGCTTTGTGTAATTTGAAAAAGTGCTATACAGTATTTTTTTTGGTCGTTTAATAAAAAAGTTGTAAAATTATTGATCATTATGTTACATAGGAAAAGAATGAGTTATTATGCTTTACAAATAATAATTTACTTAATATTTTTTTAATATTTTGCGAAAATAAATAATATTACGCACATAATATGTAATTGTTTCTAAATTTTTTTATGAACATATTAAAGTTAAAAATACATTATTAAGTGTAGAAGGAGGTATTTAATATAGCCTTTATGTGCCTAAGAAAGTTTAGATGGGCATTAATTTGTATCTAATTTGGAAGTCCATCATATCCCCCTATTGAAATTGTTGCTCATCCTTTGAGAAACCTATTTGTCTTCTTCCCTCTTCTTTTCTTCATTCATTTCCCTAATGACTTGTTTGACATGTAGTTTCCCTTGTTAAATGAAAGCCTTTATTTCCATTTCCTTGTGTATCATGGGGTCTTCTACTTCCTCCTTTCTCTTCTTAGCTAGTCTTCTTGGTGTTTCAATGTCTTTTTAAGGCTCTTGAGACTCTATCTCTGTTGTTGGCAATTTGAACCTTTGATCATGCTAAATGAAGCTCAACCAACTCTATTTCATCTATTTTTGTATTTGTTTTTTTCTTTGCATGTACCTCTGTCTTTTCTTTCATTTCTTCCTCAGTTTCTATGAGCTTAGTAAGGCCCGTTACACTCTTCTACTACCTTCTCCCGCCTTCAAGTCGCTTTTAGAACCCTTAGATCACTCTCGGATGAAATCTTGTAGCAATACATGACATCTTGTAGCAGTCATGTAACATCCTATAACACTTCACAAAATTCATCAAAGTCGACGAGAATCGCCTCTTAAACCTATTTTTTGCTTTTCATCACTTTACAATGTCCCCTAAGCCTTGGAATCCAAATTAAAGAGACAAAATACCCTTTGCACATCATCCTTCCATCGTTGTCGCAAGGTTTCCTATGACAACAAGGAATCCAGTAGCAGAGGAAAGACACATTTTTTTTTGTAAGGAGAGGAAAGGATAGGAATATTTACCAATTATATCATGCAAATTTTAACATTTGTCACACTAACAAAATCAAACTACCCAAATGTTTTAGTGTTTGAATTCAAACTATATAATGTAGAAAATTTCCCCTTTGATAATTGATATATTTTCAGCACTTTTTTCAAATGTAAGTTGAGATAATTTTTTACTTACATTTCCCATGAAGATTCCCTTGCTTTTCAAGTCATCTGAGGCTTTGGTGGTTGTTTTGGGCAAAAAATTGTCTTCATGTAGCAATCTGTTAACTTCCTATAGTAACCTTTAGGATCTTGTAGCAACTTGTCTGTATCCTGTAGCAGCATTTGTAGGATCCTATAACAGTCAATTTATGTGCCAAGAGGTGGTGGGTCCACCATTTTTATTTTACAAAAAAAAAAAAAAATTAAAACAACATTGCATGCAAAATTTTAAGTTAAGTGCATTGTCCGTACTTATTTTTTTCTTTTTCCCTTTTTCCTTAACAATATTGCATACAAAATCAACTTGGAGTGCTTTGAGTCAAGTGAGCTCACCCCCACATACTTTTTGTACTCCATGATAACATGCCACTTTCTTGAGTCATTTCTCACTTTTGTCTCATTTATCTCCCACGTGTGTGGGTGTCCTTTGGAGAAAAGTTAAGTGACTTGTTAGATAAGACTGAGGCTTCTTGGTATTAAATTTGGCTATAAAATTCCTTTCCTTCTCACACATCTAAGGTTTTCTCAAGCTAGAATAGTTTCGAAGGGTTATGTTAAAGAGTTGCATACTTGTGCCTTACCATTAGTTTTTTCTTTTGTTTTTCTTGCAGGATGTTGTTGTAGATGTGGAGGTTGTCTTTGATGATCCTAAATATGCATGTGATAATATGTTGGAGGTCCTAATGTTGATAGCCTTGTTTTTGGAGGTCTTCTAGGTTTTTTGTTGTTGTTGTTGTTGCTTCGCATCTCTAATTCATATGGATAAAATATTCCTACTAAGATGTTCACGATATAAGTGATGTAGTTGATGATCGACCAATTCATGCTTGTATGAGGTTGCTGGAGCATTGATGAAGTTGTTGGAATTCTCTCTGAGGTACAAAATGTCACTTTCATCAATCCTTTTCATTGGCTTGATTTTTTTCATTGTTGATTGAAGTTCCATGATTCATGTGATGAAAATATAGGTGCCACCATGTATTAGATGTTGCTCCTCTGACTGTGCTATCCTTCTTTGATTGTCATTCAAACCTGGTTGTACCTGCATAAGTTTTGGAATGAATAATGCAAGGGTTCCTTCTCATTCCTCTCTTTGTGGTTTTAGGCCACCCCTCATGATTCTCCCAAAGTTGGACAAACAAATCCTTTGTTTTTGCTACAGGTTTTAATTTTTTGTGTAATTGAGTTATTGAGGCAGAGATAAGGAAGGAACAGTTTGTTGACACTTCTTGGAAGAGGGCATATTTCATAACACAACTCAAAACAACTAAATTTCCTTCTCTCATCATGCCCAACACATATACTTCATTTTCTTTTCATGCCCAAACTTCTACCATAAACTGTTACAGGATGTATTATTTAAAAGAATGAAAGGTTTTGCAGGATTTTCATCAAAAGGTGGTAAGGAAAATTTGTACTTACCCTCCCTTTGATGCTCCTCCTTGAATTCTAAGTTCTAGGTGATGAAGTTGCTCAAAATCAAGCTCTTTGTAGTTCTTTGGACTTTCCTATAACACGTTGTGTCAATCCTATAGAAGTTCTTCGACAATTATGTAGCATAATTGTTTAATCCATATCTCTCAAATGGTAGATTGGATTCACCTGAATTTTTTTGAGCATGTTTCCATCATCCTTATGCACCTCCCATAAAAAATATTGGACAATGGATGCACGAATCTCGAGAAAAATGAAAAATGGTTGTAGGTGATGACGGTCAATTTCTCAAAAAATATGCAGTGGAATTTGTTGATTTCTTTTTAAGCATGTTACCATTATCCTTATACATATCCCCATGAAACATCTCGGTCAATGGATGCACGGTTTTCGAGATATGGTAGAAATAATTTAGGCTTTGTGTTTTTTTCAATCCAGTAGCAACACAAAACTTTCATGTAACAACTATAGGACATTGAGGAAAATGAATGGGAAAGGATTTGGAATGATGGGTGGATGTTGGAAATGGATGAGCGTGATGGATTGACATGGCCTCAGTCACGTTGGAGCATCTGGGCAAAGGAGGTGAAATATTAAGTTTGACTCCCCTTGACTAGATTTTTTATTAGCTCTTTCTTAAGGTGCTAACTACTTGTTGTTGCTTGCACTGGTTGGAGAGTACCTGCATTCATCATAGAGAGATATTGGGGAAAATAATCTTTTATCTTTTCATTTTTTCCTTTTTCTTTTACTAGGCCTACTAGTTGCCTCGATGAGGTTTTTAACCAGTAGGCCTGCCTAAGCACCTCAGAAGAGGTTTTCACCTAGGATCTTATTTATTTTTTTCCAAACCATTAGCCGCATCATGGAGGTTTTCAATCAATGAGCCAATATCAGGTGCCTCAAAGGAGGTTTTCACCTAAGATTTTATTTTTTCTTTTATTTTTTTTCTCTTTTTCCTTTTTTTTCCTCTATCTTACTCTACTTGAAAAAAGAAAATATCTTTCAAGAATAGGAATACTTCCAATGGATCCATGTGCATAACAAGATGTGAAATGAACTCATGTGTAGGCTAAAAATATATGCCTTGACATGTACTTGAATATGAGAGACGAACTTATTTGATTTTAACGATGCCAAACACTATTAAAGAGAGTGGTGTTCCTACTTAGTGATTGTCAGGATCCAAAGTTCAATATAGTTGTGATGTCCTTGGTTCACTTGCTCATTTGGATCATTCTTCATGTCTTCTTTTTCCATGTCATTCAAATATTCTACTATTTTCCGATTAGCCCCTTGAACACATAAAGGATATGATGATAAGCATTGTAGAAATTCTTCAATCTCGGGCTCTAATGGCTGCTCTCAATCAAATGTGGTCCATGATTCTTTAGTTTCCTCTAGATATTTCTTCTTTTGGATGTTTTTCTTCAATAGGAGCAAGATAATGTCTTCTTTGCAATAATGTTTTCAATCCAAGATGAATATTATTTGGATCAAAAGGATTTGTTTGGATATTTTTGTATCGCAACATTGTAAGTGGGTTGAGCTACTTTATTGCTTGGGTTTGGAAATGGTTGTGCAAGTAGTTGAGTGGGAGTGTGTCTTTGAAATGAGTGTGATTGTGGTGGAGGTGGATGGGATGGATAACATTGAGTTTGGTATGGAGGATATTAAGGATGTTGAGGGAAATATGTATCACCCCATTGAGGAGGTTGGTGTTGATATGGATGAAAGGAGGAATGACATATTAGGGAAGATAAGGCCATGAATATGTATCACCCAATTGGGAAGGATAAGACCATGGAGACAAAAGTGAGGTGCTTGGTGGATACCAAGGTTGAAATTGTGCATTATATCTTGTATTGAAAGAGGAGGGATAGTTCATATCTTGTTGATATGAGTAGACAAAGTAGGGTTGCTCCATGCCTCCTTCGAACTTCTCGGCTACCTCTTCTTATTTTGCCTGCAACAATGGATATTTATATGGTTCTTACCACACCACATGATTTAGTGGGGGGGTTTGTGATATTGAAGAAATATTTTTTGTTTATATAAAAAATAAATAAATGATAATGTTAATGAATTGCAATGAAAGACGCCTAATGCATTTTTTTTGTTTTTATAGAAAATATGAATGCAGAAAATAAAAAGGAAACATTCTGAGAATAAAAGAGTGTTTTCTTTGAAACCCTCGCTAGCAACAATTCCAAAAAGTGATCAGCCCTAGTATTGCAACAAGAATGTTGCAACTCCTGACGCTATCAACTTAAATTATCAACCCGAGGATCATATAAACTTAAGAGGGACCAACATTGTATGTGCAAAAGACACCTTCCTCTTCCTAGTTTGACTCCCTTTGATGCAAGTGAAAGAAGGCAATGAAACAACTTCAAATTATAAAAGATATAGGTAACCCACCAATCCTAAGCTGCAAAAGGTAAATAACAATAAGCAAACCTATTCTACTTTTGTTGTAAAATAAATGGGTGAAAGGGAATCTATTCTATTTACAAAAACGTAAACCACAATGACAACTAAGAAAATCTAACCTATATTGATGGAAAGGAAATGGAATTAATGGAAATCTATGCTATTTTGCAAGAAAGGAAACTCCTAGATTACTCTTGGAAAAAGGAAATTACAGTTTGCATAAAGTAAATTGTGGAAAGGAAATTTAGACTAATTGTAGAAATCAACACTCAAGAAGCAATAAATGTAAGAGTTAAATGACGACCTAACCAAATCTTAGCTCGACCAAAGTGGTCTCATAGAATTCATTGGATTTAAATGCACTTCTACCATGAATTTGGAGTGAATATGGGCAAGGAAGATCTAGAAAACAAATTGCTACAGGATCGCTACAAGATTGTTGTTTCTCGAGTTAACTTGCCAAATGCCCAAACAAATCAAATGAAAATTAGACGGGGTAATTTTTTTTATTAAGTAGGATGCCCTAGGACTCCATTCCAAGTGGAATCACTCAAAAATACCCTTGTTAACATGTGCTAAAAAATAGCAAAAAACTACTACTCTAAACACTGGAAATTCAAAAATTAGTGAGCTAGTTAACCTATCAAATGCCTAACATGATCAAGTGCAAATGCTATGGGGAATTGTTTTTATTAAGTAGAATGTTTTTAGGACTCAATCCAAGTGGAATCATCTCAAAATAGTGTCGTTAACATGTGCTAAAATTTAGCAGAAAACTACTACTATTTTGCTCCAATATACTTCCAGAATTTTCAAAATTGTCAACTAGTAAACCAATCCAAGTAGTACAATGATGCATATGACTTTTAAAAGTTGTTCTAAGAACGCAACTTACTTGTACGTGTATAAGCAACTGGAAAAAACCTTATTTCAATCATGTAACCAATCTAAACTATAACAAATGAAGCATTAAATTAAGTTCACAACACAATCAAAGAAGATAAAGAAATTGTACAGTGGGGCTTTGAGGCTCCTTGGATGGCCAAGCCCAAGGATACTTAGAGTCCAATGAAGGAAACCAAGCTTTAGAAGCTAAAAATTACACCAAACTTCATTATTTGAATCAATCCAAGTACATCCCTGCTAGGAATGAAGGGACAACTGCTAAATAACAAGTTTTCTCCACAATAAGACTAAGAAATACATGCCCCTAGAGGAAAATTCGATTTGGTACTTATACAAATATATGGGGAAGCATACTCCTTGAAAGGAGGCAACTTTCCTCTCCAAAAACCATCAAAAAGTGGATCTAGTACTTATACAAATATATGGGGAAGCATACTCCTTGAAAGGAGGCAACTTTCCTCTCCAAAAACCATCAAAAAGTGGATCTGGTTCCCAACACTAGGAATCTTCATTAAATGATAGGGAGCACATTCCTAGATTTTCTCAATCACTAAAGCTCCAGAATCTATTCAGTAATTTCATAATATCCTATTCATTTATTATCCAATCTTGGTTCATGTTGTAGCAAAGAGCAAGTTCTTATATTATCTCGTTCATCATTTACTCAATATTCTCTCAATATTATGCAAAAATAAATAATTTTAGGGACACAATATGCAATTATCTCTCAACCTTCCTAAGAACATACTAAAGATTAAAAAAAAAAGCATTATTAAGTGTAGAAGGGGAGATTTAATATAGCCTTTATGTGCCTAAGAAAGGTTAGATTGGCCTTACTTTGTATCTAATTTGGAGGCCCATCAATGACCATGATACATGTCCAAACCAGAGCTAGAATAGAACTTGTAGCCACTACCTCTCCTGTCAAGTGTATCCAAGAACCTACCATCTTTTACTATGTCATCTCTGTCTGAGTTGTACCATGACTGAGATCTGGTACCATATGCCCCATCAGTCTTGTCCTCCTGTCCATAATTGATTTGTGGTTGTCCCTGTCTCTGCAAATCTGACAAACTCTGAACAATAACTGCATTGAATTCTGCTTGTTTTTCCTGTGTCCTGGCAAGTCTCTCTTGCTACATAATGATTCTATCACTATCCACCTTGCAACTATTGATTTCTGCCTTTAGACTTATCTGTTATGTGAGGAGATTACTCATCTCTTGGCTTGTCATCTAATCTATAAGGAGAATATCGTGAACTATAATCCATCATTCTGCTAATTATTTTTTATCATATTCTTTTTCCTACAAAGATACCATGTCAGATAACCAAATATAAACATAATCAACATATCTCAATGAAGTTTAGGGAATGTTATCTCGCCTTCAAAATCAAGCCAGATTAGCACGATACATATATATATATAATCATATAAATATGTTGACATCATGCGTGATAATACTAACTCCATACAATGACCTATGATAACCATAACCATAACAATGCATACATAACAACATGCATCTAGACCATATAGTCCAAGTATTTGAACCATTCTTTGATACCAATTTGTAGCGCCCCCACCCCAAATTTACCCAATTTCACTAGTGTTCCAGGGTAAACAGGAGACAAAGAGTTACTATGACATGAACCAACCTCCAAGCTTTGGTTATGGAAGTGGGGTTAACAACTTACAAACAACCTTGAAGGCTTACAAGACACTCAAGAGCCAAAGGACCACCCCAAGTGACCAAACCCTGAGCTAAATAGAGTTTTCATTAACCTCAACCCACAACCGCATGCACAAGCATGCAAGGGTGTGGTTATAGGGCTCCAATCGTACACATGACATTGCCTCCTTGCAGTTATAGCCCAAAACTTTCGATCAGAGGGTACGATCATGAAACTTGAGCCACAATTCCAGGCCAGCCTCTAGACCACTACCCAGAATTTCCTATAACTTCTCAGAATGGTAAATGACTTAAAGAGAATGATATTCATATAAAATATGAACAAGAACTTGACCTAACTAGGCCTAACGATGACAATCATTTCGTCAAACATATGGTGAACATGTAAACTAGAGGTCATGAATGCATATCTGATCATAGGAGTCTGAAACTTACCTGAGAATCACCAAGAAGGTCTAATTCCCACCATAATAGTTGTAGTAACACTTGTTAGCCCATGCATTCATTAACCATCAAATACTTATCAAATCTTGAACAAGTCATAGCTAGAGTATATTACAAATGAAATCCTTGCTTATAACCAATGTATAACCATATTAATAACGATGAAATAACAATCATCAAATTACCATAATAACAATACAAGTGATCATAGATTACAGTGGGAAAATAACTCTTGTTAAATTATGTAAAGCCAAAAAAGTCAAGGAGTTCCAGGTACCACCTGACCATAGATTGGGCTGAACCAAATCTATCTTTCATCCAATCACCCCCTGTGCCATATTCCAAGCATGAATGTGGGATCTCAATATATAAACAATCAGGTTTTCCCAAATATTAAACCACCTCCACCCTCAAGCTACTACAATATCGCTAAAACCATTCAAGGGATCAAAAAGTCAAAAACAAGCTTGGATGCCTCAGAGTTTCTTCAACATTACCTTAAGGAATTTACCAGTCTCCACCAACCTGTCGAGGGCTTCTCAGAGATTAAACCACCTCCACCCCAACCCTTGGAGATTCCAAAACCTTCCAGCAATCAAAATCTCAACCAAGAAAAGAATCCCATCACACCATGGTTATCCAAGAAATGGCAACACAAGACTGAAACCACTGTCAAATCTGACAAACCCATGCCAATGACAGAAAATGAACCAAATACACAAATTCATGTACCATGCCTTCATAAATCAGTTATGAAATCACACATGCAACATGTTACCTACAAAATTCTCCTATTGATGTTGCTTGATCCAACCTTCCTTGCTTGTCCTTTGTTTTCCTTGTCCTTCCTTTCTAGAGTGCTCCAAGAATGTTATAAGTGTGCAAGAGAACAGAGAGAGCTCCAAAACTGAACTAACAAAAAGTTGTGAACTAATCCTCATAAGCCTTTTTATTATTGAGGCATCTATTTTCTTCATTTTCCTCTATTTTCCTTTAATTTTCCTCTCATGCAAATTTGTGATCCTTCATCTCCTTTTTCTCCCATTTTCCTTTATTTTCATAAATAAATGTCGATTAATGCCTATTTGCCTTTGCCAATTTCCTTAGCTATAATAAACCAAATGTGACACCCACTAGGATGTTTTTGCCCAACATTTAGCTTACGTGCCCCATGACCTTGGTCTTATTTTTCCTTTATTAACTTTATTACATGAACTTTTCACCCAAGGATGTTACAGTTTTGCAGTGGCACGAAAGAATTTTTTGGGAGGTCCGCGAGGCCTAGCAAGGAGTAGGATCAAGGCTGCAATACCCTAGATATATACCACAATTGTCGAGGAGTTTTGAGGCCGAATTGTAGGGTTGATGCACTTTTGTACAGGTCCCCTAACCACAGCCTAGGTACCTGAGAGAAAAGTCACCAAATTGTGATATATGGCAGTATTCTTAGTGATATATGGTTATATCGTTATGGCAATGATGTATGACAATGTCCTTGAGACAATATGGCAATGACACTTAAGATTGTGATACTTGATAATGATATGATCGTGGTACAGTGACATGTATGCTACTTGAGATATATGCTTATGTAACAGTAATATGGAGACATACCTATCAAAGGTCTTGTGGAGGGTTTGTGAATGTCTCCTTCATAGAAGTGTTTGCTGACATCTTATGAGGATCTTGTAAGGTCCAATGTTGGCCCTAGGAGGCCTAAAGTGATTTACATTGAAATACTTGTGTCTCATTATAATCATACATTGTATCTTAGTTGAACATTTGGTGAATATCTAAAGAATAAGAAGAATTGGTTTTTGGGTTGTCCCCCTAGTGGGGTTTTGCCTTGGTCTTTGACCTAAATCTTGGTGTCTCTACTGTGTACGTTTTTCTTTTGTTGCATTACTGATGTTAATGTTATCTCTATATAATTGCTTATGATGATATGGGGTGAATCTAATGTGTAAATTCTTGAAAAATCTTCAAAATGCAATTATCTACAACAAACAACTATACAGCCATAAAATTAACAACCAAGCATCCTACTAGAATGTCATACATATAATAAAGGGTCTTGAAAATGGAACCATTTATTGGCTCGATTTCATACCAAATCCCTGTGTAGGTGTCCAACGAGGGGGTTTGTTGTAGTCTAAGCTCTAGAATATTCAATCCCTAGGATAGGGAAGGTCTCACTCAAAGTGTTGTACCAAGGTTAAATATTATATAGGGTTTCCCTTGCATGAATATCATGACTAACCTACACTACATTAAACAAGGTTTTTCTAACTAGTATTGAATCCAATATTCATTCAGATGCAACTCACTCCAACATATCAACAAACTATCATCACTATTAACATGCACAACTAGATTAAAAAGGATTAATTACCTAGTATAGATGCATAAAAGAAACAAAATTCATCATTGTCCTATAAGAAGAAAACAATAACACTTTGCAATGGGGACCTCTTTCCATTAAGGTTAAGCACAATCAAATACATTCTGAAAGTTGGCACAATAGGAATTATATGCAACACACTATAAAATCCCCAGTACCTAAACAACATCATTACAAAAGGGTATCCTAGATAAACATTTCAACTTTTAACATTGGTTGAGGATTCATGAGTAGATGAACATTAACCAATTCAACAGTTTAACATTAGTTGCAACTTTTTTTGTCTTTAAAACTTATATCACCCTCCAGTTCTACTACCAATGGCCACTTTAACTATTCCCACCTTTGGTTGGTAACTTTCACCAGTTCATAACTACACTTATCAACATGGCTCATGATTTTTATATTCATGGGGCACATTAATTATATACCCTCTATAAAGACTTAGTAATTCAAGGAAAGTCTTAGGGAAAAAATACTCTATGAATTTTTTTAGGATGGAGTATACCTAGAATGAATTACATCAACTATTGTATTCAAATAATTCAATGTTAGAATAATCCATAAAGATCAATGGGAAGTAAAGGATTGGCAAGTAGCTAATGTAAAATCCTTGAAACTATGAGAAATATGGATGAGCTATCTAATGAGTAGGAAACTCAAGACAACCCTTGAATGAAGCACAAAGTATCGTTGACCATGGTAGTGATCATAAACCAAGCTAAAATAACTCAACCGAGTGTCAAGTTGTAAAGCTATGTATGCCAATTCATGTAGATGTTGTACAAACAACCACAAAGGTGAGGAAGAACTCAAGGCATGAGACAACTCATGGATCAAGATGACATGACCAATGGTTAGCAAATGCAAAGGTTAGGAACCATGGAAATGGGAACCATAGAAATATAGTTGACTAGTGGAAATGAATGGGATTTAATAGGCCAATATAATCAATGTATACATGGGTGACTCAATATAGATGATCTAATTAAGGGTGACAAGGTGTATTATCGCAAAACAGATATTTGTTGATGGCGAAATAATGTAAGGATATATGATTCCCTTATTTTTGGGATTTTGAATGTTTGTTGGTGTTGTTGTATTTTGTATTTTACAAAGAATAAAGAAATCTAGATGCATTACAAACAAGGAGATAGGTGCCCTAAAAATATGGCCAAGTAATTGTGACCTACATGCGTGGAAATAGTAATGAAAAAAGGATGCAATCAGGGGTGGGAAAAATGAAAGCATCGTTGGGTGGGATACAATGTTAAAATGTCAAATTTAATAAGTATACATGAAGGGTTAACAATATGCCTTAATTGAAATGGTGAGAAAAATTGGTTCTCCTATGAAACACATATACAAGTGAAATATATGCCATGGAGTAAAAGAACCTGTGAAAACAAATCCAATGGTGCAAAAAGGTGTTAAAAACGGGTTCATGAGCTCCCATGCAATAAAAAAAAGGAAGGAAAAATGGTTCTTGAGTGAGGCACCTACACAAGAGAAATTGAGGCCATAACATGAAGGGTCTCAAGAAAAATGAATCTTATGGTGTGAATGATGAAAAAATATTAGAGTTTTTGAGTTCGCATACAGGCCAAAAGAAATTCATGGTTAACCATGTAGCTAATTCCTATTATGGGGATTAAGAAACATTTGTGCGTTTGAGATTTGATTCATCCCATTATGCCCTCTATCTTCTGGAATTTGTTACTCAAGGTTGAATTGACATAATTTAATTCCATGGAAACCATATGAGAGGTTCATCCTCATCTTTATATTCATTTATTTCATTTTTGTTTTGAGAGGCCTAGTGATCTGTTTGGAATCCCACCGAGGTTTCCACTGGGTCTCAAATTTTTCAAAGGGATATTCGTGAAACTATAACTGTTATTCCTTTGATAGTCATGAAATGATGATGCATGCTATAGAAATGACTATGTGAGACAATTTCAAACCTATTTAATGAATAAGTGTGCAAGATGCACAATTTTTTTTAGATAGTTGAGAATCTTGTGCAACTAAGGCTACATATGAGATGTGCAGCAAAATTGTGAACTTGATAAAAATAATTGGTATGCAATGACACATTTTTTTTTGTTTGGGATTCTAATATAAATGGCATGCTATAGCATGCATTTTTTGTGTGATACTACCAAACATTTATCTTTTCACTTTTGGTCAGATTTCGAACAAAGATGTCTCTTTCTTGGCAAGAGTGGGCATATGATGTTCTCCAAGTGAATGTGTTTCATAACCTAGCTATGTAGTGAGGGCTAGCAAGGTGTGGGTTTTTAAAGTGTTTTGAGTGCCCACTTTTGTGCTCCAATGAGGGGCTTCTATAGATGATCACTTGATTGTGCCCATTAGTGGGCCAATACTTGATGCCATTGTTTCTGTGTTTTGGTAATAATATATCATGGTCATATTGGAGTACCACTATGGATTCATAAACTACTATCCCATACCTAAGTTTTTGAATTACTTAAAGGAGGGTTAGGGGCCTATAGGTGAGTGGTTTCCTATTGCTTGTGCATATTTTCACTAACATAGGTCTTTAGCTAGTTTTCTTTGTTTGCTCTTTATGCATGTGATACCAATACCATTTATTGTTCTGATGTAAATATGGGACTAGTGGGACCACCCACCACAGTTGCAACACTAATAGTATCATATGGTAATAATGAGATTGTCGTGATGATGAAGCAAGGCATGTTATCCAATGACCTTAGTGGTGAGCCCTGGTATTGCACCAAGAGTGTTGCAACCCCCAGGGGCTCCTCAACTCTATTTATCAACCCGGGGTTCGTAAAAACTTTGAGGCGTCAGTGATATATACATAATAGATGGAATTCTACTCATGCCACCCTCAACTAGGTCATTTGATCATTAGGGCCATGTTATCACTCCTCTGGATCTCCAAGGCCGAGGAAGAGTCCAGCTGAGGTAACCACAAACCAATCTTTTGACTTGGTAGCTAGCCCTACCAAGTCGAAGAGGGATCTCTCCAAAGGATCACAACCAAGAGGGCTAGATGGATTAGGGTTTAGGCTAGATATAGTAGCTCATGGTTTTGATTTGATTTGATGTGGTTGGGGTAGTCATCGGATGAGTGAATTAGGTTAGAGAGTGAACTAGGTCAGGGCAAAAAAAAATCAAAATTGTGGACATCTGATGGGGAAAGGTAGGCATGTACTTTAACACTTTTAGTATATTGATGGAATGGTTCAGACTGATAAGATGCTAAAAAGAGCATGAATATCATGAATTATTTTTAAACTGAAGAAATGAAACAAATTATGATGATTTTACCAAAACAGAGCATAGAATATGTATTATGCTCATCACGCCTTGAAAATCATACACATTTAGAAGTGAAATGGATCATGGAAGATACAAAACATTCACACACATGTAACTGAAGAAGAAACAATATCAAAATACCATGCCACATGAATCCCACCAAAATAGTTGCAACTCATCCAATATATTCCATGCTAAAGTCTGAAACACTAGTACAACATCCAATGGAGTCCAACCTGTAGAATGACTAAAAAAACTACATGATATAGGCCTCAAACAAACTCCTCCAAACCTCAGGGGTCGAATCCATGAGAGGAGGAGCAATTCCACCAAAAACTAAATTGATAGCTAGAGTGTAGGGTGGTCAAAGTGACTCATCCCTCACTTTTTGGAAACTGATCCATTACATCACAAAAAGAGTTTTCACCTAATGTATTTACCCTATATAATAGTAAAAACATCCTTATTACATTTACATACATCAATAACATTGGTAAAAACATGATTTGTCAAGGTGAAACTGTCAAAACTCAGAAAATTTGTGTCAAAAGTGCAGCGCCAAATTTAGCTCTACTTTTGAGGGGGTTCCCGGTGTCCAAGTTGAGCCCAGGATAGCTCATTGGAAATCATGTCCTATCTAGTTTCTAGATTTACCTTTAGTTTCCAAAATGGTCAATTTTTGACCCTCCAAAAGTTGATTCTCCCGAGATTGTTCAAAAGCGCAGCGCCAACCTCCAAAACAGGGTAGAAACATGATTTTTTGAGTGTTTTTTTACCTTTTCACTGCCCAGTTGACCCAAAAACGCTTAGAAAAGTGGTTTTCCTGACTATATTTGGCCTTTTGAATTTAATGGGGGTGGCCATTTTGTATTTGGAGGCCTCTAGGAAAAGCGCTTTTGGCAGTGTGACTCGTGCGAAAATTGCCAAAATTCAAAAAACTCAAAATTTTCCAAAATTTTCCAAAATTGCTCAAACTTCTTCAAAATTTGATCTATGGAAGGCTGATGAGGTATGTTAGGCAATGAGTGAAGCCTCAGCAAGGATTTCAGGCTTGTATTCTTTTGGTTGTCTAGGGTTTCAAGTCTTGTTTTGACCTTTTGGAGCTTGGACCTTGCAATTTGATTTTTCTTGAAGTAATGTTTGGCCATCTTTCTCTGTAAGTCATTGTCCCTCTTTGACTTCTTCAAGAGCTTCTCAAGACGTTGGTTAATCCTTCCTCCCTTATGTGGCCTTCTCTCTTCCCTCTCTTTTTCCTCCATGAAATCTATGTTTCTCTTCTTCCATAGTGTCTTGGCTAGAAACCTTGGGGAGATGAATTGGGAGTGAAATGTAGGTTTAGGGAGTGGGGAATGGGATGGAAAAAATTAGGGAGATGGGGAAAGGGATTATCAAATTGAGTGAGGTGACAGGGAGGAGAAGTGTTGTGGGATTTGGGAACCTAGGGAATTGAGATACCTAGGTCTTAGGGTTTAGAGGATAAAGGGCTATGGGCAAAGGGAATGGTTGTGTGAGGGTAGGGATAGGTTTTTTAGATATTCAGGAATGGTAGTGAAAGTCTTAGGAAGTATATTTGAAAATTGGGAATGAAACTAGGGTTTTTAGCAAGGAAGACACCAAACCTTGATAGAAGATTCAAACACCACTAAAATTTGTCTTTAGGAATACTAAGAGGTGGCATTAGATGTTACTTACTTGCTAGGAGGTGGAAACAAGACTTTGTTGAAGTTTTGAGAGAATTTGGAGGTGTTTTGGTGCTCTGGGGGCTCACTGGGCAAAAGTGCAGCGCCTGTGTTAAAAAAGGCAGCGACCACTACTCTAAGTGCAGTGCCTCCCTCCTAAGCGTAGTTTCAACTTCATATCCACTTTCAAGGGGGTCCTTGTGTCAAACTTCAGCTCATGATAGTGCATTGGAAAGGTCTCACTCTTTTATACACAATGGACCTATCAAGCACTAAAAATGATCAAGTATAGCCCCTCGAAAATCAATTTTCCCAAGACTGGTCAAAGATTGCAGAATGGGGGTGCAAAAATGCAGTGTGCTCTTGCATACAACTTTTGGAGGCCTTCCTCAATTCCAAATTGAGCTCATGGTAGCTCATTGGAAAGATATTTTTGTCTAATTATAATTTTACTCATCAAGAAAGTCATTTTGACACTCTAGATAGGAGAAATATTTATTTTCCCAAGGTCACTCCAAAAATGCAGAAAACCTCTTGTAGCACCTGTATGTTTTACATTTCTCCAAAACCATAACACTTGTGTAAAAACTGAAGGAGGTTTTTCATCCTTATCCTATGATGGACAAAAACCTCTCTAATTGTTGTCAAATTCATCTATGTTTGGTCATAAACACAGTTTGAAGAAAAACTGGCCCTATGTTTGGAAAATGATGTGTCCCTTAGAATGACTTCTTGAAAAATGATGGAGACATGATGCTTATGAGTTGGAATGGCTTCATACTTTCTGAAATGAACTCCCTTATGCCTCCTCTTCTTAGATATATCTGATTCCATAGCCAACCCTAGCTTAGTGGGAGAGAAAATTAGGGTTTAGTGCTTGTGGAAAATGACGATTCAGGCACCCTTGGGAAAAGACAACTCCCTTTGGCATTCACTTAACTTTTGAAACTTTACCCTTTCACTTGACTATTTCCTTTGAACTTGATCTTGTGATTTGATCTTCTTGGTGGATTTGGAAACATATTGACTTTGAAACTCTTCCTTTTGACTAATGGAACTTTGAACTTACAACACTTGGAACCATAAGAATTATTACATATTAAAACCATAAAATTACATTTTGCTTGAATATTCAAATTACAAACTATTTTTCTGATGAAATCTTGTTTATTCTTACTCCTTCACTTGCTGGTCTTTTATGCAGGAGATGTTGTTTTAGTGGACCTTGGAAACCCTAAGACTTAATGGAGACTTTGAGTGGTTGTGATCATGATGAAAATGACTGTCATGATGAAGACAAGTCATGACTAATGGTATACTTCAGCAAAAGGTGAAATGAGCCAACAAGGGGTAAATTTCTAAAAGGAGTAAAGGAAACCCTAATTCAACCTTAAGTGACCAAATTTTTGCATGATGACCTAGTGGAATGACAAAAGTTTCAGAATGGGACCCTAGTATGATATGAAAAGAGGATTTTGATCACAGATGGCAGCATGCAAATGCTGACACTAACAGGTCCCAATACCATTCTTCTACTGAATTGGGGGGTAATTAACTACTGAAAGTGCAATTCAAAAGCTAGCTCTAATGTAGATGCTACCAACTTGTAAATGATATTGAATCAAATCATGACAAAGCATAAGAGTTATGCTACATGCAGAAAGGAAACTACATTAATTACAATCAATCATCTAGTTGTCAGATTCACTTGTAAATGGGAAATTGTTATACCAACTCACAACTCAAGATTTCATGCATCATCTATCTAATTCACACTTGCATACAAAGTAATGTTCTACTTGTGCCAAATCTGTGATAAAGAAACTAATATTATTCTCTCTTGGAGTGAAGGAAAAAGGATGGTTGGAATGGCCTTGGTGCTGCCTTTGATCATGGAGTCCAAGTTGGGGGGTCAAACTACTTCTAACCTAAGTCAAACTTGCATTATAGTTCAAAACAAGGAAAAAACAAGTTGCTACAGGCATGCTACAGGAAGCTGCTACAAGATCCATGTATTACTACAGGAAGACCAATAATTCTACAAGAAGGTTGTCAAGAGGGTTTGGAAGGTAAGAACAATATGATCAAGGGATGACAAGGTGGATGAAGGTTGTGGTAGATGGATGGAAGGTGACCAACACCCCTAACCAATCTGAACACTTCAGGAAGGCTATTTTTGGACTAAGAGGGTTGCTCATAGTGACCTAAATGATAGAACTTAAGAAAAATATTTGAGATTCATCAAAAGAGGGTGGAGAAGTCCTTAATTGAGGTGGTGAAAAGGCTGCTTGCTTGCAGATCCAACAGTATTGCAGCGTCACATGCACATGCTCTCTTATCATTCACATAATATCATAATCAATGGTGGAAAAGATGAGTTGAATTTAAAAACTATCTAACTTCTCCGATCTATGCAATGAATTGACTTCTAAGCTACAACAATTATATGAAAAACAATCTAATTAATGTAGACCTTTTTCCAAGAAATTATCACAATAGTTTTCTTAGGTTGTGATTGTAGATTCCTCTAGTCAGGCTCCCATCAGAGAGATGAGATAGAGGCAACAGTCACATGCTTTTTGAGGAATTATATTGTAATAAAATGCAACAACTAACAACCATTCTAAGCTGAAAAGGAATATCAGTACACAAGAGGGACCTAAGCTACTGGGGTTGGGCCTAAACTCAAAAGCCTCAACCCTATGAAACTAACCCAATGATGGATCGATAAGAAAATTCTCATTATCATTGCAGAAATGTCAAATACGTCACATAACAAGTAAAAAATAGTAGTAACAAGTGCTTGAGCTCAATAACTTCTTAGCTGAAAATAAAGTTCGAATCCTAATGAGCTCTTTAGCATGTTTATTTATACAAAAGGGTAGCTACCAACAACTTCCTAGAAAATAGAGATGTTTGTCTCCCAAAACTCGAGAAAGGTGGATCTAGATATTCCCTGAACTGCATTGACTTGGCTGGCAATGACCTCATCTTGCTTGGCTTCCAATGACTTCAAGTTTATGAGAGATAAAGTGGTGATCTTGGTTGATTGAAGGTGTTAAGGAGGTGGACAACCTCCTATAATATCTCCCTATTGTCTACTCGGAGCTCTTGCATTGAAATTATCTCAAAATTGCTCAAATTCCTGCATTTAAACCATATTAGGCCACGTGACATAGCAACACATCTTTCACCCTTCTCACTAAGCATAATATAACAAAAATTGTAAATAAATGTGAGAAAGAGATAATTTTAAAGTTGGAGGATGGCATTATGACCCTTATGATATACCTATTGATGAGCCTCATCATCACCCCCTCCTAAAGTTGTTGCTCATCCTTTGAGCAACTCAGTCATCTATGTCCATGTCTTTCATGGCTTTGGTGGCTTCTCTGAGATCCCAAGACTCCTCAGATGGTGTGCCTTCTCGGGGATAGAAGCCTACATTCTTTTCTATTTATGTCCACTACTTCCTCTCCTCTTCTTCATTTCTTCCTTCCTGTAGGCCTAGCAGCAAGGGTGGACTGAGCTTGAGTCCAATCTAGTTGATTTTTAATATTTGCATGAGTCTTTTTTACAGGGGTGTCCTTTCCAATGCATTCCTCAACCTTTCAGGAGAGTGATACTCCCTGATTTGGAGACTATGGGGTAAGGCATTCCATATTCTCTAGCAGGCTTGTTGGCTTTCTGTCCCTAACAACCTGAGTGTGTCTTCAAAATGTGAGATGGCTTGCTCCTAGGTGGCAAGGTATTTGGGTGCTAGATCAACATCATTGGAGATGATGCTATGATTGCTAATGACATCCATTGGGATTATCTGCTCTGCCCTGATATATAACAATTCTTTTTCTTCCTTTGTCATTACTTTTGTTACCTCCTGAGCTTTGACCTCCTCATGAGTCATCTAAGATGATAGGTCCATCAGTTGCATGTCCCCCAACTTTGCATTGGGATCCCAAATATTCATATTAGTCAAGGTGAGGTTATGCATGTAGAACCCAACCAGTTTTGCTTTGTCTTCTATGCTACTTTGGTCACATAATTCAATGAATTGTTTGTAGTCTTGAAATGGCATGGATCCATGTTGTGTTGGGATCTTGATTTGGAATTGCATCCAATTCTCTTTGCGAAAGAGTGCATAAGACTTGGATGGATTTCCTCTTCTTCATTTCTTCTTACCTTTGTGGTCAGTTGGGTTTCCTTCTCCTGCAGCTTCTCCCTCAACCATCTATTTTCTGCTTGTAGTTGTTCCCTCATTCTGGACTCTTTATCTCTTAGCCCACTTAATTCTTTGCCCAATTCAAGGACATTTTCTTCCATGAAGCCCATGTCTTCCACCTTTTTAGACTTAGCAATTTGCATCCATCTGTGGGTGCTTCCTCTTTCTGTTTCTAGTTCAAATAAAAGTGTAATTGCAATTCTGTAGGGAATAAATCTCCCCCCTTCAATGAATTTATAATAGGATATCAAACTAGGATGTGGACTAGGCTCCTAAAGCTCTGGGAAGTCCATGTCAAATGATTTTGTGGAAGTTGCCCCCTCTTGTAGCTGTTGTGTTACCTCTTGGCCCTCCTGTTGCTCATCCTACCCTTCCTGTAGCACCCTCTATTCTTCCTTTAGGACATTCTATTTTTCCTGTAGCATGCTCTGTTTTTCCTGTAGCATGCTCTGTTCTTCTTGTAGCTTCAGATTTCCTTTTTGTTAGAGGGTGGTAGGTGTCTTTGGTTGCTTAAATGAGGTCGATCTAGTGGTGGGCCTCCTTACATATGCTATATGAGTCTTTGATGTGTTTTCTGGAGAGGTGACCTCTTCAACTTTTTCTTTTAGTGGGCCCCACCTCCTATTTCTTACTTGGGGACTCTTCAATTGTGATAGGGGCCTTTGTGGGAGTTTGAGACCTTCCTTGCTTAATCCTGGTGTTTTTACTGGTCTTAAAGTAGAGGAGAGTTTTCCTTTGTCTCTTATTTTTAGGTTTGACTGGGGTGCTGAAGGTAGCTAAGGTGGCAATTACCCCTTTTTCATTGGGTCCTAAAGAGAAACTTGTTTGCTCTTGGGATACCCCTGCTTCTCTAGATTCAGTAGTTTTCTCAGGGCTTGGTTTTTCCTATTGCTCCCCCTTCTCTTGTTCATCTTTATCTTTTTCTACCTCTTCCGCTGGTTCTTCCTCTATCCTCTCTGCGTCTGTCTCTCTTTCCTCTTCTACCTCTTCCTCCTCTTCTTCTTCTTCCTTCCACTCTCTTCCTCCAACACTAGAGACTAGGGTTTCAGCCGGTGTGAGGGTTTGTGTGTCAATGAAGGTCTCTCTATCGATGTCAATGAATTTAGACCAAAGGACAGGGATGCTTAGTTTGTTCAAGCCATCCACCACTATCAGTTTAATGAGGCCATGGTGGCCTAGGTGTTGGTGTTTGCCTTCTCTCACTTTTTGATGGACTGTAAGAGGAAGTATGGTACATTGAGTCTTTGAGCCAAGGGAAATTTTGGTTGAAACATTAGTTCATGGAGTAATTTAAAATGGTAGCCATAGACCACACACAACCTTCCTTCATAGGAGATGTATTTATGTATTTTAGGATATGATAGGCCACCACATCCTAAGGATAGGGTAGGATTTCCCTCCTAACTCCATTCTTGTCTTCAATAGGTTTTTCATTAGCAGTGAAGAAGTTATTTTTGGCAATGGCACTAGTGGTTTTGTCTTCTCTGCCCCATTTGATCCCTATGGGTAGGGTTGTTACCCTGTTAATTAGCTCAGGACTGAGTGTAATAGCTAATCCCCTCACCATAGTGGTGGCACTGACTTTTGTTTATGAGTTCAAGGCCATGGAAAATTCATATGCAATATCATCATCATATCCCTTCAACAGTTCAAAGAATCCTAGCCACTAGTGTCTTCAAAAAATTTCTAACACAAGAGGGCGGAGATGGATTATTTTAGTGTTTGAGGACTCCCTTTTATTTAACCCCCCCCCACACATCTCTTTTCTATGTTTTCAACTAAGTGAAGGAGAGATGCTTCCTACAATAGTTCTGATGTGTAATTAAGTGGCAGTAGAGGGTTGAAATCTCTGGTTTATGATAATTGCCTACATTCCCTCTAATCTAAGCCATAAAAGTTCTTTCAATTCATAGTTTGACTCATATTTCCTATAGAATTTAGGGTGCACCAGCATACAAGTTATGGACAGGTGAAGGAGAGGGTCCCCTTAATTTTTACCACATGGCCTGGGATAAAGCTAATAAATTGGATACTGATTTGGCCCTTGGTAGCGTTCCTTCACCCTTTTAGTCTTACTGTAGCAGTCTCTCAGGCTTCTTGTAGCTTCCCCCTATAGAAATTGCAAAGGAGGGCTCGACTCTCCTTGATGGCACCTCGAGCTCATCCTCACCTTAACTGTTTTTGAAATGAGTGTAAATGCAAGATAATTCGAGCCCTAGTACATAATATGCCATTTTTGGCTTAGGCTTGGAGCGTTGTGATGACCTGGCAGATACACGAGGTTTCCTCTTTTGGACTGTTGTCCCCACTTGGAGTAATCATTCCCTCGTCCCTCATAATCAACACCCACTCTCTGTGATCCTAACTTGACTGATGTGACACCTCCACGTTGCATGAGTTCTCACAATCACTTTTTGTTTACTGACCGAGGGTGGCCAAGTTAACTGGCCACCTCCAACTTATTAAAATACCTCCTCTCGACATTTACACATTTTTCGTTATTTACACATAGGGAAGAGATGAGAATTTGCAATACTTGTGCCCACCTCATGATTGACTAATGCAGGGATGTGCATGATGGAGCTGGAGTTGGACCTTTTTGTTGTTATTAAGGGAGTTTACTTACTGTGTTCTTTTCTTTCCTATGTATATCTTCTTTTCTCCTTATGATATTTGAAAGTTGTTGTTGTTATGTGTGCAGGTACCTTGTTGATGTCCAAGTTGTTGCTACTAGTGGAGAGTCCTGCTGGGAGTGGTATGACTACTGCAGAGTGCCTCATGAGTTGGTATCACCCCCTCTACTGATGAAAAAAATAAGATTATGGCTTTCTATGAGGTTTGCACAGGCTGTTATAGGAGGAGGTTCTCTTCTTGTAGCAATCCTTTTCTTCTCTTTCAAGGTCTTCAAACTGCATGGGGGTGATGAGAAATGATGTAAAGGGTTTGGAGGATGATGCTATGACTTTGAAGGCATGGTGTAGATTTATGAAACTGGAGAGGATGTTCTCTATGTGTTTCTCAATAAATTTTTACAGGGTAAGACAAAGTAGAGGGATTTTAATGAAAATATATACTTTTTTTGTGAACTGGGATGGATTATTGATGGATAGATGGTGGATCATTGTGGGGGAACCTTATTTATCATTGACAAGGTCATGATTGGTGGTCCTTTCATTCAAATTTCCCTCATGTAGATTTTCAGAGCCCTCATGTAGCACTACAGGACCTTCTTGTAGCAATTACAGGTCCTTCTTGTAGCAAGCCAGAGAAGTGGTGAAATTTGAATTTTGAGCTATCGGGTTGATGGGGAGTGGTGAGCACATGAGTTTGGATGGTGGATATGGAGTGGATGGAGGGAGGAGTGGAGATAATCTTGAGGATGTTGGCCCTATAGGTATGGAATCCGCCATTGTCTTCAAACCTACAAAATGACAAAAAAAAATTAACATGTATGTTGTGGATCCATGTCCTAGACTTTTTCCTTTGTTTTCTTCCTTCTTCTTTTTTTATTATTTACTTTTAGACACACAGGCTACCTCAGGAGAGGATTTCAACTTGTATGCGTTCCCTGGGTGCCTCAAGAGATGTTTCATGCAAGGATCTTTATTTTTTATTCTTTTTCTTTACTCCTGGGCTGCCACAGAGAGGTTTTCAACCCAAGGGTTGGCCTCAACTGCCTCATAAAGGTTTTCATCCAGGCCTCTTCTTTTTCCAAGACAGTAACTAGAAATTTTGAGGGCTGGAATTTATGACACTTGCAATCACATTGACCTCTTTCCTGATGGTGTTGATGAATTCTTCCTTAGGCATAGGTTTTATGTATACCATTAACCTGGAGCCACTGACAAGCAAGGGAATCCCTTATTCATCAATGGAACTGATTTGAACAGCTCCATTTCCATGACATTTCTCTACCAGGTATGGGCCTAACCATCTTGTCATCATTTTTCCTCTGAAATTCTTGAACCTAGAGTCATATAATAAGGCCCAATCCATTCTTGAAAAACTTTGTCCTTGATATGCCTATCATGTCGGACCTTCCTTTGCAATTGTATAACTTTGGTGTATAGGAGGGCCTACATTTTGAACTCATCCAAGCCATTCAACTAGAGAAGCCTCTCCTGTTGTGCTTTGGTGACATCTAAGTCCAATTGGGCTGCCATTCTCAAGGTATTATACTCAAAATCAATAGAGAACAGAGCTTTCTTTCCATAAACCATATCATATGGAGTAAAACCAGTAGTTGTTTTCCAAGTTGTGTTATAGGCCCAAGTGTCCTCCACTAATCTATTTGCCAAATCCCTCCTGCTGCTTCTCACAACCTTGGTGAGGATGCTCTCCAATGCCCTATTTGTAACCTCTACTTGTCCATTTTCCCGAGGGTGATAGGCAGTATATTTTATGTGTTTGATATGATGCTACCTTAACAGATTCTCTATCAAATCTGATGTGAATTGATCTCCCTGATCGGTGACTATCTCTCTGGGGTACCCAAATTTGTAGAAGACATTCTCTCTTAAGAAGTTAGCCACTTTCTCCTCTATTGATGCCTTGATAACCTTTGTCTCAGCCCACTTTTTCAAATAATCAGTGCACACGATGATGTACTTTTTTTGCTCTGATGGTGGATCAACTGGCCCAATGAAATCCATGCCCCACTTGTCAAATGGCTCCAAGGTCACCTGGGGTTGTAGGGGAATTTCATCCTTAGGTATCGGTTTCCCCATCCTCTGGCATTGATCACATCTACTGGTATACCTTCATGCATCTTGGTGGAGAGTGGGCCAATAATAGCCAACTTGTAGAGATTTGAAAATTGTTCTCTTGGCAGCAAAATGACCTCCATAGGGCCCATCATGACAAGCTGAGAGGATGTAAAAGACTTCCTCTTCACTGACACCTCTCCTTAAGATCTGATCTAGTCCCAGCTTGAAGAGGTTGCACCCAATCCAAGTGAAAGGGGTGCTCTTCCTTACAATGATTCTCTTCTCCCAAGATGGCAGATTTGGAGGAAATCTTGCAGCAACTAGATAGTTGGCTATGTCAGCAAACCATGGAGAGAGCACCGAGATAGAAAATAAGTTCTCACATGGGAGTTGATCATCGACTATCCCTTCATCACATATAGGCAAAACAATTATAGACAGAAAATCTACGACTACATTTTATTTTCCTCGGTTGTCAATGATAGTTAAATCAAACTATTGTAACAATAGAAACCATTTAATGATTCTAGCATTCACATCAGGATTATTCATCAAGTATTTGATATTTTCATGGTCAGTATGCAAAAAAATTTGGCATCCAATGATGTAGCGTCTGAATTTGTTCAAAGAGTGTACAACAACTAGGAGTTCTTCCTCAGTCACAGTGTAGTACAATTCAACGTTAGATATATTTTTACTAATGAAGTAAATGGCATAAGGTAACTTACCATCTATTTGTCCTAAGGCTTCCCCCACAGCTTTTTTGGATGCATCAACATGGATATGGAAAGGCAGATCCCAATTTGGGCCCCTAAGTATGGGTGTAGTGGTTAATTTCTCTTTCATGATCTCAAGGGCCTCTTGGTAGCTATCTCTCTAGCAGAATTCTTAGTCCTTGTCCAACAATCTAAACAATGGTGAAGCCACTTTGCTAAAGTCCTTGATAAACCTACTACAGTATCCAGATAAGCCCAAGAAACTCCTAACATCCCTCTACTTTTGAGGAGTAGCGACCCTTTTTATGACGGAAATTTTGTTTTGGTCCACTTATATTCCCTCCTGAGATATCGAATGGCCAAGGAAAGTCCCTTCATTCATTAAGGATTCACGCTTCTCAAGACTAAGAGAGAGGTGAATTTCAATGCACTTCTTCAGAACTTTCCCAAGGTTAGAGAGAGCCTACAGGAAGTCACACCCATAGGGAGTGAAATCATCCATGTAGATCTCTACAAAGTCATGGACCAACTCAACAAAGATGCTCAGAATTTCCCTTTGAAAAGTGGAAGGGTCATTACATAAACCGAAAGGAAGGACCCTATAAGCAAAGCTACCCTAAGGACACGTGAATGCAGTTTTTTCTTGATCCTCAGGGTTGATTTCGATCTTATTATAGCCACAAAATCCATACAGGAAAGAGGAGAACTTCTTCCCTACAAGATCATCTAAAACTTGATCAATGAAAGGTAAAGGGAAATGGTCTTTCTTGGTGGCTTTGTTCAGTTCTCTGTAATCCACACAGATCCTCCACTTTCATTCTTCTTTGGGACCAAAACTAGAGGGGACACCCACTCACTATCTGAGATGGGGTATATGAACCCTACATCCAATGACTTTTGCAAATCTTCCTTTACTATGACCTTGAGGTTGGCTTCATTCTCCTCTGAGGTTTTCTCATTGGTTTGCATCCCTCCTTGATGTAGATATGATGAGTAGAAACCGGAGGATGCACCCCCTTAATTTATTTATAGTTCCAAGCAAAAGCATATAAGTGTTCTCTCAACATTTTTCATAACTTATCTTCTTGGTTGGCTGAGAGAGAGGGTTTAATATTCAAGTTTCTAGATGGAACAAATTCTACAACTTTGACATGTGCAGGACTTGGGTCAACTAGGCATAATTTTGATCCAGGTGGATATTGGTGGCCACCTGCCAAGTCCACTTGGACCCCCACCATTGTCTTTCTTAGCATTTTCAGTTTCCTTAATTGTAGCACAACTTACTATTTTTAGCAGTTTTTCGGGTCCTGAACTTCCGGAGCCGTTTTGAGGCCCTAAACGACGTTTTTTTGGGAATCCGGGGGTAACACGAGTCCATGGAATGGACTGGTGTTGCCCGTTCCAACAATGATAGTGCTCGGATAGATCTTTCTAATGAGCTATTGTACGCGTCAAACGGAGATCATATGCCAAAGTTACGACCCCGGGAAGTTGATGTACCAACTTACCCCCAAACGGGGCCCACAGTTTGGCGTTTCATCTCCTAGGGTTAGGTTTTGGAATGTTAAGGGTTTTTCCATTGTTTCTCAACAATAAATAGGCCTTCGAGCCTCATTGTAACACAGTTCAGAGGCATGTAGCCATCACATCTCTTCTCAGAGATAAGCTACCATCGCCCTAGCTAGTTTATTTCCATTTCTGTTTGTAAGCATATTTCAGTATTTTCCATTAATGAAATGAAGTATTATTTCCGCTGCATCTTTGTGTATATGGTTATCTCTGTAATTTGTTGCGTTCCTGTTTAAATCCGGATCAGTGGTATCAGAGCGGTCTGTTTTTTCTCTGTTTTTCTTTGCATGTCCCCAACAAGGTCGGGATATAAGGAGTTAGGGCTTGAACTGGTTGAACCTTTGCAAGACCAGCCTCGCAAATCCCGACGGCCTCCCATGGCGGACGAGAAGAAAGACGAGGGGGCAGGAGATCCCATCAAAATCTTGCTCGAAGAAGCGCTCGAGCGACAACGGAACGCGATGATGGACAGCTTTGCGCAGATCCTTCAGCGGCTACCCAGAAGCGGCGCATCGGCTTCCAGCAGCTCCTCTGGAAACGCCACACCCTTTAAGGTACAAGTTAATTTTGAAATCCCCATATTCGAGGGTCAGATAGACGCCGATGCCGTAGATAAATGGTTAAATCTGCTAGAGGGTTATTTTTCTGTTCATGAATTTTCGAGTCGGGAAAAGATTGTTTTTGCTCTTCTCAAAGCAGCCCCCCACGTCAAGGACTGGTGGGAAACCTACTGCGAGCAGAAGGATGAAAGTACTGGCTCACTATTTTCAGCCGCACCCACCTGGGATTCGTTCCGGGATGCCATCAAGGAGCAGTACTACCCTGTCGGAAGCTATGAGGATGAATACATAAAGTGGACCACGCTGCGGCAGGGAAGGGACCAAGACGTGCCGGAGTTCACCAATCTTTTCCATACCCTTCGCACAAAGTTGGGTATCAAGGATTCGGAGCAACATTTGATACTCAAATACCGTGGCTGCCTGCACAAGTACATCCAGGAAGAAATACAGTTCCTAAACATCCCCTCGCTCGGCGCAGCATACCGGTATGCCGTCAAGGTCGAGCAGAAGTTTAAACAAAAGAAGCGAGACTTTGGATCTGCGAATCCAAAGCAGGGGAAAGGTGCCCCTAAACCACAGAACAAAGGACAAAGCCAAGGCGGGACAACCCAAGACAACCAGCCGAAGCTGCAAGCAAAGAGCAACGCCGCGAAGCCGAGAAAGGACACTGGAAAATGGTGCGAGTTCCATAAGAGCTCCACTCACAACACAAGTGAGTGTCGGGCCAAGCAGTCACTGGTGGCTGAGCTAAAGGTTTCAGAATCAGATGCATGTTCCGACTCTGAGTCAGAACCCGATAAGGGGTATGAAAAAGGGAAGCAGATCATTGATGCGGATCCCAGCGCCACTGTTGCTACCGCAAAGATCCAGAAAAATGAACCCGAAGATCCAGAGGAGGAGGAGCGTCTCTTCCACTCCCAGATGTGGGTAAAGGGCTCCCCGATACAGTTCATTGTTGATAGCGGGAGTCAAAAGAACCTCATTTCGGCAGAGGTCGTGAAGCGGTTGGGCTTACCGACCACAGCACATCCACAACCATACACCATTGGGTGGCTTCACCAAGGGCGAGATCTTCGCGTGAGCCAGCAGTGTCGCCTTCCATACAACATCAAGCCCTTCACGGATGAGGTATTGTGTGACATTGCTCCCCTTGAAGTTTGTGATGTATTACTAGGACAACCATACTTGTGGAAGCGACATGCTGTGTATGAATCAAGGCCCCGTGCTGTTATTATTACATTGGGAAATAAGTTGTTCAGGATACCAGAGGTAGCACCACCTGCCGCCATCTCTTTGATTACTGCAAAACAATGCAGTAAGATCATTTCCAAAACCAGGAAATTTGTTTTCCTGATGATACGCCCTCAAGGGAAGAAGAAGACAGTGGCCGCGGCCTCCAAACGGGGTCCCTCTGCACGGCAGCTACAGATGGACAAGATTGTGGAGGAGTACGAAGACATCTTCACCTCCCCGGCAGGGGTTCCTCTGCACTGTCAAGTCAAGCACTCCATCGATCTGACCCCAGGTGCGCCGCTACCCAATGGACCAATTTATCGGCGCTCCGTTCTGGAGAACAATGAAATCAAGAGGCAGATTCAGGAGCTCCTGCAGAAAGGTCACATCCGTCCGAGTTCTTCGCCCTGTGGGAGCCCGATAGTGTTGGTACAGAAGAAGGATGGGACGTGGAGACTCTGTATTGACTATCGGGCGCTGAACAAGATCACTGTCCGTAATAGGTACCCGATCCCGCGGATTGATGACCTCCTAGACCAACTAAAGGGGGCGAAATATTTCAGCAAGATCGATCTGAAGTCAGGATATCACCAGGTACCAATTGAACCCTCAGATGTGTGGAAGACTGCCTTCAAATCCAAGGAGGGCCTCTTCGAATGGTTGGTCATGCCTTTCGGATTGACGAATGCTCCTGCAACCTTTATGAGGCTAATGGATGACATCTTGCGGCCATTCACCAACTCCTTTGTAGTAGTATACTTGGATGACATTCTGATCTTCAGCCAGAGTTGGGAAGAGCACCTCCACCACATCCGACAGGTTCTCCAAACACTGCGGCAACACAAGCTATGTGCCAATTTGGAGAAATGCACTTTTGGCATGACCGAGGTTCAGTATCTGGGATACATCATTGATGAACAGGGGGTGCATGTCGATCCAGCCAAGGTCCAAGTCATTCGGGATTGGCCCTCTCCAACCACTCTAACAGAGCTCCGCAGCTTTCTAGGTCTTGCCAACTTCTACCGCAGGTTTGTGTTGGGATTTTCTCATATTTCTTGGCCCTTGAGTCAAGTCACCAAGGGCGGGGCGAAAGCAAAATTCTTTTGGTCTGAATCTCAACAGAAGGCATTCAGGGAGTTGAAGGATCGCCTCTGCACGGCACCAGTGCTCGCGTTACCAGATTTACAACAACCATTTGAGGTCGAGACAGATGCCTCTGACTATGCTATTGGGGCAGTCCTTACTCAACATGGACATCCAGTGGCATATCACAGTGAAACACTTTCAGACACAGTCCGGAAGTACCCCACTTATGATAAAGAGATGTATTCCATTGTACAGGCCTGCCGACAATGGAAGCATTACATTTTGGGGAAGGAAACGGTCATCCACACAGACCACCGACCTCTGCAGTTCATACAGACCCAAGGGAAATTGCAGAATGATCGCCATCAGAAGTGGTCTACATACCTGCAACAGTTTCACTTGAATATCAAGTATAAAAAGGGCAGCACCAATAATGTTGCAGATTGCCTCAGTCGACCACCGATCATGGCGCTAACCACCGTGCTCAACTCTTGCGGGCACGAGACTTCTGATTGGCCACTTCTCTACAAAAGCGACCCAGAATTCGGCCACACATACCAGACACTCTTGGAGGGTCGGCAGGTTGCAGATTTTCACCTCCAGGATGCCCTATTATGCCACCTCGGTCACCTTTGTGTTCCTTCAAGCGAGCGTGCCAAGATGATTTGGGAAGCACACTACAGTCGGGCTGCTGGGCATTTCGGGGTCGAGAAAACAGTGGCAGTACTGCAAAACTATTTCTATTGGCCGAATCTTCGACAGGATGTTGGGAAGTACATCCGATCATGTACTGCCTGTGCCATTGCCAAACCGACCATTAAGAAGCAAGGCCTCTATACCCCGTTGCCTACCCCTAGTCGACCTTGGGAATCCATCTCCATGGATTACATGTCAGGCCTTCCTTCCACTAAGCATGGAAATGACTGTGTTTTTGTGGTCGTCGACAGGTTCTCAAAGATGGCCATTATGATGGCCTGCAAGAAGAATATCACAGCAGAAGCCACTGCTAAACTCTTCTTTGAACGAGTGTGGGTGCACTTTGGGATCCCACAGTCTATCATCTCAGATCGGGACAGTCGGTTTCTCAGCACCTTTTGGTCCAGTCTCTGGTCAATGCTGGACACCAAACTCACGAAGTCCACAGCCTTCCATCCTCAAACTGATGGCCAGACAGAGGTTGTCAATAGGATGATTGTGCACATTCTGCGCATGTATAACTCAAAGCATCCACGCACATGGGACGAGAGCCTCCCCTACGTTCAGCACAGCTACAACCGAGCTCTTCACAGCTCCACTGGCCATAGCCCTTTTCAGGTGGGTTTGGGATTCCAGCCACTATGCCCCATTGATGTGGCCATGCCACTTGCAGCTACTCACATGAATTCAGCTCATGTCCAGTCCGAAACAGATAAGGCCACCAGCTTCATTGAGCGCATCCAACATATTCGCCAGCAGGTCCATGACATTCTTGAGAAATCAAATGCCAAGTACAAGCAGCGACATGATCAACATCGGGTGCCACACAAGTTTCAGGTGGGCGACAAAGTCTGGTTGCATTTGCAAAAGGAACGCCTTACTGGAGCCTATCGGAAATTGAGACCACTCCGATATGGTCCTTACACCATTACTAAGGCTATGGGAGACAATGCATTTGAGCTCAGCATTCCCCCATTCCTTGGCCTGCACCCAGTATTCAATGTGGACCGCCTTCGGCCATACTTTCCACCATTGCTAGACACATCCGACATTGCAGAACAGCTCAAACCCACAGAATTAAATCCAGATTGCATGGAACAAGCTGCAACTGATCGGATCATGGACACACAGATCAAGAACACTCGCCAACAGAATATCCAACTGTATCGAGTTGTCAAAGCGAGCCAACTCCTTCAGCAGGGCAAGTGGCTCACCAGGGAACAAGTTCAGCAGAAGTTTCCTCATCTCATGGAGGAGCTCAACGCAATGGGGACCATTGCTTCCTAAGGGGGGAGGAATGATCCAGGTGGATATTGGTGGCCACCTGCCAAGTCCACTTGGACCCCCACCATTGTCTTTCTCAGCATTTTCAGTTTCCTTAATTGTAGCACAACTTACTATTTTTAGCAGTTTTTCGGGTCCTGAACTTCCGGAGCCGTTTTGAGGCCCTAAACGACGTTTTTTTGGGGAATCCGGGGGCAACACCAGTCCGTTCCAACAATGATAGTGCTCGGATAGATCTTTCTAATGAGCTATTGTACGCGTCAAACGGAGATCATATGCCAAAGTTACGACCCCGGGAAGTTGATGTACCAACTTACCCCCAAACGGGGCCCACAGTTTGGCGTTTCATCTCCTAGGGTTAGGTTTTGGAATGTTAAGGGTTTTTCCATTGTTTCTCAACAATAAATAGGCCTTCGAGCCTCATTGTAACACAGTTCAGAGGCATGTAGCCATCACATCTCTTCTCAGAGATAAGCTACCATCGCCCTAGACAGTTTATTTCTATTTCTGTTTGTAAGCATATTTCAGTATTTTCCATTAATGAAATGAAGTATTATTTCCGCTGCATCTTTGTGTATATGGTTATCTCTGTAATTTGTTGCGTTCCTGTTTAAATCCGGATCAAATTCAGTCTAAGGATTACCCTCAACTTCCTTCACAAGCTCAACAAGAGACATGGTATTCGGGGGTTGGTTCTGGAGGATTTGGTCAATGAGGTCATCTTCATCAGGCTGCCCCCCTCCTATAACAACATCTAGGGTATAGATTGGATGGGATGTTGTATGATACACTTCATCTTCCTCCACCTCTTCTAACCATAGGGGTAAGTCATGCTTAATAGATGGCTGAGCAAGAGGGTACAATACCAACTGTTTGGCCAAATGCCCACTCTTAATGGTCATGTTCCCAGCCCTACAACTTATGTAAGCATCAGCAGTGGCTAACCATGGCCTTCCCAGGATGAGAGGATAACCACTGAATTTGGTTTTGGGCTGGAGAACCAAGAAGTCAGTAGAATACTCCTAGGAGTCAATAGAGACCATTACATCCTCAACAACTCCCTCAAGAGCCACTATGGATTTATCTGCAAGTTGCAACACTATAGTGGTCTTTCTCAAGGATCCTTGGAGGTTTAGTTTTAGCATGGTTTCTTTAGTCATCACATTGATGGCATCCCCAAGATCAATCAGGAGGTGAGGTACAAATCACTCTCCCCGACATCAAATCATGTAATTGCAGTGGCATGATCCGGATTATCCGTCGTTTTGTGTTCATTCTGTCGACGTTTCAAACCCCAAAGAGGGTCCATCATCAGGACTAATTTAGATAGAATATGAATGAAATCTTATTGAGAGAAGAGTCTATCGACCTGGGAATAAATAAACCTAGATCCCTAATTTTTAAGGAAGCCGACACTTATATGTATGATTTCTAATTTATTTTAATTTATTATTATTTTATTTATAAAAATTTTATTTAATTAAATTAATTATTTAGCCTTGATTATTCCCATAGTTTTTCTGGAACCTAAAAAATTATTTTAATTCATAAATAAGTTTAATTTATTAGTTTATAATTTAATTTATTAGTTCAATTTGATCCATAATTTTTATTTATTTTATTTATTGTTATTTACCATATTTTTCATTGTTAATCCTTTTTTTAATCAATTAATTAATTAATTTATAATCTTTATTTTATTTATTAATCAAATCTCTGGTTATTATTAATTATTTTAGTTTAATTAATTGACTAATTATATTTAATTTTAATTAGAATTAATTAAAATTGATGTAATTAAATTAGATTAAATTAATTAATTTTGATTTAATTAATCTAATTAAATTTAATTTTTAATAATTAAGAAAGTAATCAATTTATAATTCTTTCTATTGCTTTTACTTAATTTAATTAATCAATTAATTAATTAAATAAAAAAATTTAATTTATTACTTAATTTAATTAATTAAATAAATAAATTTAATTGATTAATTAAATAATAATAAAAAACTTTAAAAAGCAATAGAAAGAATTATAAATTGATTACTTTCTTAATTAATTAAAAAATAAATTAAATTAAATTAATTAAATCAAAATTAATTAATTTAATCTAATTTAATTACATCAATTTTAATTAATTCTAATTATAATTAAATATAATTAGTCAATTAATTAAACTAAAATAATTAATAATAACCAGAAATTTGATTAATAAATAAAATAAAGATCGTAAATAAATTAATTAATTAAAAAAAAAAGGATTAACAACGAAAAATATGGTAAATAACGATAAATAAAAATTATGGATCAAATTGAACTAATTAATTAAATTATAAACTAATAAATTAAACTTATTTATGAATTAAAATAAATTTTTAGGTTCCAGAAAAAACTATGGGAATAATCAAGGCTAAATAATTAATTTAATTAAATAAAAATTTTATAAATAAAATAATAATAAATTAAAATAAATTAGAAATCATACATATAAGTGTCGGCTTCCTTAAAAATTAGGGATCTAGGTTTATTTATTCCCAGGTCGATAGACTCTTCTCTCAATAAGATTTCATTCATATTCTATCTGAATTAGTCCTGATGATGGACCCTCTTTGGGGTTTGAAACGTCGACAGAATGAACACAAAACTGTGGATAATCCGGATCATGCCACTGCAAAAAACTTCCACAAAAGCCTAAAATCTATCATGTAATTGACCAATAACATTAATGATGGGGGTGTCTCTTTTTCTCCTCTCATGGTGTTTGAAACATTTCTCTTCGATAAGCTTATTGTAGATGGGAACATCCTTAATAGCTTGGAGGAGGGGTATTCTAACACACAAATTCTTCAATTCTCCTAGAAGTTCAGTTTCTTGTAGGGTGTGTTGGTTAGGATGGATAAATCTCTCAGGAAAGCGAGGTGGATTTGCTTGAGGGTTACTCTCTTCCTTTTCCTTTTCAAGCTCCCCAAGTGGAGATGGACGTTGGTTATTTGGGAGCACTCTTCTAGACCTGAGGTTGATTTCTTGAATCTCCACAACATAAGTACGGTAAGATGTCTCTCCACTATAGAGTTGTTGTGCTTGCTTGTTATTCGGGTTTGGATTGGCTTGAGCAGACATCTGTGGTTGCTTGAGTGGAGAAAGATGAGTGAGTTGTAGTTGAGATGGGGGTGGAGGCAGCAAAGCAGGTTGTTGGTTGAGTTGAGGCCTCCACCCTTGTGATTGGTTATTCAACCGAGGATGTGGAGAAACATATGGATGAAATTGTTGATTGATAGGTTGGGGAGGATATTGAGGTACATAAGACCAATAAGGAGGTGTGGACCATGATAGATGAGTGGAAGAGTACCAAGGTGAAAAGGTTTCATTCTCGTTGGGATGGTAATAAGATTAGGATGCACCTTGCATGCCCTGTTGGTAGGGCCGAGGTCCTTGAGGCCTCCTTTGATTTATAAAATAGAGTTTCTCAATCCCACCTTCTGCCCCTTGGTATATAACTTTTAATCTAGGCAAAGAAGGACATTTATCTATGGAATGGTTTTCCTCACAGATTGAGTAGACCTCTATGACATTTAATGGATATTCATTTATAGGGCGCCTTCTAGTGCATTTAGGGAAAAATATAGCTAAGGCCATCTCTGCTTCCTCTTGTATCCTCTTGATCTTCATGGTATCCATTTGAAAAGCAAAGGTATGCAACATTTCACTTTTAAAGTCCTCCAACATGTTTCCAATTTCATTCTTTATGGATGTTGTGGAGGGAGAGGAACTGACCTGACTATCCCCACCCTTCTTCCGAGCAGCCCTAGAGTGGTTCTTGAACACTGTTTTGATTTATTCATAGGGTAATTGATATATGTCTTCCCTATACATCATGTTAATGGTTTCCATCATGTCCACCCTGATCCCTCAGAGAATAACTAACTTGAGTGATTATGGATCAAGGGTGCATTTGGCCCTCCTATAACTGAGTTAGAATCCCTCCTCATATCCCTCTAGGGATTCATCAGGTCCAAGGTTCATTCCAAATATTTATTCTTTGGTTTCTTTGGACCTATGGTAGTCCATGTACTTGTTATTAAAGGCTTGTTGCATTTGAGCCTAGGCAGTGATGTTATCCCCAGGTAGATCCATAAACTAGTGCAAGGTTGCATCCTTAAGGGTAGATTGGAATAAATTAAACTTATGGTCATCAGAGGTATAGTTATAGGTCCTATAGACAACAACAAACTCGTACATAAAAGTATCAGGCTCCTTAGAGGTTAAGCCATGGATGTGAGGAAGCACAATAGGGCTTATATTCTTCATTCTAGCCTCTCCATTAGTCTCTCTAATAGGGAAAACCTCCTCATTCCTATTTTCAACCATGGCTTGGGTAGTTGAAATGGGTTCTTCTTCTCCCCCAATAGGTTCTTCAAAAATCTCTAGTTGTTCACCTAAGGGGTCTTCTAACTCCCCTGTAGCCAGAGAGTGAAGTTGGCAGTCACCAAAGAAGAGTGAAGGTTGACTATTTGAGGGTCTGGGGGTGTTTGGTAAGAATTTTCCTTGAGTATCTCTATTCCTACGAGGAATGAAAGATTTTTTATATTCTTTTATGTGATTTTTTTCAAAACTGAATGCAAAATAGAAAGCAATGCTTAAGCAGAAATAACATCTACCTGGACACCTCCATGACAACGACACCAAAAAGTGGTGAGCCTTGGTATTGCCCCAAGAGTGCTACAACTCTCAGGGGCTCCTCAACTCTATTTATCAACTTGGGGTTCATACAAACTTCGAGGTGACAGTGCTATATACATAGTAGATGGAATTCTACTCATGCTATCCTCAACTAGGTCATTTGATCATTAGGGCTCCAAGACCATTCTTCTACTAAATTAGGGAGGAATTAACCACTGAAAGTGCAATTCAAAAGCTAACTATAATGTAGAAAAATTAAATGCTTTTCAAATCTAACTTGTAGATGCTTCCAACTTGTAAATGATATTGAATCAATTCACAAAAGAACACAAGAGTTATGCTACAAGTAGAAAGGAAACTACATTAATTGCAATCAATCATATAGCTATTAGATTCACTTGTAGACAATAAATTATTCTACCAACTCATAACTCAAGATTTCATGCATCATCTATCTAATTCACACTTGCATACAAAGTAATGTTCTACTTGTGCCAAATATGTGATAAAGAAACTAATATTATTCTCTCTTGTAGTGAAGGAAAAAAGAATGGTTGGAATGGCTTTGGTGCTGCCTTTGATCATGGAGTCCAAGCTGGGGGGTCAACCTACTTCTAACCTAAGTCAAATTTACATTATAGGTCAAAACAAGGGAAAAACAGGCTGCTACAGGCATGCTACAAGATCCTTGTATTGCTACAGGAAGACCTGTAATGCTAGAGGAAGGCTGCCGAGAAGGTTTGGAAGGTAAGAACAATGCGATCAAGGGATGGAAAGGTGGATGAAGGTTGTGGTATATGGATGGAAGGCGACCAAGACCGCTAGCCAGGCTCAACACTCCAGGAAGGCCAATTTTGTACTAATAGGGTTGCTCATGGTGACCTAAAAGACAGAGCTTAAGAATAATATTTGAGATTCATAAAAAGAGGATGGAGAAGTCCTAGATGGAGGTGGTTAAAAGGCCCATTTCCTGCAGATCCAACAATCATGCAACATCACACGCACATGCTCTCTTATCATTCACATAATATCATAACCAATGGTGGAAAAGATGAGTTGAATTTAGAAACTATCTAACTTATGCCAAAAACTTTGATCTACGCAATGAATCAACTTATAAGCTACACAAATTATATGCAAAACAAGATAACTAATGTAGAACGATTTCCAAGAAATCATCAACATAGTGTTTTGGGGCTGTGATTGTAGATTCCTCTAGTCATTCTCCCATGAGAGAGGTGAGATAGAGGCAATATTCATAGGCTTTTTGAGGAATTATTTCTAATAAAATGCAGCAACTAACAACCATTCTAAACTAAAAAGGAATATCAATACACGAGAGGGACCTAAGTTATTGGGGTTGGGCCCAAACCCAAGAGCCTCATCCCTATGAAACTAACTCAGTGATGGATCAATAAGAAACTTATCATTAACATTGTATAAATGTCAAATACATCACATAACAAGTAAAAAATAACAGTAACAAGTGCTTGAGCTCAATAACTTCTTAGCTGAAAACAAATTTTGAATCCTAATTAGCTCTTTGGCATGTTTATTTATAGAAAAGGGTAGCTACCAACATATCCCTAGAAAATAGAGATGTTTGTCTCCCAAAACTCGAGAAAGGTGGATCTAGATCTTCCTTGAACTGCACTGGCTTCGTTGCCAATGACTTCGTCTTGCTTGGCTACCAATGACTTCAAGTTTATGAGAGATAAAGTGGTGATCTTGACTGATTGAATATGTTAAGGAGGTGGACAACCTCCTAGAATATCTCCATGGTGTCTACTCCAAGTGCCTGCATTGAAATTATCTCAAAATTGCTCCAATTCCTGCATTTAAACCATATTATGCCACATGACATAGCAACACATCTTTCACCCCTCTCACTAAGAATAATATAACAAAAATTGTAAATAAATGTGAGAAAGAGATCATTTTAAAGCTAGAGGATGGCATTATGACCCTTATGATATACCTATTGATGAGCCTTGTCACTTGGTAAGAGACTAGTGTTAAGGTTATTGGAAAACAACCTCAACAATAGACATATGCGCTAGGATTCTTATATAGCTATACCATATTATGAGGAGGGTCGTTACGATTGGTCATGCAATAGGAGATTAGGCTAGAGTCGGGGCTAAAGGGAATAATGATGCTCCTCATGTAGAGGATGTATCACCATAGGTTGCATACCATTCTTTTTATATACTGATGGTACCCCTACGAAGACAAGGCAAAATTATTGTAAACATAATTTTTTGACAATATATATTTACGTGATGCTTACTTATGGTATGCACACTTGGGATGATGTAACATGTTTTTATTTTATTTTATTTCAATTGGGGTGTTTGAAGGATATCATATAATGATGTATGTACATGGTGTGTGTGTTTACTTTTGTACTTGTGACAATTAATGTAATAAGTGCCAAACCAAAACTTGATTTGCTATACTATATACAAATGCATTATGACTTCTTGGAATATGTATCATTGAATGTGATGGTATAAAAAGTTCAAGATAGAATCCTAATGTGTAATATCTTTTGAAAATACATGGCTACAAATGTGGAAAAAAGTTATTGAAATGTGTGACAGTAGGTTGGGAATCAAGGTAAATACTAAGACCACAATACATGATTGGAGTGTGTCAACAAGTAATCTAATCACAACATTGTAACTATCTTGATTGTTGATCGTATGATCTGAATTGTATAAGTAATGAAATGAAAGGAAGGAAAGGAAATGGAACATACACAAAGAAATATATCAAAGAGCACAATAATATAATGAAAACCCAACATCTATTGATAAATAAAAGAACAAAAGCTTGTAGAAAGCAAACTAGCTAGAATGGTCGTACTTATCTTTGAAGGGAGAGAGAAGGTGGCTATGTGCATTTGCAAAAGTTATCACAAGAGGCAAAAATAATGGAATTTTAACTTAAAGAAATAAAACTAGAGGTATAAAACCCTAACCCTAGAAGATGAAGCGCCAACAAATTTGTATGCATCAAGGTGTTGGTACATCAACTTCCCACGGTCACAAATTTTGCATACAATATCTATTTGTGGTGCTTAGTATCTCATTGGAAAAATATATTCAAGGATTGAAACTTTTGGTTGGGGGCAGGGAATCCAATGGCAACACCCTCCTCACCTCCCCCATCTAAATTGCTAAAGAACATCATTCAGGGCCTCAAAATGGCCTCAGGAATCTGGAACCTAAAAAACCATAGAAAAATTGCTTAGAAAATAGAGAACCGTTGAGTCAATGGAAGAGGTGGGTGGACACCAATATCCACCTAGATCAAACCTTCCCCATTAGGAATCAATGATCTTCGTTGCATCAAGTTCCATCATTAGATAGGGAAACTTCTACTGAATTTGGATCCTAGTAAGCCACTCTCCTTGGGGAAGAAGCTACCATGCCTTGACAACCAAATATAGTTGTATGTGTTGTTGGTGAGTGTTTGGTCAATTTAGTGTGTTCTAAATTGCTATTTAAAATGTCAATCCGGGATTCGTAAACTGATGAAGTGAAGTGTACTATATGTACAAGATAACCATTTCCTTAGTCTTTTGTCGTTTTTGAGTTTTTTTTTAGTTTGTTTTTGGATTTATCTTTTCCTAATGTGTGATGGCGAAAATGAAAGTTAAGTATGGATGGTGATGGTGATTTCTACAGTGATTTTCCCAAACTTAAAAGTGATCAAAAAGAAATCTTTAAAACAACTGTAATGAAATCAATTCTTAAGAGGAAGTAAATGTATCAAACAGTGAACTAATGACAATGGCCCAGTATCCTTGCTGCTGAATGAAAAGAAAGTAAAAACTGAACTTAAAGCAACTCAAACTAAAAGCAAAGCAACTAATTCACACTACTTCAACTCTTCAGATCCTTTACCCTTCAGCTCAATCTACCTTGTGGGAAGCAATCATGAACAAGTCAAGCAATATGATATCTAAATGGCAAGAAATTAAATTGTATAAAGGAAACTAATCACACTACTTCAACTCTTCTAATCCTTTACCCTTCAGCTCAATCTACCTTATGGGAAGCAATCATGAATAAGTTTAAGCAATATGATAACTAAATTGCAAGAAATTAAGTTGCATAAAGGAAACTAATCACACTACTTCAACTCTTTTGATCCTTTACCCTTCAGCTCAATCTACCTTATGGGAAGCAATCATGAATAAGTTTAAGCAATATGATAACTAAATCACACTATAATAAGTAATATTATGATTCCTTACTAATAGAGTCACTTGACTATAGAAAGAAACCATAAACAAATGAGTAGTATGATGTCTAAGTAGCAGAAAAATAAATAAGCAAATCACAACTTGAAAAAGGACAGTGCTGGAATTAAACTTCAGAAAATGGAAATTAGCAGGAAGGACAAGATGGTCTCATATGTCAATAGTTATCAAAAAGATGAAAATTTGCCCAGGCTGCCTAAGAAAACCTGCAGAAAAGCATTGATCAACTGACAGCTATAAGAAAACAGAAGTGAAAATGTAAACAACAGTGAATTAAAAACATCAAAACAGCATATTATATACAAGCTACTAATTATGAAAACAGAAACATAATAAAATCAAATGACAACTATACAGGGCTTTAGTGCGCAGGGGCCCTCTGCCACCTCAGCCAGTCAACGAACAGTCACGAGAACGAGCTCAAGAAAGTAGTCTTCTCATGTATTAAAGCAGCAACAACATATATAAAACAGAGTACAGTGGGGTGATAATAGAAACAGTTCAACAATTACATCGCAAAAGCTTCTACACAGCGTTCATCAACGCGTTATTTATAATGAAAAAGTGCTGAAACTAACTAACTGAATCCTATGCTATTAACTCTGTTGCCAAAGGCAAGTAGATATCCTCAGCCGAGATCTAGCATAACTGTCATCATGTCTATTAAATCTTCGAAGTGGTAGTTGCTGGATTCAGGTTACGGGGATGATCTCCAGGTGTGCCGATGTCTCCATGGGTTGAGGACTGTGCCACGTAAACTTTCACGTGCTCAAAACAGAGACGTGCCACCGCTAAATTCCTTGGTTGGCTTTGCCTTTGACCCTTGTTGACCGTGACCTTCTATGGATGATTTGGCTGATTTGAAGGGACACGTTCCATGTACTCGTCACCTGTAGCTTGCCCGTGTGGCTCATTTCTTCATAGGACACCTGTAGCATAGCTTTTAACAAAATAGCTACGGAATCCGGTGCTGGCTGCGGAAACCTGTGCTGGCTGCGGAAACTGACAAGTTTCCGCAGCTGCCTGAACAAAAATCTAAACCAAACAACAGTCATAAGCATAGTTAGAAAACCATGTCAGAAGCTCTTTTTAGACTATAATGCAATGATTTAACAGCTTGATGGATGAAGTAAGTGGGAAAAAGAAGGCTGAGAGGGTGTATAGGTAGGTGCAGGTTTGAGGCTCAACATACCCCCACTGTGAAGGTGTTGCATGTCCTCATGCAACCAAAATTTAGTTATTTCCCTCTAATCCATATGTTCCGAGGCTTCTGCTAGGACATCTAGCCCTCTTTTCTTCTTCTTTGATGCTAACATCATCCTTGGTTTCCTGACTAGACATTTGAACTTGAGATTAATCAATGCTCTGCTTAACTTTTTGCACTTTTTCTTCAGCTTCCTATTTTTCTTTTGCCACAGTCCTAAATGGAGCATAGTGTTATCATGGACAATCTTGTCTACCTTGCTCTGCTCTTTGAGTGCTTCATTTTCCTGTTTAATATGCCTATTTAGGACTTCTAATTCAAATACTTCCTGTTTCAAAGACTGAACTTGTGCATCTAGTGGCAGAGTGGTACTTGGTCCTGCAGCTGATTGTTCTAGGGATTCCAGGTAGTTATATACCTCTTGCTGATTAGGATCTACCTCAGGTGTCTTTCTCGGACTAGGCTCAAAATCTGGTGGAGGAGGAGGACTGCTCTCTCTTTCCGGCCGAAAAGGGCTTTCATCATGTAGAGGACTTGGTTCAATGCTTGGCTGAGCTGGAGATTTCTCAAGTATCTCTTCACCTAAATCAATAAAGTGAGGCTGTTTTTCATGGGTTTTATTCACCTTTCCTTTTAGCCTAGTGCTCCTCCTTAAGTATGGACTAGTACTCTTCTCTTGTGCACTCTGTTTTCCTTTTTGCTTTTTCTTTGCTATAGCAGCAGCCTGAAGATGTATTAATCTTTCTGACAGAGGTTGATAATCCTCCTCTATGGATTGCTCAAGGGATGGATAGACTTCTTGAATGGTTCTTTTGGCTTTTTATTTCTTCTGTTTCTTATTTTTAGCTCTATATTCTTCTTCTTTTTGGACAGTTTCTTGAATTTCTATTGTAGGGGAGTCTTGGACTGTAACGTTCTTTTCTTTCCTCCTACTTTTCCTTGGAATCTTTGGTGGACTGCTTCCAGAGGCCTCAGATGGCTCTTGGAAGTAGTTTCTTGTCAAGAATTGCTCCCAAGTATCTTTAGTTTTCTTCAACTGGTCCTCAATAAGAATTTTTATGAATCCATGATGGCAGAGATGAGATTCAATGTTGCCTATGTGTTTTTGAACTGTAAAACTCATCTTTTTCAAACTCAATAGCAGAAAATGAGGAAAATTAAGAGTGTGACCCTCTAGGAAATTCATCATCAGTCTGGCATGATACATATACATAGAACCAAAACGACCTTCACACGTGATAAATTTCTGGATGACTAACAGTAGACTAGACCATTCCTCTTTTAGTGCATGAACAGGGATGCCTCTTGTAAATACGGTGGTATCCATACCTTGGTTTTGTAGCATGATTCTCCATATTTGATCGTCCACACTTCTATTTTTAAACCACCTTTCACCTTCTTGAGGTAGGCCTGTGGCAGTTGCTACTGTGGCCTCAGTCACTGTAAATTTTAAGTCTCCAATCTCCACTGTTTGTCCATCAAAAGACCGCGCAAAAGCTTTGGTCACCTCCTTGTTATGGCCTTTAAACTTTTGGATAAATCGTAGCCATATGGCTTTCTTCAGCAATTCCTTAGTTTGAGGATAACCCTCCAAGTATTTTGGTCCTTCCGGCTCGGCTCTCAGTAATTTTCCCATCCTCTGTTTTAAATTCCAACTAAGGGTTCTTCTGCGTGTGAGGGTTCAGGAAAAAATGGCTCTGTTACAGGGTTTAGGATAGACTATAGTGACTGCAGTCGGGGTTTAGAACAAACTGTAGTGGCTGCAGTCGGGGTTTAGGATGACTGTAGTGACTGCAGTCGGAAATGGAGAACAAACTGTAGTGGCTGCAGTCGGAAATGGAGAACAGGGAATGGAAGTACCCGAATTACCAGAGGAACAGAGGGTGAGCAGCAGTGAACAAGTTCAAAATAAAATGCGGATGCATGCGAGGAGTATGGTATTAGTGGAGTGGTAAACGAATGGAATCAGATGACTGTGTATGAAATTTTTACACGTCGCAATAGACGGCTGCGGAAATTACGGCTAAGAAGAACCGTAACATAATAGATCACGTCTCAAGAGTACGGGTAATAAATGGAAGTGCAGTCAGTCTTGAGTTTAAACTCGGAATAATCATGAGACCGTTGGAGAAATGGATGCAAGGTGTGTGGAGTGATATCGTGGAATAGGATTGGTAGTGGAGCTATCGTATCAAATCATTGCACATAGTAGAACTTGTCATGGTTTGATAACTATGCGTAATTATGACTTGAATTGTTATTTGATAAAGATTTTTGATCATACCTTTGGAAACTTTGTCATTTTTTTGCTCAAGGCTTCTAACCAATTGCTCTTCCTTGATGTCTTGGAGATGCCCCATGTCTTTAGCTCAATTACACCTGCATTTCATGATTATGGCACTAACAGTTGACTGTAAATTTGAAAACAGACTGATGCTAGCTGCGGAAATCGTTTCTGGCTACGGAAACTGCTTCTAGCTGCGGAAACGGTTTCCAGTTGCGGAAACTGAGACAACACCCCCTTAACTGCACAAAGATAGTTAGAGAAGAACTAGCTGAATGAAAATAGTCCTGAAAGGGACTTTTATTGATGAAGTGAAATGGAATTAGTGGAATGAAATGAAAATGAAGTGGAGTGAAGTGAAATGGCAATGAGAATGAGATGGAGGTGAAGTGAGATGGCAAATAAAATGGAGTGAAGATGGAAAGAGAAGGAGAGGAGATTTTTTTTTTTTGGAAAATATAGAGTGTCAGGTGTCCCTGATTTTCACTCTACATTTTCTGTATAAGACTGCCAATCTATGATTGGTTTTCAGGCTTATACAAATTTATTTATTTATTTTTTTTTAATTTTTTTTTTCACTGAAAGAAACAAAAACTAGGCTGATGGGGGAGAAGGATTCTTCTCCACCAGCCTTATTGCAGAATTCTCCTGGAACATTTTGACAAATTCCTCTTTTGAGAGTGGCTTATGATAAATTTTCAATCGGTGGCCATTTACAAAGAGAGGAGTTTGAAATTCATCAATAGTCTTAATTCTTACCGCTCCATTGTTAAAGACTTTGTCAATCTCATATGGCCCAAGCCAATGAGTCTGAAATTTTCCTTTGAAGTCTTTAAACTTGGAATCAAACAGTAACGCCCAATCTCCCTCTTGAAACTTTCTCTCTTTGATGTGTCTGTCATGTCATTTAGCTCTTTGATGTTGAACTAGATCAGTCCTTAAAATTGCATCTTGTATGATCTCATCTAGCTCATTCAGCTGCTCCATTCTGTGCTTTTGGGCTTCTGATAGATTCATCCCCAACTGGACTGCCATCTTGAAAGTCTTGACTTGAAACTCAATGGGGAGCAGGACTTCTTTCCCATAAACAAGTTCATAGGGAGAATGTCCTGTTGTGTTCCTCCATGTAGTTCTGTAGGCCCATAAGGCTTCAGGAAGCCTTTCTGCCCAATCTTTTCTGTGTAGATGAACAGTTTTGGTGATGATGCTTTCAAGAACTTGGTTTGTAGACTCCACTTGGCCATTTGCTTGCGGATGGTAAGGAGTAGATTTTCTGTGCTTGATTTTATATTCTTCCATTAGCTTCTCCATCAAGTTAGATGTAAATTGACTTCCCTGATCTGTCACAATTTCTCTTGGGACACCAAAACGAGTAAAAATATCCTCAAAAAGAAATTGAACAACTGAATTTTCAGTGGCAGAAGGCAATGCTTTGGCTTCTACCCATTTAGTGACATAATCAATGCATACCAATATATACTTCTTTTGTTTAGATGGTGGATTAATGGGTCCAATGAAATCTAAAGCCCATTTTTCAAAGGGTTTGATGAGTACCTGTGGTTGTAATGGCATTTCATTTGAAAGAGTCGGTCTCCCAACTGTTTGGCAGCTGTCACACCTTCTGACATATTGTTTTGCATCTTTGAAAAGGGAAGGCCAATAATATCCTAAAGAAAGAATTTTATATGTCGTCCTTTTGTCAGCAAAGTGTCCACCGCATGGTTCATCATGACATGCCTTGAGGATGTCAGGCATTTCATCTTTCCGAACACATCTTCTGATCACACAATCTAGCCCTGTTTTAAACAATTCATTAGAAATCCATGAATAACTTGAACTCTCCTGAATAATTTTTCTTTTTTCACCAGGAAATAGATGTGGAGGTAGCTTCCCTGTAACCAAATAGTTAGCAATATCTACATACTAAGGAGTCTTAGTAGTTAATGCAAACAAATATTCATCTGGAAACTTATCCTCTACAGGAGAATCTTCGTTAGTATTTTGGATTCTAGAGAAGAAATCAGCTACTGTATTTTGTTTCCCTGGTCTATCCAACACAGTAATATTGAATTCTTGTAAAAGTAAGAGCCATCTTGTAACTCTGCCATTAGTAACAAGTTTATTCATGAGATATCTAATTGCAGAATGATCAGTATGGACAAAAGTTTCATAGCCGGTTATATAGTGTCTAAACTTATTGATTGCATGGACAACAGCTAAAAACTCTTTCTCAGTCACAGTATAGTTTAACTCAGTGGGAGTCAAATTTTTACTAGTGTAGTAAATGGCATAAGGAACTAAATCCTTTTGTCCCAACACAGCTCCTAGAGCTGTATCTGAAGCATCTGTGGAAATATGGAAAGGAAGTTTCCAATTTGGACCTCTCAAAATGGGTGCTTCAGATATTCTTGTTTTCAAAGTTTCAAATGCAGATTGACAATCAGGATCCCATTTGAATTCACAATCTTTTGTAAGTAATTTGAAGAGTGGAGATGCTATTTTGGTGAAGTTTTCAATAAATCTTCTATAGTATCCAGTAAATCCAAGAAAACTTCTAACATCTTTTTGACAATTTGGAATAGGCAACTTGGAGATGACTTCAACTTTTGATCTATCAACTTTAATCCCATCTCCTGAAATATGATGTCCTAAAACAATCCCTTCAGTAAACATCATAAAGCATTTTTCATGACTTAATGATAGGTTTGTTTCTTTACATCTTATAAGGACTTTTTCCAAATTCTCTAATGCCTCTTCAAACGAATTACCATAAACTGTAAAATCATCCATATAAACCTCTACACAATCATGGATCAGATCGGAAAAGATTCCTAGTACTTCCCTTTGAAATGTTGCGGGTGCATTACATAATCCAAAAGGAAATACTCGGTAAGCAAAAGTTCCCCATGGACAGGTAAATGTGGTCTTGTCCTGATCTTCAGGTGCTACCTGAATCTGATTGTAACCACTAAAACCATCCAAAAATGAAAAATACTTTTTGCTTGCTAAAATATCTAATACCTGATCGATAAAGGGTAAAGGAAAGTGATCCTTCAAAGTTGCTTTGTTCAATTCTCCGTAATCAATGCATACCCTCCATTTACCATTCTTTTTAGGTACTATAACCAAAGGAGAAACCCATCGGCTATCTGAAATAGGATAAATGAAGTTCACATTAAGTAACTTTTGGAGCTCTTCATTCGCTATCTCCCTAAGATTTGGATTCATCCTTCTCTGAGGTTGTCTGATTGGTCTACTGTTTTCCTCAATGTAGATGTGATGAATGCAAGTCTTAGGGTCAATACCTTTGATATCGGTATACTCCCATGCAAATGCAGTAGAATGTTTTTGCAAGATTTTGGTTAGTTCTTCCTGTTGTGATCTTTCCAAATTTTTGTTGATATTCAATGTTTTTCCTGGAAAGATCTCAACGGCGGAACTACCAAATTCTTCCATAGAGAAAAGAGACATTTGTCTAGATGATAGAGACTCAATGTCAGAATCTAACTGAAATTGTGTGTGGTCATATTCTGAAGATGTTTCAAAATTTTCTAATGTGTTCAGAATTTGACTATCTTCACTAACTTCAGAAATGGTAAAGACAGGTTGTATAGTATCTTCACCATCAATCCATTCATTATCTTCTATTTCTGTGATTGCTTTTGCTGGAGGATACAGATTGAATTTCTTTGTCGAATTACCATAAAAAATATACATATCCCCGGACCTACAACTGATGAAAGCATCGGCTGTGGCTAGCCAAGGTCTTCCTAAGATGAGAGGATGTCCTCCTAAATTACTCTTGGGAGTTAAAATCATGAAATCCACTGGATATTCCAAAGAGTCTAAGGAGACTGAAATGTCTTCTAATACACCATCTGGTTTAATAATTGATCGATCTGCAAGTTGCAGTAAAGTAGGTGTAAAGAGAAGATTAGGAAGTTTCAGCTGTTCCATAGTCTGTCTACTCATAATGTTGATAGCAGCCCCTAAATCAATCAAAGTATTTGGAATTTCAACCCCATTGATATGTGTTTTGACAATTGGACTACCGGGATCTACATACTTCTGCATAGTAATTCCCATCATGATGTCTGCAATTTTCCCTACCAGGTGGATTCTTCTTGTGTCTCTAGGTTTCCTTCCTGGTCTTTTAAGACTCAACTCCTTTATTGTTTTGGCTAGAATAGGAATCTCTTTAATGGCTTGTAACAAGGGAATCTTGATACAGACATTCTTCAATTCATCTAGAAAATCATAGTCAGGCAACAAGATTTGTTTTTCCACCCCTTTGTCAATTTGTAATCTTTTAGGAAAAGGAGGTGTGGATGAAGATGCAGGTTGCTCAACTATAGGAGTTGTGGGGGTTAGCTCTTTTTCTTTTTCTTTCTGAGTGTTTGGGTTTTGAAGAGATGCTTCAGAACCCTTATTGGCTTCAAGAGATTCTTCCTCAGAAATGCTTTGATTTTGGGTATCTATAGAAGGTTTATCTAGAACTCTACCAGATCTGAGTTGTACATCATTGAGAGGAACAATCATATAGGCAGGAAATTGTTGACCTTCTATCATGTAAGCATTTTGAGGGTTTTTATTATTGGGGTTTGGAAATGGCTGAGAAGGAAGTTGATTTGACTTCTGTTGGAATGGAAGCAAGAGTTGAGAATTTGGGTTTTGTTGAGAGGGTTGTTGTTGTTGAAATGGCAATGATAGTTGTGGGTTTTGATTTGGAAGTTGTGGAGCTTGTTGGTTTTGAAAAGATGGAGGATATTGATAAAATTGAGCAAATCTCCCATAAGGATTTTGCATACCTTGTACCCATGATTGAAAAGGATTTTGAGGTTGGGACCAAGGTTGTTGCCAAGGATTCCAATTTGGTGGGGGTTGAAAGTTCATAGAGTTGTTAAACCCTTGATTTTGTTGCCCCTGCCAAGGTCTCCTTGCAACAAAACAGAGAGACTCAATTGTATTTGGATCTTCTTGAAAGACAGCTTTGAGCCCAGGAATTGAAGGACAATCCTTGGTCTCATGATTCTCTGAACAAATCGCACATGTTTCTACAACTTTTGCATCCAAGGGACATTCCGTGAGAGCATGTTTTTTTCTACATTTTGGGCAAAAGATGGCTAAAGCTTCAGCTTCTGCTTTCTGCTTATTGTGGATCTTAAGAGTGTCTAGTTGCTCACTAAGACTCCCTAAGATATCAATTTTGAATTCATCAAGCATGTTGCCAATCTCAGCCCTACTTACTGATCCAGTTGCAGATTTGTTTGCTCTGATGAGAGAAGGATCTCTAGGCCCTTTTCCAGTTTTAGATTTCCCTCTTGAGAGATGGACACATAGTTCTGCTATGTCATGAAGTGGAAGTTGAGATATGTCTCCTTTTCCCATCATGTTCAGAATATCTATCCATTCATCTCTAATGGCTTTTAATAGAAGGGCTTTCAAGGTCTCCTCATCTAAGTTACTCATCTTTGCTCTTTTAAGATTGTATTGGAATTATTCAAGTAAATCCTCCAAGTTTTCATCTTCTTTTTGTACCATTTTAAATACTTCATCCTTGTGGTTGGTAGGCATACAATAATCCACGTATCTATCCAAAAATGTTTGTCTCATATCATTCCAAGTCCTAATGGATTGAGTGAGTAATCCCATGAACCATTTCAAAGAAGCTCCTTTCAATGTTGAAGGAAATAGTTTGAGTTTTTGAGAGTCTTCCAGATAATCATAGGTTCGACACATGACCTCAAACTCAAATAGAAATGTTTCAGGATCTTCATTTCTTAACCCATGAAAGTTTGGGAGGATAGATGGTGAAATATTTTTCACTGTTGCTCGAGAATCCTCACCGACTATAGGAAATCCAAATGAGTTATCTCCATCCCTATTTCCCCCATTGTTACCTCTACCTCCTCCATTATTTCCTCCTCCCCCTCCTCTACCTCTACCTCTACCAAATCCGTTAACTCCCTCTTCTGTCATGGTAGTTTTCTCAGAGATTTCAGAGTCCTCTAGTTCCTCTACAAATGGCGAATGAGGAGGAATTTCTCCCTCTTCTTCCTCAGGTGATTCTACTTCTTCAATTACAATGTGTCTCCCTGTAGAAGAAAAGAAAGGATCTTTTCCTAATTCAGATTCGATGGATGGTGAGGAAGAGTCTCCTAACTCAACTACTATCTCTTGAATTCCAGGAATCCTAGGGCTAGGAGTGTAGGTTGGAGATGATGGAGGTGTCTCTTGTCTATTCCTTGAGGTAGAAGGAGTTGTAAAAATCGAACTCTTGGCTCTAGCTAAAAACCTTCCCCTAGAATCTCTTGCTCTATGCATGTCATTTTTTATTTTTCTTCAAGTCGGGCTAATAATTCTCTTTCTGATCTTCCAGGTCACTCTAGGTGCAAGAAGAGAGCATACTCAAGAAACTATTAAACTAATAAATTTGTCTTTTCTGATCCTCCAGATCACATTAAGTGCAAGAGGAGAGCATACTTTGAGAGGTTATCAATTTTCCTTCCTTGAATTTTTTTTATTTTTTTATTTTTTATTTTTTTTTTAAAGAAATTGGCTACCTAATTTCACTTCCCCGGCAACGGTGCCAAAATGTTTGGTCAATTTAGTGTGTTCTAAATTGCTATTTAAAATGTCAATCCGGGATTCGTAAACTGACGAAATGAATTGTACTATATGTACAAGATAACCTTTTCCTTAGTCTTTTGTCGTTTTTGAGTTTTTTTTTAGTTTGTTTTTGGATTTATCTTTTCCTAATGTGTGATGGCGAAAATGAAAGTTAAGTATGGATGGTGATGGTGATTTCTACAATGATTTTCCCAAACTTAAAAGTGATCAAAAAGAAAGCTTTAAAACAATTGTAATGAAATCAATTCTTAAGAGGAAGTAAATGTATCAAACAGTGAACTAATGACAATGGCCCAGTATCCTTGCTGCTGAATGAAAAGAAAGTAAAACTGAACTTAAAGCAACTCAAACTAAAAGCAAAGCAACTAATTCACACTACTTCAACTCTTCAGATCCTTTACCCTTCAGCTCAATCTACCTTGTGGGAAGCAATCATGAACAAGTCAAGCAATATGATATCTAAATGGCAAGAAATTAAATTGCATAAAGGAAACTAATCACACTACTTCAACTCTTCTAATCCTTTACCCTTCAGCTCAATCTACCTTATGGGAAGCAATCATGAATAAGTTTAAGCAATATGATAACTAAATTGCAAGAAATTAAATTGCATAAAGGAAACTAATCACACTACTTCAACTCTTTTGATCCTTTACCCTTCAGCTCAATCTACCTTATGGGAAGCAATCATGAATAAGTTTAAGCAATATGATAACTAAATCACACTACAATAAGTAATATTCTGATTCCTTACTAATAGAGTCACTTGACTATAGAAAGAAACCATAAACAAATGAGTAGTATGATGTCTAAGTAGCAGAAAAATAAATAAGCAAATCACAACTTAAAAAAGGACAGTGCTGGAATTAAACTTCAGAAAATGGAAATTAGCAGGAAGGACAAGATGATCTCATATGTCAATAGTTATCAAAAAGATGAAAATTTGCCCAGGCTGCCTAAGAAAACCTGCAGAAAAGCATTAATCAGCTGACACCTATAAGAAAACAAAAGTGAAAATGTAAACAACAGTGAATTAAAAACATCAAAACAACATATTATATACAAGCTACTGATTATGAAAACAGAAACATAATAAAATCAAATGACAACTATACAGGGCTTTAGTGCGCAGGGGCCCTCTGCCACCTTAGCCAGTCAACGAACAGTCACGAGAACGAGCTCGAGAAAGTAGTCTTCTCATGTATTAAAGCAGCGGCAACATATATAAAACAGAGTACAGTGGGGTGATAATAGAAACAGTTCAACAATTACATCACAAAATCTTCTACACAACATTCATCAACGCGTTATTTATAATGAAAAAGTGCTGAAACTAACTAACTGAATCCTATGCTATTAACTGCGTTGCCAAAGACACGTAGATCTCCTCAGCCGAGATCTAGCGTAACGGTCATCATGTCTATTAAATCTTCAGAGTGGTAGCTGTTGGATTCAGGTTACGGGGATGATCTCCAGGTGTGCCGATGTCTCCATGGGCTGAGGACTGTGCCACATAAACTTTCACGTGCTCAAAACAGAGACGTGCCACCACTAAATTTCTTGGTTGGCTTTGCCTTTGACCCTTGTTGACCCTGACCTTCTATGGATGATTTGGCTGATTTGAAGGGACACATTCCATGTACCCGTCACCTGTAGCTTGCCCATGTGGCTCGTTTCTTCATAGGACACCTGTAGTATAGCTTTTAACAAAATAGCTGCGGAATCCGGTGTTGGCTGCGGAAACTTGTGCTGGCTGCGGAAACTGACAAGTTTCCGCAACTGCCTGAACAAAAATCTAAACCAAACAACAATCATAAGCATAGTTAGAAAACCATGTCAGAAGCTCTTTTTAGACTATAATGCAATGATTTAACAGCTTGGTGGATGAAGTAAGTGGGAAAAAGAAGGTTGAGAGGGTGTATAGGTAGGTGCAGGTTTGAGGCTCAACAGTGAGTATCATATATATTGGTGCCCATAATTTGATATGTTGAATCCTATTCACTGCAGCCATGATTGAGTTATTTGGGAGCCAATTGCTTCATTGCCTTTGAGGTGTCCAAAGGAAGTGGAAAATATAGTCAAAGCAACTGCACATTAAATATTGGATGCACGGGAAGGAAAGAGGCAATATTACTTAATTTAAAATCATTTTCACCCACATCCTTTGCAATTGTGTAAGGCTCATATCATAATGGTGTTATCTTCCTATTCAATCATGTGAGTTTCTCTTTTTGTAAATGCAACCACACCTTATCACCAACCTAAAACTTGTGTAGAACCCAATGTTGGCCATGTCACCATTAGCTTCCTATAGGATATCGTGACCATGTTTTTGGAGGTGTCGTACCCCTTCCACAATTTTGGTTGCTATATTTTCCTCAACTTGAGCATGGGGGGACTCTATAGGTGAATATGTAATTGGAAGCATTGCATCAATCGAGGCCAATGGTTGGAACCTCAAGAAAACCTAAAAAGGATTAGCACAAATAAAGTTATGAAGGTCTCTGTTATAGCCATATTGAACATATGGAAAGCTTTCATCTGTTGTACATGTATGCTTGGAGTTGTACATGTGCAACATATGCATAATCATCCTATTGACCACTTATATTTGTCCATATTTTTGGGAATGGAATGCATTCGATTTGACCAACTTGGTATCCATTAGAGACCAAAGGTTGGACCAAAACGTACCAAGGAACATGTGGTCCCTATCTAAAATAATGGTCTGAGGTAGCCCAAAATGAACCCAAACATGCTCAAAGAAGAGTTTAATGGTGAATTCAATTGTGATACTCTTCTTGCACAGTGCCATGATGGCCATCTTAGAGAATCGATTGACAACCACAAGCACATAATTTTTACCATGCCTAGTGGAGGGTAAGCCTGACATGTAATCCATGGAGACTGACTCCTATGGCTTGTCTAGGGTAGGTAGAGGAGTGTACAACCCTTGCTTCTTGATGGTTGGTTTAACAATGGCACATGCATTGCATGGTGTGATATATTGGGGGACATCCCATTGAAGCTTTGGCCAATAGAAATATTTTTGAAGTATTGTTACTGTCTTCTCCACACTAAAGTTCCCTACAACTTGATTGTAATGTACCTCCAAAATTAACTTGGCACACTTTCTTCAATGAACATAAAGGTGGCTCGGGTAGCACAAGAGCACTTGCTAGAAGTGTAAGTCTTGAAATTTTTTAGTTGCGATCAACATATGGTATGTAACAACAAAGTCAGAGTCACCATTGTATAATTGTGGCCACCCAGAGGTCTCATGCCACAAGAGTTGAGAACTTAGGTTAGTGCCACAGTTAGGGATCGATTGAGGCAGTTTACAACATAATTGGTGTTTCCCTTATTTTTCTTGATGTTCAAGTGGGATTCTTGCAAGTATGTGGACCATTTATGATGGCAGTCATTTTGTAACTTTCCTTGTGTATGCATGAATTGTGGAGACCTGTAATAAGTGTGGATGATCATCTCCTTCCCCACAATATAATGCTTCCACTATTGGTATGCTTACATGATGTAGTGAATATCCTTGACATAGGTGCGGTATATTTATACAATATCATAGAGTGTTTCACTATGATAGGTCATTGATTGTCCTTGTTAAGTGAGGACTACACCAATAACATAGTCAGAGGCATATGTCTCAATCTTAAATGGTTGTTATGGTTCTAGTAGGGTGAGGATTGGTGCAGCCTAGATGCACTATTTCAAATACTTGAATGCTTTTTGTTGTGATTCAGAACATGAAAAAATTTCTTTAGCTCCACCCTTGGTCACTTGACTTTAAGGCCAAGAGATACAAGAGAACCCCAACACGATCCTTCAATAGAAGTTAGAAAGGCCCAATAAGCTATAGATATTTGTTAGGGTTGTTAGGGATAACCAATTCTAGATGAATTGGATATTGAATAGGTCCACATACACCCCATGTCCATCCATTATGTATCCCAAATATTGAATTTTAGTTGCATGCCAAAAGAACATTTCTCCATATTGGCATACAATTTGTGTTGTCACATGGGTGCTTAAGACTTGCTTAATGTGTTGCAAATGTTCTCCCAAGTTCTACTAAATATGAGGATGTCTTCCAAATATACAACCACAAATTAGTTTGTGAACAACAATGGGATATCATCCATCATCCTCATGAATGTTTGTTGGATAATTATTCAAGCCAAAGGGCATGACCAACCACTCAAAAAGGCATTACTTAGATTTGAAGGATGCCTTCCATACATAAGTTTTCTAAATTAGAACTCTGTGGTAGCCTGACTTTAGATCAATATTACTAAAGAACTTGGAACCCTTAAGTTGATCAAGAAGATTTCCAATATGGGGGATTGGTTATCTGTTATTGATAATTATTTTGTTCAAGGCTCTATAATCAATAGAGAGTCTCCATATCTCGTGCTTCTTTTTCACCAACAAAATTGGGCTCCTGCAAGGTGAGGAGCTTGATCGAATGTGGTCGTTTTGGATGAGCTCATGAAATATGATGTTTTATTTCCTCATTCTCCAAGAGAGGGCATTTATATATTATGCCATTAGGCAAGGGGGAAACATAGATTAAGTCAATTGAGTGTTTGACCTGACAATGTAGTGACACCCCAACAAGTGAAGCAAAGTTATCTCTATATGCTTCTATAATTTTGTCCACCTACTTTTGTTTTGTAGAAAGTCCTTGTGCTGAGGTTGTGGTAGTTACAATGACCTTCCTTTCAACTTCTAACTAAACCATGAAGAGGATAAAATTTGCAATATGAGAGACTACTTTTTGGCATTGTTTTACTAAGATCAACAAAATTGCGGTAGACAAAAATACCTCTGGTACTCTGTAGAGCTGACCCCTAGGAGTAACAATGAAACTATGTAAATGTGACTCATAAAAAAACACGACATTTCCACATATAAGGTTTTCCTAAAATAACATCACACACATTGAGTGGGACAACATCATATAGTACCTTGTCTTTGAATGGCTTGATGTTGTAGGACATGCAACATTGTTGGCTAACACAGATTTTTCGTGCATGGATAAACTAACCTTTAGTGGATGGTTGGGGGTGTGGTGTTGTCATAAATGTTGTGCCAATGTTTTTTGTGGAACTCACATCACTTTCTAGTGTCCTTATTCAACTTCCCATTACCCTTCTTTACCTATGACTTGGGCTAGTTGTCTTGAGGTTGCCTCTCCTTTCTTTGTCCCTTGTTTTGTGAGTTAGGGTTGCCTTTTCTAGGTTTTTCTTGTGATGGATTTGTAGATCTAAGCTCTTTCTTATTCCACTACTTCAATTTCTGCTCAATTTTGACAACATATCCATAAGTGACTCCCAATGAGGAGATGTCCAGGCAATCCATCTATGTTTGGATGTACCTATGTAGGTCATTATGGTAATTCAAAACTAAGTGCTTCTCAAAGTCTCTAATGGATAGATTTGAGCACAAGGTATATAAATTATTAGTGTACTATGGCACTTTTTGGCCTCTCCCCCATTGTAGAGTTGTCCATCTCATGTATTAGTCATCATAGTTCCCTACAGAGTAGAACTCTTCCTTAAGGGCATAAACAAAAGTCGCCAAAGTGGGTCCTGTATTGAATATCATATATTCATCTTCACTATGTCTCTCCTAGTAACATTCCTGCGAATCTTTGACATAGGGAAGGGACTTCAGTGATGCAAAGGTGATCTTCTCGATATCAGAATGTTTTTGGACAAAGTGATAACCCTTTAACATATTTAACCATTTCTCTAAAGAATTTTCATCTACTTGGCCTTTGAATAAGGGTATATCAAAGCTAAATTTTACCTTGAAGGGTGTTTTACCTCGAAAATTGTCGCTTGTTGAAGGTTCCTCGACCGTTGTTGGAAATCATCGAAGGATCTGAGTGAAATTATCCATCATCTCATTCCTTTGCCACATGATTGCCTCCTTGAGCAACAACTTGATTGTATCTCCTAGTTCACCGTCTTTATTTTCTTCCACAACAGGAGGCTACTTGGGCTTGTGAGAGTGATTGTTCCCAAGTGAAACTAACTTGTGACCCAACCCTCTATATGTTGACCTCATCGGGGACATGCACTGAGAAACAACATGGAGCACATTTCTCTTATACCACTAATTCAGGTTGTACAAGGATTAAAATGAAAGGAAAGAGGGTAAATGGAACACATATAGACAAATATATCATAGAGCATAGTAATATAATGAAAACTTGACTTCTATTGATAAATAAAATAACATAATATTGTAGAACACATATTAGTTAGGATGGTGGTAGCTATCTCAAAAAGAAGAGAGAAGGTGACTACAAGCATTCGTAAAAGCTAGCACCAAAGGTTGAGATAATGGCCTTTTAACATAAATAAAGAACCCTATAGATCCAAAACCACAACCCCAATATATGAAGTGTCAAAATTTTTGTGGGCCCCAAGGTGGCTAGTTGGTACACCAATTTCCTGGGGGCGCAATTTCTACATACAATGTTTATGTGGGGCGCACAGTAGCCTGTTGGAAATAACTATTCAAGGATTACTTTTGGCTAGGGCTAAATAATTCCACAGCAACCCATGGCCCCCCAAATCACCACAAAAACTTTAGGCCCTCAAAATAACGTTGGAAATTTGGGACACGAAAACCATAGAAAAAGTACCAAGAAGATAGAGAATCGTTCAATAAGTGGAAGATATGGGTGGCCACCAATCATGGTAGGGTTTATTACCAATAAAACTAGCAACGTTTGTGAAAGTATCGATAATAGTGTTATAAGGGTAAGCACATCTAGGAAATGTAACATTGTCACTCAACGCAGTTTCCCTTTCATTTTAGGCCAAATCCTCTATTAATGACTAACAAAATGTTCTACAACAATTACAATCATTTTGGATGAGAGGAGGACCTTTGTTTATATATGAGGTTCATAATTCCTCATGATTGAGTATTCCTTAATTTTAGCCTAAGGAATAAAAACAAAAGTGACTTGTCATTCACACAATTTTGAGAATAAGTCAAATTACAATTAAATGTTGATTTACATGCAACCTCACAAAAAGCTCCATAAAAGCCTCAAATAATGCTCATTAACCTCCAAAATATGTTTCAAATCAATTGGCATGACTACACGACATGTAAAGGTACTCCCCTAAAGCATGGGAATCACTTCCTAAGCCTAAAAATGGGTCATAAAACACCCAACAAGAAAAGTGACGTCAAACTTAGATGAGGGAAGGTGTGCTTTATGAGTGCAATGTTCCCACTGAAATGCATGGAATAGGCTTAATTTTAGTGCAATGTTCCAACTAAAATGCATGGAATAGTCTTCATTTGAGTGCAACGTAGGTTACTTTTCCACTTCCCTTCCAACATCAAGCAACAATAAGTGGAATGACCTCTCTAAAAGGCAAAAAATACCTGTCATAAGTGGACAACACTTTTTGGGCCAATTAGTCTTCAAAATATGATTTTAAGTCATATTGACATCATCAAAACACTTAAAGTGAGTGCCACATCATAACATTAGGCTAACACCTTACTGAAGTACCACATCATAAAAAAAAAGTCATAAATATACCCCATTGACGATCATAAATGCCCACATGTGTGGGTCAACCCTCCATAATGACGAAAAATAGCTCAAAATTGCCAAAAAGATGAGAGAAGTAGCATGTTACATGCAACATGTGAAGGGAGAGTCCATGTGGATGCAATTATCCCACCTATGCCTTGAAGAATATGACCAATGCCTCGAGATATATGATTGCCTAAAAAATCACGGCATTGCCTTAGGGAGTGTGAAACTGGATGAACATGAGTAGAATCACATCCAAGGGCTCATGTCCAAAGTGTGGAAAATACATAGGAATAAAGAAGGTCCATATGGTAAGAATATGTGTGCTAAACCATGGGTGTGACAACCTTTACAAAACATACTCACCTTTTATATAGAAATAAAGTAAGTGAGTAACTATCTCTCCCATTAATCATGTGTCCTAGTATATCTATCCCAAGATGCCCAAATACCTACCCACGATATAAACGCTCAACATGATGGGAGATACCACTGCCAAGGGACAATCAATAGAAACAATAAAACCAAATTCTTTAAAATTACCTACCATGTTCACCCAGCATAGAGGATCTATGCCACCGATAGCCAACAATTGTACACCAAGTCATCCCACAAGGCCACATACATAAAAATCATCACACTTATGGGCTCGTTAGCATTGACACATTTGGTGAAAAAAATATGGAACACAATAGAGGATCTGAGGTGTAACAAGGCCCAAACAAATGCCATTGGAATGGAGCATTGTATGTGAAGGTGTATATATATCCCATGCTAGCAAGGCAAGATTCTAAATCCAACAACTTGCACCATTTACAAAGCCAATTTGATACACAAGTTGTGGAACCATTTGACCAAGGTGAAAAAGTAAACCATAATGTGAAAAAATCATAAATGGACAAGGAGTCCATATAACCAAATGTAAAATAAAAAATGAAAAGGAAATATATACATATGAATGGGTGGTGTGTGAGAACTTATGGTAGATGTCACTCCCCTTTCTAAGCAATGCTTGATAACAAAAAAAGCCTCACTAGAGGGATTCAAACTTCCATGGTTCTAATTTCTCATTGGTTGCATCGTAGGTAAGGACTAAATTTCTTTCATGAAAGCTACATGGGTCAACTTGATGGTCTCATTAAGATTTAGAACATTTCTTAATGGCCTTGTTAAACTATAATGAGGTACGAAGGTCTTCCTCTGTTTGTTCCAAAGCAACTAGTCATTATGCTAAGGCAATAGTTTAAAGGGGAAGTTTGATGGACAAAATGAGAGAAGGTATGTCATACTCAATGGCTAAAATTGCTTCCACATTGTGGACAACATGAAAAGGTGTGAACCCAATGGTAATTTTAACCTATGTCCAGTAAACCCATAGTACAAGAAAAACATAGGATGTTAATTAGATTTATGCTTGTTGCTTGTCTATTATAGCATGGCTTTGAAGACTTTATTAATTACGTTAGCTTGGCCATTAGTTTTTGAATATAAAGGAGTGGTAAACTCAAGAAAAAAATGTAAATGCCAAGCCAACTCTTGGAATACTTCATTATAAAAATACATGGTGTGATGAGAGGCTGACTATTTATGGGCACCAAAGTGAGTGACATCATGGTTGAAAAGGAAGTAAGTGGATGTGTTAACATTACCGTTAAAGGTTAGCATGACATCAACCCACTTTATAAAATAATTGATGACCACAATGATGTACATGTGGTCATTAATGGAAACTATGTTACATGTCATAAATCCAATCCCCCATTTGCAAAAGGGTTCAACAATTATGATAGGGCGCAAGGGAATTGGCGGAGCTTACAACTTGGAATCAATAAATATTTGGCACTTCATCAACTGCTTAACCACATTAATGTAATCATGCAATAAGGCGGGCCCAAAATAACATGCATTGACAAATTTATATGCCTTAGCCATTGATGATCACTAGTCACTATAAGCACAACTGAGGCAATCATTTACGACCCACTCTACATCTTCATGACTTAGGCATTGGCATAAGATGGTATCAATTCCTCACTAACAAAGAATGTCCCCAACGAGAATATTTCAAGGGATGATGAATGTGTAAATAATAATGGTGTGAACAATGTGGACCAAATTTCTATATGTGAAGATAAATGATTTTAATAAATCATTGTACAAAGGGTCATCTTATGAGAACAAAA